>OY821760.1:40861006-42233689 GCA_963682095.1 Potentilla sterilis | reverse complement strand
GGCAAATTCCGCGGGTTCGGCAGACTCCGACAGGACCCATAGCCAGCCTGAGAGGACCACCAGCCAGCCGCGGAGGAGTGTAGATTCATCCCAGCCGCGGAGGACTGTGGATTCATCCCAGCCGCGGAGGAGTGTGAGTTCTCGGCACCAGACCCTTCTCCAGGCGGGGCGGCCGTCGAGCAGTTCACTTCCGCCTGTCGGGCCAGATGCTCCGAGGTTCAGTCGGCAGCTATTTCAGGACGAGATAGCTGCAGACGTTCCTCAGGTTCGTAAACCTGAGGTTCATCGGGAGCCGATGACGAGTCCGACGACGTCTGCTGCTGACTCGACTGAGGGTCCTACTCTCCCAAATCAGCTCTACCTCCCGTACAACATTCCTGCGATACCGGAGGTCGACTATCGTGGTGTGCCCATATGGCCTGATATGCCTCAGTACGTGAGTGCTGCGGAGGCATACCAGCAGCAGCCATTTGAGAACCCTGACCTCCTGATTTCGACGAGGAGAAAAGGAAAGTTGACAGACGGGTCATCGAGTTCAGGTAACATTTGATTTTATTAATTAAATGTTTTATTAAAATTAACGCACTAATATTTAATTTTATTAACCAATCGTCGTTTATGTGATAGGGACAGCTGCTAGCAGTTCAACAAGGAACACGAGAGGTGTCATATGTTTTGACACGCTCAGGAGAACTGTTGATCTGAGGGGGAGGATCCAGATCAACGAACCTCCTAATCAGGAGGTTCAAGGGAAGAAAAAACGCGACTACTCGGGTTGCGTGGGAGCACTGATTAGGGACAGAGTCCCTATGTTGTGGACCCGGTGGGCTGATGTGCCCGAAGAGATAAAGAGGGAGGTGAACAACGCCGCGTCGGTGAGTAATTTAAAAAATTTAATTTATTTATCGTAATATTTAATAATTTTCGGTATTGTTACAATTGTAAAACTAATAAAATATTATCTTTCAGACATTCTTCGAGATTGCCAAACACAAGCGGGATTGGGCGGACTCCGTGCAGAACTCGAGGTACATTGGAAATTCCTCATCTTATAATTTGAAATATTTTATGATATTAATAATATTTCTAATGCACTTTTGTTTTTTCCGTAGGTTCAAAGAGTGGAAGAACGAGCTCCGTTCCCACTTTAACGAATACGACAACCGTGGTCGTATGGGTACTCCTAGAGAGTTCATGTTCAGGGAGTACGAGTGGCGTTGGTTGAAGACAATAGACTTCAACAACCCAGTTATGCAGGTAAATACTAAACTTCACTACAAATGTTTATTTTGTTAAAATTTTAATTATTAGTTTAATTATTTTATAATTATTACACTAATATTTTTTGATGCATTTTTCTAATATTTTATTATTTGTTTGAAGGATCGTTCTCGGATAAACTCTGCGAACCGCCGCCGTAACACAACCCCCCACCATGGTGGTTCTAGGCCGTTTGCACAATATCAGGAGGAGGCGCTTAGAGATCATCCTGATAGCAACCTGTACGTGGAGACGTTCAAGATCGCTTATCCACAAGCGACAGAACAGCTCGTAAGTCGTTCATTACGATTTAAAAATTTTAATTATTAATTTTACTTAATTATATATTTGTTAGAATATTAATTTTTTTTTCCCGTCCAATTAGGAGAGGGTGAACCGGGCCGAAGAAGAGGTGTTCCAGCAAGTAGTTCGGGAGACACAACCGAACATTTCAGAGACAGATCTGGAAGAAGCCCTGCGCCAGGTCAACCGGTCCAATGTCCAAACGACAGCGAGGATGTTCGACGCAGCCTTCCCAAACCGCTCAAACAACTACTACTGCCGGGGTTTGGGAAGTTCTGGACTAGGGCTCCTGAAGACCACTAAGGGAGGTCAAAAGAAGGGAGGCGGGGAGAGCCAACAGGTGAGGGGGGAAGTGCGGAGATTGGCAGAAGAAAATGCAAGGTTGGCGGCCGAGTTCCAGAGATCACAGGAGGAACAACGCAGATCACAGGAGCAACACCGCAGAACACAGCAGTATTATTTAGATCTGTCCAGTTGGCATGCTGAGTGCGAGAGAATTCGGCGACACAACTACGCCGGCCAACAAAACTGGTGGTATGATATGGTCGCCGCACAACAACAAAACCTTGAATCCCCCCCCCGTTTCAGCCGTTACTGGAACCTCCAATGCCTCAACCTCCCGAGTTCGGTTAGCAGGATGACGAGCATGATGGAGAGCAGGATGCTGGGGATGACGTGGTGGACTTTAGTGGTTTAGGTGATGATTAGGGTTATATTTTATGTATATTAGAACGAATTAAATAATAAGTCATTTAGACGTGTTTCTTGTTGGTGCAAATGCATGGACTGTTTTTGTGATTTGCAGGTTGCTTGGAATGGTAATTTAGAAAATAATTTAATTTTTTTTTCACCAAATGTAAGAATAGCCGACGATTTTGGCATTATTTCCTCGGCTATAAGCACTATAGCCGACGATTTTTACCAATTTTCGTCGGCTATAAATCTTATAGCCGACGAAAATGACATTATTTCGTCGGCTATAACTAATTAATGTCTATTAAAATATTAATATATTTCGACGAAATAACCGACGAAATATGCTGGAATCGTCGGCTATACTTCAGAACAAATAGCCGACGAATTTCGTCGGCTATAGTTTACGATATCGTCGGCCATACTCGAAAATACCCGACGAATTTCGTCGGATATTTTGCCAAGGTTTGGTAGACGAAATGATGTTTCGTCGGTAAAGTCGTCGGCCATACTCGCATATAGCCGACGATTTCGCTATTTTTGTCGGCCATTGGTATTACCGACGGCGTTTTTCCGACGAATTATAGCCGACGAAAATTTCGTCGGCAGAGGGTATAGCCGACGGAATTTTGTCATAGTCGACGAAAAAATTTTCGTCGGCTGTTCTATCATATCTGGTAGTGTCTTTCAGTCGAACCTAATTAGGGTTTTATGTGAGTGAGAATATGTTGATATATATAGATGACATGAGTTGTAATTTATGGATTTCTAGAGTTAATTATGTCATTAAATAGTGGATGGGTTAACAACCCTTAACTGTTAATTCCCTGCTGATGGTATAAAAAAATTAGGTCTTGCTATTGGTAAATATCACAACAAAATTGTAGTTTTGGGTAATTATGTATTTTTTAAATTACCACAAGCAGATTTCCATCCAATATTAACAGAATCTGTTAACTCATAAATTATAAAATTACCCTCATTGAGTCAAAAAACTAAATAAATACAAACTATGTATCTTTAATGCTACTGAACCTCAAATCTCCAACCTAATACCACTGAGCCTCAGAAGCTCTGTCGTCTTCCGCCGTCATCCGCCGCACTTCAATACCACTGAGCCTCAGAAACTTCGTCGTCCTCCGCCGCGCTTCCAATACCATTGAGCCTCAGAAACTTCACCGTCCTCTGCCGCGCTCCAATACCACTGAGCCTCAGAAGCTCCGCCGTCCTCCGCCGCGCTTCTAATGCCACTGAGGCTCAGAAAAATCTACTTCTGCCGTCCTCCGCCCGCTTCTAATACTACTGAGCCTAAGAAAATCCACCTCCGCCGCGCTTCTAATACTACTGAGTCTCAGTAATCAAGATCTGAGCCAAATCTGATCAGATCTCAACCATAACCAACACACAAAGGAAAAATCCCAACACATAAAATTAAACCATCACACAAACAGAGAGAGAGAGAGAGAGAGAGAGAGACAGAGAGACAGAGAGACAGAGAGAGATAGAGAGGAGCTGGTGAGGCTTCAGATTAGCGGCGGCGGAGGAGGAGAAGAGGCAGCGGCGGCGACCTTGAAATCGGCTCCGATCGATGGAGGGAGAAGTCCTCTGCCTGAGCTTGAAGTCGGAGGAGAAGCCGGACCAGGATCGGCTGGAGAGAGAGGCGGCGAGGGAGTCGGGCTCGGGGAAGGAGGAGATTGGAGTCGGAGTCGGGGAGGAGGAGATCTGGTCGATGCGGCGAAGGAGGAGATCAGAGCGATGCGGCTCCTAATGAAATGATGAACTAGCTCGAAATCTTCTTCGGTTTCCAAGACGACAACGTCCGCAACCAGCGGGAGCACCTGGTCCTCCACCTTGCCAACTCCCAAATGCACCTCCAGCCGCCACCGAACCTCGTCGACGTTCTCGAGTCGGGAGTCCTCAGCCGCTTCGGCCGCAAGCTCTTCGAAAAATACACCTCCTGGTGCGCCTACCTCGGCCGCAGATCAAACGCCGTCGTTGATAGGAGCACAATGTGCGACGATATTATATGCTTATACCCTCGCTTATGCTTTGTTTAACCCTTATTTGTCTAAGATAGAGTCATAATATAGTTAGTGTCAATTTTGGTAGAGTTTTGATGAAAAATGGTTAAGAATCCGAAAAATGACCAAGTTTGAGAAATCTGGAAAATATTGCAAAATGTGTCTTTTTCGTGATTTTGAGATGAGCAAAAGTATGACCTATCCTTGTCTGAATTCCATGAAATTTTATATGCTTAATATTCATATGTTGAGGAATGTTGTGTTAAAATTTCAGATCAATCGGAGTTCGGGAAGTCGCCCAAAAGTTGGCTGCAAAAGGGCAGTCCGAACATTCCAATCCAGGGGCTTCCAGGAAATTCCTGGGACTGTGTCCCAACTTCGAAAAATCATTCCCGACGACTTGCATGGAATTTGGCCGAGATATTTTATGGGGTGATGGCCCTATGTGTCTAGTTTACGTGAGACTTGGAATCGCATCAATCGGAGCTCCACAGATGGAGATATGTCGGAATCACTGCGACAAGGTCAAAGCTGCCGATTCCAGGAACCTACTGCCCCCTTTTTGTGTTTTCTGTTTTTGATGGACCTAATGGTGCACAAAT
This sequence comes from Potentilla sterilis, assembly GCA_963682095.1. NCBI lineage: Eukaryota > Viridiplantae > Streptophyta > Magnoliopsida > Rosales > Rosaceae > Potentilla > Potentilla sterilis. The sequence continues at coordinate 42,228,810 of OY821760.1, read as the reverse complement.
GCATATGTGAAGATGGTTCAAGCTTAATGAAGGTTAGAGGAAGACACCTAGCCATGACATTGAAGAAAAGCATGAAGAAACAAGTTCTCCTAGTCAAGCTAGGAGAAGCTGCCGATTCTGGCAGAATGTGTGTCATTGTGAGCTGCCGGCATTTGGGGCATTTTCGATGGATCAAGGCCTATCAATTGAAGTCCAATGATCATACAAAAAGTCCATGAAGATGTGAAGCCCAAGCCTTGAAGAAAAATTCAGAAATAGAAAACCTAATTGTACTATGAAAGGAAGGTTACAAAACCTAATCCCATTAGGTTTTGTGAATCCCTTTTGCATCTAGGGTTGTGGCCGGCAGCCTCTCTTCCTATCCCCTATAAATACCAACTTTTCCTACAGAAAAAGTGTGACATCTCAAGCCTAAACACAAGTCTAAACTCTACCAAATTTCCTACCTTAAGTCTTAGAAAGAAAAGCTAGCCGAACCACCCATCACCACCATCCAGAAAATCCTTGCCGATTCACCTTCACCTTCAACCGATCAAAACTATTCCGTGCCTCCATCATTCATCACCGAGATCCACACGAGCTGCTGCCCCAAGGTGTCTAAATGTGTGATCTACTCCCTTCGGCTTGTAATTCTTTTATTTTTCAATACTATGTCTATATAGTTTGGATATTCTTTGGGTATTTGTTTTTATGTCTATGTAAAGACAATTTGTTTGTTTGGTTTTGCATGTTTAAAGATGTTTATGATTTCAATTCTTGGTGTCTTGCTAACTCTAAGGTATTGATTTCATGGTTTTATGAAAGATAAACATGTAAACATAATTTGTAAATATGTAACCGGTTAGTTCTTAGGGATGCATGCTTGACTTGATTTTTGATTTCTTCTTGATTAGTTGTTTGAATTCGTGTGCAACCGAAGGAGATGTTTAGATGCATTCGAAAGGCCATGAGTGTTGTCTAGATGTTGAATTCACTTGCCGTAGTAACATAGGTCAAGTTAGAACGCTAAGTCGATTTGGTTTATGTTGTTACCTAGGGTTAGAGTAATTCCTACAACTTGCTTGTCTAATATGAAGAGTGACGCCTTGCATATTAACTTGTTTCCGACTAAAAGATTTCGTGCTTTATATGCTAATTGGTTAATTTCTACGCTAAGTGTCTTTAATCGGTTAGCTAAAGATTAGGGTTATGCGCTAAGCTAATTCTAAGTATTTTCGTGAAATCTAAAATCGATTAGTAAACCGCTAAGGAGCTAGTTAGGTTGGAATTAAGTTGAGTCTTGAATATTTCTATGCATGTTTCCATGAGTCCTTACTTGTTACTTGTTTCGATTTGTGATAGTTTTTGATGAGTGCTTTGCGTGAGAGATGTCGACCAACCTTGTAAATAGTAGACTTAGGATTTATTTTCAGCATTTAAATTATGTTGCCGTGCCTAATACTAGGGCAGCATTGCTGCCGAACCACTATCCCCCATATTTGTGACGTGTTTGATGTATATATGTATATATGTTTGTCTAACAATTTCATATCTCAGGTACCCTTAATCCCCGGCTTAGAACGATCCCTACTTGCTCATACTACTAACGATATTTTGTAGGGTTATCATTGCATGCGAGCTTCGGCTCCCGTTCAGTCGTATGGCGGCGACGACCTCCGGCGGGAGCTGCTCTACGTGGCGCTGTACCTCCTTGTCTTGGGTGAGTCCGGTAACCTGAGATGTACGATGAGTCTGAGGCTAAGAGAAGAGAAAAGGAGGAGGAGAAGAAGAAGAAGAAGAAGAGGGAGGTGAAGTTGAAGCTGAGCCTACTGCAACCGGAAAGCAAAACCCTAATTCTCAGATCTGAGGAATATATTGATATATATATGGATGACATGAGTTGTAATTTATAGATTTTTAGAATTAATTATGTCATTAAATAGTAGATGGGTTAACAGTCCTTAACTGTTAATTCCTTGCTGATGGTATAAAAAAATTAGATCTTGCTATTGGTAAATATCACCACCAAATTATAGTTCTTGGTAATTATGTAGAGTTTTAACGGTTCATGCAAATCCCTGTACTCACAAGAAGTGGTCTGGTCGAGCTTTGGCAATTCAAACTGAAACCACACAATACCATAGCATTTGTAGAGTACAAAAGGAAGGGAAGTACATCGAATTCCTTAGCCACATCGATCTAAAGCCTCCTCGCCAAAAAGATCAACTACTAGGGCAACCAGCCGAGTCGACTCGGCTAGGGTCTTAATCGACTCACGAAGAGCAGGGAGGGACCGAGTCACAGTGAGAGAGATTCTGGTTAAATGCTTTATGTCCTTTGGGAGATCGTCGAAGTTTACGGGAGGCAGAAAGGTGGATGATTTGGAATGGGGCAAGGCATCCAGAAGTTTCTTATGGGGTATCAAATTTGATCCGTCGTCGCTGGGGATGAAGAAGGTGACGCTGAAGTGGTGGTGGACGACGAGTCTTTTGGCCAGCTCAACTAGGGGAAAGAGATGACCTATTCCTGGACTTGGGACAATGGCAACATGGGGTGGTTTCATTTTGAGTTGCCCTATATTTTAGGGTTGCCCGCATGAAAAGAGGGAAAAGACGACGTCGAAGAGCAGAATTAGCTATGTTCTTTCTTTTCAATAAATCTCTCTGAAACAAGAATCTCTAAAATTTGTGCATTGTTGCTAATCCGATCTATTATATATATGAGCTGAGAATGCGGCTATTTAGACTATAGCAAGCCATACAACGTGCCTGACATTTTTAGTAAACGAATTTAACTAACCAAACACTTGTTGATTGATATTATATAAACTATTCTGAGCATACTGACGAGAATTCTCAGAGCACGTACGTACGTACTTGATTATTCAATGCATGGACATTTCTATCATATTCCAATACTGTATAATTAAGCAAGTAGACCACGACTAGGTGCAAACATATAACATGATGTAGGCATGCAAATGATGTAATCGAAATATATATATATATATATATATATATATATATATATATATATATATTGTTGACAGTAGTCATACAGAGGCTACCCAAGCCCCCAGGCTCCCAGACCCGCAGTCAGCACTGCTGGACCCGGCCCAGGGCTTGGAAATGTAGCGTGGACACTTGCTCCCGCGCCCGGCAGGTCGAACTTGTGGCCGAGACCTGCGAAACGGGAATAGCAGCTCCCCAAACAGGGGCCGAAACAGTCCAGCAATATGAGCAGAAGGGGACCAGTCCCACATCGAAGGGTGAGGCCAGCCCTCATGCCCAACAACCTATATATGAGTCCCAACTAACCTCATTAATAGGTAATCAATACTTCAACTATTCATTCCCGCTTAAGTTATCAGTTTATTCCAACTATACTGACTTAGGCATCAGAGCGGAATAGACCGGCCCCGCCCGGTATTCCCTTAGTTAGTAGGGTTTGCATGTAGGAATCACACAAGATCCACCGGTATCTGTGAGTCTACGGATTCAGACAGAAACAATTGGCGCCGTCTGTGGGAAGAGTTTTACATAAAAGTCACGTTCGAACAGGTATGGCCGGAAGATCAGAGCCAGAAACCGGAGAGGGAAGACCAGGAGAAGTACGCCGGGCTTGGGTCCCCTTTTTAAATGAAGCCGTCAGTCCTAGAGATCCGGGGAGTGTCGCGGACTATGACCAGGGCGACATGGCGAGAGAGATAGAAATAATGAAAGCGGAAGTCACGCGGTTGCGAGAAGGGGACAATCAGGACCGAATAAGGGCGGAAGCCCAGTACCAAAAGATGGAAGCGGTGAACACCACGCTGTTGGCGGCCCTGGAAAAAGGGCAACTGCAGAACGTCGCACTAGCAAAAGCACTGGAAGCACCGAGGGAAGGCGTCAAGTTCCTGCGCTTGGAGGTGGGACAACCCACCGGGAGGAGAAAAATCGTGCATGTACCGATAACGCTATTCCCGAAAAACCATGAAGAACTCTGGAACCCCCCCCGGTCCCTCACCGAGCCGGTACGTCATCGGATGGGGAGGCCGGTTCAACTGCCGAGGTGCTTCAGACACTGTCCACCTCGGTATCAGACATGAGAACCCGGATGGAAGCCAGCGAGAGGAAGGCAGCAAGACCGCTCACGAGTGCGCGCTTCCACGAGCGGGCCAGACTGTTCTCCCGCCAGATATTGGAATCTGGAGGAGCCGACACACGAAGATCACTGAGGCTAGTGTACACCTGGACAGGGTGCCCGTTTAAGCACCTGGACAGCTTCAGATCGCAGGCAGGCGCCAGAGGCTATTCCAACGCCGCCTGCTACAACATATTCCAAGAGACGCTCTCGGGGGAGGCGTTGGGATGGTTTTACGAGTTGCCGGCAAACTCGATAGAGTCATTCGAAAGGCTGGCAGATAAATTTGTTAGCCGGTTCATCCTCAGGGCCAAGGGGGCTCAAACGTCGACGATCCTCTTTGATTGCATGCGAGCAGACGACGAGGGACTGCGGGTGTTCGTTAACCTATGGCAGACCGCCACGGCAGGGGTAAGGAACCTCGATAAGGGAATTGTTGAGACGACATTCAAGCAGGGGCTGAGACCCGGGGAATTCTCCTACGCCGTGCGGATAGAGAGGCCGCGGGGGTACGACAAGTTGATGACCATGGCCGTCAGACATGCCCAGGCAGAGCACGAGACCTACGGGAGTCGGCTGCCTAAGAGGAGACAAGATGACCCGTTACCAACTCAGCAGGAGAGTAAGACCTGGCAGCTAGGCCGAGGACAGAGGCGCTCGCCCGCTAGAGAAGCCAAGAACTGGGGCAGTCAACGACCCCATAGGGACAACATCAGGATTTCGTCGGAAGACGACAGGACCACACCTTACCGCCCGGAGCGGCGCGAGAGACTGCTAGCTATTTTGCCAGTAGAGCGGCGCGAGCGACCGCTAGCTATTATGCCAATGGAGCAGTGCAAGCGACCCTTAGCTATTATGCCAGCGGAGCGGCGCGAAAAGTCGACCGCACTGACTTCCTCCTACGAGAGGATTTTTAATGAAAACAGGGATGGCATCCCCCCGCCAGCGGCAAGGAGGCATCCAAAGGGAGAGCTTATCCGGGGGCAGTCTGGCAAATATTGCTCCTACCATGATGGGATATCCCACCGGACTAATGACTGCCATGCCCTAAGAGCGGTGGTGGACGGGCAAATCTGGGCTGGGAAGTTACAATAGTATAGACAGGAAGCCCAGAGTGTGGGAACTATGCAAACTCGAATCCCTGGGCGAATAGAGGTGTACAGGAGCATAAATGTAATCCACGGCGGGGCGCACATTGACCGACTCACCGGGAATTCGAAGAAAAGGTGTCTCAGGTCGATCAGGGGAAAGGAGGTGTATGCCTTCGAAAGTGGGAGCGACCAAGCCGCTAAGACCTGGTGGAGGTCAGTCACGTTCTATGAGGAGGAAGAGCCGGAGGATCTGATTCAACTGCACAATGATCCCTTCCTCATTACCGTCCAGATAGACCACTGGGTGACCAGCCGGATGCTGATCAACACCGGGGCATCAGTCAATGTAATGTTCCGGGACGCTTATAAGGGACTGAACCGAGGGAGGGACAAGTTGTCCCAGGATAATGAGCCATTAATAAGCTTCTCCGGGGAAGTAGTCCAGCCGTTGGGTTCGGATTATTTACTGCTGCTTTTCGGCCAGGGAGACAGGACAAGAAAGGAGCACCTCGAGTTCATTGTAGTGGACTGTCTGTCCTCATACAATGGCATAATCGGCAGGCTGGGGTTGTGAAGGCTGAAGACATTTATAGCTGGCCACATGCTGATGCTAAAAATGTCATTTCCCACCGGGTTCATCACCATTCGCGAAGACCAACAGGTCGCACAAAGGTACTACGCCGAGGCCGTCACCTGCGGTAGAAGGCAAGCCGAGGTCTTTGCAGCAGCCCAACATGCACTGTCCCCGAATCCCAGCATCGACCCCCGGGACGACACCAATTCCGACGAGGAGAAGCCAAAGCGCCCTTCGACGGTGGAGAGAACTGAAGAAATTTCCATCTCAGAGCTCTATCCGGGGCGAACAGTAATAATAGGAACAAAACTGGCACCGGCTATCAGGAAAGATCTCATCACTTTCCTCCAAAAGAACAGTTCGGTGTTCGCATGGTCCTGCGAGGACATGCCGGGCATATCCCCGGAAATAGCAACACACGAATTAAACATCATGCCCGGTAGTATCCTGGTGCGGCAGAAGAGGAGATCCTTCAACCCGGCAAAGTATGCAGCTATCAAGGAGGAGGTGCAAAAATTGAGGGGAATAAACTTCATTCGTGAGGTCCAGTATCCCCAATGGCTTGCCAACGTAGTTATGGTTCCGAAGAAGGAAACCGACCAGTGGCGCATGTGCGTAGACTTCACCAACCTCAATCGGGCATGTCCGAAGGACAGCTTCCCGCTCCCTCGGATAGACCAGCTGGTAGACTCAACCTCCGGGTTTAAGCTGCTAAGCTTCATGGATGCTTACGCCGGATATGACCAGATACGAATGAGTCCGACCGATGAAGAGCACACTTCATTCACGACCGACCGGGGCCTATACTGCTACAAAAAGATGCCTTACTGGTTGAAGAACGCTGGTGCCATGTACCAACGGGTAGTTGACCGCATATTGGAACAGGAGATGGGCAAAACGGTGGAAGTCTACGTGGATGACATGTTGGTCAAAAGTTTAACCGCCGGTGCCCACATACGAGACTTGGCAGTGGTGATCGGTAAGATGTTAAAGTATGGGATGCGCTTGAACCTAAAGAAGTGTATATTTGAGATTTCAGAAGGGTTGTTCCTAGGTCATGTCATTAGCCAGCGGGGGATCGAAGCCAACCCACTCAAAGTCCAGGCGATCCTAGAAATGGAGACCCCGGAGGAATGGAACCAGGTCCAGACCCTCACCAGGCGGTTAGCTGCGTTAGCCAGATTCATCTCCCGCCTCATTGATAAATGCACCCCGTTCTTCAAACTGCTCAAAGCCCAACAGTTCAAAAAGATCCATTGGGCCGCGGAGCACGAGTCGGCATTCCAATCTATCAAGGCATATCTGTCAGCGGTTCCGCTCTTATCTAAGCCAGTACCAGGAGAAATGTTGTAACTCTACATAGCTGCGTCAGACACGGCTGTAAGTACAGCCCTCATCAGGAAGGAAGATACGCTGGAGTTCCCGGTGTATTACGTGGTCAAATGATATACCGGGGCTGAAAGCCGATACCTGGACATCGAAAAGCTAGCTCTGGCACTGATCGTTACTGCCAGGAAGCTCCGGCACTACTTCCAAGCCCACTCCATTACCTTATATACCAATCACCCTTTAAGGCAGACCCTACAAAAACCTGAAACCAGCAGCAGGCTGGTCCGCTGGGCGGTGGAATTAGGTGAGTTTGATATAACGTATACCCCCGGACGACCATCAAAGGACAGGCCGCTGCCGATTTCATATGTGAACTCACGCCTATGATGAAGGAAGAACATCCAGACCACGCGGGAAGCAGCCAACCAGATGACATAGTAAAGGTGGAGCCAGCATTGCCCAACGGTTGGAAGCTTTATGTCGATGGCTCTGTCACGAGTAAACGGAGCGGTGCTGGCATTATATTAACTACCCCGGATGGCCAGTCGTATGAATACGCTCTGCGGTTTATGTTCAACACCTCCAACAATGCCGCTGAGTACGAAGCGCTAATAGCTGGCCTGCAATTAGCCAAAGAAATTGGGATATCATCCATGGAAGTGTGCAGTGACTCAAACTTGGTAGTCAACCAAGTAAAAGGGGTCTTTGAGGCGAAGGAGCCGCAGATGGCCTCATACCAGGCATTGGCTAAGGCCATGATGGAACCATTCAAGGGAGCAACCATTTGGCACATCCCCCGGGAGGAGAATAGGCATGCGGATGCTCTGGCCAGGCTAGCTACCGGAAACTATCCATTAGAGTACCGTAATGCCAGAATTGAAACCCTAGAGAAGCCAAGCATCAGCAAAACTATCTCCGAGATTTTCGCCGTAGAGGAGGCACCTCCTAGTTGGATGGACCCGATCCGAAAGTATCTAACCGATAAAGTATCCTGGACAAAGTAGAGGCCAGGAGACTGCACCTCAAGTGCGCCAGATACAGCCTACTGGGCGGCAAGCTGTATCACAGAGGATACAGTTTTCCCCACTTAAGGTGCGTCACAAAAGAGGCCGGTCAGGCCATCATGCGGGAAACTCATGAAGGAGTCTGCGGTAACCATTCCGGTGCCCGATCCTTGTCACATAAAGCGCTCCGGGCGAGATCTTTTTGGCCAGACATGGCGGCTACTTCAAGGAAAATATCAGGCAGCTGCCACAAATGCCATATGTACGCCACCGTACCATATGCCTCAACAATTGCCCTCTCAATCTTGTTGGCACCATGGCCGTTCGCACAGTGGGGACTAGATATAATCGGGTCATTCCCGACGGCTATAGGCCAGTTCAAATACGCTATATTGGCCGTTGACTACGAGACTAAGTGGGTCGAGGCAGAGCCCCTAATCAAGATAACGGAGGAAAGAGTGAAGAAGTTCTTGTGGAAAAACATTTATTGCCGGTTTGGTGTCCCGTAGACTATTATCACGGACAACGGCACACAGTTCAATAATACTGATCTCATCGAGTACATGGCCTCTTTGGGAACCCGGATGGTTTTCGCATCAGTAGCCCACCCGCAAACCAACTGCCAGGTTGAAGCGGTTAACAAGATCATCAAAACACTCCTAAAAAAGAAGCTAGACAACAAAAAAGGCTTGTGGGCTGAGTAGCTGTCGGCGGTCATGTGGGCAATCCGCACAACGGTAACAGAGGCAACACCAAAAACCCCGTTCTGTATACCATTCGGAAGCGAAGCAGTACTACCTATTGAGATCGTCCAAGCGCACCTACGGAATCAGACGTATAAGTAGCGGGTGGCCCGGTACTACGACAGTAAGGTCCGAGAGAGAAAATTACAAGTGGGCGATTGGGTGATGAAGAAAGTACAGAGAAAGGTGCTGGCCTTGGAGCCAACATGGGAAGGGCCCTACCAAATCACAGCGGCCATAGGACCAGTGACCTTCCACATCATAGACACCGATGGAGTCTATTCCACCCGACCGTGGAACATCCAGCACCTCCGGTACTACCCCAAGTGAATCATACCTTAGCGGATTAACCGGACATTATTGTTTTCCTTCCAGTGCTCTTAATTCAATAAAAGACACTATTCCAACGCAGTTAGTATGGCAACCCAATTACTATCAGGCACAAAACCATGGGTGATTAATGGTTTCCTCCAATACAATCAGTACGAAAAATGTGTGTACCAAAAAAAAAAAAAAATTAAATAAGGGGGCTACAAACTAGTCTGCCCCACGGGCACCGGCGGTTCCTAAGTCACCGGCCTTGAGAGACCGCTCTTGTTCCAACCGGCCTGCCTCCATCACATCTGCCTCCATCCTCTCGGCGTCGAGCCACCCTTTCTCTCTCCACTCCATATAGGCCTCGTTTATGCCTTTCTCCTGGGCGGCATCCAGCATATCATCAAATTCAACCGACTCCATGAAATCACTGAGAGCCTTATCAGCGATGGTCTCTCGTTCGGATTTGGTTAACTTCTCTACCCCTTGCCAGACCGATGCCATTTGACCTCGTAGCTCCAAATTCCTCGCCTCCAGGTCTGCCACCCGACCTGAGGAATCATCAAGCTTGGCCTCCAAACCAGTGGACCGCTGGACCGCATCGATCAGCTTCGACTCCAGTTCCCTGATTTTGTCATCCTGGGCGGCCACTCGGGCTTTTTCCCGCTCGCTGTGCTCCTTGGCATGGGCCCTCTCCTTCACCAGCTCGGCCTCCAGCATGGCTCGGTGCCTCATAAGATCTGCCACTTGCTCCTTTAAGGTCGGTCATTCCTCACTCACTTCGGCAGCATAGAGACTGTGCACCGTCTAAAGAAGGCCGCAAAAGAAGCATTCAGTTAAAAAAAAAAACAAAAAAAAAGGGGAGGGCCGCAGCGAAGAAGGAATACTCACTCGTATAGCCATTTCCATGGCCTTCTTCCGACGCTCACCAGGCGGTACACCGCTGGGCAGCCCGCCGTCAAACCCCAAAGCTTTGACATTGGCTAACAATGACCGCACGAACCCCCCATCCCCAACACCTCCGGCTTGATACTCTCTTGTGGACGCCGTCTGCGGCACTTGCGGGGAACTTGAGGTCCTAGCGGTAAAAGCAACAGTCCCGGGACCAGATACCCTTGCCCTCTTGGCGGTGTCTCCATGAACGGTACCGCCGCGAAAGAGAACAAGGTCAGTCACCGCCGACCTGTCACGGTCCCGCTTTTCCACCTGCCGCACCCTAGTGGCATCAACAGAAGTTGCCCCCGGTAAGGTCTCTCGACTACGCACCGGGGCGAGTAGCTCCACGTCCGTAACCGACGTACTCGCCCCACTAGCCCCACCTTCTAGGCCAGGGCGCCCACCGTACTCGTCGTCCGGGATGTCCATCGCTACCGGCTCGTCATGCACGGTTTTCTCACCAGTATCGGGATCCACAACCGTCTTCGACGCGGTTTCCCCCATCTCCATCTCCATCAACTTCTGGGCTACAAGCTCATCGTCTGCATCAATGGTCTGATCCAACGGTAGAGCCACCCGCACAACAACAACTAAAAGCCAATAATCCAAACGGTTAGCACAGAGAAGTGGGCCAACGGTAGCCCTAAAAAAAATAAAAAAAACAAAACCAAAGCAAGACAAAAGTTTGATGGGTCCCACACCGGGTTTCTTCCCCAACCCGCATATCTCCAGGACGTTCCATCGGATAAAGTTGTATGAGCTCCGGCTCATTGCGTCCCAGCAACCAAAAATACGAGTTATCCACCGCCTCTCCACATCGGTCAGACTGTACGACTGATCACCAATAGCTTGGTAAGTCCCTGGGACGCGGTAAAACCTCGAGTTACGCTGCCATTTCCCCCCAACCATCACCACCTAGTTCCTCCACCCATGTGCGGTCCAGGATAGTAGGTGAGTGATGACCGGATTACAGTCCCGTGCACCAAAGGTCACGCAACCGCTGGACTGAGCCTTTCTGAGGTAAAAAATCTTGTACAGAGCCCTGAATTCATTAACCGTGGGCCACTCCATATTGCAAATACTGTACAAGCACCCGACGCTGAGCAGTTGCCTCCATTGATTGCGAGGAAGCTGGGCGGGAGAAAGGTTTATCATGCTCAACATGTACTGAACGAACTGAGGCAGTGGCAGAGAGAAGCTGTGACGCAACTGGTCTTCGTACACGGCAACCCAACCTTCTTCCGGGTTGCAAGCTAGTTCCCCAGGATAGAGTGCCCGGAGTCTTATCGACCGATCGATATTCCACCTCGCCCGAAAGTCCTCTATCTCGCCAGGGGTCATGCTGCGGCCAGGCTTATCGCAAAAAAATTTACATCTCACCGTCTGAAATCACGTGTTGATCTGCTCGCCCTCTCACCCTACCAGCGACACCCAGCGTGCCCGTCGGCTCAATCTCGTTCCCTGGCCTCGTACCACATACCCCCCCCGGCCGATTCCCCCCCCCCCCCCCCCCTGGATTTACAGGGTAACTTGACTGTCTAGATTCCATGTCTAGTCCAGGAACGCAATTTGCTGCAGGGGTTGAGATCGTCTTTTACGGATACGTTCTCTGGACAGGTCCTCGTCGCATGAACACAGTGGGCAGAGCATAGGGAAGATCGAGGGATCTTATAGGCGGCACAACCAACCCCTGAATCCCCCCCGCCCCCCCCCCCCCAAAAAAAAAGCAATTAGGGTATTCCAAAGGGCAAGGCAATCACAGCCGCAGATCTCCGCCAAAGAGGTCAGTCCACGTAACTCACCATGGACACCTCGACAATCTCTTAGACCGTCAGATGACAAGATTGAGGGACTCCATCATTTAAAACAACACAGTGCTACAACAGCCTCCTATCCTACATGCAGAGCCCAACGGCTCCTAGCCTACGTTTTTTACAGCCAAACAACAATGACTCGATATCCCACCGGGAGAAGTCTTCCTCGATCTAGCACAGAAAACCTCTTCCCGCAGGCTAAAAACCATGCAGCAATATTATGTACATGCTACGATATTCCAACCGTAGTGCCTACTCCAATTCAACGGTTCCCTAGTCGTCGGTCCATCTAGGTTCAACTATTGGATGCGGTATCACACCGGCCATGATTGCACTTGCTTATCGCTCTCCTACGGAATAACTGGTTCGGCGAACTGAGACATTCCTCCGGACAGCCGTGTACGACCTAACGGATCCATTGTACCACAGGGCTTTATAAACCCGGGAGATTTGATCCTCTAACACAGGACAACTCTTCCCGCAGGCTAAAACCCATGCACATACTTCCCACCTGCAGGAACAAATGCAGCGACGTGGAGACGGCTACCAAGGACTACTCCGGGCCACGCCACCTCACCGGGAGACTTGATCCTCTAATACAGGACAACTCTTCCCGCAAGCTAAAAACCCTGCACAATACCTCAGGCCTATAAGAACAAAGGCTGGGAAACCATCGGGATGTTGACCGGTGCCAACACGGGACCGCTTCACCCAGGGAGACTTGATCCTCTCATACATGACAACTTTTCCCGCAGGCTAAAAACCCTGCACATCCTATATGCCTGCAGAAACAAAGGCAGCAGGAAACGTGGGGACGACGGCCGAGGTTTTCTTGGCCACGCCACGCCACCCCACCGGGAACTCCTCTAACACAGGGCACGTTTCCCGGTGATACATTTTCACCTCGTCTTCCACTGTTTAAGTCAATCGGTGCCCTCTGCAGCTACGGTTCTAAAACGTGGGGGGCTTGATCATCCCATTCGCCATATTCACTGGGTTTTCTCGGAACATAGCATGGCGGATTTCAACACCACATTATCATCTCATGTACTACATCTTGTACCCATATGCAACTGTCAGCATCAACATCATACCCATGCACTCATCACATGATGCATCATCATAACAGGTTTATTCGAACGTCCAGTCAAGCCCAATCTTAAACGCGGACTTAGGGGGCTAGGGTACAGGTGGGTAAGTGCCCCAGCGGGTCTGCGGGCCTATAAAGAAAGACAGATTTAAGTCCCCATTCAAGATGACACTTGACCGGGAACTTGAGGGACTTGTTGACAGTAGCCATACAGAGGCTACCCAGGCCCCCAGACCTGCAGCCAACATTCCTGGACCCGGCTCAGGGCCAGGGAATGTAGCGTGGACACCTGGTCTCGCGCCCAGGCATGTCGGACTTGTGGCCGGGACCTACGAAACGGGAATAGCAGCTCCCCAAATAGGGCCCGAAACAGTCCAGCAATATGAGCAGAAGGGGGCCAGTCCCACATCGAAGGGTGAGGTCAGCCCTCATGCCCATCAACCTATATATGAGTCCCAACTACCCTCATTAATAGGTAATCAATACTTCAACTATTCATTCCCGCTTAAGTTATCAGTTTATTCCAACTATACTGACTTAGGCATAGGAGCGGAATAGACCGGCCCCGCCCGGTATTCCCTTAGTTAGCAAGGTTTGCAGGCAGAAATCACACCAAGATCCACCGGTATCTATGAGTCTACGGATTCAGACAGAAACATATATATATATATATATATATATATATATATATATATATATATATATATATATATATATATATATATATATATAACATGATGTAGGCATGTAGCCATAGTTTTTTCTTTTTCTAGGGTCAAAAGACAGAATTAATAAACATAGGCACAAGGCCAAAGAAGAGAACGTACAAGAGACGCAACCCATAGCAAAACAAATAAATTCCGCAAAGCAAGATCTTCATAGTCAAAACAATAGACCAAAGCAATCAAAGAAGCAGTGAAATAAACTCGACTGGAAACGCCCATATATATATATAATTTATTTTTAAGGGTTTGGAACCCAGCCTAGCTGGGAGGCTCAATCCCACGCCCGGTTCCTTTTATTAAAACAGAAAAAGAAAAAGAGACATAGCAAGGGGGACTAGACCAAAATCTTGCCACGGAACATAAAAGAATACAAAAGATAACTCTCAAAAAAATTAGGATAGAAAAGAAACACATATATGTAGAGACTGTGTAGACAACTCATGCTCCAGATGAGAACCGATAGGTAGGGAGACCCAAAAAATCAGCGTGCAAGAATCTGAGTAACTCTGTAGGCGGCCTAGCATACCAAATAAAAGAAGCACTTGAGATTCCCAAATTTGCCATCTGATCTGCTGCTGCATTTCCTTCTCTGAATATATGTGTGCAACGAAAATGCATTTGATGGATTCTCTTGAGACAGTTCTGCCATCCTACTCTCAAATCCCATGGAGGAGAAAACAACTTGGAGGAAAACGACGCTACAATACTAGTAGAGTCGCTCTCTAACCACAAAGTAAACCAACCTCTGGAATAAGCAACTTCAACAGCCACAATTACAGCATATAACTCAGCATAAAAAGAAGAGTTGCAGCCTAAGGATTGACAAAAACTCCCTAAAAAAGACCCATAAGCATCACGAAAAACTCCCCCACAAGCTGCAGGACCAGGATTACCTTTTGCCAATCCATCAGTATTAACTTTAACCCAAGGAGTAATAGGAGGTTGCCACAGAACATAATTAATCTTGGGAGCCTTTCTCAGCCTAGGACAAATTCCAAGAGATGATAAAATTTGTGAATCAAGAAATCCCTTACAACAACCAGGAATAAGAGAACCAAATTGCCGAATCCATGCCATAATTGAACAGCAAATTGTAGAAAAATTGGGAGATCGATTATCGAACCTGAGACGATTTCGTGCCTTCCAAATAGCCATGAAAGTTAGCAAACCTGCTGCTAACCACAAATTATAAAGCTGTGGAGTAAAAGGTTTATGACAAAACCTATCCCAAAAATCCATCAGAGAGCCAGATGGAAAAAGTGAGGTACCAAACTGAGCTGCAAGCCAACCCCAAAGACATTGGGAGAAAGGACAATATAGAAAGAGATGCAAAGCTGACTCACTAGAGCCATTACATAATTGGCAGATGGACACCACAAGAATCCCACATTTTCTTAACCGATCATCAGTAGGCAAACGATTAGAGAGAACTCTCCAAGCCAAAAAAGAAAAGCGAGGAGGAACAAAAGAATGCCAAATAGTAGAAGCCCAATCCTTCACAATAAAATGTCGTCGAAAATAATTATAACTGTCAGAGAAGGACAACTCACCAGAGGCACTAGACTCCCAGATAAGCTTGTCAGGTTCCAATTCCAAAGGAAGGCATATATTGCAGATTTCTCTATACAAGTCTGGGAAAGAGTTCATGAAAAAAGGAGGGAGCTGCCAAGACTGGTTAGAAATGAAGTCCCCAACTCGAATATCACTCAACCTTAACCAATTTGGAATATCCAAGATTTTAATGAGAGAATCATGTAGCCATTTATATTTCCAAAAAGTCACCAAACGACCATCTCCAATGAGCCAACGACAATTTTGAGTAATATGAAGAGCAACAGAACGAAAACCTGGCCATATCGAAGATTTTCTGTAACCCACTTTGGACACTGATAATAATGGGTAACGAATCCGCACATAGCTACCCCATTTAGTCAAAGAAGTAAGAGTGTCCCATGCAAAATTCAATATCGCTACTGAATTAAGAGTTGTCAGGTCACGAATACCAATTCCACCTTCATTTATAGGAGAACAAACCTGTCGCCAAGATACAGTGACAATTTTCTGAGTCTCAGTATTACCAGACCATATAAAGTTACGTGCCCATATAGATAACCTGTCTCCATCAAGAATAGACGAAATCTGGGTTGTAGCTGCATGAACCTTGGCATAAGTATGGAAAAAAGAAGTACTACGGTCCCCATCAGTGAACCATTTAACCCGAGCTCTGTCTTTCCAGTAGGTCTCCTGCATTCTCAGAGCATTTAAGACCGAAGACTTTGCTGCACTCTCCTCCTCGAACTTTTGATCAGTCATACCATTAGCAGCGATATCATATTGAATCTTGGCTAGATTCTCACGAGCATCAGTAACATTTTGATGGACATTACCAAACGCCTCCTTGTTCCAAACACACAAGCATCGTTTCAGAGCCTTCAATTTTTGCAGAATAACAAACATTGGGCAGCCACACAAATGAACAGAATTCCAGCAATTAGACACTACTGATCGAAAATTTGGATGCTGCAACCACATAGACTGAAATCTGAAAGGTTTTGGACCTCCTGAAGAGAGTTTTGAAGCTGAGAAAATCAACGGACAATGATCAGATACAACCCGTGGAAGCGCCATGCAGCTAGTATAAGGCCATGCTTCAAACCAACTAGTATCACAAAGGGATCTGTCCAAACGACGCTCAATATGTCCACCTGTGCTCCAACCATTTGACCAGGTAAAATACAAACCTGAAGTAACTAGGTGAACAAAATCACAAGTATCAGTCATACTTTGAAAATCTGCACAAGAGAGACGGGAAGGAGATGAACCTCCAGAAATCTCATGGGCTCCTAACACAGCATTGAAATCACCAATTACCATCCATGGAAAAATCGTTTGAGGACGCCGAGCAGTAAATTCTTGCCATAGCTCCCTGCGCTTGATATAAGAAGTAGAAGCATATACAAAAGAGATTTGACTAGGAGCATTATCAAAAGAAACTTGAATAGTAACCTGCTGATCTGAGTTGGAAATAATGGTTGGGTTAGGAATATGAAGCCCCTTCAACAACCAAAGATTTGGAATCGTCAACCCACGGTCATTACTTGTAACAAAATTTAAATTCAGAGACGACCAGAAATCCACGGGGATTGAAGAAAAATTTACCTTTGGCTCAGCAATGCAAACAAAATCTGGCTTATGTATATGACAAATATTAGAAAGCTCAACTTGGGAGTCACTGTTTCCCACTCCCCTGATATTCCAGTAGAGCACCTTCATTGATGGTACTTTGTATTTTTTATTCTGTCTCGCTTTGGATAAGGGTCCTCACGAGCTGAAGCTTTATTAACTCGTCTTCTTTGTTTCTTCTGTTGAGATTTGGAAAAAACCGGTGTGAATCCTTCCTCTGTACTTCCCAATACCCCACGACTTGTGATTAATGATACATCCTTTGCTAGAGCAGCAACATGTTCAAAACCAGGGGGAGCTTGGCCAATAGTTAAGTTTTCTTGGCTATTATATTGATCAGCTTCGACCAGTGCATGCCAGCGTTGCTCACGTCGTGGAGAAGTCTCTTTGGACGGTCTTTGCTCCATAATTAAATCTGGTACAGAGCAAAGATTCCCATCCACATCACATATATCATCCTCACTATCAACATCCTCGACATCATCATCTGAAAGAACATTAGAACCATCCATAGGATTAATGGCAACAGTAAGTGAGCCAGTAGCATTGGTAATATCCACCTCAATAGCTCCTTGAGTGGATTCATTGGAAATAGGCACGAGCACTGCATCAGCTTCCTTATCTGCAAGGATGGAAAATTTATTCTCATTGACAAGAGAAGATTTCATACCAGAACAAACAATCCCCTCAACTGTGTGTTCCTTAATGACCAAATCTGCAATACGATCAAGTTCCTCATCCACGACCTCATTGAGAACATCACCTGCAAACATAGCAACTGCTACCTCGGAGGAATGCTGGACTTGAGGAGTAGTGGCTTGAGGAGAAGAGTCTAAAATCTGCTCAGAGACTTTGTTTACCACTGCCTTAGGTCGATAAAATTGACGCACAATGCGAGTTGGCTTCTCAACACACATATGTTCTTGAACCCTTAGCTCTTTGTTAGACGGCTACAAATGCCTGCATAGATCAGCCATGTGACCCACCTTCCCACAATGAGTACACAAATTCTCATACACAACCTCGATTGGAAAACAAAGGGTTTCCCGTTCAACCATCAAAGAAGTTGGTAATTCACTTGCAAGATCAACATCAACCAAAACACGAGCAAAGTACCCATATTGTCGTTCCTTTGTGGCTTTATCAATTTGCAAAGGGGTTCCAACACCTCGAGCAATCTCCATAAAATGTTGTTGATGCCAATAATCTTGACTCAGACCATATAATCTAACCCAAATATAGTAGTAGCAAAAAGTCCTAATTCCAGTGGCCGTTCCATGTATCGGCTATCTCCGCAAGTGATCTTGTAGACGATCCATCTTGGCTCAGAGCAACTTTGGCTGCCTCTTTTAGCTCTGTCATCTTCTTCTTGAGCAATTTCCCTTCATCTCCTTCAATTAGAGCCTTTGCAAATTTCTCAACATCACGACTCTCCACTATTCCCCTATCGTCCATCTTGACCCTCCATGCCACTTTTATACCTTCACAAACAAAAACTGCATTCATCTTCTGCTCTGCATAGAGCGGCCAAGCAATCAAAGGCACGCCATGCAGATAGAGTTCCACCCGCAATGCGTCAAAAACCCGCCGGTCGACCGGTGACTCAAAATTTGGACCTGAGGAGCCCAAGAAGATAATACTAACCCTACCTCTTTGGTCCTCTCCAAAAATCCTAGTGGAAGAAAACTCAAAGGGTTGTTGGAACCTTGATCACCAAAGTAGGTGGCATTTGCAGAAGTCTCATTCGGACTCTTAAACACCCATAGAAATCTCACCCCACTCGTTTCAAGCCCTAAAGCCAACTCATTCACCTGCTCACTTGAGAGAGTCCCACCGCTCCCAAATGAAACTAACAACACCGACCCTTCTGGTTGACTGTTTAACCAGCTCAAGCACTGGTGCTCACCTAACACATCTACCATTCCGGTCTTCACCACCGGTCCAACCGCGTATACCGGTGGAATACCAAGAACTAGTCGTTGCTCACTGAAAACCTTCAAAGCACCTGGTTCCAAATTAGCAAAGCTATTCACCATAATCCCATCTGCCGACCTATACCACTTGCTCATGTTCACCATTGCTCTATAGGCCTCATTAGATCTTTCTTGTACCGGCTGTACACAATCTTTACCGTGGAGCGGCACACAACCCGGAAGGTGGACCGGTTCAGGCAGATCCCTATACTGGCATGAAGTGGTTTCATCGAGCTTTGGCAACTCAAACAAAAACCACAACCCCATAGCGTTCGTACTGAAGAAATAGTAAGAGAGTAGGTTAAACTCTTTGGCCACAGCAAAGGCTTCCCAGCCGAAAATATCAGCCACTAGAGCTACGACCCGAGTTGATTCTTTGAGGAGCTTAACCGAGTTACGAAGAGCAGACAGTGAACGAGTCAAGGTGAGAATGATCTTCGTCTCGGATGCGACGTCATGAGGGAGGTCGTCGAAGTTTACTTGAGTGAGGAAGGCATAGGATATGGCTTGAGGCAAGGCTTCGAGGACTTTCTTCTGGGGTTGCAGCTGCGACCCGTCGTTGGGGATAAAGAAGGTCACGGTGAAGTTGTGGTGGACGACGAGCCGTTGAGCTAGCTCGACGAGAGGGATCAGATGGCCTAATCCCGGAGTTGGGACAATGATGACTTGGGGTGGTTTCAGTTTCTGGTGGGTGAAGAACTTAGCTTCCATGGTGTGGTTTAAGTGAAACTTTTGTTAAGAGTGTAGTAATAGAGATTAAGTTGTGTAGTATTTGACAATGAGCAATGAGCCATAGTCATCGGGTCATTACTGAGGGGTTTTGAGAGAAAAGCTAGAAAAATCAGAAAATGCCACAACAAAACGAGGCTGTATACCTGTATTACTTTGGAGAAAGGTAACTGTACCTGTATTTTATACTTTAGAATCGGCTGTGGAAAACATGCAGCTCTAAGCCACCGAGTAACTAGGTATGCAGATAATCCTAATTTATGAACAAGCTTAATTACAATTAACGCAACTCAGTTTCAACAAACTTTCTAACAGGATTTGTTTCTGTTTAAATCCAGAGGGCTAAACAAGAAGCACAATAAGCCATCAACTTAGCTCGACACAAGATTTACAGTGGTGCATCATGCCATTGGCGGGCATGACTACGTCCATTTAAGATTCTACTATAATCGGCCAATAAGCCATTGCAATGTTACAAATGTGGAATTCCTTCATTTCTATCTAGGGGAAGCCTTCCTTTTATAGCTAAGGAAGACTTCCTACTAATACATGTTTCCGATGTGGGACAAATACACATAATAACTACTCACGAAGCTTATTGCGGAGCACGGGAGCATGTCTTCCAGATGCAGCACCGATGATCTTCCACCATGGTGAGGCAGCCGAGGTGTCGGTCTACCAGATGCATGCTGGAGGCGGAACCTACCGCGCCGGTTGGACGGTCTACGAGGTCATTGCTTATGCTTGGAAGTGTACTGTATATGGCATCAACAAGTCCCCCAAGTTCCTGAGTAAGAGAATAATCTTACTTGGGAAGTTTATATAATATACCGTCAAGTGTAAGTGACAACCGAATGACGTCACCCCCAATTAGTCTCCCAAGTCCGCAGGTAAGATTGGGCTCAAAACTCGGGTGTTACTGAAGTGCATGGATGAATGTATGCTCAATGTTGTAAATACTAACAACTCATGCATCTGCTCGGGTGCTACCGATGTAATGCATAATGATAGCATGTAGCACTGATATGATGCACGTTAACGATGCATGTGTAGTCAGTGTTGGGATCAAGAGTGACAGTAGTCACCGAGTCCCACAAGTTCTGCTCGGATGTAACTTCCATTTGTGGTACATGGACTTTGATGCTAGGGTGTTACCGCTCTTTGT
This sequence comes from Potentilla sterilis, assembly GCA_963682095.1. Taxonomy (NCBI): domain Eukaryota; kingdom Viridiplantae; phylum Streptophyta; class Magnoliopsida; order Rosales; family Rosaceae; genus Potentilla; species Potentilla sterilis. The sequence continues at coordinate 42,208,038 of OY821760.1, read as the reverse complement.
ATTATACCCCGGTGTTACCGCTCAAGGGTAGTATATATAGGCATTAATAAGTCCCCCAGTTCGAAAGAAGCAGTCTAATACCCTAAAAAATGTATTAGATGGGTTGTTGCAATAGTAGAGTTGTTCCGATGGATTATGAATCAGAGATTCCACCAGTCATATAGTCCCCCAAGTCCGCGTTTGAGACTGCACTTGGCCGGGCGTTCGAATAATCTCGTTGGTTCGTTCTTATGTTCGGATTAGCGGGGCAAAGTAGCGAGCCTTTTCCCGTTGTTGTTATGTTCGAGTCTGCAGGGTTTTTAAGCCTGCGGGAAGTGTTCTCCTGTGTTAGAGGATACCTTCCCAGTGGAATGCCTTAGCCATCAGTTCTTACCGACTCTTATACTTTCCCGGTAGAATGCTTAGCCATAAGTTCGTGCTGGCTCTCATACTTTCCCGTTGGATCTCTTGAGTCATGGTGACTTGGACTCAATGCATAATGCCCAGAGGCTGGGCCAAATATAGATGGAGCATGTTTGTTTCCCTCAAATAAGAACTAAGTAGACAACGGCAATCATGGACTGCATGATACATAGCCTGTACTGATTACAACCAGGGTGAGCCAGTAACATGTGGAATATATAATCAACAACAATAATTTTCCAAGTGAAATAATGAAAATGTGCCCGACTTGTAGTATATTGGTATGGTGTTGTATAAATTATACGCATACTTCCACAATTATGCACCACGTAAAGTGGTGATCGGTAGAGTAGCCAATCACACACGCGAAAGACTATGTTGTACAACAATAATACAATCACCACATTTGTACACATTTATTGCATGTAAAAGCAGTTGATATGTTGTACCACCAATAGACTAGGAGTTATCATAGTCTGGTAGGTATCATGCACATACATTTATAGCATGTTTAATTATCAATATACCCGAAGTGATCATACTGAGGCATGTCATGTATATGTGAAGCATGCTGTGAGTGATATCGAAATGAAAGATATACTCAGCTTTGGAGAAAGCTGCTAAATGGGTGCACATAGCAGATACTGTACCGGAGACCATGGCAAATCTTATGCTGTGTAGACCAGCGGGTTACTATATAGGTAGAGACCCAGTGATCGCTGGGATCAAATTAGATTCTGATGAGAATAAACTGAAACTTCCCTGGAGGTCTAAGAAACCGCTGGTGAGGCCAACTAGAGTGAACTGAAGTTGGCCCGGTTGGAGGCTAACCGGGTCAGACTTTGTGGCAACACTCTTGCCGTCTCACACCTTCGAGGCTCCAGGTCAAATAGATCGATATGTCTTCGACTACTCTTTCACGGGTGTTGCTCTGCCGGGTTGTCGATTCCATATCCCGGAGGCATATAATGCCTTTAGGCCTGCATTGAACAAATTCTCCGGGGTGTCCAGAGCAATTGTTGCGGTGCTCGAGGGCCGAAGGGGCTGAGTTTACAAGTGACCCGGGACAACTGTCTCAGAGATGCTATCAAGCTGGGGCTCCATGGAATGGACTAATGATCATTCATAATTTGCCTGGCTTTCCATGCACGTACCAGAGGTTGCTCGGTTTAGAATGATCGTCTCCTCAAAACAGAAATATATCCATTTTAGTCCAGTGTGATCATAGAAAACATATGATTCCACCAAGTGTTAAGCTTGGGTGCAGCAAATGAGTATAATTAACTTGCTAAAGCTTATTCCTGCAAATCCTGCTAACTATAGCAAATCCTGCAAATCCTGGTTAACTTGCTAAAGTTTCTTCACATTCCTGCAAATGAGTATAATTAACTTGCTAAAGTTTCTTCACATTCCTGCAAATCCTGCTAACATTTTAGTGTGATTTCTTCCTGCAAATCCTGCTAACTAAGGGAATACCGGGCTGGCCGGCTTATTCCGCTCCGATGCTTAAGTCAGTGTGGTAGAGGTAAGCTGATAACTTAAGTAGGAATGAGTAGTTAAAGTATTGATTACCTATTAATGAAGGTAGCTGGGGTTCATATATAGGCGGCCGGGTGTGAGGATTGGCCTCACCATCCGATGTGGGACTGGCCCCCTTATGCTCATATTGTTGGACTGTTTCGGGCCCTGTTTGGGGAGCTGCTATTCTCGTTTCGTAGGTCCCTACCACAAGTCCGACCTGCCTGGGCGCGGGACCAGGTGTCCACGCTACATTTCCGGGCCCTGGGCCGGGTCCAGGAGTGCTGGCTGCGGGTATAGGGGCCTGAGTAGCCTCTGTATGGCTACTGTCAACAAGTCCCCCAAGTTCCCGGTCAAGTGTCATCTTGAGTGGGGACTTAAATCTGTCTTCCTTTATAGGCCCGCAGACCCGCTGGGGTACTTACCTACGAATGTTGGAAACCTGTCCCAACACTTCTATGGTCATCTTGACTATGTAGTCGTGGTATGTTATCCAAAAAATTTGTCGGCCGTGTTGTTCAAAGTTATATGGCACAACACCACTGACGATCGGGATGCCGAAGAAATTGACACCATCAAGGTAGATCATGGTCTGATATCTGTGGATACAAACAGTAGTTACTATGTACGATGGTGCTCAAGGTTTACAGTGGTGCATTATGCCAGGGCGGGCACAGGCCCGTGCATTACCGACAAGAACGCCCCTTGGCAATCATGCAAGCAGAACGTCAAGAAGTCTTCACCACTCTAACCTCCTTGTACGAGGACATTATGTACGAGAACGGGAACATCATTCCCCCACCGTTAAAGAGGAAGCACCTAAAGGGGAACCTCACCCTGGCGCGAACAGGCAAATACTGCTCCTTCCAACGATGAGGCTACCCATAGGACAAACAATTGCATCGTCATCAAGACAGCGGTGGAGGGATTAGTTAGCAGTTGTCAGCTGCAGCGGTACCTAGGAGAAAGGCGGGCAGATACCGCCCGGGATCAGGACTAGGGCTGGTAAGCACGCCCGGGCCCGGCGATAGGTCAAGCGGCACAAGAAATTTTGAGCCCGAAGCTAAGTGCTAATTTTTTTTTCCCCAACACAATTAGCTTGGCATACCAACGGTTCAGCCAATGTAACATTACAAGATATATATTCCAACTGTTTTGAACGAAATCCAAGGCAAACCACCGGTACTATAAAAATCCAAAGGCAGGCAACACAAAAGCCCGTGAGTAAAAAAAAAAAAAATCTGCCTAAGGAGCCATGGCCTCCTCCCCAGCGGGCCCAGCCTGTCCACCAGTTTCCTTAGGTAGAACCGCCGCATCCTCCCCAACGAGCTCGGATTGCTAAGGTCCGTCTTCCTCTTCTTGCTGCTCCTCCTCCAGCGGCCGCCCATCAATATCATCATCGGCCTGCGCCTACGGCATTTGCGAGGTATTCAGGTACCCCTTCTTTTCCCACTCCACGTAGGCATCGGTGATACCCGTCTCCCTATCCTTCTCCAGAAGGGCAAGAAACTGATCACTAACGTGATATTTCTTGATAACCTGCTGGAAAACCTCCGGGTCCTCTTCTCCAGCCGCAGCGACGGTTGCGGCACGCGCAGCGGCAGCTTACAACTGGAACTCATCCACCTTGGCCTCCAGCTCGGCCCTCTCCTCCTCAGCCCGCTCCTTCTCCTCCTTGAGGCTCCGGACCTGGCCCTCTAGCTTGGCCACCTGCCTCCTGGCCCTCTCCTCCAGTCTGGCCTTCTCCTGCTCAAGCCTGGACTTCTCAGCCTCCAAGCGCTCCCGGGCACCGGCCAGAACGGCCACCTGCTTCTTCAGCTCCAGCAGCTCCTCACTCGGGTCTGGCTGGTACAGATTGTACAACAGCTGTAGAATGACAGGCCATCGATTGGAAAAAAAAAACCCAAAAAAAAAAAAATTAAATAAATAAATAAATGTTGTTCGACCGCTGCCTTTGCACCAAACTATTCTTACCCGGAGGACTAACTTCTTGCTCTTCTGACGATTCTCCCCCGACAGGGTTCCAGCGGCCCCAGGCCGATCCAGACCCAGGCCGGTCACGTCCTCCAGCAGGTTCCGGACGAACGGGCTTTCGGGACCTCCCCTCCTCGGTTCATCCACCGGAGCGGGACTACTCTGCGGAGCGGCAGAACTTGAAGCCGCAGCGGCTCTATCCCTAGCGGGACTCATCCCACCACTGGTCAACTTAAGTCTTTTCGCCAAGTTCTCACTAGACGACCGACCAATCAGCGTCGCCAGCGCGGAAGGCGGGATGTCCATGATCCTCCTCCTCTTCTCACCCAGGTCGACCGGTGAAGAAGATTGTGCTCCAGGCAAGGAGACCCTGGTGACAAGTGGGACCGATCCCACTCGATGTGGAATCCTATCCGTTCCACCAGGAACCTTTGGTGGCCCGCCAGCGGTTTTTCCCTTCCCGGGCCCCTATGAGGATCCCGCGACATGAGTCTTCACACGCCTTAAAACGTAGTCCTCATCCGCAACATCCACGGCCACCGGCTCAGCGTGGATGGTAAGCTGGCCAGTCTCTCGATCCACCGTGGTCCGCGAAACGACCTCCCCCTTCTCCTTCAGCCTCAAGACAAGATCCTCACTGTCCATGGATAGTGTGTTAACGAGTTTGACGACCGTCCGGGAATATGCACCTACAGAACACCAAACAAAGAGTTAGTATAAACTCGATCAGCGGGAACTTGACTGCCAAAATCCCCACTACGCACCGGGATCCCGCCCCAGGCTGCAGTACTCCAACACTTCCCGCCTTATGAAGTTGTAGGAGCTTCGCTCAAGCTCGGACCAGCACCTGAATATCGTGGCAATCCTATCCCGCTCCAACTCAGACAGTACGTATGATTGGTCGCCAAGGGGCTGGAAAGCACCAGGAACCCGATACGTCCTCCTCTTCTTCTGCCACCTCCCCCCTGCCACCACCAGCTTCTTCCTCCAGCTCTTGTCCAGCCAGGAAGGCAGGTGGGTGATAATAGGCTTAAAGTGCCGGACGCCAAAGGTGATGCAACCCCGACACCCTTTCTTTTTCGAGAAGAACAGTCTGTACAATGCCCGGAACTCATTCACTTTTGGCATGCTCATCCCGGACAGCTCGTACAGACAACCAAGGCTCAGCAGCTGCCTCCACTGGTTCCCGGGAAGCTATGCGGGAGACACATGCAGAGCGCTGAGCATGTACTGCACGAAGTCTGGCAGCGGGAGGGAGAACCCATGACGGAATTGGTCTCCATGAACAGCAACTCAACCCTTCTCCGGGTTACAAGCCAATTCTCCGGGATTCAGCGGCCGTAATTTCACCTCATCCGGGATACTCCAAGTTTCCCGGAAGGCGGCAACCTCTGAGGGACTCATGGTACCCTCCGGTTCGTCACACACCACAGCCCCTTCCCCATCCCTAATCGTGTAAACTGCGGGCGAGGTACCAGGAAAGGGTACCCCATGGGGGATGTCCTCGTGCCCCAGAGACCCGGACGGCGAGGCCTCGCCCCGGGAGCGGGCGACGGCTTCTGACTCCGGGGAAACCGAAGCAAGCCAATCCTTCAACTTTTCCTCATCGTCCGTCACAGGTCGTCTGGAGGCCGATTCAGAAGTTCCATCAGAGCTCCCAGAATCCATGTAACCTAGGGGGAGGAAAACAAAACCCCACCGCCGGTCAGCAACAACCTAAAACAGCGCCCTCTGCGGCTGCTCCCCAAATCTGCCGTAGATTCCCCGCTCCAAACAACTCATCCGTTGCGATAGGGATCCCCCGGCAAAAGAAAAGCCCCGCAAAACAAGAACCAATAAAGAAAAAACGGAAACAAAGGAGGCGGAACTTACCGATTACTATGCACAACCGAGGAAAGTCAGTCCTGGGAAAACACCGAACAATCGTATGTAAGAGCAAGCACGCCTGAAGCACGGATAGCGTGAAAGTACCTTCACAGAACTTTCTCCGGGTTCCTCTCCAGCATTTTCTTCTTCTCTCTCAAACAAGAGCAAAAAGAGTAAACAATGAAGACAAGGAAGGTCTTTATATAGACAGGTCCGGTACCCTAGGCACCCCTGTAATCCCCCCAAAATACTCAATCGGGACAAGTCAAACGCCTGCGAATCCGAGCCTTCCATCTTAGACCGCTCTCTACTGACACGTGTTCCAGTATCGGTAAAATCCCCACGCCATGATAAATGATGGGACTGATGGGCTTTCTCCTTCAATGCATGTCAGCCACTTGCCTCGCCTATAAACGGCAGTTGAAGGAGATAGGGGTGAGAACCGAGGCGTCCAGCCCCCCACCACTTCCCCAAGCGCCAACCTCAATTCAAGGAAAGCCATCCCATCGGGACATTACCGTCGCCATCGGCATCCCATTGAGTAATATACATTCCATCGGTTATGTGGCATTCCACCAGTTCACAGGCATTCCATCGGTTATGTGGCATTCCACCGGCTCACAGGCATTCCATCAGTTATGTCGCATTCCACCGGCTCACAGGCATTCCAACGGGTAATATACATCCCACCGGTTTCACCTGGCATTACATCGGTTCGGTGGCATTCCGTCTGTTTAGTCACTTTCCTTCGCGCCTACGGGCACGGACAAGCCAGTAACAACTCAAGGCTTCAAAACATCGGGCTGTATAAACCCGGGAGAATTGTTTCTCTAACACAGGACAAATCTTCCCGCAGGATAGAAACCCTGCACATATATCACGCATGTACGAACAAGGGCTGTGACACGATCAGTGGTACACCCAACAACAATCGGGTCACTGACCGGGAGAATTGTTCCTCTAACACAGGCCAAATATTCCCGCAGGCTAGAAACCCTGCATCACACAAAGCTGTGAAAAATATGGGGGACAAATGGCCGGGCCACCCCACAGGGAGAATTGTTTCTCTAACACATATCAAATCTCCCCGCAGGTTAGAAACCCTGCACATAACCTCACGCCGATAACGTTCCGGCTGAGAAGAACTAGCGGATGTTGACCGGTGCTTTAACACGGCCGCAACATCCCACCGGTAGATCTGTTGGCTCGCACCCAACAGGTCTCCCCGCAGGCTCGCAACCCTGCACACTACCCCACGCTTATTCCAACACAAGCTAAGACGAATCAGCGGGTGCTTACCGGTGCTATAACATGGCCGCAACCCCCCACCAGGAATTAACCTCTAACACATGACATATTCTACGGTTTCTACCACCTTGGGTAGCGATTTTCACTGGGAGACTCGTTCGGACGTCGCAGTTCACCGGCCGGGTCCTCCCAGAGCATTTCATACCTCACTTGTTCCGACATGACAGTTCACCGGTCGAGTCCTTGCGGAGCATGGCATGGCGGATTTCAACACCACATTATCATTCCATGCACCCATCCGGGTTCACCTTGCCCCATACGCATGGGATGGCGGATTTCAACGCTACATTATCATTCCATGCACCCATCCGGGTTCACCCCGTTCCATATGCATGGCATGGCTGATTTCAATGCCACATTATCATCCCATGCACTCGTCCGGGTTCACCCCGTTCCATATACAGGGCACGACGGAACTCAAGCACAGCACCACCATCATCACAACTCATACTCATAATTGTTGCACATCATCATGAATAGGTACTCGCATCACCACGCATCATCATAACAGGCTTTCTACTCGAATGCCCGGTCAAGCCCAATCTTCAACGCGGACTTGGGGGACTAGGGCACCGTTGGGTCGGTAACCCTGCGGGTCTGCGGGCCTGCAGAGAAAGACATATTAAGTCCTCATTCAAGATTGCACTTGACCGGAAACTTGGGGGACTTGTTGACAGTAGCCACAGAGGGGCTACCCAGGCCCACAGACCCGCAACCGCTACACCCGGGCCCGGTCCACGGCCCGGAGCAGGATCGGTAGCACCCGGACCCAAGGCTCAGCAGCCTACCTTATGGCCAGGGACCCGGAAGCCGGGGGCGCCAGCCTGCCGAACAGACCACCAAAGCTGCCCTTATGTATGAACAGAAGAGGATCAGTCCCACATCGAAGAGTAAGACCAGACCTCACGCTCGACAACCTATATAAGGGCCTCAACTACCCTCATTAATAGGTAACCAACTCTCCAACTACTTATTATTCCCGCTTAAGTTATCCATTTATCCCAACGGTACTGACTTAGGCATCGGAGAGGAGAAGACCGGCCCACCTGGTATTCCCCTTAGTTAGCAGGACTTGCAGGAATGAATCACACCAAGATCTACCAGTCTCTGTCAGGCCTACGGGCTGTAACAAAAACACCCAAACCCTAAATTCCTAAATTCGATCCCAAAATTTCCCTCATTTCCTTCAACGATTCGGCCATGGCACCAGGTTCTAGTGCCCAGCAGAGGAAGAAGCAACTCGAGGCGAGAAGGGAGAGGAGGGCGGCCGAAGTTGCAGCGAGATTGGCTGCCGCGGCGGCGGAGACGATGGCGAGAGCAGAGGCGGCGGAGACGACAGCGAGAGCAGAGGCCGGGACGCTGGTGGCAATCCCGTCTCTGGAAGAAACCACCCCTTCTTGCTTGAATTCTGCTGCTGGAGGTGGCGCTGACATCGGGAGCGGCGGTGGCGGTGGCGGTGGCGGTGGCAGTGGCAGTTGCGGAGACGATGGAACTGCCGATGTGGAAGGCGAGGATGGTCCTCCAATAAGCATTAGGACCAAGAGGGGTCCTAAGGAGCCGGGTAATAAACAGTCAATTTTCATTTTTTCGATTCTTATTATGTCTACAATTTCAGACCTGCACATGTTGTTTGTGGTTAGATGAATGCTTTGATAGGTTTGAGTAGTATTTATTTCCTCATTTGGTTAGTACTGCTGAAATTGATCTACAAACTCTCAATAGCGTCAACACACACTTCTCTTCCCTAGAGCTGATACGACCCGAACCTCGAATTTCTTTTTTAACTGGTTTATTTCTACTTTTACTCCTCGGGAATTGTTTTTACGATTCGAAAGTTCTAAAGGTTGACTTTTAAATAAGTTGACCCGACCGATGATTTTATTTTATGATAAGGTAGATGACGTTGAAACGAGTTCGTGGACACATAGCACGCCCAATTTGGAGTTTGTACGAAAAAGTTGTGATGTAGAATCGGAAATTGTCCGATTTTGGAAGAGTATAAATAGCCGGGATTTTTCCCGAAATGGAAATTTTCTTTCTTTCTTTCTTTTTTTTTCTTTTTCTTCTCTCCTTCTCTTTCTCTCTCCTCTCCCCCGACCCGCTCCCCTGCCTCCACCAACCTCTGCCGTCTTGCCGAACTGGGTCGGCGCATCGGTCCCGTTCGGACCGGCTCGGCCTCCCCGTCACGCCAGTGGCAGTGGCACGGTGGGAATCGCTGCAGTTCGGCCGATTCCAGCCCAAGAACCTCCGCCACCGACGGTTGGGTTCTCCCTCCTCCGGCCACTTCTTGGCCCGATTTTAGGGAGGAATTGGAGACAAGGACTTGTGCAACACGTCCCAGAAAGGAATCGAATCGAATTGCACCAGGTAAAGAGAAATTAGAATTTGAAAATTTTAGGGTTTTTGGTTTACGAATTGGAGGTTGTGATTTTTGGTGAATTTGGAGGCTAGAATTGAGTTTAGGACGATGATTGGAGTCGATTGGGTGTATTTTGATGTTGAATTGGTTGATTTTGGAGAGAATTGGAGGTTGAACAGTGACTGCCGCCGTACCGGCCGCTGTTTGCGGCGGCTGGGGCTGTTTTTGGCGGCGGAGACGAGTCCCCGAGATGGTGGCGATGGTGTTGGATGAATTTGGGATGGATTGGAGGTGGTTTTGCCTCCTGTGGCGGGGCTGCTGTTCCGGCGGCGGTGGCGGCGGCGCCACTGTTCCGGCGGCTTGAGGAAGAAGATGAACAGTGATTTGGTAAAAAGTAAAAAGTAAAATGGTAAAAGGTGAATAGTAAACGGTAAAACAGTAAATAGTAAACAGTAACAGTAAAAGTAAATGGTAAATAGTAATTAGATTTTAACCATTTACTGTTTGACTTTCAGAATTACTGTTTTACCTAGAATAATTACTGTTTGACCATAAAAAGTTATTGTTGACTTACCGTAAAAAGGTTAAAAGCTGATAAAAAGGGTTTTACGACGGAATAACTGGGAAAAGAATTAATCGGACACGGAGTGGGTGTCCTGAGTAATTTCAGACTTAGATTATTCGGTATTGAGGCGAAATTTCTATACCGATAAGTAAAAAGGGAAAAATTGGAAGTTTCGGACGAGTGAGGACGTCCGTAGATTTATCGATTTTAATTAAATTCCGAGTTTCGTAATATTTAGAATTTCGTCCCTATTTCAGGTCGAGAAGTTCGACGGGACGAGAGTGCGGTATCGACACATTCGACAGTACAGTGAGTGGATTTTTATTTTTAAAAAAATGCATGCATGATTATTTTATTGAAATGAAATTTCTTTTAAAAATGAAATTTATTTTGATTAAATGATTTTGAAGTATGAAAGATTATATGAGAAAAAGAAAAAGATATGTTAAGGAATATATGGTTTCGTTTTATTGACAGTAATGATATTTATATTGGATTTTGCATTTTCCTTGGGAAATGAGATTTCCATGTGGTTTTATATTTTCGAAATATTTTGAGTATGTTAATCAGTAGACCGGAATGAAATTCCGGGGATTTTTGTGATTTTATTATTTATGATTTTTCTAACATGCGAGGCATGTCGATGGGATTTACGTATATTTGATTTGATTTTACGGCATGGTGATTTGCCGGGTATTTCTGATTTTACGGCATGGTGATTGCCGGGTACTTATGTTACGGCATGTTGATTTGCCGGGAATTCATGGTTATATCTGGAGGCTAGAATATTGTTATATGATTATGAGCCTCAGATAGTTGATGATTTATCAGGGGAAATGTATTTCGAGATTTGTTTTCACCACACGAGGGTCCACGTTATTATTATATTGATGCTAGCTAGCGGAGTCTCATCCCACGCGAGGTGACGACTTGACCATATAGGTCAGATTCACGCTCGGTGGTCGACGTAGGGTTGTATATATTGAGGCGGTGACGTGTCTAGGTAGTAGACTTAGACACGGGGGGAGTCAATAGGACTCTCGGACCAGAGCCTGGCGAGGCTCCAGTGGTGGGTAGACATTTCCCTGTTGCATGGCCAATGAGATTTGGTCATGAGGATGTTTTTCACTGTGATTGCGGGAATATTTCCTCTGTGAAGCTTTCAGTTTTTAATAAATTCCCGCATTAGTCGATTGAGATTTTTATATTATTATATGACGTGATTGAGATTTTTATACGATTATATGATGGGGCTTTGGGAATATTTCATTTATGAGACTTTCAGCTTTTGATAGATTCCCGAAGCAGTGGATTAAGATTCCTATATTTTTATATTATCTAGTTTCGGGAATATTTCCTCTATGAGGCTTTCGGTATTTCATAGATTCCCGAACCAGTGGAACTGAGATTTTATATGACCAAAGAGATTGATCGAGATGTATTATAAGTTGATTTTCAAATGGTTATGATTATATATATATATATATATATATATATATATATATATATATATATATATATATAAACAAAGGAGTTTTGTTTATTTGAGTTGTCAGCGAGGCTGAGTTGTTTTAATAGAGTTTTTCATAAAATGGGGTACGTTTATATATACATATGCATGCATTGTGATTTTCCGATTAGTATGAAAATGTGGGAAAGTGATATAATGTCTTTAACTAAAAGTATTAGTTGAAATTATTTTATTTTTATCCACTCACTCTAACGTTTTTAAATTACTTTCCCCTGGGCCCTTCGTTTTAAATTGCCCAGTGTGCAGACTAGTAGTTGAGGTCAATGATACTCAGGTCGAGGCATAGTCAGCGTCGGTATTGCTTCCGCTCGGTAGGATCTTTTGATCCTTTATCTTTTTGATTTTTGTATCCTTAGTTACTTTTTGTAGAATGCTCTGATAAATTGTAGAGGTTTTAAAAGTGATTCTACTTTTGTGTTGAGAAGTTGTTGGAATCTTGGGGGAGCAGGTGGCTCCTAGAGTCAGAGTAGTTTTTATAGAAGTGTTTTGTGTATTTGACAGGTGAGGGTTGTCCATTTTAAGAGAGGTCATGCCGATTTTCGGTAAAATCTCTCTTAAGGTGGTCCCCGCAGGATCTGATCCGGGTTTCGGGGTGAAATGTGGTTCGGGTCCTGTCAAGAGCAGATAGAAGGTTTATGATTACAGATTTAGAGTAGGATGTGGACTTTTAGCCAATTCAGAGTATCATAGTTTTGAGGTAGGGGTGCCATAAATTAGTGTAATTTCATCCTTGAGTTCCTGTTCTGGTCGAAAAGCAATGATGGGAAACTTGCATTTTCAATTTGAATCCAACCATGGTACCTCATTTTTCTTGTAAAATGTAACATGATTGTAAGCAGCTGCAGAACTTGCCAAAATTCATTCATGAGCAATGTACGTAGCATGAAGCCATTAAGCCATTAAGCTTTTGGTAGGCTACACGGCACTTCAAATGCTACATCTAATTTATCCAATTAGGAGTTATGATTCTTATACTCTACGCACGTTACAGACTTCTTTTACAGAACTAGGTTACTGGTAGCAGGTAGCATGATTTAAGGTGCCAAAGTCTTTTAATTTCTGATCTCTGTTTGTTCGAATATTGGTCTACTCACCAAAGTCTACAACTCCCCATCTTTTTGTTCAAGAGAATAGGGTCATTGATCAGTTGAGTACTAGTTCATCAAACCCAGAAAACTATTAGTCATATGTTATACTCTTGAGAGAATGTGAGGTTTCAATATCCAAATGGCCTAACATACATATCCTTATCTCTTTGTTTGTCTTGGAATCAAAGTCTTTACTTGTTGGTGCCTTCATGAAAAGAATCCCATATGGGTTCCAAAGGCACATACCATTATGACAAAGAAATCCCATCTTCTGAAATATTTTCACATAAAGCTTTGTAGGTTTCTGAATGCTCTTGGTGCTTTTCTTGCTTTATTCTTCCTCATATACTTCTCAATTAACCAACAACTACTTTCTTGGTGGATATCAAACTTTCTTGCCCGCGCCCATCTTCCCTTGAAACAAGGCTGTCAATGTTTTCAAAATCAATGGTTCTACTCATCTCATCAACATCACCTTTTCAGAGAGGCCCTTTGCATATTTATCAACCCCATCATCATGGCCAGTACTCTCAAATCTGTTCAAATCTGTTCAAATCTGTTCATCTTAATCATGGCCAGTACTATATAACTATATATGATAAAACTAGCTATATATGATTTTCTCATCTGAATAGTCAAACTGTAACTTCATGCATCCCTTTCAAATCTGTTCATAATTGTATATGTTATATGATACTTACATGTTTATTCATCTCTTTACTTCATCTTTCTGGCAGAGGTGGTTGATATGGTAACGGGGGAGAAGGTGAAGGGGCGGAACCCTGAGAAACTCGGCATCATCACGGGCACAAAGACCCAGTATTTGAAGATGATGAACAACAACCAGCCTCTGAAGGTTGAGTACGCCGAAGAGAACAAGGGTCCGCGCCTCTTGAAGTGGAGGACTATGTCCCGAGACATCGGGAGCACCGTCCGGAGCAAAGTGCCGATGTTTGTGCCTTCCTTTGCAGAGCTGGATGAGGAGCACCAGGATGCATTGACCACTTATATGGAGGTAGAGCATTATTTTACAATAATTTTGTAAAACCAATTAACATACCACATTATCTACTAATATGTTATTTCTGATGATTTTTTTGAATTGTTTTTACTAGATGCTCTATGACCTCCCTCCCACAGAGACAGACATGTGGAAATACATCGACGAGACCGCTTCTAAGATTTACAAGGATTGGAAGTACGACTGCCATACTCACTACGTTGAGGTATCAAAGGCGACGCCGGCAGAGTTTATCCACCGACCTGAGCAGTGGGAGTACCTCAAAGTTCACTTTGAGGACGGCGATTATAATGTAATGGAAATTAATTACAGGTTTTTGCATTTCATATAATTTCTTAATTCTCATATGAAATATTTTAATATATATTCGTACGGTTCTTTACAGAGGATGTGTACACGAAACGCCGCTAACCAGAACAAGGGAAAGGAGAAAGGGTACGCAATCAACCATCACTCTGGCCCCACTCCCTACAGCTACCGGGTCGCTGCGAATGAGGCGAAAGGGCATCTAGCCCCTATACTGCAGACAGTCTGTGATGTTTATCAACCATCGCAGAATGCGCAGGAGAAAGTGGTGAGTGACTTCCATATTTGCTTATGATTTCGGTTTTTTTGAATTAAAATGTATAATAACCCTAATCTATTGGACTTGTTTTTATTTGCAGGCAGCGGTGAAGAGGAAGATGGAGGAACTGTGTGCTAGCCGAACGAGTGATGAAGCGGGCGACAGTCAGCTGACGGGCCCCGTTCCCGTCGAGGAGCAGATGGCTGTAGTCGAGAAGGAGCTGGGTGGGAAGCCGGGGACGAGGGTCAGAGGTAATTTTTTTTTGCACCTAAATCTTTTACAAGTTTTAATTTTTAGATTTTAATTTGACTGATGTTTTTCTTTTACCATTTCTGCAGGGCTAGGGGGTGCATTAAGACGCCAGCCAAAACCAAGAGGCGGTGCACGCGTGTCCCGCAAAGATGACGATTTGAGGAGCAAGCTAGCAGTCGTACACGAAGAGAATGCAGACCTGAAGCGGCGTATGGTACAGATGGAGGCTACCGTCCGAGCTTTCATGGCGGCCCAAGGCAATCTGGGTGACAATGCCGCCTCAACAGCTCCAGTCGCCGATATATCCTCATGTGCTTCATTACGTATCCCCGATGATGACCTAGATTAGGTATCCCCGACGATAACATTGATTAGGACCATTTCGTTAGTTTGTAATTTGAACATATTGTAGTTTTGAATGAAATCTATGTATTTATAGTGTTTGTGTTATGTTGGATATGTGATTTGAATGAAATGTATGTTGGATATGTGATTTGAATGAAATTCAGGTTCTAAATGTGAATGAAACCAGACCAGGATGTTGTTTTCCTTCTCTGTAACAAACAATGAAGCGACAAACATTGATCATTGTTCGTCGCTTAGATTTGAATGCGACGACCAAAGCTCGTCGTTTCATTTTTATCATCCCATATTTTCTCCTATTAAACATGAAATGAAGAGACAACTTTTGAATCAAAGTTTGTCGCTAAAAACTTGAGGCGACAACCCAAACTTCGTCGCATAGAATTCCAAGAGACGAGTCAAAATTGGTCGCTGCAGATTGTAAGTGACGAGTCAAAATTGGTCGCCACAGATGATAAGCGACGAGTCAAAATCGATCGCAAAAGATGGTAAGCGACGAGTCAAAAGTCGTCGCTCTCTTTGAGTGACGAAGTTTGTTTTTGTCGCTTGAAATATCGAGACGACGACTTTTGAATCATTATTTGTCGCTTGGAATCGAAGCGACGAATCTAAAGCGACGATCTCGAAGCGACGACTTATTGTCAGTAGGGTGTTGAAGCGACGAGTTTTGGTTGTGACCCACAGTAGTGATACATAACGAACAATAATTTTGCACACGAGGTTGTGCTTAGTCAATTTGTGTGCAATAATGTGTTAAACAAGTAACAGTACGTGTGAGGGAGCATGCTTGACATGTGTTAAGGCAGGCATAATTTTGACATGTATACTTTAACATATAGTTGTTTATGTTTGACATGTGTGTTCCAAAAGTGATACTGATGCATGAGTTGCTCTTTGTGCCCTTTGAAATTGGTCAGCGGTATCACATGAACGTAAAGCCATGTAATAGTCATAAGGGCCAGATATTCGAAGCATGCATATATTTGAAGTAGTAAGCGTAATATAATCGAGCATGTAAGATGGGATCGTAGTACTCATCTGCGTTTGAATGGAACAGAAGCACCCCGACGCTCCTGACTGCGTTTGAATGGAACAGAAGCACCCCGACGCTCCTGACTGCAGTATGTTGGGTGTGGAGAGTGTTTCTGTCAGAATTCGGAGACTCTAACAAAAGCACAATAAAAATAGTTCGACACAAGGATTTATAGTGGTTCATCATGCCTACGGCGGGCATGGCTACGTCCACTTAGGAATATACTATGATCAGCCAATAAGCCATCGGGGTGGTTAAAAGCGTAGAATAACAAGTATTCAATTATTTGATATCTAAGGGGGAAGCCTTCTATTTATAAGCAAGGAAGGCTCCCTCCTTTACAATGTTTTCGATGTAGGATGCAGTTACACTTTTCTTACTCACGAAGCTTCTTGCGGAATTTAGAAGCATGGCTTCCGGATGTGGCACCGATGGTCTTCCACAATGGAGATGCAGCCAAGGTGCCGGGCTACCCAATGCATGCCGGAAGCAGGACCTATCGCGCCAGTTGGCCAGTCTACGAGGTTGTTGGATATGCTTGACGGTGCACCATATATATTGTCAACAGAGAGAAAATTTGAAGGTGTGCCAGGAGCTTTGTAAGTTTCGCAGTTTGAAGTATGAAATAGTACCGGGAATCCGGGGTGGTACTAAGTTATCTTCGGGTTCCAATATTTATTTCCCGGTTGGTCAAAAGCGATGGGTGCAGGTGGTCCAGGTGCCAAAAAATGAATTCTCCTGAATCGAGATATTGGAGGTGACCCGTTGAGACTTGTTGATCCGCTAATAACCGTGGGCCCGTTGAGACTCTTGCTGACCCGCTTACAAGGGCTGCCTCCTGGGCCTAGGAGTGACCCGGATTGGGTATTTGGATGGGCACCCTACTCACCTACTGCATGATGGCCTGAGCTGTAGGGTGACCTGGTGAGTATCATATATGGAAGTAGAGCAACATGGCTTTTTGATCACTTCCCATAGACGGCGTCAAATGTTTGTGTTTAAACCCGGAGGGCTAAACAAGAAGCACAATAGAGATAGCTCGACACAAGGTTTACAGTGGTTCATCATGCCATCAGCAGGCTTGACTACATCTACTTAAGATTCTACTATGGTCGGCCAATAAGCCATTGCAATGTTACAAGTGTGGAATTCCTTCCTTTCTATCTAGGGGAAGCCTTCCTTTTATAGCTAAGGAAGACTTCCTCCTAATACATATTTCCGATGTGGGACAAATACACATAATAACTACTTACGAAGCTTATTGCTGAGCACGGGAGCATGTCTTCCGGATGCAGCACCGATGATCTTCCACCATGGTGAGGCAGCCGAGGTGTCGGTCTACCAGATGCATGTCGGAGGCACAACCTACAGCGCCGGTTGGACGGTCTACGAGGTCGTTGTTTATGCTTGGCAGTGTACCATATATGGCATCAGCAGGATCTTTACGTGAGCTATGGTAATTTAATATGTAATAAACATCATTTACCCAGGAATATTATTGCATCGATCTAAAACCACCAATAACGACCACACTTGACTAAGGGTTAGTTTGGTATTGAGGTGAAAAAACTTGTTGACAGTAGCCGCAGAGGGGCTACAGCAGGCCCACAGACCCGCAGCAGGTGCACCAGGGCCCGGCCCGAGGTTCAGGACTGAACCACCAGCACCCGGCCTCGGGGTCCAGCAATATATCCGGCTGCCAGGGACCCTGGGACCGGGGGCGCCTGCCTACCAAAGAGGTCACCAGAACTGTCCTTCGAAGGGAACCAGTCCCACATCGAAGGGTGAGGCCAGCCCTCACCCCCAACCACCTATATAAGGGCCCCAACTACCCTCACTAATAGGTAACTTATCTCTCTCACCGCTTACATACGTGCTTAAGTTATATATTCCAACTATACTGACTTAGGCATCGGAGAGGAGAAGACCGGCCCGCTCGGTATTCCCCTTAGTAAGCAGGTTTGCAGGAGATCAAGTTGGATTCATCTGTATCTACCAGGCCCCAGGGTTTGTGCAGAAACAATTGGCGCCGTCTGTGGGAACCTTGAACAAGAAGCCGTGTAAGCATCACCCATGGCCGAGAGTTTGGAAGCAAGGCAAGAGAGAGGTACCACCGAGGAGGGGCGTGTTGCATTAGTGCAAACGCTCATCTCCACCCCGAGCGTCACGCGCGAGCCGCATGGCGCCCAGGGCAACGGTCAGGAAGGAGGAAGCTGTGCTAGGCCGTCTGGCATGCCGGGACCGGGACACCACGACAGCTCGCGCGGGAAAGGCCCGGCAGAGGATGAAGACAGTCCGGTGCACCGGGGCTTCTCCTTGACATTCTCGGATGAGCCGAGCGACCGATCTGAGAGCCCGCTCTGTGACAGCGACCGGGGCACTACGTACAGCCCCGACCAGAGCGGTATGGCGGGAAAGATACGGGCAATGGCCGCATAGGTCAATCGTCTAAGAGAGGAGGGCGACAGGGACAGAGCTAAGTCCAACGCCCGGTACGAAGAAATGGAATCAGTGAACGCTGCCCTGGTAGCCGCCTTAGAGAGAGGGCAACAGCGCAGCGACCCTATGGATAGGGCGCAAGCAGCACTCCCGCCATTCCAACCTCAGTAGTACGAGGCAGGGCAGTCATCGGGCGGTCGGCCCCGTGATGCCGAGCGAGCAAGGTCACCGGCCGGTGCAGGCCCGCAGAAGAGCACGCCAACCTCCCGCCAGCTCCACACTTCGTCTGTGAATGAAGTTGAGACCCCGACTGCACAGGCATTGCAGATGTTAGCCGACACTGTGTCAGACTTGAAGGCACAAATGGAGGCCAACAAGAGAAGAGCCGCGCGGCCGATGGAGGGCGCCCGTTTTAATGAGCGTATGAGCCCTTTCTCGCACCGGGTCATAGAGTCGGGAAGGTCTGGCAACCAGAAGTCCCTCAAGCTCACCTATTCAAGGTCCGGCTGCCCGTACCAGCATCTGGACAGTTTTCGGTCCCAGACCTGCGCCAAGGGTTACTCTGATCCAGTATGCTGCAACATCTTCCAGGAAACTCTGTCTGGAGAGGCGCTCAGCTGGTTCTACGAGCTTCCGGCGAACTCGATCGAGACATTCGAGCAGTTAGCTGACCGGTTCGTAGGTCGCTTCATCCTCTGGGTCGTGGGAGCCCGGACGTCGACCATCCTCTTCAACTGTATGCAAGCACCTGAGGAGGAACTAAGGACCTTTGTTAACCGTTGGCAGACGGCAACGGCCGGGGTTCGGAATCTAGACAAGGGCATCGCCGAGATGGCGTTTAAGCAGGGACTCCGGCCAGGGAAGTTTTCCTACGCCGTCCGGGTGGAACTCCCGCAGGGGTATGATGAGTTGATGGCAATGGCCATCCGGCATGCTCAGGCCGATCACGAGACGTATGGGCACCACCTACTGAAGAGGAAGCGGGATGAGCAGCAGGAAGACCATCCCCGGGAGGAGAACCCCCCGCCCAGCCAGGAGGACAAGCCCAGTCATCGGACCGAGAACCGCACCGCCCGGCCGAGCCGGCCCAATAGAAACTGGCCACAAAGGCAGCAGAGGTCTTATCCTGACAAGCCCCAGAGCGAGCACAGGCCGGCGCCGTACCGCCAAGAACGTCCCCTGGCGATCATGCCAGCACCACCGGCCGGTCAAGAAGTCTTCACCACTCTCACCACTTCCTACGAGGATATTTTACTTGAGAACGGGAGCGTCATCCCCCCACCGCCCAAGAGAAGGTACCCGAAGGGGAAACTTACAACGGCGCAGACGGGCAAGTACTGCTCCTATCATGATGAGGCTACTCATCGGACGAGCCAGTGCTGTGCTCTCAAGACAGCGGTGCAGGGTTTGATTAATGACGGCCAGCTCCAGCGGTACGTGGTGGAAAGAAGAGCAGACCCCGACCGAGAGCATAACCAGGCCTGGTGAACCCGCCAAGTCTCCGAGCGGTTAGTTTGGCATATCACCAGTTCTACCATTGTAAAAAATATCACAAATATATGCAAACTACTTTTGAGAAAATTCTACCGGCTCCGCCAGTTCAAGTATATTCATAATCAAGCAAGTATACAAGCAGTAACCGTTCCGGAAAAATTACAAGGAGGAGCAAGGAAAATCCTAAGGAGCCACGACTCCACCCTCAGCAGGCAATCCGCCGGCCTCTCCTGCGGCACTCTCGTCGTCGACCTCAGTTCCGGCGCCGACTCTGGCTTGGGGAGACTTGGTACCGTTGGTAAAAGAATCCAAGTCCGAGCGAGTCACTTCTTCCGGCTGCCCCTCCACCGCCTGCTGATGGATGTCCGATTGCTCATGGATGTCTCCTTCAGCAGCGACATCCGGCATCAGGGAAGGGTCCAACCACCCCTTCCCCGCCCATTCCGTGAATGCATCAGAGATGCCCTCTTCCCTGGCCTTCTCCAGGAACTCCAGGAACTCGTCGCTCTCTCGGTATCGGAGAACGAACCGCTCATATTGTCCTGGGCCCTCTTCCCCGGCAGCAGCGGCGCGCAGAGCGGTGGCTCCCACCTGGAGCTCATCTACCTTGGCTTCCAGCTCGACCCTCTCAGCTTCGGCCCGCTCCTTCTCCTTCTCCAGGCTCCGGTTCTGCTCCTCCAGCTTCTTGGCCCTCTCCTCCGATCTAGCCTTCTCCCGATCCGAGCGGGACTTCTCCACCTCCAGGCGCTGTCGGGCCTCCGATAAAGTAGCTATCTGCCTCTTCAGCTCCGGCAGTTCCTCGCTCGCGTCCGGTTGGTACAGACTGTACAACAACTGCACAGCAACAGAAACAGTTAATCGGGCAGTAAGAGAAACAACCTACAAGCAGTGTAGTGGCACCAGTTAGTGCTTACCCGGAGGATGGATTCCTTGCATTTTGGGCGGGAACCAGCAACCCCAGGTCTGTCCAGACCAAGGCCGGCCAAGTCCGCCGCCACTTTCCGGACGATTGCATTGTCCGGGGCTTCCCCTCGGTGCCTCCGCAGGCGCGGGACTACTCTGCCGGGCAGCGGCAGCCTTCTCCCCAGCAGAGTTAGGTTGTGCGCCGCTGGTTACCCTAAACCGTTTGGCCAGGTTCTCCCGTGACGACCCGCCGGTGAGCGTCACCAGCGCGGAGGAAGGAATGTCCCCGCCCCTCCGTTTCTCTCCCCGGCCTTCCGGAGAAGAAGATCGTGCGCCTACCCGGGCGACACGTGCCACGTGCGGCATAGACACCGGCCGGTTGGGGATCCTGCTCACTCCACCGGGAATCCTCACTGGCCCTCCGGTAGTCTTGCCCTTTTCGGGCACCGCTTTGGGCGCAGCAGGATGGCACTTCACCCGCCTTAGGATGTAGGCGCCGTCATCAACATCCATGGTCCTCGGTTCCGGATGAGTCGTTAGCCGGCCGGACTCCTCGTCCACCGACGTCCGCGAGACGGTCTCGCCTTTCTCCTTCAGCTTGTTAAGGAGGTCTTCCCCGTCCATTGAGAGAGTGGTTTCGGGTTTGATGACCGCCCGGGAAGATGCACCTGCAAGGAAAGCGAACAGTTAGTATTTTACAAGAGCTAGCACAAGTATCACCGCTAAGGCCTGCCACGCACTGGGATCCCGCCCGAGTTGGCAGTATTCCAGCACTTCTCGCAGGATAAAGTTGAAGGAACTCCGTTCCAGATTGTCCCAACATCCGAGTATGGTCGAGATCCTCTCGTGCTCCAGATCGGATAGCTCGAACGACTGGTCGCCAATGGTTTGGAAGGCACCAGCAACCCGGTACATCTTCCTCCTCGCCTGCCACCTCCCGCCCACCATCACCACCTTCTTTCTCCAGCTGTTGTCTACCCATGTAGGCATATTGGTGATGATCGGTTGATGGTTCCGGGCGTTGAAGGACATGCAACCCCGGGACCCTTGCTTCCTTGAGTAGGACAACCTATACAAGGCCCGAAATTCGTTTACCGTTGGCATACTCATTCCAGATAACTCATATAGGCAGCCGAGGCGTCAGGCCCCCCCTCCACTGAAGCCCAGGAAGCTGCGCTGGCGACACCTGCAGTGCACTGAGCATGTATTGCACGTAATCCGGCAGCGGGAGCGAGAATCCATGACGGAACTGGTCCTGGTGCACGGCAGCCCAACCTGCCTCCAGGTTGCAGGCCAACTCTCCAGGATTCAGGGGCCGCAGCAGAACCTCATCCGGGATACTCCACGTTTCCCGAAGCGCAGCTATCTCTCCAGGGGTCATGCTACCCTCTGGTTCATCGCACACCACAGCACCCTTCCCTCTGCCAATGGTGTAGCTCACGGCCGGAGCACCCGCAAGGCGCACCCCGTGCGGTATTTCAGTCTCCGAGGATTCAGCCCCGGAAGACGAAGACAAAGCCGGAGACGAAGCCCTGCTCCCGGAGCAGTCAGCGACTTCCGTCTCCGGGGATTCCGAACCGAGCCAGTCCTCCAGCCTCTCCACATCGTCTACGATAGGACCCCTGGCAGCCGATTCGGAAGCCCGGTCAGAACTTGAAGAAGACATCCTAACCTAGGGGAAGAAAATAAAACCCTAGCGCTCGTCAGCAACAGGCTACAACAGCGCCTTCTACGGCCTCTCCTCAAGGTTGCCGCAGAGCAATTCAGTCAGCGACAGAGATCCCTCCCCCCCCCCCGCCGCAAAACAACAAAACCAAAACAAGAACAACACCGGGGCAAAGAAATCAACAAACTTACCGATTAATATGCTCAACCGAGGACAGTCCGCCCTGCGAAAGCAGCGAGCAATGGTAGGAAGAGAGTAGGGAGCGCTCCAGAAAACGGATCTCGTGGGGCAAGGGGCTCAGAGCTTTTGCCGGATTTCTCTCTTTCTCTTAGTTTCTCTAAAGCAAGAAGCAAAAGTAGAAGGAAGAGCAGAAGAGGACCGGTGCCCTAGGTGCTTGTAATCCCGCCAAACACGCAATCAGAGCAACTCAAACACCTGTGAATCCAGGCCCTCCATCTCAAGACCACTCCCTACTGGCACGTGTCCCAGCATTGGTAAACTGCCCATGCCATCATAACTGATGGGACTGATGGACTTCCTCCTTAAATGCATGTCAGCCACTTGTCTCGCACGCTGGCGACATGGTAGTTAGGAGCGGGAACCGAGGCGTCAAGCCCCCCCTCCACTTCCCTAGGCTTGAAGACCTCTTATCGGTTATGGTTTCCCAAACCGCTTCGAGAGCATCGTCCCGGGTATGAGCCATCCGCCCGGCACCATGGCAGTTCGCGGTTATGATCATTCAACCGGCTGCATGACATCTTCACTGCATCTCACTGGGGGACTCGTCTCGATATGGCAGAACGCCCGGTCGAGGTCCAACCAGCTGCATCTCTCTCGGGGGATTCGTCTCGTTATGGCAGAACACCCGGTCGAGGTCCGCCCGGCACCATGGCAGTTCGCGGTTATGATCATTCAACCAGCTGCATGGCTTCTTCGCTGCATGTCTTGAAGACCTCTCACCGGGTATGATTTTTCAACCGCTTCGAGAGCATCGTTCCGGGTATGAGCCATCCGTCCGGCACCATGGCAGTCCACGGTTATGATCATTCAACCGACTGCACGACATTTCACTGGGGGACTCGTCTCGATATGGCAGAACGCCCGGTCGAGGTCCACCCAGCTGCATCTCTCTTGGGGGACTCGTCTCGATATGGCAGGAAGCCCGGTCGAGATCCATCCACCGGTTACGTAACATCCAACCGGCTCGAGAGCATCTTCCGGGAACGCGATCCACCCGGCCCCATGGCATTTCACTGGGGGACTCGTCTCGATATGGCAGGACGCCCGGTCGAGTCTCGCCCGGCTCCATGGCACGACCCCGGTCATGAGAACATTCGACCGGCATGGGCTTTATACACCCGGGTGAGTTTACATCTAACCCATGTACTCTTGTCCAGCAGGATAAAAACCCTGCATCGCATTGAACCGCGATCAACGAGGGGCTGCACGGCGAGCCTTGTCACCTCAACGCCACCCCCCCCCCCCCCCCCCCCCCCCCCCCTTACCTCAACGCTTATTCAACACAAGCTGAGAAGAACTAGCAAGTGTTCACCGGCGCTTCAAACAGCCCGCAACACCGGGGTAATCTCCCCGCAGCCTAGCAATATGGACTCGTCTCGATATGGCAGAACGCCCGGTCGAGGTCCTTTACTCCACCTCGTCTCGTTACGGTAGAACGCTCGGTCGAGGTCCTTTACTCCACCTCGTCTCGTTACGGCAGAACGCCCGGTCGAGGTCCCATGAACTCCGCTCCGCACTGATATGACAGAACGCCCGGTAGTGGCCCAGTGAACTCCGCTCCGTACCGATATGGCAGAACGCCCGGTAGGGGCCCAGTGAACTCCGCTCCGTACCGATATGGCAGAACGCCCGGTAGTGGCCCAGTGAACTCTGCTCCGTACCGATATGGCAGAACGCCCGGTAGGGGCCCAGTGAACTCCGCTCCGTACCGATATGGCAGAACGCTCTGTAGTGGCCCAGTGAACTCCGCTCCGTACCGATATGGCACAGTGCCTGGTCGAAATTTCATGCACACATCTATTGCATGGTGGATTTCAACGCTCCATTATCATTCCATGCACACATCTATTGCATGGCATCATGGCATCATCTCATACACTCTCCGGGTTTCACCCCACTCCATGCTCATAGCACCACAACACTTGAGCACAGTACTACTTATATTACAAACGTACTTATAAACTGTTGCTTGCCATCGGTAAACAGGTACTCACCCCGGTCACGCCCAATCTTCAACGCGGACTTGGGGGACTGGGCACCGTTGGGTTGGTAACCCTGCGGTTCTGCGGGACAAGAGCAAGACAGACTTAAGTCCTCATTCAAGATTGCACTTGACTGGGAACTTGGGGGACTTGTTGACAGTAGCCGCAGAGGGGCTACAGCAGGCCCACAGACCCGCAGCAGGTGCACCAGGGCCCGGCCCGAGGTCCAGGACCGAACCACCAGCACCCGGCCTCGGGGTCCAGCAGTCTATCCGGCTGCCAGGGACCCTGGGACCGGGGGCGCCTGCCTACCAAAGAGGTCACCAGAACTGCCCTTCGAAGGGAACCAGTCCCACATCAAAGGGTGAGGCCAGCCCTCACCCCCAACCACCTATATAAGGGCCCCAACTACCCTCACTAATAGGTAACTTATCTCTCTCACCGCTTACATACGTGCTCAAGTTATATATTCCAACTATACTGACTTAGACATCGGAGAGGAGAAGACCGGCCCGCCCGGTATTCCCCTTAGTAAGCAGGTTTGCAGGAGATCAAGTTGGATTCATCTGTATCTACCAGGCCCCAGGGTTTGTGCAGAAACAAAACTCAAATATGGATAAACTTTGTTTTAAATAAGCAACATGTCACCTGTTTTTTAAAATCATGGTTTTTTCAACTAAATTTTGTAAATAAGCACCTTATAAAAAACTTACCAAACACATAATTAACTCATAATGATAATTATAAGTGATTATTTACTCTAAAACTCAATACCAAACTAAGCCTAAGTTGAGTATATAAAGGAGGAAGCCAAGAACAAGAGAGTCCTCTCGTTGAGGGAAGTTTCCGTCGACTTCAC
This sequence comes from Potentilla sterilis, assembly GCA_963682095.1. Taxonomy (NCBI): domain Eukaryota; kingdom Viridiplantae; phylum Streptophyta; class Magnoliopsida; order Rosales; family Rosaceae; genus Potentilla; species Potentilla sterilis. The sequence continues at coordinate 42,182,610 of OY821760.1, read as the reverse complement.
GATACAACTGCATGTGTGGTAATTAAACTCATACTTCAACTGTGTAAGGTTAAGCCTGCGAAAAATTTCATTTCGTGATATCACTAGTAGCATCATATCCGGGAACCACAAGGTGGAGATAGCCTTTTTTCCTACTACAAACGCGCTAAACAACTTATAATACAATTATTTTTTGATAAAAAATTCATTAACAAGTAAACAACTGATAATATTGCTAGACTATATTCATACCACTTAATCAAACAAACTAGACTATATAATTAAAACCAAACTTTCTATTTATAAGACAATTAAAAAGCCCAAGCTTATTCATTGCCAGGTAAATTAGTTCTTATGGCCCTTCATCCATATCTCAGCTACCTCTGCAAGTGATTTTGTAGATGAACCACCTTGGCTCAATGCCACTTGAGATGCCTCTTTTAGTTCCATCAACTTCTTCTTAAGCAATTTTCCTTCTTCTCCTTCAATTAGACCCTTTGCATACTTAGCAATTTCCTCACGCTCCTTATCGTTCACCTTAACCCTCCATGCCACCTTCAAATCTTCGGCAAGCAAAACAGAATTCATCTTCTGCTCGGCATAGAGTGGCCAAGCAATCAAAGGCACACCATGCACAATGCTCTCTAGGGTTGAGTTCCACCCACAATGGGTTAAAAACCCGCCCGTCGATCCGTGCCCTAGAATTTGGACCTGAGGAACCCAAGAAGTAACCACTAAACCTACCTTCATGCTTCTCTTCAAATATTCTTGGGGTAGAAAACTTAAAGGATCACTAAAACCTTGAGCACCAAAGTAAGCTGCATTTGCTGCTGTCTCATTTGGACTCCTAGTAACCCAAAGAAATCTCACACCACTCATCTCAAGCCCAAATGCCAACTCATTCATCTGCTCACTTGTGAGAGTTCCACCATGTTTGGGCCTAAATTAACATTTACCCGAGACTATGGGCCGAAGCCCAGAGGGTTACCCATTAAGGGTAATCCGATATGTTTTAAATCAATTTCCGTCTAGGAGTAGATTTGGAGTCTTGATAGGAATCCGAATTAGAGATGGTTTAAGGTAATACAATCCTATTCGATATCAGAATCCATTATGCTTGATACACATGTATTTAGGGTTTTTGAGATCACTATGTAAAGAACTCTAGGACAACGTAGAAAGGGTTCACAACCATACAACTACAAGCTTTTGCCTCGCAAATCTTGCAAGCCTCTCCGGAGCAATCTCTCGCGAACTGTCTTCCACCAACTGCAAACGACCACTCTTCCAACCAAGCCGCAAACCTACGCCCACCACCGGTCACCGTACACCTGCCGCTGTTGTCGAAAGTGACTTGCGTTCGTGTCGAAGCATCGCTGAGACATATCGAGTCTAGTCGTCACGCCTTGTGACAAATCAAGCTGCTACCCCGGTAACAGTCTTTCCCAATCTACCAGAGGTTGGACTAACACAATCCGCGGTCTTGATTTAAAGCTCTGCTTTGCATCCCAGGATCGAAGTAAGATTATCTCAATCTACAAGAGGTTGAGTAGAAAATCCTAGTAATCGTTTACTTAGGTCTTGTTCGAGCCTCTACGCCGGCCTGTCAACGCCCGCGTACAGTCGCTTGATCGAAAAGTCAGGTAGCAGGGAGCAGACGAGCACGTTCGCCAGTGTCATCCGTTCGCCAAGGGTGATTCATTCGCCAGACGTCGTCCGCCACCAAGGTTGTACCTAACCCAAAGGTACTGGCACGCTCGCACCAGGACTGAAATCTACGTCCGCCACCCCCACGTGTTGATAGTTCGATAGGTGTCAAAACCAACGCGAACATTTTTGGCACGCCCAGTGGGACCAGTGTTAAGATTGCGGAAGCCAATATCTACAAACGACCGATGTCGTTCTGCAAGAAACCAGAACATCAACTGTTGAAACAGCACAACTTAGCTGCATGTAGAGGTCTGTATGAATCTCAGTTGCAAGCCAAGTTTGGAGACGGCAGACCTGAGATTGAGGATCTGAATGAGGTCCTTGAGGGAGATAACCATACTCCCGAAAACTCGGAGGGTATCGCTGATTGCCAGGAGGTAGGCGATATCCCAAATACCGCGATGGCTCCCTTAGTTTCTGAAACCAATGATGGAGATGGAATTCTCCAAACTCGGACGCCATCTCCTGCGGAGATAGTAGAATCTTTTGGCCTTGTGATATCTAAGTCTCGGGCCACTGATGTTATTCTAGAGAAGATAGAGGCCACTCTGAAGGAGTTGAAGACCAAACAGATTGGTCATATGACCAACATTAGTGCTTTGGCAAGACAATCACAGGCGAATGCTGGAAATATTACTTCTCTCACTAAAAGTCTTGATAGCTTAGTGAGGGGGCATCAAGTTGAGTTCACCGAACAACTCCAACAACAGCAGGGGGAGTTCAGAGCACAGATGTTGCAGCAGCAGGATCAGCTGGAAAAGACCAACGCCGTTCTCGAACGATTGGCGCAGATGGTGCAAATAGGGTTTGATGCTGAGATATCTGAACAAAGAGAGCTGACCCCTCCAGTAAAGCCTGGGAGGGCAACGGAGAGAGGTCCAGCTAAAGCGGCTAAGCCTCGTAATAGGGGTTTTGAAACTGCTGCTCCGCCAAGACAACAAAGGAGGGGTGGACGGATGATAAACCCGCCATCTGACGACGAAGGCGAAGATCAAGAGGAAGACGTTGCGGGCATTATGACTCGCAACGACATACAGAGGATGTTTTTGGAACAATTAAGGATCATGCAAGGTTTGCCGGATCCTGGTATAACCTATACCAATCCATTAACACGAGCTGCGAACCTAACGCCATGGCCTGTGAATTTTAAGCATATAAGGTTTACCCCTTTCTCGGGCAAATCTTCTGAAGATGCGGAGACCCACATAACTCGTTTTCACAACGAATGTGGCCCCTATGCCCAGGACCCTGTTCTCAAGTTGAAATTGTTTGGAACTTCCCTAACGGGGTCAGCCTTAGCTTGGTACAGAGATCTAACACCAGGCTCTATTCCAGATTGGCAATCCATGGAGGGTCTCTTTAGGACCATGTTTGGGGTTGTCGAGGCTAAGGTAACCATTAAGGTTCTGGCGGATACTAACCAGGAGCCTGATGAATCCGCCATCGACTATTTGAAACGCTTTAAACTCCTGCGAGCTAAATGCAGAGATAGGCTAGTAGAAGATAGCACTGTCGAGCTGGCAATTGCAGGGCTCGGGCCGGAGATACAAGCACACTTCCAGCAAGAGTACATAACGAATATGGCAGACTTAACCAATAGGTTAGCCAAGCATCAACACTTCCTTGACCAAATAAGAGTTCAGACCAGCAAGAGGAAAGGCATCTCACTATCGTACTATCCGGGTACTCTGAAGCCTAAGACGAGTGTCCCTCCTATTTCTAAGACGGTGGCGACTACAGAAGCTGATCTTGTGCCAACGGTCACTTGGGTTGAAGATACTAAGGACGAAGACAACGTAGCGGTTGTAGAGGTGTTGGGTCGCCAGCCGCTACAACTGAAGAACGTAAGGTTCGCCAAGGAACTTGTTAAGATTATGACTTCTTTGCCTTTGAAGTCCGCCTTCGAGAAATATACGTATAATGCTCATCAAGCTCCGGAGATCCTCGCCGAATTATTCAAGCAAGGGCGGCTCCAACACGAAGGCGGTTTCGTGCCTAAGCCAGACTATATGGCGGGCAAGAAGTATTGCAGTTTTCATAACATGAATAACCATTATACTAAGGACTGCGTCAAGCTCAAGGACCAAATCCAAACGTGGATCAATGAGCGGCTCATGGTGATGGACACTGCTAAGGAACCTACTTGGACGGAGACTCGACCCTATCCGGAGGTGAATATGGTTACTCTAGTTCCCAACGAATGCCATGAACTGGAACCTCGTCAACAGGGTTCTAGATTCCAAACCTATACCTACAACACGCACAAGGCGCAGGAGATTTGGCGATTCTTGGTCCATAAGGGAATGACTGCTCCTGAATACATACCAGAGCAGCACCAAAGCATTGGGTTAGACGGATCCTACTGTTCTTTCCACCATTCAAATAATCATTGCACGTCTGCATGCATAGAATTGAAGGATCAAATCCAGGAATGGTTGAATGAGGGAATCCTGCAATTTGATAATGACGCGGTGGCATCCGTTCAACACTTTTGGGTGAATGCCATCGGCCAAGATGGACCCAATGACGCCTCGCGAGCGGACAAGCCAGTGAATCCGCCAGTCAAGGAAGAAATGGTGACGGTACCTAGGGCTCAGTTATGCCTTAACTGTAAGATAGATTGTCGTGTACCTCTTACACACGAAGAACTTTTGAAGGCGCTTCAGGAGGCGACAGAGAAGGCTCTTGAGACGGCCAAACGGACCCATCCGTGGCCGGAACCTTCTAGGTCTGGTGACCCCAAACGGGCGAAATATCATCACCAGGAGAAAGCAGCTTATGCTACTCCAGCAAGGTCCCGGCAAAATCCCGGACCTTCAGGAACTAAACCAGTAGTAGAGGCACCAACCCCTCCAACTAGGAATGTTCAAAAGCGATATGGCAAGGTGAGAAGGACTTTAAATGCTTTGAACCAGGGGAAGGTGACTCCTGATGAACTCTCCATACCCGTGGAGCACATACGTGACGCCTATAAACGTTACAAATCCAAAACTTATATAGACTCTCGTCGGGTATGGAAGGAGGAAAAATCACCACCTCGAAGAAGGAATGTTCATGAAAGGATTGCGCATCCTACAGCAGCAAATGGTGCACCTCAAAGAACTCCGCGGAGGAAATTAGCATATTCTCCAGAGAAAACACCCCTCCGCTCAGCTGTTGAGATCCCACCAAAGACCAAGTCTATCCATATAACCTCTGACAAAATGGATAGGGTAGACTCTGTCGTTTTGAAATGGCAGCCTAAGGGGATGACGGCGGTTTCTACACCAACAATTACTAAGGTCTCTGAGATACAGTCAGATACTCAGGAATCTGCTCCGGTCCTTAGCAGGTCATCGGCTCAGCCGGTTTCGGTTCTCACTGGTCAGAAATCTGTAAGTCAACAGTGTGATCAGTCCTTTCCTCAGTTCGTAGAGCAGCAGTTGAAGACTGATTTTTCTGTGAAGCAAGCAGAAGCTGCTCTTATACCTTCACAGCCTAAGGTGCCTACGAACTTATCACGGGTTGATAGGGACATGCCGGATGCGGACGACGAGATGCTAGAGGATGAAGAAGGTTATACAGACGGTGATGAGCCAATTCTAGATTGTAATATGGTTTTCATATTATCCTCTAGTTATGCTTTGTCTGCGCCGATCCCAACTGCTTATTTCATACAAGAAGAGGCTGCGGACAAGCCAGTTTGTCTTATTCAAACGTCAGACAATGAAGATCTTCCCGCCAATGAGGATTTGTTTTCCCCACCAGGACACAATGACCATGATGGGGTCACTGATCTTCACAGCTCACACATGGTTTTTCCTAAGCCTACGTTTACAATGACTCAACATCTCAAACCTCTCTATGTTACAGCAGAAGTGGAGGGTGTCCAAGTGAACAGGATACTCATCGATACAGGCGCAGCGGTGAGTGTTATAACACTTAGTACTATGGAGCGACTTCAAATTCCAAGAGAGAAGATCCAGAACTCTACTATCAAGGTTAGAGGGTTTGCTGGTGCTGTGGCTCAAACGGCTGGCTTCCTAGTGCTCAAGGTTAAACTTGGACCCTCTAACGCTTGCCACGGTCTTTTCGTCACGGAGACTACGGTCCCGTACACAATGATTTTGGGACGTGATTGGATCCACAAAACATACTCAGTACCATCTTCGCTACATCAGGAGATGCTCATGTGGAATCCAGCTTCTGATAAACCAGTTTTGATCAAGGCGGACGAGCGCCCTTTTTCTATATCGACTAACACATTGGAAGCGGATTATTATTACAGCTCTATGCATCCTCTTGTGATCGACGGGGTTGATAATAAGGGTCGCCCGCTAGGGGTGACCTCTGCTGATCTCACACGGTGGGGATTAACTCAAGCTCAAGCAGATTGTTCTCGGCCTGTCTCCATCGATTTTCAACCAATCATCAACATGATTGACGATTTCAAGGCTGAGGAGGCAGAAGCTGTGGCCTCTCTACTACAGCGACTTGCGGTGTTTAGAGCTGACCAGTTAGCCTCAGATATAGTCGCTCTAGTTGAGTGTATCGACGAAGACGACGTCATTACCACTGAAGAAGTGGAGACCATTCCGCCTGCACCAGCAGCTTTAGACGACACTCCGCCTAAGGTCCGTGACCCAGTGGAGAAAATCAACCTTGGTACATCCAGCGAACCTATGGAAGTCGGGATTAGTCAGCAGCTGGAACCAGAACTGAGACAGCAGTTAATCAATTTGCTGCAAGAATTCAAAGATTGCTTTGCGGAAAAGTATCAGGATATGCCTGGATTGTCCAAGGATTTGGTATGCCATCGTTTACCTATCAAGGAGGGAGCCAGGCCTATTAGGCAAGAGCAGAGGCGAATGAACGCTGAAACCGCTATAGCAGTCAAGAAGGAAGTTCAAAGCATGGTTGATGCAGAAATCATCCGGCCAGCCCAATATACACAGTGGCTGGCGAATGTGGTCCCTGTCAAGAAAAAGAATGGTAAAATTAGGGTATGTGTCGATTACAGAGACCTCAATGCTGCTTCATCAAATGATATATACCCGATGCCTATTGCGGATCTTTTGGTGGATGCAGTAGCAGGGCACGAAATGTTATCATTCATGGACGGAACGGCAGGATATCATCAGATACCAATTTACGAGTCGGACATAAGACTGCCTTCCGTTGCCCAGGCTTTGCCGGAGCCTTTGAATATCTCAGCATGTCGTTTGGCCTGACCAATGCAGGGGCCACATATCAGCGTGCTATGAACCTGATCTTCCATGACATCCTCGGGGACATTTTGGAAGTTTACATCGATGACGTGGTGGTTAAGTCTCAATACAGGTCAGACCATATTAGCCATCTACGTGATGTCTTTACACGAATGAGGAAGCACCAGCTCAAAATGAATCCAGCCAAGTGCATTTTCGGGGTTCGTGTTGGTGATTTCCTTGGTTTCGTGGTACATGAAAGGGGCATTGAAGTGGCAGGAGATAAAGCACAGGCTGTTCTAGACGCCCCAGCACCTCGGAACAAGAAGGAGCTTCAAAGTTTGCTGGGAAAAATCAATTTTCTTCAACGCTTTATATCTAACTCAGCTGGGAAGGTTGCTCCTTTCTCTCCTTTATTGAAACTCAAGAAGGATGAACACTTTGTTTGGGGTCCTGAACATCAAGCGGCTTTCGATAAAATTAAGGAATATTTGGCCGGTCCGCCAGTATTACGACCGCCAAAACCAGGGATCCCACTCAAGTTATACATTTCTGCTTCTAACAGTTCTGTGGCTGGGCTATTGGCTCAGGATGAAGCTACTACAGAGGGTAAGAAAGTCGAATATGCAGTTTCTTACCTCAGCAGGACCCTTTTGGACGCAGAAACAAGATACTCCCCTATTGAGCGGCTATGTTTGGCATTATATTTTGCTGCGACCAAGCTCCGTCACTACATGCTCTCCTTTACCACCATTGTGGTAGCTCAAACAGACTTGGTCAAGTACATGCTTACTCGGCCTATCTTACGTGGTAGGATCGGCAAGTGGATCTTAGCTCTCTCTGAGTTTTCTTTACAGTATGCACCGCTCAAGGCGATGACGGGACAAGCAGTAACTGATTTCCTACTTCATCATCCTTTGGACGAATCGGTTGAAGATCCTATCCCTTTCGTCAGCATGATTGGAACGGTTCCTTGGATCCTTTACTTTGATGGTAGTAGCACAGACTCCTTGGCGGGTGCAGGCATTTGCATCCAGAGTCCATCAGGGACCAGCCACTCTTATTCTTTCCAGCTAGAGTGGACGTGCACAAACAACCAGGCTGAATATGAGGCCCTCATCATTGGTCTGGAACTATTATTGGATATGGATGCCAGAGAAATCGAAGTATACGGTGATTCTTTACTAATCATCAAGCAGCTATTAGGCGAATACAAGTGCTTGTCTTTTCACCTAATACATTACTGGGAGCGAGCATCAGAGTTATTAGATCAATTTGCTGATGTGGTGCTCGATTACGTCCCTCGTGAAAAGAACTTTGCAGCCAACGAATTAGCACAGCTCGCCACGGGCATTACTCTTGCCAATGGCGTCAAGGAACGCATCCTGAAAGTAGAACGCAGGACGTTACCATCTTTTGCTGCAAGAAGGGAACAACGAGGCGATTGGTTGGTTGCTACCCTAGACGCTAAATATACCGATTGGCGGCAACCAATCATTAAATACTTACAAGACCCTTCTGCCTCATCTGAAAGGCGAATTAGGTACTTAGCTAGTAATTATTTACTCAAAGACGACGAGCTACTTCGCCGGGGCGAGGAAGGCGTAGACCTCAGGTGTGTCTTTAGAGAAGAAGCCAAGAGGCTAATGCGTGAAGTTCATTTGGGTGTATGTGGTTCACATCAGAGTGGATCAAAGATGAGGTGGCTGATCCGCCGATATGGTTATTTTTGGCCATCTATCCTCAAAGACTGCATCAGCTTTGCCCAAGGTTGTATTGAGTGCCAGATTCATGGACCAGTTCAGCGGATTCCTAATATTCCCATGCAGCCTATCATTAAACCTTGGCCCGCCAGGGGTTGGGCACTTGACTTTGTTGGGGAAATCCATCCAAATTCTTCTCTCCAACATAAATACTTGCTGATTGGCACAGATTTCTTCACCAAGTGGGTTGAAGCCATCCCTGTTCGAAATTGTGATGCAGCAACGGTCATCCGTTTCATCTTTCAGAATATCATCTGCCGCTATGGTATTCCCAAGTGTATTGTAGCGGACAGGGGGGCAGCGTTTATGGCGGAGAGTACACAGACGTTCATTTAGGATTATGGCATCCAGTTTTTACACTCTTCCCCGTATTACGCTCAATCAAATGGCCAGGCTGAAGCTAGTAACAAGGTTATTATTTCTATCATCAAAAAGATGCTGGCGGATAATCCCAGAACTTGGTATATTGAGCTAGACAATACTTTGTGGGCGTATCGTACTTCTAAACGAACTCCTACAGGAACTACTCCCTACGCCTTAATGTTTGGCCATGATGCTGTTCTTCCTTTGGAAATCAATGTTCGATCTCTACGGGTTCGCGAGCAGCATCAATTAATTGGAGATGACTACGTTCAGGCTATGTTCCAGGAGCATGAAGATCTCGATGAGCAGCGACTAGACGCTTTGCAGAACATAGTCTTGGAGAAGAAAAAGGTCGCCAGAGCTTATGACAAAAGAACCGAGGGTAAGTCCTATGGTGAGGGTGATCTGGTTTGGAAGGCTATGCTTCCCTTTGGCGAACGAGATACTGGACATGGTAAATGGTCTCCCAAGTGGGAGGGCCCCTTTGTCATTGATCGGATTGTTGGCAAGGGTGCTTATCAACTTAGAGATTTGGAGGGTGATGTCCATCGAAACCCTATCAATGGACGCCATCTCAAGAAGTACTTCCCTAGTGTTTGGGAATATGAAGAGCCGCCCGCTATGGTTGAAACTGGGGGGCAAGCTTCGGCCTAAGGCCTCCTACCAACACAATAACACTCTGCCTTAGTTTCTTTGGCTTTGGCAGCGTACCTTGCCTCAGCCTAAGGATACTAGGAGGGCAATACAAGGGATACTCCTCATAGAAGACCTGGCGGTTCAGTCCGCCAGCGATAAACAGAATGTAAAAGAATGAATCTGCTCGAGGTTCATTAGTCTTTTTCGTTTTCTTTTGTTATGAATCTGTTTAAGGTTCGTTTACTTAGTCTGATTGAGAATCAATGTTTACTGTTCTCAACAATTTATGGTTATAATAAATACATTCAACACGGAAAACAACAATATTTTTGTTTTTCGATAAGGTCAATAAAAATTTTTATTTCATGGATGACTTTGCGGTCAAGAGCTTTACAAGTACAGAATTTCCTATATGCTTCTACTTCTAAATTTCTTAAACGCGCATGATCTGCTTTTAACGGAATCTTTTGACCATGGAGCTGTCTCAAAAGATTCCGACCATCCGTCTAGGTTGTCCTCCATCTCACCGACCCGTTGGTTGCTTCAGCAGGTGGAAGTAATCAGGCTCATTGAGGAGGTGGCGGGAGCATGAACGGTTTGCAGAAGACCAAAAGAAAAGAAATTTACAACCGTCGTTCATAAACAGCTTGTAGATGATGTTTCTCGCTCCTAAACTCAACCAGGACGGTGCCTAAGCCACTATCCGCTATTATACCCAAGGACAACGTAGAAGAAGATCGTGCTTTGGGGATTTTATCCAGGATCTACGTTATCCAACTGGGCATAATACCAGATTATGCGACTTAGACGATATCCAATACCAGATTATACGACTTAAGGTGTTTGAACAAACATCTCTGTATAATCTGGGGGAAAGGACTCAGGAAGCCATAGCGGCTTGGTGGAGAATCTAGAGAATGGAATAGACATGTTGAAAGTAAAAGACAATGAAGGATATGTTTTCGTTGCATACTAAGGGTTTCATTATATAGCGAATGGCGAGTGAAATCCGACGGCTAGGATGAATTAGGGTTTCACACCATCAGTCTTGTCAGAGTTATGAAGGTTTTTATGGTCCTCAACCGTTTGTTGGTATGGGGGATCACGAGGTTTGAATTTCAAATTGACCGTTGACCATATCTTGGAAATTGACAGTTGCATATAGGGATCATTAAACGCCATGTTGCTGCTTGAGAACGGGTCGGCTAAGTCTGGGCTTCGCTTTTGGGTTGGACTTTTTTATGCTAATCTAATATTATATGAAGAATAGATATTACATCAGAGCCCAATTCATTCGGGGGGCATGGAAGCAAGTTCGAACAGTTCAAGACCTAATCTTCCTATCCTAGCCTTCAGAAATTGGAGTTCAGCCTTCAGCTTCTCTTCAGCTGCTTGGCTTTCTTCTGTTTCGGCCCTAAGCTTCATTATGTGAGCCATTTGCTGATATGCTGCGTCAAGACGAGCGTTTTGCCTCTCCCGCACCATTGCTATTTTCCGATCAAGATGCTCTTTTTCTTGCTCCAGGCGTTTGATTTCCGCCTCGTCTTCTTGTTCCACAGAAAGCACAAGGGAGGAGTAGGAGTCCATGGCCCTGGACAGAACCGAAACATTTTTGCTAGTTTTGGCTTCTTGTTTTGGAGCCTCACCCGCCTTGTTCTGAAAAGTTTCAAGGAGCTTGGGGAGAGTGATCAAAATCTCTGTTACCTTGTCTTGAGTTGTGGCGGGTAGGCGGTGAACTTGGCTCTCCAGGGTCTGCAGTGCGCCTCGGATCTTCTCACGAACATTTTCATCTGTAAGATCTTCCTGGTATACTTGGTTTATGAGGCTCCAAGCATCCGTGATTTCAGCATTGTCCTTCTGTGGGGTTGGCAGCTGCATTAAAGGATCGTCACTAAGCCGAGGGATGGATTTAGAGCCAGTGGTGGCGGTTTGTGGGGAGACTGACGCGGATGGACCCTTGCTTTGGATTTTGGGCTGAGGTAGAAATGGGACCAAGCTCCATTCGCCAACGTTCTCAGTACTCCTAGACCGGATAGGAGTCTCTATCACCTGAAAAGAACGTGGGTGTGATGAGAATTAATACTTAAATAATCTAAAACTAAGATGAATAAAGGTTGTTAGAAGGGTGCCTCTGGTTCATGAGGGGTATCCGCCGGGATCTCTACCAATGGAATTACTGGCTTCCCAGGTCCACTCAGGGAAGAAGTTGGGGGCACTTCTGGGTAGGAGCCGGCCTCTATGACGACATCCGCATTTGACTCCAGGAACTCTTCAATGGTCACCCCTGGTACTTCTGGTTCTGGGTCTGACTCCAAAAGTATCACCCTTGGTGGTTCTGACACGATCGCCAGTGCTGTTGGAGCTCGGGCGGATGATGTTTCTCCCACGGTTTCCTCTGCGGAGGGGGCCGGATTGGTCAAAGGATTAGTCAAGGTTGGAGTTGGAGCATTGACCAAGGGGGTGCGGGTGGTACCTGTATCAGGAGAAACCCAGTTTAGAGGAGTCGTATCTATTGGAGGTTTTCTCCGGCATTGATCAAGAAAACTTTCTAGCTTTCGCCAGGAGGATTGGATTTTGTCCCAAGTCTCTGGAATTCTAAGTCCAGGTTCAGGACCACTTGAGGGTGAACTAATTGAGTCAGAAGACTCACCTGAGGAAATCTCAATTGGTCTGGATGCAGTAGGAGCAGTGCTGGGAGCTGGTTTCCTACTTTGTCTCAAAGTTAGCCCCTGAGGAAGAAAGTTCGCCAACTACATCAGACTTATAAGTTGGTCTAAAGAAAAAACAATTAATGATTGGCGGATCATGGCGGATTAATGTAAAAACTTACTGGCATGTTGTCTTCCTCATCTTCTTCCTCTTCAATCATTGGGGGAGGAGGCTTTACTTTCTTTTGGCTTTGAGCCGCCGCAGGGGGAGTTTGAGGAGCCTTCCATTTCTTTATGGCGGGAAGGGATTTCTTGGAGACCTGTGGCAAGAAGAATCGGTTAGCGGTTTTTCTAAATATAATATAACCAAGGTAAATAGTAGCTTAGCGAATATTTACCTGTACAGTATCAGCTTCTATTTCAGGGTACAAAGGACCCCCATCGAGTACCTTGGCGTCCTCATAGGTGAGAGACTTCCGGTGGCTCCAAAATAAGGACAGAAACCAATGCATAGACTCCTTCTTGAAGAAATGTCCTCAGAGTTTTTCCCACCAGGCTTGATATTCCTTCGTGGTTATGCCAGAAATTGTTAACTCCTGGCATTCCTCTAGCGAGGGAAGAATTGAGGGACGCAGGGTGGAGGCTGAAGGAGCATCTTCATCCGTCGGATTGTCCTTGCTCGGCTGCCAGGCGGAGAACAGATTGAGGCTTTGGATTGGCGGGTAAGGAAGAAGTTGGGTGAGGCCGAATTGGAGGGCGAAGAGATGAGGTGCATAGACCTCGACGCCCTGTCCACCTTTGTCTGAAGAGAGGAGGGGGAGGTCCGCCATGGATATGCATTGTATAAATAACATTTTTCCCTCCTCGCATTGGTCGACGGATGGCAGAAAGCCAGTCCTCAGGGCTGAAGGGTGCTGGCGGTTAAGGAGCATCTGAGCCTCCGAGTAGAAGCCTGGCGCATCCGTCTGGTAGATTATGTCAAAACAAGGCGCATAGCCTTGACCATATTTGGGTGGCTGGCCAGCGTAGGCTGCTCCCACAATCTTGTCTTCCCCTAGCTCCTTTGGCTCCGAAGCCAATCCGGGGAAGTACATATTCGCCCATATCTCCAGAATCCACATCGGCCTAGGAACTTTGTAGGTCAGGGGATTCATTGAGAGGGTATGGAGTCCCTTGTAGAGGTGTGCCAAGACGATCGGGGCAAGGCTGATCTCATTACGGGCGTATAGGATTTCCGCCATCCGCTTGTAGGTCTTGGTCATCTTGGAGGCGGATGGGCAGAAGACGAACTTGTTCAGCCAAAAGTCGAGGAAGGCAATTCCTCCGATGTCATCGGTCCTCGGGCTAAATTCTTCAATCCACGACTAGTAGCTCTTGTTGTGGAGAGCAGGCAGAAGGGTGGATGGCACATCGCTCTGCGGATAGTCATCTTGATCAAAGGGTTTCCTGCCCATAGGAAATCCCCGCCCGGCGTACAGGTCTAGAAGAGTGACGCTGGCTTGCCCGAACTTAAAATCAAAGGCGTTCGCGGATGGATTCCAGAAACACGCCAAGGACATAAACAAGCAGCGGTTTCCTCCTTTGGGATTGAGACTAAAGCAAAGGTCAAGGACCTCTTCTATCCCAGCATATTGCCACCTTCAAGCGTCTATCTTTTTCCTCTTAACATACCAATCCACCATGGTCCGGGTTGGTAGAGGCCAGCATCCAGGGGTGATGGGAACCTCGAAATGGTTCGCGACTTCCATTCTCCGCAGTTGATGAAATTACCACGAAACGCCACCGGCAGTGGACGGCACTGATCCACGATGGAGGATATGGCTTGGGTGTTGCATTCTTGTTGTTTGGGACCTAGCCCAGCATGGCCGTAGTCATCAGGTGAGAGAAGAGAGGTCTGAAATGGGCTTCCGACCTCGAGGATGGAATCAATGATTCTCTTCTTTCCTTGGAGAGCGTCTGAGTAGTAAATTTTTGAGGCCATGGTTGAGAAGTAAAGAAAGGTTTGAAATTTCGGGATGGTTGTGACGCTTCTTGATTAGGGCTTTATAGAATTTGGAAGAGGTTCTATGAATTTCTGAAGCGGTGTGTTTGGAAACGGTTTAGGGTTTCTTGAACAGTCTTCTGAGCTCGAATTGGTAAAGTTGCATCGGTTAGACGGAACGACGCATTCTTCAGGTTTTTTAAATAGGTCCGGATGGGCTTTCTCAACCTTCTTCAATTTCAATGAGTTTTTAATTTCGAAGGCTGGGGGGCAATGTTTGGGCCTAAATTAACATTTACCCGAGACTATGGGCCGAAGCCCAGAGGGTTACCCATTAAGGGTAATCCGATATGTTTTAAATCAGTTTCCGTCTAGGAATAGATTTGGAGTCCTGATAGGAATCCGAATTGGAGATGGTTTAAGGTAATACAATCCTATTCGATATCAGAATCCATTATGCTTGATACACACGTATTTGGGGTTTTGAGATCACTATATAAAGAACTCTAGGACAACGTAGAAAGGGTTCACAACCATACAACTACAAGCTTTTGCCTCGCAAATCTTGCAAGCCTCTCCGGAGCAATCTCTCGCGAACTGCCTTCCACCAACTGCAAACGACCACTCTTCCAACCAAGCCGCAAACCTACACACACCACCGGTCGCCGTACACCTGTCGCTGTTGTCGAAAGTGACTTGCGTTCGTGTCGAAGCATCGCTGAGACATATCGAGTCTAGTCGTCACGCCTTGTGACAAATTGAGTCGTTACCCCGGTAACAGTTTTTCCCAATCTGCCAGAGGTTGGACAAACACAATCCGCGGTCTTGATTTAAAGCTCTGCTTTGCATCCCAGGATCGAAGTAAGATTATCTCAATCTACAAGAGGTTGAGTAGAAAATCCTAGTAATCGTTTACTTAGGTCTTGTTCGAGCCTCTACGCCGGCCTGTCAACGTCCGCGTACAGTCGCTTGATCGAAAAGTCAAGTAGCAGGGAGCAGACGAGCACGTTCGCCAGGGTCATCCGTTAGCCAAGGGTGATTCATTCGCCAGACGTCGTCCGCCACCAAGGTTGTACCTAACCCAAAGGTACTGGCACGCTCGCACCAGGACTGAAATCTACGTCCGCCACCCCCATGTGTTGATAGTTCGACAGGTGTTAAAACCGACGCGAACACACCACTTCCGAATGAAACAAACAAAACCGATCCAATTGGCTGATCATCTAACCAGCTCAACCAGTACTCACTCCCACTTGCCTGATCAGCACGGGGGTTAATCACCGGTCCGACGGGGTAAACTGGTGGAAGACCATGCCTTTGTCTTTGCTCCTCAAAAGCCATGAAAGCTCCCCGTTCCACATCCGCAAAGCTATTGACCATGATCCCCGCTGCGGACTTGTACCTCTTACTCATGCGAAGAAACGCTTCATAGGCCTCGTTGGTCCTATCTTGAACCAAACTCACAAAAGCCCTTCCATGCAGCGGCGCGCAACCCGGAAGCCGGACCGGTTCAAGCAAATCTCTGTACTCACAAATAGTAGTCTTGTCAAGCTTTGGCAACTCAAACACAAGCCACAAGGCCATCGCCGTTGAAGGAAACACTACTGCAGATTCATACGGAAGCGACGACTTTTTGTCGTCGTTTCTGACCAAAAGTCGTCGCTTCCCTATGAAAGAGACGAAAAGTTGTCGCTTCTATGTCGTCGCTTACTTTTCGTCGTTTCCGGTAGTAAGCGACGAGTTTTGGGTCAAAAGTCGTCGCTCTTATCTTGTAAGCGACGACTTCTAACTTGGTCGCCTTCAAATAACAGCGACCACTTTTGATCGTCGCTTCCGTGATAACAGCGACGAGTTTTGGTCGTCGTTTCCATAATCCACGCGACGAGTTTTTGTCGTCTCTTCCAGAATATAAGCGACGAGTTTTGGTCGTCCCTTAAACAATAGAGGCGACGAAGATTGAACAAAATTGGTCGCTTTACGGAATAAATTAAATCTGTGTATTATAACTTTAAGCGACGAATATTGCTCAATATTCGTCGCTCCTATGTTTGTTACAGAGAAGGGAACATTTTTGTTGGTGTTGTCTGGACCTATTCCATTCACATAAAAATAACACAAAATGCATTTCAATTGAGATTTCACACATATCCAACATAATACAAGCACACTACATTTTAGAAATACGTAGATTACATTCAAATCTTATATCATCGTTTCATAATCTACATAATACAAGCACACTATATGTAATGTAGATGTTCCATAATACATGTAATGTAAATGTTCCATTACAAGGGAAAAAAATCCTAATCTAGGTCGTCGAACTCGAGATTACCTTTGGATGCACACGAGGATTTATCAGGGAAGGTGGCAGTTGGTTCGGGCACATTGACAGCCGCATTGCCTTGGGCCGTTATGACTTGACCGAGGAGAGCCTCCAACGTCGCCACGCGTTGCTGCCACTCTTCTTTGTCGCGTCTGCTCTCCTCAGTGACGACTTGTAGCTGCCTCTTCAACTCATCAACCTCCGAACTGTCGCGGGACACGCGTGCACCGCCTCTTGGTTTGGGCGGGCGTCGTAATGCATCTCCTAACCCTGCAAAAAAGGTAAAACAAAAAAATAAATTTAAAAACGATTTCGTATCAAAAATAATAAAACTGAACAGAACAAGATGTTTTAAGAAAATATACCCCGGACCCTCGTGCCCGGCTTCCCACCCAGCTCCTTCTCGACGACAGCCATCTGCTCCTCGACGCTAACGGGACCCGTCACGTGACTGCCGCTCGCTTCACCACTCACTCGAGAAGCACAGAGCTCATCCATCTTCCTCTTGACCGCTGCCTGCAAAAAAAATTTCATTGATTTGTGTTATTATATTTTTTAATTCGAAATAACTGAAATCGTTGGACCAATAGGGAAGTCACTTACCACTTTCTCCTGCGCATTCTGCGATGCTTGATAAACATCGCAGACTGTCTGCAGTATAGGCGCTGGATGCCCTTTCTCCTGATTCGCAGCGACCCGGTAGATGTAGGGTATGGTGCCAGAGTGGTGGTTGATTGCAGTCCCCTTCTCCTTGGCGTTGTTTCGGTTAGCGGCGTTCCGGGCACACATCCTCTGCAAAAAGTGAAGATTAAATATGAGTATACCAAGCTGTTTTCTGAAATGCAAAAACCTCTAATTAAGTTACATTACCTTGTAATCGTCGTCCTCAAAGTGCACTTTGAGCCACTCCCACTGCTCCGGTCGGTGGATAAACTCTGCAGGCGTCGCCTTGGACACTTCCACGTAGTGTGTGTGGCAGTCGTACTTCCAGTCCTTGTAAATCTTTCCAGCCGTCTCGTCAATGTATTTCCACATGCCTGTCTCGGTGGGAGGAAGGTGATAGAGCGTCTAGTAACAAACAAATAAAAAAAAACATTAGAAACATCATATTTCAATATAATGTCAATGAAAAAAAATGTTACAAAAACTGTAAAATAATTTTTTACCTCCATATAAGTGGTCAATGTATCCTGATCCTCCTCTTTCAACTCAGCAAATGAAGGCGCAAGCATCGGCACTTTGCTCCGGACGGCGCTCCCGATGTCTCGGGACATCAAAGTCCGCCACTTCAATTCTGCAGGACCCTTGTGTTGCTCGGAGTAAGCAACCTTCAGAGGTTGGTTGTTGTTCATCATCTTCAACCACTGCGTCTTTGTGCCCGTATAGATGCCAGGCTTATCAGGGTTCCGCCTTTTCACCTTCTTGCCCGTTCTCATATCAACCAGCTCTGTAATTTATTCCACAAACAAGGCAACAAATTAAACATATGATTATTGTTAGTTATACATGCAGCTACTAGTTTCAATTGCAACTCAAATCATTATTAAG
The DNA here is from genome assembly GCA_963682095.1 of Potentilla sterilis. Classification (NCBI taxonomy): domain Eukaryota; kingdom Viridiplantae; phylum Streptophyta; class Magnoliopsida; order Rosales; family Rosaceae; genus Potentilla; species Potentilla sterilis. Next base: position 42,164,470 of record OY821760.1, on the reverse strand, counting down.
ATGATTATTATTGACACCGAGAGAGTAGCAGCTAGGCAAGCAGAAAACTCAACTCAAATCATTTGCAGAATAAAGCATCTGAAAAATTTGTATGCACTGCAGTAACAGGTTGAACACAACAGTTTAGTTCCCCTACCATAATAAGTAATAGCCATTGGGTGAGGTTGAACACAACAGTTTAGTTCCCCTACCATAAATTTGTATGCCTTACTGGTTCATACTGCCTTACTGCCTTAGGGAACCCAAACTAACATTAACTAGCAGTTTAGTATTCTAGAGAATGTCAATTAGTTACATAGATCTCAAGCATGCTAAACGGACACAATTATGACAGATGGAGAACCACATATAAACTAAACAACATATCTGTACTGGATTCTCTAAATTTGGTTGCCTATTGTCACAATAGAAGAGCTGTTTGCTGCTGTCATCACAGCCTTGGGCAGAAGAGGGCAATGAGGCAGAAGAGGCAAAACATGGACATTTTTCATTCAAAACAGGGACTGCAACCAGTACAAAACAGAACATAATTCAAAAGTATAGACTATTGCCCTCTCATAATCTAATATGGCATACAAAGGTATAAGGCTGTTTCTAGATATCAGAGAATCAAAACCTAGCATAACTTGGGCAGAAGAGGGCAATGAGGCAGAAGAAAGTTATGCAGAAAGTAATGAAGGAATGCATCGATCAATGTAGGCAAAATTGGGTTCGGGACAATTAGTAACAACCCTTAAGGATAGAAATGCACATAATCTGTTAACATATTGGTGTCTTCAAAACTTGAAATTCAAAAGTGAAAATCTTGGATGCCATAACCACCTAAACAGAAAATCTGCTCATAAAATGGATTCTCTTGTCCCTTGTAAGCTATCTTGATGGAAAACGACGTAATTAACATAAGAAATCCAGCATCTGTGCCTTAAACCACTTCACTTTCATGAATAACTATCAAACTTCCCAGAGTTTAATCCCATTATGCAACAGAAGAACAGAAGGGTAAATTAGCACTGCTTTCTCTACAAACACGAGATTTCTCGGGCAGTAAAAATCATCTCTGAGGTATTACATATCCAGACTCACTCTAACCACAGGATATTGAAGAAAACTACAACAGAGAACCCTCATGAGTAATTTAGTCCAACACAAAAGATTTTCTGGCCATTTAATTCCAGTAAAAAAAGAAACATCAGACTTTTACTACTGGTTTAACAACTATTGGAACTCTTTAAAAGCCCTATTAATGCAGAAAGGAAAGGACACTTAACAGAACTGTTGTTGAATAACATGGCGGGTTCATATCAATATCACGTACTAAGTATCCACATTAATAAGCCTCTACATCCCTCATTTTCAACACAACAACAGTAATTCAGATTCATATCTTAACGACACATCACAACAGAAACCATATCATCCAGAAAATCAAACACATCTTATACAATGATCAACCTCCTACACTGAGCTGTAAAGCTCAAAGCCACATGAAAGTCATAACCACCTAAACAGATATCTATTTCATGTAATACAACAGATATATACCCAGATCATTGGAAGAACAAATAGAAAACAGAATAACAAGAAGTAATCATGAAAAAGTTAGTCCCACAATCCTATTTCAATTCCAGTAATCTATTCAGCATTAGTCCTAGAAGACCAATATTCGTCGCTATAAATAACCTAAGCGACGAAGATTTATCTTCCTTGTACTTATTCGTCGCTTCATATACACTGCAGCGACGACTTTTGCCTCTTCCTAGGTAACCGAGGGGGCTTCAAAACTCGTCGCTTCATATACACTGCAGCGACGACTTTTGCCTCTTCCTAGGGAACCGAGGGGGCTTCAAAACTCGTCGCTTCAACATATATGAAGCGACGAATAAGTACAAGGAAGATAAATCTTCGTCGCTTAGGTTATTTACAGCGACGAATATTGGTATTATGCGTCGCTTCCGTTAAATTTAACATATTTGTTATTTTAAGAAATATATGTTTTCATTTAATTATACAAGATTAAATATTGTTCAAATTTACAACAACAAATATATATATCATCATTATCATATTACAACATGTCCCATAATTAACTAGTACGCTTCCTCTTCGTCGTCGCCGCCATCGTCGTCTTCATCTTCCTCTTCTTCTTCCTCATCGAATTCATCGCCACTGTCATCTTCCTCACTGTTTGATTCTTCATTCTGTTCGTGTACTTCTAAATCGAGTTGGAGATTAGATGCATCAATATGGTAAAATTGTATTGCACCTACTGTGTCCTCTTGGTAAGGCTCTGTGATCTGATTCCCTGAAGGAGCCATGTTGTCTGTAGTTGCAAATACTTCGGCACTGTATACATTTCGATGCGACATTTCTTGCACCACCTTCCAAGTACCACCCGCCGCAGGATCGTCCAAGTAGAACACTTGTTTAGTCTTCACAGCAAGACAAAATGGTGAACTCTCATAATAACTAGTGTTAGTATCCACCGATATCAGACCATGATCTACCTTGACGGTGTCAATTTCTTCATCCTCCTGATCGCCAGTGGTGTTGTGCCATATAACTTTGAACAATACGACTGACAAATTGTCTGGATAACATACCTTGACTACATAGTCAAGATGGCCATAGAAGTGTTGAGACAGGTTCCCAAGCTTTGTGCTTAACATCACCCCGCTATTTTGAGTCACGAGCCTTTGGTCTCTATCGAATGAGACATACTTGATACCGTTCACGTTGCAGGCCTTATAGATCCGAGTGAATTGCGGACCTCGAGCCAATGACCATATTGCCCTGTTGAAATTAGGGTCCTGAGCATCATATATTCTCTTGGCCTGAAAAATAGATTGTGTCAGTGCTACACTATTCAGTTTTCGTAGAGAATTTTAAGAATCATATATTCAGTTTTCGTACAAATTTTAAAAACCATGGATGGAAACTCCTCCTTTGGTGGCGTTGGTCGTAATCGTCACCATATTTCGCCGTGTACAGCTGGAATGAGCGTCCATGTAATATTGAGCTTCTTCTGTATCCGTCAAAATTTGCCAGTGAGCCTCAGCCGTTTGCTCCTCTGTTAACCTGATATTTCCGGTGGTATCCATAATACACGGTTGAACTAACTGAGAAACAGAACTAATATTCCATACCGGGGGAATGGGCTCTTCGTGTTCTTCCAATTGCAGATACGACTTACAGTACGTCACCGACTCCCATGATATGTACCTTTCTACAATACTCCCCTCCGGGTAACGTGTATTACTCATTGACTGTTTATAGTCACCTAATTGCCTGTAAAATGATGAATATCATTACTGCATATATAAGGTCGATACCAATTTAGTTTGAACATTAACAAATATATTTCATTAGTGCATATACCTTTCCGTCGGATACATCCATGTAAAATGTACTGGGCCTGTAAGCATAACTTGTTCGGGAAGGTGAACCATGAGATGAACCATAGAGGTGAAAAAATGTGGAAGAAAAATCAACTCCAAATTACAGAGAATGATCACAATGTCATCTTTCATCTGTTGGACATCTGTCTTCTTCAACTCCCTAGCACATAATTTTCGAAACCAATTTGACAATGCTATCAATGGCTTCACAACGTTATTCGGCAGAAATCCTCGAATAACCACTGGAAAAAGACGTTGAAGCAGGACATGGCAATCATGCGTCTTCAATCCATAGAACTTTTTCTCTGATAGTTTCACCTTATTTCTCAAACTTCCCGCATAGTCAAGTGGATACCTAACACCGCGAAACCATTCGAATACTTCTTCAAGACGATCTTGTTCAACTAAAAAGGGTGCATGAGGAACCTTTCCCGTCCTCTTTTGAGCTTCCGAACACCACTGACTTTTGCGTATTTTCCTCTTCTGCAAAGCTTCGCGAGCCCTTGGACCATCCTTGGTCTTCCCTTCAATTGAAAGAATGGTGGCCAGGATATTGTCACCCACGTTCTTTTCAATGTGCATGACATCTAAACAGTACCTGTGTAGCAACGACGACCAATAGGGAAGCATCCAAAATACGCTCTCGTGGGTCCAACATTGTCTGTTGTGGGCTGAGTAAGGGACATGAAAATCTGGATGCTGGCTAAGAGTGGCGTAATTGTGTGACCTAATTTCCTCCAAGATTTCATCCCCGTCCTTATGAGCTGGTCTTTCTCTCCACTCTGGCTTCCCGTTAAATGCCAAACTGGATCGCATTGGTGAATTCTCGTCGAGCCATTTCCGATGTCCTTCATAAACAATTATCCCACAAATATGTTCCGCCGTGAGGTCATCTAGACAAATTGGACATGCCTTGTACCCTTTCACCGTTGAGCCCGCAAGCATCCCTAAACCAGGAAAGTCACTTATAGTACACATCACCACTGCCTTCATCGTGAATACATCATTGTCGACTCTCTCAAAAGTATAGACTCCATTTTCCCATAAATCTATGAGCTCGTCGATCAATGGACGAATGAGTACACTAAGGCACTTTCCTGGAGATTTAGGGCCAGGAATCAACACGGCCAGCATATTATATTCCTTCCTCATACACATATTAGGGGGTAGATTATATGGCATCACAACCACGGGCCACGTACTATGCTGGGTTGTCATTGTTCCAAATGGACTGAAACCATCAGTTGCCAGTCCGAGCCGCACATTTCTTCCCTTAATGTCGTCGAAACCTGGAAATGTCCTGTTAAAATGTTGCCATGATTCTCCATCAGATGGGTGCCGGAGGGTACTTTCATCTTGTCGCCTCCCCTTATGCCATCGCATATGCTTTGCTGTGTGTGGGGACATAAATAGGCGTTTCAACCTTGGAGTGATAGGGAAATACCATATTATCTTTTTTGGAATGTCATCCGTATCTGGCTTATATCTTTGAGCACCACATATTGGACAAGTCCTACGAGTCTTATTTGCAGCCCCCCTGAATAGGTAACAGTTGAACTCACAAACATGAATTTTTTCATATCCAAGGGAAATATCCTTGATGATTTTTTTTAATTCTCGAATAACTCACAGGAAAATTGTTGACTGTAAAAAACTTATGCACCCATTTACATAATTTATCAATACTCATATCCGACTATCCGTTTTCAACTTTAATTTCCATTGCATGTAATGTGGCACTTAATACAGTTTCTTCACTCCCTTCATACAATGGGGTTTGAGACTCCTTTAGAAGCCTTTCGTACTTAGCATAATCATCATCTACCATGTCATTGAACTGAACTTCAGCGTTTTCTTGAGCGGCATTATAATCTGCATCTGCATGGTATCCAGGATAGTATGGAAATACATCTTGTATAATCTCCACAGGCGGGATCACTGAAGGACCGGCAACACTGGAAGCCCGTACTCTGTCTTGAAGCCACTGTCTCCGTGTACTGATCATTGCCGGTTCACCAGAAACTTCCCCGTGCAGGTGCCAAACTGTGTAAGTCGGGTCTAAACCATGGTGCAAGCAGTGATGATAAATCTCTATGAGTTTCTTATAATAAGGACCATTTTTGCAAACTGCGCACGGACAAGGGAGAAATTCAATTCCAGCAGTGCGAGCGGAAACAAAGTTGATGAAGCTAACTAAGCCTGTGCTGTAATCAGGGTGTGTAAAGTGAAGATTCATCCAAGATTTGTCGGGGACATCATCCATGTTTCCTGTCACAACATAAACAGACAAAATGCATAAGGTTAGCACAGAACATTTATAATACAATCAGAACCTGTCCCAACACTTCTTCTCCTTATGCCTCCGGGTTGGGTCCTATCCCCTTCAGGCGAACACGAGTTTGTTGATCCTTTTGTTATTCATGCGGTTTCAGCTACAGTTTTGGGAAATTTCGGCAGCATCTCCCTACAGTTCCTCAAGTGCACAAAAATCTAAACAACCTAATTTGCACTCGAGGAACATTGTAGAGAGACAATGTCGAAACTGTATCCCAAAACTGTAGCAGAAACCACATGAATAACAGAAGGATGAACAAACTCGTGTTCGCCTAAAGTGTCCAAAAATGGGACAATTCGAGAATCAACAACCCATCTCGATCAACTAGATGCGTTGTTGATTCTCAAACGGGAGTTCTAAGCTGATAAACACCACAATTATATATAATATGAAAACATAAATTTACACACGGCACCACACTCCCTCACTAAGTCACTCGCATGTTTCAGAAACCCTAACTACCACAATCCACACACAACACAAACCAATTACATCATTAATCAATAATTTCAACCTAATCCACCATAAAATTCTAATTTCACACAATTGCACTATTTGACAAAATTTCATTGTCACTAAATTTCTCAATTTCACTAAATTTGAAAATTTCACTAAATTACACTAACATTCAATTTCACTAAATTTAACAATTGCACAAACTAACCTAATCTTAATTTCACTAAATTTCACCAAAATTCTAACATTTTCAATGAACCCATTCCATGGTTTATCACAATTTTCATATTCTAACACTAAAACAACAACAAATCCCAAAATTGAACACCCTAAATCCAACTTCCATTAAACAACATAAACAACCATTTCTCATGAATTAATCTCTAATATGCTCACAAAGAGGGATAAATATAAGTAAATTGCACTAACCTTACTTAAGAATCAAAGAATTAGCAACCCAAGTCCAATAAGGTACAATTTCTTCTAATTTCTCCCTCTTCTCCTTCTTCTCCTCCAAAACTAGATGCAGAAATGCAGAAACCCGAGCACAGTTTTTACTCTAGATTTTTTCACCTATATATACAGCTGTCATTTAAGAGGAAGTACAATGATTGGTGGAAAAAACGGAAGCGACGAATATTGACCAAAAGTCGTCGCTCAAAATATAAGACAGCGACGAATCGACAATATTGGTCGCTTCGGTATTTTTGTGGCGACGAATATTGAACAAAATCAATATTGGTCGCTTCAGTAATTTGTGAGCGACAAACTTTCAAAAAATGTCGTCGCCTGATAACAGGAAGCGACGACTATTGCATAAAACCTATATTGGTCGCCTTTATGTGTTCCAGCGACGACTTTTGATTGTGCAACTTCAATCTTCGTCGCTTCCATGGCTTTCTGCAGTAGTGAAAGAAAATATAGGGCAGCAAATTGAGCTCATTGGCCACATCAAAGGCCTCCAGACCAAAGGGATCAACAACAAGGGCCACTAGCCGAGTCGAGTCGGCCAGAGCCTTAACTGAGTCGCGGACAGCAGAGAGTGACCGAGTCAAGGTGAGAAACCATCTTGGTTTCCATCACGGCGTCTGGTGGGAGGTCGTCGAAGTTCACGGGTGGGAGGAACGTGGAGGATATGGCCTCCGACAAAGCTTCCAGAAGCTTCTTTTGGGATGTTAGGTTGAAACCGTCGTTGGGGATGAGGAAGGTGACGGTGATGCCGTGGTGGACAACGAGGCGTTTCGCCAGCTCGATGAGTGGAATGAGATGGCCTAGACCTGGAGTTGGGACAATAGCGACGTGGCCGGCGTCCATTGTAGCTAGTGTGGGTGGTGTAGTGAAGAACGGTGATCAATTCGCTTAGTATTTATCTAACCAAGTCCGGAGACGACCAAGAAGTCTAAAAGTGGCGTCTCTATCACTGGCGCGCATACATGTACATTATTTGTCGGCATACCCAATCATGCAGTTAAAGCTTGCTCTTGTGGCTATGAAGAAAGTGAGAAGAGGGCAAACATGCAGACAGTGGATCTTTTATGACATGTAGCCCCATCGCAAGTGGCATACCATTATACATTTATACCAATATCAGAGATGTTACGGAAAGAGTGTGCATCTGCAATTCATACTTTCATAGTGCAATTCTGCGTGTAGGATTGAGCTAGGTAACCCCAACAAGGCCCCCAGCTCCCCCTCTAATAAACTTTACGTCATTTCTTTTATAATTTTTCATTTTATGATCTGGACACATATTTACGTGTAGGAAAGAATGAACTATACAATATTAGTCGATACATAACCACCACAGGTGGTCGAGTTGGTAAGAGCATTTGTGTGAGAATCTCTCGTCGACGCTAATTGGAGTTTAAATCTCAATTTATTCTTGGTGGCCAGGGGGAGGAAGCGTTTTGACATAATCCTCCGGTGCGGATTAGTCTCTGGGCCTAGAAAGTTTTTGAGGATACCGTCGTTGATAGATTCAAAAAAAAAAAAAAAATTTGTCACCATGTAACGGAATAAAACAAAAAACACGAATGATTAGTGCTAATTGGAAGGCAAACACTGCGCACACAAATGTATCTAAACCTCACCAACACTATGGCAACACGCTCTTGCATTGGGTGACCTTATTGGCAAAGCAAGGTGCATGTGCTTAAGTGATATAAGAAAAAGAAAAATAACAAACAAGATGATTAAAGCAAAGATAAAAGAAACTCATATCTCATTCAGTTTGTAATCAAAAACATACATTACTTGACAATTGACAAATTAATGGATCGATCACTTCTTGTGTTCCTTCCATATCTCAGCTACCTCTGCAAGCGATTTTGAAGATGAACCACTTTGGCTCAAAGCTACTTGGGATGCCTCTTTTAGTTCCATCATTTTCTTCTTAAGCAATTTTCCTTCATCTGCTTCAATTAGACCCTTTGCATACTTAGAAATTTCTTCACGCTCCACCATACCCTTATCGTTCACCTTAACCCTCCATGCCACCTTCAAATCTTCAGCAAGCAAACCAGAATTCATCTTCTGCTCGGCATAGAGTGGCCAAGCAATCAAAGGCACACCATGCACAATGCTCTCTAGGGTCGAGTTCCACCCGCAATGGGTCAAAAACCCGCCCGTCGACCCGTGACTCAAAATTTGAACCTGAGGAGCCCAAGAAGTTACCACCAGTCCTACATCTTTGGTTCTCTCTAAAAACCCTAGGGGTAGAAAACTTGAAGGATCGTTGGAACCTTGAGCACCAAAACATGTAGCATTTTTCAGTTTCTCATTTGGACTCTTAACAACCCAAATAAATCTGACCTTACTCATTTCAAGCCCTGAAGCCAACTCATACATTTTCTCACTGGTGAGTGTTCCACCACTTCCCAACGAAACAAACAACACTGACCCCTTTGGCTGAGCATCCAACCAGCTCAAGCACTCATTCTCACCCAACTCATCCGATGAACCGGTCTTTATCATCGGACCTACCGGAAAAACCGGTGGAAGACCGAGACTTGGTCCTTGCTCGTTGAAAGCCTTGAAAGCACTCTGTTCCAAATTCGCGAAGCTATTCACCAAGATCCCAGCAGCCGACATATACTTCTTGATGATGCGGAGCACCGCCTTATAAGCATCATTACCACGATCTTGAACCGGGTCTGGGAAGTCTATACCATGGAGCGGCACACAACCTGGAAGCTGAACCGGTTCAGGCAGATCCCTGTACTGACAAGTAGTAGTCTCGTCAAGTTTGGGTAACTCAAACACAAACCACAAACCCATTGCATTAGTAGCGAAGAAAAGGTATGGCAGCACATTGAACTTGTTGTAACGAATGTAAGAAAGAACACAGATTTACGTGGTTCACCAACGATGTGTTGGCTACGTCCACGGGCAGAGGAGAGTAGTTTTATTATCTTGAGGAAAAACGGAATACAGAATACAATTAGGTTTAGGACGTTTATATACTAAACCCAACAGGAAACCCTAGCCCAACATAACAGCGAGATCCCCGACTCAGTCAGCGCCACCAGACGACTAGTTCAAGGCATATACCAACAAATCTCCACCTTGACTTGAATCCTCTCACAGAAACAGATGTACCAGATGCATCATAACAATGCCAGACGTACAAATAACTCCTCTGCCTCAGATGTTGCCCCCAAAGGACAACTAACAGCTTGTAACATTTAGCAAGTCCAAACAATGTTGGAACTTGCTGTGCGGAACCGGCTTGGTGAACATATCAGCGGGGTTATCAGCAGTACCCACTTTCTTCACCTTAATTCTGCTCTCACTTCTCAGAAAATGATACCTGACATCAATGTGCTTAGTTCTCTCATGATGAACATGATCCTTTGCTAAACATATTGCACTCAAACTGTCACAATATACAACAGCCTGATCATGATGTAAACCAAGACTACTGACCAGTCCCTTCAACCATATTCCCTCCTTTGCAGCTGCTGTCAAAGCCATGTACTCTGCTTCAGTAGTAGACAAAGTCACTGTAGGCTGCAGAGTTGCTTTCCAACTAACAACAGAACCACCAAGAGTGAAAACATAACCAGTCATAGATCTCCTAGTGTCAACATCTCCAGCATAATCGCTGTCTGAATAGCCTGTTACTAAGCACTTTGTATCACCTCCATAAATGAGACCAACATCAGACGTACCTTTGAGATACTGGAAAATTCTCTTCACAGCTTGTCAATGCTCCTTTCCAGGTTCATCCATAAACCTGCTGACAACACTAACAGCATGTGCAAGATCAGGCCTAGTGCACACCATAGCATACATCAAGTTTCCTACTGCACTAGTATAGGGAACTCGAGACATGTACTCCTTCTCCTCAGCAGATTTAGGTGCAAACGCAGTAGACAAATGAATATTTGCAGCACTTGGAGTATCTATAGATCTTGAAGTAGACATACCAAACCTGGACAATATCTTCTGGATGTAACCTTTCTGTGATAAGAAAAGCTTCTTCTGACTTCTATCTCTGTAAATCTCCATTACCAGAATTTTTCTAGCTGCTCCCAAATCCTTCATCTCAAACTCTGCACTGAGAAGACCCTTCAACTTCTGGATATCAGACTTGTTATCTGCAGCTATCAACATGTCATCTACATACAGGACTAGATAAATGAGGGAACCATTTGTTACCTTGTTGTAATAGACACAACAATCATACGGACTCCTGATGTAGCCTATCTCTATCATATAGCTATCAAACCTCTTGTACCATTGTCTAGGAGACTGCTTTAGTCCATACAAGGACTTCTTCAACTTGCAAACATAGTCTTCTTTTCCAGGAACTTGGAAACCATCTGGCTGAGTCATGTATATCTCCTCTTCCAACTCTCCATGTAGAAAAGCTGTCTTCACATCTAGTTGTTCAAGCTCCAGATTCTGATGTGCAACTATGGCTAGTAGCACCCTGATAGAAGTATGTCTGACCACTGGTGAGAAAATCTCATTGTAGTCTACTCCCTCTTTCTGATGGAACCCTCTTGCAACTACCCGAGCTTTATACTTAATGCCCTCAGCAGATGACAAACCTTCTTTCTTCTTGAAAACCCATTTGCAGGTAATGATTTTTCTCCCCTGAGGTCGTTTTGTCAATTCCTAAGTCTGACTCTTCTGAAGTGACTCCATCTCATCTCCCATTGCAGCAAGCCATTGGGTAGACTCTGTACATGTAACTGCATCCTTGTAGGTGGATGGCTCATAGGGACCCACCTCTTCAGCAACCTGAAGTGCATAAGCCACCATGTCCTCAAAGCCATACCTTGTGGGGGGCTGCCCAAAATTTACTCTCCTAGGTCGCTCATGAGCCAAACTATGCTGATTAACTGCCATTGGTTCTGTTTCTGAATGTAAGTGTTGATCTTCTTCTTGTGGTTCACTCTCATCTTGAGTGACTTGTTGCTCCACCTGTCTCTCAACACTACACTTTTCTGATACAATAGTGGACTTCACAGTAGGGTTAAACATAGAATTTTCATCAAACACTACGTTTCTACTAAGTATAACCCTCTTTTCAGATGGAGAACAGATTCTAAAACCTTTAACCCCATCCCCATAGCCTACAAACACTCCTTTTTTAGCTCTTGGTTCTAACTTACCCTCACTTACATGATAATAAGCAGAACACCCAAAAACCCTCAGATTGGAGTAATCAGCAGACTTACCAGACCACATCTCATAAGGTGTTTTGAGATGTATACATGTGTGAGGTCCACGATTTATCAGATAACATGCAGTAGTCACCGCTTCTGCCCAGAACTTTCTTTCTAATCCAGCATTAGAGAGCATGCACCTAGCTCTCTCCAGAAGTGTCTGATTCATACGTTCTGCTACACCATTTTGTTGTGGTGTATTCCTGACTTTGTGATGCCTCGTGCAGTAGTCACCGCTTCTGCCCAGAACTTTCTTTCTAATCCAGCATTAGAGAGCATGCACCTAGCTCTCTCCAGAAGTGTCTGATTCATACGTTCTACTACACCATTTTGTTGTGGTGTATTCCTGACTGTGTGATGCCTCGCAATACCTTCAGACTTGCAGAACTCATCAAATTCAGCAGAACAAAATTCCAGACCATTATCAGTTCGCAGCCGCTTGATCTTCTTCCCTGTTTGATTTTCCACTAATGCCTTCCACTGCTTGAAGTTCTTGAAAGCGTCACTTTTATGCTTCATCACGAACACCCAAGTCATTCTTGAGTAGTCATCAATCATAGACACAAAATATCTGTGACCTCCCAAAGAATCAACACGAGAAGGACCCCAACAATCAGAATGGATATAATCAAGCGTGCCTTTAGTTCTATGAATTGCTTTAGGAAACTTGCTGCGATGTAGCTTCCCGAAAATACAGTGTTCACAGAAACCAAGATCCTTTACCTTGTGGCCACCAAGAAGATCATGCTTTGACAGAGTTTGCATCCCTCTTTCACTCATATGACCGAGCCTCATGTGCCATAGCTTGGTCATATCATCCTTGTGAACCTCCGATGATGCAACAGCAGCGGAACTTGACAGCGTAGAACCTTGCAGGATATACAGAGTACCCTGCTGGAAACCTTTTAGAACCACATTAGAACCTTTGTAGACTTTCAGAACTCCACCTTCACCATTGTACCTGAACCCTTTACTGTCTAGTAGACCCAAAGAGATTAGATTCTTCGTCATGTGTGGAGCATGCCTAACATCATTCAATGTACAGAATTTACCGTCGTGTGTTCTTATTTTGATTGAGCCTATTCCAACCACCTTGCATGGAGAACTGTCAGCCATAGAGATATTGCCTCCATCTATCTGCTCATAGGTTGAAAACCACTCCCTGCGTGGACATATGTGATGAGACGCCCCAGTATCTAAAATCCATACATCCCTGTGATATGTGTCTGCATCTACAGCTAGGGCATATCCCTCTTCAGAATCAGTGTCATCATCTGCTACAGCAGCAGTACCAGAAGCTTTTTCATGCTGCTTCTTCTTCTTTGGACATTCGTTTTTCCAATGTCCCTTCTCTTTACAATAGTTACAGACGTCATTAGATTTGGGACCCTTTGAAACTGGTTTCTTGAATGTCTTCTTCGTCCTCGAGTTTCCCTGTCCCATACTTCCACTGGCTACCAAACCAACAGCCTGATTGTCTGAACTTGTACCGATCGCCTTATGACGCATCTCTCTAGTATGAAGAGATGATCTAACCTCTTCCAGGGTCAGAGTATCTCTCCCACCAATAAGAGAATCCACAAAATTCTCATACGACAAAGGTAGAGATACCAACAGAATTAAGGCAGCATCCTCATCATCAAGTTTAACATCAATATTACGCAACTCTAATAGAATTGTGTTTAACTGATCTAAATGATCTCTTAGAGTCGTACCTTCTTCCATTCGCAGACTGAACAGACGTCGCTTTAGAAGCAACTTGTTGGTTAAAGACTTCGTCATGTATAGACTCTCAAGCTTCAACCACAGACCAGCCGCAGTTTCCTCCTCTGCGACCTCGGTGATGATATCATCTGCAAGACACAACAAGATTGACGAGTGTGCCTTCTCCTCCAGAATGGCCATCTCAGCGTCTTCTGGATCCACCGACTTCTTCACAAGCGGCGCCCACATCCCTTGTTGTTTTAACAAGGCTCGCATCTTGATCTGCCATAAACTGAAACTGTTTCTCCCCGTGAATTTATCAATCTTCACGTTTAAACCAGACATCTTTCTTACCAGAATTCAAGCCCCTTCTGGGCTCTGATACCAGTTTGTTGTAACGAATGTAAGAAAGAACACAGATTTACGTGGTTCACCAACGATGTGTTGGCTACGTCCACGGGCAGAGGAGAGTAGTTTTATTATCTTGAGGAAAAACGGAATACAGAATACAATTAGGTTTAGGACGTTTATATACTAAACCCAACAGGAAACCCTAGCCCAACATAACAGCGAGATCCCCGACTCAGTCAGCGCCACCAGACGACTAGTTCAAGGCATATACCAACAAATCTCCACCTTGACTTGAATCCTCTCACAGAAACAGATGTACCAGATGCATCATAACAATGCCAGACGTACAAATAACTCCTCTGCCTCAGATGTTGCCCCCAAAGGACAACTAAAAGCTTGTAACATTTAGCAAGTCCAAACAATGTTGGAACTTGCTGTGCGGAACCGGCTTGGTGAACATATCAGCGGGGTTATCAGCAGTACCCACTTTCTTCACCTTAATTCTGCTCTCACTTCTCAGAAAATGATACCTGACATCAATGTGCTTAGTTCTCTCATGATGAACCTGATCCTTTGCTAAACATATTGCACTCAAACTGTCACAATATACAACAGCCTGATCATGATGTAAACCAAGACTACTGACCAGTCCCTTCAACCATATTCCCTCCTTTGCAGCTGCTGTCAAAGCCATGTACTCTGCTTCAGTAGTAGACAAAGTCACTGTAGGCTGCAGAGTTGCTTTCCAACTAACAACAGAACCACCAAGAGTGAAAACATAACCAGTCATAGATCTCCTAGTGTCAACATCTCCAGCATAATCGCTGTCTGAATAGCCTGTTACTAAGCACTTTGTATCACCTCCATAAATGAGACCAACATCAGACGTACCTTTGAGATACCGGAAAATTCTCTTCACAGCTTGCCAATGCTCCTTTCCAGGTTCATCCATAAACCTGCTGACAACACTAACAGCATGTGCAAGATCAGGCCTAGTGCACACCATAGCATACATCAAGCTTCCTACTGCACTAGTATAGGGAACTCGAGACATGTACTCCTTCTCCTCAGCAGATTTAGGTGCAAACGCAGTAGACAAATGAATATTTGCAGCACTTGGAGTATCTATAGATCTTGAAGTAGACATACCAAACCTGGACAATATCTTCTGGATGTAACCTTTCTGTGATAAGAAAAGCTTCTTCTGACTTCTATCTCTGTAAATCTCCATTCCCAGAATTTTTCTGGCTGCTCCCAAATCCTTCATCTCAAACTCTGCACTGAGAAGACCCTTCAACTTCTGGATATCAGACTTGTTATCTGCAGCTATCAATATGTCATCTACATACAGGACTAGATAAATGAGGGAACCATTTGTTACCTTGTTGTAATAGACACAACAATCATACGGACTCCTGATGTAGCCTATCTCTATCATATAGCTATCAAACCTCTTGTACCATTGTCTAGGAGACTGCTTTAGTCCATACAAGGACTTCTTCAACTTGCAAACATAGTCTTCTTTTCCAGGAACTTGGAAACCATCTGGCTGAGTCATGTATATCTCCTCTTCCAACTCTCCATGTAGAAAAGCTGTCTTCACATCTAGTTGTTCAAGCTCCAGATTCTGATGTGCAACTATGGCTAGTAGCACCCTGATAGAAGTATGTCTGACCACTGGTGAGAAAATCTCATTGTAGTCTACTCCCTCTTTCTGATGGAACCCTCTTGCAACTACCCGAGCTTTATACTTAATGCCCTCAGCAGATGACAAACCTTCTTTCTTCTTGAAAACCCATTTGCAGGTAATGATTTTTCTCCCCTGAGGTCGTTTTGTCAATTCCCAAGTCTGACTCTTCTGAAGTGACTCCATCTCATCTCCCATTGCAGCAAGCCATTGGGTAGACTCTGTACATGTAACTGCATCCTTGTAGGTGGATGGCTCATAGGGACCCACCTCTTCAGCAACCTGAAGTGCATAAGCCACCATGTCCTCAAAGCCATACCTTGTGGGGGGCTGCCCAAAATTTACTCTCCTAGGTCGCTCATGAGCCAAACTATGCTGATTAACTGCCATTGGTTCTGTTTCTGAATGTAAGTGTTGATCTTCTTCTTGTGGTTCACTCTCATCTTGAGTGACTTGTTGCTCCACCTGTCTCTCAACACTACACTTTTCTGATACAATAGTGGACTTCACAGTAGGGTTAAACATAGAATTTTCATCAAACACTACGTTTCTACTAAGTATAACCCTCTTTTCAGATGGAGACCAGATTCTAAAACCTTTAACCCCATCCCCATAGCCTACAAACACTCCTTTTTTAGCTCTTGGTTCTAACTTACCCTCACTTACATGATAATAAGCAGAACACCCAAAAACCTTCAGATTGGAGTAATCAGCAGACTTACCAGACCACATCTCATAAGGTGTTTTGAGATGTATACCTGTGTGAGGTCCACGATTTATCAGATAACATGCAGTAGTCACCGCTTCTGCCCAGAACTTTCTTTCTAATCCAGCATTAGAGAGCATGCACCTAGCTCTCTCCAGAAGTGTCTGATTCATACGTTCTGCTACACCATTTTGTTGTGGTGTATTCCTGACTGTGTGATGCCTCGCAATACCTTCAGACTTGCAGAACTCATCAAATTCAGCAGAACAAAATTCCAGACCATTATCAGTTCACAGCCGCTTGATCTTCTTCCCTGTTTGATTTTCCACTAATGCCTTCCACTGCTTGAAGTTCTTGAAAGCGTCACTTTTATGCTTCATCACGAACACCCAAGTCATTCTTGAGTAGTCATCAATCATAGACACAAAATATCTGTGACCTCCCAAAGAATCAACACGAGAAGGACCCCAACAATCAGAATGGATATAATCAAGCGTGCCTTTAGTTCTATGAATTGCTTTAGGAAACTTGTTGCGATGTAGCTTCCCGAAAATACAGTGTTCACAGAAACCAAGATCCTTTACCTTGTGGCCACCAAGAAGATCATGCTTTGACAGAGTTTGCATCCCTCTTTCACTCATATGACCGAGCCTCATGTGCCATAGCTTGGTCATATCATCCTTGTGAACCTCCGATGATGCAACAGCGACCTCGGTGATGATATCATCTGCAAGACACAACAAGATTGACGAGTGTGCCTTCTCCTCCAGAATGGCCATCTCAGCGTCTTCTGGATCCACCGACTTCTTCACAAGCGGCGCCCACATCTCTTGTTGTTTTTACAAGGCTCGCATCTTGATCTGCCATAAACTGAAACTGTTTCTCCCCGTGAATTTATCAATCTTCACGTTTAAACCAGACATCTTTCTTACCAGAATTCAAGCCCCTCCTGGGCTCTGATACCAGTTTGTTGTAACGAATGTAAGAAAGAACACAGATTTACGTGGTTCACCAACGATGTGTTGGCTACGTCCACGGGCAGAGGAGAGTAGTTTTATTATCTTGAGGAAAAACGGAATACAGAATACAATTAGGTTTAGGACGTTTATATACTAAACCCAACAGGAAACCCTAGCCCAACATAACAGCGAAATCCCCGACTCAGTCAACGCCACCAGACGACTAGTTCAAGGCATATACCAACAGAACTCAATGGCCACATCAAAGGCGTCAGAACCAAAGGCATCAACAACAAGCGCCACCAGCCTAGTCGACTCGGCTAGGACTTTAACTGAGTCACGGATAGCAGTGAGCGACCGAGTCAAGGTGAGAGCGATCTTGGTTTCCATCGCAGCGTCTGATGGGAGGTCGTCGAAGCTGACGGGAGGGAGAAAGGTGGAGGATATGGCCTCCGGCAAAGTTTGCAGGACTTGTTTTTGCAGTGCCAGGTTCGTGCCGTCGTTGGGGATGAAGAAGGTGACGGCGAAGTTGTGGTGGGCGACGAGTCGTTTCGCCAGCTCGAGCAGCGGTATCAGGTGGCCTAAACCTGGAGTGGGGACAATGGCGACATGGCCGGCTGATTACATAGTACTGATATAGTGAAACTGCTAGATAGAGTTTTTTGGAGGTAGATTTTTGGAGGTAGAGACGTCTATCTAGCAGTGCTTCTGTGTTTTCTGCATTTCTTTCCCTATTTTATGTGTTTGACTCCCGTATTACTCTCGCTGTCCACGCCAGTACTGATCGATCTCACATGGAGGTGACTACGAAAGAATGCACCACACAATGTTAAAGGGAATACTAGTCGCCTGCTATATATATATATATATACGTCAAAAAAACCTAACGTGTTCACTACTTGTCCACTTCCAAACTTTAATATTCCAGAACACTAAAAAAATTAATATATATAGTTATATACGAAAACTTATTCTTCTCGAACACAGACGTACATTAACAATCTTTATATATATCAAAACTTTGTGCAAAGTTCGATTTGGATTCAACAACTAAATGGGTACAGAATATATATATATATATATATATATATATATATATATATATATACACGTACTATACTAAGACTCCTCACTGAAGCAAATTAATTCTCAATTTCTATGTGATATGCCGAGTCAGGAAGCACTTGAAGTATGTGGAGAGTGTTTTGCTCACTTGAAAAAGTCATTGTTCAAGAATGATTGTTAACAGTTTGCTGTACGTGAAGTGTGTGATGTTTCTGAAGTGTAAAGACATAGTAAAAAAATATCCTTTATAGAGGAGTCATACGTACTAAAATCGCTCCCGGCCTGGAGTGATAACTCAGCAGGTCACCATTTTGTTAAAAAAAAAAAAAAAAAAAAGACATAGTAAAAGATCGGTTACTGTACGTCATATAACACACAAGGTCGTTGCATATCAAAAGGCTGTTAAAGGGAAAGCTAGAGGTCATCAGCAAGGAAAAGCTGGAAGCAAGCAACACTTGTCTAAAGAGTTACAGAGCTGGAAATAGACTATTGAATCATTACTGTAATTATTGAGGATTGGTGTTGGACCAGGACAGTCAATTAAGATGTGGCCATCTTGCCTTGTATTTATCAAAGCTTTGCCCCATTAGATGTGTCACAATGGCTTTCACTATGATCTTGCATATCCTTTTTAAACTGTGATGGTGAATACACTAGTTTGCTCGTGGTAAGAGGAAAATTTTACGGTAAAACGTTGTAATACAGTTGTAGGTTATTGATTTTAAATACTCTCTCTTGCTTTACTCTCTTTTTTCAAATCAATAATCTACAATCGTATTGCATAGTGTCACGGGCCGACTTTGCGGGAGCGCAAAGAGGACCGTGCGGCACTTACTGTCCCTTTGAGAAGGTAGTAAGTCAGCCTTGAGCGTACCTTGCAAGGAACAATGGAAACCACACGATATTAATATATTGCACGCAACAAGTAAGAACAGTATAATATAGTTGTGAGGCGAGCTCGTCGACAAGCGAGCGAGCAATTGAATGCAAAGTTGCAAAAGATCTCACGCGACACAGATGATTGAATAATTCCTCTCTTTATTGATGGTAAGACGTTTACAGGGGCGCAAATACATGTGCTTACCTATACTAGTTCACTAGTCCAACCGTCGCCGACTAGGAACCCCCCTGTATAGAGCAAATCGAACAAATAGTAACTTGGCACAGGGAAACATGAATATTCCCAGGAGGACCAAGCTAAAACAAAGGAAACATAAATTACAAAAATGCCACTAGCGCACAAGCAACCGGCCATAGGCTTAACTCTTGACCTTGGACAAGGTTGCTTGTGGCATTACAAGTTATATCCCTAACATGCTCCCCCACTTAAGCTGTCGGCGCTCTCGACGACGGCATTAAGGCTAGAGTGCTGCAATCTTCTCCCTGAGCTGCTGGCTTCGTCTTGTGCCTTGAAGTCTTCAATCTGCTGCTGGAACCTCCTGAGTGCTTCGACGTTCTCTCAGCTTGTCTCTTCGTCTCCAACCCCCTTCCACTTGACTAAGAACTGCTGCTGCGGGACAGCTTGGACAGCTTGACTGGTGCCTTGGCGATACTGGTTCACCACCCGTTCGGCAAGGATCGCTTCGACTTCCCTCGACTTAGTGGCCTTGATCTCCACATGGGGTCGAGTTGGCTTGTTGCGAGAGCCATCTTCAGGATCTGGATGATGGGGTTTGAGATTGCTGACATGAAAGACCGGGTGAACCTTCATCCAAGTGGGGATGTCGACTTTGTAAGAGCACTTCCCCACTTTCTTTAGAACCGGGAGTGGGCCTTCATATCGGCGGAACAACCTCTTGTCTTTGTTGCGAAGGAACCGGAGCTGTTCGGGGAGTAACTTGACAAGCACCATGTCTCCCTCTTTGAACTCTCGAGACTGGCGGCCTTGGTCGGCCCACTTCTTCATTCGCCCCGCCGCTTTCTCCAAGTAACTCTTGGCAATCTCTGTATTGGCTTTCCACTCTTTAGTGAAGGTGAAAGCCCGCGGGTTCTTCCCCTTGTACACTTCTTGTACTGTATGAGGCAGGAAAGGCTGCTGACCCATCACTACTTCGAACGCACTCCTGTTGGTGGCTGAACTCTTCTTCGAGTTAAAACAGAACTGGGCCACATCTAGGAGTTCCACCCAATTCTTCATGTTGGCATGGACAAAGTGTCGCAAATACTCTTCAAGCATTCCATTGAATCTCTCAGTTTGCCCATCTGTCTGAGGATGGTAACTGGAAGAGATGTTGAGCTCCGACCCAAGCAGCTTGAACAACTCTGTCCAGAAGGACCCAGTAAACCTTGTGTCTCGATCACTGACAATACCACATGCTTGAAAAAGAGACTTGCTGTGTCTTCGGCAGAGCAATGCTTTGGGGTTGGCACAAATGTTGCATACTTAGAGAACCTGTCCACCACAACGAGGATACCAGAAATGTCCCCCACCTTAGGGAGGCTTGTAATGAAGTCCAGGGAGACACTCTCCCAGGGCCGAGTCGGTGTGGACAGTGGTTCCAACAAGCCCGGTGTCTTTTGTCTCTCCACCTTGTCTTGCTGGCAGATGAGGCAGGTTCGAGTGTACTCCATCACGTCATCTCTCATTTGTGGCCAATAGTATCCCTGCTTCAGAAGAGCATGTGTTCTCTGCCATCCTGGGTGCCCTGCCCACAAGGTGTCATGACACTCTTTCATAAGCATTCTTCGTAACCCATCAGCACGAGGGACATACATTCGGCCCCCTTTTGCCATTAGCAGGCCGGCTTCCACCCAAAACCTTTGACTTTTCCCTTCCTCTACTAGCTTGACAAGGGCTTGAGCGGCAGGATCCTTTCTCAGACCCTCTTTAACTCTTCTTTTGATGTCGGTTGCGACGGCACTGCCTGTCAACGTCGCTAACACTCGGGTGCTAGCAAGATCCGCCTTCCGACTTAAGGCATCGGCCACTTGGTTCGAGTGACCCGCTTTGTGCTCAAATTGGAAATCAAATTCTGCTAGGAACTCTTGCCACCGCGCCTGTTTAGAGGTCAGCTTCGGGTGTGTCAGGAAGTGACTGACTGCAGAGTTGTCTGTCTTTACAATAAATTTTGCCCCCAACAAGTAATGTCTCCATGTTCTCAGACAATGGATCACCGCCAACATTTCTCTCTCATGTGCGGTATATCTCCTCTCTACCGAAGATAGCTTGTGGCTTTCATATGCCACTGGATGTCCTTCTTGCAACAAAACTCCCCCGAGCGCAAAGTCAGACGCATCAGTCTGCACTTCAAATGGCTTGTTCAGATCAGGTAATGCAAGGACAGGATCTTTCATCACGGCCCCTTTCAACTTCTTGAAGGCCTGTTCACATTCCTCCTTCCAGTCCCACGTCACTCCCTTCTTTAGAAGCTCTGTCAGGGGAGTGGTCTTCAGCGAGTAATCCTCAATGAACCGCCTATAGTAGTTGGCCAGTCCAAGGAAAGATCGCAATTCTTTCACATTCTTGGGGCTTTGCCACTCTTCAATGGCCTTCACTTTCTCCATGTCCATTCGAATTCTCCCCCTTTCTATGACATGCCCCAAGAATTTAATGGTATCCTGCGCGAAGGAGCACTTCTCGCGCTTGACATACAGCTGGTTGGCACGCAGCTGCTGGAAAACTATCTTTAGATGTTCCACATGCTCTTCCAAGGTGGAACTGTAGACCACAATGTCATCTAGGTACACCACCACGAACTTGTCCAGGTAGTCATGGAAGACCTGGTTCATCAATGTGCAGAATGTGGCTGGCGCGTTGGTCAATCCGAATGGCATCACTAGAAATTCAAATGCGCCGTATCGGGTGACGCAAGTAGTCTTTGGCTCATCCCCTTCCGCAATGCGTACTTGATAGTATCCCGACCGAAGATCCAGCTTGGTGAAATATTTGGCACCACTAAGCTGGTCGAACAAGTCGGCAATCAGAGGGATCGGGTACTTGTTTCGCACCGTGACCTTGTTGAGAGCTCTGTAATCTACACACAATCGCAAGCTCCTGTCATGCTTCTTTTGAAAAAGTACCGGTGCGCCATATGGGGCCTTCGAAGGTTGAATGAACCCTGCTTCTAATAGCTCTCCCAACTGTCTCCTTAACTCGGCCAGTTCTGGTGGAGCCATTCGATAGGGAGCCCTCGCAGGTGGTTTAGCCCCGGGGAGCAACTCAATCTCATGATCCACATTCCTTCTTGGAGGAAGTTCTTTGGGAAGCTCTGCCGGCATCACATCTTTATAGTTCTCGAGCACTCCCTGAACTTCTCGTGGCACTACTTCCTGTTCTATCTCGCCTTTCCTCAAAGGAACGAGAACATAAGAGGGGTCATGACGCTTCACCCCCTTCTTGAATTGGAGTGCTGACAAGAGTCGAGGTTCACTTGGCGAGATTATTTTCGCAGGCACTACACATGGCTTCTCTCCCATAATTAGTAAGTTTCGTGCATTCGGAATGGGGATGGCTTTGTTCTCCAGCAAGAAGTCCATCCCTAGTACGACATCGAAGTCATCCATCTTTACAATAACAAGGTCCGCCTTCCCTTCCCAACAGTCTAGTTTCAAGGACACCCCTCGAGACAACCCGACTGTGGGTGACGGTGGGGAGTTGACTGCTTTCATGCGGCCGACATCTTTCTCCCACTTCAACTCCAGTCTGCGTGCCTCTACTTCTGACACGAAACTGTGGGTGGCGCCAGTGTCAATCATCACACTCTTGGTCACTTTCCCATTTAGGCTTCCGCTCACAAACATGAGACCTTTAGGCTGAGACTTCTTAGATGCAATCGGTTGCTTCCCCACTGCATTCAGAAAACTCAGAGCCCCCATATGACCAGGTTCTTCCTCTTCATCTGGGTGGACTTCCGACTCCTTTGCATAAATGTGGGCTTGCAGGGCTATCAATGCTGTCTTGTGTGGACATTCATTCACCCTGTGAGACCCTTTACACAGAAAGCATGATGGGGGTCTTGGTGTGAACCCAGTAGCATTAGGTTGTCTTGGAGGGTACACCCCAGTTGAGGCAACTGGCTTGGAGGAGGCGGTATCTCTCACGTTACCCGCTCTTCTGTCTCCTCCCCCAAAACTCGAGAACCTTGACTCGGCTCCCCCACTTTTGCTCTGTCCTGGTCTCGCATTTCTGTGGACATTCATGTTTGTAGAGGTTGTGGGTCTCTTGGCAGAGTTCTCTTCAAAAGTATAATCTGTTAGTCTTTCTGCAGCTGCCTGAGCAGAAGCTAGATCTTGAACTCTTTGCCTCTGGAGTTCCGTCCTTGCCCACGGTTTCAATCCTTCAAGGAAATAGAATAGTCGATCCTTCTCTGACATATCTGGAAGGTCGAGCATGATCACAGAGAATTTGCTCACGAATTCTCGGATATTGTTGGTGTGTTTCAACTCCCTTAATTGCCTTCTGGCAATGTAATCTACGTTCTCGGGGAAGAACTGTGCCTTCAATTCTCTCTTGAGGTCTTCCCATGTTTCAATAGTACAAACATTCCTCTGAATGTCGTTGTACTTCGTTCGCCACCATAGTTTTGCATCGCCTGACAAATACATTGTCGCCATGTTCACTTTGGCTTCTTCCGAATCTGGTTTCACCGCTCGGAAGTATTGTTCCATATCAAATAGAAAGTTCTCAAGCTCCTTGGCATCTCGCGCCCCTCCGTAAGCTTGAGGTTTCGGAACCTTCACCTTCCTGTAGTCCGTCACAATTTGGGTGTTCATCGCCCGGATAGCTAGGTTGAGCTTTGTGTTCATCTCGAACAGCTCATTCTTAAACGCATCGATAGTGGCACGGACATCCTCCGTCATCGTGTCCACAGTCACTTGTAGCGTCTCAAGGGCATCGCTCATTGCCCCCACTTGCTCTGGGGAGACAATTCCTTCGTCTCTTTCAATCTCTGTTTCAGACCTCGGGGCTTCCTTCTTCTCAAGGGCCTTCACTCGCCCTTTTAACCCTTCAAGGTCCGCAACACGCGTTACCAATTCATCTAGGTCGACGCGGCGTAGTGCGGCACTAATATCAATCACAGTGTCAGGGACACCCGCAAGTTCTGCGAGTTGAGTCTCGATCCATTCGAACTTTTGTGCATTCGTCATCCCTCCCGGCATGTTCTGAGCCTTCGAGCCAACTAGGCTCTGATACCAGCTGTCACGGGCCGACTTTGCGGGAGCGCAAAGAGGACCGTGCGGCACTTACTGTCCCTTTGAGAAGGTAGTAAGTCAGCCTTGAGCGTACCTTGCAAGGAACAATGGAAACCACACGATATTAATATATTGCACGCAACAAGTAAGAACAGTATAATATAGTTGTGAGGCGAGCTCGTCGACAAGCGAGCGAGCAATTGAATGCAAAGTTGCAAAAGATCTCACGCGACACAGATGATTGAATAATTCCTCTCTTTATTGATGGTAAGACGTTTACAGGGGCGCAAGTACATGTGCTTACCTATACTAGTTCACTAGTCCAACCGTCACCGACTAGGAACCCCCCTGTATAGAGCAAATCAGACAAATAGTAACTTGGCACAGGGAAACATGAATATAACATGAATATTCCCAGGAGGACCAAGCTAAAACAAAAGAAACATAAATTACAAAAATGTCACTAGCACACAAGCAACCGGCCATAGGCTTAACTCTTGACCTTGGACAAGGTTGCTTGTGGCATTACAAGTTATATCCCTAACACATAGCATGCAACGTTTATGGTAAAACGAGTCATATCAAAAACCGTTCAACCAAAAGTCGTTAGAAATAATACTGTAACTAAAAGCCACATGGCTTGACTAAACTGTGATGGTGAATACAAATCGTTAGTAAGTAGTAGCTATATATCAAGTCGTTATATAAATTCATGAGGTGTGAGGTTTAGATTCATGGTAGGTCGACCCTTTACTCAGGATGGTACCTACAGTTAGTTAATGGAGCATCTTGTCGTGAAGATTGTCTGACTTAATAAATTAGATGATGGAAACCCATAACAGTTCCATTCACTCCGGCCGCCGGTAAATCGATCATGCTTGACTGCTTGGGTTGTAGTAGTATCTCTTTTATAGAATTTCATATCACAAACGAGCTCAAAGTTGCAATAGTTTGTCCGCCAAGTCCCCTGTGTTGGGCCATTCCAGACCTGATAATAAGGCCTAAAATTTGCCGAAGGTGAAGGTGTGTGTACTGTGTAAGATTTTCATTTCTCAGTCCAATTATTTTCTCCGATCCTCATCAGATTTTCTTTTTTTGTTGAAAAGAAAACGGATTAACACTACATTAATCAACCTGTAACAAAAACAACCCGCAAACGAATTATGGCTATGTGCTCAGGAGGCAAATTCAAAGCACAAAAAAATATGAGGGGGATGCTGATATATCCAGTCCATGATTCATATTTATGGAAAGCTCAGGCTCCCTCAGAGATGTTACAAATGGCCTGCCTGGTACAGAAGCTGGGACCTAATCTCCATTGCAGCGGCATCTTGCCAAACATGTAAAAACCAACGTTATGAGGTCTTCTCCACTTGCAGTAGTCAATTTCATCATCTCTACTTAAGTTTCGGGGTCTATTTTGATCTGGCAAGGTTGAGCAACCATCATTTTTCTGGGTTATATTCATTCTCTAGATCCTCGCATGTTTGCAATCTTTCAATTTTTGAAGCCACAAGACCTATCAAGTAGCTAGGATGTATGAAAGCCTTTTCAAGCAAGGAGGTTGATAGAATATAAAATTCATTGTCGAAGAAAAATTTACATAAATTAGCAGTGGACTTATCCCAAATAATCAGCTTATTAAGCTGGTCTTTTTTATGGTGTTAAAGTTTTTTTGTATTCCAATTCTCTATCTCCTTCTAAAAAAAATTATCTATCTCAGGCTACTTTTTCAACGACTCGATCTATTTTTTTGTTCGCTGATGTATAATTTTGTTTCTTTCTCTTTGGTACACACACACATATATATATATACACACACCGGATGGCGTCATGTTGCGGTTGTCAAGTCGTCATCGTTTAGCCATAATAATATTAGCTAGTGTGTGATGCAGACATGTATTTTGACCCCAAAACAATAGCGACACAGTTATTAATACATGTTGGGATATGATTATACTACTGGATTAAAAAGCCGCCTTCTAGTTCAAGGCAGCTGAGATTAATCACGAACATGAATCTTGATAATAAAGAAACAACGTAACAGTACGATTAATGCTAGTGTTTATATAACAAAGCACAGAAAATGATGGAAGACCAGAAACGAACCCCAGAAATTAGACGTACGCACATATTATATATGCAGCCCTCAATGTCCGGACCAAGAAATTGACCAGGGCACATACATTGACCAGATCACTGTATGATACAAAGCCAAATTTCGCGAATGAAATTGTCAAAGTTCTGGAAACCCTAACGATATATAAATATTGAGTAATGGCATCGATATCCAAATTACACCTTCACAGACTTACAGATAAACCAACTCGATATATATATAGTCATAAATAGTGATTACCTTATCTTCTATAATTACGTACATAGATACAAAAGTTTTGTATTGATTATAATTACACCTAATTTAGGCACATGAAATACCAATAGAAGCAGTACTTGAGAACCTTTCCGACCCTGTCCTCCTCACCAAGGACCCAATCTCCGGCGATAAATCACTGTATTCATGAGGAACTACTTCAGGGATGGTCGTAAGTGCACCGGACTTGTCGTAAACCACGAAAAACCCTTCCTTAGTTTTCTTAGACTGCTCATGTACTCTAAAAAGGGGACCGGAACTTGTCTTTGGCTTGATGAAAAGGGAGCGGAGAAGCTTGTTAAGTGATCTAGAGAATTTTGAGGGTTTTTTGGCCACTGAGGCGTGTGGCGGTTGCTGCGGCAGCGGAGCTCGGCGATCGGATAGGTGAGGCATTGACATGGTTCTGCATGATATGGCGGAGTCGAGTTCACGTTTGAACGAGTTGAGCTCGAACGAGTCGTATAGCGAGCTGCCACAATCCCACACACGCCTCGATGACTTAGCTTCACTAGAGTCGAGCTCTGGCCGCGGTTGTGCCAGTAAATGCTCTTTATGGTCCGAAGATCTTAGCTCCATTGATTTTGGTCGAAGACGAGAATCAAACTCTTGTCGCGGATGCGAAGGTAAATTCTGTTTACCACCGCCGGAGGCTTTTACCTCTGTCACCTTCTTTTGATCCATAAGAAGACGAGGAGAGCGAGAGTCAAACTCTTGACGTGAGGTTGAAGGTAAAGGCTCTTTACTCCCGGGAACCACTAACTCCATCGACTTCCTTTGAATCAAGAGAGGTCGAGGAGGACGAGAATCAAACTCTTGTCGCGGCTGTGAGGATAACTGCTTTTTATCCTCTGAAACCGTTGCTACCTCCATTACTGGTTTCTCGGCTCGAAAGAGAAAGAGATCAAACAAGGGATTGATGAAGAAGCTGTGATGGATATGAGGGGTTTTATATGAGAGTGTAGATGGCAGCAACTTCTTGGCTTTGAGAACGTTTGGTGAAGGATCAAACGCGTTTCACAATTAAGGAGTTATGACATGAAACTAAAAGAAGCTACAGGTAGCTAACTTAGTTTCTTGGGGTATCTGCAATCTTCACGGCCTGCATATATGGACCATTTACTCGATTTCCTTTTTGATTTCCATTGTGTCGTGTCCAAGCTTTCCATTTATGTAGGGGGAACATTATTGAAGTCTTGAAAGAGAAATAGTGCTGAGTTGGGGGGGCTTAGACTTTTCTTATTCCCGTGTTTCAGTCTTTAAAATTTATTATATAACCTTCTCTGCATTAGCAATACATTTCATTATAATTTTCTTAACAGATGCATCAAAATGATTGCAATCTGAGGTAATGCAAGCGACTTGTGATGAATTTATCCGTCATCTCTGTGTGTGATCATACCAATCAGCAAAGAGGCAGGTTAAAGAAGCAGGTAGATATCGTAACAGGTGAACAAAATATATGTTGATTTGGTAGTGAAATGAACTGGCTTCTAGCACAAGATATTCTGCATCGTTTTACTTTTGATTCTAACTCGATTTTTGGTGAAGTTTCTTATGAAAATTCATGTACATATGTTACCATCTTCTGCACAAGTAATTGTCATCATGCCTTGATCATTTTAATTAGCCTCAGTTAATTCTCTCCGTCAACGATTGATTCTCTCTGTCATGGCTTGATCAGCTCCATGCTCCATTATTGGCTTCCCTTTCTGATAAGCAATGGTGAGCCAATTTACCCCATCCCTGCCCAAATCTAATGTGCAGCACCCGCATCATTACAATTCGGAGGTCTCCATATACACTAGCTCGCTTCACCTATGCAAGAGAGCAACGCATTCAACTTCTACATGAACATGAGTATATCCAAAATCTAGAGCTAGTCGGTAACGCCAGACAAAGCCATAAGTTGTGTAGGGTTTCATGCAGTTCTTATGTTAAGAAACGATATTATTAGTTTCTAAATTAAGAAAGCTTCCAAAAGATATTCATAGATTTCATAGATGTACGCGACAGCGTATTCCATATTCTTTATATGTCATAGACTCAACAGTATAGATATTTTCGATCTAGTTCATCGTTGAAGTCTTAGTTTAATCTATGTGGAATGTGCCTTAGGGAATAAGGTCATACCTAAAATATATATATATATATATATATATATATATATATATATATATATATATATATATATATATATCCCAAAGAAACAACACTTCATTTTGCATTATAGAATTTGCAATGATCTTGAAGAATTTCCCCGATTTGGAGTTTGAGGGTTATATCTACGATACAGATCATTTAGCTAACACTTTTGATATAAAAAAAAAATATAAAAAAAAATAGAGCTCCTATTCATACCTCCAAAAACGTTACTTGGACTATATTTCCATATCCATTCTATTTTTCTTCTATTTAATTTTTTTTAGTTACTATTGACTTTGTCAAGCCATGTGAAATTACCGTTATATTTTCAAAAATATTTTACAAATGGAAAAGAAAAAACAGAGAATATATTTCCATATCCATTCTATTTTTCTTCTATTTAATTTTTTTCTAATTTGATTTTGAGGAGGAATAAAGATAATATCTTCTAATTAAGACTAAAATTCAATGGAGAACTCAAAGGTAATTGTATAGGTTGTCAATAGACTAGCACACCCATGATATTTTAACAAACTCACGAGCAAACAAAAGTAAAGTGACAAACTATGTAATCAACCCAAAAACTGACATTTCCTCAACAAAGAAGAAAAAATAAAATAAAGACCCAAATGATAATTATTCTCTAATGAAAATAGATTGAGAGAAAAAATTGAAATTTCAGATCATTAGAGCAATAGATTTGCTCGATTTGGGATGAATTTTCAAAAATAAAATATAATTAATAAATGTCAAAAAATTGAAGCATGTTTAATCACCGATTTTAGAGGTGTGAACTGAAAATAGATTGAGAGTAAAAATTGAAATTTCGGATCATTAGAGCAATAGATTTGCCTGATTTGGAATGAATTTTCAAAGTAAAATATAATTAATAAATGTTAAAAAATTGACACATGTTTAATCACTGATTTTAGAGATGTGAACTGAATATTCTATAAGGAAATTCTTTTAATTGATTTATGTTGTAGAATAATCAGAATTGGTCTACTCATTTCATTAGAGAATCCCTTTATATAGGGTGACGATTACAATGGTAATAACAATTACATTGATGATCATAATCACTGATTGAAACGTTACAACTTATTGATAACTGATTTCCTAATTTACTATCGTCATTACTTTGACGAAGGCACACAAAAGGTATTTTCCTTTAACACTCCCCCTTGTGCCGAGTCAAAGACGAAATGGTGCATAGATCGTTGCCTCATTAAAAACCTTGCCAAGTAACAAAACCCAGTGGGACAAAATAAAACTTGGACGAAGGGAAAAAGAGCACAACACACCTTTAACCTTTGAGGATTACATGTGTGTATTATACTCCCCCTGAAGTCTACATCTCCCCCTGATCCTTACATTAATCAAGGAAGCTTTGAAAGCTTTCGCATTCCTATGTTTTTCCTTCAACACAGATAAAATGGTGCATGTGGTGTTGCCTCATTAAAAACCTTGCCAAGTAACAAAACCCCAATGGGAGAAAATAAAACTTTGGTCGAAGGACAAAAAGAGCGCAACGCACCTATTACATTTGAAAACAACATGTATGTGCTAGACTCCCCTTGATGTCTGCACCTCCCCCTGATTTTTACATTAATCATGAGATTCTCCCTGATTCTTTCATTTGATCAAGGGAGCTTCAGTAACATTAGCATAGTTATGCATTTTCACATGTTTTTCCAAATATGACTTTGAGCAATGATTTAGTAACTAAATCTTGCCACATCGTCCTCAGATCCAACTTGATTTACTTTGATCTTGAGGATAAGGTTGTTCATGAACTGAATGCATAGGTTCATATTGAACATCAGGTTCACTCGTGGTATGACCTTCATATAACAAAATAGTCATAACTTCGTCTAGAGTATGAGTGAACCATTAAGAGATTTGAAATTGATCTGTGACAACAGATTTTCTTATTTCACCTTTAATGTGTTTTTCTTTACGCATAGTTAGCTATGACGTGGATAATTTCTTTATCATGTCACATTCTATGTAGAGATTGAATGAGCCCAAATCTTTCATATCTTTAATGAAAGAATGATTTGCGTTGCGTAGGCGCAGAGCTAAACATAGCTTTACAAATTTACATCGAATGAGAGGTCGAGTCTTACATATTATGTTTAAGTACAATCATGCATTATTGCACTTGTATAGGAATTTCATTTCCCAATACTTCTTCATCATCTTCCTTTAGATGAAAAACGGATCTATTGTTAGAGTGAAGACTTCGACTGATCATGAGAGTATATGGAGGCCTCACTTTATTCTTTAGAGTGCCTAAGCCGATTGATGTATGGTTACCATCAATACAGTCCTTGAGTTTCATTTCAAGACTGTGTATTCTCAAGATCTTTTCATTCTTAACTTAGGATTTACAATACATAGAGTATCTCATAATTCATTGAGAGTCTGTGTATATCCATAATGATCACGCAATGACATAATTCACCAATCTCTTCCCAATCAAGTAGTCACTTTAGTGAACGTTTCAATTTCTTTTGCAAACGTACTCATGTGATCTAGAGTCACTTGATTTGGGTGGATGAAGTCCGTTTAGGATCCTCATGTATATCTCTTAATTTAGATCCCCATAGAGATATATGTTTTGATCACTTTTCGTAAGCTGCATGTTCAGTTTTTCGGAAACTACCAAACTGACAAGGTAGTGGAGTGCAATGACATCCATTACAAGAGATTGTCTCATCGTAGTTCATTACGAGAGAATATCTCCTCGTAGTCGATTCCAGTGCGTTTTTGAGATACCTTGCGCCATAAGGTGAGTCTGAATACTCTTATTCTCATTACGCATTCTAACAAAGATATATTTGATAGGGTTTATATTTGCGGTGTCGGCGTCACCTGCCCAAAAGACCTATCTCTTTGTTTATACTGGATCGCTTATTTCCATTAGGCCAGTTTACTAAGTTGACATTTTTCAACGAAGTATAGTTCGATAGTAGACTCATTATTCCACGTCCTCATGTACACTAGTGTAATGTGTTTGTAGAGATCTCTATACTTTAAGGATTGGTTCTAACATTTGAGGCGTCCCCCAATGATAACCACAATCCATAAATATTCTCATGAGACGGATTTGAGTATCACTGATCAATAGATCAGGTTGTGCCAAACTTGTTTTCTTCCTTTACACAAGTATGTATCGAACCTAAGGTGGCCTCCCCCTCTTCCTTGGAGAGCCACGGCCTGTGACACCATTTATGCCACTTATGGCGTCACCATGCCACCATCCATGGTGACAGTGCAATACCCAATTCCTCTTGGGTGATACCATGTCCTTTTGATAAAACACAATCCTTGCAGGTATATTTGCAGCAGGTTTATATGATCTCGTCACTTTAATGTATAAGACATCTGCACACTTTACTTTGTGTGATTTTGGGGATCGAGATGAGACATAGTGGGGACAAACCACGACAATTCCTGTCGTTCCACTTGAACATGCTTGTTCTTATCTCCCCCTAACGACGGGAAGACTGTCTCATCAAAGTGACACACCGCAAATCTAGCGGTGAGGAGATCGCCTGTCAAGGTTTCGACATAGCGGACTATAGCTGGAAGTTCATATCCAGCATAGATATTTATTCATCTCAAGTAACCCATCATTGTGCGCTGTGGCGGCGCAATTTTGGCACATAAAACATTTAATGGAGCTCAAGGATTGTAGATCCGTGTCAATCCAAAAGAGCTCAAGGATTACAAGTTCGTTTGAAATCCTGTAAAATTCTCACACATAGTCACTAGCTATGGTATAAATTTGTTCAATGATGATGGTCAAAGATGAATAAATAACGCTGCATGCAAAATTGCATAACCCAAAACGGAAGTATTGGTGTGCTTTACCAATATTAAGACTATTACTGTAGTCATTTTCCGTGAGACCAATTGAGTTTTTATATAGGAATATGATGTCCATTACAAATCCCGTATAATAAGCCATAAAATCATCACACCTACGGAAATTAACCCGGCCTAGGTGCTTTGACTTTCTAGCATAAGCAGCAGAAATTTTTAATTGTGGATGGTGTCAAGACACGTGACCAGCGTGTCGACACAACAACCAACACCATAAAATATCTATGGTGTCCGCAAGTTGGTTGAATCGATCCACTGAATCCTCTTTTGATTCAATATAACAACATAATGAGAAACTCATGTGTCCTTTGCATATGATGATCTCAATCATAATTTCACTAATAGGCTTTGAGTGATGTGCTTCGATTCATAGAATCACAATAGATAAGAAGCATAATATGATATAAGTGCATGTACTTGTGCATCAAATATATCATAATGTCACCGTAGGGGAGCGGTGGAATATAGGGATTGAACACACGTCTTCATCCCTACATGGATTGTATCGAAATAATATTTGAGGATAAAATGTTCTTTGTTCGTCCTCAGTTTCGTGTGTGAACCATATTCTTCTGGTGTTTGCTTCTATTTATCCAAAAATATGGGTGTCCATAGTAGTTTCTTTAATGTATGGATCACCAGATCAAAGCCAATCTATGTCAGAATTCCAAAATATCATTTTCTTATGACGTTGGATTTAATTAGCGGTTACTTAGAACCTACTAAGTTGACATATAATCTTCTCTAATACTCGTTTACATTCGCAGTCATTTAGAGGTAATGCAAAGGAGCTCAAATGAATTCTCACTTGTGTCTTTTTCACATGAAAATCGTGGCGTAAATTTCTTTATAATGTGGAAAACAAAATTCAATTTTTCTTTTATGGCATAAATTGTCAATTTGACATATGCTCAATATATACATCGGAACGTAACTCAAGTTCTTTAGAGTAAATCGATGGGGATTGTAATAAAAGAGATTCTAATCCCAATTAGGCAGGTGTATTATGAATCCCAAAGGAAAAGATATACTGATCCTTATTACTTTCTTTGATATACTAATCATTATCATATACTATTGATATAGTACTACTGTTCTTCAGTACTATTATTTTAGGGATTACATTGTGCGTTTCTTTGCACACGGTTCTTTGTTTCATGCCTATATTATGATATGTTGCTTTACTTTATGCAATACTTTGCAAAGTTAGATATAGAAAATTGAATTATGTATATTATGAATAAAATTTGAATAATCTCAATTCCTTTAGAGAAAATTCAAAAAATGCCAACGATTACATTTAGTCTTGTCCAATTAAAAGATAGAAACTTTAAGACAAAAAGTCTAATTTAGGACAAAAAGTCATATTTAGGCGTAATGGCCTTTATAAGGATATCTTGTAAGTTTAAAAGTAGACTAATCAAAGTCTATCTTGGATTGAGCCAGATCCTTTTTGCTCTTTTAATAGCTGCAATGATGAGTCGTTTCATTGACATCTTCTTCCCATTTTGTATGCTTTTAGTTGTAAATTCATTTTCAATGTTTTTTGTTGGATATTGAAGATACTTTTCCATAATCCGCGTACTCATATGATTCTTCATATATATTGAAAGTCGTAGCTAATTCTTTGCTAGCTTATAATGTACATATCAATAGTTCATTGAATTACAACAATGGCAGAGTGCTTCACTGCACATGACATGTCCCCTATGTCATCTTTTAAATATTACATTGTTTCCACTTACTTTTGGATGATTATATGAATTTTTACGTCCATGGTAATTACCCTTTGTTTTAGGGTCGTTGCATTATTTTGCCCAATTTGTTCAAGAATATATATATATATTTTTCTAAGACCTTACATTGTCATTCAAGATATTGAAATTATTTATTTAGCTATTTACATCAAGCAATTTTGCATAAAAATACCATGTTCAAGCCTTTGTCGGCTTAATAGGGAATTTGGTACTCAAATTCTTCAGAGTCCAATATGTCAAAACTAAACTGTGATGGTTAAACCATCTGTAAAATATAGGAAGAATAAAATATATTAATCTCGTGGTCTAAATGACATGTACGACAACTAATATAAACCAAGATACTTTATGGTAAATCTGATGCTTCGTGAAATTTCGTTATCACAATAAAATTTTGATTTTTTCATATTCATTGCATGTAAAGCTAATGAAATTTCATTATCATTGCTTTTTATATAATCAAGAAGATATCCATGATGAAAAAAAAAATTTTCAAGAAATTAAAATTGGATCTCAAGACCAAAATTTGTAATGGTCATATTTTTCTTACTTCGTGAAAATACTTTTCCACATTATAGGTTTGTCACTTTTTCTTTATACTATAATGCTCATGAAATTGCATTATCATGGCAATGGTTAAACTATTAAATAAAGTAATTATCTAACAGTAATAAAATGAACATATAATGCTCTATATTTATCATTTAAATAAATATTAATGCGATTTAATAAAAGCATTATATGATGAAATTTTAAATGAGATTTAACGAATGCGGCAAAATTCATACTGTAAGTTTGCCAAATAAACTGCATATGATGCGATTGCTCGATCTCCGATTCCATATTGTCGTCGCATATTTATCACCGCATCGTAATTGGTATTTCACATGAAAATAAACAATATTCATATGATTAGTCACTTTAATCATACATTTACCATATCAATTAAATAATTTAATATTTACCATTAAATTCATAAAACAGTAAATAATAATATAGTAAATAGGAATTACTATGCGGTAGTTTTAAATATTACCTTTAAATTTTACCCCCAAAAAAATTCCTTTTTTTCTTTTTTTTTCGGGTTGGGTCAGGCCCAAGGGGTTGGGCCGGGTCGGGTCGATTGCAAAATCTGCCGACGATATTTTCGTCGGGAGAACTTTTGGAGCAACTTTTTACCGACGAGCTGTCGTCGGTAGAAGCTGGATCAGATTTGTTTGACGCGGGTCGGATCAGGTCCAAGGCAGCCGGGTCGAGAACTTCGGAGCGGAGGCTCGCCGGACGGGGCTGCTGGGCGGGATTCGTTGGCGTGGGCGGCGCTGTGATGGATGCAGGTCGATCGTGTCGAGCTCTGTGAGCAGCGTCGATGGCCGGATCGAGGTGGATCAGATCTGGGAACCCACATCGACGTTGATGGGCTGGGGCGTCGAGGCCGAGGAGGAGCGTAAGTGACCGGGTTCGGAACCAGAGATGACGGGGATGAAGGGGTCGCCTGCGTCGATCGAGGCTTCCGGCTGGGGGCGACGTCGACTGGCCGAGGAAGCCAGGCCGGGGAAGGGTGGGTGCCCAGAGTAAATTTCTGGGTGCCGATGAGATGTGGGCCGGCGTCGTCGGCGCTCGGCTGGGCTGCCGTCGTCGGCGCTCGGCTGGGGAGATGGAGGCCTAGCGATGCTAGGCTGAGAGGAGGGGGTAGCGGCGGCGCCGGGGGGCTGCTGCCGGCTAGGGGTTTTTTTTTCTTTTCTTTGTTTTTTTTTTCTTTGGCTATTGCTGCTAGGGTTTTTTTTCTTTCTCAGCGAGTAAAGCTACGTGCTGATAACGTGTTGTAGAATAATCAGAATTGGTCTACTCATTTCATTAGAGAATCCCTTTATATAGGGTGACGATTACAATGGTAATAACAATTACATTGATGATCATAATCACTGATTGAAACGTTACAACTTATTGATAACTGATTTCCTAATTTACTATCGTCATTACTTTGACGAAGGCACACAAAAGGTATTTTCCTTTAACAATTTAATTAGATTTTGGGTATTTTAGGAAAATTAGGGAGATGTAAATAACATTTTAGTTCTTGTGAAAAGTAATTTAGAAGTCCATTAAGCAAGGAGGTCTAAGTGGCAAAAAGTTGTGAAGTTTGTTAAGTTTGGTATTACAAGGGCCACATTTTGTGGCAGCTTCTCCTAGACAAAAAGGGAAGGCTGCTTTTTATGTGCAACTTAGTCAATCACATCATCACTAAACAGCTTGAACTTCTTGGCATCAAGAACCAATTTCCTTACGGAAGAAAATGTGCCCATCAATCCTACTGCGGTGAACACAACCATTATAGACATGTTGAGCCAGTAAATGAAGGTCGATTTTGTTGGCTTATGGGTCTTGTTGTAGAGAAGCATTGGGAGGACGAAATCTAAAGGGATAAACCCAACAGCTCCAACCACACCACTTATGTCTCCGAAAAATGGAAGCATTGCAGCAAAAAATCCGCAGAGTATCATGTACAGCGACCGAAGAATTATCCGAGGAATGAGATTCCTTTTTGAAAATATACCCTGATTGACATCAGCTGATTTCTTTTCCATGATCTCATAAGCAACTTGAGAATAAACCTGCATCACATTGTAGAAGCATTATATCAATGTAACATTAGAACACCACTTTTTCTTAAGAAAGCTACGTAGCCAATGACAACATGACCAACAACTTACCAGGCCAATGGCAAGAAGCTGAAGGAGAACAAATACCACAGCAAGACCAAGGACCCATGTTGGAGCCAAAGAAGGCCCTTCATCTGGCATCAGGCTCTCTAGAATGTTTGAACTAGACTTGTTCCCAAAAACCCAGTAACCAGACACTGCAGTGGCGTAGAACGTAACGAAAATTACTGAGTAACACATTACAAGACCTTTGACCATCTTTCCAGTAGCTGGTGGCACCAATGTTGCCTGCACTGATCCCAGGGGGTGTTTTATAAAATCAAATCAAGAAGATTATGCTAAGCAAAGTGATTATTAATTCGACATTATTCTCTGACAAATGTTATTTTTAATTTTTCACACAAAACTACAAGGAAATGACTACGTACTTTCTAGTTTCTACGTGAGTCTCTAAACAGTCTAGTTAAATCAATGAGATCATCTAGAGGTTACCTTAACTAGATGGGTTAGGGATATATAACTGCAACAGTTCCAAAGATGAGGGTATTTACTTGTATTTCAGGTAATATGCCGTTTCCAAATATAGCAGCTATTATGGAGATGGAAGTGAAGGCATTGAAGACCCTTATTGATGTCGACGAATCTAAGGAGTATTCCCTTTGAGGGGCATTCTTAGAGGTACCTGTAGGAAAAAAAAGAAGTTGCTAATGTAACCTGAAAAATCAAAGGTTTTAAACTACTCTAGTTCACAATCCTCCAACCATAAGGAAATTAAACTGAACATGTTTGTGATTTACAAATAAGGAAATCACTCAGGTTAGAAGTTCTTAAAACTTTATGGGTCCTGTTGCCTTTAATGATAATACTTTTATGCTGTTGATCAACGGAGAGCTTGAAGTCTAAGTGCTTACGGAGGGCATAATACTTTTATGCTCTTGCACTAGGGAAAAAGCACAAGTCATCCACAAAAGAAAATACAGACATGTTTAACAAGGATTCAATAC
Source organism: Potentilla sterilis (assembly GCA_963682095.1). Lineage (NCBI taxonomy): Eukaryota > Viridiplantae > Streptophyta > Magnoliopsida > Rosales > Rosaceae > Potentilla > Potentilla sterilis. The sequence goes on along the minus strand of OY821760.1, from coordinate 42,126,177 downwards.
CTGCATAAATACAAGCTACAACCACCAGGAATGAGTAGCCCAAGCTGAGAAGCAGCGAACCAAAGTTGATATGTCTGAGGGAGTGGAAAGATGGTAGTTGAGAGATGACCATCATTACCATGGTAACCATGGCTACGAAGTGGTACAATTTCAGGGATCCATTTGGAGAAAGTTCTGTGTACATAATCTTACCAAAAACAATACCAAACGGCAGTCAAGATAATGAAAGATGAATACAAATCTAACTACTGTATTCTAATGCCAAAAATAGGGCAAAAAAAAAAAACACCAACCAATGATCTCAGAGTAGACTACTACATTATCATTCAAGGCTGTCCTGCATAGGAAGCATTTCTAACTTAACCTAGGTTAGAAACTCCTACTAGTACTTGCTGTGAAATTGTGCAACTAGAATAGATTGATAAGATTGTTTTATGAAACTTAATATAAAAAGGTCCTTTAACTCGGTTGCTGATATTGAGTAACTCAACATGCAATCAGTTGACAGTGAAGGCAAATAGACCCATCTTGGGTGGCTTTTCTTTGTGGATTAAGGTGTCAACAATCAAGTGATAACTATGCAATAGTTCAGTGTCCCTCTTAACATGCAACCCTTTGAAATGGATAAGTCTTGTGTGGGTATCCATCAAAGTGATCACTTGCTTGAGACATCAACAAACAAGTGCCAGATCTGCACTTATTAATCAGACGTCTCTTACAGTTTTATGATCCAAAATCGGTTGCTCATTTCTGTAATTATTTCCACAAGATTAGTTCCGTGCTCTATAAAATCCTGGTTTCTAAGCAATGACCATAATCAATTCATTCAATTGTACACCACAAGAAGCAAATCCCATGGTGGGATTCAAATTTCTAATCACCAATTTGACCCAATAGCACATGGAAACAAATAACTAATGGAAGTGGCTACTGCCTGTTATCATTCCCCACTAACCCAAAAGGCGACCATGACCATTTATTGAAAACTAAGTCTCCCTTTTGATTAAGTAGACAATGCTATTAGAAGCTGAACCATTCACATTACTGCATGTGATGAATATAGATACCATACCTTAACACATTCCCCAGCAAGCAAAATCGCTCCTATTCCAACCCCAGTGTTTATGGCTGTCTGTATGAATATCACAAAGTAGAACATCCCTCCTGACCCTGTGAAAAAATTAAAGAAAGGCAACACATTGTTTAGGATCAAAGATTCCACAACTCTCAGTGAGCAGAACAGAAAGTCAGAAACAGAGAACCCTCTAATAAACAAAGAAAGGACTTTTCTTGTGCCAAAAGCAATTTCACATGACACAAAAGCATTGTATAAATCAAATGTCACTATGCAGCTTTCAGATTTGAGACTACAACTAACTATAAGAATTGCTACAACTATCTGTAACAAAGTTCAGCTAAATATGATCATTTTCAAGTTCTCAACTACTAGTAAACCTTGGGTAGGGCAACCGTGCCACATGCGCGATAAAAATCCGACAAACTTATAATATTTTTCCAGAAATACCCTGACTTTTGTACACCTGGATTACCCCTACCATTCACCGGGTACTAATTGTCCCCAGATACTGGACCGTCAAATAAAACCCGACCCGACCGGTATAAACACACACGTGGGAGAGAGTGCGTCCGAAAGTCAAACCAAATCTATGGACTAAGGATAATAATAAATTATATTACCGGAAAAACGATCACGCGACTCCGGTGGCGTCCGAGAAAGTCGCAGAACACAGCGCGCCATTTAAACAAAAAAGTGTGGTTTTATTTTTTCCTAAACGGACGTTTTGTAATTTTAAATAGCAAAAAGTAGAAGAGAAGGAAGAAGAGAGTAAGGTGGTGTTCTAACCTAACACGTCGGCGGCGAGCTCCCGGAATCTGATGTGGCGGCGGCCGGCCTTCTCGCAGTAGTCGAGGACTTTGGACATGAGGTAGTAGGAGTAGAAAGTCACGATTCCCATGGTTGTCAAGCAGAGGAAACCCACCGGCCATCCTAGCCCTCGGAAAGCGTACGGCAGCGTCAGGATCGTCGGCCCCACTATCGCCGTCGTCAGATGAAACCCCGCATGCCACCACTGCCCTGATTAAACCAAACACAGATTAGTTTTTGAAGAGCTTACAAATTAATACAAAAATGGAAATTAATGTGAAGTACGTGGTGGTGGTGGTGACGTGGAACCTTTTGATTCGAGGACGAAGACGGCGCCGGCGTCGGTGTCGCGGGGAGGATCGTCGAGGAAAGGTTGGGGGTTGGGAGGCTCAGGCATCATGAGAGGTGTGTGTGCAGCTCAATCGGGGTGGTGGACGTACAGGTTAAGGGGGGTTTCTGAGGCGTAGGTTAAGGGTTGTTGGAACCAACAGCTTTCAGCTGGGTGGAGGAGACTACTATGCTAAAGTGCGCCGGGGTGGGGGAGAATTTTGCCGCCCGAGAATGGTTTGTTGGATTCCCAACGAGTGACAGAAGGGAAGACTAAGTGTCGGAGAAACCAAAGCTAATTACGAAATCACCCTTAGCAAGTTCTGTGGAGGTTTGTTGTTTTGAGAGGGTGGTTTGGGGCTTTCGACGACTCCATTTTGCTGGTTAGCATCCATTTTCTAAAATCGATTAATTGAAAAAGATGTTAATTATTTTTGACCAAGCAAAAGGACTGTCTCAATCAATAAATATCCTGAATTGTTGGTTTAATGAAAAGTTGTGCCGTAGACAGGACAACAGAAGTTGTAGTCATTCATCTCCTTCGGTTACGTTGGAGAGGTAAAATGTCATTAACCACCAGGGATGGCAAATTGTTGCTATCAATCAACTAAAACTGTAGGGTAAAAACCGAATTGGTGAAAGTAGTTCCAGCTCCATTAATAGGGTACAAAGTTCATTAGGTTGAAAATGAAAATAAAATTACACTACAGATAGTGTTCAGCTAGGGCCATCAAAATGATGGGCTTCTACTACACTAAATGTTCATCATCATTAGCACTAGAAACATTTTCTTCAGTCTTAGGTGGATGCAGCAACAGACTTGTTGTATTCCTCCAATTCCTTCTTGTAACCCTCCATTGCTTCAGCAGCCTGATCATTCCACACTTTTCTCTCTTCCTCACTCAATTCCTATACAACAATAACAGCACAATGATTAGTCTCTAGTTAGGTGCATGAATGGAAATGTTAACTCGAGAAATTCAACTGAAACGAAGAGTGTACCTTCCATTTCACTGAAATGAGAGCAGTAATGGTGGAGTTATTGACTCCTGGTCTCTCCTCCAACAGATTCTTTCTTGCTTCCTTGCTACATGGTTCAAAAGAAAACAGTAATTTAGACTCTTCACACAGCCATATATATAAAATTGTTAGAATAGGTCTGTAACATCCACTGAGTTTTACCTGAAGAGAATGTATGAGGATGCAGGCCTCTTGGGCTTGTTGGGATCAACAACCTTCTTTTCTTCCTTCTTCTTCTTCTCAATCTCTTTTGTTTTCTGTCAATTGTATACACTAAAATTAACAACAAAAAGGACACAATAGAAACATTAATTTCCAGTAAATGAACACAGCTTGATAAGAGCAAACCTTGATTATGTTCTCTGTCTTCTCCTTCTTCTTAAGCATTTGAAAGGCCTCATGCTTTTGAAGTTTCATCATCTCTTCCTCCTCCTTCCTGAGAATGGCTGCTTCCTCTTCCTTCTGTTGCTTATAGACCACAATTTCTTGCATATACTTATCCTTGTTCTTCTTTGCCATCTGCAATTTACAAACATTAAAGAGCTTCAGCATGGTGCTTGGACAAGGAAAATCAATAAACAAAAATTGAATTCAACAGCTTCAATACGCCTCTACAACAGACCTCTTCATATGGACCCTTTTGCTCGTCTGTCATGTTCTTCCACTCTTCACCTGTGATCTTTGCGACCTATCAAATTATCCCCAAATTTCATCAATTAACAATGAGACCGAATTAGTAGATATGCATAAAGCTCTCTAATATATAAATGGAACTACCTCCAGAACAGATTTTATGTTCTGTGCATGCAGGGCTGGTCGCCTCTCATTTGTGTACAGGAAAAACGCTGACATTGGCTGCTTGGGTTTCAATGGATCCTTTTCTTTCCTGCAAACACATTTATATCAGTAAGATCTTCATATCACTAATTCCGCATTTAAATAATAAAAGTAAGAGAGCGTGAATTACTTGTTCTTCTTGCTATCCTTGTCAGCTTCTTGTTTGAATTGCATGTACTGTTCAAGCAACTCCATAGCTGTCTTCTGCTTGTGCTCCTCCTCAAACAGGTGCATCGCCTCGCTCTCGCGCTTCTCTTTCGCCATCACTTGCAAGTAGGCTTCCTTCTCAGCCTGGTACTTCTCCTCATAAGGCTTTTTCTCTTCCACCGTGACATTCTTCCACTTAGCCCCCAAAATGGCTGATATGTCCTTAAACTCCGCCTCAGGGTTCTCTAGCTTCACCTACATGAAAACCCCCAAACCATAATCAACAAAACTTGTATTCACCACATTCAAAATCTCACAACCATCAACAACATTCAAAAATCTCTACCTGATTCCACTGATCCTTGCACCACAGCACATAAGGCGGCGATGGCCTTTTCGATTCAGCGCCACCCTTCTTCTTCTTGTCTTTCTGTGATGCAATAATTGGGAGTGCCTGAACATATATAAACCCATTTAAATTCATTATCAAATTCAACAGACTCCTAACACCCTAAGATATATTCGAAACTGAGCTAATAAACACAACATAAGCAAACAAATCGCAACAAAGATGAAAGATCTGAAACAAACGGTAGCGATTTCAAGAAAACAAACCATGGTAGGCTTGAACTCCTTCAATTTCTGCAACTTCTTGAGCTCCATCTGAAGCTTATCCTGCTCCCTCCCCTTCGACTCGAGCTCCTCCTCCTTAAGCTTCAACATCTCATCCTTCTCCTTCAGAAGCTCCTCCGTCTTGTCCTTCTCCAGCCTCAGAGCCTTAAGCTTCTCCTCCATCTCCTGCAATTCCTTCTCAAAACTCGATTGCGTCTCCTTCGCCTCCTTGGCCACCGCCGCTTTCGACTGCTTCTTCGAGGCCTTGGCGGCTTTCTTAGGCGACGTGCGAGGCTGCAAGAGGCTCTCGTGGTTCTCATTCGCCGGATCCGTCGGGACCGGGCTCGGAGCGGCGGCCTCGGCGATCGTTCCGGCGAGGATGTTGACTTCGTTCGTCGATGGAGTCTTGGCCTTCAGCGGCCTCCGGAGGGTCCTGGACTTCTTCGTGTTGGGGATCTCGGCGGTTGTGGTGTCAGCCATGGCGGAGAGGAAGAGAGAGAGAAGGTTAGGGTTTCGGAGATTTGGGGATTTTTGAATTTGAGTGAGTGAGTTCTCAGTGGAAAAGAGGAGGATGTTTATATTGAGGTCCACCCAACGGTTAGGTTTTTTGAATTTTGAATAAATTTTGGAGATTGAATTGTTGGTTCAAGTCCGGAGCTTCGGGTTTTACTTTTACTGACCGTTGTTGGTAAAAAGGTGTGGCACAGATTCTCATCATCCATGGACTTTCCATATAATTTAATATTTGCTGATTTATTCCTATATTGATTTATTTCCCTTTGACCAACATTATAAACATGAACTGTACCAGAGGATTGTTTTGTTTTATTTTCGGCTTAGTTTGGTATTGATGTATAAATTATCAGCAATGAATGAGAAATACAACAAATTCGAAGTCAATATCATATATAAGAAATGATGACAAAGATTACAATTTTCTGGATTTTTCGAATAAGGCCTAATAATAAAACCCGGAGAAGGGGGAGGGAGTACAAGAGTTGAAAAAATTGTTCATGAGTGTTCAGGTAAGTGCTTTAGCACTAGATCTGTGAGCTCTCACATATAGAGATTACAACATCATGAATCTTTTTGCAGTATACTAATCTTTGTACCTAAAGACGAAAACTCAAAGACGGGCCAGTTCACACCGGTAAAGATTGCAGTTGTGGATGAAACCTGTTTGTCTGGAGGAGAGTGAATGAATGTAGTATACACGGGCAGCAAGGAATTTATGACTCATCACAAACTCCTGGATGAAACATTACCAGGATCCGATCCATAGGCTTCCATGATGTAAAAGGGAACTAAAGAATTCAGGCACGGTATTTGGATAAGTTTTTAGCCTTTTACCACCATTTCCATTAGTATATCATTCCAGGAGTCTATAGGTCCTGGTAAGCACCAATGCAAACAATCAGTCTGGACCTTGGCGTATTTGCTATGTTCGAATGGATGATACTGTCTGTATGGACCAGGATGACCGTCAGGCCTCATCAAAGAAAGTGAAACCATGTCAAGGAGTCTGAGATTCACCCCGTTTCTAGAAGCTTTTGCAGCTGCCTTCTCAAACTCTTCTAATTCGATCTCGCGCAGAATCTTTTGTACCTCCTTCAATTCCTCCTCACCTTCTTTGACTGGGGCTGTTTTCTTGCAAGTTCCCCCGGTATTCCACTCCCCATTCTCAAAGTGATCAGGTGTGGATGTTCTGAAAAAGATCGTCCCCTTGTGATTAGATGCGGTTAGAGTGTTCATCACATATCTCAGAGTTTTGCGATAAGCAAAATCAAATCCCAGCTCTGTCAGATTTCTACTAGGACAGGCATGGCATCCCAACGCTTCATTGTTCTCATAGTAGATTGCAGCTTTGAGAAACCACTTCCCCGTTGAAATGATCATGTAATCGAAATTTTGGAATTCATCTATCCATTTGTCATCAATCTTGTCAAGATGAAGCTCAACTTCATGTGATGAAACACCATTCTGGTCTTCATAGATAGCTGCTTTTACAAGGAACGGGGACCAGATAACTGAGATGGTAAACTTGTAAGAGGGAAAGTGCCATCTTCTGGACCTATACCCCTTGTCATGGTATACTTGAATGGCTTGTTCAACCTGAAGAGATGTGTTCCAATCAAATCAGCAGATCCTCATTAACAAGTTCTAAAGTTGCGTAGAGAAAAGGTAATAGAAACTTCATCTATGGAAAATAAGAAATGCAATAGATGGCAACAAGTCTCGACCTAATCATCATGCAATCAATCAACCTATAATCTCAAAATCAAAATAATGGCATGCCAAGAAGCATATATGATTTAAATTGTAGAACACAAGCCCAACCTAGATTTATTCATTTCAAAGTTATTACGCTAACTGTCCGTCACAAATCCACACATATTTCTGTGCATGGACATATAAAGACAGAAATCTGCCAATAACTATAGGCAGCCACGACTGGGACCATGCGTACATAAATTTGAATCTATGTAACCGCATATGCCTCAAACCAATAAAATAAAATGCACAATGATTGTGCAGCTATGTAGTGGTAGCAGGTCAGGAAAATTCATAGGCAGTGCCGAAACAAATGCTATGGAAGCTCTACTGAACTCAAAACAACAAACATTAAGAAAAACTAGTTAGAGCGCTGCAAGAAGCTTTCACAGTATGGTGAAACTATCTTAAAACTAGACAGAAAATCTCAAGGAATCCCATTTAAAGAAACTAAACTCAAGCAAACTATCATAAGAGTTAATGACTCTGTTCTAGATAGATTATTTGTTCCTACAATTCACAAATGCTAACTGATACATGTTTAGTAGAGACAGAAAGGCCGTGCAAATTTGTATTAGAGAATAAGAAGTGTAGCAAGAAATCAAATCTAAGTTATATAAGCACATTGAAAGTGTTTTTTATCCATATTCTCTACATCCAAACTCCTGAAGCTTCCAGGATTACGGGAGACTTAGTAGCTTGGATGCCTTGAAGAATATATCATATTTAACAAACATCTGATTATTTATTTACAGTCAACATTTATCTGAGACATAACAATTCTAACACATACCGTGGAGAGCATGCACAGCAACGACTGAACATGGTTACGAGTAATCGAATCACCAATCAATGCCCAATGCTTATTCCTCATCATTTCAAGAAACTTCTCCGGCTCAAACTTTGGTATCGAACAATCTCGTGGACTCCACTTCCAGTATAAAAACCCTGTATCAGGTCGCCCATTCTTCATACAGTTCTGGGGACTTTCAATTGAGGGGCAGCTCTCATTGTATATTGGACCAGAAGTATTTGGAATCCAATCCCCAACAAAAAGATTACACTTTCCTGCAAAAAGAGTGTAATCAAAGTCTACTTCCATTCATACACATACCAATTAACACATTTCCAAATGAATCCAACATTATCTGAAATCCAAGTACATGGCAATAGATGAATCTAACTATCTGCTCATATCATGACACCAACAACAACAACAATAACAAATCCCTGAAGACTCTAAACACCATTTTCCCATGTTGAGATCTCAATTCCACGTAAATGTCAACTGAAATAACCATACTTTCCAACAACAGCAACACAAACCCATCTGGGTTTTTCACATTTCTCATGCATCCACCACAAAAATAGAAACAACCATAAAAACAACAAGAACCCAACACATAGAAACCCAAAGTAACTACCTTTATTGGGAGGCTTTAACCGATCTCGATCTTCCTCTTCAGAAATTGGTGGCTCTGAAGCCACATCTTTCTTGGGTAAAGGAATCTCATCCTGATCTCCATCTTCAGAAACTAAGATGGGTTGCTCTGACTCCAGAGTCTTCTCTGGAAAATGGGGCTCTAATTCAGGTACTTCATACTCTGTGGAATCAGAGAGAAAGAGAAAATAAACAAGACCCATTAACAAGATTGCAATCACAGACTTGACTGTCCACCGCTTTTGCTTGTGATTCATCACCATTGTCTTCCCTCACTTGCTTAGCTCACTCACTGAGACTCACAGAGAGTAAAGTTCAGATCTTTGAAGCTATTTGTGCTGCTTCTTTGGCTGATGATGACTCAATGTGGGTCTCACTCAAAACCCAGATTAACACTCATAAATCAATAATATATATTTTTTGTTGGGTCTTTAAAGTTGAGAGACTGGGAATTTTTTGTAAAATAGAGAAGTAAAAGTTATGCTCCAACTCCAAGAGCTTCCCCATTTTAGAGATTTTCACATTTATTACAACTACATTCATATTTATTTCAACAATATAATATTTTTTTATTTTTTTATTTTCAAACATGCAATAAATACTCTATATCTAATACATTTATTGTAAATTGTAATTAATGATTACTTTTAAGTTATTCTACAATAATAAATTTATTTATTTTAAATGAAAATCTATATAAAATTCTATAATTAATGATTACTTTTTAGTTTTATGTATCAAATTGATTTGATCATTAATTTTTCATTCTGTAAATTTTTCTTTCTCTCTCTACAAATATAGGGATGCATATATTCTCTCTCATCCAAATCCCTATTTTAGGGAATGAGATGGAGAATCTGTTAGAGGAGATTTAGAGCCCAAAATCCCTAAATTTAAGTAAAATCTCTATTATAGAGAATCCGTTGGAAATGCTCTTAGGATCAGTGTACAATATGGAAAATAATTGGTAGAGAAATGGTAAACGTGATTAGAATGACTAATTAACTGGTTTAATATAGCTTTTAAGTGATGTAGGGTAGGGTAGGCTAGTATTTATGGGACTGTTGCTTCTAGTCCTTGGATCTCGCCTTTTTCTTTGGGCAAATTGACAAGTTTTACATTCTCTAAATGGTGTGCACATTCTGCAAGATTTTAAGTTTTCTTTTCATCAAATTGTATCATTCTTTTGGATCTTGGGTGCTAGTAGACACGGGAGAGACCGAAATCTATACATTATCTTGGTTTAAAAAAAGTTTTTTTTTTCTTCTAAATTTTAGTCGTTTGATTAGTATTTTATTTATGAGGAAAATTCACAAATGGTGTCTTAACTCTTGTAACCCGGTCAGTTTGATACTCGACCTTTAAAATTGATCAAATTGATACATGGACTTGTGTTTTGCCATCAATGAGATGTCCCCGTCCAATTTCTGTTACAGTACCATTAATTTATTATCGTGGCTTAGACGTGAGTCCCACAGAAAGGGCAAATGAAGTCATTTTACTGAAACCGAAACCTTCTTACTTTTTTTTTTCTTTTTTCTTCACCGTCTTTCTCTAAAAAAAAAACTCTTCAAATCAACGACCTACTCAATCTAGTGGCGATCTTTATTTGGGACCCACGTCTATCTTTTTTTTAGACCCACGTCAATAAATTGTTGACGGAAATTGGACGGGGCACCTCATTGATGGCAAAACACAAGTTCATGTATCAATTTAATCAATTTTAAAAGTCGGGTATCAAACTGATCAGGTCACAAGAGTTGAGACACTATTGGTGAATTTTTCTCTTTATTTATTTGTACCAAAAATGGAGACCGAGATTTCAACCCTCCCGTTACGCGCCAAGCTAGTTTTAAAAAGAAAAGGAGTACAACAGCTTGTACTAGTTAGCTAGATACATCATCCGACTATATACTGTTGAGTCAAGGAGGTTTGATCACATTCCAAAATGATGATGGTTGCAGTTGGGATACTATAGGACAATAATGTGGACTTGCAAGTACTAGTCTAACCAACTCCTTGTTACTTTGTGAGACGCAATCGTCCATGCTCAAGGGCTCAACCCATTGGACACTACAAGCTTCACTGGTGAGATATAGAAAGAAAGATTTGGAAGTCCTTTTTTCTCCATTTGTGTTTCAGATTTACTTCTCCTGCCCACTGATACACTTGTTTATGCTTAATGTTTTAGTATCTGCAACCCCACCATTGTTAATTTACATGTCAGCTTGAGACATGGTTGGTGATATAGCTACTTCAATCTGGTCAACCAGAGAGTTGGATTATCAAACAATTTCTGCCTCTTCCATTTGGCACTTTAACTACAATATATCTCTTTCAAGTTTCAATTACCCCCTCCTTATATTACTAGTTTTAATGAATCTAACCAATCTATCTCTCTCATTTGTGTCGGTGATTCATCAACAGTGTATTAAGACAGTATTTTGGATGTGTATGAGATCAGAATATATGAACAGGCAAGCAATGCCTATACAAAATTGTATTGTTTATAAAATTCAGTAAATGAAAAACTATCCACCACTAAACATAAATGCATGATACAATGGATAGCTACATAAATATGAATATGAATATGCCTGACAATCTAGATGAACTAATCACCTTACAGATGTACAAAAGTATGAAGCTTAGATTATGAGAAATTATGTTGTTATAATCACAACATATTCCACAGATTTTGACTTTGCATCCACCTTCAGTTTAACAGTAACAAAACACCTTAAGAGTTGAACAAACACCAAGAATTCAACAGGTGAGAAGACGTGCCGGTATCATGTTTGAAGAACTGAAGCATCAGCAAAACCAGGAAATGAGAACCAAAAAGGTGAATCACATAGCCATTCTGGGGACTTTCATGCCAAATCCATGTTTTACCTTCTCAATTCTGTCAAATACAATGTCAGGAGTCATTAATACAGAATAAGCATCTCATGATTTAAAAGACAAACCAGTAAATTAATGCTTGTTATGACTAAAATGATCATCAAGACAATGTGGTTTCAATATCGGCATCTATTTCACTAAACTGAGCCGTCTTAGCATACATTTAACTATGGAATCTTAAAAGAATGCAGCTATAATCAACAGTAAAAAGGCACAAGGACTTACGTAGGGGCAAGTCTGCCAAGGGGTTTTAGCTCTTCCCCAGAGTCCTCATCCACAAGTCTCCCAGAAATTTCAAGGATATAAAATCTCTCTCTTGTAGTTGGCAGTCCCCTGCTTGCTAGTAGGTCTAAATCTCTCTGATGTAGCTCTCTTCCGTTTACATAGACACCAGTATTGCCGGCACCACAATTTGTTGGCATCGGGTAACTGAACTCTTCAATATTTGGCTGCAAGACAACAGGAATGGTTTACTTGTATATTCCATATGAAACCTTTAATTACCAAGTTATACATTAAAAGATGAAATAATATCATTGCTCTTACAGGAATTATGCCGAGGCAAGGGTGGCCCATTACACCCCAGAATCCAGCTCTCAAGTCATACCTGGATAAAACAAAAGTTACTCTTTAGCTGAAAGAAATGTAGATATGTCATAGAACTTAACTTGGACATGAAAAATTGCATTCAATAAGAGTCAGAAATATATGAAACATTACCAATAATCTCCGGGTTGAATTATGCCAGCAAGCTTTTCAGCTTTTCTTACGAGTTGATCCAGTATAGGTTGCCCATTGATTAACACCTTAGTTCTCTCCACATTTTGATAAGATTTCGAGGAATCTTTAAAACTCTTTTTGATGAGACCAACCAAGAAGTTATCAGTACCCTTGCGGATCTTGGGACGATCTTCTTTGCTTGTCTCTATGGAGTCCTGTGATATGTTGGTGTTAAGATAGTCATTGAACGAATCATCCACCTCAGTTTCCACTGACATATCTTTCACAGAATGCGCAACGGTTTCCACTGACATATCTTTCACAGAATTCTGCGCAGATGTGGTCCTACTAATAGGCATCTTGTCTTGGTCTATACATGCACCCTCATTTCCCTTCTCATCTCTGCTTACTTCATGTTTGGAAGGACTATCAGGCTGCTCCCAAAGAGGTGAACCTGGAGCTGTTGGAGAACAGGCATCTTTTGTAAGCACTTCAGCAGAGTCAGAAACGTCTCTATGGATAATCATACTATCTGGGATGCCTTCCTCCTGGGAAGAGAACGAAGATGAAGAGCTATGGCCTTCCCTCTTGTCAGATCTATCCAACTTCAGCCTCTCATCTTCTACCAGTGAATTATCTCCGACAACTATCAACTGAAGGTTCTGAACAGGGTTATCTAAATCATCATGGCAGGAGTTGGTGTCATCGGCATTCACACAATTAGGAGAACTTAAGACGTTTCCCTTCACTACTTCCTTAGAGTTTTGATCAACCTCATAAGACGATTGTTTGGATTCTTTAGGAGCAGAGGTAATGAGCCTTTTGTTATTAACTTCAACTGAAATAACAGTCAAACAGGAACCACAGCGCAGCTCTGACTGATTCGTACTTCTCTTCTTGAATTTTCTGGGAAGTTTCAGCAACTCAAAGCAATGGAAGCATGTAATGAATGGGGCACCACCTCGGAAAGGATGGGAAATCTTTGTCTTCCTGTTGACCATCTTTCCTAGATGTCGATCATCATAACCATTAATGTCTGAATCAACATCACCTTGCCATCTTGTGTGTAACATGGGACTAACATCTCTGGGGTAATTACGCGGGCTATGTGTAGCAGGGTTGACTTGATGATAGCAATTCAAATTAACTGGACCTTTTGGAATACTTCTGTTGCCAAAGTCAGTATGTGGGACTTGGGGTGGAACCACCCAATTCTGGTTGTAGCAGCCTAAACAAGTGCATGCAGGCGAGTGTACAACAGGTTCATGTGGATATGATGCAAGTGGATTCCGGTTGAAACCCATGCGGTGCCCCATAAAGTATTCATGACGTTGTGGTTGTGCATATTGGAGTGGATAATGGGAGGGCCTCCTTGTCATTTGTGGCTGAGATGGATCGTCATATTCCGGAATCACATTCAAATTATTCCTCTGTGGAGGATAGAAGTTATGCAAATCCGTGTTATGATGATCCATAATAGGAACCGGCCCATTGCTATAGTTCAAGTAATGAGATCTTGGCATCTGCTTGTCCACAGCATATTGCTGCTGCAGTGCAAGATTATAGGTTAACAGGTCACCGTAAGGATCAGGTGGAGTCCTACTCCTCTCTGGGGGAACCATATCCCTTGGTCTATCTGCCACATCATAAGATCTGCTAAGTTGCTCCTTCAACTGATCCAATTTCCTTAGAAGCTCAGCTCGATCAGGTCCTAAATTTTCAACTCCATTCACATCATACTTGTGCTCACCATAACCATGAAAAGACTCTAGCTGGTAATTTGAAGGCCCCTCAATAGGATAAGCAGAAATTGGCATTCTTCCTCGCTCGGAAGCAGCCCTTGAGTTTCCATAAAACCCCTCATACCAATCTCGTTCAACACCCCACTGGTCCATACTTTCCCTTGATCTTAATGACCCAGCAAGATACCTTAGTTGGGCTGAAATATCCTCTACACTTGAATTTTCAGACTCGGACCTATTCATATTCGTATCAAGATAATTTCCAGGGGTCCGATTATCAATTGGGAACTCCGATAATCGACTATATCTTTCAACAAACTCCTTTTTCTGTGCTGCACCACTTTCCTCAAGCCTTAAACCTCTAAACCCTTCCCTAGCATTGATATGATTATCATCCAAAACCTCTTTAGTCTCTCTTCTTATTGAACTAGTGCTGCTACCACTACTGGAATCAACCTTTCTCTCTCCAAAGACCCTCTCTTTTCCTCTACCTCGCCTCAAGTCCATCACTTCCTTTCCAATCTCAAACCAAAAACTAAAACTACAACCCTGACAAAATCCCCCAATTTGCTAAAGCACTCTTCCCAGAATTACCAAACTTAGTAACTTGACTTTATCATACACCCTAAAAGAAGAACAAAAGAAATGAAAAGAGCAAAACATTAAAACTTGGAAGCATATCATAGACTGCATAGCAAATTCAAATTTCCAAAATTGCAACTTTTACTTGATTCTTTCTTCTTCTCAGTAACCAAGCAATTTCACAGTTAGAACTAAAATTGCCAAATTGGGAAAAACATAGAAAGAAAGAAAGAAAAACTTGCCTCAAAAAACGAATGACCCAGAAAACCAGAACACCAACCAAACTCGTCTTCAATCCCAAACAACCTCGGAACCCACAAAGCTTACTTCCCCTAAAAGCCAACCTCAAACACTTGTTCTACTTCAGAATCAACTTGTTTCCTTCCACAACTAAAATCAGAGACAAAAACAGAAAAGACATAGAATCTAGTTTGGGCTAGACTGTTCAAGATCACAGAGGTTCATGTACCTGCCACATTTTTATTACTCTTTCTGATTCAGAGCTGGGCATTGGAAGAGAAAGCAAGAAACTTGAGAGTAGAAATGAGGTATTGGATTTGTCGGCTAAAACTAAAAAGAAAACAAATTATTGGTTTGAAGGGTGGAATAGTCCGGTTCCCGGTAATTTTCCGGGAAAACGAGTACGTGTAGTGTAGATGGGGAAAAGTCTTGTAACATAGTCTTTAATTTTCAAACAGCTGGCTGAAAATGCCAACTGAGATACTGTAATTTGATGGCATTGTCTTCTTGGGAAGAGGAATGCCACTTTTGAACATTTCCCATACGAATTATAAACACTTCCAAGACTTTAACTACGACTAATCTCTTGTACGCATTCATAAGCAGCATAAGCAGCTACATTTGTTTCCCACAACAACATCAATTGACTTGGCTTTTGTAAGGACTATAGGGATTCAGTCTACGCTATTCATGTTTGTGACTTTCTCCAAAGAATAATAAATCTTTGGAATATTTCGTGACAATGAGTGACTTGTGATTGAAAGTAGCTTAGGTCATCGTCAAGTTAGGTGTTTTATTTTGTGGTTTCTTCTCCGCGTGGATCTGAGTGCTGAAACGTAAACGTTTTACGTTTTAAAGAAGAAGAAAACACAGAAAGACCAGTAATTTTTCCCAAGCTTTTCACTTTGTTAAATGTTTATCTTAGTAATGTGGTTGGAATTGTTTTCTTTCTTACGAAACTTGTGTGGCTGTATCATCCCATTTGACAAAACTAACCTGTCGTTTACCTATTCCAGTGTATTCTAGTGACAATGAATATGTCAAATTGTTCTTCCATATGCATAGTATTCAAGTTACTATGGTTAGAGGCTAATCTAGACAACAGAGATGATCCGGCAACAACATGCACTTGATTTTCCGGCGATCTCCATCTATTCTCAATAAGTTTTGGACTAGATCAATAGTAAATAATTTAATTATCACACGTATAATGTGTATACACTTATACACGAGTCAAAGTGTGTATCAATACAACTACGTACAACTTTATATATATAAGAAACTGATCGAAATCTATAATTTGGCTAGTGGACGTATATTCATATTACAGATGTACATATAGAAATTAATAGCTAGAAAGATATACACTAATTAGAGCACCTCAATTATCTATTATGATTTGTTCTCTTACATTGACGTCGTTTTCTTTCTGCGTAATCCAGAACTTGCAAGAAGATTACGAAATCCGCTCCTCAAACTTTTGGCTTTCTGAACGATGATATTATTGCTCTTCTTTGATGTTTTCTTTGTCTCCTGATCATCATTAGGAAGAGGCGAGGCCCTGGTGTGTTGCTCCAGAAGTCGACCAACTGAAGCTAACTCATACGAATCGTACAACGGACTCTCACAGTCCCATATCCGAGGACTTCTACTACCTTCTCCTTCTTCTTCCATCTCTTTTTTCTTCATGTTCAACCACAAGCTAGCAGGTAACACATGCATAAGTACTTAATCTCTAGGTGCATTGTTCTATCTTTGCTCTGCTTATAACAATAGTTATGACGAGTATATGAAGTCTGCACGTCGTGGATACACAACTGGGACACGTAATTAAGGTGAACGGCCGGCCGAACTTGCTGTTGAAATGGCCGGTGAAGAACCCAACTAACATGTCTCTTTTATGAAATGAAGTCCCACCATGAGGTACGAAGATATGGGATGAAATTCACTGATGAAGATATAAAATAAAGAAAGCAAATTAAATAAGTTAGGAGCACTGATCGATCAATTAACCACCTACTCCTATATATGGAAATAAAATGGTATTTTTTTTTATGTTTAGAGAAAGACCCCCGCCCCTATCTGGCAAAACCAAAAACAGAAAATCCACACAATCTCCTCTTGTTCGATCATCTTCAAGTATATATGTGTCAAACTATCGTGCTCGTAATGAACCCAAGTAATGTAAAATAAATAAATAAATAAATAAAGAAGATGGAGTTGAAGCACAACGATCCTAACCTGATTTGTTAAGGGAGTTGCTTCCGCCTACAGATCGACAAGCGAGTTGGAGGACCTGGTCGGATACGCTATTACCTAGCAGCTGTAGGAACTTGTGGGACTTTAGTCCCACATTGAAGAAGTGGAAAGAGTTTTTACATTTATAAGAACTCACCCATTTAGTCTATTAAATGGGTGAAGTGTGAGAGAGTGGGCTTATGGGCTTTTCTATTGAATTTTCAATAGAATTGCACATAAATTAAATATATATTTAATAGTCAAAAGATGGGCCTTGGGGCTCGGGGCTCTTGGGCTCTGTTGATTAAAATAATTATTTTATTCGAAAATATTTATTTTAATTTTGAAAATTGAATTTAATTATATCTGATGAACAGTTACAACTGTTGGGAACAGTTATAACTGTTCCGTCAGACATATCCTTTCGTTTGACTATTATATATACGTTGTATGTGTTGTTGTTCCGACAACATATTTTTCTCCTTCTTCTTCTTCTTCTGTTCTTCAGAGAAACACAAAGAAATTCGCCAGAAACAAGTTCTTGTGCAAGAACTTGTTTTAGATTGTTGAATCCTCTAGATAGACGTCTGAAACTACAGCACAAGTGGGAACGAATTTCTGTCTAAGGACACTGCTACGCAGGCCTCAATCTGATCAAGTCAGTAAATTCTAAATTCAATTTCGTTATTGGTTTTGCTTGTTTGATTGCTGTTAGTAGAATTTATAGTATTTGATTATAAATAAAAACTGTTTGTATGCCCTATATTGATTGGTTCTAACAGCAGCTAGCTAGCTTTCTCCAGTATGAGGTATTACTTGTTTAACCTCTGTTTCATCGATCATTTCGTTCGAGCTGTTTAGTATTAGGTCTGGTAGTTATGGATGAGAATGATCTTCGTGTTATAAGGTGACTCCTTTTCCTGTGGCATTCCGGCCAGGCGGCCATGAATTTATTTATTTTAAAGCCAGTTTCTTATTAAACCTTTGTGTTCAATCTTTAAAGCTAGCTGTTCGAGTACGTGTGAGGTCATTTTGGGCACAGATAAGAGGCATGAATACTGCATGCACATTTTCGTAAACTTCTGAGCACATTTCCGACGTGGTTCGATCAGTCCTCCTTCTGTCATGCTGCAGGGAACGTGGTTCTCCTGAAGTTTCTGTTACTGTACCATTTGTACGTACATGAACATAAGAAATATATAAGACACTACGAGCTCTTTGATGCACAATCATGGGTCGAAGCATTATTAATGATCAGGGAGAGCAATATTTAGTTCTGGCCATTCAGAACCACATCATCAACATAATGATATGCTGAAGTTACTGAGCCCTATGGATTTGGACTACTTCAATTCTTGATCAGCGCGCAGGGATATCGATATATCCATGGATTTCGGCTGGAGGTTGATCAGACTGTTGGAAGCACGCACATACTGATGCTGATGAGGAGGCGGGAGGGATGATTAATAGAGTTGCAGGGAAATCCATGGAAACAAACATAAGAGCAATCATGTCGAAGCCTGCAACTAATTAATTAAAGCATTGTTGTACACACATGCATGCAGGAGGGTTTATCTATATCTTATCCATGGTTTTGTCTGTTTCCAGTTTCAACACACTTATAATATCAACATCATTGAAATGTTATTCAACTATATTATCAATATTGATTTTTTTTTTCTTCACCAGATAATTTGAGCTAAATATGAGAACCACAAATTGAAAGTAGTTAACCATTTTCACGAGCGGAATTAATGAAACAGGCCGGCCGGTTAGATAGACTTGAAGAATATATAGGTTCCAGATAGAATTGAATTTAGGCCATCTATCGATCATATACGTACACAAAGAAAAGTAATCTCAAGGAACTAGCTAGCTTGATCAATTCTATATCCCATCTATATCTCTTCTAAGTCAAGTAGTTTGACTATACTGAATATTAATATCCATCTTTTTATAAAATAAGCTTCTCAAATCAATCAATATATGAATTACATTCAGAGTATTGTAAATTAGCCTTGGTTGCTTTAATACCGTATAAAACCAAAATGATGAGCAGATGATCGATGAGTAATACAACAATTTGACCAAATGCGTAGTATTATACATAACATGGTTAAGTGATCGACAATATTTATTTGAGATGATTATAACAGTAGATTCACTTTTTGTTCACCAAATTCATTCACTCTGATTAAATTTCACTAAATATACATTTCACGACTGCACCTTTAATGTAACAATGCGCGGTTTAAAAGTGTACTATAATAAAAACTCAAACAAATTGGAGACAATTTAGCTACCTATTATAAGAAATGAAATACAGTGGATGGTTCATTACAATAATAGTAATTCCATCAATATTGTTTCATTTTCATAGTTTGATACATCGGATCCAATCAATCTTTTACAGAATTAAATGAATCAAAAGCAATAAAATATATAGTAAGAAAATAAGCAAATGGCATAAGTACTGACCATAAGTGAGAAAAAGAATAATGACACACTGTAACACTGTAAAGTTGTTATTACCATAAGTGACCAAGCCCAGACATCAAATTTAACCTCCACAGAAAACAACATCCCCCAATTCCATTTCGCCCTTCTCTTCCTTTCTTCTTCTCGTCCCCGATATATCACCGGAAACACTCCTATATCGGATCGGCGCTCCGGCGAGCCTCTGAGTGAGGTTCTACTAGTTCAATCTGAATCTAATGTCGTCGGAGGACGTGGCCGGAAAGAGGACGAGCGAGACGGCGGTGTCGACGATTGTGAACCTGGCGGAGGAGGCCAAGCTCGCCAGCGAAGGAGTCAAGGCGCCCACTCAGGCCGCGCTCCTTAGCATCGCTAAGTCTCTCGTCGCCGGTGGAGTCGCCGGAGGAGTGTGAGTGTTGTCAGTAACTGTTTAGTTGTTTTTATCATGACTTCAAATTCTTTTTAGTGATTTGTTTTTGTATGCTTTAATTTGATAATTGAGCAAAGCAATGTTC
Source organism: Potentilla sterilis (assembly GCA_963682095.1). NCBI lineage: Eukaryota > Viridiplantae > Streptophyta > Magnoliopsida > Rosales > Rosaceae > Potentilla > Potentilla sterilis. The sequence continues at coordinate 42,106,221 of OY821760.1, read as the reverse complement.
TTTTTCGTGTTTTTTTTTAGATTGGAGCATGGTTTTGATGTTAGTAGAATTCAAGAAGTGAGTTTAGAATTTGTTTCAAGTTGTTTACATTATAGATTAGTGAAGGTGAAGGAAGATATGTATGTGTTTTGCATCAAAGAAGTTGTCTTGGTTACTCTGTAGGACCTAATTTTTAGTCTTGGTTTCTTTACATTAAAGCATTCGTTATTGCGTACCTGCTGCAGGTCAAGAACTGCTGTTGCTCCATTGGAAAGACTGAAAATTTTGCTCCAGGTACTTTGTTCTTCTTTGTTTACAGGATTGTATCGTTTAGATCAATACCCTACAAATAGGAGATGTAGATTCAAGATTGTTATTTCACTTAAGACAGTAGCATTTTATGTTGTTTGTCATGTTAAGCTGGAGTAAATTGGATTTGCATTTGCCATTATGCAGGTTCAAAATCCTCATAGTATCAAGTACAATGGGACAGTTCAGGGATTGAAGTATATATGGAGGAGTGAGGGTTTCAGAGGCTTGTTCAAAGGCAATGGAACTAATTGTGCTCGCATAGTCCCAAATTCAGCAGTCAAGTTCTTTAGCTATGAGGAAGCATCCAAGTATGATCACTGTTACAAATAAAATTTCTGTTTTTTATTGGCACACTCAGTCACTTTGTTTATTATCTATCAGCGATATCTATGTTCATTTCTCACATGTACAATCTAATAAATTACTTTTTTCTATGTGTATTTGTGAACAGGGGTATCCTATGGTTCTATAGACAGCAAACTGGAAATGGTATGATCACCTCGCCTCTGTTGTTTATGCAAGTCAATTAGAAACCTTCTCAAAAAAGTCAATTAGAAACAAAATATTAGGTAGTTTCTCTCAGAATTGTTCTATGTTTCAAATCAGTTTCTTTTCAAACTATATATGCAACTATGGGGAGTCTTCTCCTCAATATTAGAGTCCAAATTTTATGTCTTCATAGGGGTGAGAATCATCGTACATTTCATCATTCATACATTATTCTTAGCTTTTCAGCTGTCCTATTATGGTTGATTTCATGCTGTTGTGTTTATCTGTAGTTTTAGTTGGTGAAGAGGTTTTACGGTTTCGGACAAGTTGTGTCACTTGTGTGCTCTCTGGGATATCTTTCTTTGATCCGGTGTCCAATGGGTCTGATGGGAGTAGACAAATTTGTGATTGTGATAATGTTGTCTATGATGGAATGTTATTTTACAGATTACCTTCCATCTCTTGCAGAAAATGCTCAACTCACACCTCTTTTGCGCCTCGGAGCTGGGGCGTGTGCTGGAATTATTGCAATGTCAGCAACTTACCCTATGGACTTGGTACGAGGGCGTCTAACTGTCCAGGTATCTTATGGCCGTTCTTTTGGAAAATTTATATGAGGAGAATTTGCCATGGTGTATGAGGCCCTTTTTATACATTTACTTTGATGACTTAAATGTGCTTGCTTTGTTTCTTCAGACGGAAAACTCTCCTCGGCATTATAGGGGAATATTTCATGCTCTTTCAACTGTCTTCCGGGAAGAGGGACCTAGGGCTCTGTACAAAGGCTGGTTGCCTTCTGTCATTGGAGTTGTAAGTGAAGTGTTTGTTGATTTCTGTACTCCCGATATTTCTACCAAACAAAGAAGTTTGCAGCAATATTTTGATTAGTCTGCATTTGGATCAATGTTGACTTCTGCTTATTATTTTGTTTACAGATACCATATGTTGGTCTCAATTTTGCCGTTTATGAATCTCTGAAAGACTGGTTGATCAAAACTAGACCTTTCGGACTAGTTCAGGACTCAGAGCTGAGTATAACTACAAGGCTTGCATGTGGGGCTGCAGCTGGAACTGTTGGCCAGACGGTAGCTTACCCTCTTGATGTTGTTCGGCGAAGAATGCAGATGGTAGGTTGGAAGGATGCGGCTTCGGTTGTCACGGGGGATGGGAAGAGCAAGGCAGCTGTTGAATATGCTGGTATGATTGACACATTCAGGAAAACAGTTCGTCATGAGGGGTTTGGTGCACTGTACAAGGGTTTAGTCCCCAATTCTGTTAAGGTCAGTATTTAAAGGGAGTCTACTTGTGGCGTCTTTTTATCTGACATATTAAATTACCTACCTTTCAGTTGCCTTGGAAGTAGCTATATCATCTATTTCTTGAAGTACTATTTTGAACTAGTAAATTTAGCAAGTGTAACTGCAAAAATGAATTCCCTAAAGAATACAATTCTCTAAACAAAACATTGTCACATTAATTTTGATTATATTACTCTATCTGGAAACATAATAATGGTAATTTTCATTCTTTTAGGTGGTGCCTTCTATAGCAATTGCCTTTGTCACATATGAGGCGGTGAAGGACGTTCTTGGAGTTGAGATGAGGATATCAGACTAACTCGAATTTCAGAAATGGAAGGAATGGACTGGTAGGAGAAGGTAAGAGGTGTTGGAACTTTTAGGTCTCTAAGTAGCAGGAAGATTAGAAACACAGTTGTAGCTTATGTTGATTCCTTCCCCCATATATACACATCTGTCTTTATCTGAACACCAATAGTTTTAGCTTTCAAATCTTTATTATTCTTGTCTTCTGAAGAAATGATGCTTCGCGATGACTCGCTAGAGAACAGTTGTATCCATTACTCTGTTATACAGGCTGCAAAGTGACGCTATGTAGCTATTTTGTTGGGCAAGATTGTAGTGGTGATAGAATTACAGCCAATGTAACAGAGAAGAGATGATGAACTTCATTGACTATTTTTCTTATGTTTGAGAGGTTCATGTCAACAGTTTCAAATTACATTATCTGAAGTAATATTAAATAAAATATTTGAAGATAATGAGATTTATTGTATGCCTTGATGATTTATGAAAATTATCGGCCTTTGCCACGTACAGGAATTATAATTTCCAGTTCGCAACATATTAAAAACTCGTGTTTGTTAATTTTTAGTGAACAATCTCGAGTTAATTCAATAAATCAAAATGTAAAGGTTCCAGTTTTTCCCATGGCATTGTATACATGGCTAAAAGATTGTTCAGTGGGTGTAGAAATACCATCTTATTCTATATGATCTCTATAAAGCCTTTAACAATCTTAAGATAGAACAGATAGAGAATCACACGAGGGATTGATCTGCACTTTATACATGTCTGCAATAATGGACAAGAAAAAAGCAGGATATACAACCAAATTCACTCGCATACTGATGCATTTCAAACTCTGCCTATAACGTTCTATCAACACTAGCCTCAAAAGAAGAAAGAATCAACAATGGCAATGCTAGATGAAGGTAAGACAAACGGACTTATTGCAATGAGGAAGAAACAATTATATAATCAAATGATGAAACAACCTCTGATTAGGCCCTCCTCTGGCCTCTTGGAGCCATCTTCAAATACACCTCCTTCAGATGATCATAGCGACTATGATGATACTCGATCCATATGCACAGCTGCCTTATGGCTTCTCGCTTCTCCTCTCCCAAACACAATATGCCCTCATTCTTCTCTTCCACATTCTGCTTCAACTCCTCTACCTTCTTCTCAAGCTGATTCACTGCTTTGATCAGACCCCCCTTCTCCACTTGTTCCTTGCTCGCCTCTGTCTCCATCTTCTCAACCCTCTTTCTGAACACCAATACTTCCTGTTTCTTATCTTGCAGTTGTTCGCTTAAGGACCCTATCTCCCCGTTCAATTTCTTTCTCTCATCATTCGTTTCTGCAACCCATTTCTTAGCAGTATGAAGCTGCTCTGATGTTTCAACAATACACTTCTCATACTTCGCATAGTCATCGACTAATTTCTTCATCACAGATTCCAGTGCAATCAGAGAACTGTTCAGGTTGTCTGAAATACAGTTTATGTTTTTCTGATAAGCTTCATTGTTTGCAGAGATTATACCAGACAATGCAGCAATCCGGTCTTCGAGCAATCTTTGTTCTTCTTGGAACTTCAGTTCAGCAATTCTGAAGTTCTGTTCCTTCTCAGCCAGTACTTGCTCTGTAACCCGGAGCTTCTGGTTTGACAGGCGGAGCTTAACTTCAGTATTGCGGGATTTCTCTACCAAAGAACTAAGTTCATCACCTTTTTCTTCAAGGTCTCTTTTCAGGTCTTCCGACATCTGTTCCAAATCAGCTATTATTTGATCTTTGGATTCAATGCTAACCTTGTAGTCCTGACACTTATCTTCAAGCTGTTTATGTTCCTCATTTAACTTGCTGTATAAATCCTCCTGTTCATTCAGCAGTCTCTGAAGATCAGCGGTCTTGCTCGTTAACTCAATCTTATCAGTTTCCAACTGCGTCAGGCTTTCCAGAAGTTCTTGTTTTTCCCTCTCAAACTGCAACTCCATTTGGCTCTTCTGGGTTTGCAATGAATCCAACTCTTCTTGTAGACCGCTAACCTGTGCCACAAGGGCCACTACTTGAGCAGCAGCTTCATTCTGTCCAGTTTCATGTTTCTCTTGGAGAGATGAAAAATCTACTTCTCTTTGTGTTATTGTGTTCTCAAACACAGAATGTTGATCCTTTAGCTCCAACATTTCTGCTCTCAACTGATCATGCTCTAGGATTTTCTTTCTTATATCCTCTTCAAGTTCATTCTTCTGGTTCTGCAGGGATTCCACTTTTAGCTCAAGATCTTTCATTGCTGCTATCAAACTCTCTTTCTCTTCCAGAATTGTCTGATGATCGGTCGTGTTTTTCACTATCTCTTCATTCAGAATTTGTACCTGTATCACATACTCTGAAATTTCTTGAGTTTTATTCGCAAGATGCACTTGCAGCTCAGCTTTCTCTCTTTGTATGGACTCCAATTGCTGCTGCAATGTATTTACCTGTTCCATTAGGCCCTTGACCTGAGTGGATGCTTCATCACTTTTCTGTGCCATATTTTCCTCCAATTCGACTTTCTCTGAGCGCACAGAACTTAAGTCTGCTAGCAGATTGTTGATCTGTGCTGTCAAATCTGCTATAGTAGACGATGATTCATCATTGCTATCCTGATGTTTCTTTGTCAGAGCAGAAAGTTCAGCTTCTTTCTCTTTTGACATTGATTCGAGTTCTGAAATTTGAGCTTGTAAACCTGCATTCTCCTCTGCCAGTTGCTTTTCTTTGCTCTCAAACTTCACTTCGATATCTCTTTTCTCGCCTTGCAAAGACTCAAGGGCTGATTCCAGCTCTGTTACTTTATCCTCCAATTCCTTTATTTGTGCCAACGATTTGTTCTCATGCAGGTTATGCTTCTCAGACAGAGTTGAATACTCCATTTCCCTCTGACCTAATTGCTCCCGTACCTGACTATGTTCATTATTGGTCTCCTCAAGTTTCTTCATGACAGCAGAAAATTCAGCTTCTTTCTCTTTTGACATTGATTCGAGTTCTGAAATTTGAGCCTGTAAACCTGCATTCTCCTCTACCAGTTGCTTTTCTTTGCTCTCAAACTTCACTTCCACATCTCTTTTCTCGTCTTGCAAGGACCCGGTGGCAGATTCCAGCTCTGTTACTTTATCCTCCAATTCCTTTATTTGCGCCAATGTTTCGTTCTCATGCAGCTTATGCTTCTCAGACAGAGTTGAATACTCCATTTCCCTCTGATCTAATTGCTCCCGTACCTGACTATGTTCATTATTGATCTCCTCAAATTTCTTCGTGAGAGCAGAAAGTTCAGCTTCTTTCTCATTTGACATTGATTCGAGTTCTGAAATTTGAGCTTGTAAACCTGTATTCTCCTCTGCCAGTTGCTTTTCTTTGCTCTCAAACTTCACTTCCATATCTCTTTTCTCACCTTGCAAGGACTCGAGGGCTGATTCCAGCTCTGTTACTTTATCCTCCAAGCCCTTTATTTGCGCCAATGTTTCGTTCTCATGCAGCTTATGTTTCTCAGACAGAGTTGAATACTCCATTTCCCTCTGACCTAATTGCTCCCGTACCTGACTATGCTCATTATTGGTCTCCTCAAATTTCTTCGTGAGAGCAGAAAGCTCAGCTTCTCTCTCTTTAGACATTGATTCGAGTTCTGAAATTTGAGCTTGAAAACCTGCATTCTCCTCTGCCAGTTGCTTTTCTTTGCTCTCAAACTTCACTTCCATATCTCTTTTCTCGCCTTGCAAGGACTCGAGGGCTGATTCCAGCTCTGTTACTTTATCTTCCAATCCCTTTATTTGCTCCAATGTTTCGTTCTCATGCAGGTGATGCCTCTCAGACAGAGTTGAATACTCCATTTCCCTCTGACCTAATTGCTCCCGTACCTGACCATGTTCATTATTGGTCTCCTCAAATTTCTTCCTGAGAGAAGAAAGTTCAGCTTCTCTCTCTTTAGACATTGATTCGAGTTCTGAAATTTGAGCTTGTAAACCTGCATGCTCTTCTGCCAATGTCTTTTCCATGGTCTCAAACTTCACTTCCAACTCTCTTTTCTGACCTTGCAAAGATTCAAGGTCCAGCTCCTTCTGATCGAGTTTCCCCTTAAGCCGACTAGCTTCATCTGTGAGTTCTTGTATTAAATTCTGTGCCTGCTGAATCTCACTTGAGATCTTCAAAACTTTCAAGGTTTCTTCCTCCTTAGCTTTGCTTAAATCTGACACTTGCTGTTCTGAAGATTCCAGCTCATGCTTCATATTCGAGATGTCCCCGCTAACAGATTCTAGTTGTTGCTCGAGGGTTACTTTTTCATCTTTCAGCTGATCAACCATACTTCGCAGGTCTGCTGAAATCTTTTCTCCATCTTCAATCCTTCTCAAACCAGTCTCTTTCTCCTTCATCAGACTATCTCTCTCTTTTTCCATATCTTCCACTTGTCGACTCAGTTCAGCTTCTTTCTTTTCACCAGCTTCGAGCTTCTGATTTAGCTCACTATTCTCTTCCAAAAGTTTCAGTTTTTCAGCTTCTAATATTTCAGCATCAGCCTTCAAATCTGTGGAAATCTTCTGTGTTTCTTCTATCTTGCTTAAGGCCGTCACATATTCTAAGTTTAACGCCTCTTTCTCTTCAACTGTAGTCGTCTGTTTCCTCTTCAGGTCAGCAACTTCTAGATGTGCTGATTCGAGTTCTTGCTTAACATCAGCTATATTCTGATAGTCACTTTCCAATAGTCCGTTTTTACTCTTCTTGTCCTCTGAAGAATCTTCGGAATCAGACTCTGAGCTCGATGAAGAACTGTTATCCTTATCTTGCTTGCCACGAACTTTTTTCTTTAGTACTCCAGTTAGATGATCATATTCTGCATAGAGGGACTGGTATTGTTTGTGGAAATCCTGAATTAGCTCTGCAAGTGGTGCCTTTTTGGAGATGTCCACCATGTTGGAATCTTTTTCTTCAAGATTTTCATCTTTTAGAAGCTTCAGTATTCTATTCACTTTGCCCTCCATATCTACAGTAAGACATTGGTTAAGGCTGTAATGTGGTGTTTAAAAATTTCGCAACGAATTCTATAAAGAAAATTTACCTATTTTAGTCCCTTTGAGCTGTTCATCCTTCTCTGCATCGATATGACTACCAAACAAGGACTTCATTGAATCCCGGAAACGGTGTTTTCTCATCATGTAATTACCGAACTTCCCTCTTAGATGTGAGTCAAGATGAGCGTGTATCCATCTGCTGCTCCAAGTCTGCAACACACTCAAACAAACAAAAAAGTTAAAATATATAATAATACCTTTTCAGAATATTTGGCATACGAGAATGAACTCAGCTGCTTTAAGATATGCAGTATTCATGATGATGAAAACCTACCCTAAGAGACTGAAAGCTACACTTCAGTATGGATAGAAAGCCGATATCGTAATAACATATGGACTGAAAGCTACCGGAAAGGATTTGATAACAGAGAAATTGTGACAAGGGAATTCAGGGCCGAGCCTGGGTCAAATTACGAGGCAAACCTAAAGTATAAGCTGGCATTCAGCATGACAGCTCACTATAACATTTAGTTTTTAGCATTACTACTAAGTTGGTCATAACATTTATTGGTTCTAAAAACGTGGACATCTTAAGGTGTTTGTGAATTTGATACTGGAGATTTAACTTACTTGTGTGTCATCCATAACTTCAGTGAAGGCATGCTTCAGTATGGATTCAAATTACAAAGTTTGAATTCTAGTGAGCTTATCATAAAAAGAACGGGTAAATCATAGATGAAACTTCATACAGAACAAAAGATCAACTATACTCTACTTCTTACCAGTAAAACAAAACATGCAAAACAGGCGTAAACTTTCAAAGTATTACTCATTTCCATCTTTGTTAATGTTGATTAGCTGCTTAAGTACTTATGAATAGCTGTTAGCAATCTTCCTAAATAGCTGCTTGGTAAATATATTTCATTAAACGATATTGATTTTCATTAATAAAATACATTAGAAAATATCGACATTAGGCATACGTCGCATCAAGTTCAACCTTCTTCCTTCTCCCATTTCCCTCCTCAATACGTAATGTTTGGATCCCTCAAAATCTGTACTCACATTAAGTAGCTGTACTTCTATAATTGTTCTACTTAATCTAGGCATTAAAAACTATTAGTTCAAATCCTAATTAGCACTGCCACGTCATCATTGTTACAGAAAGGACAGCAACAATATACCTACAAGCCAAATGAGCTGTTCATCATACTCCCCCGAAATAAAAATAAAATAAAAAATTATAAATAATAAAAAATGAGCTGTATCTTTTTGTTATTATTTCCCTCACAGAAACTAAAAGCCAGACAATTTGTCCCCAATTTTGGCATTTATAATGTTGCAAAAACCAGAATATACTCTCCCTATTCCAACTTTACCCTCAATGATTAAACAAACTACGATCACTACCACTACAACGTTCAGCAGTCAGCACCAGCTGACAGTCAAGTTTGGAAGAAAGTAGAGAAATTAATTTACCTTCAAGTCGTCGTCAGCAAGAAGCTTCCCTCAGAATCACAGCCTCAATTTTACTGCACAAAAAAGGTTAAAAAAATTATAAAAAAATAAAATAAAATGATTCTCAGTCTCAACAAAGGCAATGAAATTTAATCAATAAGCACAAACCGAAAGGCTCAATTCAACCGGATTCAAGTCCGATCAGATTTCGGAGGAGTCTAACATAAATCAAGCATGTTGATCCGATCAGGTTTCGAAAGCGCAAAGTAGAGAAGCGAAATTCAACTATGAACAGAGACGAAAGAATAGAATTAGAAGAGTCTGGAGAGATTTGATTACCTGGAAAAGTAGCGATGAAAGTCCGAAGTGGACTTCGGAACCGGACGGACGACGATCGGAGCTAGCTCGCCGGAGACTCTCCGATCAAGCGAGAGAGAGAGAAAAAGGAAAAGGAAACTTCTGGAAATGAAATTTAGAAATGAAAAGAGGTTTTGTTTTGATTTGTTTGGGGATGAGAGAGAGAGAGAGAGAGAGAGGAGAGAGAGAGAGAGCTGAAATCAAAATGGGACTGGTACGCCAATGGTGTAGTAGCTTCAAATTTCACAAGGTCGAATCTTTTGGGTTTGGGCCTTTTTGTAATTGCCCCTGGTTTTTCCGGTTAATTACGTTTTTGCCCACTTCATGGCGCGGTTGTCTTTCGGTTTCTCGTCTGTTAGCGGTCAAAGTCTCGCGAGATTTTGGGTGAATTATTGGGGTGCTTTGATGACGGCCCTTGAGGTCAAATTTCCCGCGCTTGTTGTTTTCATTGTCCCATTTCTGATTTATCTTTTTTATTTTATTTTTCCAATTTTATGTCACAGCTGGGATTTTCCTCGTTGCTAGGTTTTGTTCGAGTACGTTTTGATATGCTTCATCGGTTTCTTTTCTATAACGGGGGGTTCAAGTTTCTAGAGTCAACATTCTATGTTGTATCGAAGTTTAGTTTGTAAAGATTGAACAAAATGAAACGTTACGTTTTGTTACAAGTTTCTAAGTTATCATCCTCATCAGCAATCCACCAAATTTCTTTGAAACATCAACCATTTACTCTTAGTCTATGTAAACCACTCCTTAAAACAATAAAACTAACAACGTAAACACCTAGATTCGGAACAAATGTAGTTCAATTGAGGTCTATATATATGGAATGAAAGAAACTTAAGTTGTTAACACTCGTAGAATGGGAGCAACTTTTAAATATGACGGGAGGACCACGTGGCAATGTCTAGTGGTCCTTCCTTCCAATTAAATTTGAACACGTGGAATTTTATCACATAAATTATAAATTTATATATTTTACTTTTTGTAAAATGACTTTATTCAATCTTTGATGAGTTTGGACTAGGGTTTAGGGTTTAAAAAAATAATAATAAATATAAAATGGTATTTAACAAAATAACTAAAATAATTTTCTGTCACAAAATCCCACATGTCAAAATTTCATTAGTAGAGAGGACCACTAGGCACTGTCATGTGGTTCTCCCGTGACACTGAAAAATTCCTCTTTGATAAGTTTTCTTTGGTGTAAAGTGTAAACGTAAATGTCTCTAATTGCCAGAAATTACTAATGCCCCAAATTCTCAAGTTATTATAAATGGCATGATTAAGACTTCGAACTTGCTGTATAAACTTTAATCTCACTGTCCAACCTTAAGAGTAAGATAAATGTCACCTCAACACGAAGGTTTAGGCAATTTTAGCTTGAAAAACGGTGATTTTTCTGTTTTCTAAGAACATAATTGACTCTCAATCAAATAAAAGTCAGCTATCACTGGTGTACAAACATAAATGGCATATTACAGGACTAATTTGGAGAATAATTGATTATGTTTGATAATGATATGTACAATAGTCTTTGATTTACTATATGGACATCCCTGCTGTACAGATCCAAAGGCCAGAAAACAAAAAAGAAGTGAAGCTCAGAAATGGATGCAATCCCATTTCAGTTAAATCAGAACAATCATTTTTACCTAAAATGTGAATGAATGATTATAATGAACAATTAAGATCTGTAATGCTGCACAAAAATATCACTACAATGGCCATTGTAAGGCCTAAGTTACAATACTGGTCTACCAGACTTCTTTAATGTCACTTGCTTAAGATCATCATAGCGGATTCGGTGATAATCAATCAAGTTACAAAGCTGCCTTATGACCTCCCTCTTCTCCTCACCAAGGCTCAACAAGTCTTCATCCTTCTCCTTTATTGTCCTCTCCATTTTCGCTACCTGCTTCTCGAGTTGGCTAAAGTTGTTCATTAATTTCAGCTTCTCTCCGGCTTCCTTGCTTGCAGTTGCTTCTAACTTCCAAACTTTCTCCCTTAACAATCTCTCCTGTTCTTCCTTTTCATCCAGCTGTGTAGCCAAGCAATCGGTGTCATGCTTCAGCCGTTTGATTTCGCTGGTTGCCCTGGTAACCCAAGTTTTCGCAAGCTGAACGTCACCCGACATTCTGGAAATGTTGTTCAATACATTGCTGTGGTGCTTATCAAACGTACATGCCACCCTATCCAATCGGTTCAATGTTCTCTTTGCTGTTTCAGACATTCCCTTCATCTTTTTGAGTGGACTTTCGTAAAATGCAAGCTTTTCTTTGATCTCTTTAGTTTCTTTCTCATAAGCCTCTTTCATTCTCCTGTAGCTCTCTTTTGTTTCATTTTGTATATGTTCTGCTACCCGGATTCTCTGGTATAAGAGCCGGACAGTGTCTTCAAAATGCACGCGGTGCTTCTTTGCCAATTCTTCCATCTTTCTTTCTGCAAGTTGTAGATTTAGCTTGGATTCAGGAAACCACATTCTAGCATTGTTGGACTCCTTAGTGATCTTCTTAATAGTATCTTCCTGTTCCTTAATAACTCTTTGCTGATCAGCAATCTTTCCTTCCATCTCGGTCAGTCTTTTCTTATATTCTTTGTTCTCTGTCTCATTCTGCAACTCCGACTGGCTCTTCTTGGTCTGCAAGGTATCCATCTCCTGTTCTAAATCGCTTACCTGCATTGTTAAGTCCATCAGTTTATACGAAGCTTCAACAGCTTCATTGTGTTCATCCTCGCATTCTCTACGAAGAGCTTCAACCTCATCCCCTCTCTCGGTCAATGTCATCTCCAACTCAGATAATCTAGCATTTAGTCTCTCATTTTCACGTCGCAACATATCAGTATCATGGACTTTAAGTGTTATCTGGTTTTCCAAACTGGTCTTTTGGCTGCACAGAGATTCCACTTCCTTTTCCAAGTCCTTCACTTGATCACAAAACTGCTGTCTTTCTTCTAGCATTTTCTTTTCAGTTTCATTTTCTGTTGTGGTTAGTCTTTTCGACCATTCTTTGTTCTCTTTCTCACACTGCAAGTCTAGCTGGCTCTTCTGGCGCTTCAAAGAATCCAGCTCCTGTTTCAAAGCACTGACCTGTGTTGTGAAAGTCACAAGTTGAGTAGAAGCTTCATTCTTTCCGTCCTCACATTGTTTACGAAGAGAAGAAACCTCCTCTCCTCTCTCAGACAATGTTTTCTCCAAGTCAACCACCTTAGTACGCAGACTTCCAATTTCCCTTCTCAGCTTATCCGCTTCATGCATTTTACTCCTTTTCAGCTTTTCCAGATTCTTTTTGTGGCTGCGTAGAGAGTCCACTTCTAATTCCATATCCTTCACTTGCTTAAGATAACGTTGTTTTTCTTCCGACATTTGCTTTTCAGCTGCATCTTTTCTTTTTAGTTCCTCCTTCAAAATATCTATCTGGTGATGTTCTTGTGAGATCTCTTTGTTCTTCCTATCCAGTTGTAAACCTGTTTCGGCTCTCTGCCAGCGGAGGGTCTCTAATTCCTGCATCATTGCATTGATCTTATCTGTGAATCCCTTAACTTGAGCCGATGATTCATTTTCTACACTAGCCATCCTTTCTTCCAATTCATCTTTTTGAGCGCGTAGTGACTCAACTTCCATTTGCAGATTGTCCTCGTTTTCGAGTTTATTCTGGAGGTCAGATATTTCATCATTTTTTTCTTTTAAAACTAACTCGAGCTCCAAAATCCTGGCATGCAGACCTATGTTTTTATCTCCAAGCTGTTTAGCCTCAGCAAGTTTGCCTTCTTTCCATGCTTCCAAATCTCTTTTCTGGCTGCACAAGGACTCCAAATTAGTTTTGAACCCAGCTAACTGGCCCTCTAACTCTTTCACCCTAGCTGGTGATTGAGTCCCATGATGTTCATGCGCCTCAACTAGAGCTGAAAGTTCCTTTACACTCTCATCCACTTCATTCTTGAGATCCTCATTTGGAACATCTGCATGTACTTTTTTCAGTGCTGCCAAATATTCTGTATTTATAGCGTCTTTTACTTCTTCACTAGAACTCCTGGACAACGTAATAAGCTTCAGACCCAAACTCTCGGTTTTAAGGTCATGATAACTGCTGTCTGCTATCTTCTGACTCCCATTAATTTCTGGTTTGACATAATTATTGTCAATTTCGTCTGAGGAAAAATACTCAGAGTCTGAGACAGAGCTGGAGGGAGACAAGGGAGAAGCGCCGGTTGTCCCTTTTCTTCTCCGAACTATTCGTCCCGACTCTCCAATTAGATGATCATATAATGCATAGAGGGACTGGTACTGTTGGTAGAAATTTTCAATGAGTCCAACAAGTTCCATATCATTCTTTGAATGTTTTTGGTTCCCATCTTTCTTTTCAAGGTCTTCACTTTTTATAAGCTTGAAGATCCTTGTCACATTAGTTTCAATATCTGCAGATAACATACAATTTTCAAATAAGATAACTTGCAACATAAAATGATGTGGCAGCTGTAAGATATGCTATATCAGAAGGCCTATTTCTGTAACAGGCAGTGATCAAGATTGATATTTCAACATTATGCTAGATTGTAATCACGATAAAATAGTCTCCTGAGGCATCAACCAAAATAACATTGATGAAAACCATCACAACTACCAATAATTAAAGAAAGCAAGCAGAAATCACATTCAACCAGAACAAAAGAAAAGGAAACAAGAAACTGTCAGCAACAAATAAGTATGCTTCATAGGAATTACATAAAGCTTTTATCGGTACTAGTTATACATTATACTAAACAAGAAAATGAAACCTACATCAAACTTTTTAACATCATTTCTTCTGGCATCCAGCATCAAATTTTTCACAAATCACAACCAGGTAATTTATTCAAAGACTAAAATTAAAGAGAGAGAACCTGCACCTTTTTTAGTCTTCTTCAACTGTTTGGTTTTATCGGAATCAACATGATTCCAGAAGGACTTTGCTAGATCCATCCACCGATGCTTGATCATCTCTGTTTTTGGATAATTGTCAGCACATACTTGATGTATCAAAACAACAAAAAGATGAAAATTTTCAGCCACACATCAACAACGAAGATCTGAAAATCCACGAGGAATATTAATTTGACCACTGAAACTTCTAGCATAACTGCACATTCAAATGACAAATAGACAACAATGAATTTGAATCTAGGGAATAGAAATATATTCTGAAGCTTCTACTACAACTCCTTATACTCATTAATATTTACCTCTAAGACAAAAGAAATGTCTGCAAACAAAGTAGGGAAGTTTAAGAAAGAAAATTCTCATATTCTGTGATGAAAATCTCCAAAATAGGATGTTAGTGAGAAAGAATGTAACTAGAGAATAAGACTGATAGTCTCACGCGGAACAGTATTCATGAGTTTGATAGATCTCAATTCCATAACTATTATGTCATTGTGATTATAACAATTGAATCAGATAGGTGATGCATTTAAATTTCAGGCTCATCAAACTGCAAGTTACAACCAATTTCTCCCACTGGTTTAGGCAAACAAAATGATGGGGTCACGGTATACATTTCACAATAGGATATGAAAAGTTGGAGAGAAAAAAATGAGAACTGAAGACAAAATACCAGACCATATAACAAAAACATGTTCATTGCGCCATTTTAGCTTCTTTCCGAATGTGCATCAAACAGGTTATGTTGTTAAACCATTAATTAGGCGAAATCATGAGACTTGGTAAGTACCATGTACATACACAAAGAAGAGTTTATATATATGAGAACGAATTTGATATTGCTGAGCAGAACAATAAGGGCTCCTATGTAACTGTTTTGATCTTTATATGGATGAGAAGGATTAGGTCTGGGATGTCAATTTCACAGGGCCAGCAAATGAAGACATTTTGCAGCTACACAATTAAATTCCCGACCTGAATTTCCATATAGAAAAGTGACACCTTCTACCTAGCAATTACCAAATCAAAAGGATTGTACCCCTTTTCCATGTAAAGAAATGGATACAAATCATACGATGTTGGGTTCTTTCTAGCTTGAACAGAAAAGAAGATATATATATATATATTCAATCCCATATAGTTTCCTATACAATTATAGAACTAAAAGGAACAAATCTTGAGCTAGCTTCCAAGGTGATCAGGCAATGAAATCACCAGAAGAAACTCTGGGATTGAAACATATATAAATGAATTACATTCCCTGAAGCAGTGAAAAAGGAGGAGAATTACCAGCATGTCAAAAGCCAATTTTTCACATTCCAATAGCAGTAAAGATGGGCGGGTTGTTGAGAGGTGAAAAAGAAAGATGGGGTAGGGAAATTACAGAGATTCTATCCTGGGTTCCGTTTTGTGGTTTCATTCCAGTCCCTTACGGAAATACTAGTTTCTTTTGCTTTGTTATTTACCCCTGAAACCAACGAGTGGGAGATCAATTTCTCGTTTCTTTCGGCAGTCAGGACACTTGGCATTATTAGGTGCTCATTCTCCGAACGCCACGTGCCTCAGTTCCCGCCCTTCTTATTCTCTAATACATCTCTCAGTACCGATTTCTTAATTTATTATCATTAAAAAAACACTTATATGTGATTAATCATAATTTTATCACGAATACATTATACATGACATGAAAGCTTTAGTGGGAAAGTGTGTGATTCATTTTGCCTGCTAGTTGTATGAATTTTACCAAGTGCTAGATGCTGCTCACCGCCAATTATTCATGATCTATGTTTTAACTCTGGCATACAAGTCCCGGAATTGGACATATAGATGGTTCAATCATATCTCAGTTTAATATATGGTGCATAACCAATTCAGCTTTCTAAGTAGCTTCTTCAGTTTGGGAATGATCCTACAGACATTTTAATGAATTGAAACAAGTGATGAGATACTGATAAATACTTAGCAAAACAAGAGACGGTGAGCATGTGTATGTGACTGAGACACATGGGCCTGGATCAGCCCTCTCCTGGACTAAATGAGAAGATTTGATTGGAATATTTATAGTAATCATGTGGACATGAAAGCATAATCTACCTATTTTATGGATTATACCAATACATCAACATCTGTTACACTGTTACAAAAGTGTCAGGCTCAATAGAAAAGGAACCTCTTCTGGGACCTTTGAAAATGAGATAGATCTTCACTCTCTCAAAGTAGGATCGCTTCCCAATCTTGATGAGGACCCTTTTTGTAAAAAAGGAAGACAATGCCAATGACATCATTACACATTTACACCCACTAATCATGTAGCCAGTCTTCCAAACACGGACCATAATGCAACAGTTGTTGGAATGTGAAATCATCAAGTAACCCTCCTTGTGTAGGAGAATTGCAATGTTGAGCCATGATCCTGCTCCAAACTTGGGACTCAATAAATTTCATCAGCACCATCGAAACAAGTACAATCAATGCCTTTTGCAAGAATCAAGACTAATCTTTTCAAAGCATATAAGAGCTAGCCAAAGTACAAGGCTAGGAGTGAGAACATACAAGTAGAACCAGACTCTAAGCAAGTTCAAAACAAGTTATCACCAACCAGATCAGGAAGGTAAATCATTTCTCAGCATTGGTAAAGGAAAACATTCTCTGTATGTACACTTACACAGTACAAAAATAGTGCAAAAACTTCTTAATCCTCATCAGAAGAAGCACGTTTTTGCTCCTCATCAGAAGAGCGTTTTTGCTTCTTCCACCTGTAGGCAGCTTCCAAAATCTTGAGATTTGTCGTCTGACTTTCTTCTGGGAACAGGTAATCAATGTATTCCTCATACCTGCGGATACAGATTTTGTCAACATATGAAAAACAGGAACCCAAACATAGCTTATCAAATGGATGAACGTGATAAAAGTAACAATAATAATAATAATAATAAACAGCACTCATTTAGCAGTACTAGACCAAGACAGTCATGAGATATATAATTTATAGAATAGAAATGACAATGTGGGAACATAGAAGCACACAAGTTTGAAAACATACCCAGCAGGACCGTCTTCAGTTACTATTGCCCTCCTCTTCTTCAGCTTCTTTGGCAGCTTAGATTGAACTAGGCTAATATCACCCAGATCCCCAAAGCTAGCCTCCATATTAAACCATTCTTCTAGCAACATACCTCTTTCTTCCTTCAATTCAGGTGCTGAAGTTCTAAAATAGTTAAGAGCTTTCTCAAAAACCCCTGATGCACAGATAAAAAGAAAATTAGGGTGAGACTTGTTCCGAATAAAAGATGAACAGATCAATAGATTCCAAACAATAAAACTATGAATCATTATAAAAACTGCTTACTTCTAGCACGCTCAATACATTGTTTCCTCTCTTCAATCATATCACCCTCAGAAGCAGCTTCTGCCACATCTGAATCCTCGCCATTTCCTCCTACAATAGCGGATGCCTCGAACTTCGCATAACTGATCCACACCTTTAGGTGTTTTGTTCGGTCTAGGAGTCTCTCATAAAGTTCTCTGGTCCTGTCAAACTCCAATTCTGACAGTTCAAAGTCGATGTATGCCTGTTATCAATCAAAAGTCAGGAATTAGGAAAGGCACATTTATCAAATCAAATTTTGATACATCAAACCATAAAAAATAAAAGCACCAATTGCCAGTCTTTCTCATAAAGTATTGGAAAAAAATATACCACAGTTGTATTCTAATTCTCATTGTCTAATACTAATTATCTTTACTGATAATTTTTTACAGAAAGATGCAAGTACCAAAGTCAAAGACTACAATTCTCATTGACAAATGCTATTAATGCCATTAGTAGTTTGATGCTCTACTATTCCACTAGATATGTGGTACCAAATTCCATTGTCGCCAACATCAACTGTTATGGGTTTGGTTTTAATGCTTTGCCCAGTACTTTTTATTCCCTTTTTAAATTTTCAGGAAATTTTGAGAAACCCACAATCAATGATGCCAGACCTACCAATTTCCCCCTGCATCCTATCTTAATCGTCAATAAATCTACACAAGAAATTATTTTAAAGCTTCTTGGTTAAGATCCCTATATTTAGTAGCTGGAATCCTCACAGTTTACCTTGTTTGAAAAAAAATAACAGGAAGCAACATACCAAACCATAATGCACTTCCACAAGACAATAGTTAAAACACAATAGACAGAGGATGAGGTTATTATCATTATATATTCCAATTCAATTTTTCACAAACAATTGCAGGCACAACAAAGGCACATAGAATTCATGCAACTAGCACGCATGGAATATTATATGCGATGCATCATGAAAAAAGGTGATTCAGATCCAACCAAAAAGGGTTTTATATATTTTTTTTGTCAATAAAAAAAGAGAGGGATTTATATATTTTATGTTTAGCAATGAGGATGTGTGAACATACCTTCCATAACAATTCAGGCATGTCAAGTTCTAGTTGGCTGATAGCCAGTTCAAATAGTGCTCTTGCTCGTTCTGTCTCACCCAAGGATTTCTCTAATTCTGCATACTTGCTCCATGCATAGCAATTGTGTGGTGCCCACTCCAGATACTTTTCATATAACTTCCGACAACGATCTATATTTGCAAGTTGCAGCTCAATCTCAATATACTTTTTGAAGATCTATTAAGACGAAGTATATATGACGGTTAATAATGTGTGTTTTCATTGATAAACGGAATTGTGTTAAAGTAAGCATCAACAAGATTAACAATGTGTTACCTTATCTTTATGTGCCTTGCCAATTGCAGTACCAAGAATCCGGCGTGCACCTGTGAGATTTAGCTGCCGTATCTCAAACTGAGCAGCCATAAGCCAGATTTTTGCAAATGAAAATTTCTCATGAGGAATCAATTTAAGGCACTCCCTGGAAACATACAAGCTTGTTATAGATCTGGACAAGGTCTTACAATTAATCATAAGTTACTACCATAAAGGCCAAGCTCATCAGCCTTCATACTGCCATTATAAACAACGAGAGTATCATAGTTCCACCAAAAGAGACACATAGATGCCCTAGTTAATTGAATCTTTATGACTTTCCTGTTTAGGTTCATTTTTCATGCATAAACAAATATGCCCTAGTTACAGTGGCTTTCATCATTACTATTGCACTGCACCTATTTTTCATTTTCTATGAAATAATTATATAGAGAGAGACTGTAACTCTATGTTTGATTCAAATATATGCAAGTAACATGAATGGATGATGAGAGGCTTTATAATATTACTGGCTTCTTATGGGTTGAGCTATCTACCTATCCTTGTTGACTTATTAGTTGCTAAAGACAATTGTAACAGCTTACAAAATAAAGCAAAGATTATGTGCATAAAGAAACCAGAGTTAAGAAATGAAGTATACCTATAGACATCTCTTGTACGTTCCACATCTCCGGCATCAAGTTCCTCATAAAGTGCATAATTAATCCTGACATTAAACATGAAACAAGCGATCAACAACAATTACTTCATACAACAACGAGCACTAGTTTTTCAAATCAAATGAAGCCACACCTAATTCATAGCATGAATATTATCACTAATTAACCAATGCTAAATATGCACATACCAGAGATAAATATATCGCTGCCAATACCGCTTCTCAGGAGCCGGAGGAACATTAGCCACAGCTCGCTCATAAACCTCTCTGATTCTGTCCTTATTCCCTGCACTCTCTTCTAGCCTTATATAATCAAACCAGGAGTCATAGTTCAGAGGATTCTTCCTAACCTCATCCTCATACTGAAACCTCCTCTTTCCCACAATGGCATCCTCAATCCCTTCTCTGTCCCCATACTGCTTCTCAAAAGATACAAATTTCTTATACAAGTCCTCAGCTCTTCCTTTGGGTATATGATCCAGTGCAAATTTATAGATACACCGAGCTCGCTCAGTCTCTTTGCACCGCTCTTCAAATTCAGCGAAAGCCACAAACAGCTGCTCGGCTTCCTCATCATCAGCTAACTTCTCCACTGCCCTCTCATACACGTGCCTCGCCCTCATAACATCACCATTCTTCATCTCAAACTTGGCAAACCGAATCCAAGCTGTAACCTTCGGATGACATTGTACAAACCGCTCGAAAATCGATCTAGCACGCTCAACTTCATTATACCGAAGCTCAAATTTAATGAAAGAGAGCCAGCCTTGCTGGTCCGGCATCCAATTCATCCACCTCTCGTAAATTTGCCGAGCACCAGCCACATTCCCAATCATCTCCTCCATGTGAATGTACTTGTACCACAGCTGGTCCACTCTAGGCAAGAGCTGAACAGCGCGGTCCCACACATTCCTCGCATGGTTAATAAACTTATTCTTCATCTCCACCTCCGCATACTTGAGCCACAGTGTGTGATTCCTATAATCCACCTCAAGCGCACGCTCCCAAACAGACCGAGCACGCTTAAAATCCTTCTGTGACTCCTCCCACTGCGCATACTTAATCCAAACACTGATATTCCACCGCACTCGCCGGATAAGATCCTCAAACTCCTTCCTTTTTCGCAGACGATAATCCGCAAGCTCAGATGGGTCAGTGATTTTCTGCTTGGGAGGCCGGATTTCAGCCTCCTGGCGCTCACGAGCCTCACGGAGGATTTGCTCGGCAGTGATTTGAACAGGGGCTGGTGTCTTATTCTTAACCCTAGTCGGCCGTGGTAGCTTGACCTCAGTATCCTTTCGGGTTAGGTACCCTAGGGCTGGGTCTGCGTCCTTGTAAGACCCCATTGCGAATGACTTTCGCACCTGTAAACAAGTATAAACCCTAGATTTTAGCTATACACAGACTCTGAGCTACAGATTCAAAGAAAAGCATGTAATTTTTAACGACTAGAGCAGATTAAAGTAAGAATGGACGAGATAAACCCCAAATTAAACCCAGATAAACCCTAATTTTTCCCCCAATTTGTAACCAACTGAAAGAAATTGAAAAAAAGAAAAAGTAAAAGGAATACTTACAGAGTTACAGGTTATAATTTGCGAGACTAGAGGAGGCGAATAGGAAGACTGAAGAAGAAGACGGGAGACGACGGCTTGAAATCGGAAGCAGAGGTTTTGTTTTGAAATTGGAATCGAGGGGATTAAACCAACAGTGAAGCCTTTATGCGGAGACGCTGCCACCAAACGACGTCGTGCTACTTGAAATCTTTTTAATTTACAAAAGACGACAAGTTCCTTCACAAACTCGTTGATTAGGCACATGAGAAGTTCCTTCTAAAAAAAAACAATTCTTTACCTATAAACAGTTTTATAATTCTGCTTTCAAATTAAACTAGTAGATTTTTAATCTCCCATATTTCAACAATTTGGTCAATTTCGTTACATGACCGTCAAAATATTCCTTTAAATTTCTAAAATAACAAAAATACCCCCATTGAAAATCAAAATTTTTTTCTCTTTTATTTTTGTTCATCAACTCTTTTTTTGTTTGATATTATTGTTATACTTTTAGTTTATATATATAATTATATATAGATAGAGACACTTAATTTGACCCAAAAAAAAATTAAAAGAAAATGAAAAAAAAATCAGCAGGCATTTTAACACCTAAAGTTTGCCAATAATAAATTTATTTGACGGAATGGACTAAATTACAAACATTTTATAAGCTAAATACTTTAGATATCCGAAAAATCTAATGTCATGATTCTCTTTTTAATGAAAATGAATGCTATGATTCTCAAGTCAAATATATATAAACATCAATTTTTTTTGTTTTTGATCGAAATAGACATCAAAATTGAAATAGGGAAATCCGGTACTCTTTTTGTAATCCCAATTTAACGTTTCACCACTCTAAAAAATTTAATATTTATCGAAGAAAAAAAACCGAAACAGAAGTTCGGCATGGCTGGCTTCCATGACCCAGAAGAAACAAAGAACAGAAAGAAAAGTACAATAGCTAAGGGGTCCCCCGTGTCCCATGACGACATGGGGTCTCGAATCTGGAGAGCTGCAGTGAACCGTACGATCGTGCATGCTTCCTACGTGCCATCATCTTGTTCACTCAATACCACTCTCAAATAAAGCCGAGAGCACAGTCCCACCAAAACACAAAAAAAAAAAAAAAATTACCGGAGGCGGGCACGGTGGCCGTAGATGGGCGAGGACGACGGAAGTCCAGAGTTGGACCGAGCGGCAGAGGAACCATGATCTAGAGAAGCGGAGCTCCTGAGGCAAGAGATTGAGCGGCAAAGGCACGAGAAGGCGGTGCTGGAGGAGAGGCACCAATTCGAGATTATGGAGAGGCTGAGAGTGAAGGAGCGAGGAGCTTCAGGAGTACAAGGCGGAGGACAAGGAGGTAATTTACGAGCTGAGGATGAGTTTGATGTTGAATGTGATGAGAGTGGAGGCACTGAGAGTGAAGGAGACTTTGAGTCTTCTCCACCTCCTCATCCTCCTCCTCCTCCGCCGCGTAGAGGAAGAGGCCGACCGCGAACTAAAGGCAATGCGAGTCGGCAATTGTTGTGATATGTTGTTGCATTGAGATTTATATGTAGATAATAAGAAGCAGGTTAAAAAAGATAGGAGTGTGAGGAAACAGAAGTATAGAGATGCAGATCATGTACAATACCGTTGTAATATGCTGGTATGATTTCTGAAAGTGACTGCAAGAAATCGGAGAGTGACATCATCCAATGCTAACTCGAACTCAATGTGTTTTGAGTTTGGTAGCACATCTGCGTCTTTAACGCCAGAGGATATATCTGCGATATTGGGGCTGCCACATGAAGGTGAAACACTGAAGGTAAGAGGAGTCAACAGATACACGTCGGACTTTGTCGATAGATATTTCAAGGATGAAAAGAGAGTGTAGAAAACAATGGTAGATGATGGTGTGGAGAAAGCTTTACAAGGGAAAAGAGAAATAGACTGTCTTATTATACTGGAGTTATTCATCACATTCTTATTTTGCAACGCGGGTAGGTAGTACTATTGGATGGAAATTAGTCAGGTCCTGTGAAGATCGAGATATTCATGGGCGAAAGCAGTTGCCGACTTTCTAAGCAGCACATTGGAGAAAACGTCCGGGCAGTATGGGCCATATTCTACTGGTGGATGTGTGATTGTCCTATTGGTAATATTCACTCTCTTTCATATATAGTTATTCTATTGATATTAGAGTATCTGCTATTTACATTTTGGTTTTCATCCTGCAGTTTTGGTTGTGTGAGAGAACTAATCTTATACAACCAGTTGAAGGAAGGGAGACACATACACCAGCCATAATAAAATGGAACATTCAAGAGATACACTTAAAACTGCAACGAATGAAGGACTTTGAAGACCTCGGGGTATGCAAATACATAACAGTTTTAGTTGCATTACAAATGTTATACAACATAGTGCAGCTGGGACTGCACAGTTACATACGTTATTACTGGAGTACTTGCAGATGCTGATATTGTATTTGTTTGTACAATGCCACTGTGCAGCGGATTTTTGAGGGGGCCAAGGAGAACCAGAAGAGAAATGGAGAAGACAAGGAGGAAGATGGCAAGGGGATAGGAGAAAACGAAGAAACAGAAGAAGAAGATAGACCATATCTGCTTGGCATTCCTTCACATAACCTATAGGTTGCTCAACATACACCTCTTCCTCAAGATTTCCTTCTAAGAATGCAGACTTAACATCCATTTGAAATATTTTCCAAGAATTTTGAGCAGCAAGAGCAACAATCATCCTCACAGTATCAAGTCTAGCAACAGGAGCAAACACTTCAAGATAGTCAATACCTGGCTTTTGTTTGTAGCCTTTCACCACCAGCCTCGCCTTGAAACGATCAACTTCTCCATTTGGCTTGCACTTTGTCTTGTACACCCACTTAACTCCAATCGGTTGCTTTCCTTTATGTAGAGAAGTCATCTCCCATGTATCATTCTTCTCAATGGCATGAATTTCTTCATCCATGGCCTTCAACCAATGCTCATGGCTGCTTGCTTCTTCATATGTGAGGGGATTACAGTCAGCATACAGGGCAAAATTTACAATTTCTTCATTTGAAGCATCATTGTCATTACCAATGTGGTAGTCTTGGAAACGAACTGGCATTTGGCGATTACGTTGTGGACGAGCTACAGGGACTTGAGTTGTTGGGACTTGTGTCACGGCAGTAGAATTTGACGACTGGCCTGCTTCTGCTTGTACTGCAGGTGCTGCTGGAACTGCTCCTGGAGCCACTGAGACATGTTCTTCTTCTCCAACTAGAAAATCATCATCTACTGGAACAAATACTCCTTGTGTGCTCTCTTTAGACGACCAATCTCATCTTCCTTGCTCATCAAAAATCACATCCCTGCTCACAATCGCCTTCCCTGTCTCTGGATTGTACAACTTGTATCCTTTGGTAACATTGTTGTACCCAACAAAAATGCATCTCTCAGCCTTGTCATTGAGCTTCTTTCTAATCTTGTCTGGTACATGAGAATAAGCAATGCATCCAAACACCCTCATATGTTGGATATTTGGCCTTCTTCCGCTCCATACTTCATAAGGAGTTTTCCAATCAATGCTACTGCTTGGACTTCTGTTTAGAATGTACACTGCACAAGAAACAGCTTTTGCCCAAAATTGTTTTGGCAAATTTTTAAGTCTCAGCATACATCTCACCATATCCATGATTGTCCTGTTCTTCCTCTCCGCTACGCCGTTTTGCTGCGGTGTGTACCTTGCTGTCATCTGGTGTTTGATACCATTCTTTCGCAAGAAATCATCACACACAATATACTCTGTCCCTCGATCAGTTCTTAACACCTTGATCTTCTCCCC
The DNA here is from genome assembly GCA_963682095.1 of Potentilla sterilis. Lineage (NCBI taxonomy): Eukaryota > Viridiplantae > Streptophyta > Magnoliopsida > Rosales > Rosaceae > Potentilla > Potentilla sterilis. The sequence continues at coordinate 42,081,304 of OY821760.1, read as the reverse complement.
ACTTTGCTTCTCAACATAAGCTTTGAAGCTTTTGAATGTGTCACAGGCCTCTGACTTGTTCTTCAAAATATATACCCAACACTTCCAGCTAAAGTCATCAATGAAAGTAACTAAGTACTTTCCACCACCAAGAGAAGAAACTTCAATACTGCATAAATCGGAATGAATAATTTCCAGCAATATTTTTGCTCTATAGGCATTCCCTTTAGGAAAAGGATCTCTGTGCTTCTTCCCAATCACACAGGTCTCACACACTTGATTTGGGACAGAAATTTGTGGTAAACCAGAGACTAGATTCTTTCGGGCAAGCAAATTTAAGCTATTGAAATTTAAATGCCCAAACTGCATATGCCACAACCAATTATCTTCAACAGCAGAAGAGCTAAAGCAAGGTAAACTTTTACAATCAATGTATAAAGGAAACAAACGATTTGGTGTCATGTTTACCTTCGCTATAAGCCTTTGCTGTGGATTTCTGATGGTGAAGACTCCCCTGTAGATCCTCATATCATATCTATTCTCAGACAACTGCCCCACACTTAGTAAATTATGGCGAAGACCAGGTACATAGTACACATCAGATATGCTATTGTTCTCCCCTTCCTTCAGCTTGATCAAGACTTTGCCTTTTCCCTTCACCGACATCTTTGCTGCATTGCCAAATGTGATCTCTGATGTTATGGACTCATTTAATTCAGCGAACAAGTCCTTATGGCCGCACATATGGTTGCTGCACCCTGTATCCAAGAACCACTTTGTTTTCTCCCGGCCGCTCACAGCATTGAAAGCTAGCAACAAATTCTCTTCATTATCAGCATCATTCTCTGCAATCTTTGCATGGAAATCATGGCTCTCTGACCTCCTTCTCTGATTGCACTCCTTTTTGTAGTGGCCATACTCCCGGCAGTTAAAACACTGAACTCTTGACTTATCACGTGGTTGACTCCAATTGTAGCCTCTTCCTTTTCCTCTTCTTGGTCCAAATCGGTGACTCGATCCTCTTCTATAGCTGAAATTCTGATTTCTTGTGTCACGACGGTAGCCTCCGTCACAACGATAACTTCCTTCACTGCGGTGTGTCAAGTTTCTCTCTTTCTTCACATTCAACTGAGTCTCCAATGCTTCTTCGATTCCGGCCTCTGACTTCTCATTTAGTCTCTGCTCATATGCTTGAAGAGAACCCATAAGCTCATCTACTGTCATGGTAGTGAGATCACGAGACTCCTCAATTGCAGTGACTTTCCCTTCGAACCGATATGTTAAAGTTCGAAGAATTTTCTCCACAACCTGGAGATTCCCTATCTTCCCATCAATGGCTTTCATCTGATTGACGATCGCCAAGGTGCGTGCGAAGTAGTCAGAGATGCTCTCCCTTTTCTCCATCTGAAGAAGCTCAAATTGCCACCGTAACGTCTGGAGCCGAACCTTTTTCACCTTATCTCGTCCCACATAGTTGTTGATGAGACAATCCCACGCCTCCTTTGATGTAGTAACATGAGCAATCTTCTCATAGATCTCTGAATCGATTGCTCCATAGATATACATCAAAGCTCTGCCATCTTTTTTTCGATTCTTAATCATCTCCTCTCTCTGTTCCCGTGTGAGTGTTGTTCCATCTCCCGGATCTATGAATCAATCGATTACAACTCGGTCATACTCCATGATCTTGAAGAACAGCTCCATCTGCGATCTCCAATGTTGGAAGTTGCCTTTCTCGTCGAATTTTCCAACTGGGCACTGCGCAAACTCAACCCTGTTTTCCATTCTTGAAATACCAGGAACCCTTTACTTTTCTGGGCTCTGATACCAGCTGTAAGAAAACACACCCAAGAATAATAGCAGTATAGTACCTGTGGGAAATAAGTTCACTGCAGTAGATAGAAACACACACAACTCACACTAACTCTAACTAACCAAGAGAGAAAACTAAGGAAAAGTCTTCTTTGATAACTCAAACACTGCTACAGATATTCATTACACAAAAAAACCAACTCTCTTATATTTAAAGAGATGATAGAAACACTAAGACACTACAGGAAAACACTAGAATGGAATATTATAATTGTTACCTTGGAACACAAAAAAAAGGTAACAACTAGAAGACTCTCAAGATATCTTAAAGTACTAATAATGGATAATGGGCTTGGTTTAATTTCCAACAAAAGAGCTCAAGGAAAAGTGGACCGACTAGCTGAAAAATTGGAGAGGAAGAAGGAAATGGCAACAAGATTAAAGAGAAAAGTAAAAGAAGAAAAGGTTAGAAGAGGAGAATGAAATCTTAACTGCCGAGAAGAGATAAGTTCGAGTCTGTGACAAAGCTGGTGAAAAAGATGGAAGAAACTCTTGATGCTGAAAGGCAACTGGTGAGAAACCTAGTCAAGAGAAAGCGGAGGTTATTAAAGAAAACCGACAATTCAAAGATCAGCTCAATCAAGGCAGCTGTACTGCAGCTAAATTGGGAGAAAACATACTAACTCAGGTCTCTCCCGAGCAGTCCCATGTGACCAGTGGAAAGAGCATCCGAAAGAGGGCATTAGATCCTGAGTTTGATTATGACGCAGGGCGAGAGAAAAATAGGAAATTGGGAGATAATAACGATGAAAGAAAACGAGGATGTTCAGTCTGATTCCATTTTGCAGGCATTTTCAAGTGAAGAAGTTATAACTTGTTGCATTGAGGAATGAAGTCATAAACGAACAGGTTCTTAGTTTCTCGTTTAGTTGATGTTGAAAGTTTAGGCCTCCTGAGCATTGTATCTGTATAAAAGAAATCCATAATTAGCTGTTGTAGAATAAAAATTGCAACTGGTATTCTAAGCAGCTGTGCATGCTTTCAACATCGTTAATTGGATAAACTGAAAATTGCCAAGGGTATGGATTAACAGAACCATGGAGAAAAGAAGCAAAATTGGTGAAATGAGAGCTGAAAATAGAAAAACGAATCCTAGTGTAAGGCACTAAGGCTGTAAGCTATGATCTTGTCATCAACTTAGACACGTACTGTGTTTGATTAGAGATCTAATTGCTTGCTCTTAGATACTTTGCTTGTTGAGTTAGTGCTTGAATTTTGCTCAAGGCTTCGGGTTTGTGAAGTATAAATCACAGTCGTCTATTAATCCTTGTATGATTAGAATTAGTATGGTTGAATATCTGTAGCCAAATAATGATCGACTACATATATTTGACAAAAGAATTTATTCATTTGAGTAATGCTAAGTAAATCACTTTATGGGATACTGCATGCATTCTACCTTATCTGAAAACTAATATGATAGATTAGACTTTACAATAGATAGATTAGAGTTATCAACTGCTACATAAGTGGTTCACATAACATTATTCTATAAGCGAGTGTATTGTATTTGGATTTGTATGGATATTTTGTAACTCACAGACTTTTTAAAACGTCCACAAACTATTTAAAATGTTCACAGATTTCTGTTGATTTTTTAAAACCATTGACTTTTACACAGAATTCATATTGATTTATAAAAATCTACAAACTTTATTATGAACGACTTGTACAGATTCTTAATTCTAACAAACAAAAATTTTAAATGAAAAACAAAATTCATTTGAGTTGATGTAGGGTGATGCTCCAATTTGCTACGCATAATCGATTCAGTACCTAAAGAGGGAAGCAAAACTTCTAGTCACGAAATAATTGAGCGTCCGTCCCCATATAAGATGTTAATCATGACAGCCTTATAGACCGACTACAAATATGTAGTTTGATTTATATTCATTTGATCAATCTTATTCATTAATTAACAAGTATTGGGAAAATGAAATTAAAAACTCCATGACTCGTGCAAACGATAATATTTGTGTTTTAGGATTTCATAAATAAATGAGAAATAAATTAAAAAAATTTGAAAAACAAATTCAACAACAATGAACATGTTAGTATAAGAGTTTGATTGCATAAAATATTATAGAAAAAAATGAGAGGAAAGAAAAACAGGAAAAACATATGATATGTTAAAAAATAAAGAGATGACGGAGGATTAACCTCTTCATAGGCAGAAAAAGTCGGTCGTGGACTTTTCGAAATCTTTAGTCTGGAGACTGAAAAAATATTTGAGTTTTGTGTGCATAATTTACACTACAAAGTCCATGCTTATCCATGAGTTACAAATTCCATAAGTATGAATTATATTTTGAATACCCTCAAAATTCTATTCATTTTTAAAAGTCCTAATTGAATACCCCTAGACTTTACAGATTTCATAAAGACTTTTTAAAATCCTTATTAAATACACCCAGACTTTTATGGATTATTAAAAGTCTGTATTGAATACACCCAGACTTTTAAATTTCATTGATTTGCTTAAAACATCTACTAATTCTATATACAATACACCCCCTAAGTAGAGTTCAAAATCGGTCACATGAAAATGTACAGATTATTGGGTTGTAATAATAGATTGAGAATCTATTAAGAGTCTTTTGTCTTTAATCACTAAATCTAGTACTTATGAATATCATATCTTGACTGTTACAAGTGTTAAATGGATTGTTTTTTTTTTGAATTAAAGAAATAACTTTATAAATAAAATATGACTCAATCAAGAGAGTCGAATACAATGATATCGTAACATATCCATAATACTTTCTGAAGTATCATCAAAACAAGAATAACTTGTACTATTGAAAGGCCAGAGTGGCCACTAAATACCCATCCACTACCATCGATAGACAGAATGATGTGTGGTAGCACCCACGGTGGTAAATGTCTCATGGTCCACTCATTGAATATTTCATGCTTCGCTATTAAGCTTGAATCTTCTTTCAGTACTACTCCAGAAGTTCCGCTAATGCAGTAGAAAAACTGTTTGAATTGGGAGAATCATCCAGGATCCCAAATACGAAAACCTAAAGTATTAGAATCCATTAGTTGGGTCCACATAAGGGCCCAAAAACAAGGAGCATCCAAAAGAAATTTGGATATCCCAATATTTCCGACTGATTTGGGCCTCTTGCATGAGTTGGACCTCCAAACAGGTTTGGGCCCTAAAAGTGATATGGGCACCCAAAAACCAATTGGGTGACACCCCTCGGTACTGCTTCCGAACACCGAGGCACGATTTTGCGGCTTCAAGCACAGCGCACTGGCCACGGCAGAAAGAAACATCAACCTCGACCACCACCACATGTAAAGCATGTTGGTAGCAACCTCTAAACTCATCAAGACCGCCACCTTTTTATCTCTGCAGACTGCCGCAACTTGCGAGTCGCCGAATGTGGACGACAAAAAAACCTTGAGTCGCCCTCGTGGTGGTCGCGCCTGACCCAAAATCTCCTTCCCATGATCAATAAGTTGCCGGAAAGCCATATCACCCAAACACCGAAGCTTAGGTTTTTCGTGACAAAATTTGCCGGAGAGATCAGCGAGGTTGGGAGGCCACCGAAAAGAGATGGCATTGAAGGGCCGAGAGAGGCCATGTACCGTGGAGAGATTGACTCTTCTTAGAGAGGAGGCATGGACCGGCCGCCATTGGAGAACCCCAAGATGGGGGAGGCTAGGGTTTGGAGAGAGCTCCATTGGAGTCATTTCTTAGTGTTTGGTTTGCAGTTTTTATATTTATTTTATTTTATATTTTCGTTATTTTATATTTATTTTATTTTATTAATAAAAATACACAAGAAATATAATTTTGTATAATATTTTCTACAATTATGACTTAGTTTGGTATTGAGTTTTTAAGTAAATAATCACTTATAATTATCATTATGAGTTGATTATGTGTTTGGTAAGTTTTTATAAGGTGTTTATTTATAAAATTTAGTTGAAAAAAACAACAATTTTAAAAAGCAGGTGACATGTTGCTTATTTAAAACCCAGTTTTTCCATATTTAAGTTTTTTCACCTCAATACTAAACTAAGCCTATATCATTGTATTTGTGACCTAAAGACTACTTTTGTTGAGATATTTGAGTTCTTTAGTCTTAGACAAATTATATCATGTTCAACAATTCAATTTTAGTTATCCACATAATTTTTCTTATTGACAAATTATATCACCTAAGATATGCGTTATTTTAAAAAAAAAAAAATATTATGAGTAAGTAGACATAATTGTACAAAAAATAAATTCCTTGTGTAATTTATTTAAAATAACGAAAATACCCCTCATGTGTTAGGCATGTGACTCTTAATTGGATAGAAACCGTTAGATTTGACGGAAGGGTGCAAATCGGCAGTTTTTAACAACTGAAGGAGGTAAAATTTCGCAATTACAAGTTCGGGGTGTAAATTGAAAATTTTGAGCCAAATTTAGAGTTTATTTTAGCTATTTTACCTTCTTTAAATGAATTGTAAAGTCTCTTTTTATTTTTTTATTCCTTGATATGAAAAATCAATAAGTAATTTCATCAACAATCATTTCAAACCGATGAATTGACTAATCTAACTAACAACGTAGAGTAAAATAAAATAAAAATATGCTGTGTTTTTTCCCCCTATTGGTTAATTAGTCTCCAAACTAACATCCTCTCTTACTTATGCTAACTAGTAATTACATTCCCTAATTACATGTTATATGATGTCCTGGCACACACTCATATAGCATGACTAAGATTCCCTCATTTCTCAGTCCTCACCAAACCCTAACCCCAAAACCAGACCCCCTCTTCTTCCTCCTCCGTCTACATTTCCAATCTTTATACTCTAAACCTCAACGGCTCAACTCCGGCCGAGACCGTTACTGTTACGGCGACCGATCATGGGCCTCAGAGCGTTGACTGCGATCACCGACGAAGAAGAAGACGAAGCTCGGATTCAGTCCATTTCGGAGATGATTGCGATGCTCGGGAAGGGTTTTGACGTAGTCGGAGAGACTATCATAGCCGCCGGAGCGGAGCTCCACCGTGATTTCGAGGCTCTGAGCTGCGACTACGCCGTGCTGGAAGAGACGCGCCACCTGGAGCTCCTGGTGGTGGAGAACGAGTACAGAGAGCTCGAGGAGAAGCACCGAATCGCTCAAAGGGAGACGGTGAAGGTCTCAGAAAGCTCGCGGCTTTGGATATGAAGTATAAGTACGAATTGCTGAAGACTCACGAAGCCGAGGAGAGGTGCGCGGGGCTGGAGGTGAAGGTTGAATTGGAGGTCCGGGAGAGGAGGAAGGCGGAGCACAAGTGTAGAGAGGTTGAGGAGAGACTCGCTTTCGAGGTTTCGCAGAAGGCAAAAATGGAGAAGGATCATGGTTTTCTGTGGGAAGGTTATGAATATGAGAGGATTGAGAGGCTGAGAGTTGAGGAGAGGTGTAATGTGGTGGAGAAGAAGAGTGAGGTGGAGGTTTCGGAGCGGCGAAGAGTCGAGGAGAAGTATAGGGAGTTAGAGGAGAGGCATGAGTTGGAGAGGCTGGAGAGGTTTAATGTGGAGCATGAGTCCAAGGTGCTCGAGGGGAAGCTGCAGTTGGTGGTTGAGGAGAGGCAAAGATTCGAGAAGGAAAGGGCAGAATTGGAGGAGAAGTATGAGGTGTTGATGCTAGAGAAGCTTAATGCTGAGGAATGAGTGTATGGTGATTGAGGGGAAGAAGGATTTGGAGGCTGAGGAGAAGCAAAGAGTCGAGAAGGAGTATATTGAGTTGTGGGAGAAGCATAAATTGGAGCTGCTGGAGAAGGTGAAGGTTGAGATAATGTATAGAGAACTTGAGGAGAAACACCGGAGAGTTGAGAAGGAGTATAAGGAGCTTAATGAGAAACATGAATTGGGTATGGTGGATAAGGTTAGGAAGGAAGAGGAGTGTAGAGAGGTTGCTGACAAGTACCAGCTTGAGGTTATGGAGAAGCGAAAATTTGAGGACAAGTACACTGCTATGATGGATAAATACAAAGTTGATATGCTGGAAATGCTTAGGGAATATCAACAACTTCAGGAAAAGCAACACTTTGAGCACAAGGGAGAACTTGAAATTAAGAGCAAGTGTGAACAGCTTGAGGAAATGATTCAATCTGAGCGGCTGCTCAGAGCTCAGCTGGAGTCGGAGAAAAGTGATGAAAAGGTTAAGTTTGATAAGAAATATGCAGCTCTTCAGGAGAAGTATGAATTTGAGAAGCTGGAAAACCTTAAAATTCAGAATGAGTATAAGGAACTTATGGAAAATCACCAAGTGGAGCTACTTGCGAAGATCAATGCTGAGAACGAGCTTAAGGAATGCCAGGCCCGACTAGAGGGGTTGAAGGAACAGAAAATTGTTGCCAATGAGAGGTATGAGAAGCTTCTGGAGGAGGTGAAGAAGAGGAGGAAAGCCGAGGATAAGGAGGTTATTCTTGAATGCCGTAGGCAGAAAAATAATTTGGAGAGCCAAAACACGGTGTATAAGGAAACGTTTGAGCTACAGGCTTCAGGGTCAAATAGATGGATGAATACAAAGAGTCTGGATTCAAGAAAGAAAGAAATGAGAAGTGAAGGTGGCGGAATGACAGATGACAGAAGAAATAAGAATCCTAGTAAAAGCCCTGATCATGTCATAGATTTAGAGGATGTTCCTGATTCTATACCAGCAAGTGAGGTCTCTCCTCAAAATGGAGGTTTGCATCCTGCAGGTACTGAATGTTATAACATTTGCATAGCTTATTTGAGATTAGCGCTTTATGAAGTATAGATCAGTGTCTATGAAATTTAGGTATCTCAGTTAAGTTGGTAGTCACTAGTCGGTGATCATTTAGTACATGTTTTGAAGACTCGAAAGAGGAGTTCAATTGATGAATCTCTAAATGCAAGTGTTATAAAAAAGATATATGCAGCAATATAAGTTGGGAAAAGTATGGGGATGATTGTTTAAGTTACTGTAATGTAGGAACATGATTAGATTTTCATGTGCCAGGAAGATAAAAGGCACTTCAATAATCTAGGTTCCTCTTCAGTATTCTGTATTTACATCCTTGGCTCTGTTTACTACGAAGAGTATTCTTTTGCATCTGCAATTTTAATTTTTGTTTTTATCATTGCCAATTCCTCAGTATAACATAAATCTTTCATGCCAGGTACTACTAAATTCTCATCAGGAGGTTCAATTCTCCTTAGCGATAGCGATGATGATTGTGGTCCTGGAGAAAAGAAGCAGATGGGGATCAAAAGAAAACGAGATTCATTTCCAAATACTGCTCCAATAGCTGAGATGAAGCAACACCGGAAGCTAAGCCGCTGTACCTCTTCTGCTGTTAGTAACTATGGAAAGCGAAAATCATCAAGTCATGCTCACATACTCTTAGAAACTATGGAGAAAAGGGGAACACAGAAGTCTTGTATTGAGTCTCATGCGGTGACCAGTAATGCGTATTGATTGTGACAGTAGTGACAGTTCTACATCCATTTTCAGTTCTGATGGCTCTGAGGATGAAGATGAACTTCAATGTATGTTGAGTGCCGTTGTTTAAAAGGCCAAATCATGAGAGGTAATCAAGTTACTTATATATTTGCTTAGTGCATTAAGGTTCCTGAAGTTTGTATGACTGACTTTTCTGTTTTTGGGGTCATAATAACTTGCTTTTTTCTTTATATTCTGGTTTGATCAGTTCTGTCATGCTTCTCTTAATACTCATGATATTGATTTAGATGGAAATACTAATGTTGCGCATGGGGTTTGGTCCTTTTTTTTGTTTTTTTGTTTTTGCATGTCAGTATTAGATAATGGAGAGTAAATTGATGCTTAACAGCGTTCTTTTTTCACCACTATATGTCTGGATATCTGTATGCAATACATTTTATGATTTTAAGACTTGCTAGTTGCTTGAACTTTACAATACAAAAGGGAGTGAACTCAGTGATGGAATAGTTGAGATACAACACACTTACATATTATAGCTATAAATAGTTTATTGTTTCTGTGTGAAATGCAACTATTTTATGGAGGAGGCATTTCCAGTCTTGATTAATGTCTCCGCTGATCTGTTAATGCCAATACTAGTGTCATCTAAATTTGTTGTTAAACAAAGGAGCAAAGCATAAAATTGTGGAGGTCTGTAGTATAATGTAGGATTCAGGTGTAGTAAGGACATGCCTCTTCACATCTTTAAAAATGAAATTTCTCATGAATCAGGTTTGAGACCATTATTTGGAAGTTGCAACATGGTGATTTTCTTATTCATTTTCGTATTCATAGATTACAGACTTATCAACTGCTTTTGAAAATTTTCATGTACTTGCTTGATCAGTCAACTGTTCTTACATTTACCTTTTCCTAGTAAATTTTTTCCTTTTCATATTGGCTTCAGGGGAAGAGTTTCTTTTAGCCGATGAGGATCAACCAAGGGAGAGAGTACATCGTTCTGTCAGGGATAGTAGGTAATGTATGACTAAGTTTTTTTTTTTTTTTTTTCCTGTGCAGCTAGTATTCTCAGCAGATTGTTGGAGGCATGATTCTTCTGAAGTTGTTAGGTAGAATGCATATGTAATGTTTGAGAAGCATGTTGATAGCAGGTGATATTTTGAAAGTCTGCAAAGACTTCCTAAACTTGTAACCGAGTTTTGTGCAAGTAGTTAAATGCGCAATAGAGAAATAGAGCCTGATTCCTGCTAACTGTAAAAACCTTTGATGTTACTGTAGTAAGTAGTAACTATTGCTGATATGAAGGTATATTAGAGCAACTTTAGCAATGCTAGTCATTTTTTTGTCAAATTTTAGCCAAAATAGCTAAAATGTCATTTTGGCTAGTTGGTTTAAGAATATGTCCGTATCAGTTTTTCTCTATTTTAACTATTTTGAACTTACATATTAATTGAATTTATAAAAAAAATATCTTAAATGCAGTTATATAATACATATAATCATCTAAAAAGAATGTATTAAATTATAGAGTCTCATCTCGTTCTCTATATTTAGGAGCGGGATAACTAAGAGTTAAAATGACTAGCCACTTAGGAGTTTGGTGGAGCTCTTAATTTTGATAAAAAACTACACAGACTCTCTAAAATAACTAAGGAGTTAAAATAGAGAGTCTGTTAAAGATGCTCTTAGAAGCAAAAGTGGCCGGCAGATAATTCCTTTTTAGAGTAGAAGGACTAATCTTTCAAAAGAAAAAGACATGGATGGTGAAAACCAACCAGAATTGACGAAGACAATTGAAAGTGGTCAAAACCGTTGAAATGACCGGAAGCAAACTCTTAGCTTAACCGTAAGGTGATAAAACATTTTTTTTCGATTGAGAAAGAAAATTAAAATGTGATAAAAACATATATACAATTGAATTTGCTACGAACACGAGTTATATTTTATTTTGTCATTTTTCTAATATGAAACTCCTGACTCTCCAACACGCCATTTACAATCTATTGAAAAAACACGTCAATTCACACAAATAATTTACCTCCAAATGTTGATGTGCAAAGAAACTAACAAATCAATTTTCATATCAGAAAATGGGACTTATCCTGAAAAGTGGTAAATATAATTTCAATTCTTTTTCTTTTTCTATGGGAAATGCAAATGAATTTAATAGATTTAGGGTAATGGAATGGTTTTAATAGATGTGTGTGCAAAGAGTGAAAATATTGTCAGGAGTGTTTCCTTTTGTCTCTCCTTCCCTCCAAAATAAGAAACACGACGGTGATCTCTTCACTCTCTCCGATGCCTTCCGACGAAACCGAGGACCACAATCCAACCATACCGGAGCTCTTCTCGCCTCTGCGGGACTCGTTCCAGTCTGCCGTCTTCGACAGAGTCCAACAGGCTCTAATCGCCAGAGAGGCCAAGCTGAGGGAGGCGGCGGAGTTCGAGAAACTCGAAGCGCTCAGGCTGGCCGACGAGCTCAACGCCTTGAAGAAGATCAAGAGGGAGGTATCGGAAGAGGGCAAAGATGTAATTTGGCATCTACGGAAGGAGAATCGTCGATTAGAGACGGAGAGATCGTTTCTTGAGCGGGAGTGTGAGGCTTTGGAGAGCCGAATTGTGGCGTTGGAGGATGATAGTGTGAGATTGATTAATGAAATGTGTGCGGGTTCAGAGGATCATATACACAATGAAGGCGATGTTAATTTCGAGACTCTGTTTGATTCTTTGATTGCGTCTCACAATAACGGAGCTCTGCTAATTCCAGGTATATTAGGGTTTCACATTCTTTTCTTTTTTTATATAGATTGTTAGGGTTTTAAGAAATTAAAGTTTTTTTGGGTCACTAGTTCATATAGAGTAACTATATGATTTATCGTAATAATGATAGTTGTCATCGTAACCGTCTATTTGTTTGATACAATAAATGGTTAAGTTTTTTTTATAAGAGAATTAGGTAAGAACGGTTGGATTGTGAGATTATGAGTTGAAAATATGTTGACTGCTATGGAAGGTGAATTATTCCTTTTTTGCTATATGTTTTGATTTGTCGCTGTTGGCTAATTTAGGAAGGAAACACCAGCTGAAGGAAAGAGACAGTGTTGAGAATGAGCTGAAGGGTTGCCGGGTAGAGATGGAGCGATTGAAAGAAGAGCTAAGTGTAATGGAGGAGAAGCGTAGGCATGAATATGAAGAGAATGAGCAAAAACACCAATTTAGCCGTCTGGAAATGCTTAGAGTTGAGAATGAAGTTAAGGGGTTGAGAGAAGAGCGAAAGGTACTGGAGGAAAAACATAAGAGCAAGTGCAAGGCACTTGAGCGAAATCACCAATCTGATTATCTGGAAATGCTCAAGGTTGAGAATGAGCTCAAGGTGTGGAAGGCTGATCTGGATGCGTTGAAGGAAGAGAGAAAGGTGCTTGAGGAAAAACACAAGAATGAGTATAAAGCACTTGAGCGAAAGCACCAATCTCACCTTCTGGAAGTTGAGAATGAGTTAAAACACTGCAAGGCTGAGCTTGTGTCATTAAAGGAGGAGAAAAATATCTCAAATGAGAAGCTTCTGGAGGAGGTGAATAAGCACAGGAAAGATGAGGATGCAGTGGTCAATGTTAAGGAGGAGAAAGATATCTCAAATGAGAAGTATGAGAAGCTTCTGGAGGAGGTGAATAAGCACAGGAGAGATGAGGATGAAGTGTTCAATTTTGGTTCCCAAAAGAACAAGGAGGTAAAGAGTGAGCCTAAATATCTGGAATTGGAGAACGAGATCTCACGGTTAGACAAGTTTATGAATGAGTTAAAGCATCTTGGATCGAAAAACATGGATAAGAGGAGCAAAAATAATAAAATGACAGATGGTAGTAGAAAACAGAAGAGTATTTCAGACCCCAAGCATGTCATAAATTTGGAGGATTTGTATGATTCTGTGCCAGCAAATGCTTCCCCTCGAGGAAATGTTGTTGGGAATTCAGGTATGAGAAATTGATAAAGTCATATTGATCAATGCTAATTTTTTGCTTTTAGCTGCTTCATTCTGGTGCTTGCATTCTGCTTAAGTATTATATAGTTTGATTGAGTCCTCGATTCGAAATTGAGTACCATGGCATTCTCTAAATGTTAAAGATCCAAAAGAGGGACAGTTGACTTTTCTTTTAATTGTAACTAGTGTTGTTGTTTCTGTAGTATCTTTTTAGTTACTCGTCATCTTCATTAAGAGCCAGAAAAACTGAAATAGCAGAACATCTTTTCTTTGATTTACAATCATCATTACTGAGGGTAGGAGGGATGTCTGTACAGCATATATTACAATAGATTTGGAGTTATTCCTTTCTAAGGCACTTCATGGATTTAGGGAGAAAGGGGTGAGGGAGGTCCTTACAACCTATATCACAATAGTGTTGGAGATGTTCCCTTCAAAGACGTCTCATGCATTTAGATTGACAATACTTTGGTGATACTTTGGTGATAATACTTTGGTAAAACTTCCTTTCTTCTGAAATTCTTTTGCTAATACTTTGGTGATACTCGATAATTTGACCTGTATTTCTATACCAGGTACTTCTAAATCTTCACCTGAGGCTCCCATTCTTCTGAGTGATAGCGATGATGATTGTGCTCCTAGGGAACCAAAAAAATTTGGGCTCAAAAGAAAACGAGCTTCATCTCCAAATGCTAGTGATCATAACAAGTGTGGTCACAATTTCGAACAAGAGAGTTTTCCAACTGCTGAGAATAATCAAAGCCGAATGCTGCGCCACTGTGGCTCTCTGGTTTCTAATATTGGAAAACAAAATAACCAATCAAGTTGTGACGAAGAGAACTTAAGACCGTTTGAAGAAAAAGTAATGGAAAAACAGAAGTTTGAGGATGCCAGTTCTACAAAGGAGAATTTCGAGTCTGATTCAAGTTCTTCATGTAGTTTCAGTTCTGATGATTCTAAGGAGGATGATGACATCAATTTTGAATCATTGATGACAAACAGAGCATGAGAGGTAATAAAATTGGCGTTTATGGTGAGTTAAGAATGCTGTATCTATTATTGAGCTTCAAGTGAGTTACTGTCTTCTTTATACGCTAGTACTAATCATATCAAATTGGGCAAGAAAACTATCCTTCTGTTTCCTTATTCATCTATTAATTTCAGATAGTGGACCCCAAATAAATGTCAGTATGCTTAGGGTAAATGCAGCGCACTTGTTTTGGACGTCCAATTTAAATTTAATTAGCTGCTCCAGTGGGAAGCCTTTGTTGGTACTTATGGATGCTTAAGCTGCTAAATAGAAGTGAAGGAAACAGTTGGTATAGAAGTATAGAACTTACATACATGTAAAATATACATATTAAATCAAATCTGATTTGTTTTTAGATAAATTAAAGTTGTTATTGAACCGTGAGTTGCCCTTTATATTTATATTTTGTTCAGATCCTTCTGGGTCATACCATTAGCAGGAATTTTCCTTGTTAATGTGAGCAGCAAATCGTAAAAACCTCAAATCTTAAGTGACTAAAAGTAAGTTGGGATCTAGTGGAGCTTCTGGGCATGGAGCCTATTATAGCCAACAAGATAACCTACTATTGCCTGCTATATATTTTTCTCATGGAACCTTTTATAGATGAGTGGTATTATTGATCAGTGAACTGTACTTGTTATCACTCATTTTAGTCAAATTCTGCCTTTTCAGATGAGAACTTCTTTTGGTTTCAGTTTCTTAGAGCTCGGGGACCAACGACACAGGGTAAAGATCTGTCCAAGGAGATGTAGTTTAATGCATGACGAAAACGTTCTTTGTGACTGCAAGTACTCTCAACTGTTTTGAAGATTTTCTTGAAGAAGAGATCCTGCTTCGCAAGTTCCCAAATTGGAATACAAGCCTGCTGCTATCTGAAGCATTTTTGATCATGGAGTATAACATGGGTAAACGATGATGTAAATAATGTTTTGTAAATTCTGCAAAGGCTGCAATTTCTGAACTGCTTGCAGAGTTCTGTGCATGTAGTTGAATGTATTGTGCACAAGTTGAGCCTGATTCCTCCAAACTAGACTGGTAGATTAACATGTCAACTGGTTCAACTGTTCAAATTACTTGCTTTATAGGATGCAAAATCATGGTATCATCTACAAGGTATATGTGCTGCAATTGCAGGCAAGCACATATGTTCTCCTCTAGCCAATTTAACTAAGATATCTGTGTTGGGTTTATTACTATGTTTTACTATTTTTGGTTGTAGTACTGTTTGGCGCATAATGCTGAATGCGACATTGGTTAATAAGCATGGAGCCATGGACACAGCGCAATGGCTATTAAGCATCGGTTAAACTGAAATCCTTGAGATTATTCCGAATTGAAAAAGAGGCGGATTAGAATAGGTCAAGCTCTAGAAGTGATGTCAAGTGAGACTGTAAGAGTTATCATAAGAAAAATAACCAATTTGGTATTCTCTCCGGAAAATACGGAATTCTAAAACTTCAACTCCTTCGGCGTTGATGGAGATTTTGGCGTGGAATTGCCGTGGGTTAAACAACTCGTCGGCATCTCAGGCTCTCAAGATGCTGGTCATTCAGCATAAACCTGCGGTCGTTTTCCTGTCAGAAACAAAGATAGATGACTGGCAGTATATGAACTCCTTACTTCTGGAGTTAGGGTTTCGGAATTGCGAGTCAGTCTGGAGTGCTGGGAACGGTGGTGGTCTGGCTCTGCTTTGGAAGGACGACCTCGGTCTAAAAGCACGAATCACGTGGATGTGGAAATATGGGAGCCTGATGGATCAGGTGTGGCGTGGAGGCTGACTGGTTGGTATGGTAATCCTGCTATGGCAGATCAGCATATTTCGCGTTCTTTGCTGGAGGCGCTGTATGAGGAGTCGGCACTGCCTTGGGTCATCATTAGGGACATGAATGAGCTGTTGCATGCTTATGAAAAAGAAGGAGGGGTAACTCGTTGGGAATATCAGATGCCGCCTTTCCGGAATTTTTTGCTAGCATGTGAACTAGTAGATTTAGGGTTTGAAGGCCCTATGTTTACCTGGAAAGGGCCGGGGATGCGCAGTCGCCTAGACCGGGCGGTGGCGTCGACTTCTTGGTCCGACGTGTTCTCTGCCTCCAGACTGGTTCACCTGCCCCCAATACATGGGGATCATATTCCTCTGTTGCTTAGTGCCAGGATGAGGACGCCATTGGTGGAAGCCCAAGCGAAACCTCGATTTCGGTTTGAAAGCTTCTGGACTAATCAGGAGGGCAGTCTAGGAGCTGTTAAAGAAGGGTGGGGCACTCCAGCGTCAAGTGTACCTCTGATGAAGGTCGAGGGGCGAATTGAGATGTCGAGATATTCTCTGAATAGTTGGAGACGATCCGAATTTGGTGGTCAAGTTCGTGAGATTGCTGCTATTCGTGAATGTCTCCATGCTCTGTCCTCCTTACCTTTCAATGTGGCGGAGCAAGAAGAGTTTAGCCGCCTCTCTAGTAAACTGGACTCGATGTTGTATGACGAGGCTACCTATTGGAAGCAAAGATCGAAGGTGACCTGGCTTTCGGAAGGTGATCGGAACACCAAATATTTTCACCGCAAGGCTTCGAATAGGAAGGCAAATAAGAAACTTCTGGGTTTGTTTGATCATAATGGTTGCTGGCAGGAGTCGTCGAAAGGGATGGAGTCAGTAGTTTTGTGCGATAATTTTCCAACATGTTTAGAGCAGATGATTTAAACTATAATCACATGAGGTCCACAGTGAGTTTGCTTCAGCCGAGGGTTACTAGTGATATGAATGCTGAGCTTATGGCTTCATACTCAGCAGCTGAAATCCGAGCAACTTTGTTTCAGATTTACCCGACTAAAGCCCCAGGATTGGATGGTATGTCTCCATTGTTCTTCCAAAAGTATTGGGATGTGGTAGGTGGTGATGTGGTGGAGGTTGTACAACACTTCATGCCTACATGAAATTTTTTAAGGTGAGTTAAATTTTACCCATATTTGCTTGAATTCTAAGGTGAATAATCCTCAGTCTGTAGCTGATTTAAGACCTATAGCATTGTGTAATGTCATATATAAGATTTGCTCTAAGGTCATTGCAAACAAGTTAAAGCGGATTTTGTCTGATATTATTTCGCCCTTCCAAAGTGCTTTCGTACCTGGAAGATTGATCACTGATAATACGCTTGTGGCTAATGAGATTGCTCATTTTATCTATAACTGTCAGTCTAAAGTGGAAGGAGTGTTTTCTTTGAAACTTGATATGCGTAAGGCGTATGATCGAATGAAGTGGAGTTTTCTGGAAGCCGTTCTCCTCAGGCTGGGGTTTCATGAATCATGGGTTGGTATTATTATGAAGTGTGTGATGACTATTCGGTATTCATTCCTGATCAATGATAGTCCAAAAGGCTATTTGACTCCTACTAGATGTGACAAGGTGATCCCTTATCACCGTATCTATTTTTGTTATGTACTGAGGTTTTCTCCGCTCTATTGGAGAGGAAGGTGAGATCGGGCGATTTGCAAGGAATACAAATTTGTGACGGTGCTCCTACCGTGCATCATCTTCTTTTTGCGGACGACAAGATGTTATTTGGTAAGACTTATGTTGAGGGGGTTCTTTGATTAAGCATTGACTAGGCCGAATTCAACCCAAAAATGGGAGAAATTCGTGTGTGATTCGAACTGCATGAAAATAGAAAGAGCTTGACAACATGAGCGTGGTGCGGGAGCTAGAAACGCACTACGGTGAGAGAATTTTGGGTTTTTCTGGGTTTCTGGATTTTTAGAACAGATTGAAGGTTGAATGAGGCTTTTTGGGGAAAGATGGTTGTGAGCCTGGTTTGGTGCTTGAATGCTTGAGGCTTGATGACTTGGGGAATTGAAGGCTCTCCGTAATGCCTTCCTCCCCTTCTTGATGCCTCAAAGCTGTGCTTTTATAGGCTCAATTGGGAGGTATTGTGGTGGGTTAGAGCGTTTGGTTTTCTGGGCAAAAATGTTCATTCTTTGATTGGTCCATAATTTCTGCCCCAAAATCAGGAGAAAAGGAAGCATTATTGAGAGGTAGAGTTTTGGGAGAAAGAGAAAGTATTTGCAGCGTTGGACAAAAGCTTGCAGTGGTTAGCTGCGGTGGCACAAAATATGGATGAAGGTATTGAAAACTGTGACCTCATGGTGTGAGGAAGAAAGAAGATTCACTTGACTGGTTACAAGGGCCTCTCTTAGCAGGTTGAGGCAATGATCCAGAGAGAACTTGGATTGGACTGTGTAATCAAGTGTTGTTGCGGGGGAGAAGCAACCTGGGTATATGGTTGCAGCGGGGAAGAAGAGCTGCGGGGAATAGAGGACGCGTTTAATGAAGGAAAGGGAAGGAAATTAGGCCTCTACATGTTTGTGCTTTTGGGCTTGGGTTTTAAAGGAAGAGAAAAGCTGGCCCAACCCCAAATTCTCAAGTTTCACCATTTCATCGTCGATCTAAGTCATTGGGCTTGGATTTCGGGCCCAAAACCAAAATCACCGACGACTTTAAATCGACGAGTGAGCATGTGCGTTTCCATGACCTTCCACACCATACCCACATCTGCAAGCCCCAAGAACGCGTACATGTGGCTTGGGCTCACATCAAGGGCGTGTTTGCTTCGCGTGCTATAGCTGAGTAATGACATAAAATCCTTATAAAACTATAGGATTTTATATAGTTACGTGACTATGTATGATCTTTATTGCGTGACAGCAAAGTAACTAATGCCATGATTTTTCGTGTATCTACATTAGCCCCTATGATTATGTGGGCTGCTTGAAGCATGAAGTAGGCCACATGATCATAATCCACACAGAAAAATCAGCCCAGCCCAATTATTACTTAGGAGTTTTAGCATGCAACTTCTTCCTGCTTAAGGAGTCAAACCGCAGTGAAAGAGATATTGTCGTCTCCTACTTTCTTTCTCGCCCCTTAAAAATCAATTGTAGGGACTCAGAACTCGCATCAAGCCTTCATTTTCTTTGGGCTCTAGGTATTGCTTTGTTCTGTATCTTTATTATTTTCGTCTCCCTCTTTTCTTTTGCTTCAGCTCTCAATTCGTGTTTTTCTATAAGGATTGTCTGCTGCTGGGTATGGCTTGAACATCAATACCGATTCCTTGGGCTGAGTTTCTTCAGTTACTACTGCAGAATTTCTTCATGTTCCCTCTTTCTACTGCAGAGATTTGCGATTCTTCTCCACTGCAGGGGACTAACTGCATTGAGTCCCTTTGTATCTCCTTCAGTTGGTAGTGTTGATTGCAATGATTTCCGCCATCTCAGGTTTTTATGAGCTCTTCGGATTGGGTATTCTAATCACTGGGTCTTGAATGCAGGGAGATCAATTTTCTTTTTGATAACAGTAAGTTTGTACATGAGAGGAAATTGCAAGTACTTATACTGTAGCAATGGAATTCTGGATTATGCGTCTGGGAAAGCATGTAGAAGGCTTGCTGATTTGAAGAAGGTGCTCGCATGTCTCTGTATTCCCTTTTTTAAATTTTTTTTTTTCATTCCCCACATCTTTTGTTATAGGGATTGCCTTCAATTTATTGAGCTATCTTATGTTGTTTAGAATGAAACAATGGCATTAGATCAATCTTTGCTTCTGCTGCGGTTTGGGTAATTGCATGTAGCTTAATGCTGCTCCAATTGATTGTGGCATATTTGAGGCTATGCATGCTTCTGACATTTGGTTTCTATTGATCTTCTCGTTTGGCTTCAATTGGTCTTTTGACTTCAATTGGTCTTTGTAGGATTTAGAAACGATTGTTGTTATGGCTTTGCTTGTTCTGCTTGATTAGGCATAGCGTGACCCTTGGCTTGCCCAATTACAGATAATGATTGGGGCATGTGCATGAATCTGTGTCAATAGGGAGGAGCTTCTTTATTTAACTTTCCATGAGGAATGAAGAATGAACTAACCTAAAGTGTAGGGATGAGGGAATATCTATAAAAAGAAATTAGCTTTATTGCTCCTGCAGCTCAAGATAGAGCCTCCACCTCGGAACTGTGTGAGTTACCTAAGAATTGATATAATTAGCATGTTGGCATGTCCTCTAGAATATACATTCGAATCCTTGAAGTCCGTTACGATGTCACATGAGCTTGAAACTGTTTTTCTTGAATCA
Source organism: Potentilla sterilis (assembly GCA_963682095.1). Taxonomy (NCBI): domain Eukaryota; kingdom Viridiplantae; phylum Streptophyta; class Magnoliopsida; order Rosales; family Rosaceae; genus Potentilla; species Potentilla sterilis. Next base: position 42,060,914 of record OY821760.1, on the reverse strand, counting down.
CCGTGACTAACTTCTTTGCCTTGATTCTGAAATGATATGCATACTGCAGTGACTTTCATTGCTTGGTTCTAAATAGATTTAGCTTGTGGAAACTTTGCATAAGCATGTATTAGGAACGTGTTTTGATTGCTTCAGCCTGGGATTGTCTTTTGTATTTTTGATGACCATGAGAGAGTGCATGTGCATTGAAGGGTTTTATGCTTTGGGCATGGGCTTGGCATGACTCTATCATGGCTTTTAGAATGGACGCACGACTTTTAACAGAGGAGCGTGGCAAGATATGGTCATTGAATGTGTTAGGCTCATGCATGTTCTTTATATGCTTGGAGTAATTAATCCTCTTAGTTGTGAATCCGCTTGGCGTGGGGTGTGCTTGGTGTGATTGAAATATGTATTGGCTTGTTAGGGTATATCACATTTGGGCAGGGCAAATGGACATGTTATACCTTGGCTTAGCTTGGCTTGTGCATTGCTTAGCTGTCATATGTATATTCATGCATATGAATTGTATTACAGCTTGGAATTAATAACGATTATGTATGGTTTGTTCATGCATTGATACAAAGAGTCGTGCTCTGCTTGATTTGCCAATGATGGCAGATCATGACATGTTTTTTGCATGTTGTTGCATGTTTTATTTGTTCATGAGCATGCTTGGGGTTTTGCATGCATAATGTTGCGTGGGAGAGACTTGTAAACTTTTGAATTGCGGGACTGCATAAATGAATGCTCTAAGTGTGAAAAGGTTTTTTGCTTGATATGCATTTTGTATATGAGCATAGATCTTTGTTGGATTGATTGACTGTATAGGTACTTAGTTCAATTGGGAATGGCATGGCAATATATGTAATTTTATTACTGTGGTAAATGACTATTGATATAGGTGTAGGGATTGATGAAAGCTAGAGAAAGAGGACATGATATATAGTTGAAGGGCTTAAATTTTGGAATTTGGGCATGATTTTAGAAAAGGGTTGAGTTTTATGAAGCTAGGCTCTGATGATAAATGTGTAGGTACACCACCGCGGTGAACATGGTATCAACTCTGGGTTTGAGTTTATAAATTTGGTGCTGGGAATATGGTAGGCAAATGATTGAATTTTGGGGATATCAAATTTATCTTGCTTGGGGTTGTGCCTTCTCTATAGTAGAGTACTCAAGATGGTTGAATATAGGAAGTTTCTTGCATGACATGGGCTACTGATATATGTTTTAGCATGACTGCAAGCATAAGACTAGTATAATATGGAAACTGAGGCTATTGCATATGAGATTTTTCTTACTGCAGGGGATTCTCCTTGCCGCAGGAGTGAAACTTTGGGCATAGCAGCAATTAACTTGGTTTGAGAAAGACTTGGGTTTGTGATCAGAATTGATTGGGCATGGAGTTTGGTATTATGCTTGTATAGAGCTGAGTTCAGTGTTTGGTATTGTGTCCAATTTGGATGAGATTTGGATAGTAGAGTAGTCATTGCAGTGGAAGCATTTGGCTACAAAATGAAGCCTTTTTTTTCTTTTTCTTTCTATAACAATAAAATTTCAGAGCACCCTGAATAAGATCATAAGCAAACAGCCCCCAAGTGTCATAGCATGCTATTTGAGGGTCTAACAATGAATATTACATGTTGCTTGAAATTGGTTTGATCAAGTATTAATTGTTGCTTGGTTGAGTTTCAACTACTTGCTCTAAATATTTAGCTTGTTTGAGTATTGCTTGCTGCTTGGTCGCGTAGTGATTGCTTGCCCTAAGGGTTTTCGGCTTGATTAAACATGCTTGTTGCTTGATTGAGTAATAGTGCTTGCAGCATGATTGTTGTGAGTTTGATTGGTATTGCTTACTGCTTGGTTGAATTTTTGTTTGCATGTCCTAATGGCTTGATTGAGTAGTGATGGCTTGATGGAGTAATGGTGCTTGTAGCTTGATGGAATAAGGATTTCTTGATCTAATGAGTTTAGCTTGACTGCATGATGCCATTGCAGGGTGATATAACCACAACAGTGTTGAGAGAGAATAGCCGCGGGGAAAGCTGCAGGGGAATATAACCGCAACTATTTGTAGGGAATGATTTGCTTTCATACTGGATGAGCACATCATATTCTTAAATGGAGAAGGAGGTCAGGTGATCATAATTGCATAATATGCTCCTCTAGCTTGGTACGTGTTTTCTCTTTTTGGTTATATGCATGCTGGTTTACAATAATTGTCGATTACTTGCTCTAATGATTTTTGCATGTTTGAGTATGCTTGCTGTAATGGTTTCCCTGGAAAGGTTTTGGCTATTTGTGATCAACATGGTTGAGGTAGTGAGCTTTAGGGAAAAGCATGAGTGAATTGAATGGCTCTTATCGTTAAGCTGATATATATGCTAATGGAGAAAGTTGTATTACAGTAACCTAACAAAAGGTTCACTTCAGCTCACAATATATTTTTTTTAAAGACACTGGCTAATTTGATTTGGTGGATAGCTGATTATAGGAATACAAATGTAAAGTTGGCTTAGAGAATGGTATTGGGCTTGTGTGTAAGCTTCTAGGACATTAGAATTTAGCATGATAGAATATTTTGGTTTGTTGAATAATTACATTCAACTATTTGCTTGACTTACTGCATGGTAGTAATAAGAACAGCACTTATAATGCTTGAGTTGCTTGGTAAGAATAAGAGTTTGAGTGCATGATGCATAAATTTCTTGGTTTGAACTGATTGTTTTATTCCAAGAATAATCATCATTTTTTTCTTTCTTTCGCATCAGGGAGCTAGAGGGCTTATTGATCACAATCCATATATACTCATTGCAGTACATATATGGTAGTCTATTAGCATGAAACTCAAGCATCGAATAATAATGTGAAGCACTAGAAAGTAGGAAGGCTCAAGTTGAGTGATGGTGAGGAGAGGAAGTAGGGACTAAGGAGACTCTTCTGGTATGGAGGCATGCATGGTGAGACATCATAGATTGGAGACTCAGTGCCAGTTCGTGTTGGATCAACTGAAAGAAGCTGCTTGGAACATTTTTTTGTTAGATGTGCAGGCCTGCTAGTTTTAGAAGACTGCTGTAGGGAGGTTCACCAAAAATTAGTTCGTCAGTTGCAAAATGAGCTTGGCCTTGAACGACAAATGCATGAAGACTTATGTACTAGACTTGGGATGATATTAGCTTGGGTATGATGTTTTGGCTTTAGGATCCTTGTAATGATATTTGGTAACTGCAATAGCATGATTTTGGAAATGGGCATTAAGAGATTTGAATATAACAGTGTATGCTTCCTTTGAAGAAGGTTTGAATGAATAATCTTCTATTACTATGGGCTATAACAGATTTATTGCAGCTCACAATGTTGTTACAAATACTATTTGTTTGGTTTTGGCAGATATGGATATAAAACTGATATCAGAACTTGTGTGCTTGGCTAAAAATTTGGTTTTGCTTCTAACTAAGAGAATAAAGGTTGGCATGATAGGGGATAGGATAGATATTGTCTACTGAAAAATTATCTTTCTAGTTGGAGTCACACATATAGTTGTTGTATGTGTAAAACAGAATTTGCATATTGGTATAAGGCTTGGAAGGCTTGATTGCTGGATTGAAGAAGGCTTGAATGTAGTAACCAAAAGTGTATGAAATGTTCAGCATGGCATGAAATACTGCTGTGACTGGGAGTTAAGTTCTCATCCCTCAGCCCCCCAAGTGTGTGTGTATGCATGAACTATAAACACAATTCATCATTGATAGAAGTTCCTAATGTGGATCACATGAATTGCCATCCATGATTAAGCTTGTTTGCATGGCTTGAGTTTGCTTGGGAAAACTAGAGTTTGCTTGAGTTTGCTGCAAACTAGAGTTGCAGCCATACATATTGGTCTAAGAAATGCCTGCAACAAAGATTTATGGTATAGAGAACTTTTGAGCATGACAGTTAATCTTTCATACTACGCCAAAGAGGGCTGCAACTTGGGGGATAATGGGTGCATAAGAGAATAAGTTATTGTCTCTTGTTACTGCAGGATATCTTCATCTCAGCATCTATTTCAGTGATACAATACGTCTCGCTTGTCTCCTCGCGGCTACAAGTGTTGCTTGCTCCAGTGCAGGGTGGCTTCTGGCTTCTGGCTTCTGGTCTGTCTTCTGGCAGCCACCAAGTACTGGTTTCCATGTGCAGGGTGGCTTATGCAGCAGTAGGCCTGCAGCTTCTGCTACTGTGTTGTTTCATCTCGTCATCTATTTCAGTGATATAATAAGCATGGCTTGTTTATATAACACGAGCTACTAATCAAAACTACAGCTGCAAGGTCTTTCACAATCCTGAGATTCATCGAGCACAAGTGCATATGCAGTAGAAAGAATATTTGCTTGTATGCATTAAGTATGAATCTCCTTAATCGCATATAGCATGAGTATTAGGCTTATCTCTGCAAAACTGCCACAGTAAGGAAACAACCGTTAAGATTGATCGAGCATGTGCCATAACAACAACTGTTTTATGTGATCTTTGAGCAAATTTATAAGTTCATGGTGCAGGAATTAAAAGTTCCAGATTTGTGAAAAACTAGCAGCAAAGATTTTTGGTATGAAACAAATGGCTATGGCAGTAAAAACCAATTGGGATGACATATTCATGAAGACTACAAATTGCTGAAGACTCATGTGATGACAGAGAATGCAACAAATTAGGAAAACACTTGCACCAAGAAAAGAAAAACTTTTCGACATCAGGCATATTGGAGTTTGTCAAATCTGTTGCCATTGAAATCTCAAAACAAAAACACAATGACTAGTAACCGAATGAACCAACTGACAGAGAATGAAATTGAGGCGCTGGGTTCATAGTTGAAGAAAGGCATGTTGACAAAGCCAGCAGCCCATACAAGGATGGTTGAACCACAGAACTGCATGATGAATAAATCCTCTGAATCACAACCTAGTCCCCAGCAGAGTCGCCAAATGTTAAAGGGGTTCTTTGATTAAGCATTGACTAGGCTGAATTCAACCCAAAAAGGGGGGGAATTCGTGTGTGATTCGAACTGCATGAAAATTGAAAGAGCTTAACAGTATGAGCGTGGTGCGGGAGCTAGAAACGCACTGCGGTGAGAGAATTGGGGGTTTTTCTGGGTTTCTGGATTTCTGGAACAGATTGAAGGTTGAATGAGGCTTTTTGGGGAAAGATGGTTGTGAGCCTGGTTTGGTGCTTAAATGCTTGAGGCTTGATGGCTTGGGGAATTGAAGGCTCTCCGTAATGCCTTCCTCCCCTTCTTGATGCCTCAAACCTGTGTTTTTATAGGCTCAATTGGGAGGTATTGTGGTGGGTTAGAGCGTTTGGTTTTCTGGGCAAAAATGTTCCTTCTTTGATTGGTCCATAATTTCTGCCCCAAAATCAGGAGAAAAGGAAGCATTATTGAGAGGTAGAGTTTTGGGAGAAAGAGAAAGTATTTGCAGCGTTGGACAAAAGCTTGCAGTGGTTAGCTGCGGTGGCACAAAATATGGATGGAGGTATTGAAAACTGTGACCTCATGGTTTGAGGAAGAAAGAAGATTCGCTTGACTGGTTACAAGGGCCTCTCTTAGCAGGTTGAGGCAATGATCCAGAGAGAACTTGGATTGGATTGTGTAATCAAGTGTTGTTGCGGGGGAGAAGCAACCTGGGTATATGGTTGCAGCGGGGAATAGAGGACGCGTTTAATGAAGGAAAGGGAAGGAAATTAGGCCTCTACATGTTTGTGCTTTTGGGCTTGGGTTTTAAAGGAAGAGAAAAGCTGGCCCAACTCCAAATTCTCAAGTTTCACCATTTCATCATCGATCTAAGTCATTGGGCTTGGATTTCGAGCCCAAGACCAAAATCACCGACGACTTTAAATCGACGAGTGAGCATGTGCGTTTCCGTGACCTTCCACACCATACCCACATATGCAAGCCCCAATAACGCGTGCATGTGGCTTGGGCTCACATCAAGGGCGTGTTTGCTTCGCGTGCTATAACCGAGTAATGACATAAAATCCTTATAAAAGTATATGATTTTATATAGTTACGTGACTATGCATGGTGTTTGTTGCGTGACAGCATAGTAACTAATTGCATGATTTTTCGTGTATCAACAACTTCTTTATCTGAGTGTGCTCATATCAAGTCTATATTGCGGGACTATGAATTAGCTTCTGGACAACATGTTAATTTCTCTAAGTGCAGTATTGTTTTTAGCAAGAAAGTGCCTTCAGATTTACAGCAGTCTCTTGCTGACTTTATGGGAGTGAAAATTGAAGCTAAACATGATAAGTATCTGAGTCTTCCCGCCTATTTGGATAGATAGAGGACATAAGCCTTTGAGTAAATTTGAGAGAGACTGAGTCAGAAACTTGCAGGTTGGCAGGGTAAGCTCCTTAGCAGTGCGGGTAAGGATCTGTTAATCCGAGTAGTGGCATAAGCTCTCCCTGCCTATGCTATGAGTTGCTATCTTCTTCCAAAAGACTTATGTAATGAGTTGCATCATATGTGTGCTAAGTTTTGGCGGGGTTGTAAGTCGAATGAGAAGAAAATTCATTGGATGTCGTGGGAGAAGTTGTGTCTTCCGAAAGATGATGGTGGTATGGGTTTCAGAGATCTGTATGCTTACAATTTAGCGTTACTTGGTAAACAGGGTTGGAGGTTCCTTAAATACCCTAATTCGCTGGTAAGTCGACTGTTTAAAGCGCGGTATTTCCCTGATTCTTCATTCCTAGAGGCAGATGCTGGATCCCATGTTTCAACTTGTTGGATGGGTATTTTTGCTTCTAAAGTTATCCTGAAAGGTGGTGTCCGTTGGCAGGTGGGTTCCGGAACAAATGTCTGAATCTGGGAAGACCTGTGCTTTTCAGACCGATCGGGTACGGTCCTTCCTCTTTGACCTTTGTGTGTGAACTTATGCTAAATGGTGGCTGGAATACAAAACTATTTTATGCCAATTTCTCAGATGATGAAGCTACTTTGATATGTGTTATTCCGTTGAGTAATAGGGCTGTCCAGGATCGTTTAATTTGACACTTTGATAGGAAAAGTTTTTTCTCTACTAAAAGTGCATATAAGGTGGCGTTTGCTGCTCTTCACCCTAACCTGGTCTCGGAATCTAGTTCAAATTCAGGGTCCGTTACTAACTCCTGTAATTGGAGAAAGGTGTGGGATGCTACAGTTCCAGGTAAAGTAAAAGTTCATGTTTGGAAGGTGTGCTCTTATATTCTTCCAACGGTTTCTCAACTTCGGAGTAAAAAAGTTCATATTGTTAATGATTGTTTCTTTTGTGCCTCGGAAGAGACCCCGGGTCATATTTTCAGGAATTGCTATTTTCAGAGGGATGTTATTCGTATGGTTCCGTCCCTACATTCTACTCTCATGTTTCCACCTAGCTCTGTTCTGGAATAGATTTCAGCATTTCACTCGCTACTTTCTTCTCAAGACTTTGCTCTTCTACTGTTGATTATATGGAGTGTCTGGAAAGAAAGGAACCAACGACTGTGGAAGGAGAAGTCGAGTTCAGTTATGCAGGTTTTTTGTTAGACAAAGGCTCTTTTCCATTCTTTTATGGCAGTTCAGAAGCCTATAAAGTCAAAGAGTCGTCGTGTGGCCACCACATGGATACCGCCCTCTCCAGGCTGGCTCAAAGTTAATATTTATAGTGCCTTTGATATTAATTTGAGCCTGGGTGGGGTGGAGATTATTGTCAGGGATTCTGATGGCCAAGTTGTGGCTGGATTGTCCAAGGTTATTAGGGGTGTATCGCTCCCTATTGTAGTTGAGGCAGAGGCAGCTAGATTGGCTTATGGCCTGGTTGGTGAGCTTTCCTTGGCTCCTGTGAATTTTGAGACTGATTGTCTTCAGTTGGTTCAGGCTGTCTCCTGTGGGAGGGGGAAGATTATTCGATGTTGGGTCGGATTGTCGATGATATTTCATTGTCCTTACTTCATGGGTCTAGTTTTCATCATATCTTTCGTGAAGCCTACATTGGCTCATAAGTTAGCTAAATTTGCTTTATCCTCAAGTTTTCAAGTTTTTTTGTTGAGAGTGGGGGGGGGGGGGGGGGGGGGGGGGAGATTATTCGATGTTGGGTCGGATTGTCGATGATATTTCATTTTCATTGTCCTTACTTCATGGGTCTAGTTTTCATCATATCTTTCGTGAAGCAAATACAGTGGCTCATAAGTTAGCTAAATTTGCTTTATCCTCAAGTTTTCAAGTTTTTTTGTTGAAGAGAGGGGGGGGGGGGGGGGCGCAAGAACTGGAAGCCTTGCTGTGTAATGTCTAGTTCTTCATCGTCAAAAAAATTTAAAAAAAATAGGTCAAGCTCCATTCAACACAAAACAACATATATATAAATATACTTCATAGTAGGACTTTTGCCGAATTATTGTGTCATTGCATAAGTTAAGATTGCCCATCCCTTCTTTGCGTACTGATGCTCAATGTTACAAAACACATTTAGGCACTTGGGTCATCTAATTTAGGAGTTAAATGTGTCTGTAAATTCACATCTATATATCGTTATACTCGTATCCTGACTTCCGACCAAGGGAATGCTCCATGGTTAGGCTTGGAGTTGGACTGTTCTTTGTTCTACCGTTTTAGTTGTATTTTTTTTTCTTTTCACTTTCCAAAAACCTTTTTTAAGAGCAATTTTTTTTTACATATTTAGAGTTTTGATACTCAGCGATGTTTATCAATTTCAACAGTTAAATTTTAAATATTAATAATAACTAATAATTATTATATTACTAACACGTTCGAATAGCGATACTCTTAATATATAAAACGTTGAGCGTTAATAGGTTTCGACCCAGCTACTGCATAATCCATTGTCATTTTAGTGATACATATTCAAACAGATATTTTTTTACATGAAATCGGGAGTCGAGATGCGTTTTCCTCCGTTTTGCTGGTTTTGCGAAACCGTGAAAGTTGAAACCCGGGATAAGGACAAGAAAGAGGTAACAAATCTAGGAAAAATTTAGAAACGTATTAACTGCCACGCGACACACGCACTGTGTCAACCCCCTTCCTCACTGCAGTAGTCTTTCTAACTTCCTCTTCATAAAGCGACCAAGTACACTCACTGACTCACTCATTCCCTCTAAAACCTTAAAACTCATCTCTCTCTCTCTGATGACTTTTCGAAAGCGACTTGACGAGAACCTAAGCATTTCGGTGCTGGTTTCCAGGCTGCGAGATGCGGATCACGTTTCACAATTCGATGAAGTCGAGGAGGAGATGGTAGCTAGTGAGAGAAATGAGACTGAAAAGAAGCCATGAGAAGCAAAGGAAGGAGTGGGAGGAGAAGCTCAAATCCGAGACGGACGAGAGAAAGAAGGCGGAGGATGAGAGGAGGGTTTGGAAGGAGAAATATGAGAATCTTCGAGAAGGCAAAGAGGTGGGGGGTGGACTCTGATCAAAAGGAGATTTTGGAGCTTAAGAGGAAGAACAAGATATTGCATGAGGAGAAGATGAAGATGTTGAGGGATCTTGAAAGTGCCGTGTCGAGGTTGGAGGATGAAAGTGAGAAAGTGATTAACAGTTTGGGGATAGATAATACTGGAGAAGGGATAATGGTGATGCTAGGACCGATAAGGGTAGTAAAGAATCTGCTCCTCCCCTAGATTCGGAAAATGGGTTTGATTTTCTGAAAGTGAATGAAGAAACCACAGATCCCAAAAAATCATCAGGTATATATTACAATTAGATTTGCATTTTGATATTCTGATTTTAATTGGTAGATGTGTTGTTTGTGTGTTGAATGTATTAAGGGATTGAACTTGCTAACCTCTTTGCGAAACTGTGAGTTTTCAATTGCTTTCTTCTGTGTTTTTGATCTATGAAAGAGGAGTAGAGATTTGTTGAAAGAAGTGACTTCGATTACAGCTATATATGTTGGTAGCTAGGTTGCACCTAAAATTCTAATTAGGAATGTGAATTGGGTTTCGAGGAAGAAAACCATAAACACTAATTCCGAGGCTTCTAATCTGGTGAAAACCCTAGCCATTTGGAATTCCGGTGGCTTGGATTCATCAACTTGAGGTCAAGATGGAGCTAGCTAGGGAGCTTTGATAATTTTTTTTTGGGTAGCCAACGTGCATGCATGTATATAAGGGTTGCCAAATGAGGCAACTATCTCAGATTCGATCAACATTCATCCCGCCTCGTGCATGTTACATGACGTGAATGCGCGTATATGGTAGGAAGTTGCGAATTCATATCCGCTACATGACGTGAATGCGCGTATATGGTAGGAAGTTGCGAATTCATATCCGCTAATGTAAATTTAGTAGTTTATCTAACGTGAGTGAAATTTGAAGTACATTGGATATATATGTGGTAGGTTTAATGAGACAATTGTCTCAGACCCACATATTCATCATGCCTAGTGTATCTATACTATTATTAAAGAAACAGACTTTGTTAGCCAAAACGCCTGTGAAAATACGACTAAATCCTTCAATTATAGGTTATGTTAAAATAGATTTTAATATATAATGTCATGGCACACTAGATTCAGAGTATGAAAAATTACTCTAGATCGTTGTCTCCAGTATGCCTCCTCCATTGACAGGAGCTCATTTAGACGTGTAGATAACCGAGCTTTCTCTTCCAAATCCGTTTGAATAGCCGGACATTGAAGCAGAGAATTAAGTGCCAAACGCACTGTTTCCAGTTCCATCTTTCTGCTCTGAAAAGTGGAACGATCCCATTGCAGTAGGGCTTCACCAGTATCCCTAATCTGCCGGCAGAGCTAAACCATAGGGCTACCATCCTGACCCAAGCTCCAGTCACCCTTCACAACCTCTTCCAAACCTGTGTGCTGAGTCCACATCTCTTCAAAACGGAACCTCCTACGTCTTTCCTTTGCATGGTCCGACCGACTTGGGGGGAGGTTTGTAATCCGAGAAAAACTGAAAAAGCGTAGCCAAGCCTCCGTGCACACGCCTCTATCCAGTCTTTCCTTACCACTACCAGAAAAGGGGTTATAGCCGACGATATGAAAAAAAACGGTCGACGAAACAACACTTCGTCGGCTATAATTGGTTATAGCTGACGAATTACTATTTCGTCGGCCACATAATATTATAGCCGACGAGTTGTCGGCCGTCGTCGGCTATAACTATAGCCGACGAAAAGTTTTTGGTTATAGCCGACGAATTACTATTTCGTCGGCCACATAATATTACAGCCGACGAGTTGTCGGCCGTCGTCGGCTATAACTATGGCCGTCGTCGGCTATAACTATAGCCGACGAAAAGTTTTTGGTTATAGCCGACGAGGAGGGTATTCGTCGGCTATAACTCTTATATCAGATCTATTCTGCAGCAGCGAGCTCATTCGTCGAAAACATTTCGAAAACGCTCTGAAATCGTCCAAAACCTCGGCCATAAGCTTGAAAGGTACGTATATTGCTGTGTGTGTTGATTTAGTTGGTTATATGCAGAGGTGTGTTAATTTAGACTTTAATTACAATAAATGTGTGATTAATTTGATATATATATATATATATATATATATATGTGTGTGTGTGTGTGTTGAGATGAGATTATTAATGGGTTGATATGTTGGTTAGATAGAATTGAAGTTTTGTTGAAGATCAGTGATTGATTGTTGATTTAGAGGTGATTTTAGATGAATTTGATGAAAAAATGTATATATATTAATTAATTTAATTGTAATTAAAAATTTATTGTTGGTATATATGAAAAATATATTGTGTTTAATTAATTAGGGAGATTGACGATATTTTAATTAATTTAGGGATGTGTATATATATATATATACATATATATATACATATATATATGTGTAATGATGAAATTTTTAATTAATTAGTACGTACGTACGTACGTAGTACGTGCATATATACATATCTATATATAGTTACATTTATTTATTGAATTTACATGATGGACAGAAGTTGGATTACCCGGGGAAGATGGGATCAGGCGTATCATGATGGAGTTAGGAGTTTCCTGGAATTTGTGATGGCTAACTGTGGAGACACTACACTTCATTATTGCCCGTGTAAAATGTGTAAGTGTGCCAGCCCACGACAACGTTTTTCCATAGAGACCGTGGAGCAACACCTGGCTAGATATGGATTTTGGGTCCTATACACTAATTGGATTTATCACGGTGAACAAGAGTTTGCGGGTCCTCATGATCATGGACAATTTGCCGAGAGAGGGAGTTCGTCCAATGATCCAACAACGAACTGGATCAACGATATGTTTCCTCGTGAGAGTGGTGTCTTTGATGAAGCACCCGATGTGCAACTCCCTCCTCCGGAGATGGAGTGTTTCCCTGATATTGAGCCACTCGAGCCATTACCCCGATCACCGGTCAACACAAGTGGTATGGAAAAGTACAACAACCTGATCGCATTGCAACAGACTCCGTTGTACCCCGGATGCAGTAAGACTGTCCTTGAATCTGTCATGGGAGTGATGAAGATCAAAACGGAGAACAAAGGCACTGTCAAATCGGTTGATGATTGGCTGAAGATATGTGGTGGGGCGATGCCCCCCGGACATCGGCTTCCTACCAGTCATCATAAGGTGCGACATATCCTTAAAGATCTCGGCCTTTCCTACATCAAGATTCATGCATGCAGATATGATTGCGTTCTGTTTTACGGGGAAGGACTTGCAGATCTTGAATACTGCCCAGTATGCAATACATAGCGGTATAAGTTCACTCCTAAAGGGAACAAGAAAGCTGTGAAGATACTTCGGTACTTCCCGCTGATTGATAGGCTTGAGCGGTTGTTCATGTGTGCTTTCACGGCCGAAGCTATGAGATGGTGGGCTGAGAGGAATGTGCCTGACGATGACACCCTTAGACATCCCACCGACGGAGAGGCTTGGAAGAAGAATGTGTTGGAGTTTCCTGAATTTGCATAAGAGGTTCGAAATGTTTGGCTAGGGCTATCATCCGACGGTTTCAACCCTTTTGGCAAGAAAGAGCTTCAGTACAGTGTGTGGCCAGTTATTTTGATTCCGTACAACTTTCCACCGTGGATGTGCATGAAGAAGGAATATAACATGCTCACATTGTTGATTCCAGGCCCAGGTTATCCGGGAAAGTGTCTCGATGTGTATTTGAGACCCGTAATTGAGGAGCTTCGGTACTTGAGTCTGAAAGGCCACCTGGTCTACGACCGGTTCAAAAATGAGATGTTCCGGATGCGTGCCATGCTTGTTGGCACGATCAGTGACTTTCCTAGGAGGGGTATGTTGTCCGGCAGCGTCACCAGGGGTTACAGGGCTTGTTCAGAGTGCATGACTGTTGATTGCTCCAGTCCTCATTGCAGCAAGATTGTCCAGATGCGTCACCGTTGTTGGCTTCCGCATGACCATCCATTTAGGGACGATGCACAGGCTTTTGATGGGACTGAAGAAAGGGGTGGGCACCGGAGCGATGGACAGGGGAGGAAATATTGGCAGTGTTGAATGAGTATGACTTTGGTCCGCTTAGCAATCATCCCGATGTGTTGCGCACGATTCCAGAGAGGCCCGATCGGTATAGGTTCTGGTCACACAAGAGCATCTTATGGGAACTTCCTTATTGGGCCAGGTTGGCTATCAGATACTACCTGGATGTCATGCATATAGAGAAGAACGTGGGTGAAGCCGTGGTTGGCACAGTTTTGAATTGGGAGAAGAAAACAAAAGACACCCCCAAGGCACGCGTTGATCTGAGAAATATGGGACTGCGGGACCATTTGTGGTTGAGAGAGGGGAGGAGCAAAATGCCCCAAGCTCCTTACACCGTCACCAGGGACCAGAAACATGAAATCTTTGGATGGCTGAGTAATGTCAGGTAACTTTTTATTAGGCATGTATTCCCTAAATAATCCATCTGTTGTTGGACGACTATATATGCATGAAATCTAATTGTTGTTAATGGCTATGCAGGTATCCTTATGGCTATGCGGGTAACATAAGCAAGTGTGTTAACTACCGAGACAACAAGATGTACGGATTGAAGAGTCACGACTGCCATGTACTTCTTCAACGCCTCTTCCCTATTTTCATTCGAGCCTACTTGGAGGATGAAGTGGTTGAGCCGTTGGTGGCGTTGTCAAGATTCTTCCAGAAGTTATGCGCTAGAGAAGTTAGAAAATCAGACCTCATGAGAACGCATGAGGAAATCGTTTTTATCTTGTGCAAGTTCGAGAGGATATTTCCCCCAAACTTCTTTGACATCATACCTCACCTGATGATCCATCTTCCCCAACAATTGTTGCTTACCGGTCCCGTACACTACACTTGGATGTATCCCATCGAAAGGTACATGTTATTCATAAATTTGATTTATACATGTTTTTAAATAAAAGTTGCATGCTCTTAACTTGCACTTGTTAACCTTGCAGACAACTTGGAGACTACAAGAAATATGTGCACAATAAATCTGCGCCTGAGGGGTGTATTGCTGAAGCTTACATTGCGCATGAGTGTGTAACGTACGCCAAGTTGTACTTGGGAGCGATGGAGGACCCCCCACAACATCCAAGTCGAGATGACCCCGAGTTCAACCTATCTATCGTCGCCAACTCTGTTGTACCATACGGAAGCTTCAAGAAAAAGGGTGTGGACAAGTTGCCTGACCATGAGGTAGGGATTGCCCACTGGTGGGTTCTAATAAACTGTCCGGAGGTACAATATTGGAAACGTCACCATCTTCACTGCAAGGAAGTTCGCGGTGATGTCGAGTACCACAACACGACGTTTGCAGACTATTTTCCACAATGGGTAAGTGTATAAATATATATATTAGATGTCTTTCTTTTACAGTTCCCTATTCTTTAATCATAAATACACCGAGTGATTTGAGTTATATTTTTCAGCTGATGCAAGTGGCTGCGAGGGGTGGTCATACAAATTACTCAGAGGAATTGAGGCTGTTGTCGATGAAGCCGATATCTTCCACAGTCCGCCCAATGTGTGATGTCAACGGCGTTAAGTATATATGTGAAGCTAGAGACGGGGAACGCAAAACACAGAATTGTGGGGTGATGGTCGATGGTGCAGAGGGGGGCGTGGATTATTACGGTGTCCTACAGTCAGTTGTTGAACTCATTTATGGGAACCGCATGAAAGTCCACTTGTTCAAGTGTCGATGGTTTGATACGAGGCCGCACCGCATAAGGATCGATCAGTACGGCATACTTTCGGTGAATACCGCCACTAGTGTGTATGAAGATGACCCCTTTGTTTTCGCCACAGCGGCCAAAACGGTCTTTTATCTTGATGATCCATTGAACAAAGGCACGTGGAAGGTAGTTAACCATGTGTCTCAGTGAGACATATACAGTGCTACCACACTTGGTGTGAGCACAGAGTGTCAAGAAGCGACCGCATACCAAGAGCCGGACGCCGTCGACATTCCAGAATCCTCCACCATCCGCGATAATAATGTGACGCCGGGCAGAGTGGTTCGACTTCCTAGGGGTCAGGTGCCCGTGTATGATGTTAATCCGAATCGTCCATCTCAGGCAGACGATGACTCAGACGACGAGTACGAGCACCGGTTGCCAGATATTAACTACTATACTACGTCTGACTCAAGTGATGAGGATGATTCTGATTATCATCCTTAGTATACTATGTATGTATTTGTGTACGATGGTGCATGCATGTATGAATACATTTTTTGTCCTTAATTACCGTTTTCGGAGGTTATGGGAAATTGTATTGAATTGTTTGTGCGATGTTCAGGAATTTATCAGGTGAAATAGGCAATTTTCAAGCCCTAAATGGCAAATTTTCAGAAAGATCAGCATTATAGCCGACGAAATGGACCATACTTCGTCGGCTATAATGCCCATTCTGGTAATTTAATATGCAAGTCGTCGGCTAACGACCAAACGTTGAAGGTCGTCGGCTAAAGTATAGCCGACGACTTGCAATTCGTCAGCTATACTTTAGCCGACGACTTGCATTTCGTCGGCTAAAGTATATTGACCGAAACCCAATCTTCATCCTTCAAATGCAAATGTGTCGTGACATAAGATATGACCGAAATATTGAAATACGTCTACGGTTGAAAAATGAGAAGATTCCGACAAAATCTGTGTGCCGAATGTTGCGGTTAGCTGTTTTTTACTTCCGTTTTCCTATGGGTAGCCTGACGGTCGGTAAATATTTTGAGAAAAATTTTTTTACGATTAGTTGCGTCGCATCGATTTGAAACTATTCTCTGTTGAAGGTCAGGCCAAAAAACGTCATTTAGACGGGCCAATTGCCGTTTTAAAGCGTTTAGATGTTTGACTTTGCAGTTTGACCGTCCCGATCGAGCCTTTAACATTGTCAGATGTAGTTGGAATTTTTTTCATACATGTATTTCATCTTAACGGTGATATCTAACGGTTGGAATAGATTTTCCAAACTTTTAGATTCAAAATCGGAACATATGCACTAATATTCCTTAACTTGTTTACTAAGTGTTTAAGTGAATGTATAGTTTCAAATAGCTACTATACGTAGACCCTTCAAATGCAAATGTGTCGTGAAATAAGATATGACCGAAATATTGAAATACGTCTACGGTTGAAAAATGAGAAGATTCCGACAAAATCTGTGTGCCGAATGTTGCGGTTAGTTGTTTTTTACTTCCGCTTTCCTATGGGTAGCCTAACGGTCGGTAAATATTTTGAGGAAAATTTTTTTACGATTAGTTGCGTCGCATCGATTTGAAACTATTCTCTGTTGAAGGTCAGGCAAAAAAACGTCATTTAGACGGGCCAATTGCCGTTTTAAAGCTTTTAGAGGTTTGACTTTGCATTTTGACCAAGGAATAGCCAACGAAATACTTAAATTCGTCGGCTAAACTCTTGCGATCCGCGCCGTTTCATTGTCCGCCGTTGGATGGGGGAGATCTGACGGCTGCTGAGCGCGTGAAGTATAGCCGACGATATTCATACTATAGGCGACGAAATTCATACTTCGTCGGCTATAACAGGCCCGCAAAGCCCAACTTCGGCCCGGCCCGGATTTTGGGTCAGACTATAGCTGACGAAATTCGTCGGCTATAGTATAGCCGACGAATTAAAATTAAATCGTCGGCTATAGTCCTTCGATTTTCACACTATAGGCGACGAAATTCATTCTTCGTCGGCTATAACAGGCCCCCAAAGCCCAACTTCGGCCGGCCCGGATTTAGGATCAGAGTATAGCCGACGAAATTCGTCTGCTAAACTATAGCCGACGAATTAAAATTAAATCGTCGGCTATAGTCCTTCGATTTAAACCGAAACAGAGGCGCCTCTCCCTCATTTCTGCATAAACCCTAAATTCCCAATCGCCGCCCACCCCTCCCCGACGACGACCGACCGCCGATCTGGAACCTCCCCGACGCCGACCGACCCTCCCCGGCCCTACCCGACCACTCCCCGCCCCCTCCCCGTCCTGCCCGACCCGTCCCGGACCCGAACGCAGCCGTCACCGGTCCTCGTCCCCTAGCCGCACCACCATGTCAGGTAGTCCCGCTCTCCCTCATTTAGGGTTTTTGTTAATTTTGTGGAAATTTGTGGTTTTCCGGAATTTAGGGGTTTTGTGAAATTGGTGGAATTTTGTGGAATTTTGAGGAATTTAGGGTTGTTGTGCAATTTATGGAATGTTGTGAAATTTTTGTTAATTTTCTGGAATTTTGTGGAATTTTTAGGAGAATATATATATATATATATATATATATATATATATATATTTCAGAATATATATATATATATAATTAGGTATAAATATATTTATGTATATATATATTTAGGTATATATATATTTAATAAAGTTTTTCATTTTTTTGTGAAATTTATGGAATTTTGTGGATTTTTTTTTAATTTTGTGGAATTAACAAGAATTTTTAGGAGGATATATATATATATCTATATATATATATATATTTCGGAATATATATATATATATATAATTAGGTATAAATATATTTAGGTATATATATAATTAGGTATATATACATTTAATGAAGTTTTTAATTTTTTTGTGGAATTTTTGTGAAATTTATGGTTTTTGTGAAATTTTGTGGAATTTAGGGTTGTTGTGCAATTTATGGAATGTTGTGGAATTTTTGTTAATTTTGTGGAATTTTTAGGAGGATATATATATATATATATATTTCGGAATATATATATATAATTAGGTATAAATATATTTATGTATATATATATTTAGGTATATATATATTTAATAAAGTTTTTCATTTTTTTGTGAAATTTATGGAATTTTGTGGATTTTTTTTTTAATTTTGTAGAATTAACAAGAATTTTCAGGAGGATATATATATATATATATATATATATATAATTAGGTATAAATATATTTAGGTATATATATAATTAGGTATATATACATTTAATGAAGTTTTAAATTTTTTTGTGGAATTTTTGTGAAATTTATGGAATTTATATACTAATTGTGCAGGAAACCGCCGCGTTGTAGACCGATGGTTTGCCAGACCGACCGAGAGCGACCCCGAAGCTCAGGCAGGACACAGCAGTGGGGGGGGGCGGATCCAGCGGTCGTCGGGGCCTACGCCGGCCCCTGAACAGGCGCGAGGAGACGTTGATGGGATTGACCCCGAGCGATCCACGTGGGGGCTCATCCTATGAGTCGACGGGAGCGGGCCCAAGCCCGAGCGTCAGAGGAGGACGCACAGCCGCACCCTCCAGACCCCAGTGCACTTCAGCACTGTTCCAGGATCGGCAGCCGACCCCACCGCGCGCCGATCTGGACCCTCCAGAGATGCTCCCTGTCCCCCCACAGCGACAACGTCCACAGCTACAGGGCCCACCGTCAGGGGGATCAGGCCCCTCAGGGTCCACGCCCCGTATGTCTCCGCCATCGGGGATGTACATGGTCCAGTTCCTCCCTGCCATCCCCGAGTACGACGCTAGGGGGAGGCAGATTTGGAGGCACGACCGGTCGCACGAGATTCCCTGGGAGGAGGCCTACGTCCACAGGCCATTCGACTCTGAGGACTGCCGCGGCCTGTGGTGTGTTCGTGAGAAGGACAAGCAGTACAACGACGCAGGTAATTAGTTAGTTTAATTAATTATTTAGATTGTTTAATTAATTATTTAATTAGTTAGTTTAATTAATTATTTAACTATGTATTCATTTTAATTATGAAACAGGCGTCCTCGTAAATAAACCCGCGGGGACGAGACGGACTAGAGGGCCAGCGAACATGTCGACCCTGGAGAGGGAGCTCGCCGGTGGGATCAGGGAGATCCTGCCCGGTCCCGGTGAGGATGGACGCCCGATCGAGAGGAGAGACACCACCACCAAGTATATCAAAGCGACGGGCATGCTCGTGCGGGATAGGGTCCCACTGTTGTGGCCCGACTGGGGCTCTGTGCCCGATGACATCAAGGCGCGAGTGTACAATGCACTGTCGATGAGTTAAATCGTATTTTTATTATAGAAAATAAACATTTATGAATTCAGTCCTTATAACTATATAAAAATATTTTCTAATTAATTTATAATATTGCAGCAATGGTTTAGAGTCCATCCTACCTTGGACTGGTGGAGAGACGAGCAGCTGAAGAACAGGTTATGTGTTTCGCGTTATTTTACTATCATTCGAGTTAGATTGAAGACGATTAAAGATGTACGAATATATCTAACAGTTGTGTTTTGTTAATATAGGTACTCCGAGTGGAAGAACGAGCTGTCGACGCACTACAGGACGTACCATGTGAAGCAGGGCTTGGGGCGAGGTGCAACCCCCCACGAGTTCCGGTACAGGGAGTATGAGTGGCTATGGCTGGTAGCCTACTTCGGGAGCGACAGGGTCTCGGTAAGAAAATTTAGCCTGCTAGTATATAACTTTTTAATGTTATTTAATAATTAAATTATGTAGTTACTTAATTAAATTAATTAGTTAGTTAGTTATTAGTTATTAAATTAAGTTAGTTAGTTAGTTACATAGTTAGTTAGTTCGTTACTAAATTAAATTAAATTAAATTAAATTAGGTAGTTAGTAAGTTAGTTAGTTACTAAATTAAATTAGTTAGTTAGGTAGTTACTAATTAAATTAAATTACTTAGTAACTAAATTAGTTAATAATTTTGTTTTGGTTAGTTCCTAATATTTTAATTTAGTTACTAATTTATATTTGCGTTTATATGTTCGTTCTTATAATAAAGAAAATCTCGAAGACGAACAGCGACAACCGCAAGAGGAATGAGCACCCCCACCACGGCGGGGCCCGCTCCTGGAGGCAGTGGGCAGAGATTGCAAGGAGGGACCGACCGCTGAGGCCGTTGTCGTGGATTCATGCGCAGATGTATCCCGGGCGTCCCGACCAAGTGGTAAGTATTCGCCCATTTTCAATAAAAGTGTTTCATTAAATTAATTTATATATATTTTTTTATAAATTCGTTTATTATATTTTCTTGTCAATTAGGCGGGGATAGATGCGGAGACCGATGCGATCACCTTGGGGATCGCGCGAGATACGCTGGGGGAGGGGGCGTCCGACGAGGCGATCGCGGAGTTTGCCTCCACGATCGACACCCTTGATCCGCGCTTGGCCTCTCAGATCATGCACGCGGCGGTAGGGACTGGCAACAACTACTTCTACCAGAGAGGCCTAGGCGCGGCGGGAGATGGGGTTCTGAAGTACACGCCGGCCAATCCCAGCACGCAGCGTGCGGCTTCGACGAGCAGAGACTTGCAGACACAGCTGCAGAGGACGCAGGCGGAGTTGGCGAGGGCGGTGGAGGCGTTCCAGCAGCAGGCTTCGGTGCAGCAGGCCAGAGACGCGTCTGTGGCGGAGATGTACCGATGGATGCAGCAATCTTGGGAGGCCCAGCGAGCTGGACAGGAGCCCCCGCCTCCGCCACAGATGCCCGAGTTCGTCGTCCCCACTCCCCCCCCGCATCGGAGTACGCCAGGCGATCAGGATAGCCACAGCCACCGGAACTCGAACGATCCCGTCGACGACGCTACTCGTTTAGGGGTTGATGAGTAGATGACTAGTTAGGGGGTTAATTTGTACAGTACGTAGGATATTACGGATGGATTGATGTGGATATTTGTTGGATATTTGGATGTTTGTTTGTGAATTTTCTGCAGCTAAACCGAAGACGAAGTGAAATTGGGCCCGAACAAAATTTTAAAATTTTTTAAAATATTTAGGGGTTATAGCCGACGAAATTGAATTTTTAAATATTTTCTGCAGCCAAACCGAAGACGTAGAATCGTCGGCAATGTTCGACGTATAGCCGACGACGCTTTATTCGTCGGCTATACTTCGTGGTTTATGGTCGACGACTTACCCTCGGTGTCGTCGGCTATACTATAGCCGACGGAGCATTCCCGACGAGAGAATAGCCGACGATACTTCGTCGGCTATGACTATAGCCGACGATTTATTGAAAACGGCCGACGAGATGGCGTCGTCGGCTATGATCCCTTTTCTGGTAGTGTACTATGAGAATCACTCCAGGTGAACCGGCCTCCTGCTGCTCCCATATCTTGTAGAGAGCAGTCCGTTAACGCTTGCCTGAAGGCTAGCATTTGATTCAAGGATCGAATTCATCCTCCTGACTTTTCCCCTAACTCCAAAATTTCATTGAAATCGCCAGCAACCAGCCATCTTTCGGGAGAGTCCCGCCGAAGGGATCGAAGCAGCTCCCATGAATCAGCTCACTGGCCTGTGTCCGGGTTGCCATAAAAGCCGGTGAATCTCCACTTCTCCAGCTCCGGTCCAGAAACCTCCACATCGATATGGTAGTACTAGACATCACGAACAACAATCGATACAGAGTCGTCCCATAACAGAGCTACTCCCCCTGCCATTCCAATTCTCTCGAAAGAGACACTGTACGACAATCTGACCGCCTCGGGGAGACTGGAATGCTGTTCTGAGTTGTAATGAGTTTCGGATAGGAAGATCATGTTAATGCGATGTTTCTGGACTAGCAAACGGAGTGCATACCTCGTCCGTTTGTTTACTATCCCGTGGCAATTCCATATCTACATTCATGGTATCAGAGACGCGGCAAACCAAAACCAGGACTTCCGACGAGTTCTAAAAAAAAAACCTTTGCTCGCACCGGATCAGGGTTTCTGGCTCTGCTGCCTCCTATTCCCAATCACACCGCCTGAAAATAGCGACCAAAACGCCCGCAAGGACGTCGATCAACCCCGGCAGCGTCGTCAGATCCTCGCCGTACATCTCCAGAAACCCTAGGGTTTTGGAGAATCTCGAACTCCGGAAGATACGGAGCGAGCCTTTTCGTTTATCTCTATGTCAATTTATTTACACATATTTCTGTTTAAATTTTACACTCATTGTTTCCTGTTTTTGCATGAATGCTATTTTGTTCTTGACTTCTAGGAATAATAATATACATTAATATTTTTTTTTTCTATTTTAGTTTTTCGAAATGCTTGAGGCGCTCAATTGGATTAGAAAACCAGTTAGTCTTCAGCTTGTTTTGGTCATTTTAGTTGCATATATGCGTTATTAGATAATGGAGCTAGCTAGCTAGCTAGGTACACACTACGCCATTTACCACTTAAAGCGACAGACAGTATCAGTCGCTTAAGTGGTCAAGTCCGTCGCCATCATCTTAAAGAGACAGACACGCCGTCGCCTCTCCGAGGTCGTTTAAGTTTAGTCGCTTTACACTTTGCGCGACTGACATTCCAAAATCCGTCTCTTAAGTGACTTTAAGCGACTGACCTAGATTCGGATGTTTCTTAGTCGCTGTAAAGGTTGAGCGACTGACATTCATTTTGGTTAGTCGCGTAAATGTGATCTTAAGCGACTGACCCTTGTAGTCAATTATCCGTCGCTATAAGTGTACACTAAACCGACGGACTTAAATAGTCGATTATCCGTCGCTGTAAAGGTGGAGCGACTGACCCTTGTAGTCGATTATCCGTCGCTGTAGGTATAGCGACTTTCATAGTTCGCCTTCTGTAGTCGCTTTAGTGGGTTTTAAGCGACAGACTTTGAATGTCGTCGCCATGTTTATGCGACAGATAAAGAGCAAAATCCGTCGCTTAAGTGGGATGTCTGATTTAGCCCAGAATTTGCTTATGTATGTTGCCCTTTTACAAAACCAAACAAATCAAACCTGCACATCCAAAACATATCAAACCAACACATTCAATTCACATATCCGAAACCAACACATTAATTCAAATATCCGAAACCAACACATTCAATCCAAACTCAACTGTGCTAGTACATAAAACTGTTTTTTAAGCACAAACTATATATACTAAACATATGTAGCAGTGGTCAAGAGTCTCCAAGTCGTGAAGTCACGGGTTCTGAGAAGAACTACCTGCACCCGCATCCCCTTGCTTTTGTTGCGCTACGAGCATCGCAATCATGGCTTCCATTTGACGCAGGCGCTCATCATGCTCTTCCATTTGCGCCGCCAATCGCTCTGCCATTTGCGCCGACAATTTTTCTTCAACTACACGAACTCGTTCCTCCACGATGCTATCAACATCCACTTGCCGGGCCCCTCCCCTCTTCTTCGGCGACCGCTGCATGCACCGTCCCACCCCTCGGACCTCGGTGCCTCTCTTGACCCCAAGTCAAGTGGATATCACTTCGATTTGTTCCTCAACGGGGAGAGGTTCTTCGGGGGCAATATCCGGGTGTAGGGTCGTCCTTTCTTGTACTAGTCTGTCCACATGTTCCTTCATCGCCTCCTACAATAACACACATAACCAATGTTAATAAGAAATACATAATTACGCAATTGTAACACAAGAAATGGAACAAAAATAACGGAAGTCTCACCACGTGTGGACCGCCCACAGGGTCTTTTGCATATGCATCCTCGAATGCACGGACAAACGGAGCTGGATGTCCTCGATCCTGATGCAACTTTGCCCGGTAACTGAAGACATTTGTCCCAGAGTGGTGGTTCATCTTTTGTGGACGCGATCGGATGTCCTTCATTCTCGCACATAAGGCATGCACCACATCATTTACAAGCATTACATGTAGAGGTTAAACAACGCACCAATAGAGTATTAACATATTGGTAGAGCCGAGAGAGAGAGTTGATTACCGCATGAGTAGGGATGTAGGAACTCAAGAGGAACGTCATCCCCCCACTCCAGCCAATGTTGGCGGCAATCGGATTTCCAATCCTTATACCGATCGGCTGCCGTTTTCTGAACATAATCCCACAGGCCATCATGATCTGGGGGGAGCAGGTAGTGTGGCTACATAGACACAATGGACCCACATTAGTAACAAAGCATAACAAAAATAAAATTAGTAAGAAAAGTAAAAAAACATACAACGAAAAAATTACCGAGAGGTAGTCGGTAACGATCCCTCGGTCACTGACGCTCAATTCTCTATAGGTGGGCTTTATCGTGGGGACACTGTCCTTCACACAACTTCCAATGTCCCGAGAAATGAGGCTTCAGACCTTGGGATCCTTGGGGCCTTTGTGGTACTCATCGTACTCCACCACGATCTCCCCCCCACCCCGCGGTCCGGACCAGCTCCTGTGTCTTCAATCCAACCACCACACCTCTCCTCCTTGTTGGTGGTGTATCTACACAGAAAAGGGGAAATAAGCTTATAACCGTTAAATCCTTAATTACCGAAGATATTCTAAGCTTTCATATCATCTATATCTATCCTTAATGAAATGAAACACCCGAGTTGGCGAAATATACTGCTCGTCTCCAAGTTCTTACAACGAATGCTGCATGCAGTCGTCGAAGACCCGGTAGATGCAGAACCGGTACTGGGGCCGCTCGACGTCATTGGCGTCATTGATGGGAGTGGGGGAGCGCTTAGTAGCAAGCCCGGTGATGCATCTAAAGAAGCAGCAGCAGGTACTACAGCAACAGCTGAAAGAGTAGGACCAGGAGCAGGAGCTGAAACAGCAGGGCGAGGAGCTGAAGGAGGAAGAGATGGAGTCGAAGGAGCAACAAAAGAAGCCAGTGAGAGCCCAGATGAATCAGCATGTGGCGTCGATAGTGGTGGTGCTCGTAGTGATCGTCTGATCAAGTCTTGCCGAAGATCACGGTCCTCAAGCTCGACCATCTTCTTCGTCTTTGAATATCGAGGTTTCGGAGGCATTGCTGATATAAGAGGTATATTAAAAAAAATTAGTGTATTTAAAAAAAAATCTTCAAACAAAACATGTTATAAACCAAGACAAATGTAAAGCTTCTTAACATAGGCACTACAGTTTATAAGGATGAAGCTTTTTATAGCATGCTGTAACTTTGCAAGAATCTGAGGCCAAAACTTAAGAGTCAAAGCAAGGATATTGTAAAAGGGGCTATCAGAAAGTACATAAAGAATCCAACAAAATCAGAACAAAAAAGTTTGGATTAATTACTCAGAGACAAGAATTCTGCATGTACACTTGTTCAAATTTGAACAGCAAGTAAACCAAAGAAAATAGAACATGCTTGCTCTGAATCAAGGGACTTAAAAAATCTGTACCAGTATGTGACAAGTGCCAAACTTCTGGTGTTTTATAAATTGATGCAATGTGAGGATGAATGTAACTTGGAAAAAAACACTGTAGCTTCTGTTTGGTTTTTAGGCTTTTGAGGTGTGAGTTTTGTTTCCAAGCAAATGGAGTTATATCAGTAGGAGAATTAATTGGGGTGAACACTGAGTTTAATACTTATATTATTGACAATAAACGTGATCAAGGTTCCGAGGAAGGCAAAGATTAATGGAAGGAGATTCCTAGGCGTGAGACAAAGGCCATTAGGAAGATGGGTGGCTGAGATCAAGGACTCATCACAAAATCTGAGACTATGGCTAGGGACTTTTGATAGAGCAGAAGAGGCTGCTAGATTACTGTGTGATTTCTTCTGTCTCTAACTATCTTGAAAGTTGATTATGGTGGCTGAAACTAATAGCTCCATAATTAGTAAGATAACTGTTTACTAATTTTTAGCTTGGAAAGTGCCTCAGATATAGTACTTAATTTCCAAGTTACAATACACAGCAAATTTTCCCCATTACTGTGTGGAATTTCAGGAAATAAAACTAATCATGCATGTCTGGATTTTTATATAAAGTATATTGATTTTTGTGTGTCTAGATGACTAGGTTGTATCATACACAATGCATGCCTCATTACTATATGCGAAAAATTAGCACCTTTTTATGCAGAGTGAAGGATGATGTAATGTTCACTATTTTCTGATGAACCATAATTCCAGGTAACATCATTCTAGAGCAGCCATGTTGTGATGACGTTAAGCATTTCAAAATCATAGTTAGAGATACTACATCCCTAGCTCTCTCGCAATCTCCAAAGTAAGATGAGGATAAGACTAATTAATCTTATCAGAATCATAAAAAGCATCTCAAGAATAATCCCACTGTTATCTATTTGACAAACCCACATCTGCCGTCCAACTAACAACACAAACAGTTTAATATGCTTCCAACTGAAGAGAATGATCTAATAGAAACAATCCAAACCAACCTTAAAAGAATAGACTAAATTAATACAATACCAGTGGATCACGCAATTCCAACATGAATGATAATCTACATCTTCAAATGGATAATAAAAATTGAAACTTGATAACTTCAAAACATGTAAAAATTAAATCTTTCCAATCCAAGCTATATATTTCAACTCCCACAAAGCCATTTTCACTATTCCAAACCCAGAAAACATGTTTAAATGTTGTTGCAGTGAAAGAGAGAAGGGGAGAAGGGGAGAAGGGGAGAGAGAGAGGTACCTTTACGGAGGGAGTCGTCAAGGGTGGCGGAGACGGAGGCGGAGTTGGGAGGGAGAGGACAGAGGCGCTTCACGGGGTCCGGTAGCTTTTAGGGCCGAGCGGAGGGGAGAGATAGACATAGAGAGAGTGAGGGTACCGAAGTCGATTGCGGATTTGGGGTGAAGAGAGGGGAATTGTGAATAAATGGATTGAGGGAAAGGGTGGTGGCCGGTGGTGGTGCAGAACGGAGACAGTGGTGGTAGGGTGGTGGCCGGTGGTGATAGTGGAGATAAGGGAATTAGGGATTCGGGGCCGGAGTGAGGGTGGTGGCGATTGGGGCCGGAGTAGGGATTCTCCTTGATGCAATGAAGTTAAACATTTAAGTGAGTTAGACAGATTTTCGGGTTCTATATCTACCATTAAGCGACGTATATTGAACTAGTCCGTCGCTTAAGAAAGTTTCAATTTTCGGCCCAATTTTTTGCGCAAAGGACACACGCCATTTCCAAAACTATTTAAGGGACAGAACCTGGTATATCCGTCGCATTTCCAAAAAATAGATTACATTTCCAAAAATTTTATACGTTTAGTTGCATCTCATCGATTTGAAACTATTATCTGTTGAAAATCAGGCAAAAAAACGTCATTTACACAGTCCAATTACCATTTCTAAGCGTTTAGAGGTTTGACTGACCCGGTTGACCCTTCCGATCGAGCCTTTAACGTTGTCAGTCGTAGTTGGATTTTTTTCCATACATGTATTTCATCTTAACGGTGATATCTGACGGTTGGGATAAATTTTCTAAACTTTTAGATTCAAAATCAGAACATATGCACTAATATTCATTAACTAGTTTACTAAGTGTTTGAGTGAATGTATAGTTTCAAATAGTTACTACACGTAGACTCTTCAAATGCAAAAATGTTGTGAAATAAGATATGACCGAAATAATGAAATTCGTCTACGGTTGAAAAATGGGAAGATTCCGATAAAATCTGTGTGCCGAATGTTGCGGTTAGCTGTTTTTTACTTTCGTTTTCCTTTGGGTAGTCTGACGTTCGTTAAATCAATTTTGTAAAATTTTTATATGATTAGCTGCGTCTCATTGATTTGAAACTATTATATGTTGAAGGTCAGGCAAAAAAAGGCCATTTAACTAGACTAATTTCCGTTTTTAAGCGTTTAGAGGTTTGACTGACCCGGTTGACCCTTCCGATCGAGCCTTTAACGTTGTCAGACGTAGTTGGATTTTTTTCCATACATGTATTTCATCTTAACGGTGATATCTGACGGTTGGGATAGATTTTCTAAACTTTTAGATTCAAAATCAGAACATATGCACTAATATTCATTAACTTGTTTACTAAGTGTTTGAGTGAATGTATAGTTTCAAATAGTTACTACACGTAGACTCTTCAAATGCAAAAATGTTGTGAAATAAGATATGACCGAAATAATGAAATTCATCTACGGTTGAAAAATGGGAAGATTCCGATAAAATATGTGTGTCGAATGTTGCGGTTAGCTGTTTTTTACTTTCGTTTTCCTATGGGTAGCCTGACGTTCGTTAAATCAATTTTGTAAAATTTTTATATGATTAGCTGCGTCTCATTGATTTGAAACTATTATATGTTGAAGGTCAGGCAAAAAAAGGCCATTTAACTAGACTAATTTCCGTTTTTAAGCGTTTAGAGGTTTGACTGACCCGGTTGACCCTTCCGATCGAGCCTTTAACGTTGTCAGTCGTAGTTGGATTTTTTTTCCATACATGAATTTCATCTTAACGGTGATATCTGACGGTTGGGATAGATTTTCTAAACTTTTAGATTCAAAATCAGAACATATGCACTAATATTCATTAACTTGTTTACTAAGTGTTTGAGTGAATGTATAGTTTCAAATAGTTACTACACGTAGACTCTTCAAATGCAAAAATGTTGTGAAATAAGATATGACCGAAATAATGAAATTCGTCTACGGTTGAAAAATGGGAAGATTCCGATAAAATCTGTGTGCCGAATGTTGCGGTTAACTGTTTTTTACTTTCCTTTTCCTATGGGTAGCCTGACGTTCGTTAAATCAATTTTGTAAAATTTTTATATGATTAGCTGTGTCTCATTGATTTGAAACTATTATCTGTTGAAGGTCAGGCAAAAAAACGCCATTTAACTAGACTAATTTCCGTTTTTAAGCGTTTAGATGTTTGACTTAGTGGGTTTACAAAACACAGTTGCTTAACTAGGGTTTACAAATTACAGTTTACATAAAACACTGAATAAAATGATCAATTTTCATCAGATAGATCCAGCTCATAATCAGCATAATCATCCTCTCTATCACTTCCGCCTTCATCTTCCTCACTTTCGCCTTCATAGATTTCGTCTTCATCTCTTTCGTCATCATCCTCGTCATCATCCTCGTCACCATTGTCGTCCTCTTTGTCATTGTGACATTGAATAGGAGCATCTATGTGTGGAAGAGAACCCAAGTCCATGGTGAAACCAAATATAGGAGTATAAGTTGGGATCGAGTCCGCGGTAGGTTCTTGATAGGGTTCATCAACTTCATTCCTCCTAGGAGGTATGTTAGGTTCCCTTACAACTGTGGTAGCACTGTACGTACCTCTGTGTGACATCACATTAACCACTCTCCAAGGTTCACCAGCCTTCGGGTCATCCAGATAAAACACTTGTCTTGCCGTGGCGGCAAGAATAAATGGTCTATCCTCAAACCAGCTAGTAGATGTGTCCACTGATAAAAGACCGTGATATAACTTTATGGACCCAGGCTCGGTAGGATCAGTATCGTACCATTTACACTTGAACAAAACAACCTGCATGTCTTCTGAATATATTAGTTCGACAACGGCTTCAAGAATCCCGTAGTATGAGATGCCTTCCGTCTCTACCATGACCCCACTGTTTTGAGTCTTCAAACGTTGATCTCGCTGCCACGTAACAAACTTAACTCCGTTCACAAAACATTGTGAATAAATACGGTGTGCTTGAGGGCGGCATGCCAAAATGTGCAGTTCAGGCGTATAATCTGAACTTCCTTCTGCTTGCAGTCGTGTGATCTGTAATAATAATACAAACCATTAGTTCCCTGTGACATCTCTGGTGGTTTATATAATGAGCAAATTATAGTGATTGTATACCCAAGTTTTAAAGTATGGAAGAAAGTTTTGAATACGCTCTTCATCAGTCATATGTGGATAGATTTCAATTACTTGATTATTGTAAATCTGAATGAAGTCAGCCGCTTCTGTACAGTGCTCCATTACATTCCAGTGAGCCGCATATAGTTCTTCCCTACTTAAACGAGTCTTTGCTATGAAACTTTTTGGCTTCACGAGTTCGGAAACAACAGAGATATTGAATCGAAGCGCACTGGCAACGTTAGCATCTCCTGTTCCATCATCCATATAAAAACTGCAGTATGTCACACACTCATTTGTAAGGTATTGCTCAGCAATACACCCCTCTGGGAAACGTGTGTTTCTAACAGTCTTTTTGTAGTCCCCGAGTTGCCTGTCCAATTTTATAGTTAGTGCAATACATATGAACATGATCGTGTAGTTAAAATAAATAAAATAACGCATCACCTTTCCATAGGAAACATCCAGGTAAAATGTACTGGTCCGGTAAGCAGAACCTGTTCGGGAAGGTGAATCATGAGATGAACCATGATGGTGAAGAAAGCGAGAGGAAAGATCATTTCTAATTTACATAGAATCATGACTATTTCTTGCTTCATGTCACGGACATCCTCTTTCTTCAGCTCTCTAGCACATAGTTTCTGAAACCATCTGGACAACGCTATTAACGGCTCAACCACGTAATATGGCAGATATGGTCGGATAACCACTGGAAGAAGACGTTGCAGGAGTACATGGCAGTCATGCGTCTTCAATCCATAAAACTTTTTATCATTCAGATTGACCTTATTCTTCAAACTTCCCGCATAACCATGAGGAAACTGTGCATCTCTAATCCATTCGAAAATCTCGATTTTTGCCTCAGGAACAATTGTATACGGTGCTTGAGATACTTTATCTTTATTTTTACTTGAACCGGGTTTCGTTTTGTTCCACAGCCTCTTTCGTATCCCTAGTTGTTCCAGACCTTCACGAGCTTTTGGATCGTCCTTAGTCTTTCCTTCGAGACCGAAAATGGTTCCGCTGATGTTGTCGTACACATTCTTCTCAATATGCATGACATCTAAAGTATACCTTATTCTCGATGTGGTCCAGTACGGCAGCTCCCAAAATATACTCACGTGAGTCCAACACAGTTTCTCTCTAGTTGCTCTGGGCTTGAACTTGGGATGCAAACTCTGAACAGGGTAGTCATGACAGAGGATACTGCTATAAATCTCATCCCCAGTCCATGAGCGTGGTTCTCCCCTTAACTCAACATTCCCATCAAACTTATCTGCTGCTCGACGCCATGGATGACGCCGGTCTAGCCATCTGCGGTGGCCCTGGTATGCCATTCTCCCTGTCAAGTTGCTTGAATCAATATCTTCCAAACAAATGGGACATGCTTTGTACCCTTTTGTCTGGATGCCTCCCAACATCCCTAATCCGGGAAAGTCGCTGATGGTCCACATCACTACTGCTCTCATTATGAATGACTTTTGCTCATGTCGGTCATAAGTCTGAACTCCAATAGTCCACAACATCTTTAGCTCATCGATAACTGGTCTCATAAACACATTCAAACACTTTCCAGGAGACTTTGGACCGGATATTAACAATACAAGCATGTTAAACTCTTTTTTCATACACATTGAAGGAGGCAAATTGTAAGGCACCGCCACAACAGGCCAAGTGCTGTGAGGACTGCAGGATGCACCATAAGGATTGAACCCGTCGGTTGCTAGTCCGAGGCGCACGTTCCTAATGTCGTTGGCAAAATCTGGAAAATCCTTATCAAACTCTTGCCACGCTTCCCCATCTGCCGGGTGTTTAAGAAAATCTGGATCTGAAATCCTTTCCCCGTGCCACCGTATTTCCTTTGCTGTGTGCGGTGACATATATAGGCGTTGCAACCTGGGTGTAAGAGGGAAATAACGAACCTTTCGTGCATCAACTTTTATACCCTGTGCAGAATATATCCATCTTGACTCATGGCATTTGGGACAGTTGTCTAGTTCTGCATTCTCTTTGTAAAACAACGCACAACCATACTCCCATGCGTGAATGATCTCATAACCCAGACCCATGTTCTTTACTATCTTTCTTACAGTTCTGTATGAATCAGGACACTTGTTTCTTGGAGGAAGCGCTCTCTTGATCAACTCTATGTTGTCATCAAAACTTTTGTCTGACCATCTATTTTCTGTTTTTATCTTAATTAGGTTAAGGATGATGGTTAACACAGTCTCCTCACTACCATCATACAACGGAGTCTGCCCTTCCGATAAAAGCCTGCTATACTTCTCATAAGCATCTCTGGCAATAGAATCTAAATCATTTACATCATAAAAATCATTTAAACTACCAGCATTCTCTGGCTCATAAAATCTATCCATGAATGGGAAAGCATCATACAAAATGTCTATACTGGGGTTTATATGAGGATCCGCACTACCACTAGAAGAGGTTTTCTGCCGAAGGTATTGTTCCCTCTGCTCATACAATGAAGGACCGCTTGCCACCTCACCGTGATGTATCCATGTAGTGTAATTAGGCATCATACCGTTTTCCCTCAAATGCGTAAACATCTCATCCACTGTAATCCTCCGCTTATGCAACCGACAGCGCTTGCACGGGAACTTATGCACTTCTGTGTGACTACTGCTATTTTGAAGAACAAACGCACAAAATTCAATTATCCCCTGAATGAACTTCGGATCACCTCTAGATAAGCCGATCCAACTCTTGCCCATGTTTCCTGTCATAACATAAACATACAATATGCATAAGGTTATCACACAACATGCAACTTAACAATCAAAATCTGTCCCAACACTTCTTCTCCTTATGCCTCCGGGTTGGGTCCTATCCCTTTCAGGCGAACACGAGTTTGTTGATCCTTTTGGTATTCATGTGGTTTCAGCTACAGTTTTGGAAAATTTCGGCAGCATCTCCCTACAGTTCCTCAAGTGCACAAAAATCTAAACAACCTAATTTGCACTCGAGGAACATTGTAGAGAGACACTGTCGAAACTATATCCCAAAACTGAAACTTAAACCACATGAATACCAAAAGGATCAACAAACTCGTGTTCGCCTAAAGTGTCCAAAATGGGACAATTCGAGAATCAACAACCCATCTCGATCAACTAGATGCGTTGTTGATTCTCAAACGGGAGTTCTAAGCTGATAAACACCACAATTATACATAATACCAAACAATAAATTTACACACGGCACCACACTCTCTCACTAAGCCACTCACATGTTTCAGAACCCTAACTACCACAATCCACACACAGCACAAACCAATTATATCATTAATTAATAATTTGAATTTACTCTACCATAAAATTCACAAAATTTCACTGACCGAATTTCACCAAATTACATTAAAATTCAATTTCACTAAATTACACTAAAATTCAATTGCACTTAATTTCACATTCATTCAATTGCACTAAATTTCACAAACTAAACTAAATAATCTCAAATTCACCAAAATCAACACAAACTCGATCATATATTCAAACACCCAATATTAAAAACAACACAAAGCACATTATAAACAAAATCCAACTCAAGATATCAAAAACTAAAATCAACCAATCAAATCGAAATATGGTGATTACAATGAAGATAAGAGATTATACTAACCTACAAAGCAATTGGAAGAGAAAACCCAAGCTTTTGAATCCCGAAATTGACGAAATCAGCAGTTGGGGAGATTTTTCGCCACTGCTACAGTGATTTTCTGCGTTTTCTTCTTCTTCTGTATTCTGTCTAAGCCAAGGGTTATATAGCAGATCTTAAACGTTTAAGCGACGGATTTCAATCTCAGTCGCTTAAAAGGTTTTAAGCGACGGACTCACACCTTCGAATCATATTAGTCGCATTAGATGTTCTTACCGACTTATATAATTGGTCGCATAAGGTCTGTCGCATAAGATACCTTTACGCGACGGATTTATCTTTATGGGACGGAAACATATGTCCGTCGCTTTGGTAACTTTGACAGCGACGGACGTAGTGTATGTCCGTCGCTTAAGTTGACAAATGGCGTAGTGACAACTGATTTGATATGTTTTTCTATCACACGTACTATGCTTCAATCACTTTCCTTGTGCATAAAATTTGACATTTCTTAGTGACTGGCTGTAACTGGATTAGCTCTTTGCTAGTGGCGGCATCTGGTACCTCACTTATTCATTTTATTGGTTCAACATAATTGTTCCCCATTAAGAGAAATTGTAATCTGCATATAGTTTCATATATATGTTTCATATACAATTTTGAAATATCTCCCTGATCAGTCTACTGTACTGGCTTCTATTATATATTGAAGATATGTATTGTCCTCCCATGGTGTGTACCTGCATGAAGAACAAAGGAAGAATTGATGGAAGACATATCGGAAAGGTGGAGTTGTGGTTTCCTAGTGCTGCTTGGAAATTATGGGTGTCCTTATCAATTTGAAGAGTGTTTCAGATTTGAGGTCTGGATATGCTGGGGCTGCGGGACAGCTTTCAAAAGGAGGAGATTTGTTCTTGATAGATGTATTTGTGTTTGGCTCGGATTGATATTGTGTTTTTATACAGATTCGGTTTAGCAGAATTAAGGGTTATTGGCTGCTTGGAGGTTAATTGGAGATGGAGGTCCGTAGGGAGTTGCTGAGTGATTAAATGACTTGGAGATCAAGCAGTTATTTGCTGGACGTTGCAAAGACTTGTGTATCAAGTAATTGTTACTTGATAGACTCCTTTGTTGTGTCTTGGTTGCCAAGGATTAAAGGAGATTTTGCCGTGACTTGGTTGCCAAGTTATGCTGGATTGTATGATTATATATATGGGGGTTTGCTGCTTCTATTAAAGGATGGAAAGGCAGAGAAACAGAGTAACACAAAGAGAGAAAAGTAGTATTGCCGAGATACACAGAAAACATATAGAAGATTGGTATGTAGAGAAATTAGGAGATATCAAGAGGGAGGTTTGTGTTTGATCGGGTAGATGTCTATCAATATCTACTGTCTTTGATATTGATATAGAAGGCAGTAAGCATAAAACAAGAGAGAGTTGTGAGAGAAACAGTTTTTGTCTAAGTGTGCTTAAGAATTGTGTTTACGACTTAGTGTCGATTTGAGTGTGGACTTAGTGTCCTTAGTATTGTGTAGACTTAGTGTCTTTGTGGACTTTGTGTCTTTAGTATTGTGTGGACTTAGTGTCTAGAAGATCAAGACTTGTGTAGTCTTCCGATATAATCTTCCGTTGCAACCTCAACTTGTGTAGTTGACCGAAAATTTGTAAACTCAGTATCAGTTTAATACAGTTACAATTTTTGTTGCTAAAATTAGTTTTTCCGCTGCATATATATATTCTACTTGTGTTGAAATTGTTCTATCTAATATTTTCATATATCTCTAGTAAGTGGTAACAATTGCTATATTTTGCTGCAGGAATTGCATTGGCTGGGTTTCTCATATCCAGAGATCCTCAGGGAGTGTTGTTGTTGTTGTTGTTGTTGTGTTTAGAGTTGTAGAATGATGATGGGGGTTGTGTGACAGCAATAATAAGTTCTTAAGATATCGTTGAAGAAAGATGATCCTTATGTCTGCAGATATTTGGACCTCTTGAATCGTATGAGGATCGATATCAGAAATTCAGAAGTAGTGTTGGTAGCAGAATATGGCTCCTGATCGAATCGGTAGCTAAATTAATGCATACCATACCAGATACATTGCGCATAGTACTGCAAGTCAGTCGGTGGCATTTTCGTTGTTGTTGTTGTTGTTGATGATGATGATGATGTAATTTTTAATTTAGAAGTATTGATTCTAGTAATGCAAAACCAGCTAGCTGGGGATGTGAGCCCCCTCAGTTAACCTTGTTTCCATTTGCAGTAAAGTTCTGTAGTTATTTAGTATTCTCGCTAGCTTGTTGTTGTGAACCAGTTAAATCCCTTTTCAAATCTAGAAAATAGTTGGTTTAGTTTCTGTGTCGTTTGCACTGGTGCACACGATCATTTCTTAAAAGTTACAGAGTTGCATTTGATGAAACTAATGCGTTTCACAAGTCCCTTCCTCTTGATATTTGGCTGGCACTCGTGAATTAGTACTGTGCATTTGCAAATTTACTGAACCCATGCAAGCAAATACTCCCCTTATTGTTTTCATCAAATCTTCTATGGTTGCCGGCAAGGTTTGAATTTCCAACTTAGATGACTAACGGAGTTGACGGTGTTTCTTGGAGATGATGATCCATGTAACTCCCACCTAGACCCGCCTAACTAACACTTAATATTCGTTTCGCACCCGTCTAAGACCCGATTAGCGTCCGTCTAATTCCCGCTTAGTACCCGTCTAGCTCACGCTTACTACTCGCCTCGCACCCGCCTAAGACCTAATGATGTCGGATAATGATCCTTCATATTAAGAGAAAGAACTATATTTCCACCAATGATGTTGGAGAATTAATTAGCAACACTACATGGATACAAATGTGATTCTAGTGGTGAGCATATGCATCTGTTAAATATTTTTTAACTAGAGTCAAAGCTGTTTCTGCCTAAACCCGGGAGTCTAGTAGATACTTGATGAATCCAACTGTCTCCTGCAATCCTGCTCACTAAGGAGAATACCGGGCGGGCCGGCCTTCACCTCTCCGATGCCTAAGTTAGTATAGTTGGAATGTATATAACTAAGGCACGTATGTAAGCGGGGAGAGAGACGAGTTACCTCATAAAGAAGGTAGTTGGGGCCCATATATAGGTGGTTGGGGGTAAGGACTGGCCTTACTCTTCGATGTGGGACTGATTCCCTTCTGCTTATACTTTCTGAAGCCCTCTTAGGCAGGCTGGCGCCCCCGGCCCCTGGGTTCCTGGAGGCAGGGTAGAGTGCCAGGCCCCGAGGCCGGGTGCTGATGATCCGGTCCCGACCCTTGGACCGGGACCTGGTGCGCTTGCCGCGGGTCTGTGGGCCTGCTGTAGCCTCTCTGCGGCTACTGTCAACAAGTCCCCCAAGTTCCCGGTCAAGTGCAATCTTGAATGGGGACTTAAATCTGTCTTGCTCTTGTCCCGCAGACCCGCGGGGTTACCAATCTACCGGTGCCCAGTCCCCTAAGTCCGCGTTGAAGATTGGGCGTGACCGAGGTGAGTACCTGTTACCGATGGGAAGCAATAGTTTATAAGCACACTTGCAATATAAGCAGCAATATGACTAAGTGTGGTGTTATGAGCATGGAGCCAAGATGATAATGATGATGTCATGATGCCATGATGCCATGCAACAGACGTGTGCATGGAATGATAATGAGGCGTTGAAATCCGCCATGCAAGAGATTTATGCACGGGATGATAATGAGGCGTTGAAATCCGCCATGCAAGAGATTTATGCACGGGATTATAATGAGGCGTTGAAATCCGCCATGCAAGGAATGTGCACGGAATTTCGGCCGGGCACTCTGCCCTATCGGTACGAAGCGGAGCTTCACTAGGCTTCAATTGGCCGATCTGCCGAAACGGGATTCACTGAGCCTCTACCGGGCTATCTGCCGAAACGGGATTCACTGAGCCTCTACCGGGCTATCGTTTCCCATTGCTAGGCTGCAGGGAGATTACCCTGGTGTTGCGGCCTGTTTGAAGCACCGGTGAACACTTGCTAGTTCTTCTCAGCTTATATTGAATAAGCGTTGAGGTAAGGGGGTGGCATTGAGGTGACAAAGCTCGCCATGTAGCCCCATGTTTGATCGCCTTTCAATGCGATGCAGGGTTTTTATCCTGCTAGACAAGCGTGCATGGGTTAGATGCAGACTCGCCCGGGTGTATAAAGCCCGCCGGTCGAACATTTTCGACCGGTGTCAGCCATGGTATTGGGCGGAACTCGACCGTTGGCGGACATCATGCCATCTCCGGACGAGTCCCCCAGTGAAGTGCCATGGGCCAGGTGCATTATGTTCCTGGTAGGGGGGCGGCGTTGAGGTGACAAAGCTCGCCCTGCGTCCCCCTGTTGCCGCAGCTAGTGCGATGCAGGGTTTTTATCCTGCTGGACAAGCGTACATGGGTTAGATGTAAACTCACCCGGGTGTATAAAGCCCAAGCCGGTCGAATGTTCTCATGACCGGGGTCAGCCATGGTACTGGGCGGAACTCGACCGTTGGCGGACATCATGCCATCTCCGGACGAGTCCCCCAGTGAAGGGCCATGGTGCCGGGTGGAGCCTATTCCCGGAATGTGTTCTGGAGCCGGTTGAATGTGCCGAAACCGGTGAGCGGAACTCGACCGGGCGTCCTGCCATATCGAGACGAGTTCCCCCAAAAGAGATGCGACTGGACAGACCTCGACCGTTGTCCGGACGCCATTGCATATCCGGACGAGGTCTCCAGTAATATACGATGAAGAAGCCATGCAGCCGGTTGAATGATCATAACCGCGAACTGCCATGGTGCCGGGCGGAGCTCGACCGGGCGGCCAACCGTATTGAGCCGAGGCTTCATACCCGGATGGGTGCTCTCCAAGCGGTTGGATGATCATAACCGCAAGAGAGGTCTTCGAGAAATGCAGCGAAGAAGCCATGCAGCCGGTTGAATGATCATAACCGCGAACTGCCATGGTGCCGGGCGGAGCTCGACCGGGCGGCCAGCCGTATTGAGCCGAGGCTTCATACCCGAATGGGTACTCTCCAAGCGGTTGGATGATCATAACCGCAAGAGAGGTCTTCGAGAAATGCAGCGAAGATTGTGGTGCAAGCGTGGAATCTGGGGAAGTGGGAGGGCCTGACTCCTTGATTCCCGTTCCTACCTTTCTGCCGTCAGTGTGTGGGACAAATGGCTGACATGCATTTAAGGAGGAAGTCCATCAATCCCGTCAGCTTATGATGGCGTGGGGAGGTTACCAACGCTGGGACACGTGCCAGTGCGGGGCGTTCTTGAGATGGAGGGCCTGGATTCGCAGGCTTTTGAGTTGCTCCGATTACTTGTTTTGGAGGGATTTCGATTGCCTAGGGTATTGCTCCCCTCTATAAAAAGGCCTGTTCTTCGTTTCTTTCTGTTGTTGCTTCTTACTTTAGAGAGACTGAGATAAAAGGAGAAATCCGGCGAGCACTCTGAGCCTTTCTTGCCTCACGAGATCTGTTTTCTTTGAACGCTCCCTACCATTGCGCGCTGCTTTCCGCGGGCCGATTGTCCTCGGTTGAGCATACTAATCGGTAAGTTTGATTTCTTTGCCCCATCGTTATTCTTGTTTCTGGGTTTGTTGTTTTGCCTTGGGGGGGGGGAGGGATCTCTGCCGTTGACGGAACTGCTTTGCGGCGAACTTGGGGAGAGGCCGCAGAAGGCGTTGTTGTACCCTGTTGCTGACAAGCGCTAGGGTTTTGTGTTCTTCCCCTAGGTTAAGATGATGTCTTCAGGTTCTGACCGGGTTTCCGAAACGGCTGTTAGAGGTCCCCTCATGGATGATGCGCAGAGGCTGGACGACTGGCTGAGTTCGGAATCTCCGGAGACCGAAGTTGCTGACTGCTCCGGGAGCAGGGTTTCTACTCCGTCCTCAGCTTCGTCTTCCGGGGCTGAATCTTCTGAGACCGAAATACCGCACGGGGTGCGATTTGCAGATGCTCCGGTTGCGAGCTACACCATGGGGAAAGGGAAGCACGCTGTGGTGTGCGATGGACCGGAAGAGAGCATGACCCCGGAAGAGATTGAGGAATTGCGGGAAGCGTGGGATATCCCAGATACCATTTTGCTGCGGCCCTTGAACCCTGGAGAGTCAGCCTGCAACCCGGAAAAAGGTTGGGTTGCTGCACATCCGGACCAGTTCCGGCATGGACTGTCGTTCCCGCTGCCAGACTACGTGCAGTACATTCTCAGTGCGCTGCGAGTGTCACCCGCTCAGCTTCCTGGGCTCCAGTGGAGACGACTACTGAGCCTCGGCTGCTTGTACGAGTTCTCTGGGATGAACATTCCCACGGTGAACGAGTTCCGGGCCCTGTACAGGCTGTCGTACTCCCGGAAGCAGGGGTCCCGTGGTTGCCTGTCTTTCAACAGCCGGAAGCCTCCACCGATTGTCACCAATGTGCCTTCATGGGTGGACAACAGCTGGAGGAAGAAAGTGGTGATGGTGGGCGGGAAGTGGCAGGCGAGGAATAGAATGTACTGTGTTCCTGGCGCCTTCCAACCCATTGGTGACCAGTCGTATGAACTATCAGACCTGGAGCGCGAGAGGATTTCGACCATAGCCGGGTGCTGGGACGATCTGGAACGGAGTTCGTACAACTTCATTCGACGGGAAGTGCTGGAATACTGCCAGTTTGGGCGGGGTCCCGGTGTGTAGGAAACGGTTGAGTGGTGATACTTTGTGTTAACTTCTGCAATATACTAACTGTTTGCTTTCCTTGCAGGTGCATCTTCTCGGGCGACTATCAAGCCCGAAACCACTCTCTCCATGGACGGGGAAGATCTCCTCAACCAGTTGATGGAAAAGGCCGAGATCGTCTCGCGGACGTCAGTGGAGGACGGGTCCGGTCGGCTTGTGACCCATGCGGAGCGGAGGGCCATGGATGTTGATGAGGACGCCTATGTCCTGAAGCGGGTGAAGACCCATCACTCGACAGGCCTGCTGGCGCCTGGAAAGGGCAAGAGCACCGGGGGGGCCTTAAAGATTCCCGGTGGAGCAAACAGGATCCCCAACCGCCCGGTGGCTGCGACGCACGTGGCTCGCGCTCCCCCCGCAAGCGCACGATCTTCTTCTCCGGAGGGCCGGGTAGAAAAACGGAAGGTTGGAGACGTTCCTTCCTCCGCGCTGGTGACGCTGACCGGCGAGTCGGTACGGGAGAATCTGGCGAAACGGTTCAGGAATACCAGCGGCGCGCAGACCATCGCTGCCGGGGAGAATGCCGCTGCTGCTGCTCGGCAGAGTAGTCCAGCGCCTGCGGATGCATCAAGGGGAAGCCCGAGTGGTGCAATCGCGCAGCAGGTGGCGGCGGACCTGGCCGGGCTTGGTCTGGATAGGCCCGGGGTTGCTGGAGTCTTGGCGGGCGGGAAGCGTCCAAAATGCAAGGAATCCGTCCTCCGGGTAAGTACCGCATGGTACCACTATACTGCTTGACTAACCTTGCCTTGCCTTGCTGTTTGACCAACTCTTCGGTGTTGCGCAGTTGCTGTACAGTCTGTACGAACCGGACGCGAGCGAGGGGCTGTCGGAGCTGCAGAGACAGATAACTGCTCTATCCGAGTCCCGGCAGCGCCTGGAGGTGGAAAAGTCTCGCTTGGCCCGGGAGAAGGCCAGATCGGAGGAGAAGGCCAAGAGGCTGGAGGAGCAGAACCGGATCCTGGATAAGGAGAGGGCCGAGCTGAAAGAGCAGAATCGGTTCTTGGAGGAGGAGAGGGCCGCACTGGAGTCCAAGGTGGACGAGCTCCAAGTGGGAGCTGCTGCTCTGCATGCAGGCTCTGCTGCTCCAGCCGGGGAAGATGACCCGGAACTCTTCGAGTGGGTCGCTCTCAAATACCGGGAGAGCGATCAGTTCCTGGAGTTTCTAGTGAAGGCCAGGGAGGAAGGCATCTCGGATGCGTACACGGAATGGGCGGGGAAAGGATGGTTAGATACTTCCCTGATGTCGACTGCTGCCGGAGGAGATATCCATGAGCAGTCGGACATCCATCAGGAGGCGGTGGAGGAGCGGCCGGGTGAAGTGATTCGCTCGGACTTGGACTCTTTTACCACTGGTGCCGAGTCTGTCCGGGCTGAAGACCATACCGGAACTGATGTCGACGACGAGGGTACCGCAGGAGAGGCTGGCGGATTGCCTGCCGAAGGCGCAGTCGTAGGTCCTTAGGATTTTCTTGCCCTTTTCCTTGTAATGTTTCCGGATCGGTTACTGCTTGTATACTTGCCTGAATATGAATATAATGGAACTGGCAGAGCCGGTGAAATTTTCTCAAAAGTAGTTTGCATATATACTTGTTTTTACAACGGTTAGACCGTGAACTATGCCAAACTAACCGCTCAGACTAGCGGGTTTTACCAAGACTGGTCATTCTCTCGGTCGGGGTCTGTTCCTCTTCTCCCCACGTACCGCTGGAGCTGGCCGTTATCAATCAAAACCTGCATCGCTTGCCTGAGGGCGTGGCACTTGCTCGTTCGATGAGTAGCCTCATCATGGTAGGAGCAGTACTTGCCCGTCTGCGCCGTTGTAAGTTTCCCCTTTGGGAACCTTCTCGGGGGCGGTGGAGGAATGACACTCCCGTTCTCAAGTAGGATATCCTCGTAGGATGTGGTGAGAGCGGTGAAGACTTCTTGGTTGATCGGGGGTGCTGGCATGATTGCCAGGGGGCGCTCTTGGCGGAACGGCGCTGGCTTGTGCTCATTCTGAGGCTTATCAGAATAGGACATCTGCTGCCGCTGTGGCCAGTTTCTGTTATTGGCGTTCCGGCTGGGCCGAGCGGTGCGGTTATCGGTCCGCTGATTGGGCTTGGCTTCCTGGGCGGGTGGGGGGTTCTCTTCCCGGGGATGGTCCTCCTGCTCCTCATCTCGGTTCCTCTTCAGGAGGTGGTGCCCATAGGTCTCATGATCGGCCTGAGCATGCCGGATGGCCATAGCCATCAACTCGTCGTACCCCTGCAGGAGTTCTACCCGGACGGCGTAGGAAAATTTGCCCGCTCGGAGCCCTTGCTTAAATGCCATCTCGGCGATGCCCTTGTCCAGGTTCCGAACTCCGGCCGTAGCCGTCTGCCAGCGGTTGACAAAGGTTCTCAGCTCCTCTCCGGGGGCTTGCCTGCAATTGAAGAGGATGGTCGACGTCCGGGCTCCCTCGACTCGGAGGATGAAGCGGCTCACAAACCGGTCGGCCAACTGCTCGAACGCTTCAATCTAGTTTGCCGGAAGCTCGTAAAACCAGCTGAGTGCTTCTCCGGACAGGGTCTCCTGGAAGATGTTGCAGCAAACTACATCGGAGTATCCCTTGGCGCAGGTTTGGGACCGGAAGCTGTCCAGATGCTGGTATGGGCAGCCGGATCCTGAGTAGGTGAGCTTAAGGGACTTCTGGTTGCCAGACCTTCCCGACTCTATGACCCGGTGCGAAAAGGGGCCCATACGTTCATTAAACTGAGCGCCCTCCATTGGCCGCGCATCCCTTCTCTCGTTAGCCTCCATCTGGGCTTTCAAGCTCGACACGGTGTCGGCCAGCACCTGCAGTGCTCGCGCGGTTGGCGTCTCAGCTCCATCTACTGACGAGGCGTCGGGCTGGCGGGAGGTCGTCGCGCTCTTTGGCGGGCCTGCACCCAATGGCGGCTTCTGCTGCACGGGGTCACCGGACCGACCGCCCGAAGATTG
Organism: Potentilla sterilis; assembly: GCA_963682095.1. Lineage (NCBI taxonomy): Eukaryota > Viridiplantae > Streptophyta > Magnoliopsida > Rosales > Rosaceae > Potentilla > Potentilla sterilis. The sequence goes on along the minus strand of OY821760.1, from coordinate 42,017,757 downwards.
CCCTCCATCGGTGTGCTGAGGTGGAACTGGCGGGATTGCCGCCTGTGCCTCGGCCATGGCGCCACTGCGCTGCTGCCCCCTCTCCAGGGCGGCCACCAGTGCAGTATTCACTGCTTCCATCTCCTCGTACCGAGCGTTGGACCTAGCTCTGTCCCTATCGCTCTCCTCTTTCAGACGACTGACCTCTGCGGCCATCGCCCGTAGCTCTCCCGCCATACCGCTATGGTCGGGGCTGTACGTGGGGTTCCGGCCCGGGCTCTCCGGGCTCTCGGATCGATCGATCGAATCATCCGAGAACGTCAAGGCGAAGCCCCGCCGCTCTAGGCTGTCCTCTTCCTCTGCCAGGCCTCTGCCTCGCGAGCTGTCGCCATAGGGATCCGGCACGCCGGATGGTCCCCCGTAGCTTCCTACCTCCTGACCGTCGCTTCGGTCGAGGCGCGGCTCCCTCACAACGGCTGGGGTGGAGGTGAGCGCCTGCACTATTGCAGGGTTTCCCTCCTCGGTGGTTCCTTTCTCTTGATTCATCTCCGATCTCTTTCTCAACGGTGTTTCTTACACGACTTTTCGTTCAAGATTCCCACAGTCGGCGCCAATTGTTTCTGCCTAAACCCGGGGGTCTAGTAGATACTTGATGAATCCAACTGTCTCCTGCAATCTTGCTCACTAAGGAGAATACCGGGCGGGCCGGCCTTCACCTCTCCGATGCCTAAGTTAGTATAGTTGGAATGTATATAACTAAGGCACGTATGTAAGCGGGGAGAGAGACGAGTTACCTCATAAAGAAGGTAGTTGGGGCCCATATATAGGTGGTTGGGGGTAAGGACTGGCCTTACTCTTCGATGTGGGACTGATTTCCTTCTGCTTATACTTTCTGAAGCCCTCTTAGGCAGGCTGGCGCCCCCGGCCCCTGGGTTCCTGGAGGCAGGGTAGAGTGCCAGGCCCCGAGGCCGGGTGCTGATGATCCGGTCCCGACCCTTGGGCCGGGCCCTGGTGCGCTTGCCGCGGGTCTGTGGGCCTGCTGTAGCCTCTCTGCGGCTACTGTCAACAAAAGCTATTGTTAATCTTTATCCATGATTGTCGCACTAGGATGATACGTTCATTTTCGCTACAAATTGTGATGATTGTTGTCTTGTATTGGAATCGATACAATACATATGACAAGGTTCGAGTCACGATAGAAAAGTAAGTGTGAAATCCTTAAATTCTCTTTAAAATAAATAAATAAATAAATACAATAAAATACATATGACAATAACATGACATTTGAGATTAAATATGTTTATGTTTTCCAAGCGTCGTGTTCTTATTAACTAATTATCTCAACAAACCATCTCTAGTCCTATATCAATTCAATTAGAGTCCAAATGACACAAAATCTATGTCCTTAAAAAATGAAAAATAGGAAAAGACTGTAGAGACCTTCTCTCTCGAAAGTTCCAGCAAGTTCTTCACTCGCTCACACTCTACTCGCTTATTCCCAGAGACACACAGAGAAATGGGGATTAGGGCGCGACCCAATTCCGGCGACGAAGCCGAGGATGACACAATCCCGGCGACGATATCGAGGCTGAAGACGGCGTTTCTTCCCTCCGAATACTCACGCGCCGAGCGGGCCTTGCTAGGCAGAGAATCAAAACTGAAGAGAGAAATCGAGAAGCTGAGGAACGAGAACGCGAAGCTTGTGGAGATGGTGGGCTGTAAAGACGTGATTGGTGAGCAGAAGAGGAGGATCAGAGAGCTTGAGAGGCAGAATTTGAAGCTGGAGGGTTTGGTTCAGAGTGAGTACGAGGGTTGGAAGGGTCTCATTTCCAAGCTGGAGGTTGATGCCAACAAATTGAGAGAGGAAAAAGGTAAAGGTGTCACGAGGTGGTTTTGAATGTTATTCTCTATTATTTGCGTTGGTTGTCTTGAAATAATAACAAAGGCAAATCTTTCAAGTTTTGCTGAACATATGTATGATCATCTTTACAAGTTTTTTCTGTGGGTACCATGTTTCCGATGCCCCAGTCATGCTTAACATAAATCTTCCTCCCAGGTTTTCTGAAATTGTCATCTGAAGATGCTGGTTTGATTGATAGACATAATGAGTGCGCTCCCAAGGAAACCGAGATGCTGTGTGAGATTTCTGAAATGCACAAAGACACTGAATCTTTGGGTGTGACTGGTGTAGAAACGAATCCAAGGGTTCCTAAGAGAAAACCATCGTCATCTTTAAGTGGAAGTGATGATGAAAAAGGGGGTGGCAAAATGAAGGAAGATAGAAATTCCAACAGTGAGATGAAGCAACGCCAGAAGTTGAGGGTTGAGCCTGAAATACTTGACTTTTCTGCTAGTAATGTCTCTGAAAACCAAACTTTACCAAATCATGAGCAAGTGAACCCAAGGGAATCTGAAGTAAAAATTATGGCAGAACAGAAATCACAACTTTTTATTGATGCTCCCATGGAAGTCAGTAGTGATTCTGATAATGATCCTAGTGCCAATCTCAGTTCTAGTTCCAGCTCAAGTTCCACTGACTCTGAAGATGACTATCTACTACTATCTCAACTTGATCAGATTATACCAGAAGCCAAAACAAGAGAGGTAAAAATAAATGACACTTGTAGTGATTTTGCAATGGTGCCGTTTCTGCTCTCATCTTACTTATTATTTCCCTTTTCTCTTTTAGTATGATCAATTATAATGCCTCTGTTAATACTTGCTGAACTGAATTAGATAAGAAAAGTAGTCTTATATTTTGGTCATTTCAGTTGCATTTCATTATGAGGTAGAGGAGAGTACACTAATCATAATGGTGACAGTACCCCTTGCATAATAGCTGGATAGGCTTGGAGAGTCCCTTCGTTCGGAATCTGGCGGCAGATGTGGCTGGCCTTGGACTGGATAGGCCTGGGGCCGCTGGAGCCTTGTCGGGGGAGAACCGCCAGAAGAGCAAGGAGTCGGTCCACCGGGTAAGAATTGCTTGGTGCCACGGCACCGCTCATAACTTCTGTCAGGTTTCGTTATTTTTGTTGCTTGTTTAATCGGCTCCCTGTTGTTCTGTAGCTATTGTACAACCTGTACCAGCCGGACCCGAGTGAGGAGCTGTCGGAGTTGAAGAGGCAGGTGGCCGCTCTGATAGGAGCCTGTGAGCGCCTGGAAGTCGAGAAGTCCAGGCTTGAGCGGGAGAAGGTCAGGCTGGAGGAGAGGGCCAAGAAACAGGTGGCCAAGCTAGAAGGCCAGGTCCGGAGTCTCGAGGAGGAGAATGAGCGGGCTGAGGAGGAGAGGTCCGAGCTAGAGGCCAGAGTGGATGAGCTCCAGGTGGGAGTTGCCACTGTGCGTGCCGCCGCCGCCGCTGCGGCTGCGGCTGGAGAAGAGGACCCAGAGCTTTTCCAGCGGGTTATCCAGAAATATCACGATAGTGATCAATTTCTTGAGCTCCTGGAAAAGGCTAGGGAGTCGGGTATCGCCGATGCCTACGTGGAGTGGGAAGAGAAGGGGTACTTGGATACCTCGCGAATGCCGAAGGCGGGGGCCGATGACGATGTTGATGGGCAGTTGGCAGAAGAGGAGCAGCCGGGAGGGGAAGGCGGGTTTCGACCATCTGAACCCGTTAGAGAGGATGGGGTAACTCCATCTGAGGAAGCTGGCGGGCAGGTTGGGCCCGCTGAGGAGGGAGACGCGGCGGCTCCTTAAGATTTTTGTTTGCTCTTTTTTTTTTTTTTTTTTTGTAAATCTACTGGAACGGGTTGTTTTTTGTATTATACCATTTGGATATACATTTTTGCACCGGTGGAATTCTTTGGATTTCTCTCAAAATAGTTGGTATATATATCTTATGATGTTACGTTGGTTGAACCGTTGATACGTCAAACTAACTTTTTGAAATTTCTGGCACCTAACCCTTCACTGGGTCCGGGCGTGCTTACCAGGTCTGGTTCTGCTCCCGGTCGGGATCTGCTCTCTTTTCCCCTATATACCGCTGAAGCTGACCGCTGTTAACCAAACCCTCCACCGCTGTCTTGAGGGCGAAACAATTGTTCGTCCGATGGGTAGCTTCATCGTGGTAGGAGCAGTACTTGCCTGTTCGCGTCTGGGTAAGTTTCCCCTTTGGGTACTTGCTCCTCGGCGGTGGGGGAATGATGTTCCCGTTCTCGTGCAAGATGTCCTCGTATGAAGAGGTTAGAGTGGTGAAGACCTCTTGATGTTCTGCTGGCATGATCGCCAGGGGCGTTCTTGCCGGTACTGCGCCGGCTTGCGCTCGCCCTGGGGTTTGTCATGATAGGGCTTCTGCTGCTGTTGGTTCCCCCAATTTCTGCCGGGTCTGCTTGGTTGGGTGCCTCGGTTCTCGCTCCGTTGGCTGGCCTTGTTTTCTCGGCCGGCCGGGGGGTGCTCCTCCCGCTTTCTCTTCAACAGATGTTGCCCATACGTTTCATGATCCGCCTGGACATGCATGATGGCCATCGCCATTAGCTCGTCATACCCTTGCGGGAGTTCCACCCGTACGGCGTAGGAAAATTTTCCTAGCTGAAGCTCCTGTTTGAACGCCATCTCGGCGATGCCCTTGTCGAGGTTCCGAACCCCGGCCGTCGCCGTTTGCCAGCGGTTGACAAACGTCCTTAGCTCCTCGCCATGTGTCTGTTTACAGTTGAAGAGGATGGTCGATGTCCGGGCTCCTTCGACCCGGAGGATGAAGCGGCCTACGAATTGATCGGCCAGTTACTCAAACGCCTCGATGGAGTTTGCCGGGAGCTCATAAAACCAGCTGAGCGCCTCTCCAGACAGGGTTTCCTGAAAAATGTTGCAGCACACTGCATCGGAATAGCCCTTGGCGCAAGTTTGGGACCGGAAACTATCCAAATGTTGGTATGGGCAGCCGGATCCTGAGTACGTGAGCTTTAGGGATTTCTGGTTACCAGACCTCCCTGATTCCAGAACCCGGTACGAGAAGGGGCCCATGCGTTCGTTGAATCGCGCGCCTTCCATCGGCCGCACCGCCCTTCTCTCGTTGGCCTCCATTTGGGCCTTTAGATCCGACACAGAGTCGGTGAGTACCTGTAATGCCCGCACGGTCGGGGTCACGACTTCATCCTCGAATGAAGCGTGCGACTGCGGGGGTGCCGGCGTGCTCATTGGCAAGACCGCACTGCCCGGGGACTCCGCCCTCCTGGGGTCGCTAGACCTTCCTTCCGATGACTGTCCCGCCTCAAGGCGCTGAGGTTGGCCTGGCGCGGGTGTACGTGCCCTTGCCATAGCGGTGTTGCGCTGCTGTCCTCTTTCCAGGGCAGCCACCAGGCCTGAGAGGACCCGTCCCGGAAATTTTCCTCGGAAACTTCCGAAACAGCTCCTAAGTAACCCAAAACCAAATAAAATTTACTTTGCTCCCAAACCGCCATCACCCACCCACTGGGAACAAAGTTCGATCAATTCCTTGATCGCTAATTTTGTTAATAAATTCTATTCGCTAAATACCCAATTTTCCATATAAAGCATCCTAAATATAACGATAGTTATACTAACGTTTACACTCATAGTTAATAATAATACAAGGAGGTTTACTCACCTTAATTTACCAGAAATGGTAAATATCCATTCGAGATCGAGTCGGACCGCTGCAGGATCGCGTCAGATCAAATCGCCGCAGTTCCGGAACCGGGTCAACCCGGTCAACGAGCAGACAACGGTCAACGCCAAAGACCGGTCAACGGTCAACTCCAGTCTCGGTCAACGGTCAACTTGGGCCGGGTCGGTCAACGGTCAACGCTGACGGTCAGCGGTCAACGTTGACTGGGCCGGGCTGGGTCCGGGCCGGGTCGAAGCGTGCTGGGCCGGGTCGAATCCGCTGGAAACGGGTCGGATCGACCCGATCGGGGTCGATTTTTCTCGGCTTCGATCCGCACGCCTCGGCCTGAAGTGGCCGTCGCCACCACGCCAGAACGGACCGCCAGGGGAAACCCTGCCCAACGGTGGGTGGCGCACCCCCTGGCGTCGCCTGCAGCGCCGCCGCTCACGGTGGCAGTTCATCGAGTCGCCGCCGCTCCCTCCTCCGTGCTCCCCCGGTGCCGATTCTTGGCTCGAAAGGAAGAGGAGAGGAAACCCAGTCGATTGGTGGGTGGCACGCGAGCCGTGGCAGCCGGACGGAGGAGATCGGGACGCCGGTGATTCAGATCGGGAGAGAGAAGGTGAACAGTAACTTAAGAGCTACAGTAAAATGCTACAGTGATTGGTAAATACCCGAAATGGAAAGTTACCCCCTTTCCCAAAATAATTTCCCTTTTTATAGTAAATTTTCATAAACAGTAAATAACTTCCTCAGGTCATAACTTCTTCCTACGACGTCCGTTTTACTCGTGTCGCGTGTCTACGAACTCGTATCGTCGCTCTCTACAACTTTCGTGAAGAAAACTTTTCAAAACTTACGAAGGATCACCAAGTCAACTTTTCCCCATAAAACTTAAAACATTTTTCAATTTTAACCTCCGAATATACTTCCGACATCGCGTGACAATTAAAATAAAGCGTACGAAATTCCAATACTCATAATTCAGTTAAATTGGGTTCGGGATGTGACAAGGCCAGCGTTTACCGTCTCCATTTCCTCATACCGAGCATTGGATTTTGCTCTATCCCGATCGCTCTCCGCGCGCAGGCGACCGACTTCTGCCCTCATCGCCTGTATCTCCCGCGCCATATCGTGCCGGTCGGGGCTGTACGTGGTGTCCCGGTCGCTGTCACCGAGCAGACTCTCCTCTTTGTCGCTCGGATCGTCCGAGAATGTCAGCAAAAAGCCCCAGTGCGTTGGTTGGTCGCCTTCCATCGGGCCTTTTCCGCGCGCGCTATCGTTGCATGCCCCCGGCGTGCCGCTTGGCCCCCCATAGCTGCCGCCTTTCTGGTTGCCCTGGTCGCTGCGCTGCTCCCGTACAGCGACCGGGGTGGAGATGAGCACTTGCTCTGGTGCGACCTGCCGACCCTCCGTTGTATTTCTTTCCTGCCCCGCTTCTGAGTTTTCTGCCATTTGGTGATGCCTACGTGACTTTTATCCAAAGCTTTCCCACAGACGGCGCCAATTGTTTCTGCACAAACCCGTAGGCCTAGTGGAAACTGATGAATCTAGATGTGATCTCCTCCTGCGAACCTGCTAATTAAGGGGAACACCGGGCGGGCCGGTCTTCTCCTCTCCGATGCCTAAGTTAGTTCAGTTGGGATGAATAGATAACTTAAGCAAGAATGATAAGAAATTGGAGAGATCAGTTACCTATTAAAGAAGGTAGTTGAGGCCCTTATGTAGGTGGTTGAGCGTGAGGTCTGGTCTCACTCTTCGATGTGGGACTGGTTTCCTTCTGTTCGTACATAAAAGGGCAGCTCTGGTGGGCTGTTCTGCAGGCTGGCGTCCCCGGTTCCCGGGCCCCTGGTCACAAGGTAGACTGCTGGGCCTCGGGTCCGGGTGCTGGTGATCCTGCTCCGGGCCTCAGTTCGGCCCCGGGCATGCTGGCTGCGGGTCTGTGGGCTGGTGTAGCCCCTCTGTGGCTACTGTCAACACTAACCACTTTAGAAATACGTCTGCATCAGTTCTCTCTATTTTAGCTTGATTTGAACTTAAAATATTTATTAAATTAATAAAAAGTGGTTTAAATGTATATATAAATTATATATAATTACATATAATGAATGTATTAAATTTAAATATTTTAACTTTTAGGTATCACGCTCTCTAAATTTGGTTAGCGAGATAGCTAAAAGTTAATAGAGAGTCTGGTATAACTGTTATTTTTCACAAAAAGCTAAGGAGTTATAATAGAGAGTCTGCTGAAGTTGCTCTTAGAGTACTTATACTTCCCTATTTAAACTCAAAGTAGTGCATTTTGAAACTTGAAAATAGTTTTGAAGGCCGAAGTGAATAGTAAATATTCTTATATATGATGATTCATGTGTTCAATAAAATTATATATTAGATCGACGTCCGTTGAAAATTATAAATATATATATATAGTCCTTCTTGGTTAAGGACGTCCGCACCATTCTTTATGGTGCATATTTGGTATTTTTGCTAACTTTTCGATTGAATTTTTACATCTCCACCGTCTAGTATTTAGGTACTCATGTATAAATCATCTCTGCAAATTTTCAGCCAATTTGATAACCATTAGCATATCAAACTAGATTAAAACAAATGGACAGACTGCATTTTGTCAAAACTAAATCGTTCATGTTTATGATAGTAAATCGCACTTTTGAATGCCTTAACGATTATCAAATTGGCTGAAAATTTGCAGAGATGATCTATACATAAGTACCTAAAGACTAGACGGTGGAGATGTAAAAATTCAATCGAGAAGTTAGTCAAAATGTCAAATCCGCACCATAAGGTTTGGTGCGGACGTCCTTAACCAAGAAAAATCATATATATATATATATATATATATATATATATATTGTTTCATTTATTGTTGTTACTTTATCAAATGTAGGAGATTGTCGTGTGTTAACTGTTAAACATAGGAGAATGTTTAAGCTACTTTGTTTAACTAATTATTTATAAGTTCAATTAAGACAAATATGATACGTGAAAAATATAAGCGTACTTTAAAAAGTGAAGACAAAGATATCTAATTTTTGACATCAAGTGTCGTGCTCTTATTAGTTGTCCCGGCCAGTTCAATGATCGGAGAACCACCGCCTCTTATGTGGTTGTGGCGCTACCTAAGTTTTAGCGGCGCTACAAATACACATATCAGGGTGATTCCTATCATCGCGTGTCGTGTTCTTCTTAATTGTCCCTAGCAACCAATGATAGAAGAACCATCATCGATTTGTAAAGCAAATAATGGCGGCGCTACTTAAGTTTTGGCATCGCATCTCGTGTTCTTCTTCATTGTCCACGTCAATCCAATGATTGGAGAACCATCACTTAATTTATAATGGAAACAATGTACAAGATCAACGAATCATTGAGTGCCGTTATATTTGAAACAATGTCATGCAAAATACAGCCCACTCTAGACGTTCTTTTGATCGTTACTGTCTGAACATCACGTTTCCCTGATTTTCATAATCTTAATTATATATGTCATAAAACTTTCCGTTTACTGTATATTCTATCAAACTAATAGAAACTTTTTTTTTTCAACTCCAATATTCTAGTATGCGTTTAGTGATTGTAAATAAGATTATTAAGATCATTAAATTAATAACTATCGGATTTCATAATTAAGATCTCAATTAGCGATTGTGTTCTGCTTATGTTTAGTTCTTGCACATTTTCCATGTATATACTATCCTTCTGCACAAAATAGGTAACAAATTAACAACAATTAACAAGAAACTAATGGAAAGAAACACGATCATCAATTTGATAAATTTTAGAATTTAACAGATTCAGTAAGTACCAGTAATTATTATTAAATAATAAAGAACCCTATTAGATAAAAAAAAAATTGAGAATAACTAGGCTAAAAATAAACAGAAAATATTTTCCCAGATTTCTTAAAAAAAGAATAAAAAAATGGTGAAATATTCACAGCCATAGGGATATTCTTGTTTGCACAGCGTCAGATATGGGGGCGGTGTCTGCCGTTGCATTAAAAAACAATATAATAATAAAACAACCCAAAATAAATGACAAAAAACCAAATTACTGGCTGCTTATTTTCCGCGAGTCATTAATTTCATAAACAAAAATTAAAAACTATAAATACCGAGGATATTTCCCCAAAGGAAAATAAGAAAATTTGCTGAGAACTCAGAATTGAAAAATTTAGAGAGAAGCATAAGATTTTGGGAGCCAAAAAGATATTTGCTTTTCCAATTCTGGCAACAAAACCAGTCTCTCACTCTTCCTCTTCTTCTTCTTCTTCTTCTCCACGCTTTCGCTTCTGCTCTTGTTTAGGGTTCTTCTCCGCTTCAAGCTTCGCTGAATTGAATCGTCGGCCTTTCGACGGTTTCCGGTGCCGATTCGGGTCAGTATTGATGTATTTGATCGCCATTTTCAATTTCTGTTATTGTTTCTGTGAATTTGAAGCTATGAAATTTTGGCGGTGGTTGTATTTTTGCTTCTTTTTTTTTGAAAGTTAGCTTCAGCTTATTAGTTTTTACTTGCATTTTTTAGTAGCAAAGAGTTGAGCATCAAGGATCTTGAAATTTTTACTTGTTGTAGTTTGTAGCTGATTTTTTTGTGCTGGCTTTGATTATTTGTTGAGCTGTTATATGAGTAATTTGTATCGTGTCTGTGTTTATGTGTGTAATTGAAGAGGTGCTTGAGTAGAATGGTGTATTGTTACTGCTTTTATAGGTTTGTTTTAGCTGATTATATTGCGGTGTTGGTATTTCTGCACAGGATTTTGAGTACTCTCAGCTCCTGCGTGGCGCTTCTCGAGAGTTTGCGTGGATGAAATCGGTGTAGACGAAGATGGAGAACGCAGTAGGTGGGGAAGCGTCCTCACCGGATCAAATGGAGGGGATGCAGCTTCAGAGTAAAGAAAACGAGCATTCATTGAGACATGAAAATGGGCACATGTTTGAGTGCCAAGAGATGCGGATGCCTGGCGACGAAGATCAATCACTGCGTATACCTGTTGGGAGCAATTGTCCGGAGAGCTCAGGTCAGGAGGGTGTTGTGAAGCCGTATGATGGCTTAGGCTTGTATTCGAGTGGATCAAGGAGCGGGAATGGTGGGAGTTCACGAGTCCATACTGCGTTCATAGATTATGGTCAGGTAAGATCAAATGACTTGGAGAATGTGGAGTACCCATCTTTGGATAATATTATGGCTCAAAGGGCAAATGGTGACAATCTGGTTGAAGTTGTGGCAGAATTGAAAAATACTCCAGAAGGAGGGGTTTCAGCCAGTTCATATGGAGGTATTCGGACAAAAATGCTTTCCAAATCAAGATCAGAATTTTATGTAAAGACTACATTGAAGGGTAAGGGTGCTTATTTCAAAGGTCCAAATCATGATGGCGGTCATCTTGAATCTAAGAACCGTAACAGTATGAAGATTACTGGTGGTTCTAGGGCTACTTCTGATCCAAAACAGAGTCTGGATGCCAATATTGTTATGCCTTCTTCCAATGATGTGAACTTTGTGCCCAAATCACCAGCCTTGGAAAATGATGCAATCAGCTTAAGAGATTGGCTGAGAATTGAACGTCCTAAAGCCAATAAAGTTGGGTGTTTGTATATATTCAAACAAATTGCAAATATCGTGGATCATTTTCACTCTCAAGGAGTTGCTTTGCAAGAATTGCGCCCTTCTTTTTTTAGGTTGTTGCCTTCGAATGAGGTCAAGTATGTTGGCTTACCAATCCCAAAAGAGATACTAGAAAGTGCTATGGATAAAGGTATCTGTCATTCAGAAAATAGTTCAATGAGAAAAATGTCTGTTGAGCATGAATTTTCTTCTGTTGGTTCAAGTGCAAAGAAGCAAAAGATCAGCCAGAACACTAGATTAGTTAGCCCATGGCCTCAGTTCCCTGCTACGTCTTGTTTCCGGCGTGAAACTAGCAATGCTAGCCACATCAACAGCTATGGTCTCCTAAATAGAAGTCCTCATATGTATAATGCAGCTCAACAACACTTGACTTCAATCACCGAGCAATTGGAAGAAAAGTGGTATATCAGTCCTGAAGAACTCACTGAAGGCAGCTGTACAGTTTTGTCAAATATCTACAGTCTGGGCGTTCTTCTTTTTGAGGTGCAAAAATAATAGAATTATGTTGTTGCTACCGATGATATTGCTTCCCCAAAATATTGCTTTACCAAATTGAATTTTCATACTAATGGATTTGGGTCTTTCATTTCAGTTGCTCGCGCATTTTGACTCAAACAATGCTGTTGTCACAGCAATGTTCAATCTGCGTCATAGAATTCTTCCTCCTAATTTTCTGTCAGAAAACGCTAAGGAGGCTGGATTTTGTCTTTGGTTACTACATCCTGATCCGTCTTCACGTCCAACATCAAGGTAATGCTGAACCCATGTCATGTGAATATATAAGATTCTATTTGACACTATCTATGGAGAATCTGATACAGTGATCTGTCATGGTCTGTATGACTTATCATCAGAAAAGATATTTACATTTGTTATCTTACTGCATGAAGAACGATGTATTTGGTATCTACTGACAAAATCATTAGTTTTGAGGTTCCTTTAGAAAGTTAGTAGAACTGTTCCTTGTGTTCCTTTCAATGTTGTGATTGGTGTCACACTTAAATAACAATGGAAACAAGCAGTCTGTATGATTGGGAGAGCGTTTAGTAATTGTCGTTTTCTTTGGCTGATTGAACTTCAAGATTATGAAACTGTATTGTATTTGCTTTCTTGTAGAGCATCTTGATATATCAAATTAGAATTTGATGTTATCTTGATATATCCATTTGTTTTACTGAATATTCAAGTATTATTTGGTACTTGATGAACTTTTCCTCTAGAGTTTATAATCCCTTTGACCAAATAAAAGAAAATATGAAATGTTAACTTACTTTGTGCTTTAAAATATACTGTTCTGAATTCATAATTGATACTTACAACAGGGAAATTCTACAATCGGAAGTAGTCAATGGATTACAGGAGGTGTGTGAAGAGAAAGTGGCTTCTTCTATAGTTGAAGAGGATACTGAATTGGAACTGCTATCTCATTTCATCATGTCTATGAAAGAAAAGAAGCAGGAGGATGCCTTCAAGTTGATGGAAAGCATAAGGGTTTTAGAAGCAGATGTTGAAGAAGCTGAGAGGAGGCATTGTCCAAGAAAACCCTCGATTGATCCTGACTGGTACAAAGAGTCCCTGGGTGGATGGAATAATGCATGTAAAGAAGCTTCAAGATCGGAGGTACTTTCTCCATTACCCCATCTTCCTAGTTCAAATGAGTCAAGGTTGACAAGGAATATTGATCAGCTTGAGAGTGCTTATTTCTCTATGAGAAGGAAAATTCAGCCTGCTGAAGCTGATTGTACTGTACGCATAGATAAAGAGCTATTAAATACTCGCAAAAATTGGTATATGGAATCAGAGGATGATGGTTTGAAGACTCCTCCTGATCAGTTGGGAGCTATCTTTGATGGTTTATGCAAGTATAATCGGTACAGTAAGTTTGAAGTATGTGGTACTCTCAGAAATGGAGATTTCAACAGTAACTCAAATTTGATTTGCTCTTTGAGTTTTGATCGGGATGAGGACTACATCGCTTCTGCTGGGGTTTCAAAGAAAATAAAGATTTATGAGTTCAATGCACTGTTCAATGATTCTGTTGATATTCATTATCCATCAATCGAGATGTCAAATGAATCAAAGATTAGCTGTATTTGCTGGAACAACTACATCAAGAACTATCTCACTTCAACTGATTATGAAGGTTTAGTGAAGGTATGTATAATTTAACATTTTTAAGCCATATTAACTTGGTTATTGTACTGTAGAAACGACTTTGTCAATTTCTTGACCTGATACCCTTGTGATATATACTTGCAAGATTTAGAGAATTATGATATTTTAAGGCTATGTCTCTGCAAACTTGACTCGTTTTTATAACTATATATTGTCTTATGTATTTACTATAGGCCTCCCTATTGATGAATGATTCTTTATTGATTTTCTTTTCTGGATATTCAGTTGTGGGATGTGAGCACTGGTCAAGAGTTTGCTCAATACAGAGGGCATGAACAAAAGGCTTGGTCTGTAGATTTTTCTCAAGTGGATCCTACAAAATTAGTCAGTGGAAGTGATGACGGTTCTGTGAAAATATGGAGCATCAATGAGGTATGCTATCACATAAATATACCAATAAGAAGTTGATGCTTTAGGGCATTATAAATTTATAATTGTAGCTTGAGGATAAATTGTTAAATATTGTTTTATAGTTTTTCTGTTCCAATTCTTCAAAGTTAATAAAAAGGGAGATGTTGTTGTATCTTTTTTCTATTGTTTATGAATTATGAAGACAAGTTTTACTTGTTCAATCATCAAATTATTAAATTTACCATTGAAGAAATTTTTTCTGTCTCCCCAATGTGGGGAAATGAAATAGGAAATCTCTACTGATTAAACTAGCAGACTTGAAAATGAAAATCGGTAAAGAAAAGCTTTGATGAAATAGGAAATCTGTGTTGAATAATCACCTGTTACTAATAGATAATTAATGCTAATAGTTGCACAGTTCTTGGTGAAAACTAAGCTAGCTTAAACTTGCTGCAAATTTGAATTTTCAATTGACATTATGAACCCTAATAAATTGATATCATATATTCTCATTTTACTCCTTTAACAGAATTTTCAAGGGGGCTTTTGATGCTAAAAACTTGTAAAGATTGTATTCTCGCCAAATGACGTTGCAACATGTCTTTTTACATTTTTGCACTTCTTTATGCAGTACCCGCTACTGTTTTTGATTTTGTGATACTTTCTTTTAATATCAATGTTTTTGGGTTCTTTTTGTCAGAGCAATTGTGTAGGCACTATCAGAAACAGAAACTTTGCAAATGTATGCTGTGTACAGTTCTCTGCTCACTCCACTAATTTGGTGGCCTTCGGGTCTGCGGACTACAACACATATTGCTATGATCTTCGTAATTCTAGAACGCCCTGGTGTGTATTGGTTGGTCACCAGAAAAGCGTAAGCTATGTTAAATTCTTGGATTCTGAGACCCTTGTTTCTGCATCCACCGACAACACTTTAAAGCAATGGGATCTCAACAAAACTACTGCAAGTGGTCCATCCACCAATGCTTGCTGCAATACCCTCAGTGGGCATACCAATGAGAAGGTTGGTTCTCCCACTATCTATTTTAGGTTCTTTAGCTACAGCTTATTCTTTTTTTCTTGACATCTATATTAAGATCATAGTTGCATTGACCACATTGTAACTATCTGACAAAGTCTTTCCTCTGTTTTTCTCGCTCGTTCGACACTATGGATGCTTACTTCCTCAGAACTTTGTGGGCTTATCCGTTTCTGATGGTTACATAGCATGCGGTTCAGAAACAAATGAGGTATTCATGAGTTCCCTGTTATTTTGTTTATTTAGTAATGAACTCAAGTAGGAAGCACTTGTAAAGTTGTGATCAAAGTAGAAGCTCATACCTATAAAAAGATACAGAGATATCTAGTTCTCTATAGAGGGCTTAGGTCACATCTGTAGTATAATTAAAATATAGCATGACCATCTTCTTTAGCTTTTATCTTGATTTTGATATCTCAATTCCTTGTTCCAGGTTTATGCTTATTATAGATCTCTGCCTATGCCAATCACTTCGCACAAATTTGGTTCCATTGATCCTATTACGGGAAAGGAGACTGTTGATATTAATGGACCATTTGTTTCAAGTGTCTGCTGGAGACAGAAATCAAAAATGGTGGTTGCCGCTAATTCAAGTGGGTGCATAAAAGTGTTGCAGATTGTTTAAGGAAAAGGCATGTGAATCTGCTAGTTTTTTCGTCTGAAGGCATAATATAAGGTTGAGACTTTAAGTCTATATGACATGGAGAAACTGGAAGAGCTTTTCACAAGAAGATTGAATCCTGGGATTTGTCTAATTATAGCAATCCATGCGAGATAGGAGGGTCCCAAGACAACTAACATACTAGTGGCACAGCATTTCTGCCCTAAACATCAGAAGGACAACTAGCTGGTTGTGAAACTTTATTGAATCTCAGGTCTTATGGTGGTGCCAGCACGAGAGCTGACCAATGTTAAATTGCTTTCCAGTCCAAATAAGTAAAGGAAGCTTGAGGATTGGTTTGCAACATTCGGTTTCAAGATGCCATGGCAGTTACATATGGAAATCAACATTTTGGAAGAGTGTCTATCATCTAGCGATGCAGGTTTGTTGTTCATCCTAAGCATCATTCCTCAAGGAAAAAAAAAAATCCAGTTAAATTATGCAGGAATGATGTTAGGAGGTCATGTGTTCTTATCAGAGTAGCTTATCCATTGTCTGGTAGTTGTCATCTACTTGTAAGCCTGTATGAGTAAGCCATTTGTTTATAAAAGAAGTAGAAGTATTGCAACCCTTAGGATTGGTATCGAGTTGTTTCAAGTGTATAGTGTAAAACAGAGGGAGGGATCAGCTCTTGTAAATGTTCAGGAATTAGATATATATGACGACTATGGTTTTTTGGAGACCACACAGGGAGATGCTTTGGTCTTTTACCCAATTCTCATTTTTCTGTTAACCTGTGTCATCTGCAATTCAGAGACAAGCGTCGTCTTTCAGTTTTATTTATATATTTCTTTGTTGGGATCATTGTTGATTAACCTTTATTTGTTGGGATCATATACGGTGTGCATAATTCTGCAGGACATGGCAGTCATAATTAAACTTGTAATTCTCTGCGCATAAGATTTCATTGATTTTTTTATTATTTTTTCATCTTAAAATCAAAAGGTAACAATACAAAACACTTAACATGTTTGAAATTCACAAAAGAAGTAAAGAAAGAGGAAAAATTCACTGTGTCTATGTTTAAGGAATCAAACTAACATATTTCTTTAAGGGTAGTCTGTAGTTTTTTTTAGTATATCATCGTGGAATTTTCATTCACTGCTAAAATGCTATTTGAGGCCAGCTGCTCTGTGGTTGTATATGGTGAGCAAAAGGCTAATGTAAATCGGAATCCGAGACATGTCCTCTCTGTTTACAGCTGCTGCTTCGAGTTGTATTCATAGGATGCTTCGGGCTCATATTCACATTCATATTCATGGGATGCCTTGGGCTCATATTCATATTCATAGGATGCCTTGAACTCATACAACTCAGTGGTGGACTGGTCTTGTTAGTCTTTGAACTGCGACCAAATGAGCTTTTTGGCGAAGAAGCTTTCGACGATTGGAGTTTTGCTGCTGGAAGTTTCGGGGAATAGATTTTTGGTGACGAGAGGTTTGGTGTTGGAAGTTTAGGCAATGAAATTCTTGATGTTGTTTGTGCTTCTGATGAACCTGTGTGACCATATCAAACGAATTGTCAGTCAAAATTTCTATCTGGGGAAGTACAGAACAGAAGCCTTCATACACTTAATTGAACTGAACATAGGGGAAGTCATTGTTAACTGACCTGAGGAATTTCTGCCCCTCACTTCTGAACGCTTCTTTGCACTGAGACTTCTCTTAGTTGGCGCCTCGGAGAAAACTGATCTCACATCATAAAGTGACCTCACATCAGAGCAAAAAGACCTTGTATCATCTATAACAGTGAGACTGTCACTCATGGAAGGATCGGCTTCTGCTTCCGCCTTACACATGGAAGCTGTTTCAGTCACGGAATCCAAACTCTTGACCCTGGCCAAGCCAGGAGTCTTCTCCTTCTCTCCTAGTTTATATGAAAACATTTGGAATGGAATTTGCGATATGGAGGATGCATCAGCATGCCCTCCTGCCTTATAATGCTTCTGGAACCATGCTTCTATTTCGCAGTAGTCCGTAGGAGGGGATTGCAGTATTGGTGGCTGATCAACATCAGGGTTCATGGCTAGGAACTTCTTTATGTAGCGTAAGATCCTGCAAATGGATGAGAAACTCAGGCGCTGAGAAGGGTCAGTCTGCCAACACCTCTTGGTTAGATTTACAAGGTACTTTGGTGAAGGGAATGGAAATAGAGGCCTCCCTCCTGCTCTTATAGTCTGACTCATCTTGTCCCCTTGGAGATGTGAATCTTCAAAAGGAATCTTCCCAGTCAAGAGCTCAAAGCAAAGCATCCCAAAGCTGTATACATCTGCTTTCTCCGTGAATTTGGAACGGACATATGTATTTCCTGTTTGTTCTTGCTCAGCTAGGACTTCTGGGGCACACCAAATAAAAGGGTCGATTTCATTTTTCTGCTGCTGATGTTGCTGTGAGTTTCGGTACGTAGGTTTATTTTGTAAAGATGACAAACCAAAACCCGAGACTTTTGCTTGGAAGAAACCTTCTGTGGAGCTCCTTGCCTTGAGAAAGATATTGAAGGGGTTCAAATCACCATGGTAAATCTTTCTGGAGTGGAGGTACTCCATGCCTCTTGCAATCTGAAGCATGATATCAACAACTACTGGGAGAGAGAACAAGATCTGCCTTCTTGCACCGCAGTTCTCCTTCATGTAGCACCGGAGATCCTTGCTCATCAACTCCATAACAAGATAACATTCCTTCTTATCTTCATTATAAAACCCGCAAAGGTATTGTAGTACATTGGGGTGGGAGAGTGAAAGGAGAGTTGAAATCTCAGACCTCAACGGTTCAAGTTCCCCAAAGAAGTGTCTCATGGCAAAGTTGTGCCCCAACCAGTGGATTTCCTTGTACTGCCGTCCATTTCCCAACCGCCGCTTAATGTTGTAATCCTTAGCTCCTAATAGTACTGAGCTCGGAAACAGTCTCCCATTCGAAAACTCTGCGCCGTGTAGTTTCTTGAGTAGCAAGTCTCCAAGCTGCTGCTCATTCTTTGTCAAAGCAACAGCTCCAGCAATTTTCTTCTCATTGAGAGCTTCAACGAGCCTCCATCTATCTTCTTTATAAGCACTCTCCAACCTTTTGCACATCGTCTTCGGCACCAAATACTGCTTCCCAAATCTCCACTGGAAAAGTTTTGGATCATTCCACTCCAAATCATACTTTCTCTTAAGCACAATCCTCTTCTTCTTCATCTCATCATGATCGAGTCCCGCAATCTCTCCAGCGCTCTCGATTGCCTCAATCACAGCCGGCAAGTAGCAGAACAAATTGTGTATGTAAAATTCGACACAGTCCTTGTTCTGATGGAGGGCGATTGCTTTGCCCCACCAGTCTTTGGCATCCATGCAGTTTCTGATGTAGATCTCGCCTTCTCTGAAAACTGTGTAGAGCTCCCTCAAAGGCTGATCTAAACCCTTCCATTTGGTCTTTTTTTCCTCTAGTTTCAGGTTCAACCTGATCTCCTCCCCAATTGTCTCAAATGCCGACGTGAAAATATCAAGCAATAAACAGCACTGCCCTTGATTGATCTTGATACCATCTTGTAAGACCATCAAGGCCTTAATACTCCCCAAAACCTCTCCGATATGCCGGAATTGTTCCATTCCGGCCCAAAATTAAAGTTTCTCTATCCCGTTACGTAGATAAATTAAGCCCTCAAATGCAACAATCAAAGGCTCAATAAGCTCAAGACAAAACGTCTGCCAAAACAACAAAAAAAGCCTACATTGAGGAACAAAATCATACAACCTTGCTTTGTTTTAATACACAAACATTCAAAACTTGGTTTCCTATGCCAAGAAATGAACTTCATTAAAGGGGTACCCGCAAGTTAAACAAACACATGCCTGAAATGACAACAAGATCTCAAATAGCCGGGCAACCTATTTCATCAACAACACAGATTGATGTCTCTTGGAACCTTCAACAATCCGATCATGATCAAGCCGCAGCAGCCAGGTTCCCAATAGCCACCAAAGTCACAAACACATAAACAAAAGCAAACCCAGAAGAAAAATGGAATGTAGGTTTGACCAAAAACCAACAAAGAAAAACCCGTATAACAAACAAATGAAAGGTAGCTAGGTTTGAGTTTGACCAAAAGACACAAAGGAAATATCAGATATTTGAACCAGATGAAGAAGAAGAAGAAGAATAACAGACCGATGTTCTGGAAGTAGAAGCTAGCTCCTTCCTCCTCTGTCAGGTGGATGTTCTGGAAGTAGAAGCTAGCTCCTTCCTCCTGGTCAGGTGGTTTATTACCTTCAGACACAAGAAACTGAAAAACTAATTTTGGGAGATAAGAGAAACTAAATCTACGAGGCGGCCGTTTCGTCACCTTGTTGTATTATACTCAATGTATTTAATTTTAGCAAAAACTGAAGCGAATAATTGCAAACATCTGAGACAAACCAAGATGTGAAACAGTAGGTTTCAATTGTTTTTTTTTCTTTTTGAGAAAAATAGAACAAACAAATATTGCATGAATTAGACGAATGGGGTATTGGAAATGGAAACCAAAGCTGTTGAACAACTCCAGTTTCGTTGGACTCTATTTATGCTTTGTGCCGAGATTTTCGTCTGAGAGTGAGAAGGACCTGAAGAGACAACACTGAATATAGGTGGTTTTGAAAAACCGTGTTGCCCTTTCTCTTTCTGGTGACCAAAAAAGGTTTGCGGGAAGGTGGACTGGGATGGACGGCATATCATGAATTGTACATTTGTATGTTTAGAAGCAACTAAGCAAATTAAGCAGGGCTTTGAAAGATTAAACAGTTTAGATTTAAAAGAAACTGAGTTGTTATTTACGTATTAGGGTGTTCTAAGCATCCTCAAGCTTCTTATGGGTTTATTAATGGAATCACTCCAATATTTTAGTTTCCCTCAGCTGAATGTTTCATATACGTTCGATCAACATTTCATCTCGTTAGATATATCTAACTTATAGAATAATCGACTACTCATATCATTATAACAATGTTTACGTTAATTCAAAAAGTAATTTTTGGATGTTTAAGGTACGGTTCAACCAATCTACTACGTTATTAGTACTTAGTACTTTTTTTTTTTGGTAAGCGACGTAAGGGTTAACTCATCACCCTTAGCCGAAAGTTTATTAATAGAGAAAATAAAGTACAAAAGGAAGGGGGGACTATGCCAAAACCACCTCCAGAACACCACTCAACAAGTTGAGCATACCCATAGCCTGTACAACATCCAAAAACAAACTTTATTTTCATTACAGACAAACTTAAAACAATGAAACCTAAAGCAACAAAATAAGAAACATGAAACATTTTCCACAGAAAAATACGCATACTAACGAAATCTGTAAGCTGCAGCTGAGGACAAATCTCTCCCATATAACCGGTCAATGAAAGCAGACAGACTATCCCACCATTGATACCCAACATTACGGGCGCCAAAGTTAGCCAACGCATCCGCCACCACATTCTCTTCCCTGTAAATATGAGAAACTTTACAATGCATCTGGCGAGCAGTATAGAGGTAGTTACTCCAAGCAACTCTCAATCTCCATGGAAAAGCATAGAGTTCCTGAAATAATGAACAACTAGGGACAAATCAATTTCTAGCCAGAGACGAGTCCATCCATTTGCTCAGGCAATCCAAAAAGCCTCAATCACTGCCAAAACCTCCGCATCAATGGCACTATGAACCTCCACCTTTCTTGAAAACGTCCCCATGAACAACCCCTCATGATTTCTATAGATACTACTAAAACCCGCGGTAACAGAATCACAAAAAGAACCATCAGTATTGACTTTTATCCAATTATCAGGAGGAGGGTCCCATCGGACAAGAGTGAAATTCGGAGCCTTAACAGGAAACGAAGAGAGACGCAGCACCTGAAACATATCTTATACTCCTGAAATTCTTTCACAAGGAGCAAAAGAAATCAAAGCTGACTCCCTCAGGGCAATCAAAAATGAATGTTTGAATCTCAGTGAATCAAAAGTTGCCTCCTCAAATCTGATCTTGTTTCTATGAGTCCATATGCACCACAAAGCATTACAGAAAGCAAAACTTCATAACTCTCTGCTACTATATGACATACTGTTTAAGAACTCCTGAGAGACTAGGTGCAAAAGAGGAGTATCTGGAGATAAAAAAAACTCTGAACCAAGAAGCTAGTCATTGCCAAAAATCATTGATTATGTGGCAGCTAAAGAAAAGATGAGTTAGAGTCTCGTCGCTCAAACTACAAAAAAGAGCATTTGAAAGGTACAATAATATGATCTCGAGGAGGTTTGAGTCTCTCACTTTCCTTCAAATAAATTAGCTCCATCATAAGGTCGATCATGACTTCTAAAAAACGATTAACTTTCTATGTTGGGTAGGTATGGACGTTAGTGAGTTCTTTTTGAATATGATCCCATTTTGACATTAATCTTCCATTCTTCTTTATTTTCTCCAATAGGTCATCTTCAAGAAAATGTCTCACATTAAAAAAGACTTAAATTTGAAATTGTCTATAGAACATTTTTTAGCCACATCCAAGTTACCAAGTAGCTTTGTGTGCATGCATTAAAAGCTTATAAGTGCTCGAGTTTTGATGGCAAATGAAAGTCCGACGTCGACGGCGATTAGTGCTCGTCAAATAATCAAATCCATATAAAAAGAAAATAATAATAATAACAACACCGGGTCATACCCGTTAAAAGGAAATAACCCGACCCGAGCTCCATAGAAACTACGGTAAGAAACATGAGTTTAGATTTCAGTGTTCCCTATAATCTCAACTAGATTTCATCACCAAAACAAGAAAACAAAGTAAATGGCGACCCAAATCTGTACTAAATGTTCACTAAATCCTTAAAGTAAGAGTCTTTATGCGACCTGCGCAACATCTGAGTCACTTTGAAGAAGACGAAGATGCAGTGGTACTTTGTTGCTGCGCTACTCACCGTTCTCACCAGCTCTCAGGTTAGAAGAATACCCTTTCTTAATTTTGTGGTCTTTTTCTTGTTTTGAGTTTACATTAGATCTTTACCTTGATTGGATTTTCGAACCCATGTTCTGAATTTGGAAAAGTTTTGGTCTTTTTGCCCAAATCAATTCAGTGATGCCTTTGTGTTGTAACCCATATAGTCTTTTTCGGTTTTGAGTTACTGTCTATGGCGTCTGTGCCTTACCCACAAAATGAAATGTGTGTAGGAATGTCACAGTGTGTCGATTACATGTATTGATTCTGGATGAAAATGATGGAGAGAGGTTGTTGGTTTGTAGTTTTGATTGGCTATGTTGACTGATAGTGGTAAAGAGCTGGGGATGGAAAATGTGGCTAAATACTTATGCTATGGAAAGTACAGTCATCCACATTATATTTTTCGAGCTTTTGTTGGAAGCAAGATAATATGAAGGGAAAAGTAGTGCTTTGTCAGATGGCCAAGTATTTGATAATATGATCAATTTAGAGCAGAATCGTAATGCCACCAATGTGCATATAGATGACCTCTTTTCTTGAGTATTATGGATGGATACACTTGATGTCCAATTTCTTCTAACCCATTGGTAAGGTGATTGATTGAAGACTTAAAACTTGGTATTCTTACTGTATTTTGAAGATCAGTAGAGGGTCTGTGGTATCTGGTCTAGAAGCTACTATGCAACAAGCTAACATCAATTAGTAACAAGAGGCAAGTTTCCTATTTTACAAAGTAATAACTGGTCTCTTCTAGGCAGTGGTGGAATTAGATCTAAATTGAAACCTAAGGCAATGCTTATTTGCCGTATGGAGCTTTCAGCAACAGTCAAGTTTATTGACTTTTAATACAAATCCATATCTTTTTCCACTTCCTATACAGATTTATGTATTGGAACTTGGAAGTGGGTGTCATTGCCTTTTGTATTTTAACTCTGCATAAAATTTTCTAGACATATATATCAGTAAACTACTTGTACTTATCTGATCATGTAATTGAAATTTCTGGAGTAGAATAACTTTGGTTGTAAGTTTTTTTTCATGGCCAATAGAATTGATTTGTCAATTCAGTACCGAACTGATATCTAGTTTTCAGTTCATAGCTGAAAGTATTGATTCCTTCATGTTATACTGTGCCAGGGAATCTTGACAACTCTCTCTCAAAGTAATGGCAAATATAAGTACGACTATGCAACTGTTCCGTTTCTTGCTGAAGTATTCAAGGTACTTCACTGGAGCTCATTAAGTAGATCATTTACCTTGCAAGTTAACATTGATTTGCCTCACCAAACCATTAAATGGAGACATTTTTCCACAATATTATTGACTTACTTTCTTATAATACTTGGTGCCCTTAAAATTGTGCTGATATATTTCAGCATTTTGTTCTTACATTGCAGCTAGCAGTTTCCTGTGTATTTCTTTGGCGAGAGTGTCGCACATCCGCTTCTGTACGAATGACTACAGATTGGAAGAGTGTGCGCTTATATCCTATTCCTTCAATCATATATCTAGTTCATAACAATGTTCAGTTTGCTACTCTTGTTTATGTGGATACTTCCACATATCAGATTATGGGTAATCTGAAAATTGTTACCACGGGCATATTATTCAGGTGCCTACTATTTTCGTTTTCCTCGTGATAAAAGATTTTTTATTTTTTTTTTAATCCGTGTCAAACTATACTTTATCCATTGCTATTTAATTGTTAACTGATTGATTCATCTGTTCTTTGGGATGCTTTAGGCTATTCCTAAGAAGAAAACTTTCTAATCTGCAATGGATGGCAATTGTGTTATTAGCTGTTGGAACGACCACAAGCCAGGTGATAAAAAATTCTGTTTATTTTTTTTTGTTTTGGGTGCTGGAAGCTAATATTTATTCTCGTTTGAAAAATAGATTGAAAATTAGATGCAAAATGATATTAACCTATTACTGAGTAGAAATGGTTCAAAAGTTTTTCTATTTTAGGGAATTAGCCATTGTTTGATGGCTCCTGTTTAAAAGATAATATTATCTATAACCATTTTACCTCAGAAATATGAGACCTTTATCTGACCTTCCAGGATTAAAATAAAACTAGTTGTGCTGTTTGCTTATCTCAAGTGTATTTGTGATGGTCATATGTTGATTGATTTTCATTAATCTTGTAGGTTAAAGGTTGTGGGGAAGCATCATGTGATTCATTATTCTCAGCACCAATCCAAGGATATGCTCTGGGGATCCTATCTGCTTGTATGTCAGCATCGGCAGGTGTTTACACAGAGTTTCTTATGAAGAAGAACAATGATAGCTTGTACTGGCAGAATGTACAATTGTATACGTAGGTATCTTTTCTCCAAACCATGCTTTCATTACTATGACAAGCCTTAACTTGCCATTCATTTTGTTTGCATTATCACTGATTATGTGTCATATCTGATCGGGGAACTCTCCATTTGTAATTACCCAAAAGATTGGGTCATGCCTATTAGATGCACTTCTTTGTTATGTGTTTTAATTTTCAACTACTAATTAAGTATTCATACACTTCTCCTTTATCTTTTATCTTTACCTGTCAAGTCATTTCTAAATACAGCATCAACAGTGTCTTGTGGTACTTCAATAGATACAATCTTCTATTATGAGGTATATAGCATGATAACTATAAGTTTTCTAAATCTACCAACTTACATTGGTGTAATGTTAATCCTTTTCAGGTTTGGTGTGATTTTCAATATGGCACGTCTTGTCTTCGATGACTTCAGGGGTGGATTTGAAAATGGTCCTTGGTGGCAGCGCATTTTCAATGGATATAGTGTTACAACTTGGTTGGTGGTGTTAAATCTTGGGTCTACTGGCTTGCTAGTCTCATGGTTGATGAAGTATGCTGACAATATTGTGAAGGTAATGAATTTGGATTAGTACCCACGTTTTCTCTTTGTAGATCTGAAAATACAAATCTCAGAACTGATGCAACATGAAGTATATTAGATTATTAGTTATAAGTGATCTGTATGGTAGGGTAGTAATGTAGATGTAGAATATAGGGTTTAGCATCAACTTAGTAAGTCCTTTTCTGTAGAACATTGAACTCTTTTGCTCTCTGAGACTCTGATCACTCTTTCGGGCCTTTCAACCTCCTATGTTCATTTTATTTGCTCTTTCAGGTGTATTCCACTTCAATGGCAATGCTGCTGACAATGGTCTTATCTGTATACCTTTTCACTTTCAAGCCCACATTGCAGGTATGTTCCGTGGGCACTTAAAAATGTAGTTCTCCTTCACTCTGGCAGCCAGTGAATAGAGATTAGATGATTTGTAATATTGATACTCTTGTTCCTTGTGTTCTTGCAGCTCTTTTTGGGTATTATTATCTGTATGATGTCACTACACATGTACTTTGCCCCTCCGAACACGCTGGTAGACTTACCATTGCCTGTAAAAGCAACCCCTGAGGGTCTGAAAGAAGTTGCTGTTGTTGAATGAAGATCAGAGTCCTGATGCTTCTCTTGTTGGGGGAAACTAATGCTATCGCAAGTTGCAGCTAATTGAAGAAACTGGAACATAGTACAATTAGCTCATAGACAAGTTTGCAATGAGGGCTTAGATTCTTCTTTGAACCAGCAATAGCTGTCAGAGGACAACTTAGTGTAGCTGGGATTTCGCTGTTGACGTAAAACTTGGTGAGAAAGTGATTCAACCAGTTACTTGAACAAATTGATCGATTAGCTGAAATTATTTTTCTGTTATTTGTGCTGGATATACCTTTTAGAAACATGTATCTTTCAGGAAAAAGATAACTCTTGTTAGATTGATTGTCTATATCCTGATAATGGGGATTGCTCTTAATATTGAAATGAAGTTTACCACTATTTTTACTGTATATGTGTTATTTACTCGGGTGTTTAGTAACCTTTTGTTCTAAAACATAGGAAAGCAATCACTGAAGTTTCCTCTTGCAGCAACTCAACTTGTTTGGACCCCAAATATGAAAATTGGCAGTACTTGTACTGCCAACACTATGAGTAAGATTGAATTGTTAGACTTCTGCTACAGGCCTATAACACAAAGCTGGAGACTTTTGCTGCATCATTGCTGAACACAGCTTTCCTCCCTATTCTGCGATGAAAAATAAAAAGTACCAAGTTGGACATTATTTCTCGACTTTGCATTGAATTATGAATTGCAAGATCCAGAAAAATGGGTGGCTGATGATTCAATTTGCTCAATTATAGAATCCTAATCATTCTACCTATCTTTGTGCATTTAATTTTAGGATAGATATGTTTCACTTTAAGTTTTGTAGAACTGTGCATTGAATTGTAACTCTCCAACTAATCTAGTAAAATAGCCATCATTAAATTCATAAAAACCCTTCACTTTCAACACATTAAATGTCATTTCACAACCTCTTGTCTTCAAGCACATACTGGAATAATCCAGTTCCTCTCTCTTGCTCTATAAAAGGCCAACTTTGCAACACCAAAATAGCAGCAACTTTGCATGACGATCATGAGTACTGCAAACCACGTTTTCGCTATGCCCCGGCTGGGATCAAATAACCAGACGAGCAACAACACCAAGATGTGTAGTTTCCAGATGCCGCTGCACTACCCGCGGTACCAGAAGAGTGACTATGAGACCATGCCTGAGTGGAAGCTGGACTGCCTCTTGAAACAGTATGGCCTCCCAGTCTATGGAGATGTCAACCAAAAGAGGAAGTTTGCAATGGGGGCCTTCCTTTGGCCTTCACAATATGACTGATCTGAGCTTAAGTTTCATGTCATATTCTTCAGTGTCTGTATTCAGCTATGTATAATTACGTTCTCTGTCTCCTTTTCTCAATGTAAACAAATAAGAGATGTAGCTAATAAAGTTTATTTTATATATCTACTATGTTTGCTGCAAATAATGTTTAAGTTACACTGGTTCTTTTTCCATTTTAGAGACCAAAAAGGGAATGGAAAAAGGCTATCAAAGAAAAATTCGTAGTTTGAGAAGCTTAAAAGGTTGTAAACACACAATCAATTAAGATTCAGCTGCAAATTTCTATCATGTTTGCTGCAAAGAAATTGACCGCATTATGTGCAACTGAAAGTATCTCTTCAATTTTGCACCCTCCATAACGCAGAAACCCCTCAGTGTTCCTTTCTATCCTATCATTGTGCTAGATCACTAAGTTATCTACAGTACCACACACCATTTAGCGAATTTGAAGATTATTGGCACGAAAGATTAGCTTCAAACTTACCACTAGCCAGTCCCAGATGTAAAAGATAGCTTAGCATATGACTTTGGTTCAATCCATCTGTAAGTGATAATCAGATTGCTCAGTTTCTTTCACTTGCATTCACTAATAGTCAGATTGCTCAGTTATTATGTAAGTGGTTTATGCCTTGGCATTTTGATCCTTAGGAACCAAATAAACCGCAAGTATATATATCTTTGATCTTGATAGTACTGTGGTTAGAGACCAAATAAATTTCTTACTCCTCATCATTGGATGTTAATAACTTAATATTAGGTTGATTGAGGCCTCCATCACATATGGATATAAGTTTTAGGACCCAAAAAACATGGATAGCAGAAGTTATTGAAAAAAAATTAAATAATGGTCCTCATCAATATTATGAACATAAAGAAGAATGTAAGAAATTAAATCTGATAAAGGATGTACAATGAATTGTGTTTGCATTTTGCTTCTTAGTAGGTCTCTCATAAATATGAAAACTACACATGACCTCTCATCCAGGGCATACACAGCTCTGACAGAAGACAATGGAGAATTGATTGAGGCAGTACTACTATTCTTCCTGCAATGTGACTAGCAATGCTACACCATGCATGTTCCGCACCACACCTCGAAAACAAAATTGAACGATCAACGATAAGACCATCGCTTGATGGCAAAAGGCGGTTCCCTAGCTTCTAAGTAAAGGACCGGGCAATTGGTTGAGCATCTTGTCTTAATATTTTTGCACTATCCTTTGTTCTTTTCTCCCTTAATACCTCTGTGTTATGCTGATCAAACTCTTAATTTCACACAAAAGACTTATCATATGAGGTTACTCCAGTAGTTTGAGAGATTCCCTGATAAATGAGTCCCTTGGATTCAAACTAACAATATATATCAAGCTAACATCGTAGCTCTTCATCGCCTTTTCTTCCAAAACAATATAATAGCCCATTTGTCATCAGAGGTTTCAAAGTTGGAACCTCCTACAAGTTTAGGCTGCTAAGACATGAGCTAATACATGGTTCCATAACCCTCTCCATGAGTACTAGAAAGTTCCGGGCTTCCAGCTGCATAATTTCTGCAAAAGAACTGTCTTTTCTTGTCTGATAAGCGTAAATTAGTAGGGTCTTCTAAGGAGCTCAACATGTCATCTAGTTCACTAAATATCTTGACTTTCTTACACTACTAAATTCGATCCCCACTTGTATTATCATTATCTTGAGTTAGTATCATTCAGAGTTTCCTAGTGACAAGGATATGCAGACGATTCTAGATTCTGTGCAGCTTATCCTCGGCTCAAGTTACTATAAGATTAAGAAACCTAAAATCATATGAGCTACAAGAAACAAGAGGCTGCAGATTCTGGCTGCAATGCCTTGAACAGTCTATATTGAAATGAATGCAGATGGCTAATTAAGACTAAGATGAATGGATATGTTGTAAATTGAGTTGCCGTTGCCCTAAGATGCATGATTTTAGATGGCTTATCAAGACTAAGATGCATTGGCTTCATTTATTGTTTGGGGTTCATAACATGTTGATCTACAAGTGTTGGCATAACATTGGTATCACTTTTTATTGTTCAACAAAGTAGGCGAGCCATGGCAATCTTATTATTAAGCAACACATCCATCACTGCAGATCGATGCATGGATGATCATTGAATAGGTGTGAGGACACACTCGAATTCTAGCCACAAAGAGGGGTAAGAAGCAAAGGGCTTTCACATCAGCACATAATAACATTAAGGCTGGCCCGACCTTATCTGATCAACCTTATATATATATATATTAAGAGCCAAAACGTCCAGTATTAGCTTGAAACGAGAAGGAATACTATTATTACATGCAAACGTAAAATGGGAATTGAAATGAGAAGGAATCACGGTGAGAATGCATTGCTCTTATTAAGCTGTTTACTAAATTGTTTTGACAATTGACATACAATTTTACCACCAAAAGATTTACTAATACACAATGGAAATTACCGGCATTACCGATTTCCTCTTCAGACCTTAATATAGTCTTTGTCCACAAAACACATACGTATATAGGACTGAAGTGTCGTCGCCCTCTTCGGCTATTCCCTCACCGCAATCCCACAGACGCCTCTCAGGAACCATTTTGCGGTGACTCCGGGAGAGACAGCAAGACAGACGTGGGACTGTCTCTGTTTCTTATAAACTTTCTTCACGTTTTGGTTTAACTTAACGAGAGAGAAACAACAATGGCATTTCCCAGGTTCAGGCTTTCTCGACGTGTTATGGTTGTGGCTATTGTGGCACTGTTCTGTGCTACGGCCATTGACTATGCTGATGGTAAGGAGCCTACACCAAAGGAAAAGAAATCAGCGTCTCCTTTGCCAGCCCCCTCTCCTTCAAATCTAGCTCCAGCAATGGTAAAAACACTTCACTCAAATTATTACCCGTGGTCAATTAAATTGTTATGGTGAATTCGCAGTCACAATATGTACTCTAAATATAACTGTTTTTTTTTTTTTTTTTTTTTTTTGAGGGAATAAATTTCACTGTTAGGTTTACATGGAGAATCAAAATAGGTTAAAACTCGTAC
This sequence comes from Potentilla sterilis, assembly GCA_963682095.1. Lineage (NCBI taxonomy): Eukaryota > Viridiplantae > Streptophyta > Magnoliopsida > Rosales > Rosaceae > Potentilla > Potentilla sterilis. The sequence continues at coordinate 41,987,637 of OY821760.1, read as the reverse complement.
ATTTCAGAGTGAAGATTGAAGAACATGAAACAAAAACTTGTTTGGTCTTAATTAAGAGTAGAAGTTGATATTGGATCGGAATTAGTATAAGCATTTTGATCAGCAATGATTTGTTTTAACTTTTAACTTTCTTTTTCTTCAGGGAGTTTGATTGATCAAGGGATTGCATGCGTGCTGATGTTGCTGGCCTTGGTGCTTACATACCTCATCCATGATGCAGATCTTCCCAAGATAGAATGGATGTAGGAATAGATGCGAATGAGGCACTATGTTTATGATCAACCAGAACTGAAGGTGATGACAGTTGTAGCACTCAGACTAAACAAACTTGCAGGGATTTCTTGTAAAATTTTGGTAGATGTATCACTCTGTTTCACTAAAAGTCTTAAACAAACATTATTATTACTTTTTTTTTTCAGGGCTTTCCATTATTGAGTAGAGAAATTCAAACAAAGGGTGTCTGAAATTTTTCAAACTAGTAGTTTTAGTGTCTCAACTTTGTAAAATATCAAAAAGATACCTGAAGTTCTTATACAAATATCAGATTGGTATCTGAAACAGAATATTTTGTTAAAAGATTCTATTACTCAAGCCAAAATACTAAAAGACCCTTAGTTTCATTTTTATTTTAAAATCATCTTTATTTTACTTTCAAAATTCCATTTCTTTTAAAAATTTATACTTTAGACGGAGCATGGTGCGCCCATAAATTTATTTGTCATACATACTATATATATATAATTTACCCTCTAAACTCGAAGGTAAACAGTTAAATTTTTAATCATTACCGTTTATTCCCAGCGTCTAACCTATTTAGAGAATATTAGAATTACTGAAAAAGAATTAAAAGATAAAAAAGAAAAATTGGTCACGCAGAAGAGTAACCATTTAGACAGAAGGTCGTTAGGTGATATTGGCATGTTGAAGGCTAGTTTTTAGAATTGGTAAGGTGTTACTAAAGTCTAGTATAATAAAAAACAAAAACAAAACAAAAAACAAAAAATAAAAATTTAAATATTTTTGTAGAATAAGGGTAATTTGGTTATTAAAAAAAGAAAACCATAACATAATAAACACCGTTAAAAAGATAACGGAGCTAGGTACTAAAATGAAGTTGAAAAGGAAAGTTCAGGTATGGTTTTGTTATATTTGAAACTTGAGATACTAAAGCTATTAGTTGAACAAAGATGGGATACTGTTTGTAATAATTTCTCTTGTTGAGTATAACATTGCTACTTTGCTAGAGAAAAAATCATAATGCCAATTCCCTTCAGAAATGGCTTTCTATGGCATGATAATTTCCTTTTGAAATAGATAATAAAAGACTCCTCCTTTCATTTCACATGATAGAGGAAAACAAAAAAGGTTACAGTGAATGATCCAGAGACAAAAAATAAGGGTAGAAAATAATGCCATCAGTCGCATAATGATAGATTGAAAGGATGTAAACTTAGTAACTTTAGAGAAAGCTACCAAGGCAAAGTTATTCTGATATTCGAAGAAGTGTGCAATTCATCCAACCATGCCCCAGTATTTTACAGATAACAACAATTCATCCAACCATGCCCCAGTATTTTACAGATAACATTTATATTCCCACGGTTTCCAAATATGATTATCAGATACAAAAGGAGCAATTATGTAGTTACATTACCTCAACAGTAGTTAAACCACATAAATGGGAGTAGAACAAAAGGAAGTTGAGTCATTCATGAGAAAAGAGACTTGGCCAAACAATCCTATCAACACAAAATTCAATCAAGCTTTCTTGTCAACTGGCTTTGCATTCTTTTGTTCCTGATCAGCTAGCGAAAACTTCTTCACCTTCTGTAAAGAGAGGAAAAAACAAAAAAACATAAGAAATATGCAAGTGTGCGACACATTTAAGTGTGTGCCTGATTAGCAAGCAGGCATCAGAATGAAACATGCATTGAGTAAGGACACACGCAACTAGACCAATAGCCACATAGCCAAGATATGAGTAGCTTGAAACAAAGGTCCGTAATGAGGAGCTTCAAGGTCATAAGAGCATATGTAAACGTACAACTGAACATACAAGTCCATCTATGGCTGGTTCCTGATATTAAAAAGAAGCATCTAGGTAAGGTCACACCTAATTCGTATATTCAAAAATGAGCAGCTAAAAAAAAATCAAAATTTCTATAGTCATTCTACTTGGGAGATTTGCCTGATCAGTACAGACTAGAAGGTTTGAGTTATCAACATTTTCCACAACCTCAAAACGCAACAGTCCCAAAAGCTCCTTGCCCCTTTACACACAGGACGCCAAGTTCATGCATCCAAAGATCAATCAATTCACTGAACGAGAGAAAATGTAATGCATTGGCAGAACAATGGTGTGAAGTCCTAGATCTAAACTCCGGTTCCATATAAGACAGCTAAAAGTCCATGTAACATTGTTGACAACAGCTGAACATGGCATCCCCTAAGATTAAGTAAGGAAAGACAATGCCTTGAAGAGCCATAATCCAAGTTAAGCAGGACATTAGACAGTTACAAACGAGAACCACGAAGCAACTCAATCAATGTATAAATTGGTTTTAGCAGTATGGCAATAGGCATATTATCTTATAAACTTCATGGCTCTCAATCAAGATTCAAACTTTCCAATAAAAACTAAGCAAATAAAGCTAGCCTTAAACAAATCCCAATCTGGGTTTCAGCCATATCACTTCTGCAACCAACTACACTCAAACACACATAAAACCCAAACTCATAAACCCAACAACAACATACCCAATTCTAGTTTGATCATGTTACTGGGTTTCTCACAGAGAAATCAAAACAGAGAATAAAAGAGTGTAAATTGAGAGAGAGAAAGAGGGAGTGGGTGACCTTGTTGAGGACACATTCTCGCAATGAATTCATGATTTGGAGGCATTCTTCTTGATCGTATGGAGATTGAGCGATGCAATTGAGCAGATCAAGAGCGTCCTGACCACACACCGCTTGACCTCGAGCTCCCTCCATTGATTGATCTTGAAGCTTCTCTCAATGGTTTAGGGTTTTAGAGTCAAAAAGGTTGAACCTTTACTTATATATTTTCACCCTTTACAACTTGTTCAGAACAGCCCCCGGCTTCGGTAAAAACAGCGGCTTTGTGTAACAAGTAAGAACAGTTGGTTTACAAGTTTGGTCAAATGTTGGGTGCAAGTTTCCAATGACAACAAAAAAATAGCACGTTTTCTCTTTAAAATTATACGATTGGCTTAACTAATAATATGTCATATCCCATATGACATATTATTAGCTTAACTAATAGTATGTCATATCCCATAAAACACTACATTTGCATATTGTGTTACAATGAAGTCACTTCCATCAGCGGTATTTTCTACTTGTGCACGAAAAAAATACGAAATTTGACAATTGTGTTAGCCGGTGACTAACTATATTATTGATAATTTTAGTTGAAAGAAAGTTTGGAATGTCTATGGTTGAATTATTCAGTCACTCTAGATGCTAGCTTGATTTAGTAACCTACATATGGAAGCATTGTACGTTTGATATTGTTGGACTTCAAGTTCTTTCTTCTACGTACTGTCCGTAATCCTTATCTTAAGATGAAATCATGAAACCAAGTAACCAACCATGCATGTCAAGTGTTTTCCATTTGAAAGGAATCGAATTCAAGTATAGAAAACATGCGTACGAATGATTCGAAGTTTCACATTGAGCTGGCCGTATGAAATGATTGAAATCTAAGCATAAGACTAAGTAAAAGAGATGTCCCTTTAACAATCGATGGCTAATTGCCGTCGACTAAAGAGCCTATGCCTCTCACATTTCCATCGGGAGTGACATTAATATTCTATTGGTCATGATACTAAATCAAGGTAATTAGGTTGGGATTATGTTCTTTTGAACTAAAAGATAATAATCGACACACGAGCATAACAAATTTAAATTTGGTTAGTTTCGTATTTCTTTTGGGTGTTTCATACGTCTCCAAGTATTTAGGAATTAGTTGCTGTCAATCTTTCAACAAGTAGCAAATTTTAGATTTCTTCACTCAATACAACAGCGAAATTTAAACTAAACATCAAAACTAGAATAGCAAATCAGTTTTTAATCCACCATAAAATTTAGTGCTTTCTCAATTTAGCCTAGACATATCATATTTCATTGTTGGAATTCCTTGGTCATTCTTCGTTGTATGCTAAAAACACTGTTCTCTTCTGAAATACAAAGATATAAATATACCCATCACCTATTTGTAACCATAACATAATCTGACCATTTCAAACCCTAAAACCACCAAGTATTTCTACAGGCCAAAACCAAAGCAGATCCGAACACGTACCACCCCCTTCCCTCCACAAAACATTTTAATCGAAGGAACATTCTCCGGCGTCCAGCTTCTGCGTGTTGAAGGAATAGAGAAGAAAACCACAAAAAACTAAGAGCGTATAACTAAAAGGCCATCCTTCAACACAGGGTCAAAAAGAAGTGATATATGGCAATGGCTCAGGTAAGAATGTTGATGTTGGCAGCAATCACCTGCTGCCTCTTGATGGGATCAGTCAGTGCTCATGAAAATGAAACCAAGAAGATTATGCCCATTGATCACATTGTGGGAGGAGCTTTCGGATGGAGGTTACCTGAGAAGAACAAAACCTTCTACGAAGATTGGGCAAAGCCTAGAGTATTTGGCGTTGGCGATACCCTTGGTAAGTGCTTCGATTCCTTCCTCTTTTTCTCTTCATTCAATAATATTGATGTGCGTGCAGGTTGTATATAACCTCTAGTTTCTCTCATGATATGGATGCATGTGAGACCTAACGTTAATTATGTGATAAATTAATGAGACTTTCTGAGACTATATAAACTTCAATAATAACCGGAGAAATTACACCACATCGGGATTATCGGTTCTGATCAGTACAACACAATGCACATTCCTTCCTACAAAAATTCATAGTTACGGTTCAGTCGCCAAAAACAACATCCATAAATCAAATTTATACAAAAAAACGAGCTATCCAGTCCTAAGAGTTACAACCTCACCGTGGTGGTAGCAGCGTATGAACTAAAATTTACGTTGTTAAATCGATGAATGTTATGATAGTTGCAGTGATAGACTAATAATGTCATGTGACTTACATATATGTTGTTAGATGAATGTTATAATAGTTGCAGCGATAAATTATGTTTTGAAATGCTCATCGCTATACATAGTTTGTGTCATTTTATTGAAGACTTATTGGTTCATTATATGTTGCAAGTGCAGTTTTCCCATACAGGTCTGGAAGCGCCACAGTGGTGCAGGTGGATAAGGACGACTACGAGGCCTGCACTCAGAAAAATGTGATATACATGTTTTTCCACGGACCAACAAATTTCACCCTTACAAAACCAGGAGACTACTACTTCTACAACGGAAATGGCAAGCACTGTCACGGTGGCCAAAAGCTCCACGTCAAAGCTCAAGAAGGAGTGCAGGGAAAGAGTGGAACTAGATTTTCATTCAAGATCAATCTCAGTGTTAACAGAAAATCCTCTACCGAAAGTATCTTGAAGGGGGCCTCATCGCCGGCAACTTCTCCGGTTGTTGCTGCTACTGCTCCCGCTCCTGCTCCCAAGGCCTCAGCCGCCACATCCATTCAAAATGTTGGAATCGCTTCTGGCCTTTTCACCATCCTATTTTCTTTGTTCATATAAATGTGTTAAAAGTCTAATGATGGCCTTTGGCCTTGCAATTGTATTTTTATGAGTATTTTATACAAAATCAGTAAAGAAACGTCTGAGCTTATTTACACTACGATCTGTAACTATATTGGCCTGGTGATTTATAAGGCATTGTAAAATAACTTTAATATTGCACTAATGTTATTACATGGTTGCTTTCTGATAGTGAATCAGCATCCAAAAACTTCAGCTAATTTGGAAAGTTTTGGATTATAATTGAAGAATTTACTACGTTAGTTCCCTTGGACAGGTTTTGGTTCTTTTGGAAATTGATCGAAGCAAACAAACGTTTACAGTTTACCAAGTTTCAAAGGCAAATCGAACCCAATCCAATCCATCAAATTAACTAGGCAGAAAAGAGAGAAAACTTCTCAAATTTTGCATCGGAGGCCTTCAGTATGTACCCAACAATTTGATCACTACACCCAGACCCAATGAATATCATCCCCATAAGCATCAAACCTAAAATCAATTGAGAATAGATGTAAAAGTACAACTCCTATAACTCGTAAGTTATATTCTCCAATATAGCCACATTTTCGTAGTCTCTATATCTCCGCTATACAATCCCACAAATTTAAGATTTAAGCCGAGATCCCCAACCTGGAATATCAAGTAATTGCGAATTTGAATCCCCTAGGGGACCAGAAGTTTCAAAATGTTGTTAAGGAAGATACAAATAGACGTTGGATATATGCACAGTGCAAGAGTGGGAGTACGTACTGTTCAAGATAAACCCAGCAGCATGAAATAAATGTATGGCACAAAATAATCTCTACTTGCTGGGGAAGACCCCAAAAACTGAGATTCAACAAGATTTTGCAGCCAATATTCACACACTCCTTGCGTGGAGGAGTATGGAGCTCGATGTATTAAATTTTTCCAGCAAAATATTCATGAGAGATATCAATATCTGTAACTATCTCCCCAATATGCGTATCTAACAGGAGACCCACCCAGAAGGATGAGAAAATCTCACTCAGTATTTTTTTTGGTGCGATTCATCAGTTTTATCACTTTGCTGTCGGGTTGCTGCCTCGACTTGACGCCCCCTCATCGACCCTACCAGCTGCCTCTCTTATACTTTGCTACCCACATTTCATGACTAGGGTTTAATGCCTTGCTCTCCGGCAATTACTTCTACCACCTACGGCGCTGCAATTCGTACGGATTCGATTTGCTTCTAGGTTTGTGTAAGTATAAAGATGTTGGCAGTCCTCATTATGGACCAAAACACAACCCAAGATGTAGTATGATGAGTCCCAGTACAAGTACAAGTGAAGTTCTGAAGCCCAACTAGTTTAAAGCCCAATACAACCTCAGAAAACTAAGGTATATTCATACATATTCATATCATGTTTTCACTGAGGATAGCAGTACCACTTTGTATCCTATGTCTTCTACTAAGGATAGGAGTACAGCTTTATATCCCGAGTTTTCTGGGTATTTTTATGGCTATGTTCAAATCGTCTTGAAAACTGTGATTTATTTTCCCAATGCATTCCTAGCTCTTTCCAGTCGATTTGCTTTTCAAAATTCAAACAGCTAGCCAAGCATGTGATGTTCTTGGCGCTCAAACTATCAAAAGGTGAAGGAATTCTTCAACCCGTGACTTTGATGTTTTCAAGGTCCATTTGTTTATGCTTGGTTTGTGATACACTTACCTATGCAGTTGATAGTAGGCTGTCTGATCCTAGGAGGAAGCTGTTTTGCCTATTCATACATGTTAACATTCCTTTTGAATGCTTTTGCAAAACTTTTTTCCCTCTTATGAAAAGTTAGTCATTTTCGGAAAGTTGGTTTTGTCCATTAGTGTTTGGCTTTGTCCTTCAAAGGTTTTCAACAGCATCTAAGCCAAACACATCAGTCCAAACTTTCTTAAATTTATTGGCAAGTGTGATGCCCTCTTAGTGCACACCTTGGCCTATAAATACCAAGCAAAGTTTCCTTTGTTTGGTGGTTGTTTTTGTGTCTTTGTTTTGTATTTGTGTAGATCATCTTTTGTATGATTTTCAGTTCATAAAGCCCTCTTGCTCTAAGTCTTCTTAGTGACTATAAATCTTAGAGCATTGGCTTGAACAATCTTTCAAAACCCATATTGCATTTACACTTGCATGCCATGAGATTGTGATTGGTGGTGCAACAACCCGAGAAGTGTTCATAGTTGAATCAGTTGAGAAGTAGCTGAATTCAAGGGTGAAGCTTCTGTTTATATGCGTGGGACAACACTTAGAAATAAGAGAGACACGAGAGCTGAGTTGTTAGACTAGGCGAGTCTAGACAGGATAGTAACGAGGTTAGCTATCCCCTCAGAAGTTGTAATCTTGTGAGAAGTGTTTAGCGCTTTTATGAACCAGCTTGGTGATAGCTGAGTTCGGTAAGCTTTCATGTGTGAGGACTTAGGGGACAAGATGGGAGAGCGTTCTAGATAGACTAGGTAGAGTCATAGAACAGGATAACAACAAAGTCTGGTATCCCAGACTCTATTCTTGTATAAGTCTACGAATCACATAATGGAAAGGTTTGTCCTTCGGATAAGGGCACGCAGTTTTCTTCCCTGAGTTCAGGGTTTATGCGTTAAAGAAAAACATCTCTGTGTTGTTTTTACTTTCAGCAATCTTTTTCATTACTTGCAAAATCGTAGCAAACTGTGAATCGGGATAGCACAACTCCTTGCTAGCCTCGAATTACAACATATAACGAAAAAGTTGCAAAGAGTCATATTCACCCCCCCCCCCCCCCCCCCCCCCCCCCCCCTCTAGGACCTTCAAGTGGTATCAGAGCGGCCACCAGCTTGCTGGTGAGATCCTCTTAGAGGGAAATGGACCACAGATTCGGTTCCTCACTGAATTCTCCTCCCTTTTTAAATGAGAAAGGGTATTCGGATTGGAAAGTTATGATGTTTACTTTCCTCTCGTCCCAGGATGATGGAAGACAATGGGAAGCAGTTGAGTTTTGGTATTCAGCCCCTATGACGGTGGAAACAGAAACTGCACCTTCCATTCCAAAGCCACTAGACCAATGGACTCTAGATGAAAGGTTGGAAGCCAAAGCTAACATGAGGGCTTTAAACAACCTCTTCATGGCTGTATCCGAAGACGTTCGTCGAAGGATCATCAACTGTACCCTTGCCCGAGATGCATGGCAAATCTTAGCCACTGCTCATGAAGGCACAAACAAGGTAAAGGAACAAAGAATCAGATCTTTACTTCATGAGTTTGAGGAGTTGAAAATGAGTGAGGATGAAACTGTAGAAGAATTTCTTGGACGTATGCTTGCCATTACAAACCATTGCCATAGTTTAGATCACCCTATTGATCCTCAACGTATGGTTCAAAAGTTTGTGAGGGCCTTACCATCTAGTTTTGAGTCAAAACAGATTGCCATAGAAGAAGCTAGAGACTTTACCACTTACACCTTAGATGAGCTTGTAGGAAACCTCAAAAACTTTGAAGCCAAGAGGAAATCCTCTAAAAAGGATAGATCCTTAGCATTTACTGTAGTTAAAGAGGAAGTGGAGGAAGAGTCTGTTTCAGGTGATAGTTCGGTGGAAGAGTTTGCTCTCTTAACCAAAAAATTGGAGAGGATTCTTAGGGAGAAGAGGAACCCAGGGTTTAATCCTAAGTTTAACCAAAAGGGGGCTACAACTAATACCAAATATCCTCGACAAGGGGAAACCAGTAACCCTAGAAATCCCAGATCTACCTTCAAACCCAGAAACTTTCCTCAGAATGATAAGTGTTTTGAGTGTGGTGGTGTTGGCCATAAGGCAACTGAATGTGCAAACAGAACGAAGCAAAAGGCTTTTAAGGCCACTTGGTCGAACAGTGAGTCTGAACCTTCCTCTGACCAAGAGGAAGAGAAGGAGACCATTGCCTTCATTGCATCGGTTAAGCTTGCCGACGCTTCGAACTCTGATATTTGGCACAGACGTCTTTGCCATCTGAACCATCAGGACATCATCAAGCTATCAACCAAGGAAGTGGCTAGAGGTCTCCCTAAGCTTTCCGGGAAAGCCTCAGGTATGTGTGGAGAATGTAAGATTGGTAAGCTCACACGCTCTCCACATTCTGCTCTTAATGCTCAACATACCTCTAATGTGCTAGAACTCTTACATATGGATTTGGTAGGACCGGTTGAGACTCTTAGCCTAAATGGTACGAAATATGCTCTTGTGATTGTTGATGACTTCTCTCGTTTCACTTGGGTTATGTTTCTTGCATCTAAGTCTGATACTTTTGATATGTATGTTAAGTTTGCCAAAAGGGTTTCAAATGAGAAAATGCATGAGGGTAAACACATTGTTAGGATTAGAACAGATCATGGTACTGAGTTTGATAACACAAAATTTGATGATTACTGTGATATGTTTGGTGTGCACCATGAATACTCTTCTCCGATCACTCCCCAACATAATGGGATTGTTGAAAGGAAGAATGGAGTTTTAGTGAAAATGACCAGGGTGATGCTTAATGCCTCTGGTCTCCCTCACTCCTTCTGGGCAGAGGCTGTGAGCAATGCTTGTTATACTCTTAACCGTGCTATTTTCAGGCCAGGAACTGATAAGACTCCCTATGAGATTTGGAAGGGAAAGAAACCTAATCTGGCCCATTTGAAAGTGTTTGGCAGTCCTTGTTTCATCTACAAGGATCGGGAGTATTTGACCAAACTTGATACACACTGTGATAAGGGTGTCTTTCTTGGTTATTCTCTCAAAAGCAGGGCATACAGGGTCTATAACAAAGTCTCGTGCAAGCTTATAGAAACTATAAACGTTGCTATTGATGATGGTCTTGGGTGCACTCACATGACCGGTTGCACTCTTGAAGAAAATACAACATCACATGCTGATCCCATGAAGCTAGAAGCATATGCTACCCACCGCAAGGAGGAATCCTTGGCTGACGAGGCTGACTCAAACGATGGAGAGGATCAGAATGATCAGGGGGATGGATATAATGTCACCGATCCCGCGGAAGGTCGTAGGGATGAAACCCTAGCAAAAAGACCACTCTCCTTCTGACATTATTGGTGATGTTTCACAATCCACTGTCACACGCAGCAAGGTAAAACATGTGGTAAGCAGTTATGCAGTGTTAAAAAGATTTTTAGCAATACATAAGTCTACCATAGTTAGAGTCATGCACTTAGGTTTTGTGTCCACCATAGAACCTAAAAATGTGAAAGAGGCCTTGTGTGATATTGACTGGATTAATGTCATGCAAGAATAATTGAATCAATTTGAGAGAAGTAAGGTTTGGCACCTCGTGCCACGACCTGAAGACAAAAATGTGATTGGCACCAAATGGGTGTTCAAGAACAAGTCAGATGAGAAATGTGCGATAACCAGGAACAAAGCTAGATTGGTTGTTTAAGGTTACTCACAAATAGAGGGACTTGATTTTGATGAGACCTTTGCCCCGGTTGCAAGGTTGGAATCAGTTAGGTTGCTCTTGGCAATAGCTTGTTACTTGAAGTTTACCTTGTACCAAATGGATGTGAAGAGTGCCTTCTTGAATGGCATTCTCAAGGAAGAAGTGTATGTTGCACAACCTACAGGCTTCCAAAGCTCTAGCCATCCTGATCATGTTTACAGGTTAGATAATGCACTTTATGGCCTCAAACAGGCGCCTAGAGCTTGGTATGAGAGACTGTCCACACACCTTCTTGAGCATGGTTATGTTAGAGGTTTTGTTGTGTAACGGTCCGGCACGCGCAGTAGAGATATTGTCCGCTTTGGGAATCCCCCCGTACGGTTTTGCTTCAGAAGCTGTCTGCCTGCTAGCTTCCCAGTAGGTCACCCATCCTGGGATTGCTACGAGATAAGCAAACTTAACTTCAGAGTTCCCATCCCCTCCGAAGCCATTGAGCCCCCATAACGCGTCTCTTGAAGTAGCTGCCAGTGCCCTCTGAGCACCCGCTCACTCCCAGCTAGATATTGTCCGTTATGGGCCCACATGCCTCTCTGGCACCCCACAGGTCCCTCACGGATTTGTTCTTGGGAGCTCACCCGCAACTTCCCAGTAGGTCACCCATCCTGGGATTGCTCTGAGCTCAGCAAGCTTAACTTCAGAGTTCCAATCCCCTCCGAAGCCACTGAGCTCCCAAGACGCGTCTCTTCATATTGTGCTAACCCTGCACATATAAGCATCGCATTCACACTCCCTCGGGCGATGTGGGATTTGTGACCTACCTACCTGCTAGCTTCCTAGCCAGGTCAGGTCTGGGTCCACACAATCTACCCTAAGGCCGGGTCATCACAATCCACCCCCCATAGGGTCCGACGTCCGCGTCGACACATTTCCGGCCGAGGACAGGCTCTGATACCATTTGTAACGGCCCGACACGCTTTGAGATATTGTCCGCTTTGGGAATCACCCCTCATGGTTTTGTTTCTGAGAGCTCACAAGCAACTTCCCCGTAGGTCACCCATCCTGGGATTGCTACGGGACGAGCAAGCTTAACTTCGGAGTTCATATCCCCTCCGAAGCCACTGCGCCCCTAAAACGCGTCTCTATATATTGTGCTAACCCTGCACATATAAGCATCGCATCCACTCTCCCTCGGGCGATGTGGGATTTGTGACCTACCTACCTGCTAGCTTCCCTAGCCAGGTCAAGTCAGGTCCACACAATCCACCCTAAGGGTGGGTCATCTCAATCCACCCCCCTTAGGGTCCGACGTCCGCGTCGGCACACTTTCGGCCGAAGACAGGCTCTGATACCATTTGTAACAGTCCGGCACGCGCAGTAGAGATATTGTCCGCTTTGGGATTCACCCCGCACGGTTTTGCTTCGGAAGCTGTCTGCCTGCTACCTTCCCAGTAGGTCACCCATCCTGGGATTGCTACGAGGTAAGCAAGCTTAACTTCAGAGTTCCCATCCCCTCCGAAGCCATTGAGCCCCCAAAACGCGTCTCTTGGAGCAGTTGCCAGTGCCCTCTGAGCACCTGCTCACTCCCAGCTAGATATTGTCCGATATGGGCCCACATGCCTCTCTGGCACCCCACAGGTCCCTCACGGATTTGTTCTTGGGATCTCACCCGCAACTTCCCAGTAGGTCACCCATCCTGGGATTGCTCTGAGCTCAGCAAGCTTAACTTCGAAGTTCCCATCCCCTCCGAAGCCACTGAGCTCCCAGAAACAAAACTGTGAGGGGTGATTCCCAAAGCGGACAATATCTCAAAGCGTGCCGGGCCGTTACAAATGGTATCAGAGTCTGTCCTCGGCCGGAAGTGTGCCGACGCGGACGTCGGACCCTAAGGGGGGTGGATTGAGATGACCCACCCTTAGGGTGGATTGTGTGGACCTGACTTGACCTGGCTAGGGAAGCTAGCAGGTAGGTAGGTCACAAATCCCACATCGCCCGAGGGAGAGTGGATGCGATGCTTATATGTGCAGGGTTAGCACAATATATAGAGACGCGTTTTAGGGGCGCAGTGGTTTCGGAGGGGATATGAACTCCGAAGTTAAGCTTGCTCGTCCCGTAGCAATCCCAGGATGGGTGACCTACGGGGAAGTTGCTTGTGAGCTCTCAGAAACAAAACCATGAGGGGTGATTCCCAAAGCGGACAATATCTCAAAGCGTGCCGGGCCGTTACAAATGGTATCAGAGCCTGTCCTCGGTCGGAAATGTGTCGACGCGGACGTCGGACCCTATGGGGGGTGGATTGTGATGACCCGGCCTTAGGGTAGATTGTGTGGACCCAGACCTGACCTGGCTAGGAAGCTAGCAGGTAGGTAGGTCACAAATCCCACATCGCCCGAGGGAGTGTGGATGCGATGCTTATATGTGCAGGGTTAGCACAATATGAAGAGACGCGTCTTGGGAGCTCAGTGGCTTCGGAGGGGATGGGAACTCTGAAGTTAAGCTTGCTGAGCTCAGAGTAATCCCAGGATGGGTGACCTACTGGGAAGTTGCGGGTGAGCTCCCAAGAACAAATCCGTGAGGGACCTGTGGGGTGCCAGAGAGGCATGTGGGCCCATAACGGACAATATCTAGCTGGGAGTGAGCGGGTGCTCAGAGGGCACTGGCAGCTACTTCAAGAGACGCGTTATGGGGGCTCAATGGCTTCGGAGGGGATGGGAACTCTGAAGTTAAGCTTGCTTACCTCGTAGCAATCTCAGGATGGGTGACCTACTGGGAAGCTAGCAGGCAGGCAGCTCCCGAAGCAAAACCGTGCGGGGTGATTCCCAAAGTGGACTCTCTACTGCGCGTGCCGGGCCGTTACATGTTGATAAGACTATGTTCGTGAAAATCACCTCTAAAGATATGTTTATCGCCCAAATCTATGTGGATGATATTGTTTTTGGTTCCACTTCCGATCACTTGGTTAAAGAATTTTCAGATCTTATGTCCAAGGAGTTTGAGATGAACCACTATGGGAAGCTGACCTACTTCTTAGGAGTTGATCAAAAGAATGATGGCTTGTTCATATCTCAATCCAAGTACGCCAAGGAACTCGTGAATAAGGTTGGGATGGAAACATCATCTCCTGTCCCAAACCTCATAGGAACTAGCTGCAAGATCACAACCGATCTTGATGGAGTTGATGCTGATCAATCTCACTACCGTAACATGATTGGTAGCTTGCTGTACTTGACAGCTAGCAGACCAGACATATGTTATAGTAAAGGAGTTTGTGCCCGGTATCAAGCCAACCCCAAGGAGTCACATGTGAAGGCGGTCAAACGCATTATGAAGTACATTGCAGGTACAACTGACTTTAGGATTAGCTATACCTTTGACACTAACTGTGAAATTGCAGGATACTCTGATTCAGATTGGGTTGGAGATGCTAATGACCGGAAAAGTACTTCTGGTGGTACTTTCTTTGTGGGGAACAACCTCGTTTCGTGGCATAGCAAGAAGCAGAACTGTGTGTCTCTATCCATAGCTCAGGCAGAGTATATTGCTGCTGGAACCTGCTGCACACAACTCTTGTGGATGAAACACATGCTCGCAGACTACGGATTTCAACAAGAGGTTCTATCCCTATTCTGTGACAATACTTCTGCTATGAACATCTCTAAGAATCTTGTGTTGCATTCTAGGACAAAACATATAGAGATTAGATATCATTTCATCTGAAACTTGGTTGAAGATAACTTGCTTGAATTGACATTTATTCCCACTGAAAAGCAATTGGCTGATTTGTTCACAAAACCACTTGACAACCTTAGGTTCACTAGCTTAAGGAAGGCAATTGGTGTATGTGACCCACACTAATCTTCCCCTGAGAACATGCCTTGTACATAGTTTTATTTTTGAAAAATCAAAAAAATATATAGTTTAAAAGTTTTTAGTTCTCAGCTTCACGGGATAGGAACGTGTGGTGATATCTTCAGTGGTCATTGATCTTGACCTAAGTTTTGCGTCCTTTACTACCTGGTTGATCACTTTTTGGTAGCTCATGTGCTTGTGCATCTGCTCTCTCTTTGAATTAATTGTGGTCTACATCTCAGGACAAGTTCACCCTTTTATGTCCACATTTCTCATATATTGTGGTTTGCTCAATAGACTTGTATCTAGTGAGATGGAGGTATGGGGATTGCTTATGGCCAGGCTACTCTCAAAGTAGTCATCTCTTGCGTCATGTCCACGATTCGTTAGAAGGCAGAAACGAGAGTGGTTTGGTCACCACGGTGGTTTTTGGCTGTTTATTTAGGTCAGGTTATTCTCAAAGTAGCCATTCATTGGGTCGCATCCACGATTCTTTGAAAGGTAGAAACGAGAATGACTTGATCTGCCCGGTGAAAGTGACTTGCTTGAACTTTAAAAGAAAACTTAACAGTAAGTGAGCTGCTTCTTCCATTAAAGAATCTGAGCCTTTCACTCTTAGGAGCATCCTTGTTATGCTTAATGCCCAAAAGTCAACTGACTTGGGAGTCATTAGTGAATAGGTTTGTTACATGGATCAGTGGGGATGCCTGGAATGTTTTCTATCCTTCGATGGGGTTTTGATAAAGTCTATATGGACTATCAAAAAATAATATATATAACCCTATGAGGACGATTGTTCCAGAATGGCCAAATAGAACTGAATATGTGATCATGTGGGCATAAGTGCCTAAGTAAACTGGAATTGTGAAGTTATAAGGAGGAACCTTGATGGTGCTATAAGGCTGGAAACAATTGTTACTATCCTCAGCCTACTACTCAATCT
Organism: Potentilla sterilis; assembly: GCA_963682095.1. Taxonomy (NCBI): domain Eukaryota; kingdom Viridiplantae; phylum Streptophyta; class Magnoliopsida; order Rosales; family Rosaceae; genus Potentilla; species Potentilla sterilis. The sequence continues at coordinate 41,971,764 of OY821760.1, read as the reverse complement.
CCAACTCACTTGATGCATATTCATGAGTCCACTTTGTTTCTATTGAAATATTCACACACTCTCCACTGGCTTTGTTCTGTTCTTTTTGGACCATATTTCAACTAGACAATCACATTTACATGGTTTGCTTGAAATTTGGTTTACTTTAAGTGGATATGAGGTGTCTCACTTTGTGAGTCTATGCCTTGACCATTGTGCAAAATCTTGGATCAGAAAAGGTAATCACATCCCGTGATGTACAATGCTCTTCTTTTCAATTTTTTGTTGTTTTCTTTTCGGCATACTCTAAGGGGGAGAAAATCTTTCTGGTACATGCATTGGTTGCTTTCTATGTTCTTAAGGTTGTGGAGAGTTTTGAGGGACTCTTTCTGTCCTTGGAAGTCTTAGTTGCTTTTGTGCTTTTTGACACTGTTCCTATCCTTGAGATCTCTGTCTATCTCTTTTAGGACCTATCAGGCGGCTTCTAGCCCAGCCTTTTCGGGGTATGAACTGGGCCTTGGTCCATGTTCTCCAGGCCCATGTGTCTAATTGTGCTTGTGCACTGTTAGGAATAGGAGAGGCTGATTTGACGGTTGAGTGTTCTTTTTCTAACCAATGAGGATGGCTTCCAAAATTCAAAATTCCACGCCTCCACCATCTCCATCACTCTGCTGCTGCTAACTCATAGGAGACGAATTTGGCGTATCAGGTCTTTGACTCTAGAAAGCGCAAAGGTTAAGGAATCACTTATAGGTCAATCATCTGATCTGTAGATGTATATCAAAGTGCTTGCTAGCCCTGCTGATGATGCTCCTGAGGATAACAACAGCCCTTCAGCTCCTGACTCTGCCTCCGGCTCCGGAGACACAGCAGAGGTAAAATCCTAACATTGATGTGGATCTGGATGCTCTTGCTGAGGGGGAGTCTTCTGATGAAACTATTTTTGTTGGTAAGGATGTTGACAATCAGGATGGTGATGATGATGAGAATGCTTGAGTCCATTTCCATCATGTTTCTCTGTTTTTAGATCTCTTTAGATTGTGTTGAACATTCATTTTTTTTTTTCATTCTAGACAATTGTTCTTTGCTTCCCTTTGTCATTTCCTGCCAAAAAGGGGGAGAACTAGTTGTAGGGCATTGGGCATTATGTTATAGTTTGGTTTATGCTATGCTTTGCTATATTTCAGTTTCATGCTTTTGCTAGTCTGAAATATGCTCATGTGATACATAATGCTGCTGCTATCCTATTGTTGACAGTAGCCGCAGAGGGGCTACAGCAAGCCCACAGACCCGCGGCAAGTACACCAGAGCCCGGCCCAGGACTCAGGATCGGAGCACCAGCACCAGGCCTCGGGGCCCAGCGGTCTATCCTGCCTCCAAGGGTCCTGGGACCAGGGGCGCCTGCCTGCCAAAGAGGGCACCAGAATATCCAAACAGAAGGGAACCAGTCCCACATCGAAGGGCAAGGCCAGCCCTCACCCTCAACCACCTATATACGGGCCTCGACTACCACCATAAATAGGTAACTTGTCTCCCTCCCTGCTTACATACGTGCCCAGGTTATATATATTCCAACTATACTAACTTAAGCATCGGAGAGGTGAAGGCCGGCCCGCCCGGTGTTCCCCTTAGTAAGCAGGATTGCAGGAGATCGAGTCGGATTCATCAAGTATCTACCAAGACCCCCGGGTTTAGGCAGAAACAATTGGCGCCGTCTGTGGGAACTCGTTCAAAAAGTCAGTGTCGCTGTGCCGGAAAGCAGGGCCCTGGGGACCCTTTAAAGAGATCGCTAAAACCACAGTCCGGAAGCCATGGAAAGAAGAAAGATAGAGACAAGCACGGAAGGATCGAAAGGACGAATTCAGTTCCCCGACCGGGCCCCACACGCAGGGGCCGCGATCGGTGCGAGGTTCGTTCTTTCCCCCGACCGCAAAGAAAGTCCGGAAGCGCGAATTCAGTTCCCCGGCCCGGCCCGTAGCATAAAGGCCGAGGTCGGTGCGAGGTTCGCACTTCCTCCTATTCAGAACAAGGCTCACGATCGTCAAGTCTCAGAGAATCCCGACCCAGTGGGAGCAGGGGAAATAAGAAAGATGAAGGCAGAAATTGAGCGATTGCGAAAGGAGGGCGATCAGGATCGGTTAAAAGCAGAGGCCCGAAGTCGGGAACTGAAGGCAGTAACCACCGCCCTGTTAGCGACCCTAGAGCGAGAAGGCCAGCTGGGTACTCCTCGGGCGGCCTCGCACACGGCGAGCAAGGCTAGCGAATTCCCGCATCTCGAGATAGGGCTGCCTACGGGCAGGAGGAAGACCGTCCATATGCCCGTACCCCTCTTCTCAGAGGCTCTGAAAGATTCCGGCCCAGTCAAGCTCCCGTACCGCGCAGATCAGGCCTCAGATGAGCGGGATAGCTCCACCGCGCGAACGATCGAGGCACTTTCCGCTTCGGTATCGGACATAAAAAGCCGCATGGAGACCAGCGAGCGGAAGGCGGGACGACCGCAGGACGGCGCGCGGTTTACCGAGCGCACTGGACCCTTCCCACGCCGGATCCGGGAAACGGGGGGATCTGGCGACCAAAGGCCTCTGAAGTTGACATACTCGGGAACAAGCTGCCCGTACCGGCACTTGGATAGCTTCAAGTCGAAGACAAGCGCTAGGGCCTATTCGGATGCCGTGAGCTGCAACATGTTCCGAGAAACGCTCGTAGGGGAGGCACTGGGTTGGTTCTACGAGCTACCGATGGACTCGGTCGAAACTTTCGCACAGTTGGCCGATAGGTTCGTCGGCCGGTTCGTCCTTAAAGCCACGACAGCCCAGCCATCGACGGTCCTCTTCGATTGCATGCAGGCTAGCCACGAACCATTACGCGCCTTCGTTAACCGGTGGCAGGTCGCCACGTCCGGGGTAAGAAACTTGGATAAGAGGATTGCGGGGATGGCCTTCAAGCAAGGATTAAGAGCTGGGGAACTTTCATACGACTTACAAGCGCAGGGGCCGCTGGCGTACGACGAGCTGATGACCGTGGCCGTTAGGCATGCTCAGGCAGAACAAGAGACATATGGGAACAAGGCGCCCAAGCGGATCTCAGATGGCATACCGCCATCCACTCACGGAGGCAAAGCCGGGCGGCTACATATCAGCCGGGTACCTGTAGCCGCCAGGGGGATAGAAGCGCGAAAGGAGTGGCAACCCCGGCGAAGCAGCGACAATGATCCCCGACCAGGAAGATGACCACCTTTTGGGCACCCAGCTCGGATCCAGGTAGCTGTGTCAGCAGAGCGGACACCACGGGCCCCGGTTCCATCGCCAGCAAGAAAACCCTATGAACCGGACCTTCGGATTCCAGATCGGAAGACGGTCGTACAAGACCAAGCCCGCCCCGGCAGCCCCAGGGCGGACCGACCGCGAGCTCGGCCGATAGGGACCATATGCACGCGAACCCCCGGGTGGATCGAGGTACACGGGAGCATTAACATGATCCACGGTGGGGACCATATCGGTCAGCTCACCCGGAGCTCAAAGAAGCGGTGCCTAAGATCAATCCGGGGGAGGGAGATTTACGCCTTCAGAGAACGAAGCGTCCAAGCCGCTAAAACCGGATGGAATTCGGTCACCTTCTATGAGGATGAAGAGCCGGAGGACGTGATCCAACCGCACACCGACCCCTTCCTTATCACGGTCCAAATAGACCACTGGATAACCAGTCGTATGCTGATCGATACCGGAGCCTCTGTCAACGTAATGTTCCGAGACGCGTACCGAGGATTGCAAAGAGGGAGGAACAAGTTATCCCAGGATAACGAGCCGCTGATAAGCTTCTCCGGTGAGGTAGTCCAGCCTCTAGGATCCGATTACCTACCAATCATTTTCGGCAAGGGAGACAGAACGAAAACAGAGCATTTGGAATTCATCATCGTCGACTGCCTGTCGTCGTACAATGGTATAATCGGTCGGCCAGGGTTATGGAGGCTCAAAACGTTCATTGCCGGCCACATGCTGATGTTGAAAATGCCTTCACCAGCCGGAGTTATAACTATACGCGGGGACCAGAGAATCGCCCGTAAGTACTACGCAGAAGCCCTGACCCACGGGAGGAAGCGGGCCGAGGTCTTTACAACCGCTCAGCGAGTACCAGCGCCGGATCTGAGTCTTGACCCCCGTGATGACATCGCTCCAGGTAGAGTTAGGCGATTCACGTTCACCGAGAAACCAGAGCGACCTTCGGCCGTGGAGGAAACCGAAGCCATCTGTATTTCCAAAGACCACCCGGACCGAAGCGTAGTGATAGGGACACAACTCGACCCGGTCGTCAGGGAAGAACTCATCGCCTTTCTCCGGGCCCACAGTTCGGTTTTCGCATGGTCCTACGAAGACATGCCGGGCATATCCCCAGAGATAGCCGTTCACCGGCTAAACTCATTACCCAGCGTCCCCCCGACGAGGCAAAAGAGGAGGTCTTTCAGCCCGGCAAAGTATGAGGCGATTAGAGAAGAAGTGCAGAAACTCATGGGCATAGGTTTCATCCGGGAAGTCCAGTACCCGCGCTGGCTCGCCAACGTGGTCATGGTACCGAAGAAGGCAGCCGGTCAGTGGCGTATGTGCGTGGACTTCACTAATCTAAACCGGGCATGCCCAAAGGACAGCTTCCCGCTCCCTCGGATTGATCAGCTCATTGACTCCACATCCGGCTTCAAGCTGCTCAGCTTCATGGACGCCTACGCCGGGTACAACCAGATACGGATGCACCCGGATGATGAAGAACACACGTCATTCACAACCGACCGAGGCACCTACTGCTATAAGAGGATGCCGTACGGTCTAAAAAACGCCGGCGCCACCTACCAACGGATGGTGAACCAAATGCTGGAACAAGAGATGGGCAAAACCGTGGAAGTTTACGTTGATGACATGTTGGTCAAAAGCTTAACTGCGGGGGCCCACGTCCGGGATTTGGCCGTGGTCATCGGTAAAATGCTCAAATTCGGAATGCGCTTGAACCCGAAGAAGTGTCTTTTCGGGATTTCAGAGGGTCTTTTTCTAGGGCACATCATCAGCCAGCGAGGGATAGAAGCCAACCCGCTGAAGGTCCAGGCAATCCTTGATATGGAAACACCAGGAGAGAGAAACCAGGTCCAGATCTTGACCGGCCGGTTGGCCGCCCTGGCCAGATTCATCTCCCGTTTAACCGATAAGTGCGTCCCGTTCTTTAAACTGCTCAAGGCACAGCAAACCAGGAAGATACTCTGGGCTGCGGAGCATGAGGCAGCGTTCCAGTCCATCAAAGCATACCTGGCTGCAGTTCCTCTCCTATCCAAACCACTGCCGGGAGAAATGTTGTACCTTTACATAGCCGCATCCGCAGCCGCCGTCTCCGCCGCTCTCGTCAGAAAGGAGGGCACGCTCGAACTTCCGGTATACTACGCGGGAAAGGGACTTACAGGAGCCGAGGGCCGGTACCCCGATATAGAGAGATTGGCTCTAGCCTTGATTGTTAGCGCCAGGAAGCTCCGGCACTATTTCCAGGCTCATTCCATCACCTTATATACCAACCACCCCCTGCGGCAGATCCTGCAAAAGCCAGACACCAGCGGGAGGCTCGTGCGATGGGCAGTCGAATTAGGGGAATTCGACATCACCTATGCCCCACGAACAGCCATCAAGGGACAGGCTGCTGCGGACTTCATATGTGAGCTCACCCCAATGGCGGTAGAAGACCATCCCGCCCCGCTCGAGGACGCAGGGGCAGAACAAACCGCCAAGATCGAACCAGACCTGCCAACCGGCTGGAAACTTTACGTGGATGGCTCCGTAACCGCCAAACGGAGTGGGGCCGGGGTCCTGATAATCTCGCCCGACGGCCAATCGTACGAGTATGCACTACGGTTCCTTTTTACCACCTCCAATAACGCTGCCGAGTACGAGGCCCTCATAGCCGGTATGCAACTGGCCAAGGAGCTGGGAATCTCATCCATGGACATATACAGCGACTCTAGCTTGGTAGTCAACCAGATGAACGGGGTGTTCGAGGTTAAAGATCCTCAGCTATCCTCCTACCAGGCTTTGGCCAAAACACTGATCGGGTTCTTCCGCGGCACCAAGATCCAACATATTCCCCGGGATGCAAATAGGCACGCAGACGCCCTTGCGAGGCTAGCAACCGGAAACTACCCCCCAGAGTACCGGAGAGCTAAAATCGAGACCCTCCAAAAGCCAAGTATAAGCAAGACCATCTCCGAAATATTCGCGGTAGAGCAGGTACCACCGAGCTGGATGGACCCAATAGTCAAGTATCTGACCGATAAAACCAGCCCCCAGGATGCGGTGGAAGCCAGGAGGCTGCACCTCCGGTGTGCCCGGTATGGCCTCATTAACGGCCAATTATACCGAAGGGGCCACAGCTTCCCCCAGCTGAGGTGTGTGACTAAGGAGGCAGGAGAAGCAATCATGCGAGAGATCCACGAAGGGGTATGCGGTAATCACTCCGGCGCAAGGTCATTATCCCACAAATCACTCCGAGCGGGATATTTCTGGCCCGATATGGCGGCAGCATCCAGGAAAATATCACGCGGCTGCCACAAATGCCACATGTACGCCTCGGTACCTCGTGCCCCGGCAGTCGCATTATCAATCCTGTTGGCACCTTGGCCTTTCGCACAATGGGGATTAGACATCATCGGCCCTTTCCCCGTGGCAGTAGGACAATACAAGTACGCCATTGTGGCAGTGGATTACCAAACTAAATGGGTCGAGGCAGAACCGTTGATAAAGATCACTGAGGAACGGGTTAAGAAATTCCTGTGGAAAAACATCTACTGTAGGTTTGGGGTGCCGCAGACTATTATCACGGATAATGGGACGCAATTCAACAACGCAGATCTCATCCAGTACACAGCCTCCCTGGGGACCCGGATGCTATTTGCCTCGGTAGCACACCCGCAGACTAACGGCCAGGCAGAAGCGGTCAATAAGATTATCAAAACTCTTCTTAAAAAGAAGCTGGATGCCAAAAAGGGATGCTGGGCCGAGGAACTCCCCGCGGTATTATGGGCCATCCGGACAACAGCAGCAGAGGCAACAGGAGAGACCCCGTTCTGCTTGGCATTCGGGAGTGAAGCAGTGCTCCCTGTGGAGACTGAGATACCCAGCGGCAGGGTCGAGAATTACGACGCCGACACAAACGCCGACGGCTTACTACTCAACCTGGACCTCATCGAGGAGCGGCGCGACCGAGCGCACCTGCGAAACCAAACCTACAAGCAGCGGGTCGCCCGGTACTACGATAGAAGGGTCCGGGAAAGAAAGCTGCAAGTCGGCGACTGGGTCATGAGGAAGGTCCAGAAAAAGCCATTGGCCTTGCAGCCGACATGGGAGGGACCCTACCAGATCACCGCGGCCGTAGGCCCGGCAACATTCCACATCATAGACGCAACGGGCATCTATTCTACCAGGCCGTGGAATATCGAACACCTACGCTTTTACCCTAAATAGTAGCAATCGTAAAGAAACGAAAGTGTAATTGGCAAGCATTGCAATGTGCAGTTATGACATTAAAGAGACTACACCAATTACAGGATATATGTACAGAACACACCCCTAGCTAGCACTCCCGGAACCCACAACCCCCGACCCGCCACCTTTTAGCTCCCGCTCCTGCTCCCTCATCACGATCAGGGCTATGTCAGCCTCCATCCGCTCGGCGTCGAGCCACCCTTTCTCCCGCCACTCCAGATAGGCGTCACTTATACCCTCCGTACGAGCCTTTTCCAGCATCTCCTCAAAATCTGACGACTCCCGAAACTCGTCAACGGCCTTATCGGCCACTTCAGCAAGTTCGGATTCCACCAGCCTCTCCCGTCCCCGAACGACCGCCGTCATTTGGGCCTGCAGCTCCAAAACTTTTGCCTCCAACTCAACAATCCTCCCATCACGGGCGGCAAGCAGTCGGCTGGCTTCCTCTCTCTCCCGCACGAGTTCCGCGCTCAGCCGGCCGCCTTCCTCCCTTTCCTTCGCAAGCTCGGCTTCCGCCACACCCACCTTAACACCCAGCTCCTCCACCCGCTTCTCCAGGATAGCGGCAGCCTCCATTCTGGGGCCGGCGACATAAAACCTCTGAGCCAGCTGCCAAAAAGAAAGCAAAAGGAGCATCAGCTCATGTCACATCACGGAAGAGGACTCACAGAAACACATTTACCTGTAGAGCCAGTCCCACGGGCTCCACCATACTCTCACCCGGATTTTCAGTCCAGGACCCCTCCCGGTCGAGCCCCAAGGTTTCGATTATACCAGCCACAAGCCTGCTAAATCCACCACCAGAGCTACGAACGGATTCCGGTTCCTGAGTCCTACGACCACCCGCCTCCACAGTCGGGACTATGGCTCGCCCCGTCGGCCCAGCTGAGCTTGACGCCCCCGCATCAAATACCCTCGCTCTCTTTGCCGGACTTTCACTGTAGCTGCTTCGACGGTTCTCGGGCAAAACCACCGATTCCCTCTCCCGCGAGGTACGCACTGCCATTTGCCGCGCCACAGGGTCTGGCCCCGGGAGGCCCTCCGCCCGCACTTCCCGAATGCGGAGTGGAGAATTGTTCTCACCGCCCGGCCGCCTCCCATAATGCGCGTCCGAGAACACTAGCGGCACCGGCCTTGCATGCTCCGTACGCTTCTGGGTAGCCACGTCAAGAACGACTTTTGCGGCCTCCTCCCCTATCTCCATCAACCGCGCTGCTATCAGCTCCTCATCCGGCTCGATAGTCTCCTCAACTTTAAGCGCGGGCCGAGGACCGTTAGTAGGTTTTCTCCCCATCCCCAGCACCTCCAGCACGTTCCACCGAGTGAAATTATAGGTGCTCCGGCTATCATGGTCCCAGCCATAAAACAAACGGAATAACCGTTGCTTCTCCAGGTTCTCCAATTCATAGGTCTGGTCCCCGATCGGTTGATATGCCCCGGGCACTTGATAACCCCTCCAGGTCCGCTGCCACTTACCACCGGCCAGCACCACCGACCTCCTCCAGCCATCCAAAACCGTCGCCGGCAGATGTGTAATGGCAGCACCATGCTCCCGCGTGGCAAAATTCACGCAACCACGGCACTGGCCCTTTCTGCAGTAAGAAATCCGGTACAGCGCCCGAAATTCATTAACTGTGGGCCAGTCCATATAACTCAAACAGAACAGGCACCCAAGCCCAAGCAACTGCCTCCACTGATTGCTCGGAAGCTGGGCTGGGGAAAGATTCAGTGAGCTCAGCATGTACTGGACAAATCCCGGCAACGGCAGCGATAGACCGTTGCGGAACTGGTCATCAAAAACGGCGACCCAGCCCGGCTCCGGATTACAGGCCAGCTCGCCGGGATGCAAGCCTCGAAGTTTAACGGAAGAGTTGATATCCCACCTCGACCGAAACTCCCTAATCTCCCTCTCGTCCATACTTCTGACTGCTTCGTCGCAGACAATCGTCCCATCACCATCCCGCAGCTCGTGCCTCCTAGGCCCACGAACGCCACTGCCATAATGCGCAGACCTCCCAGACGCCATTAAACCTCAAAACAAAAGTTCAGTTCTGCCGAAAGATGGAAGAGGAGAGCAGAAAGCAAAGTGCGGCAGGAAGAAAGCAGATGAGACGATAAATAGGGCAACAACAAAGGTCAGGCAACCCCAGCCGTCGATCCCCTCCATCTCAGTCCGCCCCCTGCCGACACGTGTCCACGGCATCAATAAAAGACCCCATGCCATCATAAACTGATGGAACTGATGGGCTCCCCCTTCATTGCATGTCAGCCACATGCCCCACCCACAAACAACAGTTAGTAAACAAGGAGCACGCAACGAGGCGTCCCCTCTCCTCGCTCCACAAAGGTCAAAATTCGAATCAACCCGACACCATGACGTGTCACGGTTACTTACACCGGCTGAATGCCAGTTCACTGGAGGACTTACCCCGATATGGCAGCCCGCCCGATCGAGATCCGCCCAGCACTATGGCATTCCACCGGGCATGTGACATTCAACCAGCTCCAAAATATTCTACCGGATGTCATTCCCTACGCCTACGGGCAGGGACGAGCCAGCAACAACGCGAGGCTTCCAAACGCATGGGCTTTATAAACCCGGGCGAGCTTACATCTAACCAATGTACTCTGGTCCAGCAGGATAAAAACCCTGCATCACACTGAACTGTGATACCCTTGGGGATACATGGCGAGACTCGTTATCTCAACGCCACTCCACTGGGCAGATTGTCTCTCTAACACAGAGCAAGTCTCCCCGCAGGCTAACAAACCTGCACATTACCTCAACGCTTAAACAACAAAAGCAGAGAAGAGCTAGCAAGTGTTAAAACAACGCCTCAGCGCGACCATAACACCCTTCGGGCACCTGTTGGCCTATTCCACGCACCAACAGGCCTCCCCGAAGGCTAGTCTGCAAGTCCATCCGGGACTCGTTCCGATACGGCAGGACGCCCGTCGAGCTCCCATGAACTCCGCCCCGCACCAATATGGTTCATCCGGGACTCGTTTCGATACTTTAGGAACGCCCATTCAAAGATCCAGATACTCACCTCGGTCACGCCCAATCTTTAACGCGGACTTGGGGGACTGAGCACCGGTAGGTTGGTAACCCCGCTGGTCTGCGGGACAAGAGCAAGACAGATAAGTCCCCATTCAAGATTGCACTTGACCGGGAACTTGGGGGACTTGTTGACAGTAGCCGCAGAGGGGCTACAGCAAGCCCACAGACCCGCGGCAAGTACACCAGAGCCCGGCCCAGGACTCAGGATCGGAGCACCAGCACCAGGCCTCGGGGCCCAGCGGTCTATCCTGCCTCCAAGGGTCCTGGGACCAGGGGCGCCTGCCTGCCAAAGAGGGCACCAGAATATCCAAACAGAAGGGAACCAGTCCCACATCGAAGGGCAAGGCCAGCCCTCACCCTCAACCACCTATATACGGGCCTCGACTACCACCATAAATAGGTAACTTGTCTCCCTCCCTGCTTACATACGTGCCCAGGTTATATATATTCCAACTATACTAACTTAAGCATCGGAGAGGTGAAGGCCGGCCCGCCCGGTGTTCCCCTTAGTAAGCAGGATTGCAGGAGATCGAGTCGGATTCATCAAGTATCTACCAAGACCCCCGGGTTTAGGCAGAAACACCTATATGTCCATCTGATACTTCACTTGCTCCTGTGAGAACTGTGTATGTGCAGGTTCTTGTGGATTGGTGTTGTCTGCTGATAGAACTAGTTCTTAGGATAGCAATAGTGTGTTTTGTTCAGGAATGCCAAAGGGAGAGATTGTAAGTATAAAGATGTTGGCAGTCCTCATTGTGGACCAAAACACAGCCCAAGATGTAGTATGATGAGTCTCAGCACAAGTACAAGTGAAGTTCTGAAGCCCAACTAGTTCAAGGCCCAATACAACCTCAGAAAACTAAGGTATATTCATGTATATTCATATCATGTTTTTACTGAGGATAGCAGTACCACTTTGTATCCTATGTCTTCTACTAAGGATAGGAGTACAGCTTTGTATCCCGAGTTTTCTGGGTATTTTTATGGCTATGTTCAAATCGTCTTGAAAACTGTGATTTATCTTCCCAATGCATTCCTAGCTCTTTCCAGTCGATTTGCTTTTCAAAATTCAAACAGCTAGCCAAGCATGTGATGTTCTTGGCGCTCAAACTATCAAAAGGTGAAGGAATTCTTCAACCCGTGACCTTGATGTTTTCAAGGTCCATTTGTTTATGCTTGGTTTGTGATACACTTACCTATGCAGTTGATAGTAGGCTGTCTGATCCTAGGAGGAAGCTGTTTTGCCTATTCATACATGTTAACATTCCTTTTGAATGCTTTTGCAAAACTTTTTTCCCTCTTATGAAAAGTTAGTCATTTTCGGAAAGTTGGTTTTGTCCATTAGTGTTTGGCTTTGTCCTTCAAAGGTTTTCAACAGCATCTAAGCCAAACACATCAGTCCAAACTTTCTTAAATTCATTGGCAAGTGTGATGCCCTCTTAGTGCACACCTTGGCCTATAAATACCAAGCAAAGTTTCCTTTGTTTGGTGGTTGTTTTTGTGTCTTTGTTTTGTATTTGTGAAGATCATCTTTTGTATGATTTTCAGTTCATAAAGCCCTCTTGCTCTAAGTCTTCTTAGTGACTATAAATCTTAGAGCATTGGCTTGAACAATCTTTCAAAACCCATATTGCATTTACACTTGCATGCCATGAGATTGTGATTGGTGGTGCAACAACCCGAGAAGTGTTCATAGTTGAATCAGTTGAGAAGTAGCTGAATTCAAGGGTGAAGCTTCTGTTTATATGCGTGGGACAACACTTAGAAACAAGAGAGACACGAGAGCTGAGTTGTTAGACTAGGCGAGTCTAGACAGGATAGTAACGAGGTTAGCTATCCCCTCAGAAGTTGTAATCTTGTGAGAAGTGTTTAGCGCTTTTATGAACCAGCTTGGTGATAGCTGAGTTCGGTAAGCTTTCATGTGTGAGGACTTAGGGGACAAGATGGGAGAGCGTTCTAGATAGACTACGTAGAGTCATAGAACAGGATAACAACAAAGTCTGGTATCCCAGGCTCTATTCTTGTATAAGTCTACGAATCACATAGTGGAAAGGTTTGTCCTTCGGATAAGGGCACGCAGTTTTCTTCCCTGAGTTCAGGGTTTCTGCGTTAAAGAAAAACATCTCTGTGTTGTTTTTACTTTCAACAATCTTTTTCATTACTTGCATAATCGTAGCAAACTGTGAATTGGGATAGCACAACTCCTTGCTAGCCTCGAATTACAACATATAACGAAAAAGATTTGCAAAGAGTCCTATTCACCCTCCCCCCCTCTAGGACCTTCAGTTTGGGATGGCTAGAGCAGTTTCAGGTCAGGACCATCCTTGTCATATTTACTCACCTGTCTTACCTCACTCCTACTCCGACGGAATGATTTGCAACCCAGACTTCATGTTGTGGCGCTATGATAATGATGGGGGTTATCTTGATCAATAACTATCTATAATTAACCAGGAGACAGTACGTAGTATCAAATAATATTGTTCAAAAAATCAAGTTTCAATTCCTAAAAATAATGGCCACCCTAGAAGCTGAGCTGGCCTCGTAGCTAGCTAGAGGGTTTGCTGTTAGAGCTATCACCGCCTTGAGTGAGATGGATCAGATAATGTTGAGTTTAAAGCTTGAAGGTCCTAGAGGGGGGGTGAATAGGACTATTTGCAACTTTTTCTTTGATTGTTGTAACTCGAGGCTAGCAAGTAGTTGTGCTATCCCGATTCACAATTTGTAACGATTATGCGAGTAATTAAAAAGATTGCTGAAAGTAAAACCAACACAGAGATGTTTTTCTTTAACACAGAAACCCTGAATCCACGGAGAAAAACTGCGTGCCCTTATCCTAAGGACAAACCTTTCCACTATGTGATTCGTAGAATTATACAAGAATAGAGTCTGGGATACCAGACCTTGTTGTTATCTTGTTCTATGACTCTACCTAGTCTATCTAGAACGCTCTCCCATCTTGTCCCCTAAGTCCTCACACACGAAAGGGATACAAGAGCTTCACTCAGACCTTAACTACGCCTTAACTAACTCTGCTTGTGAGCTCTTGGGGTCGTTGCACCTCCAATCACAACCTCATGTATTGGAATGCAAATGCAATATGTTTTTTTTTTTTAAAAAGTGGTTTTGGTTTCTCAAGCTCTAAGATTTATAATCACTAGGAACACTTAGAACAGTAGATAATGAGAAAACAAGCAAGCTGATTTCTCAACAACAAAACAAAGATAAGCCAATGCTCTAAGATTTATAATTACTAGGAAGACTTAGAGCAAGAGGGCTTTATGAACTGGAAATCATGCTAAGAAGATTTTCACAAATACAAAAACAAACACACACAACAACCACCAAACAAATGGAACTTTGCTTGGTATTTATAGGCAAGTGTGAATTGCTAAGAGAGCGACACGCATGCCAAAGGATTCAGAAAGTTTGAACTGATGTGTTTGGCTTAGATGTTGTTGAAAACCTTTGAAGGACAAAGGCAAGCACTAATGGACAAAACCAACTTTCCGAAAATGGCTAACTTTTCATAAGAGGGAAAAAGGTTTTGCAAAAGCATTCAAAAGGAATGCTAACATGTATGAATAGGCAAAACAGCTTCCTCCTAGGATCAGACAGCCTACTATCAACTGCATAGGTAAGTGTATCACAAACCAAGCATAAACAAATGGACCTTGAAAACATTAAGGTCACGGGTTGAAGAATTCATTCACCTTTTGATAGTTTGAGCGCCAAGAACATCACATACTTGGCTAGCTGTTTGAATTTCGAAAAGAAAATCGACTGGAAAGATCTAGAAATGCATTGAGAAGATAAATCACAGTTTTCAAGACGATTTGAACATAGCCATATAAAATAACCAGAAAACTCGGGATACAAAGCAGTACTCCTATCCTTAGTAGAAGACATAGGATACAAAGTGGTACTGCTATCCTCAGTGAAAACATGATATGAATATGCATGAATATACTTTAGTTTTCTGAGGTTGTGTTGGGCCTTGAACTAGTTGGGCTTCAGTACTTCACTTGTATTTGTGCTGGGACTCATCATACTACATCTTGGGCTGTGTTTTAGTCTATAATTAATGAAGACTGCCAACATCTTTATACTTACAAAGCTCAAGCACAAAAGTTATCCTTAAATTACATGAGTAAATAGATATAACCGTTCCTTTGTCACATATTTTAGTTAACTGTAGATGAAAACTCACATTAGATGTGTTATGAACTAATACGTGAATCAGATCGAACTAGCTATTTTCATCCAATTTTAACATATTCTTCGCTAATCGCATGATGTCTTATTAGTTTCATCTAATTTTAACGTGTTATTTGCTAATCGCATGATGTCTTATTCACCGCATTGTTATTCAATAGTTTAAAATAATTAAAAATTTTGAGAAGTTCTCGTTAAGTCTCCCAAAAACACTAAAAGTGTAAGTATCAAGTGTCTATTGTGAGTACTTCTTAATCTTCCCCGACATGAAGCATCAAGCAAGATTTGAACCGCAAATAAGCAGAAAAACAACGAGGGATAAGATGAACACTGTGACGACGGCAAGTCGAAGCAACTCATACCACAGAATCAAACCTTAGACGCGGAGAAAAGTAAGCTCGATCTCACTCAACAAAATCCCTAGCTAGTCAAAAGAATCAACTCGAGTATTTCCCCAACATTCTACAACTTGCAGCAAAATCCAAAACAAAAAACCATATCGCTCTTACCCAAAAAAATAAAAAACGTCATCGGAACGTGAAGAAGGGTAGGACCGCAATCGATCACCATCACATGGCTCCGGGCACAGTGAGGCCTGAGCTGGATCGGATGACGGGGGACCATCGGCCGGGGCCCAAAGCAAGAGCCTTTAGGTCCAGTTGCACACTTGCACTGCTCGAGGCGGGGGAAACCGTTAGCCTGACATGACGTGTACGGCCATGATTGAACGGCAGAGGCGGGAAGAAATAGGAAGATCTTCTTCTGGTGGCGCCACTCGGTGAATCTGGCCAAACGTTTTGGAGGCTTGCTTGCATGGCCCTGGAGAAAAGTGGGGCTAAAACTTAAACTTGTGCTTGTGACCTGCAGCTTCCTTCAATTCTCGTCCTCCTAACCTAAGGCCGTCCTCTCCTACATTGTTATGGTTCAGAGAGTACAGACCTCAAGTCGGCCTAGCCAGTACCAGGACTAGTTGAAATCCCAGAATAGTCCCGAGGAGTATTTAACCTAGCAGATAAAAACTGTGCATGTCGTCCTGAGGTGAAAAATATACGGAAAGGTTTCTCTCGTATATTCTGGAGTGACAGTGGAATTCGTAGTACCTGAAAGTCTGGTTTAGTTTGCATCGTTTAATATTTATGAGTTTGATGTATACCCGACTGCAGATCAAGATGAACAAGGTCCATGTATATATCCAGGGACTATTTATGACGAATTAGAATTGGCCGGGTGAGGATCTATTTTGTTGGATTTATTACGACAAAGATCCTGTCATATATATTTCACAATATTATGTGATAGCTACTTTCAACGACCGAAGAGATTGAGGCTTTGTTAGTATTCTTTCAACTCGGAAGCTGCTACTGTTGCATTTCTTACCAGACGACAGACGCTACATGTCGGAGGATTGCAATATAAACCAAAATCTTACAATGCTTTGAGAAAATACTTCTACAGTAACTTGCATTCAGATACTAGCTCGTAGCTATTACAGTCTACAGTTCAAAGATAGCGCGCAAGGTAGTTCCCGATAACTAGAATCGAATCGAATTAAAATTTAAATTAGCAACGCGGTGTCGACTTTTCCTTTGATATCTATAGGGTAAAAGGACATATATTTCTCAAGTACTAGTCAAGTAGTCATTACCTAACAAAATTGCAAGGAGAAACATGCATGTGTTTCTATTCGATCGGGTTATTGCAGTACCTGTTTGTAGATGGGATTATTATGAGTGTTTAGGTGTTAGGGAACCAGAACATTCATACTCATAAGAACCAGAAGCGTGATAACAGTAGTAGGGGACCGAAAATTTAAAATCCAAGAAGAAACCGAGCTTTCTGCAGCGTCTCAATTGGGCCAGACACCTCTGGTAAAATCTCAACACTAGGACTAGCTTTGCCATGCATAGATCTGCAGATTCATATCAGAAACCTAATCCTCACTATCCTCCATTATTACACAGAACCAGCTTCGCTAGCTATCAGCAACACCACGAAGAACCCCATGATCTACCAGAAAATGACACCTCGGTTCTCCCCCATAAATACAATTCATTCATGCAGCTTCAACATGCATGTCTGTAATTCGTCACAGAAAGTTTGGCACAGTAAAATAGCAATACGATACGATACGAGCTAGTACCAAACAGATGACAGAGACATAAGCAACGGAACAGAGGATGCGACGGAATCGGACTCAGAGGGCATGTTTGTCACGTTAGGTGTGTATGAAGCAAGGTAGCAAATGCAGGCAAAACTAGGGTGGTGGTTTCTTCAGGTTCACACCAAATATATTTAATAGGGTTTTTGGCGTTTGTTTGAGGAATATAAGGTAGCCCTAGGTTTGGCATCTAATATATGTATCGGCCATTTGAGACTTAGTTTTCTTCTGGTACAGTGGGGCTCAGAGAGCCAGTGGTGTGACGAAAATATCTTTGCTTTCCAGATCATATTCAGGACCACTTGATTGGATTACTCACGACCCTGACCGTTGATTATTTGGTCAGTGATTCACCTCCCAAGTGAAGTCCCTTTTGTTACGTAAATTTGATTTGAAGTCCCGTTGATTTTTTTCCAGAGACCAAGAAAACAATACTAAGGTCCCCCACTTCCCATTGTAGCAGCACACTATTGCAAGTTTGCAACAACAAATATATATTGATAATTTGATAGGTAAATGATTTGAATCGTAATTTTCTTGATAATTAAACTCAGAAAAGAGAAAGAAAGAAAAAACAAACAAAAGAAGTATCACTCCGGCCCACATACAAAACTTGGAAGGCTTTTTTTACAAAGAAATTTACATAATAAACAGGATTGTCTGTATTCCGACCAATAAATCGTAGGCCTGACAACCGTGCTGGCTCGTCCGGGTTCGTGTGGGTTGTTAGCGGGCCATGCTCTTAACGAGTGATCAGCACGTTAAGAACTCATTTACGTTAATGGGTTTAGCGAGCTAATCCCGATGGATTTACCTACTACCCGTTGAGACTCGTTAAACCCGCGAATTTATATTTTTTTTGTCTAAACTCTTTCTAAATTTTCAGTGTTATGTTAAAGATAATGTTTTAGTCTTTTAGATTTTTATTGGGTAAAGTGGTTAATGGGTTTTACTGAGTACCCGTTAAAAAACACGGCATGGCCGTTTAATATGCGGGTTTGTTAGCTTGCGTGCTTTTGTGAGCACGTTTAGTAAATGGGCGGGTTTCGTGCGGGTTTTTGGTTGGCGGGTTTAATTGCCAGGCCTGATAAATCGAGTAATAATTCAACTTATTATGTTGCACTAGCTACATTAAAAAAAATCCGTACTCATGTTTCACACTTCCAACAAATAGGAGTACTGACTTTCTTCTATAAGAATGGATGCTACTCATGCCAGTAGTTAAGCCAAGCTGATCTTCCCCACACAATGGACGGGATATATTTGAAGCACGGTGACTAAATCTCCAAGTAACAAACTCAAGGCACTAGAACGGAACCAGTAACTCATCAACTAACTAAATCGCCAGCCTTCATCACTATCTCTGCTCCATTGCATCCAAGGTAAGAACTTGAATAACCATTTGTGCATCATCACTCTCTATTTCAATCTCAGTAAAACCAAATTATAGAAGGACATGCATGTTGCAGTCTCCCATTTCAAACAATATATGATGATCATTACTTTTAACAGAATTTACCAAAATCTCACCAACAGACAAACACATAGACGTACTAGTCACCCCAGTAAATGACCCCATGCCATACATGGCATTCCTCCTGTAAACTGTTCAATAAACTTGTCTTTCATGTAAAAAGAGACCACAATAATTGGTACCCTTTGCAAGCTTTTCCAGCAAATTAATTTCTGTCATTTTGCCAAGATTTTAAATATTTTCTTGTACTGTGACCAAAATAAAGACAAGGCAAGCTTTTAGCCCAAGAAAGCTTTTAGCTCCACAGTGAAATATATTCACATTCCAATTGCTGGGTACTTGTCTCACTTGCTCCACTAGGAAATTATATGCATATATCCAAATGTTTTGGTGTGCTGTAATCTTAAATTAAGATATAAACTAGGTTTATTCTTAGATTAAAGATATAAACTAGGTTGCCAATTTGTAATATTGAATAATAAGTCTCCAACAAATTAAATCTTTCATAACCAATATGGCTAATAACATGGCAGCCACTTCCAAAATTGCATTAGATTTGTTCAGGTGTTTATTCCCTGGAATCCCACTCATGTCTTAGGTGTATGGAGATATGGAGTTGAAAAACTGCTTAATCATATAGTTTGTGGTGATAGTTCATAATGACCATTTACACAAAAATGGGAGAAAACTTGTCCATTTCAATGTTACCCACCTACTCTAATGAATCTTGACAAAAATACATAATTACCCTATACTAAAACCACATCTCTCTCTCTCTGAACAAGTATGGGGCAGCAGTCATCGTCGATTGAAGCAGGAGAACTTTTGGGTCAGCAGTCGTCGTCGTCTGCAGGAGGAGGCGTTTTGGGTCAAGCGGAGACGACGTCGCCGACATCGACGTCGACAGGAGGAGGCCTGGGTCTGGCATCGAGCGTCCTGGGTCCGACGTCGAGGTTGGAGCAGTGCAGCTCCCTGGGCTCGGCGTCGCGCGTCCTGGGCCAGGTTTCAAGCTAGGTCGGAGCAGTGTAGCGCCGGTGGTCTGGGTCCGATCTCGTGTGGAGAGGGCAGGAGCAGCGCCCTGGGTCAGGCGTCGTGGTCGGAACCGTGTAGCGCCAGAGGGGCTTCCGACCCGGTCAGAAGCAAGGTAGGGACAAAGTTGTAGACTTTTGAAATATGTAAGTCGCTTACTAGGGGTCAGTAATCTGATTACTGGGGGTCAGTAACTTGATTACTGGAAATCTGAAATTTATAAGTTGCTTACTAGGGGTCAATAATTTGATTACTGAGAGTCAGTAACTTGATTACTGGGGGTCAGTAACTTGATTACTTGAAATCTGGAATCTGTAAGTTGCTTACTGGCACTACCAGAAAAAAGACCATTACCGACGAAAAAAAAAAAAACGGCCAACGACATACTATTTTCGTCGGCTATTCCCAAGAATGGCCGACGATATTGTCTTTCGTCGCTAAAAATAAAAAATCGTCTGTTATTCCACAAGAATGGCCGACGATTTTTTCTTTCGTCCCTAAAAAATATTTTTCGTCGGCTATACCCCTAGAATGACCGACGAGTTAAAATTTTCGTCGGCATTTCTCTTAAAGTATAGCCGACGAAAACTTTTGAAAGTTTGGCCGACGAAATTGGAATTTTCGTCGGCTATAAGTCTTTATATTTTCAGATCTGGACAGAAGCTACTCATTTAAAAAAAAAACGAAAAAAAACGGGAGAAAGAGTGAAAAATCTGTGGGTATTGTTGAAATCCGTACTCTCTTACATTGTGGAGCTATATATAGGTACGTAGATGTGTATATATGTTGATTTTGAGTTTTAGTGATTTTGATATAGTAAGTGATTTTTTTGTTTTGTTGTTGTTTTAGTGTTAGAATGTATGTATATATGTTGATTTTGAGTTGTAGTTGAGTTGATTTTAAGTTAGAGTTTAATTATGTGTTTTAATTTGATGTTATTTTAATTAGTGTTAAAATATATATATATATATATATATATATATATATATATGTTAATTAATGGTTGTTGATAGTGTAATGAACTTAAATAATGGTTGTTAATTAATGGTATATATATATATATATATATATATATATATATGAGTTGATGTTGATAATAATATATATTGTAATATATATGTGTTAATTAATTTCTTATTAATTAAAGTTATACATATATATTATTATCAGGCTATATATGGATCGAGATAAGAGTTGGATTTCGCTTCCAAGGCATGACCGACGATACACTACAGGAGTTGTGGATTTTTTGCAGTTCGTCGAGGAAAATGCAAACGGGAATGAATACCATTATTGCCCGTGCAAGAAATGTAAGTGTCGCAGTGATATGTGTCGATTTCCGATTAGGACAGTATGGGAGCACCTAAAGAGTAATGGGTTTTGGCCGAAGTACAAACGTTGGATATATCACGGTGAGCCATCATTAGATGGATCGCATGATCATGGGCAGTTTTTTTAGGCGGGCAGTAGTAGTACATCTAACGATCCAACAATGGCATTCGTCAACGACGTGTTTCCTTTTGAAAGCGGTGTACGTGGGGAACAATATATGCATGACCCTGTGCAGCCGTTCCCACAAGTTGTCAACACTGCTGCCTTTGACAAGTACAACAAACTTATTCCATTGCAACAGACCCCTGTGTCTTCAAGTTCTGAGAAGACAGTTCTTCAAAGTGTGATGGAGGTAATGAGGATTAAAGTCGAGACAAAATCGAGCATCAGGCAAGTGGATGAATATCTACAGTACACTTCTTCGTTGTTGGAGGAGGGTCATCGTAATCCTACCATTCACCGTAAGGTCCGAAGTATCCTCAAAGATCTAGGGCTTTCCTACATTAAGATCCATGCATGTGCATTTGACTGCGTTCTCTTCTGGGGTAAAGATGCAGAAGGGAATGACCTTGCTAGCCTTGACGCATGTCCGATATGTCAGTCTGACCGATATAAGTTGACGGGAGCAGGCAATAGGAAACCTGTGAAAGTGCTTCGGTATTTTCCGTTGAGAGATAGGCTTGAGCGGTTGTACATGTCAGAAACCACCGCAAAAGCTATGAGATGGCACGGTGAGCGGGACGCGGGAGACGCAGATATCATGACACACATCTCTGACGGAGCGGCTTGGAAGCATATAAACAATGAGTTTCCTCATTTTGCGTCAGATGTCAGAAACGTCAGGCTCGGGCTCTTAACCGACGGGTTCAACCCTTTCGGCACCATGAGTCTTTCATACAGTATATGGCCGGTGGTTTTGGTACCTTACAACCTTCCTCCGTGGATGTGCATGAAGAAGGAATATAATATGTTGACGTTGTTGATTCCGGGGCCTGGTTATCCAGGGAAATGTCTCGATGTGTATATGAGACCATTGATTGAAGAGCTTAAGGTATTGTGGGACGTTGGTCATCCCACTTTTGACAAGTACAAGAAGGAGACGTTCCAGATGCATGCCATGGTTATTGGTACCATCAGTGATTTTCCTGCTTATGGGATGTTGTCGGGCAGCGTTGTTAGGGGATACAAGGCTTGTCCAGAGTGCCTCAGCGATTATGGGAGCACCCCTCATTGCAACAAGATATGCAGAATGGGTCATCGTGTGTTCCTTCCGGCGGATCACCACTGGCGTTACGAGTCCGCCGCATTTGATGGAACCGAAGAACACGATGGTCCTCCCAAAAGATGGACGGGAAGAGAAATTTTAGCAGTGCTTAATGAGTACGATTTTGGGCCCCTCAGCAATCATCCCGATATTGTAGCGGAAATACCTGAAAGACCTGAGGAGTACAAATTCTGGACACATAAGAGCATATTGTGGGAACTCCCGTACTGGTGTGAGTTGCTGATCCGTCACTTCCTAGACGTTATGCACATAGAAAAAAATGTTTCTGAAAGTGTGGTGGGCACAACGCTGAACTTGGAGGGGAAGACGAAAGACGGTCCTAAGGCACGCACTGATCTGCAAAACATGAATATCAGAAAACAACTATGGTTGAAACAAGGGAAGAGAAAAATGCCTCAAGCTCCTTACACTGTCAAGCCTGAGCATAAACCAGAAATTTTCCATTGGATAAGTCGGGCCAAGTATCCTTCAGGCTTTGCTGGAAATATAGCCAAGTGTGTGAACAGACAATTCAACAATCTTTACGGGTTGAAAAGTCATGACAATCATATCCTGCTACAACGTCTCTTCCCTGCTTTCATTCGACCGTCCCCGTCACGTTGTGGAGCCGTTAGTAGCGTTGGCAAGATTTTTCCAGAAGGTATGCACACGGGAAGTGAGAAAATCTGACCTCCGGGAAATGCAACAAGACATCGTTCATATCATGTGTAAATTTGAGATGATATTTCCTCCAAATTTTTTCGACATCATGCCTCACCTCATGATCCATCTTCCTCGGCAGTTGTTGCTTACCGGTCCTGTGCACTTCACTTGGATGTATCCGATGGAAAGGTACGTATTTTACACCTTATGTTAATTTCCTCATCAATATATGTGATATAGTATTAATGTATTATCATAACACTTTAAAAACTTGATTTAGAGGCAACTTGGACAATACGGTGATTTTGTCCAAAACAGATCCGCACCTGAAGGATGTATAGCTGAAGCATATATTGCGCACGAGTGCGTCACCTACATGAAGCTGTATTTAGGAGCGTTACAGGAAAGCATACCGGAAGATGTACCTTCACAGTTTAATCTTTCCATACTCTCCGACGATGTTGTACTCCATGGAAACATGTCAGTTTCCTACAAGTTGAAAGATTATGAGGTAGCCATTGCACATTGGTGGGTACTAATCAACTGTCCAGAAGTTCAGTTTTGGAAGAACATGCATCTAAAATGTGATGGAGTAGCAGGTGATCTCGATTACCACAACCGGACATTCGCAGAGTATTTCGGCTGCTGGGTACGTAACTTTAACACTATTCTATACGTGTTTATATATTATTGTGTATAATTATTCATATTTATAGTTGATTATGATGGTTGCAGATGGACCTTATTAAAAATGATAATCACCCAAATTGGTCGCACGAACTCAGACTTCTAGCGATGAGGCCGGTCTATTCAAAAGTTTATGCGACGTGCAAGGTGAATGGTGTGTTATTTTGATGTGAAGAGAGAGACCTCAGACTGAAAACACAAAATTCAGGGGTTATGGCACATGGTGGGGATGATGGAGTTGACTATTACGGTGTTCTCCATTCAGTTGTGGAACTGCATTATGAGGAAGGCATGAAAGTGCACCTTTTCAAGTGTAGATGGTTTGACACACGGCCGCAGAGCATGAAAACCGATCAATACGGCATAACTTCTTTGAACACTAGTACATCATGGTATGAGGACGACCCGTTCGTTTTAGCCACATGGGTGAAACAAGTGTTTTATCTTGATGATCTCGCCAAGGGTGACCCGTGGAAAGTAGTCAACACTATCCACCATCGCAACATTTACCGGGCGTCTACACTTGGAGTGGCTGAAGAGAACGAGGAAGGGGGCACCGCGTATCAAGAGCCCAACTCAAACGGTATTCCTGACTCCTCTTTTATTCGCCTAGACACGCCGGTGCGAATTCGACGTGAAGAGCCACTGCTTGTTGATGTTGATCCAAATGAAGAAACTAATGAGGACTCTAGTGGTGAGGAAAGACATAGATTACCCCTATCGAGCAATTCAGAAACCGAAGAAGACTCATCCGATGATTCCGATTACAATCCGACGGATTAAGTAATTTAGATGGTGTAATCCTTTCATTTGTAATCCACTCATTTCTAATGAACGGGAGTGGGGATGAGCCTCCCAGCTAGGCTGGGTTCCAAACCCCTTAAAAAAATATTTGAAATATGTTGACTGCTGGGTTTCTGTTTTTTTTTTATGTTCAATTTTGGTTATATATAAACAGGACATATGGGTACGAGAGGTGTAACACAACTGATTTTTTTAATTTTTTCAAAGAATAGTCGACGAAAAATGCATTATGTCGTCGGCTATGATAAAAAAAAAAAACAGACCACCTTCCATTTTCTATCACTATCGACAACCCATTGTTTCATCCTTCAAATGCAAATGTGTCGTGAAATAAGATATTACCGAAATAATGAAATACGTCAACGGTTGAAAAATGACAAGATTCCGACAAAATCTGTGTGCCGAATGTTGCGGTTAACTGTTTTTTACTTCCGTTTTCCTATGGGTAGCCTGAATTTCGGTAAATATTTTGAGGAAAATTTTTATACGATTAGTTGCGTCTCATCCATTTGAAACTATTATCTGTTGAAGGTCAGGCAAAAAAAACGTCATTTAGACAGGCCAATTACCATTTCTAAGCGTTTAAAGGGTTGACTCACCCAGTTGACCGTCCCGATCGAGCCTTTAACGTTGTCAGATGTAGTTGGATTTTTTTCCATACATGTATTTAATCTTAACGGTGATATCTGACGGTTGGAATAGATTTTCCAAACTTTTAGATTCAAAATCGGAACATATGCACTAATGTTCCTTAACTTGTTTACTAAGTGTTTAAGTGAATGTATAGTTTCAAATAGTTACTATACGTACACTCATCAAATGCAAATGTGTTGTGAAATAAGATATGACCGAAATAATGAAATACGTCTACGGTTGAAAAATGACACGATTCCGACAAAATCTGTGTGCCGAATGTTGCGGTTAACTGTTTTTTACTTCCGTTTTCCTATGGGTAGCCTGACGGTCGGTAAATATTTTGAGGAAAATTTTTATACGATTAGTTGCGCCTCATCGATTTGAAACTATTATCTGTTGAAGGTTAGGCCAAAAAACGTCATTTACACAGGCCAATTTCCGTTTTAAAGCATTTAGAGGTTTGACTTCGTAGTTTGACCAAAGGTTTAGCCGACGAATTCAAATATTTCGTCGGCTAAACTCTTGCGATCCGCTTATTTTCTGCCGTTGGATGACTCAGATCCAACGGCTGCTGATTGTCCAAAGCATAGCCGACGAAATGTTTAAATTTGTCGGCTAAACTCTTGCGATCCGCGCCTTTTCATTGTCCGCCGTTGGATGGGGGAAATCGGACGGCTGCTGAGCGCCTAAAGTATAGCCGACGACATTCAAAGAATAGCCGACGAAATCTTTTTTAATCGTCGGCTATTCTTTCGGGTATAAGTCCGGAACTGTCAAACCCTAGCCTCCGTTTTGCTCATTTCCTCCTCCTCCTCCGCAGCTGCTGCCGAACGCCACTCGTCTTCCAGATTCCGCCGCCGCCGCGCTGCTCCTCCTCCTCCTCCTCCAAACTCCTCCTCCTCCTCCTCCGATCGGGTTATTTTTTTTTTTTCAATTTAATTTAATTTTATAAATCGTTATATATTTAATTTTAATTATATAAATTGTTATATATTTGTTAATAAATTTAATTTTAACAAATTATTATATATTTGTTATATATTTTATTTTAATTATATAAATTGTTATATATTTGTTATATATTTAATTTTAATTATATAAATTGTTATATATTTGTTATATATTTGTTAATAAATTTAATTGTCATATATTTGTTATTATTTAGGTATATAAATTGTTATATATTTAATTTTAATTATATAAATTGTTATATAAATTGTTAAATTAATTATATATATAAATTGGTAGTCTAATTTTATATATATATATATATATATATATATATGTTAATATTGCAATATAGTTATATTTGTATAAAAATAGTTATATTTAGGATAATGGTTAGTATTATTTAAAATTAGTTAAATTGTTATATATAAATTTGTTAGTATGTTTTGAAATATGTTAGTATTATTGGTTATTATATTAATTAGAATTTGTTATAAAATGTAATATAATTTAATATTAATTAATATATTAATGCCTCAAGCTGCAGATGGCCGATGCATTCAGACAGTTGTTCGGGGGCCGTCGTTCCTGATCTAGGGCTTCTCCAAATTCCGCAGGTTCGGCAGACTCCGACAGGACCCATAGCCAGCCTGAGAGGACCACCAGCCAGCCGCGGAGGAGTGTAGATTCATCCCAGCCGCGGAGGAGTGTGAGTTCTCGGCACCAGACCCTTCTCCAGGAGGGGCGGCCGTCGAGCAGTTCACCTCCGCCTGTCGGGCCAGATGCTCCGAGGTTCAGTCGGCAGCTATTTCAGGACGAGATAGGTGCAGACGTTCCTCAGGTTCGTATGCCTGAGGTTCATCGAGAGCCGATGACGAGTCCGACGACGTCTGCTGCTGACTCGACTGAGGGTCCTACTCTCCCAAATCAGCTCTACCTCCCGTACAACATTCTTGCGATATCGGAGGTCGACTATCGTAGTGTGCCCATATGGCCTGATATGCCTCAGTACGTGAGTGCTGCGGAGGCATACCAGCAGCAGCCATTTGAGAACCCTGACCTCCTGATTTCGGCGAGGAGAAAAGGAAAGTCGACAGACGGGTCATCGAGTTCAGGTAACATTCGATTTTATTAATTAAATGTTTTATTAAAATTAACGCACTAATATTTAATTTTATTAACCAATCGTCATTTATGTGATAGGGACAGCCGCTAGCAGTTCAACAAGGAACACGAGAGGTGTCATATGTTTTGACACGCTCAGGAGAACTGTTGATCTGAGGGGGAGAATCCAGATCAACGAAGGTTCAGGGGAAAAAAAACGCGATTACTCGGGTTGCGTGGGGGCACTGATTAGGGACAGAGTCCCTATGTTGTGGACCCGGTGGGCTGATGTGCCCGAAGAGATAAAGAGGGAGGTGAACAACACCGCGTCGGTGAGTAATTTAAAAAATTTAATTTATTTATCGTAATATTTAATAATTTTCGGTATTATTACAATTGTAAAACTAATAAAATATTATCTTTCAGAGATTCTTCGAGATTGCCGAACACAAGCGGGATTGGGCGGACTCCGTGCAGAACTTGAGGTACGTTGGGAATTCCTCATCTTATAATTTGAAATATTTTATGATATTAATAATATTTCTAATGCACTTTTGTTTTTTTCGTAGGTTCAAAGAGTGGAAGAACGAGCTCCGTTCCCACTATAACGAATACGACAACCGTGGTCGTATGGGTACTCGTAGAGAGTTCATGTTCAGGGAGTACGAGTGGCGTTGGTTGAAGACAGTAGACTTCAACAACCCAGTTATGCAGGTAAATACTAAACTTCACTACAAATGTTTATTTTGTTAAAATTTTAATTATTAGTTTAATTATTTTATAATTATTACACTAATATTTTTTTATGTATTTTTCTAATATTTTATTATTTGTTTGAAGCAACGTTCTCGGATAAACTCTGAGAACCGCCGCCGTAACACAACCCCCCATCATGGTGGTTCTAGGTCGTTTGCACAATATCAGGAGGAGGCGCTTAGAGATCATCCTGATAGCAACCCCTACGTGGAGACGTTCAAGATCGCTTATCCACAAGCGACAGAACAGCTCGTAAGTCGTTCATTACGATTTTAAAATTTTAATTATTAATTTTACTTAATTATATATTTGTTAGAATATTAATTTTTTTTTCCCGTCCAATTAGGAGAGGGTGAACCGGGCCGAAGAAGAGGTGTTCCAGAAGTAGTTCGGGAGACACAACCGAACATTTCAGAGGCAGATCTGGAAGAAGCCCTGCGCCAGGTCGACCGGTCCAATGTCCAAACGGCAGCGAGGATGTTCGACGCAGCCTTTCCAAACCGCTCAAACAACTACTACTGCCGGGGTTTGGGAAGTTCTGCACTAGGGCTCCTGAAGACCACTACGGGAGGTCAAAAGAAGGGAGGCGGGGAGAGCCAACAGGTGAGGGGGGAAGTGCGGAGATTGGCAGAAGAAAATGTTGGTGGTCGAGTTCCAGAGATCACAGGAGGAACAACGCAGATCACAGGAGCAACACCGCAGAACACAGCAGTATTATTTAGATCTGTCCAGTTGGCATGCTGAATGCGAGAGAATTCGGCAACACAACTACGCCGGCCAACAAAACTGGTGGTATGATATGTTCGCCGCACAACAACAAAACCTTGAACCCCCGCCCTCGTTTCAGCCGTTATTTGAACCTCCAATGCCTCAACCTCCCGAGTTCGGTCAGCAGGATGACGAGCATGATGGAGAGCAGGATGCTAGGGATGACGTGGTGGACTTTAGTGGTTTAGGTGATGATTATGGTTATATTTTATGTATATTGGAACGAATTAAATAATAAGTCATTTAGACGTGTTTCTTGTTGGTGCAAATGCATGGACTGTCTTTGTGATTTGTAGGTTGCTTGGAATGGTAATTTAGAAAATAATTTAATTTTTTTTTTCCCCAAATGTAAGAATAGCCGACGATTTTGGCATTATTTCGTCGGCTATAAGCACTATAGCCGACGATTTTTTCCAATTTTCGTCGGCTATAACGGTTATAGCCGACGAAAATTACATTATTTCGTTGGCTATAACTAATTAATGCCTATTAAAATATTAATATATTTCGACGAAATAGATGAAATCGTCGGCTATATTTCAGAACAAATAGCCGACGAATTTCGTCGGATATTTTGCCCACGTTTAGTCGACGAAATAAATTTTCGTCGGTAACATCGTCGGCCATACTCGACTATAGCCGACGATTTCTTTATTTTCGTCGGCCATTGGTATTACCGACGGCGTTTTCCCGACGACTTATAGCCGACGAAAATTTCGTCGGCAGAAGGAATAGCCGACGAAAAATTGGCATAGCCGACGAAATTTTTTTCGTCTGCTATTCGCTCGGATCTGGTAGTGTGGGGGTCAGTAACTTGATTACTCGAAATCTGAAATCTGTAAATTACTTACTGGGGGTTAGTAACCTGAATCCGGTGACTGAAATCCGGCGAAATTTTTTATTTGGTGACCGAAATCAGGCGACTAGCCATGGGACGCCGGCGGAGTTGGGTGACCTTTCGGTAAAGTTTCTCCATCTTCCACTTTCTCAGCACGTTATAATTCAAAAATCTGTTAGATAAGTCAGAATGACAAAAAAGGAAGAAAAAAATTAAAACTGTACTAGGGTTGAAAAGATTTGTTCAAATGGACAATAGGAGTTGTTACCTTATGTTTAATAGGGGAAGAAAATAAGATGGTCATTGAAATGGGTAATGAGGGGGCTAAATTAGTACTAAATATATATTTTCTATTTATTTTATTCTTAAACAACATATTAGAATCGCATAATCAGGAATTAGAATATTTAGTTCACTCAAATATCTCAAAATGTTCAGAAGATTGCAATACATAATAATAAAAGTTCCCTCATTTCATAACTTATCAATCATATCACTACATATATTATCAACTTGTAGAACTGGACGGGGGTAATTCTATGAGTTCACTTACCATGTGAAACGAATGGGGTTGTAAAACTAAGCGCTGGGTTAATTGTATGACTTCTGTTACCATGTGAACGTGAGACGATATTAAAGATCATGCTCAAGTTATATATGTTATCACCATAGAGCTACTTTTACTCATACTCTTCGAAGTTTTCAAAGAGATTTGAGAACTGTCGAATTGTATGACTAAGCAGTTTTTCCACTCAATATGAGATTTGAGTTACTTCAGATAAAGTATTTCTCTGTTCAAATTTATCTTCAATTTCGATTTTGTTATTTGCCTTCTTGTTCTTTTATTAATATATATGAAAAAATATCTATATGTAACTTCACACATATTGGCGAACAAAGCATGTTTGTTTAATAATAGTATATAGATGAGATTTTGTTATCTTCAACTTGTGTAGTGAGCTGGCGAACGAGTACTACTGATTGAGAAATTTTTCAGTACTACGATGTTGACAGTAGCCGTAGAGAGGCTACAGCAGGCCCACAGACCGGCAGCAAACGCACCAGGGCCCGGCCCAAGGGTCGGGACCGGATCACCAGCACCCGGCCTCGGGGCCTAGCACTCTATCCAGCCTCCAGGGACCCAGGGGCCGGGGGCGCCAGCCTGCCTAAGAGGGCACCAGAAGGTATAAACAGAAGGGAACCAGTCCCACATCGAAGAGTAAGGCCAGCCCTTACCCCCAACCACCTATATATGGGCCCCAACTACCCTCTTTATGAGGTAACCTGTCTCTCTCCCCGCTTACATACGTGCCCTGGTTATATATATTCCAACTATACTAACTTAGGCATCGGAGAGGTGAAGGCCGGCCCGCCCGGTATTCCCCTTAGTAAGCAGGATTGTAGGAGATCGAGTTGGATTCATCAAGTATCTACTAGACCCCCGGGTTTAGGCAGAAACAATTGGCGCCGTCTGTGGGAAGCTTGAACGAAAAGCTTTGTAAGCAACACTGTTGGGAAAGAGATCGGAGATGAGTCAAGAGAAAGAGACCACCGAGGGGGGACGCCTTGCAGTAGTGCAGACGCTCACCTCCACCCCAGCCGTCACGCGGGAGCCGCGCGGCGACCGGGGCAACGGTCAGGATGGAGAGAGTTGTGGGGGACCATCCGGCGTGCCGGATCCCCACCGCGACAGCTCGCGAGTTAAAGGCCCGGTAGAGGAGGAAGACAGTCCAGAGCGACGGGGCTTCGCCTTAACGTTCTCAAATGATTCAAGCGATCGATCTGAGAGCCCGAACCGGGACCCCACGTACAGCCCTGGCCATAGCAGTATGGCGGGAGAACTACGGGCGATGGCCGCAGAGGTCAGTCGTCTGAGAGAGGAGAGCGACAGGGACAGAGCTAAGTCCAACGCTCGGTACGAAGAGATGGAGGCGGTGAATACTGCCCTCGTGGCCGCCCTAGAGAGGGGACAATAGCGCAGTGATGCCATGGCCGAGGCACAGGCGACACTCCCGCCGGTCCCACCTCAACACACCGAAGCAGGGCACTCTTTGGGCGGACGACCCGGTGACCCCGTACGGCAGAAGTCGCCAGCAGGCGCAAGCCCGCCAAAGAGCGCAACAGCCTCTCGCCAGCCTGGCGCTTCGTCAGTGGATGAAGCTGAGACTCCGACCGCGCGAGCGCTGCAGATGCTGGCCAACACCGTGTCGAGCCTAAAGGCCCAAATGGAGGCCAACGAGAGAAGAGCCGCGCGGCCGACGGAGGGTGCCCGGTTTAATGAGCGCATGGGTCCCTTTTCTCACCGGGTCATGGAGTCGGGAAGATCTGGCAACCAGAAGTCCCTCAAGCTCACCTACTCAGGATCCGGTTGCCCGTACCAGCATCTGGACAGCTTTCGGTCCCAAACCTGCGCCAAGGGCTACTCCGATGCAGTCTGCTGCAACATTTTTCAGGAGACTTTGTCCAGAGAAGCACTCAGCTGGTTCTACGAGCTTCCGGCAAACTCGATCGAGGCATTCGAGCAGTTAGCCGACCGGTTCGTAGGCCGCTTCATTCTCCGAGTCGAGGGAGCCCGGACGTCGACCATCCTCTTCAATTGCAGACAAGCCCCCGGAGAGGAGCTGAGAACCTTTGTCAACCGCTGACAGACGGCTACGGCCGGAGTTCGGAACCTGGACAAGGGCATCGCCGAGATGGCGTTTAAACAAGGGCTCCGAGCGGGCAAATTTTCCTACGCCGTCCGGGTAGAACTCCCGCAGGGGTACGACGAGTTGATGGCTATGGCCATCCGGCATGCTCAGGCCGATCATGAGACCTACGGGCACCACCTACAGAAGAGGAAGCGGGTTGAGCAGCAGGAAGACCATCCCCGGGAAGAGAACCCCCCGCCCGCCCAGGAAGCCAAGCCCAGTCAGCGGACCGATAACCGCACCGCTCGGCCCAGCCGGAACGCCAACAGCAGAAACTGGCCACAGCGGCAGCAGAGGTCCTATTCTGATAAGCCCCAGAACGAGCACAAGCCGGCGCCGTTCCGCCAAGAGCGCCCCCTAGCAATCATGCCAGCACCACCACCGGCCAATCAAGAAGTCTTTACCGCTCTCACCACTTCCTACGAGGATATCCTACTTGAGAACGGGAGCGTTGCCCCCACCGCCCCAGAGAAGGTTCCCCAAGGGGAAACTTACAACTGCGCAGACGGGCAAGTACTGCTCTTACCATGATGAGGCTACTCATCGAACGAACCAGTGCTACGCTCTCAAGTCAGCGGTGCAGGTTTTGATTGATAATGGCCAGTTCCAGCGGTACGTGGGGAAAAGAAGAACAGACCCCGACCGGGAACATGACCAGTCCTGGTAAAACCCGTTAGTCCGAGCGGTTAGTTTGGCATAGTTCGCGGTTCAACCGTTGTAAAAACAAATATATATGCAGACTACTTTTGAGAAAATTTCACCGGCTCTGCCAGTTCCAGTATATTCATATTCAAGCAAGTATACAAGCAGTAACCGATCCGGAAAGATTACAAGGAAAAGGGCAAGAAAATCCTAAGGAGCTACGATTCCGCCTTCGGCGGGCAATCCCCCAGCCTCTCCTGCGGTACCTTCTTCGTCGACATCAGTCCCGGTGTTGACTCCGGCTCGGGCAGACTCGGCACCGTTTGTAAAAGAATCCAAGTCCGAGCGAATCGCTTCACCCGGCTGCCCCTCCACCGCCTCCTGATTGATGTCCGACTGCTCATGGATACCTCCTTCAGCGGCAGTCGACATCAGGGAAGTGTCCAACCATCCCTTCCCCACCCATTCCGTGTACGCATCCGAGATACCCTCTTCCCTGGCCTTCACCAGAAACCTCAGGAACTGATCGCTCTCGCGGTATTTAAGAACGACCCGCTCGTAGAGTTCCGGGTCATCTTTCCCGACCGGAGCAGCAGAGGCGGCGCGCAGAGCAGTAGCTCCTACTTGGAGCTCGTCCACCTTGGCCTCCAGGTCGGCCCTCTCCTTCTCCAGGATCCGGTTATGCTCCTCCAGCTTCTTGGCCCTCTCCTCCGATCTGGCCTTCTCCCGGTCCGAGCGAGACTTCTCCACCTCCAGGCGCTGCCGGACCTCCGATAGAGCAGTTATCTGTCTCTGCAGCTCCGACAGCTCCTCGTTCGCGTCCGGTTCGTACAGACTGTACAGCAACTGCGCAACACCAAAGAGTTAGTCAAGCAGCAAAAGAAACAAGCCACAGGCAGTATAGTGGTGCCATGCAGTACTCACCCGAAGGACGGATTCCTTGCATTTTGGACGATTTCCGCCCGCCAGGGCTCCAGCAACCCCGGGTCTGTCCAGGCCAAGGCTGGCCAAGTCCGCCGCCACTTGCCGGACGAGTGCACTATCCGGGTTTCCCCTCGGTGCCTCCGCATGCACTGGACTACTCTGCCGAGCAGCAGCAGCAGCCTTCTCCCCAGCAGCGTTCGTCTGCGCACCGCTGGTTATTCTGAACCGTTTGGCCAGGTTCTCCCGTGCCGACTCACCAGTAAGCATCACCAGTGCGGCGGAAGAAACGTCCCCGCCCTTCCGTTTCTCTCCCCGGCCTTCCGGAGAAGAAGATCGTGCGCTTTCCGGGGTGACGCGAGCCACGTACGGCACAGACACCGGCCGGTTGGGGATCCTGTTCATCCCACCGGGAATCCTCACTGCCCCCCCCCCCCGGTACTCTTGCCCTTTCCAGGCGCCAGGAGGCCTGCAGCATGATGGGTCTTCACCCGCTTCAGGACATAGGCGTCGTCATCGACGTCCATGGTCCTCGGCTCCGCATGGATCGTAAGCCGGCCGGACACGTTGTCCACCGACGTCCGCGAGACGATCTCGGCCTTCTCCTTCAGCTTGTTGAGGAGGTCTTCCCCGTCCATAGAGAGAGTGGTTTCGGGCTTGATAGTCGCCCGGGAGGATGCACCTGCAAGGAAAGCAAACGGTTAGTATTTTGCAGAACACTAGCACAAAGTATCAGCGCTCAAGGGCTTCCTACGCACCGGGACCCCGCCCAAGCTGGCAGTATTCCAGCACTTCGCGTCGGATGAACTTGTAAGAACTCCGTTCCAGATCGTCCCAACATCCGGTTATGGTCGAGATCCTCTCACGCACCAGATCGGATAGCTCGTACGACTGGTCGCCAATGGGTTGGAAGGTGTCAGGAACCCAGTACTCTTTACTCCTCGCCTGCCACTTCCCGCCCATCATCACCACCTTCTTCCTCCAGCTGTTGTCTACCCATGAAGGCATATTGGTGACAATCGGTGGAGGTTTCCGGGTATTGAAGGACAGGCAACCATGGGACCCCTGCTTCCTGGAGTACGACAACCTGTACAAGGCCCGGAACTCGTTTACCGTTGGTATATTCATCCCAGAAAACTCGTACAGGCAGCCAAGGCTCAGTAATCGTCTCCTCTGGAGCCCAGGAAGCTGTGCGAGCGACACTTGCAGTACACTCAGCATATACTGCACAAAATTTGGCAACGGGAGCGAGAGTCCATGCCGGAACTGATCCTGATGCGCGGCAACCCAACCTTCTTCCGGGTTGCAGGCTGACTCTCCAGGATTCAGGGGCCGTAGCAGAACTCTATCCGGGATACCCCACGTTTCCCGGAATGCTGCAATCTCTCCAGGGGTCATGCTCTCCTCCGGTTCATCACACACCACAGCATGCTTCCCTCTGCCGATGGTGTAGCTCACGGCCGGAGCGCCTGCAAGGCGCACCCCGTGCGGTATTTCAGTCTCTGAGGATTCAGACCCGGAAGACGAAGACGAGGACGGAGTCGATACCCTGCTCCCGGAGCAGTCAGCGACTTCGGTCTCCGGAGATTCCGAACAGAGCCAGTTATCCAGCCTCTCCGCATCATCCACGAGGAGACCCCTGGCAGCCGATTCGGAAGCCCGGTCAGAACCTGAAGATGACATCTTAACCAAGGGGAAGAACACAAACCCTAGCGCTCGTCAGCAACAGGCTACAACGGCACCTCCTACGGCCTCTCCCCAAGTCCGCCGCAGAAGCAGTTCCGTCAGCGGCAGAGATCCCTCCCCCCCGCCGCAAAACAACAAAGCCAAAAACAAGAACAACACCGGGGCAAAGAAATCAAACAAACTTACCAATTAGTATGCTCAACCGAGGACAATCGGCCCTGGGAAAGCAGCGAGCAATGGTAGGAAGAGAGTGGGGAGCGCTCAAGAAAACGGATCTCGTGGGGCAAGAAGGGCTCAGAGTGGTCGCCGGATTCCTCTCTTTCTCTTAGTTTCTCCAAAGCAAGAAGCAACAACAGAAAGAAGAGCAGAAGAGGCCTTTTTATAGAGGGGACTAGTGCCCTAGGCAATCGAAATCCCTCCAAAACAAGCAATCAGAGCAACTCAAACGCCTGCGAATCCAGGCCCTTCATCACAAGACCGCCCCGCGCTGGCACGTGTCCCAGCATTGGAAAACTGCCCATGCCATCATAACTGACGAGACTGATGGACTTCCTCCTTAAATGCATGTCAGCCACTTGTCCCACATGCTGGCGACAGGAAGGTAGGAGCGGGAACCAAGGAGTCAGGCCCTCCCACTTCCCCAGATTCCACGCTTGCATGGCTTCTTCGCTGCATATCTCGAAGACCTCTCTCGCGGTTATGATCATTCAACCGCTTGGAGAGCACCCATCCGGGTATGAAGCCTCGTCTCGATACGGCAGGACGCCCGGTCGAGGACCGCCCGGCACCATGGCAGTTCACGGTTATGATCACTCACCGGCTGCATGGCTTCTTTGCTGCATATCTCGAAGACCTCTCTCGCGGTTATGATCATTCAACCGCTTGGAGAGCACCCATCCGGGTATGAAGCCTCGTCTCGATACGGCAGGACGCCAGGTCGAGGACCGCCCGGCACCATGGCAGTTCGCGGTTAGGTATCATTCAGCCGTCTGCACGCCATCCTACTGGAGACCTCGTCTCGATATGGCATGTCGCCCGGTCGAGGTCCGTCCAGTCGCATCTCTCTTGGGGGACTCGTCTCGATATGGCAGAACGCCCGGTCGAGTTCCGCCCACCGGTTACGACGCATCCAACCGGCTCGAGAGCATATTCCGGGAATAGGATCCACCCGGTACCATGGCATTTCACTGGGGGACTCGTCTCGATACGGCAGGACGCCCGGTCGAGTTCCGCCCTGTTGACAGTAGCCGCAAAGAGGCTACAGCAGGCCCACAGACCCGCGGCAAGCGCACCAGGGCCCGGCCCAAGGGTCGGGACCGGATCATCAGCACCCGGCCTCGGGGCCTGGCACTCTACCCTGCCTCCAGGAACCCAGGGGCCGGGGGCGCCAGCCTGCCTAAGAGGGCTTCAGAAAGTATAAGCAGAAGGGAATAAGTCCCACATCGAAGAGTAAGGTCAGTCCTTACCCCCAACCACCTATATATGGGCCCCAACTACCTTCTTTATGAGGTAACTCGTCTCTCTCCCCGCTTACATACGTGCCTTAGTTATATACATTCCAACTATACTAACTTAGGCATCGGAGAGGTGAAGGCCGGCCCGCCCGGTATTCTCCATAGTGAGCAGGATTGCAGGAGACAGTTGGATTCATCAAGTATCTACTAGACCCCCGGGTTTAGGCAGAAACAATTGGCGCCGTCTGTGGGAATCTTGAACGAAAAGTCGTGTAAGCAACACCGTTGAGAAAGAGATCGGAGATGAATCAAGAGAAAGGAACCACCGAGGAGGGAAACCCTGCAATAGTGCAGGCGCTCACCTCCACCCCAGCCGTTGTGAGGGAGCCGCGCCTCGACCGAAGCGACGGTCAGGAGGTAGGAAGCTACGGGGGACCATCCGGCGTGCCGGATCCCCATCGCGACAGCCCGCGAGGTAAAGGCCTGGCAGAGGAGGAAGACAGTCCAGAGCGGCGGGGCTTCGCCTTGACGTTCTCGGATGATTCAAGCGATCGATCCGAAAGCCCGGAGAGCCCGGGCCGGGACCCCACGTACAGCCCCGGCCATAGCGGTATGGCGGGAGAGCTACGGGCGATGGCCGCAGAGGTCAGTCGTCTGAAAGAGGAGAGCGATAGGGACAGAGCTAGGTCCAACGCTCGGTACGAGGAGATGGAAGCAGTGAATACTGCACTGGTGGCCGCCCTGGAGAGGGGGCAGCAGCGCAGTGGCGCCATGGCCGAGGCACAGGCGGCAATCCCGCCAGTTCCACCTCAGCACACCGATGGAGGGCAGTCTTTGGGCGGTCGGTCCGGTGACCCCGTGCAGCAGAAGACGCCATTGGGTGCAGGCCCGCCAAAGAGCGCGACGACCTCCCGCCAGCCCGACGCCTCGTCAGTAGATGGAGCTGAGACGCCAACCGCGCGAGCACTGCAGGTGCTGGCCGACACCGTGTCGAGCTTGAAAGCCCAGATGGAGGCTAACGAGAGAAGGGCTGCGCGGCCAATGGAGGGCGCTCGGTTTAATGAACGTATGGGCCCCTTTTCGCACCGGGTCATAGAGTCGGGAAGGTCTGGCAACCAGAAGTCCCTCAAGCTCACCTACTCAGGATCCGGCTGCCCATACCAGCATCTGGACAGCTTCCTGTCCCAAACCTGCGCCAAGGGATACTCCGATGCAGTTTGCTGCAACATCTTCCAGGAGACCCTGTCCGGAGAAGCACTCAGCTGGTTTTACGAGCTTCCGGCAAACTCAATTGAAGCGTTCGAGCAGTTGGCCGACCGGTTTGTGAGCCGCTTCATCCTCCGAGTCGAGGGATCCCGGACGTCGACCATCCTCTTCAATTGCAGGCAAGCCCCCGGAGAGGAGCTGAGAACCTTTGTCAACCGCTGGCAGACGGCTACGGCCGGAGTTCGGAACCTGGACAAGGGCATCGCCGAGATGGCATTTAAGCAAGGGCTCCGAGCGGGCAAATTTTCCTACGCCGTCCAGGTAGAACTCTCACAGGGGTACGACGAGTTGATGGCTATGGCCATCCGGCATGCTCAGGCCGATCATGAGACCTATGGGCACCACCTCCTGAAGAGGAACCGAGATGAGGAGCAGGAGGACCATCCCCGGGAAGAGAACCCCCCACCCGCCCAGGAAGCCAAGCCCAATCAGCGGACCGATAACCGCACCGCTCGGCCCAGCCGGAACGCCAATAACAGAAACTGGCCACAGCGGCAGCAGAGGTCCTATTCTGATAAGCCTCAGAATGAGCACAAGCCAGCGCCGTTCCGCCAAGAGCGCCCCCTGGCAATCATGCCAGCACCCCCGATCAACCAAGAAGTCTTCACCGCTCTCACCACATCCTACGAGGATATCCTACTTGAGAACGGGAGTGTCATTCCTCCACCGCCCCCGAGAAGGTTCCCAAAGGGGAAACTTACAACGGCGCAGACGGGCAAGTACTGCTCTTACCATGATGAGGCTACTCATCGAACGAGCAAGTGCCACGCCCTCAGGCAAGCGGTGCAGGTTTTGATTGATAACGGCCAGCTCCAGCGGTACGTGGGGAGAAGAGGAACTGACCCCGACCGGGAGAATGACCAGTCTTGGTAAAACCCGCTAGTCTGAGCGGTTAGTTTGGCATAGTTCACGGTCTAACCGTTGTAAAAACAAGTATATATGCAAACTACTTTTGAGAAAATTTCACCGGCTCTGCCAGTTCCATTATATTCATATTCAGGCAAGTATACAAGCAGTAACCGATCCGGAAACATTACAAGGAAAAGGGCAAGAAAATCCTAAGGACCTACGACTGCGCCTTCGGCAGGCAATCCGCCAGCCTCTCCTGCGGTACCCTCGTCGTCGACATCAGTTCCGGTATGGTCTTCAGCCCGGGCAGACTCGGCACCAGTGGTAAAAGAGTCCAAGTCCGAGCGAATCACTTCACCCGGCCGCTCCTCCACCGCCTACTGATGGATGTCCGACTGCTCATGGATATCTCCTGCGGCAGCAGTCGACATCAGGGAAGTATCTAACCATCCTTTCCCCGCCCATTCCGTGTACGCATCCGAGATGCCTTCCTCCCTGGCCTTCACCAGAAACTCCAGGAACTGATCGCTCTCCCGGTATTTGAGAGCGACCCGCTCGAAGAGTTCCGGGTCATCTTCCCCGGCCGGAGCAGCAGAGCCTGCATGCAGAGCAGCAGCTCCCACTTGGAGCTCGTCCACCTTGGACTCCAGTGCGGCCCTCTCCTCCTCCAAGAACCGATTCTGCTCTTTCAGCTCGGCCCTCTCCTTATCCAGGATCCGGTTCTGCTCCTCCAGCCTCTTGGCCTTCTCCTCCGATCTGGCCTTCTCCCGGGCCAAGCGAGACTTCTCCACCTCCAGGCGCTGCCGGGAC
Source organism: Potentilla sterilis (assembly GCA_963682095.1). Taxonomy (NCBI): domain Eukaryota; kingdom Viridiplantae; phylum Streptophyta; class Magnoliopsida; order Rosales; family Rosaceae; genus Potentilla; species Potentilla sterilis. The sequence goes on along the minus strand of OY821760.1, from coordinate 41,932,222 downwards.
TCGGATAGAGCAGTTATCTGTCTCTGCAGCTCCGACAGCCCCTCGCTCGCGTCCGGTTCGTACAGACTGTACAGCAACTGCGCAACACCGAAGAGTTGGTCAAACAGTAAGGCAAGGCAAGGTTAGTCAAGCAGTATAGTGGTACCATGCGGTACTTACCCGGAGGACGGATTCCTTGCATTTTGGACGTTTCCCGCCCGCCAGGACTCCAGCAACCCCGGGCCTATCCAGACCAAGCCCGGCCAGGTCCGCCGCCACCTGCTGCGCGATTGCACCACTCGGGCTTCCCCTTGATGCATCCGCAGGCGCTGGACTACTCTGCCGAGCAGCAGCAGCGGCATTCTCCCCGGCAGCGATGGTCTGCGCGCCGCTGGTATTCCTGAACCGTTTCGCCAGATTCTCCCGTACCGACTCGCCGGTCAGCGTCACCAGCGCGGAGGAAGGAACGTCTCCAACCTTCCGTTTTTCTCCCCCGCCCTCCGGAGAAGAAGATCGTGCGCTTGCGGGGGGAGCGCGAGCCACGTGCGTCGCAGCCACCGGGCGGTTGGGGATCCTGTTTGCTCCACGGGGAATCTTTAAGGCCCCCCCGGTGCTCTTGCCCTTTCCAGGCGCCAGCAGGCCTGTGGAGTGATGGGTCTTCACCCGCTTCAGGACATAGGTGTCCTCATCAACATCCATGGCCCTCCGCTCCGCATGGGTCACAAGCCGACCGGACCCGTCCTCCACTGACGTCCGCGAGACGATCTCGGCCTTCTCCATCAACTGGTTGAGGAGATCTTCCCCGTCCATGGAGAGAGTGGTTTCGGGCTTGATAGTCGCCCGAGAAGATGCACCTGCAAGGAAAGCAAACGGTTAGTATATTGCAGAAGTTAACACAAAGTATCACCACTCAACCGCTTCCTACGCACCGGGACCCCGCCCAAACTGGCAGTATTCCAGCACTTCCCGTCGAATGAAGTTGTACGAACTCCGTTCCAGATCGTCCCAGCACCCGGCTATGGTCGAAATCCTCTCGCGCTCCAGGTCCGATAGTTCATACGACTGGTCACCAATGGGTTGGAAGGCGCCAGGAACACAGTACATTCTATTCCTCACCTGCCACTTCCCGCCCACCATCACCACTTTCTTCCTCCAGCTGTTGTCCACCCATGAAGGCACATTGGTGACGATCGGTGGAGGCTTCCGGCTGTTGAAAGACAGGCAACCACGGGACCCCTGCTTCCGGGAGTACGACAGCCTGTACAGGGCCCGGAACTCGTTCACCGTGGGAATGTTCATCCCAGAGAACTCGTACAAGCAGCCGAGGCTCAGTAGTCGTCTCCACTGGAGCCCAGGAAGCTGAGCGGGTGACACTCGCAGCGCACTGAGCATGTACTGCACGTAGTCTGGCAGCGGGAACGACAGTCCATGCCGGAACTGGTCCGGATGTGCAGCAACCCAACCTTTTTTCGGGTTGCAGGCTGACTCTCCAGGGTTCAAGGGCCGCAGCAAAATGGTATCTGGGATATCCCACGCTTCCCGTAATTCCTCAATCTCTTCCGGGGTCATGCTCTCCTCCGGTTCATCGCACACCACAGCGTGCTTCCCTTTCCCCATGATGTAGCTCGCAACCGGAGCATCTGCAAATCGCACCCCGTGCGGTATTTCGGTCTCAGAAGATTCAGCCCCGGAAGACGAAGCCGAGGACGGAGTAGAAACCCTGCTCCCGGAGCAGTCAGCAACTTCGGTCTCCGGAGATTCCGAACTCAACCAGTCGTCCAGCCTCTGCGCATCATCCATGAGGGGACCTCTGACAGCCGTTTCGGAAACCCGGTCAGAACCTGAAGACGTCATCTTAACCTAGGGGAAGAACACAAAACCCTAGCGCTTGTCAGCAACAGGGTACAACAACGCCTTCTGCGGCCTCTCCCCAAGTTCGCCGCAAAGCAGTTCCGTCAACGGCAGAGATCCCTCCCCCCCCCCCCCCCCCCCAAGGCAAAACAACAAACCCAGAAACAAGAATAACGATGGGGCAAAGAAATCAAACTTACCAATTAGTATGCTCAACCGAGGACAATCGGCCCGCGGAAAGCAGCGCGCAATGGTAGGGAGCGTTCAAAGAAAACAGATCTCGTGAGGCAAGAAAGGCTCAGAGTGCTCGCCGGATTTCTCCTTTTATCTCAGTCTCTCTAAAGTAAGAAGCAACAACAGAAAGAAACGAAGAACAGGCCTTTTTATAGAGGGGACCAATACCCTAGGCAATCGAAATCCCTCCAAAACAAGTAATCGGAGCAACTCAAAAGCCTGCGAATCCAGGCCCTCCATCTCAAGAACGCCCCGCACTGGCACGTGTCCCAGCGTTGGTAACCTCCCCACGCCATCATAAGCTGACGGGATTGATGGACTTCCTCCTTAAATGCATGTCAGCCATTTGTCCCACACACTGACGGCAGAAAGGTAGGAACGGGAATCAAGGAGTCAGGCCCTCCCACTTCCCCAGATTCCACGCTTGCACCACAATTTTCGCTGCATTTCTCAAAGACCTCTCTTGCGGTTATGATCATCCAACCGCTTGGAGAGCACCCATCCGGGTATGAAGCCTCGGCTCAATACGGCTGGCCGCCCGGTCGAGCTCCGCCCGGCACCATGGCAGTTCGCGGTTATGATCATTCAACCGGCTGCATGGCTTCTTCATCGTATATTACTGAAGACCTCGTCCGGATATGTAATGGCGTCCGGACAACGGTCGAGGTCTGTCCAGTCGCATCTCTTTTGGGGGAACTCGTCTCGATATAGCAGGACGCCCGGTCGAGTTCCGCTCACCGGTTTCGGCACATTCAACCGGCTCCAGAACACATTCCGGGAATAGGCTCCACCCAGCACCATGGCCCTTCACTGGGGGACTCGTCCGGAGATGGCATGATGTCCGCCAAACGGTCGAGTTCCGCCCAATACCATGGCTGACCCCGGTCATGAGAACATTCGACCGGCTTGGGCTTTATACACCCGGGTGAGTTTACATCTAACCCATGTACGCTTGTCCAGCAGGATAAAAACCCTGCATCGCACTAGCTGCGGCAACAGGGGGACGCAGGGCGAGCTTTGTCACCTCAACGCCGCCCCCCTACCAGGAACATAATGCACCTGGCCCATGGCACTTCACTAGGGGACTCGTCCGGAGATGGCATGATGTCCGCCAATGGTCGAGTTCCGCCCAATACCATGGCTGACACCGGTTGAAAATGTTCGACCGGCGGGCTTTATACACCCGGGCGAGTCTGCATCTAACCCATGCACGCTTGTCCAGCAGGATAAAAACCCTGCATCGCATTGAAAGGCGATCAAACATGGGGCTACATGGCGAGCTTTGTCACCTCAATGCCACCCCCTTACCTCAACGCTTATTCAATATAAGCTGAGAAGAACTAGCAAGTGTTCACCGGCGCTTCAAACAGGCCGCAACACCAGGGTAATCTCCCTGCAGCCTAGCAATGGGAAACGATAGCCCGGTAGAGGCTCAGTGAATCCCGTTTCGGCAGATAGCCCGGTAGAGGCTCAGTGAATCCCGTTTCGGCAGATCGGCCAGTTGAAGCCTAGTGAAGCTCCGCTTCGTACCGATAGGGCAGAGTGCCCGGCCGAAATTCCGTGCACATTCCTTGCATGGCGGATTTCAACGCCTCATTATCATCCCGTGCATAAATCTCTTGCATGGCGGATTTCAACGCCTCATTATCGTTCCATGCACACGTCTGTTGCATGGCATCATGGCATCATGACATCATCATTATCATCTTGGCTCCATGCTCATAACACCACACTTAGTCATATTGCTGCTTATATTGCAAGTGTGCTTATAAACTATTGCTTCCCATCGGTAACAGGTACTCACCTCGGTCACGCCCAATCTTCAACGCGGACTTGGGGGACTGGGCACCGGTAGATTGGTAACCCCGCGGGTCTGCGGGACAAGAGCAAGACAGATTTAAGTCCCCATTCAAGATTGCACTTGACCGGGAACTTGGGGGACTTGTTGACAGTAGCCGCAGAGAGGCTACAGCAGGCCCACAGACCCGCGGCAAGCGCACCAGGGCCCGGCCCAAGGGTCGGGACCGGATCATCAGCACCCGGCCTCGGGGCCTGGCACTCTACCCTGCCTCCAGGAACCCAGGGGCCGGGGGCGCCAGCCTGCCTAAGAGGGCTTCAGAAAGTATAAGCAGAAGGGAATCAGTCCCACATCGAAGAGTAAGGCCAGTCCTTACCCCCAACCACCTATATATGGGCCCCAACTACCTTCTTTATGAGGTAACTCGTCTCTCTCCCCGCTTACATACGTGCCTTAGTTATATACATTCCAACTATACTAACTTAGGCATCGGAGAGGTGAAGGCCGGCCCGCCCGGTATTCTCCTTAGTGAGCAGGATTGCAGGAGACAGTTGGATTCATCAAGTATCTACTAGACCCCCGGGTTTAGGCAGAAACACGCCCAGTACCATGGCTGACCCCGGTCATGAAAACATTTGACCGGCTTGGGCATCATACACCCGGGTGAGTTTACATCTAACCCATGTACGCTTGTCCAGCAGGATAAAAACCCTGCATCGCACCAGTTGCGGCAAAAGGGGGCTGCACGGCGAGCTTTGTCACCTCAACGCCACCCCCCTACCAGGAACATAATGCACCTGGCCCCATGGCATCTCACTGGGGGGACTCGTTTCGATATGGCAAGACGCCCGGTCGAGTTCCGCCCAGCACCATGGCTGACACCGGTCGAGAATATTCGACCGGCGGGCTTATAACCCCGGGTGAGTTTGCATCTAACCTATGCACTCTTGTCCAGCAGGATAAAAACCCTGCATCGCATTGAAAGGCGATCAAACATGGGGCTACACGGCGAGCTTTGTCACCTCAATGCCACCCCTTTACCTCAACGCTTATTCAACACAAGCTGAGAAGAACTAGCAAGTGTTTACCGGTGCTTCAAACAGCCCGCAACACCGGGGAAATCTCCCTGTAGCCTAGCAATGGGGAACTCGTTTCGATATGGCAGGTCGCCCGGTCGAGTTCCCGTACTCCTGGCCTCGTCTCGATATGGCATGTCGCCCGGTCGAGGTCCAGTACTGCAGTTCACCAGGGACCCGTCTCGATATGGCAGAACGCCCGGTCGAGGTCCTGTGAACTGCACCCCGTCCGTTTCGGCAGGTCGCCCGGTAGAGGCTCAGTGAATTCCGTTTCGGCAGATTGCCCGGTAGAGGCTCAGTGAACTCCGCTCCGCTTCGATTCGGCAGATCGCCCAGTTGAGGCCCAGTGAAGCTCCGCTTCGTACCGAGAGGGCAGAGTGCCCGGCCGAAATTCCGTGCACATTTCTTGCATGGCGGATTTCAACGCCTCATTATCATCCCATGCACAAAATCTCCTGCATGGCGGATTTCAACGCCTCATTATCATTCCATGCACACATCTATTGCATGGCATCATAACATCATGGCATCATCCCATACACTCACCGGGTTCCACCTGGCTCCATGCTCATAACACCACAACACTTGAGCATATTACTACTTATATTGCAAATGTGCTTATAAACTATTCCTTCCCATCGGTAACAGGTACTCACCTCGGTCACGCCCAATCTTTAACGCTGACTTGGGGGACTGGGCACCGATAGGTTGGTAGCCCTGCGGGTCTGCGGGACAAGAGCAAGACAGATTTAAATCCCCATTCAAGATTGCACTTGACCGGGAACTTGGGGAACTTGTTGACAGTAGCCGCAGAGAGGCTACAGCAGGCCCACAGACCCGCAGCAAGCGCACCAGGGCCCGGCCCAAGGGTCGGGACCGGATCACCAGCACCCGGCCTCGGGGCCTAGCACTCTATCCAGCCTCCAGGGACCCAGGGGCCGGGGGCGCCAGCCTGCCTAAGAGGGCACCAGAAGGTATAAACAAAAGGGAACCAGTCCCACATCGAAGAGTAAGGCCAGCCCTTACCCCCAACCACCTATATATGGGCCCCAACTACCCTCTTTATGAGGTAACCTGTCTCTCTCCCCGCTTACATACGTGCCCTGGTTATATATATTCCAACTATACTAACTTAGGCATCGGAGAGGTGAAGGCCGGCCCGCCCGGTATTCCCCTTAGTAAGCAGGATTGCAGGAGATCGAGTTGGATTCATCAAGTATCTACTAGACCCCCGGGTTTAGGCAGAAACATACGAGATGACCAAGTCATCATGCCTGGTGGTTATCCGCTCTTATAATATAGTAATTCATGCAAAAATTAAGATTGTTCATTCATTACAAACCATTATCCATAAGGAATAACAAAGTATAGCGACCATCATAGATTTCAAAATGTTTAGAATAATGTTTCAAAGTCAATGGAGGACAAAAATAAGGCAGTTTTTTCAATCTCGATTGTTTTCCTTACTGTTTTATAGCACATGTGAAATATTGGGTTCGAGAGACAAAATAGAAGAACCGTTTATAATTTCAAATTTTGGAATCCAGTTTATGTAACTAGGGTCATTCAAATGGGTTTGAGGTTGAATCATATTTTTTTTATTGATTTTGTCTTTTCAAACTTTCAGGAGATAAAAGTTAGACAACCGTTTCAAATTAATAACATGTCAAATTTAGTTGGAGAGGTAAAATAAGACAGAGTGTCTTAGATTTTAAATGTTTGAAAACTGTGTTATGTAATTTCAAATTTTTGGAGACAGCTTATAACCTATAACTTATAACTTATGTGCAAATAATCACATTCAAATTTTAAATTTTATAGCTTTTGGGGCATGTACCCGCAAAATTCCACCAGCTGTTTTTTTTATAACATCATCAGAAGTGATGCCAATACTACTAATGTCATTGACTTGAAAAGAAAACAAAAACTCCGAACCGATTTTGAAGGGGAAGGAGGAGGGGTTCTTCTGCCACATGTTTATTACATGGTTGTCAATTTAATCACGACTTTTAAGCTAATTAAACCGCAACTCCAATCTAAAACACCCAAAGCAAGAGGCTAGAGTTTCATTAGTCACGTATCACTGTATAAATGATATCATCCACCTGTTTTTAACCTTTTCGGTGACAGCACAAGTTAAGCAGTAATTAACACCTTAAACCCGGTCAAATAATGGTTAATTTGGTCAATAATTCACATTCTTTTCCTCCAAATAAAATCACCTTTTTTAGGGAAAGTGATAAATTCATAGATACTGCTCCGACTGACAGCACGTGTAGCCCTGCAAACGTGTCTCATAAAAATAACCAGGGAACGGTTCACGGTTTTACATTTTAAACGGGACTGTCAGTCACGTGCCCAAAGCACGTGACCAGTTTTAAAAGATATACTCGATAAAGAACAAGGGTAACACCGTACCGTATTAGCCCAACTCATTTTCATTTCACCGTTAATAATAAATATAATAATTACTACAAACCAAAAATCCGATATTACAAAAATAATAATTTAATTAAATAAGAAAGCACCACCGATATTTTTCATTCCCGCCGATGACAAAATTTGCCGACAAACCGGCAACAACCGAGAACAGAAGAAACAGCGGTGGCTAGGTAGTAGTAGAAGCTATTTATGATTATTACAAACTCATAGAGCAACAAGAGAGTCGGAGGTAAACAAGTCGCCGATGTCTTGGAAATAGTCGCAGGAAGTGTTGCCGGAGGATCCGAACCCGAAATCCATGGCCGAGTCCGAGAAAATATCGCCGAAATTTCCGAAATCGCAGAAGTTGTTGTTCTCTTTGAAAACACTCGTCTCTTCGAAGAAGTCCGGTATTGTCGTCTGGAAATCGAATATGTCGTCGGGGATGAAGCTCTCGAAGCTGGTGTGGTCGGATAGCTCCGAGAAGTTCTCCGAAACACACGAGTCTTCCCGGACATATCGGACTTCTTGGAGTTGCACTTGTTGAGGTTGTTGTTGTTGTTGCTGTTTGGGACTCGGCGACGACATGTCGTCTTCGTTTGACGGCGAGGGACAGCGGAGCACGGAAGTCGGGGAGCAGATGGCGTTGTGCGACTCGTCGCCGGAATTGTAGCCGTCACAAACGACGGGCTTGACGTCTGACATAATGTCGGCCTCGGGCTCCTCGTCAGTGACCTCCGGCAGAGGAGAGTGGAAGTTGGTGAGCGCGTGAGGTCCACGCAGCTGGATGGCCGCGTTGTCGTACACCATGGCCGCTTCTTCAGCCGTATCGTACGTACCCAACCAGAGCCGTACTCGCCTGAACGGGTCTCTTATCTCCGCCGCCCATTTCCCCCACGGCCGCTGCCTCACTCCTCGGAACTTCTTCCCGGGCGCGGGCTTCAAAGTCCGGTGAGTCGCCGGAACGAGTGTTTTTCCGGCGGTTTTCTTCCTCACCGTCCTGGACGTCCTGCTCTTCCAAACAGCAGCCGTAGCCTCGTCGGCCTCCCTCGAAGACGACTCAATCGAAATCTCATTGACATACTTCTTAACCCTCTGGCGGCCGAAGAAGGGCTCCGGCTCGTCGTCGCTGGAGGAATCGGTGGCGTCGCCGTCAGTGACAGAAATCCTGACAATCCTTGGACGGACAGGCTCGGCTTCGGAATTAGAGACTACCTTGGTGTGGCTCCGGTGCTGCGAGAACTTAACGGCTGGATTCATGGCTTGAAGAAATACTCTTTTGTCTTACAGATTCTAAGAGCAGCTGATTCGCATTGAAAGCGAGATGGGTGAGTCACATAGACACCCCCCAGTGGGAGAGTGAAATAGATAGAAGCTGGGAAAAGGTGGGGTGAGAGATTCTTTGAGGGAAGAGAATAAAGAAGAAGATAAAAAGGAAAGCCTGAGCGATTCAGGAGGAACACGTTAAAGAGAAGACTTGAAACACATAGAGGAATGGCTAAAATGAAATAAATCTTGGGAGAGGAATTAAATAGTGAACAGCAGAAAAAGCTCTATCAAAGGACGAGAAATTTCTCGGAAAGTTTAAAGAGCGTGACCGTGAAAACCTTACCCCTTAGCAACCAGACCGAAAAACTCACGCCCCAGAAAATAAAGCAGGCTCGCTGAGTGAGTGGAAAGGGAAAGGGAAAGGGAATAAATGTCCGGGAATCAGCCTCCCTCCTAAAGACTACGATTTTGGGGTTTGGCTTTTGGGAAAGGGGAGGAGAACTCTGAGAGAGTACTGGGTTTTTGGGTTAGTACTGAGAAAAAATGAGAGAGGATGAGTGAGTGAGTGAGTGAGCAGATGAGAGAGGAGTCTTTGAAGATAGATAACACAACTCAGAGATAAAGAAAGAAAGAAGCACAGTATTCGCTGGATACCAAAACTACCTACTTTTATAGGATCCCAACAGCCGAAATCGGTAAACCCGGTTTAACAGCCACATTTAAAATTTTATTTTATTTTAAATAATTTTTGCTTCTCTGTTAATTTCCTATGTTTCCCCGGCGGGGTCCACATTCCGGTGGGTAGATCCCCGTCCGGCGAGAGAGTCCGAGGCGCCGCGGATGTCGGGCAAGTGAGTGCGACACGTGTCGATAGTGGGGTCGGTGAGAGAAGGAGTTCCAATGAGAGGCCGGGACGGGGTTGCTCCCAGGTGTGGGACCGACAAGGGAGCCTGGTGCTGAGTCAGCTATTGGAGAAGAAAGAAAAGAAAAGAAAAAAAAAACTCGTATTTTCATTCTCGGAATTTGGGATTCGGGTCACGTGAGACGACACATGGTTTGGTTTGACTGGGGAGGGGAAGGACTAATTAATGAGCCTAATCACCCGTTGAATGGAAAGTAATTACTTCTTAACCTTCGGTTATGGAAATTTAAAATAGGGGTAGTTTCGTCATTAAGCTTAGCTGGGACACTCTCAGAGTGGTGGGTGGTGTTTGCTACTTGCTGGTACTATTGGGTTATTTTATTTACCATTTAAAAAATTTCACCCCCCTCTTCTCCTTATCTTTTTACAGCTAAGTTTAACGTGGCAGGCAGCCTCGAATTCTGTGGTCATTTTTTATAATTACGTTTTTATCTCCTTAACCATGCACTGCCTACCCCTATTTGATGAATCATGATACCGACACGTGTCGTAGGGAGAGAATTATCTTTGCTTGGCGCCCAAGTAGCTGTGAGCTAAAGAGGAAAATCAAAGTCAGATTTTTCTGGGTTGTTTGGGGCAAGGCATGCGTTTCTTGGCAGTAAATAATTGGCCCCAGCCAGCATTCAAAAATGGGGAGGAATTTGGGTAGGCGTTGGATCATAAATAAAGATGGGGTTTTTGGTGCTGCTTGAAACGGATGTGGTGGAATTGAAATTAAAGAGGGGGAAGGGACACATGTAAATTTTTCGACCTTTTTAGTTGTTTCTTATTTTGAGCTACAATCATAGTGTAGTCGTTTGTTGAGTTGATATGGTTTCATGCATGATCGATCCGGAATAATAATCTGATTGATTCAAATGACATATCATTGTAGTCATTAGTTGATATTGCGGTGCAAATATTACCATTTGTCATTGTTTTTCATAGGTCTGATTGTCTCTTGAATTACTGTCAAAAGTGATTAAATAGTATGAATAAACGCAGACATGTTTATGAATGGTAGAATATATAGAACCGAAAATGGGGCAAAGCTGGCTTGGCACTAGTTTGGGAAAGTCAATCATGGAGGATGGAGAGGTGTTTATAGATAGGTAAATATTTGGTAGCTCATAAATGGCTCCAGTGTACGTTATATATGTTACTCACTTACTCATTAGCTAATAGAGTGATATATATTTTTTGAATGAGGTGAATGTATTAGGTGAAGTGCTGTCATTTTCTATCGGAAGGTAGCCACTAAAGGCATACACATTAATGAAAATATGTATGTCAGACTCGTGAACAATTTGCTTCCTCTCAAATTCCTCATGCATGTACAAAGAATGTGATATCGTATGGTAAATCTTCTCTCATTGGTCACATTTGCAAACTCATTGTGTCTCTTCTATTTTCTTTTCTTTTCACATATAAAATCGCTAAATGATACTTTCTTAGATTTATAATGTATCGTCTTGTTGTAAGATGTTCAGAAATAAGAAAGTTGTAAGTTTTAGTATTTTCATGAAAGTGGGAATCTCATATATTCGCTTATGTAAAACAAAAGTTTATTTTCACCAAATCAAAATTTGTAACTTATTTATCGATTATTCTCATTATACAAATTTTACAGACTTAGACATCTTTCCAAACGCATGATAGACCGAGATAGAAATGAGATCTTATGATCATTGAATTTTTATGAAGGCAGTTTTTGTCACATGATGATCATATCAAAATACAATGCTCGTTGGTTTTATGACATTATCATGTGAAAATTTTAGTTAGTAAATGCATTTCTTGTACCAATATTTTTCCTCAAATAGTCAAATTAATAATATTTGCTAAGATAGTGGAAACCGACAAGGGCAATATAGTAATTCCATTCTTACAGATAAATTGGGCTAATAGAAGAAGTGGTGGGACGGGCCAAGTAGCCCACATTGTGAGATTTGCTGCCACGGCGACCTCGAACAACGTGTCAGACAACCGAAGCCGTCCTGCTTGTTTCTTTTGCAATTTTATATCAAAATATTATAATTCCAGGAAACTTTATTATTTGGTCGAGTGAGGCTTCCCATGCATATTACTACTAGTTGCTCCTGCACTGAGAACAAATCTTATTACTGTATGGGGCAACTTGCTCCCTTTCTTTAATTACTATTTGTTTTCCACTAGAGTATTCATTCTTCCAGTCGGATTTTTTTAAGGTTGGTCGTGAAAGAGATTCACATCTTGTATATTTCTGTAAAAATTCATCGACTGTAAATTTATATAGAGCGGAGGTAAATAGAGTTTGTATGTTAGATTTCTCTGAAGATAATATTTTTGAGTGAGTAAACATCTAAGTCACAAATGAAAAGTTATACATCTAATCGTTTTCCGACATTAACGTATGTGTCATGATATCATTCGCTTTGAATGTAATTAGCGTTTGTAATTTACATTTTCATAACATCACAATTGTATGAGTTGACACTCGAAAAACAACTTTACTTACTTTTGTCATATTTCGAGCTCCTCTTCTTCACTAATCATCCGGTAGTTGGATCATCACAACCACCATGCTAAGCTCTTTTCCATAGTTTTATGTCAAACGAATTTCAAAGCACGAAAATGGATTTCAAATTCGTCATTTTGCAATAATTTTGCCGCTTTGCTGCACAACCAGATTTGGATTACTTCCCAGCTCCTAGTGATTTAGATTTTGCCTCAATGGACTCTCTTCCAATTATGATGGATAGCAACATTGCTGTAATGATGTGATCACAAACAAGAAAACAAAACCAGTGAGTACTAACCAGCACAACGGGATTGAACAGGTCCAAATTTGCAATATATGTTAACAAACAAATACCTGGAAGATTGGCAACCACAGTAGGAGTTTGGATTTTGGGTAACTAATTAGCGAAACTATTAGTAGTTTGTCTCAACAATATAGACATAAATTTGGTGCATAAACTATGATACATATATACCCAACTTCACTATCATAACAAATGGAGACGAGTTGCTATGGCAGCAAATTATTCTATATTACCATTTTTATGGTCAAATCCCAAATTTGTCACTACTTAGCTAGTGATCCCATTATGTTATCTGTAAAAGAATATTTGAAAATACTCAAGAAACTAATTGATGCTAAGACAAGTATCCATCAATTTTCTTTCAAAATTTATTAGAATTGTTTCCGAGGAAGTAAAATTTTGATGAATTATTTAACAAATTGTAATTGTAAATTGTTATCAAATCCTCGCCATGATTTTCTGGAGCTCATTTGATTGTCAATTGTAGATTGCATCAAACTTTGTTTTATAACTGGATTTTTCTACACACTTTTGCTGGTCAGAATTTCATTTCAATCGTAAGTTGTCCAATTACTGTCCGGAAAAATGTTACTCCGTTAAAAAAAATTGTTTCGAATAAGGGCCGGAAATAGATTATCATAATTCTACTACAAACTTCACATATACTTACTCGATGGTTGCGTTAAGTTAGATTTATTTTTCAGGCTTCTTTATAAGTGTGAGGCTAGTGTGTTCAACAAATTGTTTGCATGAACTCAAACTGGGAGCAACTAGATAAGCAAAGACAGTAGACCTTAGACAACAAATTACTCCCTGAATTATAGGTGAAAGTACAACGAAAACATCACACTAGTGATATCTTGAAATTTGGAACATATAATAGAAGGAATTCCTGTTAATCTTAATTATTTTCTTGCCCCACTAATATTGAAACTTGTGTTTTGAGATTCAATGGATGATTAACAAAGAGAAGAGAAATTGGGGACATTTGGATTCGCAAATAAGAAGCAAAAACAAAAGCTGTAGTAGCTTTCTTGGAGTCTGCCTTCAGTTCCTTGGTTAGCTTTGCTAAATTAGGAGAGGAAGAAGGGCGTATGAAACCACTCATAAAAAAACAATTAGCAAAGACTACATGGGATTCGACAAATCCATGAAAGACGTCCTCGTCTCTGAGCTATACATATAGAAACAAAACCAAAACCAAACAAAATCAAATCATATTCATCATGTTCTAATTTTGTTTTGGCTTCTCAAACCACTAAATTCGAACACTTTGTTATTTGATTATTGTGTTGTTGCTTAACCTCGAGAGAGATAGACAAGTCAATCAGCATCATCACCATATCCCAGAAATCATATATTTTTAGCTACTTTGCTAGTACGTTGTGTTTGTGCTGCATTCTTTGAGCCACGAAAAACTTGGAGAGAATTCCCAGTATTAGTATTAATGTTCATCAGATTTTGGTCCGTTGCGAATTAACCTATCCCTATGTTCTTATGCAAGTCAATTAATCAAGCACTTATACCTATATGCATGTACTTTTACTCGGTTTCGAGTACGTTATTGTTATTCGACAATCATGATGTTCATCAAACATGAAAAAATTTCGACTCCTCCTACACCCCATACAGCAAATTAACCTTTTTTTGTAGGCTAAATTATTCTAAATCGACTGACAGTTAAGATATAATTTCAGCTATTTATTTAATCACCAATTACAGTATTTACATTGTACTAATATTCGAAGAGTGAATAAAGATGAAATTGTAAAATACTATATAGAATGAAAGAGAAAAATAGCAGGTTGTTCCAATATCAGCATGATCATCCAACCATAGAATTCGCAAGAATAACATAAAAAAATATAGCGTTCACAATAACCAACACTGATGTGTCAAACAATACTAACGGAGTTGAGGAACTAAACATTATACATGACTTGCACACTATTAGTGTAAATGTAGCGATCGCTCTTATTTTTTAGGACAATGATAAGAATTCCTTGCTACAACTATAACAAATATTCAGTAAATTGTGGCGTTTCTTTTTGTTTCCTACTTCAACTGATCAACGTCCAGTGAAGAACACAGTATACACTGTATTAACTATGATCGATAACAACTTTGAACCCAGAATTTGAGGGTTTTAATGGTGCAGGTAGGAATACCAAAGCGTTCGAACTAACATTTAGCAACAGAAAACATAACGGAACAAAATCAGGGTTGGAACTTAGAAATTGATTCAATATAAGCATGGTAGACTTGATTAAATGCCTCTAGGTTTATCATAAACAAGACCACACCAACTTCACCTTTGGACCACCATTATTGACACGACTGTTCTTTCCTAATTCCGACCATCCTTTCTATCTATCCCTTGAAAGTATTGATTGAAGTTGTACACAGGAAATTTGTTTACTTAGATCACAAGTTGTCTATTTAATTATTGAGTCCTTGTCTATATGATTACATGCATGTTTGGTACCAACCATAATTCGGAACAGAATAATATCAATCATCTCTTAAATGGATGCACGTTCACTACTAGCTACTAAATTGCATAGTCATGCACACTCAAGTGTTTTCCTTTACATGAACATGCCACTCCGTTCTTAATTTTATTTTGGGTGTTAAAAAACATGTTACTAGTTTCCCAACTTACTTAGATGTGCCAATACTTAATAATATGCATACGTGAATAATTGTTAGTCGTTTTTTTTGTTTGTTTTAGGGGAAATGAAACATGTTCATTGACTAAAGTCATAACGACCACAAGGATTAAATAAATAAGGTGATATGTCACCCCAAATACACACTACAACTACTGTGAATGTAAATGCGCACGAAGGCGCTTGTTCTAAAAACAAAAACGTTCAAAGGTGTCCAAAAACAAAACGTACAAAACTCACAGAAGGAATAAAACATAAAACAAGCAAATATAACCTACCAAAACCTAGCTTGACAACTATGAGCTCGAATCAGGCCTAGAGACCTTTGTGGTGTACCTTTCATCAAACAGTCAAGCACAAGTTAGGAATTGGGAGGGTCTTTCCTAAAGCAACTAGGAGATCATGCATCATGTGCCTCGACCACGAGGCTATCACCATCACCTGTTGAATCTGAATCATAATTCGATCTCGACTCATCCTGAGCATCTTGTCCTGAACCGGACTTGTTCTGTTCTAGCATCTCGGCCAAGGTCATCTGCAAATCGGCAGCTTCCCAGGGGTCGGCCCAGCTTGGCTGGCGACTTACCAGTCTTCCTAATCCCTAACACTCCAGTTGCCATAGCTTGCAACCCTAACCTTGTGGGACTCAAGTGCAAAACCCCAAGAGACAGACTGTGTTTTCTCTTCTTACCAGTATTAACATCAGCTTCTTCCCTTTGACGTTGTCACTCCCCGGTCCTGCTGTCGGTGGGGTTTAGGCACCCGGCGCCGATCTCGAGGTGTGATCAAGTGTTATAAAGCGGAATGTAAATAAAAAAATAAAAACACTTCTTTCTAGGCTCTTCATTCTAGGCTCGTCCGACATATCGACTCGACAAACACTAAACACTTCTCTGCAAAACAACAAGTAAATGAGTGGGTGAGTAAACCCACGTACTCAGTGAGTGCCCAATGTAATATACCAGTGAAGCCATATCATTTTTACACACGCTATAAAATACGTACATCGTATATATATCATCTACACATTGACCACAAACAATTCATCATATCACACAATCCCTTCTTATTGGGCATCCTTCAATTTAGTGATCATCACGGGCACCTAATGCACACAGCTCTATACATCCGTGTGTCACATCCTTACTTTGGCATAACCAATCAAGAAGTTCAAATGTTCCATGATATACCAAACAATGTCCAGCTCATAATATATATAAATACCGCATATTTCAGAAACATACATGCTTCACTTGAAAATATAGAGATATTTCATAAATAGATCAAAATCATACTTTTCGACCATTTTAAAAGCATATAAGAATATTTGAAACACATTACATAAACCACTCACCTCGACACGCCAGCCCGTATTACCGGTCGTAAACCGAATCCCTAAAACGAGCCATCTAGAAATCACCGTTGGATCTAACTTAAACCTTAATGATAGAAAGATCACGTCAATATGAATCCGTAGGCGCTCGCGGATTCAGAATCGGAGCTACGGATCAAAAATTATGATTCGTGTAAGTTTTGTCGTAAATCTAATAAAATAATAATATCTAGAGAGAGAAAGATGAGAGAGACATATAGGAGAAAAATGAGGGCTGATCCCTCTATTTATAGAAAGAGAGGGCCAAGCAAAATCTGCCACATGTCGTCATTAGAAGCCACCACTAAGGAGCTTCCAACACTTGTCAGCTTTTTTCAAAACATGGCTCTCCTCTCGCCATGTGTCAGCTGACTAAGAGAAAAAAAACGACAGCACATAGCTGATAGGAACGTGGAGACCAAGTAATTTAATGGATCAATCCGAAGGTGCCACATCACCACTTGAGAAAATTGCGATGAAACTTCTAAAAATTGTTAAAAATAGTTCGGGAACTCAAATAATTCACTGAAAAATGTGACGAACTCGTGATGACATCTACTTTATATTTTTAACAAGAAAAATAGAATTTGACCAACTTTAAAAATCAGTATATTACACACGTCGACTCTCGAAGATTTTAGGAGGAGAGGGGAAGGTCAAATGCTCTCTGACTTGCACTGCTCTAGGTGAATCGTCGCCAGGATTGGAGGAGGTACCATGTTTAGCTGTACGTTAGCCCTAAACACCATCACAGGAGCCGATGGAGCAATCAGATTAGGTTGAGGTGCCGCCGGAGCTTCATCCTCATCAGTCACTCTAGGACATGGTAAACTCCCATGATTGATCATCATACAGTTGCGACAGCGACCTACGAGCCGCTCATAACGATATTCCACAACCGGCGAGATCCTCAGCCTCCTATCCAATCAAACAGGGTTATGCAGTGGTAGGGTTAGCCGAACCCTACCAATTCCTTTGCTCAAACTTCCGGAGTCCACCAACAAAACTGGTCCGATCCAAAGGTTTCGCCAATCAATTGCGCAGTAACAGTGGTCATGAGGGCAGCCAAAAGTTTTTTGATCTCCACCCATATCCATACAAAGTCGAGGGGACCTACATGATATCGGAGAATCCATCATAATCTTTCAGAAGGATCATGACACGTTGGTAACCCCAGGGACCCCCTTTCTTGACGCGAGCGACATCGCGTTCGTTGGTGAATGTGAAGAGAAAGCGATCCCCTCTTGCCTGAACCTCCACCGACGTTGAGAGACGCCACATCGAGAGAACGACGCTTCGAAAGAGATCGAAGGCCACAACCCTAACAATGTTAAGCTTTCCAACAAGGTAAAATCAAGGAGCTATGAATCCTTTTTCCGGGCACTTTAGGTTACCCAGGTCAACAGGTTCATAATGATGAGATAGAGAGTTTCAACCAATCTGACCGTCATAGAAGCAATAGAGGCCACCATGGAGTAGAGTTCGCCGCACAGCCTTGAATTTCTCAAAAAATCCTAACCCTAGGATCTGAAGCACTACACAGAGAGAGAGAGAGAGAGAGAGAGAGAGAGAGAGAGAGAGAGAGAGAGAGAGAGAGAGAGAGAGAGAGAGAGAGAGAGAGAGAGAGAGAGAGAGAGAAGGTCGCGGTATTCCTTTTAAGGGAAAGCAATTATAATCCTCTCTTGAATAATTGTTAGTCGTTATTGCATCAGAAACTATTATAGTACGTGTAAATTTGAAGTTGGAGAAACCTACTGATAAAATAATGGATTCGGATCCTCTCCTAACATTTTCTTTCACCTTACCTTCCTGACCTTCCATTTAATGACTCACAATCTCTGTTTTTATAAAGATTTCTATTTGTATATCTATATTATGACTTAGTAACCTGAAAGTGATTGGTCTAAGCCCGATAAATTGTCACTAATGAATGATTAGATGATTAGGTTACTAGCAACGAGTGATTAAAGTGCCTTAGTGATCTTTTTAAATCAGAATTTTTTAGGTCAAGTCTACTCTATCATTGACTCCGTTGTGTAATCTCCCTACTCGTAACTTTCCGTTCGGATTCATGCTATATCACTATTGTGATCAAAAGGAAAAAAAAAAAAAGAAAAAAAAAGTCCACTCCATCAAACGGCTTGAAGTGCATGAAAATGGCGACCAGGCTCGACAATGGCCACATCATATGATTTGAGTGGGGATCAAAGCAGGTAGAGATAAGTCACTCTTTGTCCTCAGTAGAGACAATTAGCCTCCCAAAAAGTACCCTACTAATTGTGATTATTGTAGCAATTAACCGCCTGATTTTCTGGGGCCAGGGTCCTTTACAACTCCTGTGCACGACTCATTATATTTGAAATTTCTCTTCCCCTTTTCTGCATTAAGCTTTCCACGTGCAATTACAAGTTTAATAATCTGAGTGTGACAGAGATTAAAGAAGTTTGGTCAATTGCAAATTAACCAAAGTTGCTAGAGACATAGAAAGACATGGAACACTGTGTTGTAGCATATATATATATATATAATGTAAGCGAAACTATAGCCTAAAAATACAACTATGTTAAATTCAATTGGTTTTTTGGGGAACAAGACCTTATTAAATACGATTGTCGACAGGGGGCACAGGCCACATTTCTTGACTCCGATCCATGGTTTCTGGTTCTCTTGAGGTTTAGGTATAGCTAGTCTTTTTAACTTAGATCATGCTTGCAATAATTCTAATATTCATGTCCTCTATCACAAAAATAATTTAGATATTTGTTGGCTTGATGTACGGCTACCTTTCTAGCTAGCTAGATGAATTTATCTGTGACTAGCATTGCTTTAAATTTGTACTAAAGTTTTGCACAGTTGTATGATTTAAGCGTTAATTAATGTACGTGGAAATATTAAGATTTCATTTCAATTATACTCAATGTCGAACAAATTTCGCATGCTATATATAATCTTCATCTTCATTCATCAATAATAAACATAACGTAAATGAGTGATTTGTTAACAATGGCAAACTTATAGCTATTCAATTTCTTTGAACCATACCATTATAATGTAGCTAGCAGCTAGCTATTCATAGTCGAATATTGTATATGAACCTCGCGGCATTTTTTTTTCCTTTAGGACATGAACTTAGCCATTGGCAAGGTACGTATGGTCGACGAACAATATATATCAGAGACACCGTTCAATAGTTCTGAAGGTTTAAATTTATGAGCACGAGCACACTTGATGTGGTCACGTGATATAGCATATGCCACGTGTCATTTCCAAACTCCAGCACCGCCCTATATTTGGTCCAATAGATACGCAGCAGATGTTCTTCAAAACCTGTTTTGACTTTAAAACCCTAAAAATTCCATATCCATATTTATTTAAAAGAAAATCCAAGCTTCGATTCATATATGGGAAGGAGGAGAAGAGCATCAGAGATGCCTTTTCATTACCACAAAGAGGTTGAAAAGCCAGACCAGAGCCAAAGCCAAGGCCCTAAAAGTTCAAGCTACTACAGAACCATAGATTGTCCGATTATTGTCTCCGAGCCAAAAGAAAGCGAGAGATGAGGGGAGCCTCCATAGCCCACCAGATCAACTAGCTGGGGATATATGCTAGCTCGCGTTAAAAAGAGTAGCTAGTGTTAAAAGGAACCAAAGGGGTAAAGGGTTAGAGCTGTAGTTGTAGGACGTCTATCTCTTTAGGGTCCTCTGGCTTAGGTTTGTAGCCCTACGTTTGTAGCCCTACGTTTGTTTCTTCTCCAGGAAGAGTGTTGTCTCTGTTCGTAGGATATATAGCAGATATGATCATAAACATGTCGACAAGAACGCAATTTTCCAGCCAAGTCCTATTCAGCCACTTGGCCCTGGTTCTCACCAAGAGGGTCTGGTTCATTATACAAATTAACAAGAGGTTCAATTTTCTGGGTGGTTTTTAGTTTTTACTGTCAAAGTTACACAGTCCCAACGGTCTGCTCCTTCCAAGAAGCAGCTTTTTGGGGTTCTATATGTACGACTGCATGGCTATCAGAGAAAGGAGATGATGTTTTCTTTGATAAAGGAGGTGATATTGTGATATAAGTTCAAAAGATGCTAGCTTTACCACGTACTGTCATTTCTCTGTAATTTTTTTTTTCACTTTGCCAAGGAAATCTTCGAAAGGGTTCTAGACCTGTACCTCTATGAATGATATGGTTCGTGGAAAAAGTATATCGAGATTTTGTAATCCGATCTTCAACCAGTTTTCAACGCAATCTTGAGTGTGACATGATGACTTGTTAGTGTCAACTGTCGAGCATGTTTGGGTATAAGGGATTTGGACTTGGGTCCTTGCAGAGTTGCAGTGATGCTCTGTCACTCGGTAACTCGGATTAGTAGTGTGGCCAGGAAAATTGTACGTACAAAAATATGGAACCGTTTAAGATTGAATTGCAGTATGGTACGCTCTGCACATATATTGGAACTTTGGAGGTTAATTGTAGTGGTAAACAAAACACAACGGAGAGTGAAAATATGAAGAACTGCATCAGATGGATAAATGAAATTTTACGAAGTCCTGGACTTTGAACTAGTTCACGTTAGTAGAGAACTAGAGAGCATGAAATTAAAATTCTAAAAGTCCAATTCTGGACCAGTCCTAGCTACGCCCTCGAGTATGACAACTTTTTAATTTCAAGCAATGTTTATGTGAAATATAGTTTTCGAGTGTGATCTATTTTAAAAGAGAAAGTTTTCAGAGTGTAATCTCGCCTTCACCCTAAACTGTGTGGGTTCCCATAGGAAGTCTACATATTTCACATCAAAATATGTATTTGGGAGATAATCAAAGGTTTCTTCGATGATTTCGATCTATTTTTGGAGTAACTAAACATATAGCACACCATGAGCAAATGAACAATAGCAAAAGACAATGCAGCTAGAATAAAAAACGAAGTGTAGCAAATAGAAAAAGATATGATTATGGCATCGTCTCTCCCATACTGATATTCCTAGTCTTCTCTAACTGTATCTGTACAAAGTTCAAAATCCTCCTTCATGTTACAAGAAAATGTTAGAAGAAAGTGGAACTAGTCGAGGCATCATATGTGATTCTGATATGAACCTTACCTTCACCAAGAAACTCAAACCTCAATGTTCCAGTATGTACAACATTCCGAGTTGTGGTCGGTGAATGAGAGGAACGCTGTTTTCGCTGGATCAAGTAGAAAAGGAGAGGAATCCCTAGGAATAGCTACTGGAGTCTATTTATATGTGTCCATTTATAAAATATGGTTTTCCGACGAAATAAAACAATGAATAGGAAGTCTGAAACCTGCCTCATCGGAGAAGTAGAGGAGGCCAATGGCTACCATCTGCGGTGGAGTTGAAACTCTCTCAGTTTCATTAAGGCTACACTCTACACATAACCAGTTTCAGCTCTCAACCTTTGCTGATCCTATTGGTCTTTATACAAAATATTTTCTTCTGCAATATTGGAGAGTTAGCCATCATTGTATAAAGACCTTGGCACATCGGTTGTCCATATTTCTCCACATTTCTATGATTTAATTTATTAGTTCAGTATCAACTCTAGCATCATCTACTGCAAAAGTTATCAGACACAAGGATAACTGTGATTTCATTTTAGAGAGTAGAGTATCAGACACAACGACAGATGTGATTTCATTTTAGAGAGTAGAGTACACAAGGGATAGATGTGTTTCATAGTCATAACTCATAACTTAAATTTTGCATAACAATTCAAAGCAATTGTGTTCCGAGGGCAGAAATCTCTTCCTTTTGGTCCCCATTTATGTGAAGAACAGATCACAACAATACCATTCATACGTCTGATCAAAAGATCAATGCCAAAGGGAAAGAAGCCCTCCTCACACAGTCCTAGCAGCAGACTAGCCCATGGCGTACTTCTGGGTCCAGCTCCTTGCGGTGGTCTCATACTTGTTCTTGTCGGTCTTGTACATATGGGCGATCTCTGGCACCAAAGGATCATCAGGATTTGGGTCTGTCAGCAGTGAGCAAATCGAAAGCAACACCTGGAGAAAAAAAAAAAGAGAGAGCGAAACAAGTTCCGTATTTCAGTAACACAAATAACATAGCAGCACACAGTTCTGTTTCCTTTTCCATATATACTCCATAAAAGATATTGACAATCTAGTTGTCACTAACTTTAAGAAAATGATATTGCACTTTACCTTCGATATGGTCAGGGCAGGGCTCCACTGTTCCTTCAAAATGTCGAGGCAAATGCTGCCATTGCTATTAATGTTTGGGTGAAACACCTTTGTTCTGAATGCAACCTGCATAAAGCATAAAACAAGAACCAACATCAGAGAAGTAGAACAGACCATGAAAGTGAGACACTAGGAAACAAAATAAACAAAGCTCCATGTGTTTTCAATCAGTATAACTAGATGAAAGCAGACAATATGCAGAACTTCAGTTGTTAACAGTTTGCATTTTCTTGATCAAATCTAGAAGCTAAAAGGTATAATTGTCGCATTCTATTTAACAATGACACGTACATGATAGGCATTCATTAGAGGTCATACTATTACTGTAAACCGAATGGATATTGGCTAAAAAGTTGTACCATGTGTGAATTGTACAGTAGATGCTTGAATAAAGAGTTCAAACATTGAGTCAAGATTTGCTATAGCTTTATACACCTGATCTCAAGTCATGGAATAAAAAACCTATCTGACTATTAATGGTCTAAAAGGGAAACAAAGAGAATGTAAACACAGAAGCAAAGAAGTAAGGGATTCCCAAGTATACAGCAAACAATCTGAGGTAAAGCTAATAGGATGCTAGAATGTACCTTTGGTGGCTTGAAAGGATAGTCCGGAGGGAAATGTATGGTGACAAGAAACACTCCACCCGCATATGGACTGTCTGCAGGACCCATGATTGTCGCCTGCCAGTGAAACATGTCTTCTGCAACTGGGCCTGAAGACATACACAAAAGAAAAGAAAGTTAAATTGAATATACAACAACTTTAATAAGATTCATATCAGCAGTGTTTCACCGAGCATTAAGGAATGGTAAGTCATTCATTACTTTCAAATTGACAACATTAAAACGTACAAAATTTCCTTGAAAACTAGAAATCTTGCAATTCAAATCTTGCATACAGCACGACAATCTGCTGTTCCCATAAATAGGTGACACTAGGTCCATATTCTCCTCCAAAGAATGAACTCTTGCAGTTATTACATATTGTAGTGCTATTCTTCATATTATACTGATAAAGAATACCTGATTACACAGTATAATCAATGATATAGCACCTAAAGTAGCATTTGAGCTTCACATCTACTGTAACTACCCAGCCAAGTCAATTCATGTAAAGAAGGGGAGAAACTACTATAATCCACTCCTAGCAGTAAGACAGTCATGTAATGCAACTTTGAGTACAAAATGGAAACCAAGTTTTTATCCTCCACTACCAGAGCAAGCCATTATGAAAGTTGATCAAGAACCCTAGAAAAAAATGAGGCCCTTCCTACTGTAATCACTATGACGATCTCATTTTACTTGTTTGACAGCCTCAACCTCCCTCTTCCCAACTCCATTTCAGTGCCTTAACAGGATTGCATAACAACAAAAATCCCTTCCAAAATGTTGTCTCAGCAGCCTTCTTTACCCAGAATGAGAATGCTAATGGGTCCCAAGATACACCTATTGCCTATTTCAGTACAGACCAGAATACCTGTGGCCAAAGATATCACCTTTACAATCCTACAACCTTCTATATCAATCGAACCAACAAATAGATACAATTCCTTGATAAAAAGACATAATCAATCAATACGAAAAGCCCTAAATCCGATCCACACAGACTAAGCATCAAAACGGCAATCAAGACACAAAATTTGACATCAATATCCACCAAAACAAACAATTCAAATCCATAAAACTCAGCATATCACAAAACAAATAGAAAAATAAAAAAACAAAAAACGAAAGAGAAGAAACAGATCGGAAGCAATACCAGCGCTGCAAGAGGTAGGAGGGTCTTTCTGGAGATCCTTGAGCTCCTTCAAGATCCGCTTCGACGCCATCGCCTTCAGAAAAAACGAAACCCTAGAATTGATCAATCTCCAAATCCAAAACTCACACAGCGCTAAATAATATGATTACCTTTTTTTCCTTTTTCTTCTGCAACTAGCACCAAAGCGAGAGAGAGGTGGAGATTACCTGAAAGACCCTCCTGGTTTTTTAAGGGACTCTGGTCTTTTTGGTCTTTTCCTTTTTGTGAAGGTGGGTGGTAGCTCTACAACCACCACTCACGAATGAGTTTATATATTGTACGCAAAACAGGAGGGGATAAGATTGTAAATTTAACTAGCCATGTCGAGTCATCTTGTCGACTTGTCGTTTCTTTTGTCCCCGATCAAGACGGGTCATTGCATGTAGGGCACGTTTACTTATTTGGAATGAAATTCATCTAAAATAAGAATCGGAAAGAATGAGAAACAAAATGGAATAATATGGGAGGAATATGAATGAAACTATTACGATTGTTGTTGTTTACTTACGATAAGGAATTGGAATTAAATTTAAGTTAATTACCAAAATGTCATTTTAAAAGTTAAACAAATTAGTGCATGATTTGTTTATCACTGATTCTACAAGATCAGAAGTTTTTGTGGCCTTATCTGTGCTTTGGGAAAGAAAAGATGAGAGAGGAGCTTTATCTTATGCTGAGAATGTCAGTTTGTCAAAATAGAGTAAGCTTTCTGGACTTGTTTCTTTTGCTAAAATATTAAATAACCTCCCAATTTAATTGTGATCAGAGAATCCGAATTGATGAGGCATATACCAGGTTATATGATGAAGGTATTGATGCGATCCTATATTTTAAGAATGAAGGTATCTTACATTCTGTCTGTATCTCCCATACTACTACAAGAAGAAGCAAATATCTAATAATCTCATGCACAAACATCAATTCAGCAAAAATAGTATCCATAGAACCATACTATTCTGAATTTACAAAGAGTGAAATACAGCAAAATAACATCCAACAATTCAGCAAAATAACATCCAACATAAAACACAAATGATAAACTAGTCGAGGCATCCATTCACTCGAACCCATATTCCAAAAGATAGATAATGTGATCTTTCTTTTCCTCATCTGTACTGCTAAAAAACACCCTAAGCATATGAAATAAAGCTAAAAAACACCCTAAGCACATGATCTTTAGCTAGTTTGTTGGTGATGTGAAATACTTGCACCGGAGTTAAGATTTCTGAATCTCACCACAAAGTTTGCTTTGCATATTAGCAATCTTCTTATCAGTTGAGAGAACATCAATCAAACCTTCAAACTTTGGAGCCATGGCTGTATCATCCAAAGCTCTTGCCTTTCTACGAGTATTATTTGGAGCATTTGCTACATCTTCAGCCGATCTCTTCTGTTTAGCACGTTGCTTAACACTTGGTGGCTGGGGAGGACTTGGTTGTGCAAGAGACACATATTCATTTTCAGTTTCATCACTTGTCGAAACATTTGATCTTGCCTTTTGAGAAAAATCAATAGGCATTTCCATTTGCTCAAAGAAGTCATCGACGTGTATACCCTAATTGCCCCCTAATTTCTTCTTCATCATCTTCAGCATTTCCAGCATTTGTTCCAAGTGCACGATCTTTTCCATATATCTCTCCAAGTGAATAATAATGTTCAAATGGTTTACCATACAAAACTTTTGCATCTCTCTTGTTCTACAAAAGTTGAAACATAGGACAATGTTATTCAATGCACACATAAAAGTAAACCCACAAAATAGACTAAGGAGAAAGTTTACCTTTGCCCACTCGTCAAATACATCTCTATCACACTGCAACATCATTTTTTCTGCATTTCATCCAAAACCACTCAAAGATAATGCATCTCTTAATAAAATATATTACTTTTTCAGTGTCTTTATTTATGATTCAATGTGTGGATTTACCAATATCCCACTGTCTGGTATCTTGGCTTCTATCATGTCTTGCAACTTCTGCAAATAACCAGTTTTGAAGCCAGTATCCGCACTCCACTTGCTGTCATGGTAAAGTTCCAACAAAGAATTTACCAACACCTCATCTTCCTCTCTTGTCCAGAAACGTTTATTCTGACCCCTTCCTCCTTTTTTTGATTGGTTTGAAGTACATTGAGAACTCATATTCAGTCGACTATATATTAAATAACAAACAAACTATTTAGCAGCAACTTTAAAAAATCATAGTTAAACCTAGAAAATTAATTTTATATAGATTCCAATTTTGAAATGATCTTTAGGTTGTCTACTATAACTTTTATGAAGACACTATAGTCAAATATGCAACCAATATTTTCAGGTTGAGCTAAAAGTCAGTTGGGTCCAAAACTAACTTAAATTACATAATTTTCTGATGCAGTTCCTCAACTTTGGAAAATCATAGTCTAATCTAGAAAATTCATTTGAAAAGGAGACAGATGAAGATGTCTTACTTGACTGATTAACGAATGAATCCTTGCCTTGGCTGGACTGAGACCTGAGAGGTAAAACAACAATCATTAATTAATTTTCAATTAATTTTAAGTGAGTACATCACAACCTCATAGATCAACACTGATAATTTGACATCCTAAAAATAAGAAACACAATGAAGCACAATACAAAGGCAAACTCATAATTCAAATTCCATGATTCAGGTAAAAGATCAGAAAGATTAAAACAAGTACAACAACATTGAAACAAGTTCAATAGATTCTGTTTACATTCATACATAATACATGACTATATAATTATGTCGACCTCCTATTTCCACGCCATATATCCCACATTTCATTTGCAAGATTTTGTCTCCACATCGTCCACTCATTTGAGGTCTCAATTGTATCAACATAGTCATCATCTTCATCATCTTCCTCATCTTCAACAGGCGGTTGCCTATCATATTCCTCTTCTATAGGATCTACAACCATCTCTCTTCTTATAAAGTTATGAATCATGCAACACGCAGATATTATACGACGTTGTGTTACTATATCATAAAATGATGGACTTCTAAGAATTGTCCAACGCATTTTTAGTAGACCAAAGCTCCTCTCGATAACATTCCTAGCACTTGAGTGTTTCATATTAAAAAATTCTTGTGACGAATCAGGTCTGTTTCTATCCCTCCACTCATTGAGATGATAACGTTGCCCTCTAAAAGGTGCAAGAAAGCCCTTTGCATTACTGTAGCCAGCATCTACTAGTAGTAAAAACCTGGTTACAAAAAAAGATGTTAATTTTCTGTATAATATTATTTTAAGCATTGAATATTGTAATAAGTAAAATTTTGGTTTTGATAATTACCGTTAGGAACTTTTAATCCATTTCTCCTACTCAGAGCATCTCTAAGAACACAAGCATCATGTGCAGATCCCTCCCATCCCGGTAAAACATATATAAACATCAAGTCTTGAGACCAAACTCTTAAAACATTTGTTGCTATCTCACATTTTCTTGTTCTGTATCTTGGCTTGTCTCGTTCTGGAACTTTCACCCTAATATGTGTTCCATCTAATGCTCCTAAACAATTCTGCATTAAGGTATATGTAATAACAGTTTTAGTCTTCAGAACATAAAGCAGATATTACTAAATAATTTTGTAAAATCAAATCATATGTACCTTAAACCACTTCCACCTGGTATCTGTTGAGACCTCAGGTACAAGTACTGGTTTTTTTCAGAAGTCCTTTTGGCACCGAATCATGGCTTTCAAACACTCATGAAAGTACTTACTAACTGTTCGCCCCGACCTCGTAAAGTGCAGAGATATGCTATGATTCTTCTTATGGTGTGCAAGAATATTTAAAAACATGGCTAGCATCTCCTCTATTGACACATTTTTGGTTGCTCTTAGTTGGCCTTTACTAGCTAGAATTTGACATAACTTATGAAAGGATTGTCTATCCATTCGCAGTTGATCAATACATATAGTATCACTCCAATAAACTAGAGAATACATGTACTCTACTTGTTTATAGAGTCTAATGGTTGAAGATCAACTTGTTTGACGGTGTTTTTTTACAGCTAAGTTGATATAAGCATAACCGGACGCACACACAGCAAATAGAATTCGAAGGTAGGCAAGCAATGCATTAATGGTGATAAGTATTTTCCTCTTTCTGGACAAACTTAGACGAGCCATATGTATCTACATCACATAAAACCAATTATTCAATCAAGTATCCAAGCTATATAACAGATGATAGTCCAAGGAAAACATCGGATAAAAGATTCAAAAGAAGACATGGCTTGGAACACCAAAGACAATCTTTAGATTGTAATTTCCTAAACCATTAAAGACGTAAGATCTTATCAAAGAGACACATTATTGCAGCAACTATAGAACTCTTCTAACTCGAAGAGACACATTATTGTTCAATCTAAGCATATTAGTCAAACTAATCAGAAAGTTTCAAAGACAAGTTTCAAATCAGGATGCATTTCAAGCAGGATACATAAAAACCCAGATATCAAATTCAACTAGAGAACAATACCTTGCAAAGATGGTCAGCTAAAAGCTTCAAAATTCACCAAACCCAGCAATTTCAGTACCTAAAAATAGAGGTATAAGTAGTCAGGCTTTCTCATCATAATATTAGCATAAGTAGTCATAAAAATGGGCAATACACGACTGAGGCATGCCCAAATTCGTCACAAGCTCAACATTGGGTATCAAATTCTTGGATAGATTTCCAGTAAAAAAATGACTTGTGCTTCAAAATATACAAGTCATGGTCATCAGAGAGCCCCACACTCTTGAGGAAGCTACAAGTGGGCACAATAAGGTTTTTCAAGCTTCCCCTCAATATCCATTAGTTGTAGGACAGTGTTGGAGCATAAAAACTCAAGCTTTTGTTGGTGAAAGATTTTTCTTCTTATCAACTAAGACAAGTCGTGGGTATTTCCGCACAAGAGTTGGGATCTGGGTATCTGGGAATTCATACTCTTTCAAAAGTGCTAAAACTGAGTTCGGTTTCAATAAAGATTGAAGCTTTACCTTGTGAAGATTTCAACATAGATCATGCCAACTTGTGATGTAGTAAAGATAAAAAGAGAGAGGATGATCGAAGAACAAAGGACATGAACACTAACCTAGCAGACGCTGTGTTTCGTTAGAAATCGGTGGTTTGAGACGCTGAGTTTCGGTTTGAGATTTTGTTATAAATCATGAGGATATTTTCGGTAGAAATTTTTCATTCCCATTTCGTTTCTCCCATTCCCACCTCACCCCTTCGGAAAACAATTCAGGGAGAGACCCGAAATTGATTCCCAGTTTGAGTGGTGGGCCCCACCAGGAATTCCATTCCTCTAACCAAGTAAACACCGGAATGGAATCGATTCCAGGAGAATACAACTCCATTCCGGTGAAGTAAACATGCCAGTAAATTGGTAAAACCGTAAGGACTATGGTTTGAGTAGGGCCAAAATTCCCAAAGCCCTACACCCCTCGGTTTGAGCCGAGCCGAGCTTTTTTCAAGACGAGGACCAGCCCGAACCCGACCAAGTCGGGCCGGGCTGGGCTTTCGAGCTTTTTCTGACCCAAAAAAACTTCACCGAAAATGAAACCCACCCAACTCCCAAACCACCCACGCCAGCCTCCTCACCTTCGCCGTCCTCGTCCTCGCCGTCCGATTCGCTTACGTCATCACCCTCGCCGACTCATCCTGCGGCTACAACGACTTCTACTTCTTCCCCGACGCCCTTCGCCTCCCCCAAACCCAAAACGCCGCCGTTTCGGATCAACCACGTGTCGCCGACCTCTGGAGTCCAGCCCTCTGCCGTTTCGGGCTTTCACGCCTTTCAGACTAGGAGAGAGACTGAGAGAGAGATGGAGATGGAGTGATGAGAGAGAAAGACAGAGATGGAATCTTACAAACTTAGGACTAGGAGATTGGGGAATCGAGATCCAATTGCAAAGGAGCCGGAGCTGGTGGCGTCGTGGCGATTCACACTAAGGAGTTGGAGCTTGTGGCGATTCGCTCGAAGCCGGAGAAGGAGGAGGGCAGGAGGCGAGGAGGAGACTTGGAAGTTGGAAAAGGGCAGCTGAGCATCACCTTGGACAGGAGGCTTGGAGGAGCCGGAGCCGGAGAAGGAGTCGGGCAGGAGGCTTGGAATCCCTTGGACAGGTCGACAGGAGCTTTCATATTTTTGTTTTTTTTTTTTTTAATATATATATTAAACCATCGGTTCGGGCAAGGTTTTCGGTCCCAAAAAAATTCAACTCCGAGCTCGGACCGACTTGCACAATGTCGGGCCGGTCCTTACAATTTTAAAACTCGGCCCGTTTCGTGCTTTTTTTCGGGTTTTCAGGCCGGCATTTCGATCCTTCGGGCCCAAACGCCCAGCCCTAGGTTTGAGTGTTCATCTACGTCATTAGAATCATTAGAATCGTTTTTTGTAAATGGTTCGACCCTCTTGTTTGAGCTTTTTACGTTTAAAATGGAGTTGATTGACCGTGACATACATTTTCTCCGCTTGTCAAGATTTCTTTTTCTTACTACAAATCCGAAATGTTGTTCTTTCTTTGAAATAAGACATTTTATTGACTCATTTAGGTACCAAATATCGTCTTGCCATGATAGGTTGTAGAGTCCAGGGACAATGTCGAGTTTGATATACATATGTTCTACGGTTTAATGACCTTTGTTCCGTGTTTAACCACTCGGCGTCAACGAACAGCTCTGAATGCTTTCATGGAATGACATAGCTCTAAAGGCCTTTGTACAGAACAGAAGAGCAACTGTGTGTGCCCATGAAGAGATTCAGAAAGCACCAAAATAAATGCCATTTGAGCATCAATAGTCACTAATACACTAGTACATGTGACCTAACTCTACCTGAATGCAATCAATTAAGTTGATAAAGTAAAAAAAAAAAATCAAACTTGTTCATTAACTGGAGCACGACTGACACTTTGAGATAAAATGAAATTCATGACCAGATGAGAAAAAGTGCCAAATGGCTCACTCTTGTGAGGTTGATTGTGGTGTTCCAAGCACTAGGGGTGGTGTTGATCCAAGGGGTGTTGAGCTTTCTGATCTGTTTCCAGAAGATGGACGATTCTCATTATCCATCCGCCGCACGTTTTCTATCATCTTCACTACATCCAGCATCTTAGGTCTCTGATCCGGCATCCTTACCACGCAGGACATAGCTATCTGTAACATCTCCACCATTTCTTCCTCTATGCCTGGATACCTCATCAGTTCTAAGTCAAATACTTCTGCTGTCCACTCCTCACGAACAACTGAATGAACCCACCTGACCAAGTGGACCATCTCATCACCAGCAGTAGTATGGATGGGGGATTTCCCAGTGAGGAGTTCAAGTAACACAACCCCAAAGCTGTAGACATCAGCAGGCAGTGCTGTTTTCCGGGTGTCTGTCACTTCTGGAGCTCGGTAACCAGCAGCGCGGGCGATAGGTGGAGCCAGTGAGCTCATTATAGTTGTCAGACCAATATCAGAAACACACCCATACTGTTGTGTATTGAGAAAGATGTTTGAGGCTTTGACGTTTCCATGGACAAGCTTCCCACCGTTCTCTGTATGTATATGAGCGATTCCTCTTGCTGCTCCAATAGCTATTCTTAGTCGTGTATCCCAATCTAATGGGACTCTATCCTCTCCTCTTCTACCTGAAAATGGGAAGAGCTATTAGCAGTGCAGTACAGAAAAGAGCAACTACCAAATTCAAATGAAAAACTGTACTACAAGACTTGTCAATGCTAAGATATTCATATTCTCACTTATAAGGTTGAGTTCCTCTCAATTACCACCACACCTTATCCAGCCCATGGTTAACAAACTAGCCTGGAATGGAAAAACACTGATGCATATTCTTAGAAGAGAGGAAACAAATAAAGTTGATTCTACAAAAGTCAACTCATATACCAGGATCACATCAAGGTTTGACCATGTATGACTCCTTGATGTCCAAAAGATCAATTTTGTAAAGATTAAACCATGTATCATCCTAGTGTCAACTCCTATTTCTCAATAAAAGACATGGAAGCTACTTTTATGTGAGTGCATATACTACAATAATGTTACTTTCCCTTTATGGCCAAAGCAATAGGGGATGTAGTGATGTACCACAAACTCCATACTGTGCCGGATATAAAACTAGTGTGTGAGTGCAAAGAATGAAGATACTTTCCCTTGACGATGGGGCAAAGTGGGTAGTAAACCATAAGACTGCATACCTTGTAGGTACCTTCTAAATATTTTCATGCATTTATCTGGACTCAAAAGCAGTCCCTTATGGTTGGTTGTTGCTCAAGTCATGGTTAACCTTCACAATTCAAAATTCAAGTTTGGAAAGATTCTAAAGCAGTATATTGGCACTTTAAGCAGGAAATAAGTAAAGTAGATTCTACAAAGTCTAGATCACGGACAAGGATCATATTAAGGTTTGACCAGTAATACGTCCAGACAGCGAAGACCGGCATATTTGACACATCAAAAACCATTCAAAACAGATATTGAGCAAAGCCTCATAGCATTTCTCTAGGTTTTGGGTTGTTCGAAAGGGCATCTATCACAAAATTGATCCAATAAATTGTACAAACTAACTGAATTCTTTATAAGCTTTGCCTCTGCAATTAAAACTTCACCAACGCTACAGCAATATGTACTAGTAAAAAGACATTTTCTATGATGCATACCAAACTAAAATTGCAGCAATAAGCTATATGCATTCAACAATTTCAATAGATAGATTCATCAATAAATGAAGACAGCAAACTTACCGTGTAACATAGCTGAGAAGCTCCCCTGAGCATAATAGTCATATACCATTAGCTTCTCATCTTTGGAATAATAATATGCCTTGAGTTCAACCACATTTTCATGCTTGATATTGCCAACAATCTCCATATGCTGCTCAAAGTCCTTCTTCCCCACATTAACATCCTTCAACCTCTTCACCACCACAATCGTTGCATCCTCCATTATTGCCTTATAAGCTGTACCAAACGTCCCCTTCCCGAGTACCTCAGCTGAAGCCCTCAACAAATCCTCCAGATCAAATGCATAATGACAACCCTCAAAGAAAACCAGCCTATTATTCGCATCTTGATACCTTGAAATAACCTTCTCCGGCGACATATCCCCCTTCTGCGACTTCCCTGAAACACCATCTTCCGTTTTCCTCCTTAAGCAGAACACAAGTATCAGAGCTGCAAACGCCACAACCCCCAAAACAACAGCAGCAATAATAATTGCCAGCAATGCAGTCTCACTAAGCTTCCCACCATTAGATTTCTGAGAGGGTAGAACAACAGGAGGAGCTTCAGCCGGGAAATCGACGAACGAAAGGTTGCTGTTACCCCCAAACGCTGCCCTCGAAAACCTCTGTAGCGATTTCGGCACACTCCCACTCAGATTATTGTTGGACAAACTCAGCTGCTGCAGCCTAGGCACTTGAAGATTAGGTATTTCACCCGAAAGCGAGTTGTTCACGAGATTCAAAGCCCGATTGGAAATCGAGTCAGGAATGCTGCCATTGAAATGATTATTGGCCAGATTAACTATAGTGAGGTTGTTCCAAGCAGAGAAGTCAGGCAATGGCCCAGAGAAGTTGTTAAACTGGAGATACAAAAAAGACAGCTTCTTTAGATTGGAAAAATCAGAAGGGAACAGCCCATTAATCACATTGGATCTAAGGCTTAGAATCTGAAGCCCTGAGACTCTACTCAGAGTGTTGGGTGGTATTGGACCGTTCAATCCGATTCCGGGCAATCTGACGGCTGTGACATGAGACTTATCTGCACTGCAAGTAACTCCAGTCCAGTGGTCACAGACAGGAGTGTTGCTATCCCAATTGAGAGTGCGAGAGTGAGGGTGGTTGTTCACAAAGTCGAGCAAAGCTTGCTTATCTTCAACTGGGTCTGCATTTCCATGAATCAAGAAAACCAAACCCAGCAAGAAAAACCAATGCACAAGGCAAAGACCTCTCATTTTTTTGTTTTAAAAAAAAAACCCTGAACACTTCAAGCAGAGAATGAGCTGTTTCTTCTGCAAGGCTTCACCTTTTTCATTGCTCGGTGGTTCTTAGCTCTCTGGAGATGAACCAAAAACAAAATATAGTAAGAAAAAATAGAGTAAATTTTGAGTTCAAACAAAAGACAGAATGTAAAGGGAAAAGAGAAAGTGGGAAAAATGATCAGATTCCAAGGCAATTGTCTAGAAAAAGTAGAAGGTGACTCTGAGAATTACTGTAAAAAAAAACATTGAGCTTGCTGGTTGCAGGCTTTGAATAATGTGTTTATAGTCAAAAAGTTACTTGTTTTATAATGCAAACTACAGCAAAGTCAGTACAACACCAGAAACCGAGCTTCTCTTTTTTTGTTCTTTGTTTATCCTTTTCAGTTTAAATTTAAAAAAAATAAAAAATACCACAACCTAATACCAGAATTCCTCCTACACAGGAAATTTCAAATTCTTTGAAATAAAAACAAAAAAACGAAGTACTCAGAAAGCTCACCTTACCTAGCTAAAGACCTTTCCTTGTAGAATATTGTAGGATATATACTTTTCTTGTATGTATAGGCAGATTAATTAATTTAATCGTAGAATATATTTTCCTTATAGATTTAGGTTTATATCCCTATATATACCTCCTATATGGAGAAGAATAAATTATCAAACATTAAAACCCAAATCATATTCTTATTTTCTAGTTGGTATCAGAGATTTTCCGCTGCAAACTACCACCCAAAAGATTAAGCCAAATCCCACAAAAGCTAAAAAAAAAAAAAAAACAAAGACCGACACCAAATAGCAAATCCATACAGCAAAACACAAACCAGCAAACCACAAACGAAAAGGAGGAGCACGTGGTCACACAAACCAGCAAAACACAACAGAAAAAAAAGGAGGAGCTCACCACGTGCTAGGATTGGGTAAGCAGCTGAGCCGAGCCGCTGCCCCTTTTTCTGCTCCAGCAGATCGTGCAGGACCTGTCCCTTCTTTGTCTCTCTGACGCAGTGGACTTGTTCTGTCTGCGTTCACACACACGCAAACCTAACACCTCTACACGTATCGACAGCAACCCAAATTCCAATGGAAACTGAAATTAATCACTACCATACCACTGCATCATCCCGCTCTCAAGACCAACCAAATTCGTATGAATACACAAAGTGCCCTCTCTGTGGATATTTTGGTCATAGCAAGCAACGGTGTTATGAAATACTTGGATATCTTGATTGGTGGAATTTCACCAAGAGACCTCGCAAAAATCAAGCAGCAGTTGTCGTAACTAATACGAAGGACGAGCATTCATCTAATGTCTCCACCAATGTAGCACAGTCAAGTATGAATGATAAAAGTACTTTGAATTCTACTTGGATAATTGATACAGGAGCATCGGACCACATGACAAATGACCCCAGTCTCTTGACCACAGTTAAACATTCCTCTCAAAATGTTGTGTCTACTGCTGACGGTACCCCAACGCCAGTTATTGGAGAAAGTTCTGTCGTCTTATCTGATACCTTAACCCTTGAATCTGTGTTAGTTGTTCCATCACTAGCATATAATCTCTTGTCCGTTGGTCAGATCGTTCTAGCCCTGGCATGTATTGTTACCTTTTATCCATTGTTCTGTGTGTTTCAAGATATTCTGACCCGACAGATTCTTGGTTATGGTGTACGAAGGGGGAAATTATACTATCTGGATCTAACAGAGACTAGAGAAAAACATAAACATTTTTTGGGCCAAGCTAATCAGGTTCATGGAATCGTGAGCGGTCGAGAAGCTGTGTGGCTGTGGCATCGCTGCCTAGGCCACCTCAATTTCCATTATCTCAAGAAGCTGCAACCTCAGTTGTTTTCTGGTGTCAACGCTTCAGATTTCCATTGTGACACTTGTGAACTGGCCAAGAGTCACCGTGTTTCATATTCACCAAGTCTTCACAAAAGTCCAGTTCCTTTTATGAAGATCCACTCTGATGTATGGGGCCCTGCAAAAATCCTTTCACTATGTGGAGCTCGTTATTTCGTCACTTTTATTGATAACTGCACCCGAATGACTTGGGTATCTCTCTTGAAGAACAAAAGCGATGTATGTTCCAGGTTCAAAGACTTTCACAAGATGGTGTCTACACAATATCAACAAACTATACTTGTTTTCCAATCTGATAATGGTGGAGAATATGTTAATGGCCCTATGCACAAATTTACTCAATCTCATGGAATTCGACATCAAACTTCAAATTCTTATACTCCTCAGCAGAATGGATTGACAGAACGGAAAAATCGACAGTTGCTTGAAGTTGTTCGTGCTTCATTATTTAGCATGAATGTGCCTCGTGAGTACTGGGGAGAAGCTGTGAAATCTGCTGCCTATCTCATTAATCGTACTCCTTCTCAGGTGATTGAGTTTCAAAACCCTCAACAACAACTTCACAAGCTTCTTTCGGCGCCATCTATGCCTAACTTGGAACCTCGTGTATTTGGCTACACAGTGTATGTTCATATTCCCAAACCTCAACGAAGTAAGCTTGATCATCGTGCAAGAAAGTGTATTTTTGTGGGCTATGCAGAATTTCAGAAGGGGTATAGATGTTATGAACCTGACACCGACAAAATATATACTTCACTTGATGTTTCTTTTCCGGAATCTGAGTCTTATTTCTCAAGCGGAGTTTCAGAGAATTCCCTTCAGGGGGAGAGAGCTTGTGAAGAAAATTCACAAGCTTTGGTTGATTTGGAAGAATTTGAGCAGTTAGAAGCATTGGAGTCAAAGTTTGAAGTTGATAACGAGGACCAAAGTCACCAAAACAGTACTACTATTACTGAACCCAACGTCTCATCCTTTTCTGACTACCATGTGCAAATTGGTGGGCCCAGCATGATTTTTCAAAAGTCAATAACTAAATAAACTGAGCCACCTATGCCTTCTGAGCCGCATCAGTCAGAGCCAAGTTTACCTGAGCCAAGCCGCACTGAAGTAGAGCCAGTGTCACATCCTGATGAGCCGAGCCGAGTGCTGGAACAGCCAAGCCAAGCCGAGAACCAGCCACTGGCAGAAACCTACGTGCCTGCTCCTGCTCCAGACGGGGACGTGTCAGACCGACTGAGCCACGAGCCGAGTCAAGCTCCTTCTGCTGATCAGGGGACACACGCTGGCCCATGAACAGATCCACAAACTTTTGAAGGCATATTAATCTCTTCGTCCAGTAGTCCCAGTTTTCAAGCTTCCAGTAATTTTTCCCCAACTACAGTATCAGCTACGAATACTCCTCATCAGGTACCGTTATTTTTCAATGAACCTAGAAAATCACATAGAGTTTCTAAGGGTATTCCTCCAAAACATTATGAGCCAGACATCAAAGCCAAAGCAAAATACCATATAGCCAATTATATGTCTAATCACAGGTTGTCTGGGTCACATGCACTTGTTGTAGATCAATTATCTTCTGTATCTATTCCAAGTAGTGTACAAGATGCATTGGCAGATCCCAAGTGGAAACAAGCGATGAATGAAGAACTTGAAGCCTTGCAGAAAAACTCAACTTGGGATATTGTGACAATGCCACCTGGAAAGAAGACTGTTGGATGTCGTTGGGTGTATACAGTGAAACTCAAAGCAAATGGGAGTATTGACAGATATAAAGCCAGATTGGTTGCCAAAGGTTACACCCAACGCTATGGAATTGATTATGAAGAGACATTTGCACATGTAGCAAAGATCAACACTGTCCGAATATTGATCTCACTAGCAGCAACTAGAGATTGAACTCTTCGTCAATTTGATGTGAAGAATGCATTCCTTAATGGAAATTTAGAAGAAAAGGTTTATATGGATGTACCACCAGGAGTCAAAAATAAACCTTGCGATGCAGGCAAGGTTTGTAAATTGAAGAAGTCTGTTGACAGTAGCCACATAGGGGCTACACCAGGCCCACAGACCCGCAGCAAGTGCACCAGGGCCCGGCCCGAGGCCCAGGACCGAACCACCAACACCCGGCCTCGGGGTCTAGCAGTCTATCCGGCTGCCAGGGACCCTGGGACCTGGGGCGCCTGCCTGCCAAAGAGGTCACCAGAACTGCCCTTTGAAGGGAATCAGTCCCACATCGAAAGGTGAGGCCAGCCCTCACCCCCAGCCACCTATATAAGGGCCCCAACTACCCTCATTAATAGGTAACTTATCTCTCTCACCGCTTACATACGTGCTCAAGTTATATATATTCCAACTATACTGACTTAGGCATCGGAGAGGAGAAGGCCGGCCCGCCCGGTATTCCCCTTAGTAAGCAGGTTTGCAGGAGATCAAGTTGGATTCATCTGTATCTACCAGGCCCCCGGGTTTAGGCAGAAACAATTGGTGCCGTCTGTGGGAAACTTGAACAAGAAACCGTGTAAGCACCAGCCATGGCCGAGAGTTCGGAAGCAAGGCAAGAGAGAGGTACCACCGAGGAGGGGCGTGTTGCATTGGTGCAAAAGCTCACCTCCTCCCGCGGGGCGCCCAGGGCAACGGTCAGGAAGGAGGAAGCTGTGGTAGGCCGTCCGGCATGCCGGGACCGGGACACCACGACAGCTCGCGCGGGAAAGGCCCGGCAGAGGATGAAGACAGTCCAGTGCTCCGGGGCTTCTCTTTGACATTCTCGGATGAGCCGAGCGACCGATCTGAGAGCCCGCTCTGTGACAGTGACCGGGACACTACGTACAGCCCCGACCAGAGCGGTATGGCGGGAAAGATACGGGCAATGGCCGCAGAGGTCAATCGTCTAAGAGAGGAGGGCGACAGGGACAGAGCCAAGTCCAACGCCCGGTACGAAGAGATGGAATCAGTGAACGCTGCCCTGGTAGCCGCCTTAGAGAGAAGACAACAGCGCAGCGACGCTATGGACAGGGCGCAAGCGGCACCCCCGCCAGTCCAACCTTAGCAGTACGAGGCAGGGCAGTCGTCGGGCGGTCGACCCCGTGATGCCGAGCGAGCAAGATCACCGCGCGGTGCAGTTCCGCCGGAGAGCGCGCCAACCTCCCGGCAGCTCCACACTTCGTTTGTGGATGAAGTTGAGACCCCGACCGCACGGGCATTGCAGATGTTAGCCGACACTGTGTCGGACTTGAATGCCCAAATGGAGGCCAACGAGAGAAGAGTCACGCGGCCGATGGAGGGCGCCCGGTTTAATGAGCGTCTGAGCCCTTTCTCGCACCGGGTTATAGAATCGGGAAGGTCTGGCAACCAGAAGTCCCTCAAGCTCACCTATTCAGGGTCCGGCTGCCCGTACCAGCATCTGGACAGTTTCCGGTCCCAGACCTGCGCCAAGGGCTACTCTGATGCAGTATGCTGCAACATCTTCCAGGAAACTATGTCTGGAGAAGCGCTCAGCTGGTTCTACGAGCTTCCGGCGAACTCGATCGAGGCATTCGAGCAGTTAGCTGACCGGTTCGTAGGCCGCTTCATCCTCCGGGTCGAGGGAGCCCGGACGTCGACCATCCTTTTCAACTGTATGCAAGCACCCGGGGAGGAACTGAGGACCTTTGTGAACCGTTGACAAACGGCAACGGCCGGGGTTCGGAACCTAGACAAGGGCATCGCCGAGATGGCGTTTAAGCAGGGGCTCCGGCCAGGGAAGTTTTTCTACGCCTTCCGGGTAGAACTCCCGCAAGGGTATGATGAGTTGATGGCAATGGCCATCCGGCATGCTCAGGCCGATCACGAGACGTATGGGCACCACCTGCTGAAGAGGAAGCGGGATGAGCAGCAGGAAGACCATCCCTGGGAAGAGAACCCCCCGCCCAGTCGAGAGGACAAGCCCAGTCAGTGGACCGAGAACCGCGCCGCCCGGCCGAGCCGGCCCAATAGAAACTGGCCACAAAGGCAGCAGAGGCCTTATCTTGACAAGCCCCAGAGCGAGCACAAGCCGGTGCCGTACCGCCAAGAACGTCCCCTGGCGATCATGCCAGCACCATCGGCAGGTCAAGAAGTCTTCACCGCTCTCACCACTTCCTACGAGGATATTTTACTTGAGAACGGGAGCGTCATCCCCCCACCGCCCAAGAAAAGGCACTCGAAGGGGAAACTTACAACGGCGCAGACGGGAAAGTACTGCTCCTATCATGATGAGGCTACTCATCGGACAAGCCAGTGCTATGCTCTCAAGACAGCGGTGCAGAGCTTGATTAATGACGGCCAGCTCCAGCGGTACGTGGGGGAAAGAAGAGCAGACCCCGACCGGGAGAATAACCAGGCCTGGTGAACCCGCCAAATCTCCGAGCGGTTAGTTTGGCATATCACCGGTTCTACCGTTGTAAAAAATATCACAGATATATGCAAACTACTTTTGAGAGAATTCTACCGGCTCCGCCAGTTCAAGTATATTCATAATCAAGCAAGTATACAAGCAGTAACCGTTCCGGAAAGATTACAAGGAAGAGCAAGGAAAATCCTAAGGAGCCACGACTCCACCCTCAGCCGGCAATCCGCCGGCCTCTCCTGCGGTACCCTCGTCGTTGACCCCAGTTCCGGCGCCAACTCTGGCTTGGGGAGACTTGGTACCGTTGGTAAAAGAATCCAAGTCCGAGCGAGTCACTTCTTCCGGCTGCCCCTCCACCGCCTGCTGATGGATGTCCGATTGCTCATGGATGTCTCCTTCAGCAGCGACATCCGGCATCAGGGAAGTGTCCAACCACCCCTTCCCCACCCATTCCGTGTACGCATCCGAGATGCCCTCTTCCCTGGCCTTCTCCAGGAACTCCAGGAACTGATCGCTCTCGTGGTATTTGAGAACAACCCGCTCATAGAGTTCCTGGTCGTCTTCCCCGGTCGCAGCAACAGTGGCGGCACGCAGAGCGGTAGCTCCCACTTGGAGCTCGTCCACCTTGGCTTCCAGCTCGGCCCTCTCCCTCTCCAGGCTCCGGTTCTGCTCCTCCAGCTTCTTGGCCCTCTCCTCCGATCTGGCCTTCTCCCGATCCGAGCGGGACTTCTCCACCTCCAGGCGCTGTCGGGCCTCCGATAAAGCAGCTATATGCCTCTTCAGCTCCTGTAGTTCCTCGCTCGTGTCCGGTTGGTACAGACTGTACAACAACTGCACAACAACAGAAACAGTTAATCGGGCAGTAAGAGAAACAACCTACAAGCAGTGTAGTGGCACCAGTTAGTGCTTACCCGGAGGACGGATTCCTTGCATTTTTGGCGGTTCCCGCCCGCCAAGGCTCCAGCAACCCCGGGTCTGTCCAGACCAAGGCTGGCCAAGTCCACAGCCACTTGCCGGACGAATGCATTGTCCGGGCTTCCCCTCGGTGCCTCTGCAGGCGCGGGGCTACTCTGCCGGGTAGCGGCAGCCTTCTCCCCAGCGGAGTTAGGTTGTGCACCGCTGGTTACCCTGAACCGTTTGACCAGGTTCTCCCGTGACGACCCGCCGGTGAGCGTCACCAGCGCGGAGGGAGGAATGTCCCCGCCCTTCCGTTTCTCTCCCCGGCCTTCCGGAGAAGAAGATCGTGCGCCTACCCGGGCGACACGAGCCACGTGCGGCACAGACACCAGCCGGTTGGGGATCCTGCTCACTCCACCGGGAATCCTCACTGGCCCCCCGGTAGTCTTGCCCTTTCCGGGCACCGCTTTGGGCGCAGCAGAATGGGTCTTCACCCGCCTCAGGATGTAGGCGCCGTCATCAACATCCATGGCCCTCGGTTCCGGATGAGTCGTGACCCGGCCGGACTCCTCGTCCACCGACGTCCGCGAGACGGTCTCGCCTTTCTCCTTCAGCTTGTTAAGGAGGTCTTCCCCATCCATTGAGAGAGTGGTTTCGGGCTTGATGACCTCCCGGGAAGATGCACCTGCAAGGAAAGCGAACAGTTAGCATTTTGCCAGAACTAGCACAAGTATCACCGCTAAGGCCTGCTACGCACCGGGACCCCGCCCGAGTTGGCAGTATTCCAGCACTTCTCGCCGGATAAAGTTGAAGGAACTCCGTTCCAGATTGTCCCAACATCCGAGTATGGTCGAGCTCCTCTCATGCTCCAGATCGGATAGCTCGAACGACTGGTCCCCAATGGGTTGGAAGGCGCCAGGAACCCGGTACATCTTCCTCCTCGCCTGCCACCTCCCGCCCACCATCACCACCTTCTTTCTCCAGCTGTTGTCTACCCATGTAGGCATATTGGTGATGATCGGTTGATGGTTCCGGGCGTTAAAGGACAGGCAACCCCGAGACCCTTGCTTCCTAGAGTAGGACAACCTATACAAGAACCAGAATTCGTTTACCGTTGGCATACTCATTCCGGACAGCTCATATAGGCAGCCGAGACTCAGTAGTCGCCTCCACTGAAGCCC
This sequence comes from Potentilla sterilis, assembly GCA_963682095.1. Lineage (NCBI taxonomy): Eukaryota > Viridiplantae > Streptophyta > Magnoliopsida > Rosales > Rosaceae > Potentilla > Potentilla sterilis. Next base: position 41,889,543 of record OY821760.1, on the reverse strand, counting down.
AGGAAGCTGCGCTGGCGATACCTGCAGTGCACTGAGCATGTATTGCACGTAATCCGGCAGCGGGAGCGAGAATCCATGCCGGAACTGGTCCTGGTGCACGGCAATCCAACCTGCCTCCGGGTTGCAGGCTGACTCTCCAGGATTCAGGGGCCGCAGCAGAACCTCATCTGGGATACTCCACGTTTCCCGAAGCGCAGCTATCTCTCCAGGGGTCATGCTACCCTCCGGTTCATCGCACACCACGGCATCCTTCCCTCTGCCAATGGTGTAGCTCACGGCCAGAGCACCCGCAAGGCACACCCCGTGCGGTATCTCAGTCTCCGAGAATTCAGCCCCGGAAGACGAAGACAAAGCCAGAGACGAAGCCCTGCTCCCGGAGCAGTCAGCGACTTCAGTCTCCGGGGATTCCGAACCAAGCCAGTCCTCCAGCCTCTCCGCATCGTCCACAATAGGACCCCTGGCAGCCAATTCGGAAGCCCGGTCAGAACTCGAAGAAGCCATCCTAACCTAGGGGAAGAAAACAAAACCCTAGCACTCGTCAGCAACAGGCTACAACAGCGCCTTCAACGGCCTCTCCTCAAGTTTGCCGCAGAGCAATTCAGTCAGCGACAGAGATCCCTCCCCCCCGCCGCAAAACAACAAAACCAAAACAAGAACAACACCGGGGCAAAGAAATCAACAAACTTACAGATTAATATGCTCAACCGAGGACGGTCCGCCCTGCGAAAGCAGCGAGCAATGGTAGGAAGAGAGTAGGGAGCGCTCGAGAAAACGGATCTCGTGGGGCAAGGGGCTCAGAGCTTCTGCCGGATTTCTCTCTTTCTCTTAGTTTCTCTAAAGCAAGAAGAAAAAGTAGAAGGGAGAGCAGAAGAGGCCTATTTATAGAGGGGACCGGTGCCCTAGGCGCTTATAATCCCGCCAAACACGCAATCAGGGCAACTCAAACGCCTGTGAATCCAGGCCCTCCATCTCAAGACCGCTCCCTACTGGCACGTGTCCCAGCATTGGTAAACTGCCCATGCCATCATAACTGACGGGACTGATGGACTTCCTCCTTAAATGCATGTCAGCCACTTGTCTCGCACGCTGGCGACAGGGTAGTTAGGAGCGGGAACCAAGGCGTCAGGCCCCCCCTCCACTTCCCTAGGCTTGAAGATCTCTCACCAGTTATGATTTTTCAACCGCTTCGAGAGCATCATTCAGGGTATGAGCCATCCGCCCGGCACCATGGCAGTTCGCGGTTATGATCATTCAACCGGCTGCATGGCTTCTTCGCTGCATGTCACTGGGGGACTCGTCTCGATATGGCAGGACGCCCGGTCGACGTCCACCCAGCTGCATCTCACCGGTTATGATATTTCAACCGGCTTGAAGACCTCTCATCGGTTATGATTTTTCAACCGCTTCGAGAGCATCGTTCCGGGTATGAGCCATCCGCCCGGCACCATGGCAGTTCGCGGTTATGATCATTCAACCGGCTGCATGGCTTCTTCGCTGCATGTCACTGGGGGACTCTTCTCGATATGGCAGGACGCCTGGTCGACGTCCACCCAGCTGCATCTCACCGGTTATGATCTTTCAACCGGCTTGAAGACCTCTCACCGGTTATGATTTTTCAACCGCTTCGAGAGCATCGTTCCAGGTATGAGCCATCCGCCCGGCACCATGGCAGTTCGCGGTTATGATCTTTCAACCGGCGGCATGGCTTCTTCGCTGCATCTCACTGGGGGACTCGTCTCGATACGGCAGGACGCCCGGTCGAGTCCACCCAGCTGCATCTCTCTTGGGGGACTCGTCTCGATATGGCAGGACGCCCGATCGAGATCCATCCACCGGTTACGTAACATCCAACCGGCTCGAGAGCATTTTCGGGGAACGCGATCCACCCGGCCCCATGGCATTTCACTGGGGGACTCGTCTCGATATGGCAGGACGCCCGGTCGAGTCCCGCCCGGTTCCATGGCACGACCCCAGTCATGAGAACATTCGACCGGCATGGGCTTTATACACCCGGGTGAGTTTACATCTAACCCATGTACTCTTGTCCAGCAGGATAAAAACCCTGCATCGCATTGAACCGCGATCAACGTGGGGCTGCACGGCGAGCCTTGTCACCTCAACGCCACCCCCCCCCCCCCCCCCCCCTACCTCAACGCTTATTCAACACAAGCTGAGAAGAACTAGCAAGTGTTCACCGGCGCTTCAAACAGCCCGCAACACCGGGGTAATCTCCCCGCAGCCTAGCAATATGGACTCGTCTCGATATGGCAGAACGCCCGGTCGAGGTCCCATACTCCTGGACTCGTCTCGATATGGCAGAACGCCCGGTCGAGGTCCAGTACTTAAGTTCACCTGGGACTCGTCTCGATATGGCAGAACGCCCGGTCGAAGCCCCGTGAACTCCGCTCCGTACCGATATGGCAGAACGCCCGGTAGTGGCCCAGTGAACTCCGCTCCGTACCGATATGGCAGAGTGCCCGGTCGAGATTTCATGCACACATCTATTGCATGGCGGATTTCAACGCTCCATTATCATTCCATGCACACATCTATTGCATGGCGGATTTCAACGCTCCATTACCATTCCATGCACACATCTATTGCATGGCATCATGGCATCATCTCATACACTCTCCGGGTTTCACCCCACACCATGCTCATAGCAGCACAACACTTGAGCACAGTGCTACTTATATTACAAACGTACTTATAAACGGTTGTTTGCCATCGGTAAACAGGTACTCACCCCGGTCACGCCCAATCTTCAACGCGGACTTGGGGGACTGGGCACCGTTGGGTTGGTAACCCTGTGGGTCTGTGGGACAAGAGCAAGACAGACTTAAGTCCCCATTCAAGATTGCACTTGACCGGGAACTTGGGGGACTTATTGACAGTAGCCACAGAGGGGCTACACCAGGCCCACAGACCCGCAGCAAGTGCAGCAGGGCCAGGCCCGAGGCCTAGGACCGAACCACCAACACCCGGCCTCGGGGTCCAGCAGTCTATCCGGCTGCCAGGGACCCTGGGACCGGGGGCGCCTGCCTGCCAAAGAGGTCACCAGAACTGCCCTTTGAAGGGAACCAGTCCCACATCGAAAGGTGAGGCCAGCCCTCACCCCCAGCCACCTATATAAGGGCCCCAACTACCCTCATTAATAGGTAACTTATCTCTCTCACCGCTTACATACGTGCTCAAGTTATATATATTCCAACTATACTGACTTAGGCATCAGAGAGGAGAAGGCCGGCCCGCCCGGTATTCCCCTTAGTAAGCAGGTTTGCAGGAGATCAAGTTGGATTCATCTGTATCTACCAGGCCCCCGGGTTTAGGCAGAAACAAAGTCATTATATGGCTTAAAACAATCACCCAGAACTTGGTTTGGAAGATTTTCAAAATCAATGAAGGCGTTTGGATACAAACAAAGCAACTCAGATCATACTTTGTTCATTAAGCATAGTCAGAGTAAGATTACTGCCCTGATAGTATATATTGATGATATGATTGTCACAGGAGATAACCCGAAAGAGATGGAGGCCCTACAGAAATATCTTTCAAAAGAGTTTGAGATGAAAGACCTTGGACAATTGAAATACTTTCTTGGTATTGAAGTTAATTGCAAGATCTAAGAAAGGAATTTTTTTATCCCAGCGTAAGTATGTACTCGACTTGTTAGTTGAGACAGGGATGCTTGACTGTAAACCAGTTGAAACACCAATTGAGATGAATCACAACCTCGCCATCTATCCAAATCAGGTTCCAACAGATAAAAGAAGGTATCAACGTTTAGTAGGGAGACTCATTTATCTTTCTCATACTAGACCTGATATTGCTTATGCTGTGAGTGTGGTTAGCCAATTTATGCATTGTCCCAGTGAAGAGCATATGAATGCAGTATATCGTATTCTGAAGTATCTCAAGAAGGCACCTGGAAAAGGTTTGTTGTTTGAAAATAAGAATGAATTAGAAGTCATGGGATACACAAATGCTGAGTGGGCAGGTGATAAGACTGATAGAAGATCTACATCTGGATACTTCACTTTTGTTGGAGGAAATCTAGTGACTTGGCGTAGTAAGAAACAAAAGGTTGTTGCTAAATCAAGTACAGAAGTAGAATTTCGAGGTATGGCACATGGCGTATGTGAATTGTTATGGATCCGAAATGTGTTAAAGAGCTTAAGTGTCAAACTTAAGAAGCCTATGGACTTGCATTGTGATAATAAGTCAGCAATTGAAATTGCTCATAACCCAGTTCAGCATGATCGAACTAAGCATGTGGAGGTGAATCGATTCTTTATCAAAGAGAACTTAGATAGAAAAGTCATTCGATTCCCTTTCATATATACAGAAGACCAATTGTCAGATGTTCTTACAAAAAGAGTATGAAGGAAAGTATCTGATGACTCAATTGACAAGTTGGGCATGATTGACATCTATGCGCCAACTTGAGGGGGAGTGTAGAATATTGTAGGATATGTACTTTCCTTGTATGTATAGGCAGATTAATTAGTGTAATCGTAAAATATATTTTCCTTATAGATGTAGGTTTATATCCCTATATATAACTCCTCTATGGAGAAGAATAAATTATCAAACATTAAAACCCAAATCATATTCTTATTTTCTAGTTTGGTTTGGGGTGGGACAGTGACGTTGGTGTTGTTTAGTGGTGGGACACGTGGGGACACGTCATTAATTTTCTTGATAATGAGGGGCGAGAGTTTTAACGTGCGCTGTCGTTTCGGGATGACGGTAACGGGGAGGGGGTAGGGTTGATTGTGGCCGTTGATTTAGGCGCCGGGTTTGGGAGGGTGGCGGGGGATCGTTGATTGGATGACGGCGGCTACGTTTTTTGTTTGTTTTCAATATTTGTGTAAACAGTTAGTTATGGGTTGTTAAACAATTTGATCCCTATTAATTAATGTGCCCTAGATTGATTACAGTAATAATAGTTATAATTTTATTTGGTAGTTAGAGATTTTGATCGTTAACTAACTAACAATTTGATCCCTTTTAATTACAGTAATAATAGTTATAATTTTATATTTAAATTTGTTAATGTAAGGGCAAAAAGGGAATTGTTTTGACAAAACTTGTGATACTGGGTCTTCTTAGAGATTTGCTGAGTACATTTAGCAATACCTTTATCCTAATTAATAGAAAACTGAGATAAAAACGTACATTATCTGAGTTAAAATTGCGGTATAATACACTTAAGTGTTGCAATGCTATTCAATTATAAACATGTTTTACCGCATAACTTCTGTCTAGCGTTCTCCTAACATAGAGAAAATAAAGATGAAGTTGACCTAGTGTTTTTCTTTTGTGTCAACTCTCATCATCCAGCTTGTTTCAAATAAGATACATCTCAATCATGTGTTATACTGTATAAGTAACTTTGTTTTGGTATCATGTGTAGAAAACAATCAACTTGTTCGTGGTCCAAAGGATTTTATTTGTTCTAAATTGGTCACACTCCATTTCCACAAGATAGAAGTAATTCTCGCGCTAATTTATTTTGATTGCTAACCACAATCTTTTTCTAAGCCAATTTGTCAAACAACATGACAAACAAGAACTCTAAGAAACAGATATTACCTTCTTCTTTGGAAAATTTTCTCTGTATTCAGAATTGTTGTTACAAGTAAATAGAATCAAATCATGAAATCACGTTTTGTAGATCATATATTAAGGACTTGCCCCACTTGAAATCCACCACCAAATCCTTATATTTATGAAAGTAATTAGCACTTTAGACTATAATCATTACTGGAAGAGATGATGACCAAAGTCAGAACTACAGGAATCTACTAACAATTTTTTGTTTTTTTGTTTTCACAGAACTGGCCAATTGAGTGTTATAATTCACAAGTCAATGCATTCTCTATGGTTTCTTTTAAACCAGCTAAGCTTCCATTACCCAAAACTCCATTAGCTTCTTCTATCACAGCACCAGCTACTGTTACCACTCTAAGCATTGGTTCCATTTCATCATGATTCAATCATAACTACATATATAATTGGACAAAATACTGATCACTCCTTATACTTTTAGAGTCTCAACAGTTTAGTCCTCGTGTTTTCAATTTCAACTGGTCACTCCTCGTAGTCTCAATTTTCGACCAATTGGTCCAATCTGTCTAAAATGGTTGTTAACTATTTTCTAATTTCCTCAAATGCCCTTAGGTGTTGTTTTATTATTTTTCTTTTTGTTTTCTTTTCCTTTTTCTTCAAAACCAAAACAAAAAAATACACAATCCACCATGAAAGGCTATGTAGCCCAATTAAGTTTGAGCCTTATTGGCAAAAAAAAAAAAAATTAGGCCTAGTGTAGTAGTGTTGTTTGTAAGTTTAATCATATGAAATGGTAGTTATTTATATAGTTTCATCCGTAGGAGCTTAGAGAGTGACGTTAATGCTAAGGATGATAATGAGAATTTATTTTAGGCATAATAGCCAAAATGCACTCTGAACTTGGCTCAAATTGTCAATTTACACCCCGAACTTGCAATTGTGAAATTTTACCTCCTCAACTTGTTAAAAATTGCCGATTTGCACCATCTCCGTCAAATTTAACGGTTTCCATCCAATTAAGAGTTACATGCCTAACACATGAGAGATATTTTCGTTATTTTATATTTATTTCGTTTTTTACATAAATTACACAAGGAATTTATTTTTTGTACAACTTCCTCATAATATTATTATTATTATTTTTTCAAAATAACGTATACCTTATGTGATATAATTTGTCAATACGAAAAATTATGTGGATAACTAAAATTGAATTGTCAAACTACTATTTTAATTAATAAGACACATGGTATAATTTGTCTAAGACAAAGAACTCAAATATCTCAATAAAACTAGTCTTTAGATCACAAATACAATGATATAATTGCAGAAAACTTTGTACAAAAATAAATTTATTGTGTATTTTTATTAATAAAATGAAATAAATATAAAATAACGAAAATACTCCTCATGTGCAAGTAATTGGATGGAAACCGTTAGATTTGACGGATGGGGTGCAAATCGGTAATTTTTAACAAGTTGAGGAGGTAAATTTCCACAATTACAAGTTCGGGGTGTAAATTGACAATTTGAGCCAAGTTCAGGGTGCATTTTGGCTATTATGCCTTTATTTTAATCTCATTTTAGTATAAATTGATATGATGGAGATTTGATAGAATTTTATTTCATCGTGATTATGGTGATGTTATTTGATTTTGTTAACAGTATGTATCAAATCAATTTGCATATTTTTTTTCCAATTGCAATCAGTTTGCAATTGTAAAATTCTTAGATTGAAGATCGACAATCATAAACTTAGATTTTCTGGAGCTTCTCTCGGTTTTGGTTTTGAAGAAGAGAAAGTAAAAAAATAAGAAAAATAACCTAAGGGAGACATTATAAATATAATGAGTGATCAGTAATTTGTCCTACATAATTACATTTACAATTATTATCTGAATACACCATACACAACCACTACTGCATGTGACCAGCATCAAAACCTTAAAGAAGGAGCTGAAAATTAATCTGAAAAGCATTTAGCTAACTCTTCCCCTTGAAAACAATAAGCACACCAAAGAGAAAAAACCAGTACAGAAGACTACTACAGCCTCTCACTATCTTCCTGGTCTCTCTAGCTCTTATTCATTTGTTTTCTTGCTCATTTTCTTTTCATTGATTCCCACAGAATATATTAGTTGGAATAGTTATATAGTAAGTTAAACACAGACCATTATTTCATGACCTAATCTTGGTTCTTAACAGTATATTAATAATGTGCACATGCAGACATATAGTAGTACTCTTAAATCTGAATAATTTGATTCTGAAATTTTCTACTCCAGGAACACAACTACCCTTGTCTTAATGCATGTCTCTTTGAACTTTATAGCTTCAACCAACTATGAACTACCATCTCTTTTTCAATACAAATGTTCATGTCCTCCATTGGCCATTGTACTGGGTTGGTGGCCATTGTACTGGGTTGGTGCAAAATGCTCAGTCTGTGGTTCAGTTTTTAAGCTTAGCTATATGTAGTGTGGTGGGCACCCATATCAGTCAATGAATCATACACCTATAGATTGCGCATAGTGTCCAAGAGCTTCACTCTCATTTTTATTTGCAGGCTCTTTTATAGGGAGAATCCAATTATTAAAGCAAATTGGAGTGCATGTAGGACATGATGACTGTGTGCTATCATGTAGTATTTGGTCTGAATCATTAGGTAATTGACCAAAGTCTAAACTTCACAGTGCATATACCTGTAGAATTTTGTAAGTTAGGAGATAGACAAATTAATCAGACCTTGTTTCTAGTTACTCTCTTGAAACTGAACGATGCCAAGACCATCAATCAGTTATGAAGTAGTCTATTATTGTTCATTATTTGCTCAGGTCATATCTAAAGAATATTTGGGATGATTATGTTTTATACAAACGTAACAAAAGAAGAAGCAAGAGTGTATGGATGAGTTTCAGGGAGGGACCTCATGAATTTATTCTCATTGAAACCAGTTTTTTCATTGATTTAGAAGTGAAGTGAGTCGTTGAGGATGCTTTTCATATATTGTTCCTCCTTATACTATCATCCCCAGACTAACACATCAAGGTTGTTATCATCTTCATGGGGATATATGTTGGAGCACAGTTTCTGCATATTGCCCAGCTCAAATATTACCCATTTTTTTGCAGCCATATTGATTCTAGTAGTAACTAGTGAGTATGCATGAAACATAAGGTGCCTATTGTGCTATGTCATGGCAATTTCTGAGGTTGGTTCTGGTTTCCTGTTTCTATCATTGACAACTTCAAATAAAAGACCATCGTCTGGAGTTCTGGTCACTGTATATATTTTTTGTTTAAGTTGCAATTTCAGCAAAGGTGTAGCAATATTTGTTCATAAAGAAAATTAGCTTGAAACCCATATGGTTAAACTAAAGGGCTACAATTCTGAAAGTGAGAGGTTATCATATTATTTCACGAAACCAAATAACGAGCATGAAAAATGCAGTCATTTTCGTGGAAATAAGGTTCAAATGTGGTGAGGCATTGAACATGTAATAATGGAATTATGGAAACGAACCACCCAACGGCAATATTATAAATAAAATAATCCAACTAAAATAATCAATTAATCAGAGTGGCGCAGCGGAAGCGTGGTGGGCCCATAACCCACAGGTCCCTAGATCGAAACTAGGCTCTGATAAATATTTTTTATTGAACCCTCTTTTTATTTCGGTAAATTTTGTTCAAGAAGCAAGAGCATACTGTATGACCAATTTTATTACTGCATCAGCAATTCAAATGTACACTTTGAATAAGTAGGAAATATCACCCATGATAGCTTACAATGGGGGAGAAACTAAAAACATCTCCCACTTGCTTAATATATATATATATATATATATAGCGAGCATCACCAAATTAAAAAGAAGGTGATCATGCTCTTATTCACCTTCTTATTGCAAATAAAGCCAAATCTTAACATGACCCTTTGTACTAGTTATGTGATTCTTCTGTTCTTGAGTGTGGTGTCTGCACAAAACCTCTCATGTCAGGGTCAACATCATTAACTTGAAGGCACAACAGAGAGCTCCAATCGGCCAGTCCATTCCTCACCCGGCTTCAAGGTGATTGGCTTCTCAATTGCTGCACCATCAACACACAGCATGTGTTTGTACTCTTCATCTCCAAGATCAACTATGGATTTTGATTTTTTATCCCATGGATTCCATACCGCTAAGAACAAGTAAAACACAAAATCAGTTTATCAAAGTGGCTGTCTGAACTGTTTTAAGTTCCAACAGAACTTCCTAAAACTAGTCTGAAGTTAAGGAGAAAGCTAAAAGTTAATCATAGAGGCTGTCTGAACTGTTTAAGTTCCGACAGAACTTCCTAAAACTACTCAGAAGTTAAGGAGAAAGCTAACAGTTCCTAGGGAAAGCTAAAATTTATTGATGACAATTCTCGAAACTGAAGCCATTGACAGGACTCTTACCAACATCTGGAAGTCCCTCCTTTCGTACAACAAATGTCCTCTTTCTTTCATGATCAAAAACAGCTATTGCACCTGAAGAACTAAGGTAAGCTCGGTCCACCTGTCCGAGAATGAACACTTTCATTAGAGGACCATTTGGCTTCACTAACAAGTTGACAAGGTTTTGGAAATCATGATTTACCTCTGATTCAAATGTCAAGGCATCCCCTTGTTCTGTAAAGCGCTCCTTTTCACATAGATTGTCTAGGTAGTCAAGAGTCTCCAAGCCCTCAATCCTCACTTCACTATCAGTTCAGATAATACTAATTCATTTCTCAAAAGTATGAAATACATTATACATATAATCAATCTACTACCTATTCATTGGCATACAAACTAAACAAACCTCATGCTGTACTTTATTCTAAAATCTAAATTAACTGAAAGTATGATACCACTTACTCCTTTCTAATTGGACTGGTATATGACATTGATCATGATGTGATCTGTATATCTTTTGTTTCTGACCTAGTTGACATATATGTCACAAAGCAAAGTAATGATTAACACTCCTATGTTCTCCTATTAAGATTTCTCCTTTCTTTGTTTGTGACATGTTAAAGAAATATTTTGACTGCAAGAGATTAGTTAGTAGCTACATGTGATAGAGAATTAAAACCAGAATAACATGGATATAAACACTTCATCACATTGTTTAGAACTTTAAACCAATAGTTGAACCTCAGTCTGGTGTAATTCTGTGACACAAGGCCATCTGTGGTCTACCATCTACCAAACCTATAGGGAAGGGAAAAGGTAATACAACTAACACTATAGCCAGTTCTGGCTTTTGGTTTGCTTACAAGTTCTAATCTCTTAATTATGTACCTGATATCAGAAATGGAGAAATATGTATGATAGGCAATTGAAAAACTGAAAGGTTTGCAATTGATGTTCCTGATGCGTGAAATCAGGGTTAGATGCCCTTCCGCTGCCAGTGAGACCCGGAGACGAAACTCGAAGCTGAAAAACATGAATTAAATCATCTTCTCGGAAAGAACATTGAAATTTATAACGCATGTGTAAGCTATCATACTATGACACTGTCAAGATTCAAGCTCAAACCTATGTGGCCAAATCTTCAAATCATCGTCAGATGGTTTGAGTAGCAAGTCAATGTAGGCCTTGCCATTAGAATCAAAAGGAGTTAGAGGTGGAGGTACAGTTTCGATTACCCAAATCCTGTTCCTAGCAAATCCATTCTGCTCCAATGATCCATTTCCAAACTAAAGGACAAATGCATGATCCAATAAGCCAGAATTAACCAAAATTTCCTACATGACTATATGTTATAATCTGCATTGGAAGTTAAGTACAGATGTTTATATAATAATTACCTGTGGAAAACAGATTGGAATTCCTCCTCTCACTGCTTTTGGTGGCTTAAAGATGGCCTGTTTAAACATATAAAGGGGAGTTTGACAGAATTAATCTCTGTAAATTGCAACAAGCAAGAATACTCATATTGTTCTCTTGTTCTGGATGAAACTCAAATTACACAATATAGGGGCAACAATGAAATTTGAAGATCTTTACCTTACTACTAATGAACAACAATTCTTCACCACGCTCACTCCTCCAGGACAAAACCTGGCCTCCATGTAAGCTAACCTGGATTGAATTCACATAGCAAAATCAAAATGCATGTAAAGTTGTTAACTACAAGAACACATAGAGGTCAAAGAGTTGAGTTTACCCTAGCGGAAGCTCCTCTAGGACTTTGAAGGAGAACTTGATCGATTCCATTCCTGTCTTTTGAAACTTCAACTACTGCTGCTCCAGAATGACTCATATTTCAAATTTTCAACAAAACAGTAAGCACATCAATTTGAGTAAACAACAAGAAGAAAGAGGAAGCTCTCTCTATCTTGCTCAACTCAAAACAAGACCTTTAAGGCTTGGAAATGGCTTCAGAGAAAAGTAGTATACAAGTTGAGCAGGGCACTCAATCAAACAGTTGAGGATCACAGTGTTTGGGCCACAATTGAATTTATTTCAATTGGGCTTTCGCCCCAAGGCCCAGTAGGGGTTTTGATCAAATTCAAACCCATGGAAATCGGGTTTTCCCGCTTCAACCAAAGAGGTTGGGTTTGAGGGAGAACGTGGTTGCTTCCTAATCCGATTGGGGTTGTTTCGTAACAATCCATCAGTGAAAATATTTGTTAAGATTGAGAAGCAATGTAGCAATGATTTCACTACCTACGCTGGGCTATCAATCACTAACAGCTATAAGCCACGCTGCACCATGCTTTAGGGAGGTTGTTAGAGGAACCGGCCATACTGCGCAATGATGAGTGATGAACAGCAACAGCAGCATAACAAGCAAGGTCAAGACGTGTTGCTCCGATCTTCGAAGCTGCAATACCAACCATGCCTCTGATAATATCTTCGCTGATTTGATGGGAAGCATGGTAGGGGAGGACAATCCTAATGAGTCTCAAGGATCCGCCATACTGGAGTTGACAGCCCCAGGGGTCCTTGAGTCATATAAATATGAACCTGCCGGCATCTGGAAAAAGGTTCTCAACCAAAAACAACCACAAGTCCTAGCGCAACGCTAACTTGCCAAAGCCTCTCCGGAGCAACTCACGCAACCCGCCTCCGCCTCACGATCGATCTAATCTCGTGCTTGTGCCGAGCGCTTTGCTGGGTCTACTCACGCAACTCGCCTCCGCCCTACGACGGGTTCAACCTCGTACTTGCGCCGAGCATTTGCTGAGCCTCACGCAACCCTCCTCCGCCCTCCTACGATCGATCTAATCTCGTACTTGCGCCGAGCATTTGCTGAGCCTCACGCAACCCTCCTCCGCCCTCCTACGATTGATCCGCTCTCGTACTTGTGCCGAGCGTTTGCTGAGTCTATCGAGTCAGTCCGCCACCCCCGGTGGCAATCGAGTCTGTCAGTCCGCTACCCCTGGTGGCAATCGAGTCGTCACTCCGGTGACACACCCGTGGTCTTGGAACAGCTCTGCTTTGCTTCTCCGGATCAGAGTAAGATCCTCAATCCTCAAGGGGTTGGGAAGAAAATCCTGGTAGAGAGTTCTATTCAGGTCTTGTTCGAGCCCTGTACGCCGGCTTAGTCAGCGCCCGCGTAACAGTCGCTTGACCAGGAAGTCAGAGTCGAAATTGGGAGCAGACGAAGCGACTCGCTCAGGGGGTCGCGCGCAATCGAGTGGCACCGCTCCAAGGGTGCTGGCACGCCTAAGCACAACACAGAGACACACAAACCATCAAACCAACTACCGTGCTGACTGTTCGCCGGGTGCTGAACCCGCCACGAACATTTTGGCACACCCGGTGGGACTGGTGTCAAGGATTGCGGGATCCACAAGGGGTAATCCTTACGTAAGGGTGACCATGTCTTGTTTGAAGATTTCCCACAAAGGGCTGATCCAGCATGGAACAGCTGAGTGCAGGGGATTAACTGACGCTGAAGTTCAGGAAGTGTTTGGCGGGACTTTGGCCGATGCAAAAGCTATTGCTACTGCCCTTAAAGCCCTGCGAAGCAAAAAGGGTCTGAATCCGGTTTCCGAGCCGTCTATTTCGGAGATCGAGGAAGAGACCACTGAAATCACTGCCGCTTCCCAGGATGACGACCGCGCTATCGGTTTTGTTAACCGGGAAGCTACATCTGGTTTTTTGGAAAAGGGGTCCGCGGATGAATCCGCTGATCCAAGTGCGTCACCTGTGGTACAATTTACTGGGGAGTCGGCAACTCCCACGGAGGTGACGGATACTTTGAAGATGTTGATCGAAAAGTCTTGTCACACGGACGAGGCATTGAAAAGAGCCAATGAGGTGGTCATTGATCTAAGTGAATCCGTCAGGCGTATGCAGACGGAGCAACGGGGGTTCACGGCCAATTTCAAGTACCTCGCCGAACAGCAGGATCGGCTGGGGAGCAGCTTGACCACCTATGCCAGGAGCTCCGAGGGCAGCTGGCAAAAGCAGCAGGAGCAGCTGGCGGAAACCAATACCGCGCTCGCCAACCTGAGTGCCTTGATGAATCAGTTGCTGGAACGGGGTGACCACCCCGAGGGGTCCGGCCGTACAGTTACGGATCCAGCTCAGCTGAAGGACCAGCGCAAGCGCGACGCCGGTCGTGGAACTATTGGCGGATCTAACAACAGGCCCACTAATAGTCAAAGGGGAGGTCAGGTTCCTCCTACAGAGCCGGTTAGCAACGATCAGTCGGTACCTCCAGCGAACGCCGTGGCGCAGATAACCCTGGAGGACATTGGCAGGATCTTCGCTGACAAGCTCAGGGAGCTGCAGGGGTTGCCCGACGTCGACAAGACGTACGAGAATCCGTTGACTCCCGAGATCAATGCGGTGCCCTTCCCGGTCGGTTTCAAGCCAATCCGTTTTACGCCGTTTACTGGCCAGACATCCGAGGATGCTGAGACGCACATCATGCGTTTCACCAACGAATCAGGTCAATATGCTGAGAACCCGATCATGAAGTTGAAGCTCTTTCCTACATCCCTGGCAGGGGAAGCAGCTATCTGGTATAAGCGTTTAAGGCCTGGGTCAATTCCAGACTGGAAGACCATGGAGGTCATGTTCAGGACCATGTTTGGGGTCGTGGAAGCAAAAATCGGACTGAAGGACCTGGCAGAGACTGAACAGAGGCCTGACGAGTCCGCCACTGATTATCTGCGACGCTTCAAGCTGGAGCTAACTCGCTGTGAGATGGAAATCCCAGAGGAGCACGCCGTGCGGATGGCGATTGACGGCTTGATAGACGAGATCCGCCAGGGGTTCAGGCAGGTTCATGTAACCACGATGGCGGATCTGACTAATCGTCTGGGTCAGGAGCAGCACTATGTGGATCGGTCCAGGGAGAGAAACGAAAGAAGGAAGGGGATTCCGATGTCCTACTATCCGGGGACTCTGAAACCCAAAACTCCAATTCCGACCGCGGCTCAGACCGTGGCAGCCGTTCAGGCGGATGCAATTCCTAGGCCAATCCTGACATGGGTTGATGAGGAGAAAGTAGGGGTCGAGGTAGCAGCCATCGAGAGGACTGATCAGAAGCCTTTGCAGTCCCAGGTAGCGAAGCCGGTCAGGGAGCCTATTAAGCTGGTTACTCCTCTTCCAACCAAATCAGCCTTTGATGCATACACCTATAACGCCCATAGAGCTCACGAGATTTTACAAGAGTTGTTCAACCAGGGGCGTCTGCATCATGACGGATTTACCCCCAAGCCTGATTATATGGCGGGGAAGACATACTGCAGCTATCACAATATGAACAATCACAATACTAAGGATTGTGTGAAGCTGAAGGACCAGTTGCAGATATGGATCAATGACAACGTCCTGCAATTGGAGAATCCTAAGGAGCCTCAGTGGACAAAGGCTAGGGGTACACCGCAGGTGAATGCTATCGAGATCAGTGTTGGTCCGAGCCTGCCGCAGCAGGGTAAGAAGCGGGTTTCCAGGTTTCAGGAGTATACTTACGACGCAAACAAGGCGGAGGAAATCTGGGAAACCATGGTGTACCATAAGGCGCCAGAAATTCAGGAGTTTTACCAGGGCCATCCTATCAGTGGGAACGGCGGGTTTACGTGTCTCTTCCATAGGTCCTTTGACCACTCTAGTTCTGAATGTGTAGGTCTGAAGGACCAGTTGCAGGAGTGGCTGAACGAGGGCAAGCTGGGGTTCGACGCCAGCGAACCTAGGCCCTGCCCAGAATTTTGGGTTGGGGCGATTGAGGAAGAGGACATGGTGATGGTCCCACGCTCCAAGCTCTGCCTCACGTGCAGACTAACGACAGGACAGCCGATTACCTATGAGGAGTTTCAGGCAGCCTTGAGGGAAGCGGAGCAGAAGGCTGAAAGGAGAGCCCTCGAGAAGGCCAAGTTAGAGCGTCCGCCGCCCGAGAAGTCAAGCAGGGAGGGTTACAAGCGGATGAAGTACCACCACGGGTCCGAGGACAGTTGCGCCAGCAGGGCAAGGCCTAGGCATGGTCCAGGACCGTCCGAAATCAAATCAGCCACGGCTGGGGGTTCGCAGAAGGCTGCGAATCCAGAGCCATCCGCGAGGGTCTATGTTCCGCCAGCATCTAGGAACGATCCGAAGGCGGACACATGGTATACCCAGCGGGCCGGCAAGGCTGTTGAGCTTGCAGCGGTGACTACCCGGAACGAGCGGAGACGCTTCGGCAAGGCAAAAAGAACCTTGGCGGATCTGGCATCGGGAAGGGTAACCGAGGAAGAGCTGTCAGTACCCGTGAAGCGGGTGGAGGAGATCCATAAGCGCTACAAGGTGAGAACCAAATCATACATGGACTCTAGACGACAGCGAACCACGGACGTTCCACCGGCACCTCGAAAGAGTGTGCACGATAGGATAGCGGATCTGCCGAGATCCGCTGGGGCACCCCAGTCCAGGCCAAGGAGAAAGCTGGTTTTCCCTCCTGAGCCTTCGGAGATGAGGAAGTCCCCTCCAAAGAAGCCACAACCGGAAGCTGCCGGGAAGCAGGGGGCTTTGGAGGCCCAGGAAGATGTGATGGTGATTGACACCAGCAAGGGTTCCACCGTTATGCGGTGGATACCAAAGGAAAACAGCGCGTCATTGGCGGCGAGCACGAGCAACGTGGGGGTTTCAGAGAGGGAGGCTGTTCCCAAGGAATCCAGATCAGTTATAGCGGAAGTGAGCGGGCCGTCCGCTACCATATCGCGGGCAAGGCCAAAAGGGCCTAAGGCGCCAACCAACTTCGTGGAGTACGCGGCTAAGAAGCTGCAGATGACGGTGCCAACTCGGACATCCTCGGTCGCCCCCAGTATACGAGCTGACTCCGACTTAGGAGACCTAGCCCTGGATAAGGAAGAGGATGTGGTCGACTACGGAGATGAGCCTGAGGCGGTAGACGAGGGCGAGGTGCCAATGGACGAGGAGCAGACCGGGGATGAGGCCATGACGCATCATTGCAACATGGTCTTCATTCTGTCATCTGCTTATGCTCTGCCAGAGCCTTTGCCCACTGCTCACTTCATCACCGACGAAGAGGCTTCTCATCCTGTTTACTCAGTACAGGAGCCTGAACAGGGGGCTCAAGCGGAAGCTGAGCCCGGGGTTTTTCGGTCCGGTCATCGGTATCCGGAAGGGGCCGGAGACCTTCTGAAACAATGCGTGATGTTTGCCAAGCCTACGTTTGACATGTCCCAGCATCTGAAGCCTCTATACGTGACAGCAGAGGTGCAGGGCATGAGGGTCCGCAAGATCTTGATAGATACAGGGGCTGCGGTAAACGTCGTCACCACTACTCTTGTGGAACAACTGAAGATCCCGAAGGACAAAGTCATCCAGACTGTCTCTAGGGTGAAGGGGTTTTCGGGGGAGGTAACTCCAACCGCTGGGGTGGCTGTGCTCCGAGTCAAGATAGGACCCTCTGATGCCCATCACGCATTTTACGTGGCCAACGCAAACGCTCCCTACCATATGATCCTAGGGAGAGATTGGATCCATAAAGCGCTGGCAGTGCCTTCATCTCTCCACCAAGAGATGATCATGTGGGATCCAGTCACAGAGTTGCCAGTGCTCATCAAGGCGGATGAGCGCCCGTATTCGATAGCGGCCATCCAGTTGGAAGCCAGCTATTACAACAGAGACATGAGACCCCTCCGGATTGGGGGAGTCGACCATAGGGGGCATCCACTCGGGGTGACCCAGAATGAGCTGTCTCAGTGGGGAATTGCCCAGGCTATGGCGGATTGTAGTCGGCCAATTTCCATTGAGCTCCGTCCCAATACTTCCAATGAGTGACGCCTTCTCACAAGAGGAGTCGGAGGCCTTTGCTAGCTTTCTGCAGCGATTGGCGATTTATCGATTAGAGCGAATGGCTTGGGAGGAAGTGGCACTGGTGGAGTGTATTGAGGAAGAAGAGTTCGAAGTTTCAACAGGGGTGGAAGTAATTCAGCCTGCTCCAGCAGCGCTAGATGATACTCCGCCCAAGGTACGCGATCCTGTCGAAAAGATCAACCTGGGGACAGAAACGGAACCCATGGAAGTGGGGATCAGCCAGTACCTTAGACCAAAGTTGAGGCAGCAACTGATAGGGTTGCTGCATGATTATAAGGACTGCTTTGCCGAGAAGTATCAAGACATGCCGGGGTTATCAAGAGAGCTGGCTTGCCATCGCATCCCTATCAAGGCAGGGTGTAGGCCAGTTAAGCAAGAGCAGCGGCGGATGAACGCTGACACGGCAATGGCGGTCAAGAAAGAAGTTCAAAGCATGCTGGACGCTGGGATAATCAGACCAGCCCTTTATCCGGAATGGTTATCCAACGTCGTCCCTGTTCGGAAGAAGAATGGCAAAATCAGAATATGTGTGGACTACAGGGATTTAAACGCTGCATCTCCTAAGGATGTTTATCCTATGCCCATAGCGGATATGCTGGTGGATGCAGTAGCGGGGCACGAGTTGCTCTCATTTATGGATGGGACGGCAGGGTATCACCAGATTCCAATAGACGAGCCAGACATTCCTAAAACCGCCTTCCGCTGCCCAGGGTTCACAGGAGCGTTTGAGTATCTCAGTATGCCATTCGGTTTAACCAATGCAGGGGCTACATACCAGCGTGCAATGAACATAATTTTCAGCAGAATTTTGGGGAACATCCTTGAAGTCTACATTGATGATGTAGTAGTAAAATCCAAAAAGAGGGAAGATCACATTGATCATCTCCGAAGGGTGTTCACAATCATGCGAAAGCATCAGCTTAAAATGAATCCGGCCAAGTGTGTCTTTGGGGTTTGTGCTGGTGACTTTCTAGGGTTTGTGGTACATGAGAGAGGCATCGAGGTGTCGGGCGACAAAGTGCAAGCTGTGTTGGACGTGCCAGCACCGAGAAACAAGAGGGAGCTGCAGAGCTTGCTTGGAAAAATCAACTTCCTCAGAAGGTTTATATCCAACTCAGCAGGCAAGGTAGCACCTTTCTCGTCTCTACTCAAGCTCAAACCAGGAGAAATCTTTGAGTGGGGTCCTGAGCACCAGGCTGCCTTTGACAGGATCAAGGAGTATTTGGCTAGTCCGCCGGTCCTTCGGCCGCCGACACCGGGTATCCCTCTCAAACTGTATATTTCTGCCTCTGATATCTCTGTCGCAGGGCTGCTAGCCCAGGATGAAACCCTGGCCGATGGAAAGAAAGTTGAATATGCAGTAGCCTACGTCAGCAGGACGTTGTTGGATGCAGAGACCAGATATTCGCCAGTCGAGAGGCTGTGTCTAGCCCTGTACTGCGCGGGCATTAAGCTCCGCCATTACATGCTTTCATTCACAACAATAGTGGTGGCACAGACTGATTTGGTGAAATATATGCTAACGAGACCTATCCTGAGGGGTAGGATTGGCAAGTGGGTCTTAGCCCTGTCAGAGTTTTCCCTACAATATGCGCCACTCAAGGCCATGACGGGTCAGGCCATCGCGGATTTCCTATTGCACCATCCTATTGGGGGGGAATTCGCGGAACCGCCAGAGTTCGTTAACGTGATCCGATACCAGCCTTGGGTCCTATACTTCGATGGTAGCAGTACCAGTAAGTTGGCGGGCGCGGGGGTTTGTATCCAGACTCCAGCAGGTGTCAAGTATTTGTATTCTTTTCAGCTGGAGTGGACATGCACCAACAACCAGGCAGAGTACGAAGCCCTACTCATTGGTTTGGAGCTGTTACTCGACCTGGGGGCACAAGAAATTGAGGTACTTGGAGATTCCATGTTAGTTATTAATCAACTGTTGGGGATCTACAAGTGCGTTTCCTTCCATTTAGTACACTACTACGAGCGGGCTATTGAGCTGCTGGATCGATTTATTGATGTTTCCTTAGACTATGTTCCGAGGGAATTGAACTCAGCAGCCAACGAGCTGGCACAATTGGCCACTGGAATCAGCTTAGCCCAGGGAGTGAAGGAACGAATCCTTAGGGTGGAGCGCAGAACTCTACCATCCTTTGTTATCCGCCAGAGAGAGCGCGGAGGTTGGTCGGTCGCTACAGTTGAGCCGGTCGACACTGACTGGCGGATACCAATCATAGCGTATTTGCAGGACCCATCTGCACCATCCGAGAGGAGAACTCGACATCTCGCAACAAGTTATCTTCTCAGGGGAGACGAACTCTTCCGTAGGGGGGAGGATGGAGTCCTATTGAGGTGTATCTTTGGCGTCGAAGCTAAGCGGATCATGAGAGAGGTACACCTAGGGGTCTGTGGTTCACATCAGTCCGGACCCAAAATGAGATGGCTGATTCGTAGATATGGATATCATTGGCCATCCATTTTGAAAGATTGTCATAGTTTCGCTCAGGGTTGTCAGGAATGCCAGCGACACGGGCCAGTGCAGCGGGTTCCTAACATTCCTTTGCAGCCCATCATCAAGCCTTGGCCTGCTAGGGGCTGGGCATTGGATTTCATAGGGGAAATCAATCCACACTCATCTGCGCAGCATAAGTTTCTTTTGCTGGGTACCGATTTCTTTACTAAGTGGGTTGAAGCTATACCAACCAGGAACTGCGATGCAGATACGGTCATCCGCTTTGTTTTCCAAAACATAATCTGCCGCTACGGCATTCCAGAGTGTATAGTAGCGGACAGGGGGGCAGCCTTCATGGCTGAGAAGACCCAAACTTGGTTAGCAGATTATGGTGTCCAGTTCCTCCATTCTTCTCCTTATTATGCTCAATCCAATGGCCAAGCGGAGTGGTTTACGGTGCATTGGTGAGCGTCTTTTTGAAAATTTGGGCACTCCGCCGGTTCTTCAGAGCGGAAGAGCGCCGGCAGCGGGCGCGCCGGGCTGTCGAGCATCTGGTGGGCTCCGTTGTTATCATCAGGATGATAGGCCACCACGAAGGGACCTAGGGTAGCACTTTCCTCATGGGGAAGGCTAAGATGGGTCCGGTTCTCCTCTGCTTCAGAACATTTGAGGAGGGGGAGAAGTTGAGTCTGGGCTTGTTCCGCCAGGGGATAGCGGATATCAAAGTTCTTTTTGGGAGCCATCAGTCTCAGATCTGGGTTTCTTCTGATTTCGGGCTAGGAAAGAGGAAAGCAAGGTAGCACGAAGGGGAAACCGAGGGGTCTCTGTTGGAATTTATAGGAATCCGAAAGGGGTTCTTGTTTCGTGAGGCGCTGGGTTTCGCAGCAACCAAGGGTTTTAGGTGAACAGTGTTACCGTTTCGAATGGGGGAATCGTGATTGGCGAGGAAACCGCGCAACAGTCCAGTTATTTATTTAATGGCGATTGAGGGTCAGTCTCTCTTCTATCTCGCTATACCTCAATATCGGAGACTGGGGGGCAATGTTTGGGCCACAATTGAATTTATTTCAATTGGGCTTTCGCCCCAAGGCCCAGTAGGGGTTTTGATCAAATTCAAACCCATGGAAATCGGGTTTTCCCGCTTCAACCAAAGAGGTTGGGTTTGAGGGAGAACGTGGTTGCTTCCTAATCCGATTGGGGTTGTTTCGTAACAATCCATCAGTGAAAATATTTGTTAAGATTGAGAAGCAATGTAGCAATGATTTCACTACCTACGCTGGGCTATCAATCACTAACAGCTATAAGCCACGCTGCACCATGCTTTAGGGAGGTTGTTAGAGGAACCGGCCATACTGCGCAATGATGAGTGATGAACAGCAACAGCAGCATAACAAGCAAGGTCAAGACGTGTTGCTCCGATCTTCGAAGCTGCAATACCAACCATGCCTCTGATAATATCTTCGCTGATTTGATGGGAAGCATGGTAGGGGAGGACAATCCTAATGAGTCTCAAGGATCCGCCATACTGGAGTTGACAGCCCCAGGGGTCCTTGAGTCATATAAATATGAACCTGCCGGCATCTGGAAAAAGGTTCTCAACCAAAAACAACCACAAGTCCTAGCGCAACGCTAACTTGCCAAAGCCTCTCCGGAGCAACTCACGCAACCCGCCTCCGCCTCACGATCGATCTAATCTCGTGCTTGTGCCGAGCGCTTTGCTGGGTCTACTCACGCAACTCGCCTCCGCCCTACGACGGGTTCAACCTCGTACTTGCGCCGAGCATTTGCTGAGCCTCACGCAACCCTCCTCCGCCCTCCTACGATCGATCTAATCTCGTACTTGCGCCGAGCATTTGCTGAGCCTCACGCAACCCTCCTCCGCCCTCCTACGATTGATCCGCTCTCGTACTTGTGCCGAGCGTTTGCTGAGTCTATCGAGTCAGTCCGCCACCCCCGGTGGCAATCGAGTCTGTCAGTCCGCTACCCCTGGTGGCAATCGAGTCGTCACTCCGGTGACACACCCGTGGTCTTGGAACAGCTCTGCTTTGCTTCTCCGGATCAGAGTAAGATCCTCAATCCTCAAGGGGTTGGGAAGAAAATCCTGGTAGAGAGTTCTATTCAGGTCTTG
Organism: Potentilla sterilis; assembly: GCA_963682095.1. Taxonomy (NCBI): domain Eukaryota; kingdom Viridiplantae; phylum Streptophyta; class Magnoliopsida; order Rosales; family Rosaceae; genus Potentilla; species Potentilla sterilis. The sequence continues at coordinate 41,867,116 of OY821760.1, read as the reverse complement.
TTCGAGCCCTGTACGCCGGCTTAGTCAGCGCCCGCGTAACAGTCGCTTGACCAGGAAGTCAGAGTCGAAATTGGGAGCAGACGAAGCGACTCGCTCAGGGGGTCGCGCGCAATCGAGTGGCACCGCTCCAAGGGTGCTGGCACGCCTAAGCACAACACAGAGACACACAAACCATCAAACCAACTACCGTGCTGACTGTTCGCCGGGTGCTGAACCCGCCACGAACACACAGAACTTTCCCAAGGTCAATTTCTGTGACAACACAACCAATCTTCCCGTGAACTTGAAAATCAATTCCCAACCACAAGTTCAACTAACTCGATCAAATCTTTCTTCAGCAACAAGCTCATCACCAACAAACACAGACCCAAGAAATCTCTAACAAACTAATAAAAAACCCAATTCCGGCTCTCAAACAGATCCAACTTTTGAAGGAAGAAAATCAGTAACAAAGCTCAAATCTTTGTGCAGCCAAATGACCAAAAACGTGAAAGGATTCCAAACTTTGAACCAAACAGTCCAAAAACTCCCAAAATGGCGGTTTTAAACAAGAAAACAAAAGGGTATTTATGATTGAAACAGTTATTGGTCGAACAAAAAGGAAGAAAATTTGGAACAAGTAGAAATGAGGTTGACAAATGACAAGACCTTTTCCTGAAGAAAGTATCAAAGATTGAATCTGTATTTGAATAAAAAAAAGGGTTTTTTACCCAAAACTACAATTTTGAGTACATAATTACCAATAGCAAAGTTCCCTTTTTAAATTACCATTAGCAAGGTTCCATCCAAAACTAACAGAATCAGTTAAGTATTAAATTACACAATTACCCTCATTAAGCCTAATGCTACTGATCCTCAGAACTCAACCTAATACTACTGATCCTCAGTGAGCCTAATGCTACTGACCCTCAGAACTCAACCTAATAATACTGACCCTCAGTAGCTCCGCCGTCCTCCGCCGCACTTCAATAATACTGACCCTCAGTAGCTCCGCCGTCCTCCGCCGTACTCCGCCGCACTTCAATAATACTGAGCCTCAGTATCTCTGCCGTCCTCCGCCGTACTCCGCCGCACTTCAATAATACTGAGCCTCAGTATCTCCTACTCAAAACCCTAATTCTCCCAAAAAAAATTCCACATCCCTCACTCCTCCACAAACCGGCCTCCACCAATCTAATTCCAACCACCAAATCCCAATCTCACCACACCACACCAAATCAAACAACAAACACCACACCAAAATCAAAACAACAAACACCAAATCAAAAAAAAAACAAAAAACAGAGAGAGAGAGACAGAGAGAGAAGGCGGCGGAGGAGGAGATCGGCCGGCCCAGCCCCGATCACGAAGTCGTCACACCGCCAAGGCCATGCTTCGCCGGCCTCCCAGCCTCGCCGGGCCTCCGCCCTCGCGCCTCGCGCGCTAGCTGACTCCTCCGACTTGCCTCGCGTCTCCACCTCGGCGCCTCGCACCTCGAGCCTCACACCTCCTCGCGCCTGGATCTGCTCTGCCGACCTCCAGTCTCGCCGCGCCTCCGCCCTCGCGCCTCGCCCCTCCGGCTTGCCTCGCGTCTCCGGCCTGCCTCGCGCCTGGATCTGCTCCGGCCTCGTGCCTCGCACCCTTGCTGCCTTGGGCCTCCGGCTTCGCTCCTCCGCCTCGCGCCTCCGCTCCTGCCTCGCCCTCGCGCCTCGATTCCTCGTCCCTCCAGATCGGACCTCCTGCCTCGCGCCTTCGGCCTCGTTCGGCCGTCGAGCCTCGCTCCGGCCTGGCCCTCGCGCCTCGATCTGCTCCAGTTCCGGCCTCACCCTCGCGCGCTCGCTGCCTCGCGCCTCAGCCGGCCTTGCGCCTCCGCCCGCCTCCCAGCCTCGCACGCCTCCTCTGCCTCCTTCCACCTCGCGTCGTCGTCCACCTCCGCTCGCGCCGTCGTCCACCTCGCGCCTCCGTTGCTCGCTCCACTCTCGCTGGCTCCAGATCGGGAAGGAGAAGAGGTGGCTCCAGATCGAGAAGAGGAGAGAGCAGATTGGTTGTTGTGGGTTTTTTTTTTTTTTTAAAATATATATAGTGGCATATGTTGTAATTTTACAATTTTCAGGGGTAATTTTGTCATTTTATATTAGACAGATTAATAGTCTGTTAGTGTTAATTCCTGCTAATGGTAAACAAAAATCTGACCTTGTTATTGGTAATTATGTACCCAAAATTGTAGTTTTGGGTAATTATCTATAAAAAAAATGGTCATTAAAAAAGAAGAAGATTGAAGGGTCAGAAATCAGAGATAAAAGAATTCATGACCAATAATAAATTAGTGCCACCAGCCATGAAGAATAAATTAAATTAAAACCTATTTTTATGTGTAATTTACGTATAAGACATAGCAACCAGCCATGAAGAATATGAAACAGTACTGGGTTTCCACACGTGATATAGACAACTCTGAACTAAGAAACGTGCGACCCTCGTTAACAGAATTAACTACCCCCATTTGAAAAAAAAAAAAAAGTTATAAGGACGATGGAAACAAAAAACCTAGTTCCATTTGCAGTTTCCCCCACACGAGATTTCTCATTTCTACAGACTACAGTTGCCCCCAAAGGTTTTTCTACGTGCAAAATTGTATATGCTTTATCATCATTTGAAATTTTGTGAAAAACTTCACGTATGAAAAACCATCACTTGCCTATCTCTTTCATCATTATGAGATTAAGAAAACTAAATGTAATTTTCATTTATTATTGAACAAGAGTACGTGAAGGGAAAATATTCAATTGGTTATACACGATTAGTGATGAAGCATGAACTTTTAATTTGCAGGACGTATTCAAATATACTTTTCCTTATTTGAGTAGAAGTATTGTGATAATCCATTGAAGAGAGGAAAATGAATATACAATTGAAGATCGAGACCTTTTTCCTAGGCAGTTAGGCATTGAATAATGAACATGAAATATTATCCTAAAATATTATTGAGTCTCATCTTGCCAATCCAAAAGTCTAAATACACAACCAAATGTTTATATAGAGAAATCATATTTTGATGTCTATCTACTGATAATACATGAAGACAATGACAGAAAATGAGAAAATGGTTTCACGCCTGAAGCACGTCCTACTCTTAGCAACAGTTAGGCAATTTCTTTGAGTTGTACTGTTGATTTTTGACTTATAAGCTGCAAATAAGAACGAGGTTTACTACGAGAAACATCGAAATAAAGGCCACTCAAAATGGAATTTGAGTGGAGTATAGAATATAATGGATGAACTATAAGGTGGGTGTATAAATTCTCTGGTCACTAAAAATGGTTAGGAGGAAATGGAGGACTTAGGTGCAATGGAGTACCAAGAATTCCTTCAACAAGGCAGGTCTCTAGGTCTTTGGTGGCTTTGCCTCAAGTTGCACTTCGGACTTTTTCAAACCATCACATCTTTGAACAAACAAAAAAGTAGAGTGAAAGAAAAACACACATACATACATATCAAGAGAAGATCTTATATAATACTTATATATCAATTCCTATCAACTTGCTTCCAATATCAAAACTACTAAAAAGTCTTAAGGTGCATGGCGTTTAAGTGTTTAACTTCACAGTATAAAAATAAAAAAAGTGTTTTAACTTCACAAAGATGGTAAACGATATCCACTACTTGGCGTCCATGTTTGAGGAAATTAGCTTCCAAGTATATTTCCTTTGAAGTAAACTTTGTGGTTATGAAGCTGTCTCTCTCCGCTTGGAATCCTTCTAACTTTGATCAAGTTAAATTGCTGTACAGACATGAATTTTGTGTTGCAATTTCCTTTCCTTGTTTAAAAAAAAAAGGGAAGAAAAAAAAATCTTTAAAACCTCAGATTGCACAGTTTTGACTTTTGAGTGATAAATAACTGCTCCACATGTTGTTACTGAAAACCTCGTAACTTATAAATCAGGTCTGCTCTAACAATTACATATATCTTGCTACATTTCAACCCTACCTAGTCCTCTGGCTCCATAGAAGCCTTCTCTGCCTACCCTATTGGGGTACATGCATTCCAGGACAACCTAGAACGAAAGAAGGCTAAATGCCTCTGTCACTGTCCAGCTACAAAATTCCAGTCTGCAGCCGGTAGTCCCTAAGTGAAAATTAAGTTAATTTGTCTTTCAGATCATTGTGATGAAGATATAAAGCCAGGTGTTCGTGTATGCTGGCAAGCAGATACCGCTTTCTGATCATCTAGCAGCAACAGCATCAGTCCTAGAGCTTGGTTCCAACAACTGATTGAGCCGGGTAATTGTTTCAGAGACAGAAGTTTCATGTGTCTCGCAATCCAGCTGAGCATTACTGACAGAACTCAAATTGCTAAGTATGTCCTTAGCATCATTTGGCAGAGTGAAGTCACCTTCAGTCTTGGGAGAAGCAATCCTTCCTTCCTGCACTACCAGAGCATTTTTCAGCTGCTCCTGCAAAACAGAAAACTCACGTCAGACCAAACTCCAAGTTGATATAAACATTGCTTCGGTTTTAAAAGTAGGATGGAAATGGATTAAATCAGCTTTCCTTCATTTTACATGTCATCTTAGCTAAGTAATTCTGATAGAAGCATATGTGAACAAAGTAGCCAAAACAATATTCCTGCCTGGATTGGTTAAAATTCCTAGGTTCCTACACTGGATTAATGAGCAACCAAAAGCAACTAAACATGATAATTCAATTTGGAGATGGGTCAACTATGCATATGCGATAAGGTAAATGAAATTTGGATCAGCATACAAACAAATATTTTTTCGAGCGACTGCTTTTAGAGAAGGATATGCTAGTTTGGTATTTTGGTTATGCAGATGCATGTCCTAAGGCTTCAAAACTTAAGAGCCCACTGTTGACCCCAGATGGGGATTCCGAAAATGCTACCATCCATATGAATATGCATAATGCGTTCATGACTTTGATCTCCAAAATTTTGCAAGTGAACGACGCTATGTTTAGGTCTAGTGTTTATTAGACTCCTTGTATGATAAATGATCAATATCACAAAGAGATTTGAGAACAGATCAAGGGCTCAAGAATCAGCAAAAAGCAAACAATCTATGAAATAGTACCTTTAATGCAGCATTTTCAAGCCTCAGTTTTTCTGCTTCCACTTTCAATTGATCTAGTTCAGACTTAAGGTCCATCTGTTCTGTGCTTAAAGAATCACAACTTTTCAGCAGCTCCTCATATTCAGCCTGCTTCCTCATCCTAGATCTCCTTGCAGATTCTCTGTTAGCCTGTTTTCTTTTCTCTCGTTTCAACTGCTTTTCATTCTGGAAACAAATATGTATTATCAATATAGAGTGTTTCTAACAGACTACATCTAAGAGTTACAATAGAAACCGCTGCATCCAAAATCAGTCCAAACTCAATAGTCACTTAAAACTCAAGAATATAACAATGTTTCAGCAAATAACTGTCCAGCAGAACCTTCAGATGGGCTCTGTTTCACAGCTAATTCGGACCCACAAATTTGAGCAAATTCCAAACCCATATTCTTTCACCAATCCCGTGGTTTCTATTCAAACCACTGAGTGTTATTCAAAACAAACAAATAGAAAGAATCAAGGCCTCAAGTCTTTTAAGAGATGTTCAAACTTCAATACAAATAGAAGAATGTAGGCATAAGCTTGCAAACAATGTGAGTTAGACTGACAACAAAACATAAATATCAGCATACCAGAACCATTGCATCAAAAGGCAACCTTTCACCAGCAGAAGGAGAGAAAAAGGCTGTACTAGTCCCAATTCTCTCATAAGAAGAACCAATAGGTACTTGCACGGGATCAGTAGAGGCTGTGAAATTCCTATCCCCTTCAGCGTTTAAATGGACCTGATGATGGACTTTCACACCAGTATCTGTCACCCGAATAAGAAAACAAACGAATCAGCATGGAGTAATTGGTCATACTTGACATTCCTTTCTATAAAAACAGCACAAGGATGAGCAACAAAAATAAGCCACAAACGCAAATTAGAAAAGTTCCAGCACTACAATATAAGTAAATGAGAAATACTTAACCATACCAGCAGATCGCATGCCCTCAGATCCCTTTTCCCCTTGCGTGTGGTGGTCTGCCTGATAACCAAATCCACATTAATCCATTTCATTCATAAACATCAAATCATCAAACACAATGACAATAAAAACAACAGACAATAAAAATCAGCAGACGTAATCTTACTCGAGTGTTTTTATCAGCTCCACCAGTTGAACTATCCTCATTCTCCTCGAAACTGCAGGCAAGACAACACAAATACGATCACATTCACTGCACAAACATCATAAAACTAACCCGAAAACATTCAATAGTGTTGCATAATCAAAAACTTGTATAATGTACAAGAGTAAATGAATCAAAAATGCAGCTTGATACAACTGTAGCTCCACATACCTATTGGATGCCTCATGAACTAGCTGCCCAGACTTCCCCTTGGAACTTACATATGAAATTGGTACTGCATAACCATCCAATCCCTTAAACTTCTTTGTCACATCTCGGCCCATATTACCCCTCCAACAATCTGTTAATTCCATACTCACTGTAAATGTCAAAACTTCAATCCAACTAAATCATCACCAAAAAGTTCTAAACTTTAACCGTTTACCGTCATCAATTCGTTTCAAACAAAGCAAGTTCATCTTCTACAATTAATATCTACGGTTAAATTTTCAATTTTTTTACCCTAATCTAAAAGATGTCGACTTTATAGATTCCAAGTTGTAACGATTTAAGGGTACAAAATAAATGAGAAGGAAAACTAACCGTACCCGAGATCTTCAGATTTCCCGCCTTTAATTTTCTGGGGAACGACGTCGTAAGGAGGGTGTTGGATTGTAGGAGCGCGGTGGTTTTGGGTGGTGAGAATACGGCGGTGGAGGTTTGAAAAACTGAAATAATGTGATTGGCGTAGAGGGTCGTCACTCTTCTTATGACCCATACACGTGTTCAACTCCCAACGTGGAATGTGGAATTTACTATTTACTCCAAGTTTTTTTTTTTTTTGAGAAGAAAAAGAAAGCCTCTATTCTTTTTTTACATAATTACCCAAAACTACAATTTGGTGGTGATATTTACCAATAGCAAGACCAAATTTTTTTATGGATTTTTATAATTTAAGGCTTTTGAAGGCCCAAAATTTAAAAAAATACAAAACTTTGACGTGTTTATAAAAAAGGACACTGTTTAACAAATAACCATAAAATATCACATAATTACGAAAATATACCACGGTAACGGAATTAGAACTGATCCATTAAATATAACGGAGTTGGTAGACTATGCCGTTAGGAGGTTATAACACCACTACTACAGTACTATTCCCTGTCATTCAACTTCCTCAGTCCACTCTATTACATCTCTACCTAAAACTCTCTTTGATTCATTCTCTCCTTCTCTGCCTAAAACTCTCTCCGAATCAACATCGTCTCCTTCTCTCTGAATCAATTTTCACCGTCACCGCTGCTTCTTCACCATCAAGTTGCTTCTCCACCGTTGCTTCTCCACCTCGCCGTACAGGAGATCCGATCTAGTTACAGGTAACAAACATAGAAAACCTTTCACATACTTTTTTGTCCGGTTTTAAAACAAAATTGATGAGATCTGAATTTTTGAAGTTTGAAATCAAAATTGAGCAAATAGAGAATCGATTTGGTGATATTGTACCCGAAATTTAAACATGTCCTTGAAATCTGAGATGAGAAATATGAATAAGGAGATCAGAAATTTGAGATATTTACACTGAGTTGATTAGATGATACTTTGGATGATGATTTTAGGTTTAATATATATATATATACAGTGTTAATAGATGTTATAGAACATTTTGTTCAAGAATGAAATGGTTGGAACTATCAAAGTAACTATTATGTAACTGCTCTTATTTTGAATTTTGCTTGAACGCTAAAAATTCTGAATGTTTGTGTGTGTGTGTGAAACAATGTTATCTGATGGAACTATAACAGTAACTATTCTAGTAACTATGAAACTGTTTGATAACTTTTTTCCCTCACATATGCAGAAAATGGCACCAAAAGTGAGAAACAGTCAAGAAAAAGAGGTCAATAAAAGCGAAGATGATGTACAACACGCGATACGTTCAAAGAAAATGAATGATGACCATAAAGAAAAAGAGACTGAAAAACTAAAACAACACAAGGTAACTATCTATCTTTGTAACTGAAATTTTATTTTTTCTGTAACTGTTAGCGTAACTATTAAGCAGTTGGTAATGCAAATGTTAGTGTATAAATCATCTAACTATGAATTGATAGGAGCACAGAAGAAGAAAATAGAAAAGGTAGAAGATAAAGTATAGTAGCAGCTGGAAAAATAAAAAGAAAACAAGCTGATGAAAACGACGATGATAAAGATGCTGCTCATGTAAGAAAAGGAAAGCAAGCACGACAATTAGTAAGTAACTGTAATAGTAACTGTTTTTCTTTTCAGTAAATATCTTAGAAACTGTGTTATAATTGAAAAAAAATGTCATAGTAACTGCTTATCAAATGTGCAGATAAGGGAAGAAACAAGAGCTATAGCTAAGAAAAAGAAACAACAATAAGAGGATGATCGTGATGATGATAATGAAACTGAAGATGATACATCTGGTAGTGGTAATGAATCTGATTATGAAATTGATGAAGATGAAGATGATGATAAAGATGCAAAGAAGCTTGATGTGATAAAAAAAAATAAGGAGAAAAAGAACATCAACTGCAAAGTCTTGTAAGTAACTATCAAAGTAACTAGTAACTATCATAATAACTATCATAGTAACTATCAAAATTAGCTAGTAACTATCATAGCACCTATCACATAAACTAGAAACTAGTAACTAACTATGATAGTGATCTCACCTAACTATTAACTATCATAGTAACTATCAAAATAACTAGTAACTATCATAGTAACTATCAAAATAACTAATAACTATCATAGTAACTATCAAAATTAACTAGTAACTATCATAGTAACTATCACAGTAACTAGTAACTATCATAGCAACTGTCACATAAACTAGAAACTAGTAACTAACTATGATAGTTATCTCACCTAACTATTATCATAGTAACTATAAAAAATAACTAGAAACTATTATAGTAACTATCAAAATTAGCTAGTAACTATCATAGTAACTATCATAGCACCTATCACATAAACTAGAAACTAGTAACTAACTATGATAGTTATCTCACCTAACTATTAACTATCATAGTAACTATCAAAATAACTAGTAACTATCATAGTAACTATCAAAATTAGCTAGTAACTATCATAGTAATTATCACAGTAACTAGTAACTATCATAGCAATTGTCACATAAACTAGAAACTATCTTAATAACTATCAAAATAACTAGTAACTATCAAAAGATAACTAGTAACTATCATTGTAAAATATAAAAAAGTAACTAGTAAATATAATAATAACTATTATTCAACTGTCAAAGTAATTGTGTTTTAAAATGAGCAGAAACAGAAGAAACAGGTGCAGATCGTACAATTTAGAAGCACCATACCAAATTTTAAAGAATACAGTTGCCAAATACCTCAAGCAGTAGTAGAGCTGATTAAGAGCACTCCGTTTGCAAAGCTGTTTCAAGCACTCCACCAGAACCTTGTTTACGGTTCAAAATGAAACAACCAGGTGGAGATGGTTCTGGAAGCTTACGATCACGTAAGAGATGAGTTTCAGTTTGCTGGGAAGAGGTTCCGAATCAAATCATCAAATGTTTCAAAAATCCTGGGGCCGAACCGTACAGGAACCTACATTGAGAGAAAAGCGACCCCAATTTCTGATTTTGTGATGAGATTTTTCGGACAAGCGAAGGAAGTAAATAAAAAGACAGTGAATAAAGCCATCGCAGTAGAATTGAACAAGAATCCTCAATCTGATGAGGAAAGACGGAGCAGAGATGATAATGTAGCAAAGCTGATAATCATTGACATTCTAATCAAGCTTCTCTTCCCAAATGCAAAAGGAACAGTCCATATAGACATGATAAGAGCTGTGGAGGATTTATGTGAGACTTCTAACTATGCCTGGGCAAAAGAAGTCAAAATCTTCCTAAAAAGATGTCTCAGTAAATACAAGAAATCGGACAGTGCATCGAAGAATACATGAGGAAGTATTCATGTCATTCTGGTAAGTGTGCGAGTTTTGTCTTCCTTTATTCTTTTTTTTGTAATGTTTCATTTTGCTGATTATAAACTAACATTCATTTTGTAAAAACAGTATTGGCTGTGCATGAAAACAAAAATGGTCCAGCCGATTCCAGGGAGGGAGGATGAGCATCATCTGATCAGAAAATGGGACCTCGAGCAGTTGAAGAAAAAAATGTGGAAGTATCAGCTCAAAGACTTGTCCGTAAGTATCATCTTAATAACTATCTTTGTAACTATCATATTAGTAACTATTTGACTGAATATCATTTGAGTAATTATAATCTTAGTAACTATATTAGTAACTATCATCTGAGTAGTAACTATCTTAGTAATTATCATCTGAGTAACTATCTTAGTAACTATCATTTGAGTAACTATCATCTGAGTAGTAACTATAATCTGAGTAACAATCATCTTAGTAACTATAATCTGAGAAACTATCATCTGAGTAACTATCTTAGTAACTATCATTTTAGTAACTGTGTTAGGAACTGTAAATATATGTTAACTGTGTCAGTAATTGTTCTTTTTTTTTTTTTTTCAGATACATTTTACAAACTGCAACGAAGACCTGGAGGGGAGCAGCAGTGATGATGATGACGAAGCTCAACAGAACAAAGATGAACCTCAACAGAATGAGCAGACTGAAAGGGACAAAAATCAACCTCCAATGCTGAGCGAGGAATTTTCAAAACAGCTCAGATTAAAGCAGAAGAAGATAATAGATCTAGAGAGACAGTTAAAGGAAAGAGAGAGAAGATTGGCGCAACTGTCAAAACAATTAGAAGCTGCAGAACTGGAAATTGTGGTGCTGAAGCAGACTGCAAAGGCACAAAACATGGAAAATGAGAAATTAAAGGCTGACTTGGACAGCCAGAAGAAAATTGTGGCCGCGCTAACTCAATTCTCCGACACAATGGAGATGACACCACAAGAAACTCAATCAGATGGCCTGGAAAACTTGGCAAATGAAGCCGAACAAGAAGGTCAGAAAGCTCAAGTGGAGGAAACCAGTCAAGAAAATGAAGAAGAAAAAGAGCTTGAAGCAAATAAGCTGGACGCTTTGAGAATAGTGGAGGAAGAAATAGAAAGAAATCGTCAGCTGGCTGAACAAAGAGCACAGGAAGAAGAGGCTGAAAAGAAAAGAAGAGAGGAAGAAAAAAGAAAAGGTAATTAGAATTTGTTTCAATTTCCAGATAGTAATTCTTTTGGTAACTACATTAGTAACTACTAATTGTCAGTGGGTTTTTTCAGTAACTGTAGAGCTCACTATCTGAGTAACTATATTTATAACAATTTTAGTAACCATCTTAATAACTATCATCTTAGTAGCTATCATCTGACAACCTATTTATTAACTATCATCTTAGTAACTATCGACTAAGTATCTATCTTACTAACTATCGGTGTAACTACCTTACTAACTATCATTTCAATAACTATCTGTTTAAGTATTTTAGTAATTATCTGACTAACTATCATGTGATTATCTATCTGTGTGACTGTATTAGTAACTATCTGAGTAACTATCAACTGAACTGAGTAACTATCATCTGATTTTTTTTATCATCTGAGTATCTGTATTAGTAACTATAACAGTAACAGTTATCTCATAGAATTTTCCTATCGCGCAACTAACAAGGAAGAAACTTTAACATATCGTCGAAAAATCTCAGACGAGGCAAGATGGTCACCAAAGACACCAGTGACAGAATTGCCTTCTTTCAGCATTTTGCCGGGGATCATATCTCCATGGGGAGCTTACAGCAGTCCCGCTCAATCACCGCAGCAACCAGTACAAATCTCAGCGGCAAATATGAGCACACCACTAGCAACACCAGCACCACAGCACATATCACCGACTCTCAGAGACATGATAGCGGAACCTCACAAGTTCCAAATCATTGAGTCACCGGTTCCCATGCCTATTTTCAATCAAGCTGAAGCAAAAAAGAAGAAAAAAGTGCATTTCAAGTCGAACAAAAATGTGACGGAATTTCCAATTGATGAAATGCACTCTGGAAGTACAGCATCATCCCTGGGGATGTATTCATATGTTGTCTGAATAAAAAACAAGAAGAGGATTTTGAAAAAGGACAACATATACTGGTGGAACGATGTCAAAGCTGAACGCGAAATCAGAAGAAAAAGGCATGAAGAGAACATAAAAAGGCTCGGAGAAGAAATGCGCAAAAAAAGAGAGGAAAGTGTGAGAAAGGTGGGGCAAACAGAACAGATTGAATCTGTGTCTGTTACTACGTTATTTGATGACGTAGCTGCGCTGACAGAGGAGGGTGAACCAATATACATAATTAGTGATTCAGAGGAACCTTCGCAACCCAACCAAAGAGAGGTGCTATGACAGGACCCGAACCAGATTTCACCCTGAAATCCGGATAAAGTCCTGCGGGGACCACTTCAAGACTAACTCTATCGATAAATCGGTAAAACAAATCTTAAAATAGACAACCCTAAAACCTGTAACAAACAAAAACACTTCTAAAACAATTTTCAACCTCAACGCCTGGAGCCATCTACTCCCCAAATCACAACAACTCCCAACATAAGAATAAAAAATTCAACTTCTGTAATAGACATTAAAATTTATAGCAACACACGATTACCATATTTGGGTCATAACCCATAAGTAAACAAACTTTATTTTACTACAACTCGCAAACGTATCAGAGCGACTATACAAAAGAAATATACTACAAGTAGGTTAATCAAGTAACCTACGATTTCTGACAGCGGAAGAGGAACTATATGTTTTGCGTCCTTCTAGTACCGAACGACTCTGCAAACTGGGCAATTTAAAACAAAGAGCCCGGGAAAGTAATTTAAAACATTAGCGTGAGTGGACAAAAATCAATAAATATAACTATATATTACTTTCCTTATTTTCATGAATAAAAACCATGATGCATGCTTCAACGAAAACCATTTATATCATATATCGATAATATAAAAACCTCAGCCCCGCTGGTTAAGAAACATATATATCAGTGAGCCAATCCCATTGGCTGTTTAAAAAAATCACATAAAATATAGGGAAATGTCAACCACCATATTATTCTGAGCCTCCAAGGCTAAGGGTCAGTCTCTAAGACTTTCTATAGCGTCCAACGCTAAACTGTACACGTCGACCACCGAGCGTGAATCTGACCTATGTGGTCAAGTCGTCACCTCGCGTGGGCTCAGGTGAATAAGCTAGCTAGCATCAATAAACATATCAGGACCCTGGTATGGTAAAAATCCGAAAACAAAATCAAAGTACAATTCCCCTAATAAATCATAAATCAGTACGGTCCCCGACCGCACTTTTGAGGCTTATAAATATACTTAAACATAATCATAGCCTCGTAGAAAATAAATGAAATCAACATATCGCATATGTCATGATATTCAAAACAAAGTGAAATCATATAATCATCGGAAATCTCAATTCCGGCTAAATATCTATATGTATATAGATTTTGATAATATCAAATTAATTGACTTAAAATGTAATCCGATTCAAATTTGATAAAAAGGAAATCAACAATTAAAATAGATTATCGACCTTCGATAATCTATATCACTTTCAAAATAAATCCATGAATATATAAATCCCAACGATATTAAAAGATTTATGCATGCATCAGTTTAAAACAAAAGTCCACTCACTGTACGATTAGGTCTGTCGCTGATCCGAGCTCTCCTCACGTCGAGTCTCCTCTCGATCTGAAAAAAATATATATTTAGAATATTCCGAACTCAAAAATCGAACTATAAAAACTTAATTTACAGGGACCTCACTCGTACGAAACTCTCAGTTAAACTTTACGCGTCAAGTTAAACCAGTTTACGACTGTTTATTCATTTACTAGTCACTTCGTAGTAAATTTCCATTTACTCGCAATTATTCTTCATTTAACGTGAGTTAAATAGTAAGTAATTTAGTTAAACAGCAACTCATAACCAGGATAGTAACTTTCGAATTTATAATTTACCTTTTTACTGTTACTGTCTTACTTTTACCATTTACTATTTACTGAGTTACCATTTACTAATTACCATTTACTATTTAACCTTTTTACCTTTCAGGTTTACCATTTTACCCTCCACCGCCGCCACAGTGGCAGCGCCGCCGCCGCTGCAGCAGCAGCTCCACCAGAGGGCCAAAATCATCTCCATTTCGTTCAGCACGACCGCCATAACCTCAGGAACCCACCTCACATTGCCTTGGCTGCACAACACTGGTGAAGCCGCCACCAACGGCGGCCGACACGGCGGCCAAAAATCTCCAAAACTACAATTCATCAATTTCCACCAATTCGAACAACAATTTACACAAATTCGGCTCCAAACAACATCCTAGACCTAATTCTAACCTTCAATTACATAAATTCCATCATCTAAATCACCCAAATCGAAAACCTCAAAACCCTAGAAATTCAAATTCGAATTTCTCCTTACCTGTTCCAAATTGGTTACAACCCTTTGGAGGGTTTGATATACGTCTCTCAAGCTTCAAGAAGATGTAAGGATTGCACCTTTTCGTGGCCGAAAAATGGAGCTCCGATCCGTCCAAGGCCGGACTGAAGTTGGCCGCTACATCCTCCTCGGGCCACGACACGAGCTGCGGCTGGGATAGGGAGGTAGAGGAGGAAGAGACGAACTCGATGCTGGGGTTCTTCTTCCCGATCGTCACCGGACGGCGAAGACGCGTGGAGGCGGCGCTATGTCGGTGGGTCGCGGGTCGGGGAAAAGAGAGAAAAGGAAAGGGAGAAAAGAAAAAGGAAAGGAAAAGAAAAATTTTCCGTTTTCGGAAATTCCTTTTCCGACTATTTATACTCGACCAAATTTAGAAAGTTACGGTTTTTACATCGTAACTTTTTCATCCGAACTCCGAATTTAGTGTGCTACGTGTCCACGAATTCGTTTTAACGTGTGCTATCCCAACGTAGCAAGAAAATTCTCGATAGACTCAAATTATAAAAAGTCAACTTTTAGGAATTTCGTAACTGTAAAACAACTCCCGGGAACGTAAAAATAAAATAAAATTACTAAGAAGTTAAACACGGTTCGGGGCGTATCAATTCTCCCCTCCTTATAAAAATTTCGACCCCGAAATTTACGTACTTGTTAAAAGAAGAGATAGGGGTATTGATGTCTCATTTGTTCCTCCAATTCCCAAGTAGCTTCTTCAATGTCATGACTCCTCCAAACCACTTTCACAAGTGGTATGGTTTTGTTCCTAAGCTCTTGCTCCTTTCGATCTAGAATTTTAACCGGTTGTTCTTCATAAGTCAAATCTTTCTTTAAACTAATAGGCTGCTCTTCCAAGATATACGATGGATCAGCAATATATTTACGAAGCATAGAGACATGAAAGACATCATGTATCTTAGATAATTCAGGAGATAACTCTAACCGATAAGCAACTGGGCCAATACGCTCTGTAATCTCATATGGACCAATATACCTTGGACTGAGCTTGTCACGCTTTCCAAAGCGAACCACACCTTTCCAAGGGGATAACTTTAAAAATACCCAATCACCCACTTGAAACTCAAGATCTCTTCGGCGGTTATCAGCATAACTTTTCTGCCTGCTTTGGGCAGTTTTGAGCTTATCTCTAATAACTTTGACATTCTCATTTGTGGTGTGGATGATATCTGGAGCAGCAAATTCTTTCTCCCCCACTTCATTCCAGCAAAGCGGTGTGCGGCACTGCTTTCCATACAGGGCTTCAAATGGTGCCATATCAATACTGGAATGGTAACTGTTATTATAAGCAAACTCTATCAAGGCTAGTTTCTCATCCCAATTACCTCTAAACTGCATTACACAAGACCTCAACATATCTTCTAAGATCTGGATGGTCTTCTCTGATTGACCATCAGTTTGAGGATGAAAGACAGTACTAAAATGCAATCGGGTTCCCAAAGCAGACTGCAACTCTTTCCAGAATCTAGAAACAAAACGAGGTTCCCGATCGGATATTATGGATTCAGGTACACCATGGAGTCTCACTATCTCGTTCACGTACAATTCGGCCAATTTCTCTAACTTGAAAGTTTTCTGAACTGGAAGAAAATGGGCTGATTTAGTCAACCGATCTACAACCACCCAAATACCATCATGCCCACTTTGGGTACGAGGTAGACCATAAACAAAATCCATGGTGATATGATCCCACTTCCATACAGGTATCTGCAAAGGTTGCTGCAAACCCACGGGTCTCTGCCTCTCAGCTTTCACTTGTTGACAACTCAAACATCTATTCACGAAGGCCGCAATCTCCCTCTTCATATTGGGCCACCAATAGAATTCTCTCAAAGTTCGATACATCTTTGTACTACCAGGATGCATGGCATAAGCAGAGTATGAGCTTCTTCCAGAATCTCTTGTTTAAGTATCTGATCACTTGGAACAATAAGTCTGTTCTTAAACAATAATGTCCCATCACTTTTACTGGAAAAACCTTCAGGTGAGCCACTTAGAGCTTTAACTCTTATTGACTCTAAGGATGGGTCCTCAAACTGCGCTTCTCACACTTTATCTATTAGGATTGGTCTCACATGGAAGCTGGCTACCAAAACACCTACCTCATCCGTGGATAATTCAACTCTTGTAGCTCGCAACTCACAAAGGAGTGGAACTTGAACTACCCGTAAATGTGATAAACTAGTGGAGGGTTTTCGACTAAGTGCATCTGCTACCACATTAGCCCTTCCTGGATGATATTCTATAGTGCAATCATAATCTTTAATCAACTCCATATACCTTCGTTGTCTCAAGTTTAACTCTTTTTGAGTAAACACATACTGCAAGCTCTTATGGTCAGTAAAAAATTGACATTTGGCTCCGTACAGATAATGCCTCCACAGCTTAAGTGCTAGAATTACAGCTGCCAGCTCCAAATCATGGGTGGGGTAATTCAACTCATGTGATTTTAGTTGTTTAGAAGCATAAGAAATTACTTTACCATTTTGCATTAACACACAACCCAAACCTTGTTTGGAAGTATCACTGAAAATCACATACTCCCCACTATCATCTGGTAAGGTCAAAACTGGGGCACTAGTTAATCGGATCTTGCGTTCTTGGAAACTCTGCTCACATTTATCTGACCACTCAAATTTAACTCCCTTTCTGGTTAACCTTGTGAGAGGAGCTGCAATTCTCGAGAAGTCCTGCACAAAACGTCGATAATAACCTGCCAGGCCCACGAAACTACGAATTTTTGTTACATTGGTAGGTCTACTCCATTGAGTTATAGCCTCTACCTTTTGAGGATCCACACTAACTCCTTCAGCTGAAATAACATGGCCTAAGAACCCCACGCTACTAAGCCAAAATTCACACTTACTAAATTTGGCATACAGCTGATTATTCCTCAAGGTCTGAAGGACATAACGTAAATGCCTAGCATGTAACTTCATATTTTTAGAGTATACCAAAATATCATCAATAAACACAATCACGAAACGGTCAAGATATGGACGAAACACCCTATTCATAAGATCCATAAAAGCTGCGGGTGCATTAGTCAATCCAAAAGGCATTACCAGGAACTCATAATGACCATATCGTGATCGGAAAGCAGTCTTAATTATATCAGGCTCCCTAATACGTAACTGATGATATCCTGACCTCAAGTCAATTTTAGAAAAGACTGAGGCACCTCGTAGTTGATCAAACAAATCGTCGATGCGAGGTAAATGATATTTGTTCTTCACAGTTACTTGATTCAGCTTCCTATAATCAATACAGAGCCTCAACGTACCATCCTTCTTCTTAACAACCAGCACTGGAGCGCCCCATGGAGACACACTAGGCCGAATAAATCTTTTATCCACCAACTCTTGCAACTGAGTTTTTAATTCTTTCAATTCAGCTGGGGCCATCCTATAGGGTGCTTGAAAAATAGGTGCTATATCGGGAAGTAGGTCAATAGCGAAATCAACCTCTCGAACGGGAGGTAAACCCGGTAATTCATTAGGAAAAACATCTGAAAACTCATTCACCATTGTGATGTTCTCAATTTCTGGAATTACCACACTGGAATCTACAACATGAGCTAAAAATACCTGGCAACCCTTACTCAATAATTTCCCAGCTCTCACTGCTGAGATTAAACAAGATGGAAGAGTATTTCGTTCACCTTGAAAATTAATCTCAGAAAGTCCTGGACTGTGAAATACTACAGTTTTGTGGAAACAATTCACTAAAGTATAATGAGTTTCCAAGAAATCCATTCCCAAAATCACATCAAAGTCTACCAATTCCAACGGAATTAAATCCGCCGCCAAGTTATAACCCCCTACTAAAACATCACAATCCTTGAAAACCCACTTAATCTTAAACATACCACCCGGAGGTACTGATACGTACCATTTTCCTGGAAGAGGCGATGATGGTACATTGACATAAAGTGTAAATCTACTAGATATAAAAGAATGCGTCGCTCCGGGATCAAATAAAGTAAAAGCTGGTTGACCAAAAATAAACAACGTACCAATAACTACGTTAGGTGATGCACGACCCTCCTGTTGTGTCATGGCATGAAGTCTTGCATGGGTAGTGGGACGACCTCTGCCTCTAGCTGGAGCATTTGGGCGAACACCGCTACTAGAAGTACCAGCTGATGACTGATCAACTGCAGACGTAGCACCCCTAGCCGGATAAGGACAATCCCTCTTGATATGACCTGGCTGACCACACTGAAAGCACACCCATGGCTGTGATTGGCTTCGTCCATACTGAAAGGGTCGGCTACTTGACTGTCCACTCTGAGTGCTCCCAGTACTTCTAAACGAATCAGACCGACGTCTACTAAATGGGCCTCTTGAGATACCCCTAAAATGGCCTCTCCATCTAGCTCTGAAGTTAGCGCCACAACCAACACTGCTACCACGACTGCTACTAACTGATGATCCAGACACTGAGGAAGAAGCTGCTCTTTTGGAGGGACCTTGGCTAGGACCACCATACTCCCGAGGTCGAGAACCTGATGCCAAGAGATTCTCAATTGCAATTGCGGCACCAACTGCATCACCAAAGGTAGTGTACAAGACACCTGTCATCTTATCCAAAAAGGGTTCACCAAGTCCTTGAGCAAACATCTCAATCTTGCTCAATTCATTAGGGACCAGATGTGGTACATGGTAGGCCATGGTAGTAAACCGCTGCTCAAACTCTAAAACACTTTCTTCGTTCCCTTTCCTCAATTTCAGAAAATCCCAATGTAACTTGTTAAGGTGGGCTGGTGTAAAATACCGAGCATTGAAGTGGGTCTTGAACTGTTCCCAAGTCATATCTCCAACCTCTCCATACTGGTGTATAACACCCTGCCACCAATGATAAGCAGCCTCATCCAAAAAGGTCATTGCCAAACTCACTTTTTGGTCCTCTGGAACCCTTGTATCATTGAATGCTCTCTCCATCCGTGATATCCAATTATGAGCATCTAATGCTTCCTTACCACCTTTAAATTCAATTGCTCCGGCTTCCTTAACAGCCTTTCTTCTAGTAACCTGACGGTCATCAGGGGCCGGTACTAACTCTGCCATTCGACTCAAAAGTCGCTCTAAATAAGTATCAGTTAGACCTCCAATTGTACTACTCTCCCCGCCTTCTGGGGAGTTTTCGTCACGTGTTCGACGCCTAGGACGCATAGTTCCTGAAGAAACGAACAAATTTCAAAATAGTGTACATAAGCACACCAGAATAGCAAACTTATATATTTAACGTACGCCTAATAACAAAGAGTGTATGGTCCGCCGCGGTCGAATCACAACTCAATGATACTAGTGTCATCAAATATAAAAGGTAGCAAGACTAAAAAAAAAGGACCTAATGCTCTGATACCAAACTGACAGGACCCGAACCAGATTTCACCCTGAAATCCGGATAAAGTCCTGCGGGGACCACTTCAAGACTAACTCTATCCATAAATTGGTAAAGTAAATCTTAAAATGGACAACCCTAAAACCTGTAACAAACAAAAACACTTCTAAAGCAATTTCCAACCTCAACGCCTGGAGCCATCTGCTTCCCAAATCACAACAACTCCCAACATAAGAATAAGAAATTCAACTTCTGTAATAGACATTAAAATTTATAGCAACACACGATTACCATATTTGGGTCATAACCCATAAGTAAACAAACTTTATTTTACTACAACTCGCAAACGTATCAGAGCGACTATACAAAAGAAATATACTACAAGTAGGTTAATCAAGTAACCTACGATTTCTGACAGCGAAAGAGGAACTATATGTTTTGCGTCCTTCTAGTATCGAACGACTCTGCAAACTGGGCAATTTAAAACAAAGAGCATAGGGAAAGTAATTTAAAACATTAACGTGAATGGACAAAAATCAATAAATATAACTATATATTACTTTCCTTATTTTCATGAATAAAAACCATGATGCATGCTTCAACGAAAACCATTTATATCATATATCGATAATATAAAAACCTCAGCCCCGCTGGTTAAGAAACATATATATATCAGTGAGCCAATCCCATTGGCTGTTTAAAGAAATCACATAAAATATAGGGGAATGTCAACCACCATATTATACTGAGCCTCCAAGACTAAGGGTCAGTCTCTAAGACTTTCTATAGCGTCCAACGCTAAACCTGTACACGTCGACCACCGAGCGTGAATCTGACCTATGTGGTCAAGTCGTCACCTCGCGTGGGCTCAGGTGAATAAGCTAGCTAGCATCAATAAACATATATGGACCCTGGTATGGTGAAAATCCGAAAACAAAATCAAAGTACAATTCCCCTAATAAATCATAAATCAGTACGGTCCCCGACCGCACTTTTGAGGCTTATAAATATACTTAAACATAATCATAGCCTCGTAGAAAATAAATGAAATCAACATATCGCATATGTCATGATATTCAAAACAAAGTGAAATCATATAATCATCGGAAATCTCAATTCCGGCTAAATATCTATATGTATATAGATTTTGATAATATCAAATTACTTAAAATGTAATCCGATTCAAATTTGATAAAAAGGAAATCAACAATTAAAATAGATTATCGACCTTCGATAATCTATATCACTTTCAAAATAAATCCATGAATATATAAATCCCAACGATATTAAAAGATTTATGCATGCATCAGTTTAAAACAAAAGTCCACTCACTGTACGATTAGGTCTGTCGCTGATCCGAGCTCTCCTCACGTCGAGTCTCCTCTCGATCTGAAAAAATATATATTTAGAATATTCCGAACTCAAAAATCGAACTATAAAAACTTAATTTACAGGGTCCTCACTCGTACGAAACTCTCAGTTAAACTTTACGCGTCAAGTTAAACCAGTTTACGACTGTTTATTCATTTACTAGTCACTTCGTAGTAAATTTCCATTTACTCGCAATTATTCTTCATTTAACGTGAGTTAAATAGTAAGTAATTTAGTTAAACAGTAACTCATAACCAGGATAGTAACTTTCGAATTTATAATTTACCTTTTTACTGTTACTGTCTTACTTTTACCATTTACTATTTACTGAGTTACCATTTACTAATTACCATTTACTATTTAACCTTTTTACCTTTCAGGTTTACCATTTTACCCTCCGCCGCAGCCACAGTGGCAGCGCCGCCGCCGCTGCAGCAGCAGCTCCACCACAGGGCCAAAATCATCTCTATTTCGTTCAACACGACCACCATAACCTCAGGAACCCACCTCACATTGCCTTGGCCGCACAACACCCGTGAAGCCGCCACCAACGGCTGCCGACACGGCGGCCAAAAATCCCCGAAACTGCAATTCATCAATTTCCACCAATTCGAACAACAATTTACACAAATTCGGCTCCAAACAACATCCTAGACCTAATTCCAACCTTCAATTACATAAATTCCATCATCTAAATCACCCAAATCGAAAACCTCAAAACCCTAGAAATTCCAATTCGAATTTCTCCTTACCTGTTCCAAATTGGTTACAACCCTTTGGAGAGTTTGATATACGTCTCTCAAGCTTCAAGAAGACGTAAGGATTGCACCCTTTCGTGGCCGGAAAATGGAGCTCCGATCCGTCCAAGGCCGGACTGAAGTTGGCCGCTACTTCTTCCTCGGGCCACGACACGAGCTGCGGCTGGGATAGGGAGGTAGAAGAGGAAGAGACGAACTCGATGCTGGGGTTCTTCTTCCCGATCGTCACCGGACGGCGAAGACGCGTGGAGGCGGTGCGATGTCGGTGGGTCGCGGGTCGGGGAAAAGAGAGAAAAGGAAAGGGAGAAAAGAAAAAGGAAAGGAAAAGAAAAATTTTCCGTTTTCGGAAATTCCTTTTCCAACTATTTATACTCGACCAAATTTGGAAAGTTACGGTTTTTACATTGTAACTTTTTCATCCGAACTCCGAATTTAGTGTGCTACGTGTCCACGAATTCGTTTTAACGTGTGCTATCCCAATGTAGCAAGAAAATTCTCGATAAACTCAAATTATAAAAAGTCAACTTTTAGGCCCGGGAACGTAAAAATATAATAAAATTACTGAGAAGTTAAACACGGTTCGAGGGGTATCATGCTGGACTTGGATGAACACATAGTGTACAGAGATTACATGGACAACAACACAAAGCTCAGACTGCAAGAATACTGGAACAAGGCACCGAGCGGGTAACCATAATATTGATTTATCCTAATATCTATCATGTTGTCTGTCTTGGTATCTGTCTTAGTAACTGTGTTTTCTACTATCTGTCCCGGTATCTGTCTGGATAACTATTTAGTAACTATCAACTAAGTATCTTAGTAACTATCTTAGTAACTATCTTGGTAACTATCAACTAAGTACCTATATTTCTGACTAACTATATTAATAACTAAACTTAGTAACTATCAACTATGTATCTACATTTCTGACTAACTATCTTACTAACTATCAACTTAGTAAACTATCTTAATAACTATCAACTATCTATCTTTCTTTCTGACTAACTATTTTAGTAACTATCAACTTAGTAACTATCTTAGTAACTATCAACTAAGTATCTAATTTTCTGACCAACTTTCTAACTATCTGTGTAACTACCGTAGTAACTATCATCTTAATAACTATCATTTGAGTAACTATCATCTTAGTAACTATCATCTGAGTGTAACTATCATCTGATTTATTATTTTGTGTGCAGAGTGTTTTTCTGGGAGGGAAAAGAAGTCGGAACGAAAATTTCAAAATATGAGATAGAACAAGTCGTATTTGGAATTGAAGTGGCAAAAAATATGATAGAGACATTTGCAGCTCTGTTACATGGAGAAATGATTGACAAAGACGATGCAAATGCACCTAAAATTGAAATTATGCAGACTCACTCTTGGGTAAAGATACTAATTAAAAAAAAAATTATATTTTTGTAGAAAACCTTAGAGATAACTAATCATTCGTTTTGTTTGAAAAACAGATGTCAACAGAAGAGCTTGAAGCAAAACCAATGCATTAGTTCCTATGTGAACCACTGTATGAGAAGCTTGGTAAAGCGGACATCATTATGTTCCCGCTAACACATAAGAGGAACTTTCACCATACTCTTCTGGTGTTTGACAAGGAGTCCTACAAATTTGTCCACTTCGATTCCATGAGACCTAGGAAAAAAAATTCCGGCCAAAGTTTTAAAGATGCTAGCAAAATGGTATGTTAATAACTGTCTGAGTAAATATCATCTTAGTAACTATCTGTATAACTATGTTAGTAACTATCATTTTTTGTAACTATCTGACTAACTATGTTATTAACAGGTTGAAATGATTGATATATGGATGAGAGTTGTCCTTGATCAATCAGATGATATACTGGATCAAGGTTGCCGATATAAAATCGACACAAACAAGAGCTCAAGCACAGAATTGAAGATGGTAGAAGAGGCTCTTACAGAAGCTGAAATTCAAACCATAAGGTGGATCAAGGACAACTATAGGACCAAGATGCCTATCAATTCATTCTCTGGGAAATCACCTCAACAAAAAGATGATTCGTAAGTTCTAAACCCAACATCTTAGTAACTATCATCATAGTAACTGTCTGTAACTATGTTAGTAACTATCATGTTTGTAACTGTCTGTGGAACTATGTTAGTAACTATCTAAGTAACTACCATTTTAGTAACTATCATATTTGCAACTATGTTTTTAACTATCTGACTTTAAGTAATCTATTTATTGTGACAAAACAACGTCGACTGTGGGATATATGTAATGTACTTTATGAGCGTTATCATGTCCCAAGGCGATATAAGCAAGAAGTTTGGGAAGGAAGAGGCTAACAAGTTTAGAGCTCACATTTTAAAGAGGTTTGCGGACAATCGGCATAGTTGGAGAGACTGTTAGAACATATAGTTTTTTGAACAGATTGTTCGGAAAATTTAGGAAGTTTCGAGTATAGGAAACATGTCAAGTAGTTTGAACAGATTGTTATTTGAACAGATTGTAGTTTGAACAGATTATTATTTGAACAGATTGGTAATGCTTTATTTCAAAAGATTATTGTTTATGCTTTAGAGAAGTGATTCTGTGCATAGTACAGATCAAGTTGATCATTTACCTACAGACATATATACTTTGATACATTGGAAAAATGTTTGATATTATCTTACAGTGAAAAATGGTTCACAATTGAATAGGCTTTAGAGGAGATCTACTTCCAAAAGATACTATCGCACTAATTATCTTAGTAACTATCAAACTAAATATTAAACGAACTATCTTATTAACTATCATCTTAGTAACTATCTTTCTAACTATAAAACTAACTATCATCTTAGTAACTATCTTTCTAACTATCATCTTACTAACTATCTTTCTAACTATACTACTAACTATCAAACTAACTATAATCTTACTAACTATCAATTTTCTAACCATCTTACTATCTAAATACTAATCTATGTACATTTCAATATAACTTTCACATTTTTAGTAACTATCTTAGTAACTATCTAATTCAGTGGCCAAAGTAACTATCAAATTTTCAGTAAGTATCATAGTAGCTCTCGTAGTAACTAGCCCAGTAACTATCAAAACAACTGTTTTTGTTTCTTCAAAAAGATTATGACGGTAACTAGCGTAGCAACTATCTTAGTAACTATCACATTTTCAGTAACTATCTTAGTAGCTATAAAATCAACTGTTCTTGTTTCTTCAAAACTCATAACTATAAAAAAAAATTATTTCAGTAACTAACTTAGTAACTAGCCTAGTAACTATCAAAACAACTGTTCATGACGGTTGGTTTTTGCGTCTTTAAACTTGATAATTGACGGTTGATTGTCCCAATAGATGACTGTTTCTTTTCCCTGCTCCGAATCCAATACATGACGGTTGGTTATCTGTCCTCCGCTCACTCTTATAAGGATCTACCCATATTTCCTCCGGGCATTTTCCTCTACCTCCAGTTGAGCCTCACATTCCTCTCCCTCCTAAAATGGAAGGATACACTGGATCTATCCCTCCAGCAAAGTTTGGGGGGGAGCCATGGCGTCATCCAATTCCTGTTGAACAAGACACCATGGAATATTTTGGAGCGTATTTCGTGGGGTTGGAAAAAAACATGAGAGGATGGGCGAAAGATGTTATGGACCGGTTGGACAATCTTACTAGGCAACAAGTTCTTCTTCAAGAACAAGTGATCTCTTTCCAAGCAATCATCATGAAAAATCAGAAGTAGATGTTTCTGTGTAACTATAATCTGTTTATTTTTATGTTTTTCTTGAATCTTTTTTGTAATCTAATGTGAATTAATGAATGATGTTAAGCTGAATTGAGTGTGGTTCTGATCGCTTTCTTTCTCATTTTTCAATCCAAAACATGTTAAAGTTTCAATCATTTTTCTTTTATTGTTCAAGAAGGAAGAGGCTGATTGAAACAAATTGTTCTTACAGTGATAAAATGGTTTGTAATTGAATAGACTTCGGTGGAAATTCTGCTTCCAGAAAAATACTATCTTACTAACTATTAAACTAACTATCATATTAGTAACTAACTTACTAACTATCTTACTAATTATCATCTTAGTAGCTATCTTAGTAACTACCTTAGCAACTATTTAAGTAAATATGTAGGACAGAAAAGTTAGAATTTAAAATAGAAAGAAACTGAACAAAAAATGAAAAATGCAGACCACAATGCAGGGTGCTGCTGCACCGCTCCATGGCAGCGTTCAGCTGCCGAAATAAACAACAAAAATTTAAAAAAAATTAAGCTTTCAATAACAGTAAAACAAAAAAATAATCAATGTACATTTAAATAGAAATTTCAATGTAAAACTTTCAAAAAAAGTAGATATCTTACTATGAAAAAAAAAATGGAGAACAAAAAAGAAAGTGTTGAAAATCGAAAACAACTGAAGTAAGAATGAAAAATGAAAGACACAATACAGCGCGCCGCTGCACCGCACCACGGCAGCGTAAATATCAAATTAACATTTTCTGTAACTATTTTACTAAATATCTAAGTAACTATCATCTTAGTAACTATCATCTTACTAACTAGCTTAGTAACTATCTAAGTAACTATCATATTACTAACTATCTAAGTAACTATGAAAAAAAAAATGGAGGACAGAAAAGCAAGAGCTTAAAATTGAAAGCAAGAATGAAAAATGAAGAACACAATGCAGCGTGACGCTGCACCGCACCACAGCAGCGTTCTGCTGCCGAAATAAACATGAACAATAATAAAACGTAACATTTCAATAACAGTAAAACCACAAAACAATCAATGTACATTCCAATATAACTTTCAATGTAACTTTCAAAACAAAGTAGCACAGCCTGAATAGCTATCTAAGGAACTATATAATTTCTCTACAGCTTGTTTTGTTGTGACCAACATATTTGTTACACCTGTTGCACGTACGCCTGCACCTGATAGTCCTTTTTTCATTTTTACTTCTATACCTTTGTAATTTTGGCCTTCCAGGTGGTCTCTTTATTAAAGGTGGTTGCACCAACAATGCAGGCTGAGCTAGATCTACCGACTTTGAAATAGTAGGAACTTGGTTGATTGAGAAAGAATATGTTTCGCGATATTTATCCACCTATAAAAAGGAAAAAAAGAAGAAGAAGGAAAAATAAGGATATAATGTCAATTTCATGTAACCATACAAGTAACTTCACTAGTATCTGTCAATGTAACTATTTAATCTGAAGTAACTATCTAAGCAACTACCTGGGTAACTGTCTAAGTAATGTTGGATTTAGGATAAGTTGTGCACCTTGAAAATTGGGTTGACAAATGAGTACACATCAGAACCATGTTTCTGAATCACGACAAGGGCATGCGCGCAAGGAAATCAATGAACTTGCCATTCTCCACATGAACAGTAGAATTCTTTAAAGTTTACCATCACAAAATACTTTTGGCACTGATCTTCATAAATGTATGTATCAGATCTACTGGCTAACCAGTGTCTTCCCAAATCCAGGTTGTCAACTAGCTTCTTTTCAAACTTTGGACACAGCTCAGTAACCCATCCAGCTGATTCTTCCTTCCGAGAAGCGATTAAAGCCATAGACTTAAGACAATAATGGGAAGGCTCTTCAACTCCTTCACCCAATTGTTGAAACACTCAGCCAAATTATTTATTATTTCCCCAAACCTTTCACCATTAAAAAAACAAGAAGCCCATGTTTCCAAAGGAAGATCCTTCAAAAACAGATCAACAACTTCAGCACCTTCATTCTTCAACTTCTGGATATTAATCTCAAAGTATTCACTAGTGCGAGAGTAAGCATACATCATAAACAACAATGGAATCGTTTTGATCAGGTAAGAACCACATGCAAACTTGTTGCTCAGATTAGCCTGAAGATGCCTATAACAAAATCCATGTGGACTATTAGGAAAAACTGCGCGAACTGCATTTAGAAGACCAATATTACGATCAGATATGAAAGTAATTTGCCTTGTAGAATATCTTGACAGCTCTTCAGACAACATCTTAAGAAAGAAGGTCTAGTTGCTCTCATTTTCAGAATCAACAATAGCATAAGCAACTGGATATAATCCTAAATAAAAGAAAACAAAAAATCATGTCAGCTTCATATAAATATAAAAGTAACTGCATTAGTAACTATCATCTTAGTAACTATCGTAGTAACTATCATATGAGTAATAACATCATCTTTGTAACTATCTTAGTACTATCGCAGTAACTATCATATGAGCAATAACATCATCTTTGTAACTATTTTAGTAACTATCATATCAGTAACTATCTTAGTAACTACAGTAGTATCTATCTAAAGTAATTGTTGGTCTGGAAGTCATGTAAATGAAATTGAAAAACAACAGCATTGAAGAAAGGAAAAAAAAAAACAGAAATGACAGTAATTAATAACAAAAATGAAGAAACAGATGTACCACAATTTGCATCCTTTGTCGAAGAAGCAAGAAGCATGCCTTTATATTTATTCGTGATGAATGTAGCATCAATAAAGAGAATTGGTCTGCAAGACTGAAAACCATTCATCCAAGCAGAATACGTAACAAACATACGCTGGAACCTTTTTATTTCAGATTCGTATTCTACAGCTAGCCTAGAATATGGGTTGTATTCATATGTACGCTGGCAAAACCATGATAAATTATGGTAAGATTCAGACTCAACACCAAGCACAGCTTCCCTCACGAGCTCTTTGCCATACCAAGCACTATGATAAGGGACATCTAAGCCGTAGTTTAGCTTTATGTCTTGCAGTATATCAATAGTTTTTTAATTGGGATTCTCACGACCCTTGTCGAGCATCACCTCCCTTATAATGTTACTGCACATCATCTTACTCTTTTGAAGCCGGATGACACTACGACATTTATGTTCGTTCACCAGTTCATTAATCACAAAGAAACCATTATACCTGAATAAAAGGTGTAAAAATCAATCAACATATATACTTTTTCATAGTAACTATCAAAGTAACTAGTAACTATCATAGTAACTATCAAAGTAACTACTAACTATACAAGTTACTATCAAATTAACTACTAACTATCGAAGTAACTATCAAATAAACAACTTCTGTGAGTTCAAAACTGAGAAATATAGAAGTAACTATAAAAGTAACTAGTAACTTTCCAAGTAACTATCAAAGTAATTATCCATCTAACAATTCCTGTGAGTTCAAAATAAAGAAATATAGAAGTAACTATACAAGTAACTAACTAATGTAACTATATCTACATAAAGATGCCTTCACACACCAATTACAACCTTCAGCATGCTTGCAGAAAAAAAATAACACGTTCTGGCTTATTTCTCTCAAAATCATACTCAAAACCAACCTCCACGGCATACATCCGCAACTTCAGCCTAAACTCTTTCACCCCACCCTAAAAAATCTGACCCTTAGAATGAATGAGAGACTTCCATCCTTTAGAAAGATACATTTTCGGATCCTCACTCCTATAATAATCCATAAATTCATTATCTTCAACCAAAACACTAGTCTCCTCGCTGAAATTATTACTGTGATGACCTGACCTGACCTGGCTAGGGAAGCTAGCAGGTAAGTAGGTCACGCATCCCACATCGCCCGGGGGAGAGTGGATACTGTGCTTATATATGCAGGGTTAGCTTAATACATAAAGACGCGTTTTGGGGGCTCAATGGCTTCGGAGGGGATGAGAACTCCAAAGTTAAGCTTGTTGAGCTCAGAGCAATCCCAGGATGGGTGACTTACTGGGAAGTTGCACGTGAGCTCCTAAAGATAAATTTGTGTGGGCCGGTGGGCCCAAAGTGAACAATATCCTAAGTGTATGGTGTATGGGCTGGGCTGTTACAATTACTAACTACACTTTCCGAAACAGAACAACTGACATCCAAACAATGAACATCCACATTAACAAAATCGGATTTATACCGTCCCAAAACTCTAAACATCATGCTCATATCAACCTCATTTTCAAGACGGTAAATGGTAGGATCAGGATAAACATTATACTTGAGTTTGAAAACTAATTTGTCCAACTCCGGAAAATGATCTCGTATCCGATGACAAAAATCAACAAAAGCACAATTATGACCAAAGAAAAGTACTGCTCCTCAACCAGAATACATAAGCTTAGCAGTATTGCAACTGTCCATTGCACCTACAGAGAAAATCATCCTAACATCAATGCGCATATCCATGTGACTTTAGTAACTGTACAGTATATATCAAGTAACAATGAGTGTAACTATCAAATTTGACAAAAAAAAAAAAAAACAGTGCTACCTTCAGTAATTATCCAAGTAACTATCAAAGTAACTAGTAACTATCCAAGTAGCTATCAAAGTAACTATCCAATTAACAATTCCTGTGAGTTCAAAACTAAGAAATATAGGAGTAACTATCAAAGTAACTAGTAACTATCCAAGTAACTATCTAATTAACAATTCATGTGAGTTCAAAACTGAGAAATATAGGAGTAAATATCAAAGTAACTAGTAACTATCGAAGTAACTATCGAAGTAACTATCCATTTAATACTTCCTGTGAGTTCAAAATAGAGAAATATAGAAGTAACTATCTAAGTAACTATCATAATAAAAAAAATACAGGACACAATGCAGTACACAAGTAAGTAGATGAAGTAACTATGAAAAATAAAAAAATGCAGGACAGAAAAGCAATGAATTAAAATCGAAAGGAACTAAATCAAGAATGAAAAATCAGGAGGTTGAATAGGCAATCACAAATTTTAACCATTCAAATAAAAAACAACTGAAAAACTATAACATCAAAAACAACACGAATTGATTCAAAGGTAAAGAGGAGATATGAACAACTGCACAACCTTAAGATACCTTACTTCAATGAATCAAAATCGATACAGAAGAATTAAATTGGAATCGCAGATGCAAAGCTTCCAAGGCAAATCAGAATCGCAGAATGAATAATTACTAAGCAATTACAGATCGGCGGAAATGAGATAGAGACAGAGAGATCGGCGGAAGTGAGAGAGAGAGAGAGAGAGAGAGAGAGAGAGAGAGAGAGAGCCGGCACTGAGACGAAGAAAAAGAAAACCAAGCCCAGAGAGAAAGCAGGAGGGAAAACTAAATTCAACAGAACGGGAAGTTTGTTGGAAAAAGAAAGGTAAAATCGTCAATCTGAAAATGAAAAACAGCCCTTTTTTTTATTCAGTGAAATAGAAATGACCCATTTTGTGATAAAGATATTAAAATGATGTCTTTTTTTATAAAGTGGAAAACAAGGGGTTTTTTTCCTTATTTTCAAAGTGAGATGGTCCTTTATTCTAATAACTTGATTTTTTTATTCCATCAGCATGGAATTAACAGTTAAGGGCTGTTAACCCATCCACGACTTAATGACATAATTAACCCTGAAAATCTATAAATTACAACCCATGTCATCCATATATATATATCAACATATTCCTCAGATATGAGGATTAGGGTTTTGCTTTCCGGTTGCAGTAGGCTCAGCTTCAACTTCACCTCCCTCTTCTTCTTCTTCTTCTTCTTCTTCTTCTTCTTCTTCTTCTTCTTCTTCTTCTCCTTTTCTCTTCTCTCAGCCTCAGACTCATCGTACATCTCAGTTTACCGGACTCACCCCAGACCAAGAGGTACAACGCCACGTAGAGCAGCTCCCGCCGGAGGTCGTCGCCGCGGCGCCGCGAGACGATGGCGTTTGATCTGCGGCCGAGGTAGGCGCACCAGGAGGTGTAGTTTTCGAAGAGCTTGCAGCAGAGGACTCTCGGCTCGAGAACGTCGACGAGGTTCGGCGGCGGATGGAGGCGCATTTGGGAGTTGGCGAGGTGGAGGACCAGGTGCTCCCGCTGGTTGCGGACATTGTCGTCTTGGAAACCGAAGAAGATTTCGAGCCAGTTCACCAGGAGCCGCATCGCTCCGATCTCCTCCTCCGTCGCATCGACCAGATCTCCTCCTCCCCGAGCCCGACTCCAACTACGACTCCAATCTCCTCCTTCCCCGAGCCCGACTCCCTCACCGCCTCTCTCTCCAGCCGATCCTAGTTCGGCTTCTCCTCCGATTTCAAGCTCAGGCCGAGAACTTCTCCCTCCACCGATCGGAGCTGCTTTCGAGGTCGCCGTCGCTGCCCTCTTCTCCTCCTCCGCCTCTCTCTCTCTCTCTCTCTCTCTCTCTCTCTCTCTCTCTCTCTCTCTCTCTCTGTGTTTGTGTGTTGGTTTGATTTTGTATGTTGAGATTTTTACTTTGTGTGTTGGTTATGGTTGAGATCTGATCAGATCTGGCTCAGATCTTGATTACTGAGGCTCAGTAGTATTAGAAGCGCGGCGGATGTGGATTTTCTGAGGCTCAGTAGTATTAGAAGCGGGCGGAGGACGGCGGAGGTGGATTTTTCTGAGCCTCAGTGACATTAGAAGCGCGGCGGATGACGGCGGAGTTTCTGAGGCTCAGTGGTATTGAAGCACGGCGGATGACGGCGGAGCTTCTGAGGCTCAGTGGTATTAGATTGGAGATTTGAGGTTCAGTAGCATTAGAGATACATAGTTTGTATTTTTTTTTTTTGCTTCAATGAGGGTAATTTTGTAATTTATGAGTTAATAGATTTTGTTAATTTTGGATGGAAACCTGCTGGTGGTAATTTAAAAAATCAATCTTGCTATTGGTAAATATGAACACCAAATTGTAGTTATTGATAATTACCTCTCTCTTTTTTTAGAAGAAGAAGTGAACTTGTGTTCACATAAGATACAATTAGTACGGGAAACCTACTCAATAAAGCTACTGACAGGTTTGCCATGACAATCCTGAGAAAACGAGGGCTAGCTACTGCTAGTTGTTGTTGCCTCGTTGGGGGCTGATGGAGTTCGATCAGTCTTTACGTACTTCGATCAATCTGCTCATAACTTCAGCTGAACTAACTAGCTAGTACTGTTACCAACAATCCTTCTCTTTAAGCTTCAAACAGCGTCTCCATTCTTTGCCGGGAAGCCTATGATATGGATTCCAACAAAATTTGCGACGCGGCTCATTATTGAATATAGATTCGAATCCCAGTCCTACAAGGTACATGAGCATTAGCATCTATAAAGAACCAAGAGGCAGCTAGTAATTTCGTGCTCTGTAATATTTTCTCCTCTAGATCTGAGCAAGTTTTCAACAGTACTGAGATTAATTTGGATCATCAATGGAACCAAGGTCCAAAGAACCGAGGTTTTCCTGGTTGGATCTTCCTGAAGAGCTTGTTCCGTCCATCGCCAGACTCATTGGATCAGCGCGAGACTTTGTTACTTTCGGTGCAGTTTGTAAAACATGGAGCCGTGCCTTCACCAAAGAAGACTTCCTTGGTGGATTAACACATGAAGTTCCATTCCTTATGCTACCAGATTATTCAAAGAACACTCGGCGCAAGTGCTACAACCTTTCAAAAGGCAGGTTTTGCAGGCTCAATATTAGTATCCCGAAACCTAAAATAGAACCTCAACATCTGCTGCTAATGTGGTCATCTTGTTGTTCTTCTCTCGGATGGCTCATACTTCGACCACAATCTAGATATCGGAGCAACCCTAATGTATATCTGTTCCATCCTTTCAAAGATACCAAAATTGTGCTGCCAACTTATGGTGACGGAGTTAAGAAATTTGTGTTATCATCTAGTCCTTCTCTGACATCAGACTACATAGCCATGGTTTGTTATCCTTGTGTAAGAAAAGTGGCATTTTGGAGACCAAAAGACGAGGAATGGACTAGCATATCATTACCGTGGTCTTTCGGAGAGTGCTTTGATGATATAGCTTTCTATAATGGACAATTTCATGTGGTGGAAAGGTTTTCCTCATCTGGGAATCTCGTTGTTTGTGACATTGATGACCACAAAGCAGAAACAAGGGTCTTTGCTCCAAAGATGCCTTGTATTCTATGTTTTCATGGAAAGAAATCGGAGCAATCGTTCTTGGTAGAATCAGAGGGGGACTTACTAGTTTTCCGATATTATTCGGAGTCTCATAAAAAAACTGTAGGGTTTAGGGTTTTCAAGGTTCCATTTAATACCGACGGTTGGACGGAAGTAAAGACTTTGGGAAATAGAGCCTTGTTTCTGGGTGATAATAGTTCTTCTTTCTCCATAGAGACCTCACCAGACTACTCTAGATGTAAGGCTAATTGCATATACTTCACGACTGATCAAATTGGGTACACAGCAATGTGGTGTATATAGTATGAAAGATAGACAAGTCGAGCCACTCTTAAACAAGTTTTCTTGTTTCGTGAAACCATACATATGGACTCAGCCCAGTTTTTAAGGAGCTTCCCCTCCCTTGCCATACATACGGAAGTAAACCATACATATGAAAATATATTTATTCAAGTCGTTGTTGCCATAAAAACACGAGTAAGAGATCATTACCTAGCTTTAGCTACTTGCTACATTGTATGCTTGCCTTGCCTTGCTCAGAATACTATATGGTTCAGTCTTTGCTTCAACCTGTTCATCACTTCAGCTGATCCAACTAGTAGGGTTACCTACATTCCTTTTCTTTATGCTGGTAATATCATTTTCTTTCTTTGCCAAGAAGCATATGAGATGGTTGCCGAGCGCAGGGAACAAGGCCTCTGCTATCCAGTTGTTCATTTCTATGTTTTTTCTGTCGAGCTGTGCAGTTGTTCAGTTTAACATTTCTCATCTAGTCCAGACTTGTAGAATGTTACCAGTTGAGGGTTTTTTTTTATAACTTTTTTTTAAATTTTTTTTTTATTATTATTATTTTAAAAATAAAAATAAATGAAAACTAGGTGATGGTCCTCGGAAAATGGCCGGAGGAAAGGATTTACACAGCTTCAATCCTACAGCGATTGCAGTTCTGCTAGTTTTGTAGCAGATTTCCTGTTTCCAAGCAGAATGCCTCTGTAAACAACTAGTTAATAGGGCCGCGCTTTGCTGCGGCTCTGTAGATGAAAAATAAATGCTTGTGAAGAAGTAAATTACAGAATTAATGTATTGAACATAGTAACAGTTTTGTACAGGGAAGCAGTTTTGTTCATTGTTGTACTATTATTTGCTAACAGAAAGAACTGCAGACTTTGATGAAAAACTGGCTCTCACAAAAAGTAAACGAAACCTGTAAAAACATGAATCATAATGGAAATAAACAATAAAAAAAAAAACAAAAAATATAGAATTGATTTCATCGAGCACATCATAGAGAAACTTATGATCGCAATATGATCAATTTAAAATAAAAGGTAGAAACAGAAGGAAAAACATACGCAAGGCAATAAGATAACACAACTTTGCTGATAATTTTCCCCACCAAATGAACCCAAAGATCAAATGAAATCTGTAAGTGGAATATATTGAATGTTAATCCACTGAATAATTAGAATTTAACTACTTTGGTTTTGACTTTAATGTTTAATTTTATATGATTCATCCTAATCTATGTCCTCATCACTATCAACACAACAGTACAAAACTGAGAACAAAATTGAGAAGGCAAATGGAGCTGTATGAATCTACTCCACAGTCAATATGAACTCAAAGTAAGATATCATCACAAATGAGAAGTAAATCAAGTAATTAACCAAAAAGTGAGGCACCTTTAAATGAAACATTTAAGATGAAGGCCTACTGCCAAAAAAAGAGGAAGAAGCAATAGTCATATACCTTATTCTAAGCTGGTTGCAGTATACAACAGCTTATAGCCGGTCAAAATATACTCTGCCTAACAGAAAAGTCATGTGCTTGAAAGCTAATTGCTCCTCAAATTAAGACAGCTTAAGACTGTCAGAGAATAATACAATCAATTTGTCTTCGAAGCTGCCAAATTTTGTCAGTTAATAATAAGAGCTATTTTTTACGACTTACACAATAAACCTAAGTTAGACTTGAAAAACTAAATACATGTTATTTTGAGTGCGATTTGATACAAATTTTAAATTCAAAATTAGAAAAGATTCAAAAGATAAATGTAGGATAAATTTGAACTAATGAAAAAGTATATTTAAAATAGACTTCTTAAGTCAACGGTCAAAGTCAAACTTACTATTCACTTTACTGTTTAATCTTTTATTGTTACTATTCACTTTTTACTGTTACTATTTATTATTTACTGAATTACTATTTTACTGTTTACCCCTCACCTTTTACCATTTTACTTTTCACCTTTTTACCCTTCTTTTACCTTTCGCCGCCAGCACAGTAGCGCCGCCGCCACCGCCGGCGACAGCTCCGCCACGGGAGGCCAAAAACCCCTCCAATCGATTCCAAACTTCCACAACAGCGTCGCCACCACCCCAGGGACTCATCCCCGTCGTCCCCGCCACCAAAAACGACCGCAGCCGCCGCGAACGACGACCGACACGGCGGCCGTACCTCCCCCCACATCAAAATTTCCCCCAAATTCCACAAATTGAACACCAAAATACTCCAAACAACTTCCTAAGCATCAATTCAACCTCCAATTACACCAAAAACTTCAAAATCACCACCTCCACCGTAAATCACCAAAAACCCTAAAATTTCCAATTCTAATTCCTCCTCACCTGGGCTGACTCGGGCCAATTCCTACCATGGAATTGACGTGCGGGTCGAGACCTCCATTTCCCCCTTGAAATCGGGACGATTGGTGGCCGGAGGAGGGAGTTCCGGTCCGACACAATCGAACGCTCCTCCACCCAAAACCACCCGAACGGCGGCGATTTGGGCTGCACCGCCGCCACAGAAGAGGAAGGGAGGCCGAGCCGGTCCGAACGTGACCCTTGCGGAGGTCCAGTTCGGCGGGACGGCGGAATTCAGTGGAGGGGAGGAGAGATCGGGGCCGGCCTGATCGGAGGAGAGAAAGGGAGGAGAGAGAAAATGAGAAAAGAAAGAAAGGAAAAAAAATAGAAGGGAAGAATGAGTGTAATTAAAACGAAAAATGAGGACAAAACCGTAATGTGTCTCACCAGTGGCACCCACGTAAATCATCTCAAAAACAGGGGCAATTGCGATACTGTTCTTAGGAACAGTGCACGACCCGAGGCCGAATGTTATATAGTAAATAAACTCCAGAATGGTTTTGAGTTTTTCATTCTACTCATGCAAGTGTCCAGTTTACAGTCATAGTAACATGACACATGAACCTCCCAATTTTGTCAAAGCTCTACTGGTTTCAACTTGTGCCAAGTTCATATCATATTAAACATATTCTCAGAACACCATAACCAACACTAAGCACAGGATATATCTCAGCACAAATCTAACCAACAATTGTTCATGGTTTGAAGGTTATAATTACAATAATGACTAACGGGTAGAAGTACAGGAATTTAATAATAGATGTGCTATAACCCTGTACAGTATATCAGACATGCTATAACGAGTACAATACTACAATATATCAGACGCATGTATATGATATAATTGACTAATAATAAATAAACCATAATTGACTAACAAGGGCTTCTGATAACCTAACAAGTTAACATCACTCTTCAATTGATATTTCAGCATAAAACAAAACCATCACGTGCTACCATGATCATCCCGTGAAAAGGGAGATCATGTAAGGCAATGTTGTAAGCAATTGGCCTTCCCTTCCTATCTGTTGTAGTAATACTACCGTGGGCAGTTGAATCAAAGCAGTATGACATAATATTGCTCCTGAAATGAAAGACAACAGGTTTCAATTACAAAAAATCACCAAACTCATCATTAATAAACTACCCCATTGAGAACTGAGGAGAAAGAATTAACAATCTTGAGTGGGTCTAAAGTATTAATCATTGTTTATTTGTCCCTGGCTTCTTTTGATATCATTTTGAAAAGATCCTTAGTTATGTTCATTTTGATAATACTACTAATAAAGCTACATCATTTCCTTGCCCTTCAATTGATATTGACGAGTAATGACTGCTAGCTCAGGAAATCAACTGATGTGTTTACCTTTTTTTTTTTGAGAAGAAACTGATGTGTTTACTTATATACTAACAAACCTTGAATAGGATTAAAAGTAAGAGTACGCAAAAGTCCGCTACATTTTGAAGAGGAGCACCAATTATATCCAAAAACAGCACACACATATTCATCACCAAATTCTTAATGTCTTCAATCTCATTCCAACTCTGTAATCCATTATTACCGCATTCATGTCTTCAATATTCTCACTCAAACTATGTAATTCACTGTATTCTGTATATCTTCTGTAAAATTTGCATGTGAAGTGTTGGAAAAGAGAGAAAAGAAGAAACATACCTAATTTGAGCAGAAACAGAAACTTCCAATATCAGTGAGCTTTACGAAAGTCCAATACACCATGGATCCGACAGTAGCATCATTGAGATCAAATGTTCGAAGAATTAAGAGACCTACAGACCAACATAAGGCTGTCAACTGAATCCCACCATGGCACCATGGGTTTATCAACTGAGCTAGGAATGGTGTACATGTCCCCAGAAACATGCTTTGAGCCAAATGAATGAACGTGTTACAACTTGGGAGTAGCAAAGACATGAGGTATATTGAGGAATATCTAGAGGTGTTTTAGGAAACCACACAGTTATTTAAAAAGTAGATCATTGTTTGATTCATTACTCACATTCAATAATGATTTTGTATATTGTGCTCTCGGAAAAATATATAGGTTGTCTTCTATAGGGTTCAAATTAGGAGAGCATAAGCTACAGGTTGTTCTGCATAGTTCGATTGGTAAATCCATGGCACAAAACAAAAAACAAAAAAATCTCTGAGGATATTAATTGTGATGCTGCGATTTTAAATGTACTAAATGAACAGTTCAGAGGACAAGTACCTATCCCATATATTTTCATTTTCTCATAAGTTCAAACCACAGTTAATTACCACAATGTGCACACTGGTGAGTGGGAGGAAAAAAGATGACATTCCTTCAATATCATGCGAACACATTACAATATTTTTTTCTCTTTCTAGCATATCAAACTTGTTATAGGGTCACAAAAAACACAGTAGGACTACATACCTATATCGACTTGATCATGAATTCAAGACATAAAACTCAGCACACCAGTAGCCGACAGCACGTATAGAGTGGTTTCATCTTCATGTACAACTCCACTTGACCATCCTGTAAAACAAAACAAAAAAGGGAAAAAGGAAAAAGAAAGAAGAAGCAAGGCGTGATCCAACAGTGTCTGCTCCTTCAATGTCGGGCAATACTTTAAGCATATTGACTAATAGCACACATGAGAAGGGCTCCTCCTTATCATGATGACAAGTTTGGAAGCTGAAGTATTAAATATGGGACGACAAACAATAAGTCCGTGTGTGTGTGTGTAAATATATAAACATGAAGCCAACTATAGATTAGGATGCCAACTTAAGGTAGGTTAGGCTCGTAAGTCTCTACTATTGCTAGACGGAATCCAGTATTTTTCAGAGTATATTCATTTATGTACCGTTCAATAAAAGTTTCGGATCTCGACGATCTGACTACACTACTCTAAGTCTAAGATTGTTAAAAAGGATTCATCAAATGGCTGAACATACAAGTACAATGCTGTCTTTGGTCTGCCTACTTTCCGGTCCCAACTGTGTCCATGATTATGGCTGAACAGCATATACTTAACCGTAGACAAATCGTTGTCATCATTCTAAAACATCTTGACAGAACCTCCTCCAATTAGGCAATTACAGATTGCCCTCTTCATTTGCCACCTGATCATACTGTATGATTAATTAACACAGCCACATGCGGAAACTTTTGAACATAACAATAGCAAAGATTCATGCAGAGACTTCACCTGAGGTGTACTGAAGTTGGTGAAAGTGTCAGGTCCACGCAGTAGAACAGCTGCTTTGTCGTAAACCATAGCTGCATCCTCAGCCGTATCAAATGTACCCAACCATAGCCGTCTTCCACTATGAGGCTCTCTAATCTCAGCTGCCCATTTTCCCCAGGGTCTCTGCCTCACTCCTAGGAACTTGTTCTTGTTTGCCCGTGCCTTCGCACCGCAGAACTTCTTCCAGGTTGTCTGTGCCTTTAACATTCGGCAGGTAGCTGGAAGTCCAGATTTTCCGCCAGTCTTCTTCCGCCACATCCTTGTTGTCCTGCTCCTCCAAACACCAGTATCAAATTTGTTGGGGGAGGACTCGATCATAATCTCATTGATGAACTTTTTGACTCGGTGACGAGTTGCCGAGGGCTCAGCCTCTTCATCGCTGGAGGACTCTGTTGCATCACCATCAGTGACAGATATCCGTACAAGTCTTGGCTTGATCAACTTGGCCTCCATCTGAGTGTGCTGATCTACCTAGTAGGTGACATACATATCAGTTTGGTGTTTAAGCAATAATATCATCTAGCATAACATGTAAAGAGAAGATTCAGATATGAGCCAAAAATAACTGAAGGAAATTCTTACTTCAGTACTTCCACCTCCATCAATCAAACCACCAATACTTTGATCCAAACTGCGCCCGATTAATCAAAACTTATCGGATTAGTTTACTGAAACCATCATAAAACAAAGTGCAAACTACTAAATTGCGCATTCTACTTAACTCACCTCTTTGATGCCTCATGGACTAGGTTCCCAGCATCACCCTTGAGACCATCCTCTATAATTGGCACTGCACGCCCATGCAATCCTTTTTTTAATTTTAACTTGACCTTTAACTTCTTTGTTAGATCTTGGCCCATACTGTCCAATTTTTCAGAAAGCTTTTCATGTGCTTGAAGAAAGCTGCATGTGATTGTATGGACCAAAATTAGATTCATTGCACTAGGTGACAAAATCATAGAACACTTAAAACTGATGATTGTGAAGAATCTTATGTGTTCTGGATGAAAGGGCAGCCTGGGAAAAAGGAAAAGGAAAAATAGGGACAGAACTGCAAATAATAATTTTCACTACACACCTCTTTGATGCCTCAAGGACTAGGTGGCCAGCATCATCCTTGGGACTGTCACATTGAAATGATACTGCACCCCCATCCAACGCTTTTGATTTTTTAGTTGCACTTTGGCCCATATTGCCCAATGTCTTAGAACGCTTTTCCTGAGGAAATCTGCATGTATTATAAGTCAAAATTTCAGTTTGGTTACATTTAGAACTAACTGCTGAGTTGGGAATAGTCTCAACTTGGACTCTATAGTCTCTAACATGAAAAAACAAACACCAAGAGGAGCAGAGGAATATAGAATAACTTTAGCTTCAGATACCTAGTCGATGGTTCAAGGACCAGGTGCCTAGCAACACCCTTGCGACTATCCAATCCAACTGGTACTGCACGCCCATTGTGGCCCGTATTGTCCAACTTTTTGGCATGCTTTTCAGGAGCTTGGAGAAAACTGTGACTGATCATAAAACCAACATTTAATATCGTTGTATTAGCTTACAGCAACAGACCTGTGTTAGGGTCTCAGGGGGTCCAGACCCTTACCAGTTTTGTGTAGCTTCCTCAAGCATCAAAGCATATATACTATATTTAAACCCCTCCTATATTTAATCTTTCCTTTTTCTTTTAATAGAGACTTGATATCCTTAATATTTCCTTTTGTATTTGGTTTATATTTACTATTTTTAAGCAAGTATCAAACATTGAATTCTTATCTGGAAAGACCTCAAATATAGTTGTAAAAACTAAAAAGACATTAACTACTGTTGGTTTGCTCATTTATATACTTCAATTTTAAATCCGAGAAGAACTTTTAATCCTGGTTCCACCCACACATTAGTTTTATCCTAATGAGGGAAAGAAAGAAGGGACAAAAATTACAGAAAAAAGAAAGAAGGAAAAAGGAAGAGAAGACATATGGAGCAGAGCAACAAACACCAAGAGGAGCAGAGGAATATAGAATAACTTCAGCTCCAGATACCTCTTTGGTGCTTTAAGGACTGGGTGCGTAGCATCACCCTTGGAGCTGTCCGATCCAACTGGTACTGCACGTCGATCTTGGCCCGTACTGTCCAATATTTTGGCATGCTTTTCCGGAGCTTGAAGGAAATTGCCCCTGTCCATGATATCAAACATTTAGTATCGTTACAATTGGCACCCACAATGAGGGGAGAGGGAAAAAAGATGAAGAGAGATAAAGTGAGCACAGGCAAAGATAATGAATTTAGATCCACACACCTCTTTGATGCTTCAAGGACCACCTCCCTAGCATCATCCTTGGGACTCTTATTTTCCAGTGCTCTCATTTCCAGTCTCTTTAACTTGAACTTTAACCTATTTGTTACATCTTGGCCCATATTGACAAATGGTCTGGAAAGCTTTTCCTGTGCTTGAAAACTGCACCTGTTCATAAGATTGAAATTTGTTTGGTTACATTTAGGGACAACCTAGAAACTGCTGAGTGGCTGATAGTTTAAATATAATACTTCAGCTCCGAAAGAGTCTCATACCTTTTTGATGACCCAAGGACTACGTGCCCAGCATCACAGTTAGGACTCCCATATCCAACTGGTACTGCATTCCCATTCATCACCTTTAGCTTCATCACGACATCTTGCCCCATATTCTCGATTCCTGGAATTAACCGTCACAAACTGTGCTCACAGTCCAGTTAATCTTCAATAACTCTTCACAGCTGCATACATAGAATGTAATACTGCTGAGTTTATATATCACAATTTAAAACTTAGCAAATAAAACACCTAACGGCAAAAGATTTTCGATCACAATTCACAAACAATGACTGAACAAAACTTCCAAAATTTCCACAACTCCGAATATGCTCATTAACCAAGTTAATACATGCCAAATATGTACAATGTAAAAGTTAACAACCTAAAATTCAACGGTAAACGATTTTCAAAGACAAAAATTAGTCAATGAATCAAAAAAAAAACATTTCCAAATTTTCCCAACTCGGACCATGCTCAAATCGAAGATTGATCTTTGTCCAAGTAACGAAAGCTTCATAATCACCATTTCCATCACCACACGCACACACCAAACCTTCTAACCTCCACAATTCATCATCAGCTAGTTTAAATTAACCTCCTAACTCTTCAAACTTTCAATTCATCAATTCATATATCTGTTTCCTCAAGCATCCTAAACATCTTAAAATTCAGCTTCGCAATCAATCAAATCATCCGTTTCTAATTTCTGATCATAAACATTCACATCCAAACATTTAACAATAGCTGAGGACAAATTTTACATTACCTGAAGAGAAACCCTAACCCTAGCGCTTCACCGGCACAGCCTTCACTACCGGAGTCGCGGAATTCTGGAAATTCAGTCGGAGATAAAAGGAGGCTTAAGCAGAGGAAGAGGTGACAGTTGAGTTGAAGAAAGGCAGAGAGAAGCTGCGGCGAGCTGAGCTGAGTTGAGCTGACCGAGGAGGATGATCAATTAGGCGGAATTGTTCTGAGCCATAGCTTGGAGAAGAAGAGAGGGCTTTCTGGTAATTTCGGTTAGCTGAAAGAGAGAT
The DNA here is from genome assembly GCA_963682095.1 of Potentilla sterilis. Classification (NCBI taxonomy): domain Eukaryota; kingdom Viridiplantae; phylum Streptophyta; class Magnoliopsida; order Rosales; family Rosaceae; genus Potentilla; species Potentilla sterilis. Next base: position 41,823,598 of record OY821760.1, on the reverse strand, counting down.
TCTTCGGAATATGAAATTTGTGAGCGGTGGACTGGGAAAGTTTGAGAGAGAGAGAATTTGAAGGAAGAGAGAGAGTCGGTGAATTTGAAAGAGTGGGTGGAATCGGGTTTTGTTGTGCTGGAATGTTCGTTTTAGAGGACAGATGTCAATAAATTAGATGAGGAGGCATGGAGGGAAGGAGAGAGGGGTGTCACGATAATTATTTTTATTCGGGCGAATATCCGTTCCTCCTTTTTTGTTAAATTTAATCTCAGAAATTTTATGGTCCTGGATACGGTTTCTTTTTTTATTTTCTTTAGCTTAAAAAAGAAAGTTTTATTTTTCTTATTTGAAAATAAATGAGAAAAAAGGTAAATTTTTATGTTTTTTTTTTCTCTTTATATGAACATTTGATTTAATAAATAACAAACTGCACAAAAGTACCTAATAGTATAACAAAAAGACTGCCTAAATGATTTTTTGTTTAAAAATGATTAGAAATGAGTTTCTTGTGTTTGTAAATTTAGTCCGGTATTACTGTGTAATTAACTAATTAATAAATGCAGACAAATGCAGTTAGACCACAACTGATTTTCAAAAAAGATTTTAGACAACTGATTCAGTTGCAGCCTTTCCATTTCAGCATTCTGGGGTGTCTGAATATTTAACCAAATTTGACCCGATGTGACTTCTGACTGTACTTATATAGATAATGGATTTTTTTAGTAAGTTTATCTAATTTTGGATAATCACCTAATTCCTTTGTACTAATCCTAATTATTTATGTGTGAAAGCATTTTACAGGGTTTGTGTATCAACTGATGATCAACCAAACCTAAACAAGACATGATGAGTTCAAATCATGTCAAAACCCCAACTGAAGTAACACTTAACAACGCCAAGATGTTGTATGATGAAAACCATAGCCATTGCTACAGCCATTTCAACTAAAGATTTGTATTCCTTTCCTGAAATTCTACAGATGAAAATGTAAAATCAGTGAAATGTTGTTGGCCTCACTCTGGCCAGCTGCACATCGAAACAATCCTCTTTGAACTTTGTTTGTATCAACTTTCTGCCTGGAAAAAAAAATGCTTGTATACTGCTTGAATCTAATCAACAATGGCATCGAAAGATGAGCTGTATATGAGTAGTCTTCCCTTTCTTTTATATACTGGTAGGGATCAATATTTGTATGGCAAGTTATATCACACAGCTGCAGATTGCTCCTGAAATCATCAAGCTTGTACTTTAGTTCAAGAGTAAAACTACCAGAGAGGGAAGGAAGAAGAGTTTTCCATTATCAGGTTCAAAGAAAGTGAAATGCAGCCATAACTTGTATTAATAAAGTGCCAGGATATTCATCTGGACCAGTTTTTGGATATGTGCAAAGCTCAAAGAGGATAAGGTGTAGTAATAATCAGATAGACTTGGAAGAGACTTCATACATCTTAGGGGAGTTGACTATATTTCATTCAGATGTAGGAGGTGAGCCTCATTTCTTATTGACTGTAATGTGCAATTATAGACAAATTTATCAAGGAGGAGCAGTTAGTGTACACAGACCTGGAACCACGGAGGAGCAGCAAAACTTTCGCTCATCAATGTGCTCCACATCAAGCCCAATAAACCATGATCCAGCACTAACATCATCATGAGCATATGTACGAAGAATAGACCTGCAAACCAACAAAAGGCTATCACCTAAATGACACCAATACGTGTGCTTTGTGTGCGTTCAACATGATAGTATCAAAGAAAAATATTAGAAGGGGGCAGAGGTACCTATTTATTGATACAAACTGAGCTAATGCTCTAGAAATGGCATAAATTTCACCAGATGCATGTCTAGGGTATCTGCAACAGACAATTATGAGCCAAAGGGAAAACTATCAAATGACGAGAATTAAAGTAGCAAAGACAAGTGCTAAAAACCTATTTAACACAGATTATATAGAATAACTTTGCCTAAATATGAGTGAGAGAGAGAGAGAGAGAGAGAGAGATTAAGAGATTCTCTATCAAGGCTAAAGTCAAATATTTTTGGCTTACGATTTTGTGTCGCCAAATTTCCACCAGTCTGGTTCATACCACTTGTTTGTCCTGTTATTAAGAGCACATAAAAAACTTAAACCTAATTCCATTGTCTTGTAACTATAAAAGCTTTCATCAGATAGAGCATATACTCTGCACGTACGGTTCAGAAAAAACATCGCCTGATTTCATGCACCCAATGTAGACACGAGGCTTATTTAAATAAGATGTTAGTGTTGCTCCAAGGATATCTGCATCCGAAAGAAGGAAATGCAATGATTAGCATGTACTTCCTGTAATCAGTACTGGTCAAAACAATGAAATATATTTCCAATGCTACAATTGCCTCATGTTATTTGCCTACACCAGAATTTATCAATCAAACATCTCATGTCTGAACTATTCTGAAGTAGGACTTTAAGATAAATAATAACAGGTCTTTGCAGCGAGATTATTTAGCTGAAATATTGGCATAATCAAATCTCTAAATTGATACTATATTATTGGGATAAAAGACAAATTGGAAAGCAAAATTCCCTGAAGTTATAATGCATATACGTTTTAATTTAAAGTCTTTTCTTTTTTTAATATTCTGCGGGTAGGATGTGAAAGTGTCCTGAACATCCAGTAATCTTCTTCATTACCAAGAAAATTATATAGGTCTACATACCAATATTAACAAAAACATCATCATTGACCTTGACATAAAACTCAGCATCCCAGCTCTCTACAGCATGAATAAAGAATGATTTCATCTTTTTTGGACCCTCCTCAGATGCCTCTACTTGACCATCCTGTAAAGCAAATGGAAGGAATCAATAAAACACAAAAATATACAGTGGTAGCCATACGAAATATTCATAAACATGAACACATATGCTTAGTTACTTATATACACATACATACATGAAGTTGACTAGATACCTACAATAGATAAGTTCATTACTCTCTGCTAAAAATATAAACTTCAACTATAGCTCAAAGAGAATCTTGTACTCTTATGGGATTTTAACATGGTGAATCCCTTTGCTTCTGTATAACCAATAATTAAGACATCGACAATATGATTGAACCAAAATAATACTGTTAGGAAAAAATACCAAATGATTGAACATACAAGAACAATGAAGTCTTTGGTCTGCCTGCTTTCACTGTCGATTTGCTTGTCCAAACTGTCTCCACGATTTGGGCTGCAAGATATACACACTTAACTGAACAGAGAACTCTTAGACTTTTTCTTGTCATCATTCTAAATGATCATATACAGACCTTCTTCCAATTACAAATCACACAACGATGCCCTTTTCATCTGCCAGTTTTTTCAATGCTGCACCTGTATATATTTTATATTCAAATTAATAAACAGGGCACAAATCTGAAGGTACCAATATCATATCCAGATATAAATCTTCGAAGTAACAACTGCAGACATGCTAAAATCAAATTATTTATCAATTTTTAATTTTGATTTCACATGTAAGAAATGGAACTAAGACAATGAACCATAATAGAGATAAACTAAAAGCCATAAAAGAAGCGCAGATACTGTCTTCTACAAAATTCGTAATACAGTCAATGTCCTTATATCATGAAATTCCAGGAGTCCATTCGAACTAAAGAAGTGGATATCCACTTAACCAGTCTTTTACTTATCAACCCCCCCCCCCCCCCCCCCCCTAAGTCATAGACTAACTTGAATGCTATCAATTCAAAATGGTAACCACAAAATGCATCAACTAGAAAATCAGTTGGAGTCCCTGAGACAGTAAACTTTAAAATGATATATTAAACCTCATATCATACGGGACGGGCAGAAGAAGTAAACAATGAAACTTGCAAGTTATTACCAGTAGGCATCCACGCCATACGAATTGCATTCCTATTCTTCTTGCGACCAAACGTCGTAAAAATTCCTACAACTGCTAGAATCCTCTTCCTAGAACCAGCCTTCCGGTTCTCCAACAAGCTCTTCGGAACAAAGCCTTCTTTCCTTGCTGCGGCCAGTTCCATCTCTACAGCGGCCAACTTCTTCTGTTGCTCCCTATAAAACAGTGATCATCATTTACCACAGTAAAATCAAGAATTCAAACACTCAAAAGCCAAAAAAAGGCTCCTTCTACAGAATACATAAGCTCAATTTACCTGCAAGCTATAATCTTAAGCGTATCATCGACAGATATAGCAGTGTGGACCTGAACATTGGAAAATGCTTCTGACTAGTTAATCATTTCTTTAATTACAATTATTAAAAAAAAATTGCGGATAAAGTATTTAGATTACCTGACTATTTCGTTTATCAATTTGCTGAATCAAATGAACCCTAGCTTCAGCATCCTGCCACAGACTGTGAATATGACAAAAAAAATCCATCACGTTTTGGAACAAAGAATTGAAATTGAATTGAGGAAAGCATAAATTAGAGCTGAAAGAGCGAAGATTGGAATGACTGACCGGCCGGCGACGTAAACTGCGGCCATGGTGGAGAGCATGGCGAAGAGGAGAGCTGAAATTCTGGAGTGAAAAGACGATAGCCGGTTCTGCGACGGCCGGCTATGCATGGTGTGGAGAAACGGAGAGAGAGCTTGTTGCTTCAGTTGAGTCGGATCTGAGAGGTTGATGGAGGTGTGTGTGACTTTGATGAGCTAGAACAAGGGAGGAGGATGAATGAGAAAGACGTTGTAACTGACTAACTGAATACGAATTGCTCCACAGTAACGGGGCTCTGGGAAGTTTTTGGAAGTAAATACATGCATACTTCTCTCAAAAGTGTAAAGGAAGCAACATCTGGTAAATACATCATACCCAATTTTCGTTAGATTGGTTAAAATAATTTCAAACTTTTTGAATTGGGATAAAATTAATTGTCACTTTGAATTAGGATAAAATAGTAGTTAATTAATTATCACTAAATATTAGAGGGGGAATGCGCGACTCTAGTGTGTGAGATGTTCTACTTGCTATCATATAGTATATATAGGTATTGAAATGAGTTTATTTTTGGATAGAATCAACAACAACAGTTTCATTAAAAGCTTTCTAGGCCCATAAACTAATCTGCACCGGGAATCTTGTCAGAAAATTTCCTATCCATGGCCATCAAGAATAAATTATAATTTAACTCCAATTAGAGTCAACGAATAAATTGAGATTTAACTCCAATTACAGTCGGTGAGATTTAAACCTGAGTGTGAGAGATTCTCACACCAACACTCTTACCAACTCGACCACCTGTGGTAGTTAAAATGAGTTTATATCTTATATCAATATTAGTGATCGACTTTCAATAGACAGTTAACTCGATATCAGAGAAATATGAGTTTAGAATAATCCTCATACGGATTGTTTGATTCTTTCAACTCCAGTTGTCTTCGATTTGCCTATTCCATTATGGTTGTCTCCAATTTTGAGCCAAAATAAACATAATCTAAGTATGTTCATTGTGAGGTTATAATTCCCTTCATATTGAACAAACATATTAATCTTTTAAGCAAAATTGTTAAATTACAAAAAGTAAATCGATAAAAAGACAAGAGTCCTTATTGTGGCGCATCCATTACACAATATTAGACCAGAGTCATATGGTTGCTGGATCGATATTTCATTGACCTCTATTTTCTCTTCTCGCATTCATCGTGTGATGCTTTTTGTAAGTATTGGATAAATGTTTTTCTTTTTAATTTTAGAATTTGTTTTTTCCTGAGAAGATAATATTGGATTTCATTTATGGCCTAAAAGTTAAAAAAAAAAGAAGAAGACTTTTGGTGTCATTGGTGATTCTCACACCAATAAAAGCCGGTTGGACTCTCTCTCTGTCTACGGTTTCTGATTCACGAGTTCTACTACTCCGGAGATAAAGGCTCACAGTGACTCTGTGTTAGAAAACAGATAGACTCGATCTTCTCCGATTCAAACTCCGGGCCTTCGCCACCATGAACGACACCGATGTCTCCAAGCAGATCCAGCAGATGGTGAGGTTCATTCGCCAAGAAGCCGAGGAAAAGGCCAACGAGATCTCCGTCTCCGCGGAAGAAGTAAAACTACTTCCCCCAATTCTGATTCTTCTCAGTTCATTTTTAAATTGTACTATTTTCAGCTTAGTCTTTGATCTGGTTATGTAAATTGATGCTCAAAATCGAGATTGGTTATCTGATTGTGTGTTGCTTTTTGGCAGGAATTCAACATTGAGAAGCTGCAGCTGGTTGAGGCTGAGAAGAAGAAGATCAGGCAGGAGTATGAGAAGAAGGAGAAGCAAGTCGAAGTCCGAAAGAAGATGTATACTTACTTAAACCTTCATCATTATATATCTGTTCATGATCTGGATTTGTGTGATTGTTAAATGTGGTTTTGATTGTTAGGTTACTCTTTGTGTGGTTTAGGTTAACTGATTTTAGGAACTTGGAGAGTTTGGAATTGTTCCGAATCGGTTAGCTTCTGTAAATTTTGTTGATTTATAGGAAATTAGCTTGAAAGAGTCGTATGGAGAAATTGTATTGTACTCACTATCAGATGTGTATTTAGTGCTGGTGAATTTTATCTAGATCAAATTGCATTGGGTAGCCATAAAATTCGAACAAGACCTTGGGATGTGAAATCTTGTTTAATTCAATTTGGTAGTTGGTGGAGGGGTTTGTGCGAATTGGAGAGGTGTGGGTGAGTAACAGGTTGTTTTAATTGGCTTTTGCAGTGAGTATTCCATGCAGCTCAATGCTTCTCGTATTAAAGTTCTTCAAGCTCAAGATGATGTGATCAACTCCATGAAGGAGGCTGCATCCAAGGAGCTTCTGAATGTGAGCAAAGATCATCATGGGTATACAAAACTTCTGAAAGATCTTATCATTCAGGTATGTTGACCTGTTATTTCGATATGCATGACTATGCAATCTACCCAGCAGTTTTTTACGTGTTAAACTGCTAGCAAGAATAAGTGTGTGGTTTGTTGCATGATCAAACACATTTAGTAGGTGATCCCAATATACATTTAAGATTGTGAACCCTTATGACCTAATTGTGGTGGCAACTGCTTGAGCTTGAAGATAATTCACGGTGATGTTTCATATCATTTTACTGAGTATGCTTGCTTGAAGCCCGAAGATTTATATTTTACTCAAATATTTTGCATGCTTTTATGGATAAATCAGTCATTGACATTCATTACTGAAAACTAATGATTTTGTTACAGAACTTGCTCAGGCTGAAAGAGCCTGCTGTTTTGTTGCGTTGTCGCAAAGATGACCTGCATCTGGTGGAGTCTGTTCTTGAAGCAGCAGCAAAGGAATATGCGGAGAAAAGAGATGTTCATGCACCAGAGATCATAGTTGACCACACTGTCTATCTTCCACCTGCTCCAACCCATCATAATCCCCATGTTAATTCCTGGTATTTTCTTGGTCTGCCTTAATTTTATACCAAGCTATAGGTCTTCTAGCCATTGTAGTAGGACTGTATGAGTTGCAACTTCACCAATTACGAAGCACCTTGCAATTAGGATATGATTTGATTTGGCTTGCTAAATATCTAGCTTCTCAAAATAATTCCTGTTCTTATAGAAGAATCATGAATGATAGAATCACTGATGAATATTTCCGCTCTTTCAGTGCTGGAGGTGTAGTCTTGGCTTCTCGAGATGGGAAGATTGTGTGTGAGAACACTCTCGATGCACGGTTGGATGTTGTATTCCGTAAAAAACTTCCTGAGGTATTTCTCTCGCAATTTTTATTACAATGTTTACTTAGGACTGGGCACCCAAGGCATAGATCACATGACCTGTGTTGCCATACGTAATCAACATCATCATGCATTTTGAAACAACACTGAAACTGAGATTTTATTCTTTCTGCAGATCCGCAGAAGGCTCTTTGGTGAGGTTGTTGCATAATGGGAAGAATTGTATTGTGTATTACCCCAAGTTATGAGTCCCTAGCGTGGTCTTTGACCAAAGGATCTTTGTTCAGTTGCTATTTGTGTACTTCCAATTTTCTTGTTATCTTAATAACTTTTATCTGTGGTAAAATAGTTTAGCCATCATTTTCTATGGTGTTCATATGGTCTGGGGCATGGCAGTGTACTCATTCTTATCATTACTTTGATATTAATAAAAGTTTGCAGCTATAGTTTCCTATCTCATTGGTAGTATTGCTCTTCTACACTGGTCGGTGTGGCAAGACATATGAGCCATATATTGTTGTTGTAGAATAATTGAATCTTGCAGATTTCATTTTCAGAGGATGCTTCCTGATGTTTTGTCGTGGACATAATCATGTACATTGGCCATTATAGTTGATTGCTATAAGGCCAAATGACCATGTTACCTCTCTTATCCAGAAATCGTCGATGTCATTCTTTGGACCCCTGCCTCTATTTATAAATTAGATTTGGGTTAAGGCTTGGATTAAGTACTTTTAAAGTGATGATCTTAAATAAGACAGATTAAAGAAAAAGTGGAAAATACAGATGAAACGCACCGTTTCGAGGTCTCAGTAAATCTGTAGACCCCTATAAAACAGATCAGCCTACAGTTCCCTTCTCTGCTCTGCGAAACAGACGCCACCGACTCTTCTCTCTTCTCTCTTCTCTCTTTTGCGCAGGTAAGTATATCTCGAAGCTGATCGTCGTCATAAAATCTTACCCATTCTTTGTTCAGATTTATCTTATACTGTTAATAACTTGTTCGTTGTTCTGTATTAGTTTGTTTCATAATCTAAAACCTTTTGCTATAATTCTTCGAGTTTTAGGTATAAGTTTTGGTATCAATTGATAAATAAAATCGAGTTGGCTAAAAATAAAAGATCGAATTTGGCTCTTATATGCTTGGTAGAATTCATATAAAATAATCATTCCCTGTTGTTAATCCCTGAATTCAATTGCCACAATGTTATGTTTTCTGTTGAATTTCCCAGCATAAAAAGCATATATTGGGATTTCACAAGTTACTGATGCCCCACATTTTTCCCCATTTGCATCAGTTCCTTTACATATGGCCATTATGGCGAGACATTATTTCCGGAGCTAAATTGGATACACATGTCCATGTCTTTTGGTGTTAAAAAAAAGGAATGAAACCGGACAACAACGTACACCAAAAGGCATGGACATGTGGATCCAATTTAGTCTCTACAAAGTCACCAGGAGCTGCCTGGTTGAGGTTCCGACTCGGTTTATTGATGGTCCAGAAAACTACATAACTCATACAAATATTTATGTGCGTCTGAGAGACGTCAAGAAGTTGTCTGAAAGGAGGAGTAGGTATACACACTCACACAGGTCATGGCTGATAAACTTTCCAGCATATATGAGCACGCAACTTTTCCGTGTGATTGACAAATTGACATATTGATAAGACGAAGTAGGGTAGTATATTTGCTAATTGTGAAAACACAAGGTAGCAGCAAATTAGCAAAATCAATACTTACAATGAAAATTTATGGAATACGCTGACGTAAAGTCACGCCTAACCCTTCTATTAAACGGAAGGACATAATGGGTATTTCCGTTTAACGTGGTAAATGAGGTTTTAACCTTGACCAAATGAAAACGTCCATGTATTCCAGCCCCTTTCATTGACACTAAGATCAAGGCTAGGTATTTACAGTATAAGTATGATTAATCGACATCCTAGTGTCACCAAGTTCAAGATCAATTTCATGGTTGGGGTTTAGGACTATCAGACTATGTATGATTAATTTGTTGGTCAATTTTTTGTTAATAGGTTTTGAACTTTCGGTTTTGTGAGATTTATTTAGTTCTATCTTAACCACTCGAATCACTATATAGTGGATGGTTGAACTGTTGAACATCGACTGCGGGAACAATGCTGCAGAGCGAGTCGATCTCACAAATCTACTGACACGAGTCACCGACAAGGACTTGATCCAAAGGGGCATCAACAAAGAAGTTCCTTAAAAGCAATCACTTGCATGAAGAAATGAACTCCGTCCGATCATTCCCAAATCAGACACAACAAAATTGGGAATGATGGTACATTTGAGAGTTGAGACTCATATGATCATATCAATGGCAAAAAATGGTCGTATCAGTGTTCATTTCACCAAATGCAAGGTGATCGATCACATTCCCTTCATCGTGGAGGGTACAACGATTAACGTGGACATTGGCCCCGGCTAGCTAGTAGCTCCAATTCTTTTGTGCGCAAATTTGCATTACACACTAATTTGATGAACGTATCTTTCATGTCATTGTTTCTATTATATTTGTCATTATCTAGTTAGCTAATATCTACACTCTACGGTACTAAACCACACTAAGTGACTAAGAAAACAAGATTTCCTTGCTTCCTCTAATTGTTTGTAGTCATCAAATGGTAAAATTACCTTAATATTTTTGTCAAGAAAAGTCTAGCTAGTGCGCGCTGGATTGCTAGAATATGGTTCAAGTTAACGATTTGCTTTGTTCTGTTGTGGATAAAGACCAGACCACACATTGTTCATTTTCAATTAAAAATATAGTGGAAAAAGACATGCAAGATGTTAAACTAGTTAGGGGTTAGCATTGTATTCAAGAACACCAAGCAAGATTGCATTCAAGCACACCGAGCAGCTCCGTAATTAGACAAGCTAATGCTAAACTGAATTTGACAACGGGTTAGGTTCCGTAACGGACAACAAGTATCTTAGATCATACGAACAAGTAGCTCAAACACTGCTTCAAAAGTAAATTGTGTTTCCAATCAAATATAAGAAGTGCGCAAGAAAGTAATGAACGTGGACTAGTGTATCAGAAGCTAGAGCTTTCGCTGCATATATAAACTTTGCAAGCAACAAACATACAAGGGCAGAAGGACAGACTTGAAGTGCTCGAAATGTGAAAGCATAAGTAGAAGTGGTAAAGGTCACACGAGAGAATCACTCTGCAAAGTATAATGATTGGCAAAGAGCACAAAGAACCACTATGCAAAGAAGACCATTCACTGCAAATCCTAAGACAAATCTGAGCAGCATATTTGAAGAGCTGATGGACTTTACCACCGATCTAATCACTCTCATCAACTTTGCAAACTTCCATAAGAATAAGCAAGATAGCATGTAACTGCTCTACTAGGAAAAAATTTGTAGGCTTCTTGGAAAATTCAAACTTTGTTTATGCAAATGACATTCAAGGTATCATTTGTGCTCTCTCAACTGCTCTAAACATTAGTAAAAGTGGTGATTTTTGAATAGTGGATTTAGGTGCCTCATAACATATAACAAACAACTGCATCACTCTCTTTGATTTTGAAAAACTTGCAAAACCTTCTCATGCCTCAATAGCTAATGACAACAATGTTCCCATTTTTTGAAAACGAAACTAAAGCTATTTTAAGATTGCATTGAGTCTATTGCTTTGTTTGTCCCAACATTCTCATTTAAACTTCTAGGTGTGGAAAAGTTAACTCGTTTACTCAACTGTCCAGCTATTTTTATTCTCATAACATTATTTTCGGGATCGAGTCACAGAGATGAAGATTGGTGAATGATTCTTCTTGAATGATTTTTAATACATCTCCCCTTCTCAAAGTTTTTCAAATTGTTTTCCACTTGACTCCAACTCTGCAACTCTGCAACTCTGCAACAAATGTAGCACAAGCGTCTTGCTCATCCTTATTTTCTTGTTTTGTTTAACAATTTTTCCTAATTTTTGTAAAGTTCCTGATAAATGTGAGATCTGCAGTGTCACTCTGTCGATATAAACTTTGAAACATTTTTGATAACTGTTTAGAATAAGGTTTGTATAAATAATTTTTTTATAAATTTTTTATTTATTAAATTATTTTTTTATAGAATAAGAGTACCAAAGTAAGGTACGAAATTGGTCGGGTATTGTGGGTGACCTATATCAGCCCAAGCGAGGCTGTTCCTTTATCACAGTCGTCAATCTCTCTGGCACCGACCTAAATCGCTCGTCGCCAACAAAGTGTTCTCTGTCATCTACTTTAGACTATAGTAAGTACAATGCTTCGAACCCTCCAACTTTATCTTGCTTTAGTCTTCGACTCTGTTCTATGGTACATTAGATTTTGTCTCCAACTGCATGATTTTCGATTCTATTAATAATTTCTCAACTGCTGTTCATGTTTTGTTTCTGGGTTTACCTCAGCCTTTTAGAAAACTCAGTCAGTTTGGTCTGCCAGTGGGTTATTCTTCAGAAGAAAAATAAAAAAGATTGGATTTTTAGGCAAAAGTTTGAATCTTTATTCTAGGCTAGATGTGAATTGGTGATTAGGCAATCCGGGTCTCGTATTGATAATCTGTTAAGGCGTTTTTGAACCTGCCATTTTTTCTGAGATTGTTATTTTGTCATTAGTTTCTTCATTTTTCGTAGCTACAAGTCACCTTGGCTAGTTAACTGATTAATGTGATTGTTGTTGTTCAACTATGCAGAGCTTGAAAGGTTTGAAGTAGTTTGATTCTTGACCTGAGACACTTATGAATGGCGTGGAGAGAGCTTAGCAAAAAGGTAACTTTCATGTCGCAAATGATTACTTAGTTAATGTGGAGTTTAGTTCTTATAGAGATATACTTGCTCGTAGCTAATGCTGCACCTGCACTTCCTGAAAGTGCTTTCGTTTTGGTTCACTCGGTTCTGAGTTTATATCAGCCAGTGTGCAAAGAGCAGTTGCTGATTGGAATTTTGGATTGGCTCATAATCTTGTTTCTCATTATTTAGCCTGCAAATTGTTCGTCTTGTTAGCTTAGCTAGGATGGCTACTCGAAACCCTTCCCCAATTAATCGTCATAAGAATTTTCGATTAGTTGGGTGATGGTGAATAGGATTTTTAATGATGAGTCTTGTCTTGTTTTCGCTGGTAATTTTCTTCAATCTATGACATTGGCAAGAAATTCTTGTTGCAGGGCATACGTGCTAGTCTAAATACTGATTTGACTTCAAGACTACAAAGATATGCTGTAGGATTTACTTCTATATCTCATGTTGGTGATGTAGTAAGATCAGTTTTGTGCACGCCAGGTAAACTGAATTTGCACAACGAAATTTTTTTTTGTTGGTGTTCAGTATTTCAGTTTAATTTCATATGCAATATTTCATTGTTTTCTTTGCAATTCAAGTTACCTCAACGAATCCCTGATTTCATATCTAGATCATTTTTGTGGCCTTTGGCTTTTCATAACTTGTCCGTATCATTTTAACCACACAATTGTGCATAGTTTCATATTCCATTTAGAAGCAAATCAATTTCTCGTTTTACATATTGGAATCATGCTGAGTAGTAACGAAATATAATCCCATCCTCATATCCTTACTTTTGTGCTGCAGAACCCTCATTTAAGTTCAACTCACGAAAGCTTGGTTATGGTGATATTTCAAATATAACAAAGTTGATCCTTTAACACTGTTCATTGCATTTTACTGTTCATCGCATTATACTGTTCATTTTACTGTTTAAAAGCGTGCGAAGTGTGCGAAATTTTGTTATGATCTCTTCTTCCCTCGCCTCTTTTTGCAAACCCATAAAGAGATCTCATAGCAAACCCAAACTGAGTACAAAGATTTACTAGATATATCAATGACACTACAACAACACAATGAGAAAAAACACACTACTGAGTTAAAGCTGATCCCGTATGGTAGAAGCTGCTGAACATGATGAAAAGATATGTGTTCGTGTTTCAGCTGAAGAAGAGTGCAAGTAAATTAGGTGAAACAACCAGCCTTGAATTTACAATCACATACATTTCCTCATCGAAAACGGACACCACAAGTAAAGCAAAGAATTGGTGTAAAAGCTAAACCCTTTGCATGAAACACTTCAGAGGCAATCAAATTCACATAAACTCAGCAACCCATCACTTAAAAGATGCAAGTCTAGAGCATATCCATATCAAACAATTCAAAGGTTCAAACTTTCAAGCAGCCCACCATGAATTATTAATCAGTCTAATAAGAAAAGGACTGATCAAACCCATTTACTGGTAAATTTCAAAGATCGGTTCACCCACATACAAGGTCAAATTTGGATGGCCGAAAACCTCAACCCAAAATTTCATTACAAAGCAGCTGGTATCAAAAATTGTGAAGGTCACACAGAATCAAACCAGAATTGAAAACCCAGAAACAGTAATAAAAAACCAAGGCCACCAAACCATAACAACAATAAGAAAGTTCCAATCTTTGGGTCTGTTTAAACGCGTTGAAGGCTTCAGACCCTCACCCTACCTTTACCGATGTTAAACAGAACATGCCCAGCAAGAACAAAATTTTGACCCATAAAAACCACCAAAAATCAAGTCTTTCAAATCCAATCTTATCACCACCAACCGATCGATTCAAAACAAAAACAGCAGAAATCGAAAAACTTTAAACATACCCAGATGAAGAAACCGATCTATGTTCCAGAAAAGGGACAAATTAGGCCAGAAGATGATGATGAATTTCCTCTCTCTCTCTCTCTCTCTTTCTCCAGAAACATGAAATAAAATAAAAAAGAGGGTTGGGAGAAAACAACACAAAACCCACCGAGAGAGAGCAATGGGGTTGGAGAGAAAGGGAGAGAGGCTTTGGCTCTTTGGGCGGATGAAATGAAATTGAAATGAAGTGTCAAGAGAGAAAGGGGATTAAAGAGGGGAGGAGGAAGGGGACAGTAATCTTTAATTTACGAAATAACCCAAAGAGAGAGACAACCGTGGAGAGAGTTATAGAGATAGATTGCAGTTTCCTAACAAAGAAATATGTATTTCTTACACACCCATAAAACCAAATTTAAAAACAACAGAACAAAAATCAAAACCCCTACACCTCCACCTACTAAGCCTAAGCTCTGACGCTAAACTGTTAAAAGAGGAGGCTATGATGAGATTAAGATGGTTCTAAAGGTGCCCTTACCGTTTCACTAAATACTTCAAAATTTCTTATATTAACCTCTCAGTACATTTCAAATATAACAAAGTTGATCCTTTAACACTGTTCATCGCATTTTACTGTTCATCGCATTATACTGTTCATTTTACTGTTTAAAAGCGTGCGAAGTGTGCGAAATTTTGTTATGATCTCTTCTTACCTCGCCTACTTTTGCAAACCCAGAAAGAGACCAGACCTCACGGCTTCACTCTTCTTCCCTCGCCTCCTTTTGCAAACCCAGAAAGAGACCAGACCTCACGGCTTCCCCTGAATCCCCTCAGACTCGATCTCATAGCAAACCCAAACTGAGTACAAAGAAGAGACATGAGAGATTGAGTAATCGATGAGCAATGAGGAAGCCCTCTCTATCGGCATCGATTGGTGTTAAGATGAAGAACAATAACGAGATATGAGAGACTAACACATGAGTGTTCTAGGTTGACGGGGTTGGGTCCATTGTCCGATTTGGAAGATCACCACCGACATCATGTTTTTTCTGGGCTGGGATCTCTCCAGACGACCGATCCTTGCCGATATTGACGGATCCTGGTCGATTGGGAACGCTGAGCCGACGTTATCAATTCAATTTGCGGAGCTACAACCAGGTATATCTCTATTTGTTGTTTTGATTATATACTATTGGGTTTCTATTACAATCGAGTGTTGAGAATTTTGCTGGGTACGTTAGGTTTCGATCCGAGTTTGCTTGCTCAGTTGCTGTTTTATTGTTGGTTTTTTTTTTTTTTTTTTTGAACTTGCTTCATATATGAATTATAGAGTTGAGATATTTGTATCCCGTCCTATGTCTACTTATTGGTTTGATTATAAAGTTAAGCAACTTAGCTTACAGTAGCTTACATAGTATAGCTCATTTGAAAAGTGTTGTAGCCACTATATATATATGAGAAAATGGTCACTGCTGTGCAAAAAATGGAACTTTACTCTCAGCCTTTTCTTACTCTGCCTCTCTTGCAATCAATCACCACTGTTTTGGATAAGATGGTCTCAGCCTTTTGCTCTCTCACAATCAAAACCGTATTTTGCTTGATTTCAGATCAGATAGCCTCAGCCTCTTGCTCTCTTATATAGCAGTTTTTATTCAATGAATCAGCTTTAGTTATGTATTGTAATATTCAACTTATGTTTGTAAACTTTGATGCTTTAATTTGGAGACATTTTATTTGTTAAGTTGAATGTATATTATTCTTAATTCTTATGATCAATGTCTAGAGTTGACGAAATCGATTAGATTTGCGAAATCGCTAACGAAATCACCGCGCCTCGCGCGCGGGCTTTCAACCTAGTATTGATACAAGACTCCCAAAAACGGTACATTTCACCTGACTGTTTCTTTCTGGTTGTGAGCTTATAGAGTCTTTGGGATCTAGGCTTATCTATTGCAGTAATGTTTGTTAGAAAGTTTTCTTTGCTAATCGCAACCTTTTATGGTGGAAATTTTCTTGCATAGATTCTATCATGGGAAAAAAGAGAATGACCAGTCGTTTGGTTTAAAACCTCCCAAGAGAGAAAAGTTTGTAAAGAGGGACAATAAGATCCAGCCTCCTGTTGATGCTCCATATGTGCCTCCTAAACCACAAAGAACTACCAAGCCCATGGTAGATAAGACGATTGAGATTTTTGAAGGTATGACAATTGATGAACTTGCGAAGCGCACTGGAAAGTCGACATCTACTGTGCAAACCATTCTTACAAATGTTGGGGAAAAGTTTGAATCGGAGTTTGATACACTCAGCATCGATATTGCAGAGCTGGTTGCAATGGTAATTCACCTTTGTGGCACTAAATATTATTGTTGGGTTTTACTTGTTGGGAATGGGGCCAGTCTTTAGTCTCACAGAAAAACATATTGTTCATATGCTTATAATGGAATCCAACATGGTAAAGTGTGTTCGGAATATATACAAGATTGACCATGAAAATTTGCTTCCAGAGCCACTTGTGTCTTCTCAGTGTTTGGGATAGGAGGGCACATGGGTTTGCTCTGTGTTTATCACATCAGGCTAAGGAATGTATTTTTTGTTGTTGTTCCTGAAACAATCTGTGGTAAAGATGTATTTTCCTGCAAACCAATTGATTACTGTGACATTACCCATCGTT
This sequence comes from Potentilla sterilis, assembly GCA_963682095.1. NCBI lineage: Eukaryota > Viridiplantae > Streptophyta > Magnoliopsida > Rosales > Rosaceae > Potentilla > Potentilla sterilis. Next base: position 41,806,621 of record OY821760.1, on the reverse strand, counting down.
GAGCACCAATCATATTGCAGATTTATGCTGCTTATATGTTCTTTCCCTCCAATGACAACTGTGTACATGTCTTCTGCATTTTGGCCATAAGAAACTTTACTGACTCTGCATTAATTTGTAGGAAGTTGGGGTCAGCGTGAGGAGGCTGCACTTCAATGAAGGTACAGAGATTCTACCACGACCTCCAGTTGTAACAGTCATGGGACATGTTGACCATGGGAAAACGTCACTTTTGGATGCTCTACGTCAGACATCTGTGGCAGCCAAGGAAGCTGGCGGCATTACTCAGCATGTTGGTGCTTTTGTTGTTGGCATGACATCTGGAGCGTCAATTACATTTCTTGACACCCCTGGTCATGCAGCATTTAGTGCGATGCGCGCTAGAGGGGCTGCTGTCACAGATATAGTTGTGCTCGTTGTAGCTGCAGATGATGGGGTGATGCCTCAGACTCTTGAAGCCATGGCCCATGCTAAGGCAGCTAAAGTACCAATTGTTGTTGCAATTAATAAATGTGATAAACCAGCTGCTAACGCAGAAAAAGTTAGAATCCAGCTTGCGTCAGAGGGCTTGCTGCTAGAGGATATGGGTGGAGATGTTCAAGTTGTCGAGGTTTCAGCTGTGAAGAAGAGTGGATTAGATAACTTGGAGGAGGCTTTGCTTCTCCAGGCTGAAATGATGGATTTGAAAGCTCGTATTGATGGACCAGCTCAAGCTTATGTGGTGGAGGCAAGACTTGATAGGGGAAAGGGTCCATTGGTTACTGCAATAGTGAAAGCAGGAACTTTGATTTGCGGGAAATATGTGGTTGTGGGATCTGAGTGGGGTAGAATCAGGGCTATTAGGGACATGGCAGGGAAAGTGACCGAGCGGGCTACACCGGCAATGCCAGTTGAGATTGAAGGCCTGAAGGGACTTCCCAGAGCTGGAGATGATATCATTGTTGTGGAAACTGAGGAGCGAGCTAGAATGCTTAGTGCAGGGAGGAAAAGGAAGTTCGAGAAAGATAGGCTTATGAAAATTGTTGATGGGAGGGTAGACGATCCAGAAATAGAACCATCAGATGATGCACCCAAGCGGGTTGAATTGCCGGTAATAGTGAAAGGGGATGTGCAGGGTACTGTCCAAGCTGTTACAGATGCATTAGGGAGTCTAAATAGTCCCCAGGTATGCCGCAAGATTATAAATTATTAAATTCCATATACATAACTGTGCACTCTATGCATTCCTGGTAATGTGTTCAAGTATTACTCGTTGCTTTGGTTGGTGTTTTGCCGGGTTTCTATGCAATGTTAGGAGAATTATCTATTCTTTTACTCAAATTCTTGTCCTTGCTGCAATGTACAGACTCTAAAATGTTTTCTGATTTGCAACGCCTTTGCTAAGAAACTATTATTCTCTTTATGCCAAGTTGCCAGCTATCTTCTCTCTTTGTTCATGACAACTCTACAATGATTTTGTAGGTTTTTGTGAATGTTGTACATGTTGGTGTTGGGCCTCTATCTCAGTCTGATGTGGATTTGGCACAAGCCTGTGGTGCATGTATTATTGGATTTAACATTAAGGCTCCACCCAGTTCAATCAGTTTGGCTGCATCTCGAGCCAATATCAAGGTACTAATATCCTTTTCTCTCTCTATTATTCATTTTGGAAGCCGTTAGGTTCATTTTTATTTTATTTTATTTTTTTTAAAGCGTATTGTAATTGACCATAGGAAATGATCATCAGTTCTTTATATCATTTTGGGCCTGCACCAATTGAGTTTAAATTTCATTTACCTAAATTTATAATTTGATTGTGTCAATGTCTTAGATTATGCAACACCGTGTGATCTATCGTCTTCTGGAGGACATTGGGAACTTTATAGTTGAGAAGGCCCCTGGAACTACTGAGACCAAGGTTGCTGGGGAAGCCGAGATTCTTAGTATTTTTGAACTTAAAGGAAGGAGCAAGTCTAAGGGACCTGATGTGAAGATTGCCGGATGCCGGGTGGTTGATGGTTTTGTCACCAAATCAGCAACCTTGAGGCTTCTTAGGAGTGGGGAGGTTGTATTTGAGGGATCATGTGAATCTCTCAAGCGGGAGAAACAAGATGTGGAGACGGTAAAGAAGGGGAGTGAGTGTGGACTGGTGATCCAAAATTGCGATGATTTTCAGGTTGGTGACATGGTTCAGTGCTTGCAGCAAGTTATAAGGAAGCCCAAATTCATTTCATCGGAGAGCGGTGCTGTTCGGATAGAGTGTTGAATTGTTGATCTTTTTCTCGATAGTAATATGCTGAAGTAAACGACCTAAAATTTTGATTGATTGCCCGGCATCTCAACAAGTATATGAAATTCTTGTAGAGCTGTGGGTTTATGTGGAGAGCTCATTTAGTCAGCCAACCACATTTTTGAGCAGCTAAGTTATATTCTATTGGCACCAATTTTGGGAGATCGTGGTGGATTCATCTGCTTTGAAACATCATACAAATCATTCTGTTGTACTAATGAGAAACTGCTGATTATAAATGCAACGAGGGTTGCAAAATGAAGTATATGCCCCATTTTTATATCAGAAGCGTTTCATTGATGGTGTATTCCTACACATGACGCTTGATCTTGATCATGCACTTGTAAAAGTAGATTTCAGTTCAGCAGCAACACTGTAGAAGTGTAAAGTAGGTATTAACGCTTAACTAACATCGCCCCAAGTCCAAAAAACAAGTGAGCAACACAGTTAGATGGCCACATGATGGTGCCAACTCTCTGTAGCACAACAGGTTTTTTACTGGGGATGGAAGAATCTCACAACAAACACAGAAGACAATTGTGTTTGTTTCTCCAAGTATTATACACTTTCTGGGGTGTATGAGGTTCAATATGATCAGTGTGTACGGTCATGGTTTTGGTTCCAGCAAAGTGAAGAAGGGTAGGTGTTATCCATATATTACGAGCTAAAAAAGGCCAGGAGAGTATATAGTAGCTGGCATGAAAGCTTTGGCTTAATGGGAATTGAAGAATGTTTCTCATAGCTTCTGGCATGAGCCATAAGCACTGCGATTTACCGATTAGTACTGTCTCAACTCCCATGCGAGTATGTAAGCTTCTCAAGCCTTTTCTATTATGCTTACAGAAATCATTTTCGGAAGTTTTATAGTATTCCTGATTCCTGAGTATCAAAACTTTTTGTCACCTTGTTTGCCTACCGAATAGTTTTCAACATTTTATAACATGCATGCAACATTATGATTTCTAGTTTAATCAATCTAGTATCTTGTTGATTGTATGTATGCACTGCTTGTTTTTTGCTCGAGTGATAATCAACTGAGCAAGTACCCCAAACTCGAGAATAGTCCCCAAATTCTTGATCTTACCAGTCACCACATCGCCAGTGTGAGCTCATATAGCTTGGTACGGTTTTTCTCTAATCCACGACCAGAGTTTGACTCTGATCACCATGCCCTTTGGTGCTTTTATGGCACTATTAGCATCTAAAATTTTTACTGAATGTTAGGTGTGTTCAGTAGGGATATCTGACTTCTTGTTGGGAAGAGAACAAAAGGCTTTACAGGAAGAAGTGGGTTATACAATACTGATTGAATAAGTCTATATGTGTGTGTGTCTATATATATATATATTGATTGCGTAGACTTTTTGTAAGATCCTGCTCTTCAAATCTCGCATGATTTTTGTGGTTGATTATTCTGCCAAACAGACATTCCTGATATGACATCAAATCATCTTTTAACTTTTATCAAAATCTGATGGCTCTTAAATTTGTATGGTATTGAAATTAAGCTACTCGATCTCGATGGTATGAATTTTATGCTTTCTGGTGCCTTTGATTTCCATTTCTCTTGCTCTTAGGATTTCTCAACTGCCTATCTTAATTTGTCACCCATAGTCCATTTGTACTGAAAGAAGCCATATGATTATAAATGGGACAAGAATACATGTAATATGTACTTAAATACATGTACTCTATGACTATGCATCTTATTTATTACAGGTTTTTGTATCATTTTGTTTCCCAAAGAGCTCACATTCTCACCTACTTTCACAACAACCAAACCAGAACCTATTCTGAAACAAGAGCTACTTCGTTGATTTCATGTTGTAGACTTCTACCTGAATATAACTGATCTTTTGGAGGGCCGACGGGGCTCCTAATTTCTTTTAGTTTCTTTTATTGAAAGAAAATTCTGCCTATTAATCTTTTAGAAATCTACACACATGCAGTTGTATGGTCATTCCATGCACGATATATGGTCATTCTAATATTATCATGTGGTTTGCTCCGTTGTATTATATAGTCTACTATACGTCACTTGAGCAGACTATATGGGGTCGAAACTTGATATATAACTAAAATATAAGTATGAAAGCAGAAGTGAGCTATGGATTGGTAATTTGGTAGGTTCCATTGATTTTCCGAAAGAAAACACAGTGGCCTGGTTCTGAAAATGACTCAAGCAGGAAGACAAAGTTGTCCTGGTTTTTCATATGCTGTTCTGAAGAGCCACATGCCTATTTAATTTATGGAAATAAACCTTAGTGTGTATATGAGAGAGAAAAGCTAGAAACTCGTTTCTGTATGACAAGCGGAGGAGACCACTGTAGAAATCAAGTAAGCAGTTGAAGCAAATATATCCAAGTGTGTTCGCATTTCTTATATATACATGTTCCAGCGTATTCTTCTAGGAAAGAAGCATTATATGAATGCGTGATTCACACCAGGGCATAATTCTAGAGATCTTAGGGAAAACATGGGTTGATGTTGAGAAGTTAGTTGGCACAATCGGTGCTAATAATTGAGTCACTGACCAGTCTTGGAACTATCATGCATGGCCTCAAAAGCAAGTTATGTGTATAATCATAGTGAGTCTATAGTGAGATTTTCTGGGCTACTTCAGGTCTAATTACATGTTTTCGCTGTCGTAGAGCACAAACGTTTAGTTATTGGATGCTATCCTTTCCAACTTGGTGAAAGCTTCATATCCACTTTGATTTTGTGAAGAGGAAAGTACTTAGTTATATAATTGTGTTTAAGTATCTCTATCAGTTTATATTTCTCTCTGTTTTCCTGTCTGGTTTGAACTTCTAGCGACTATTATGCTAAAAACTATGGATTTGAGATACAGTTCCTTTATCTGTTTTCAAATCAATCTTATTTCTTGTAATTGTGCAGATTTACTGAAACACATCATGGCGGAAGGTTTCTGGACCTTGTTCTGTGATTGTTCAACTGAGTCTGGAAGTGAATGCAGTGTTGACATTGCAGCCATTATCAATCCAGATTCATGTATCAACAATAGCGCAGTCATTGTGGTTGATATCCTGCTTCTGTTCATCTTGTTTTGTATCTTCATATATAGAACATTATCAAAGAAGGTTTTAGCATCATCACAGTCTTACACCTTCTCTGCTGTGTCAATTATTTCGGTCAGTTTCAATGCCTGTTTGTGTTTGGCCTATTTGGGTTTTGGGATTTGGAAAATGATCGAGAAAGTAAATACGGATAAGACTTTTCTACCTCTGCATGGATGGCTTGTTCTTTTGTTTCAGGGGTTTACTTGGTTGGTGCTTGCTTTAACCATAAACCTGAAGAAGCCACACCCTTCCCACATTGCAATATCAAAAGCTCTTTCTATTCTTGGCTTTTTTATTGCAGTTCTTCTGTGTGGTTCCTCAATTTGGGAAGCTACTCTTGATGAAGAAGTATCAGTTATGATTGTTTTGAACATTCTTTGTTTCCCTGGATCAGTTCTCTGGGTTTTTAGTGCATTTGAGGGAAGCAATGTTGCGAAAGATGATACTCAGGACAATGCTTTGCAGACACCTTTGCTGGGTTCAGAAACGGATATTGCTGGTGAAATCACTTCAAATGACAATGTTACTCCTTTTGCAAAAGCTGGTTTATTTAGTAGAATGTCATTTTGGTGGTTGAATCCATTATTGAAAAAAGGAAAGCGAAAGACTCTAGAGAATGAAGATATCCCACAGCTGGGAGAGGCTGATCAAGCACGAACTTTGTACTTGATGTTTAAGGAGCAAGCGCAGAAAAGGAAGGAAAGCAGTTATTCTGATGATGACCCTTCAATTTTGTCCACAATTTTTATCTGCCAGAGGAAAGCTATTTTGGTTTCTGGTATCTTTGCACTCATCAAGGTTCTCACACCGACTAGCGGTCCACTGTTTCTCAGGGCCTTCATTAGGGTTGTTGAAGGAGAAGCAGCTTTTGAAGGTGAAGGTTATGCTTCGACTGCTGGTCTCTTTGTGGTTAAAGTTGTGGAGTCATTGTCAGAGAGGCAATGGTTCTTCAGAACTAGACTTATTGGTCTCCAGGTACGATCATTGATATCAGCAGCAATATATCAGAAGCAACTAAGACTCTCAAATGCTGCCAAGATGACTCATTCTCCTGGTGAGATAGTGAATTATGTGAGTGTGGATGCGTACAGAATCGGTGAATTTCCATTCTGGTTTCATCAGATATGGTCCACAAGTCTCCAGTTGCTTCTTTCATTACTGATCTTTTACTACTCCGCGGGGATGGCAACTCTTGCAGCTATTACTGTAATCATATTGACTGTGGTAGGAAGCTCCCCATTAGCAAAGTTGCAGCATGAGTATCAAACTAAGCTTATGGGAGCACAGAACAAGAGGTTGAAGGCCATTACAGAAGCACTTTCCAATATGAAGATTTTGAAGCTGTATTCTTGGGAGACACATTTCAAGAAGGTCATAGAAGGGTTGAGAACTGAAGAACTCAAATGGATAGCAAAAGTACTGTCACAAAAGGGATATTACAATGTTCTATTTTGGTCATCTCCTATTGTGGGACATGCTACTTACTTGGATTTACACTCACCGCTAGTAGTGCTTTCACATTTCTTGCAACTTTGCGTATTGTTCAAGAGCCAATCAAACTGATCCCTGATGTTTTTGGAGCATTTATTGAAGCCAAGGTTTCATTCTCTCGGATCGTGAAGTTCCTTGATGCATCAGAGTTGGAGCATGGAGATACAAGGAAACAGAGCAGTGAAAAAGAGGTCGAGCATTCCATTTTGTTTAAAACCTTTGAAATTTCATGGGATACCAGTGCTACGAAGGCCACATTGAGGGACATCAATTTGCTGGTAAAACCAGGAGAAAAAGTTGCTATTTGTGGAGAGGTTGGCTCAGGAAAATCAACCCTTTTAGCTGCAATACTCGGAGAAGTTCCACGAATCAATGGTGTTGTAAGTAGTCATTCATCTCTAACTTATTCATTCAATTATTATAGATGTGAAAGCCTTAATTAGAGCTTAAATTACAGGTTGAAGTATATGGCACAATAGCATATGTATCTCAGTCTGCATGGATCCAAACAGGAACTATACAGGAAAATATACTGTTTGGGACTCCCATGGATCATGTAAGATATCAGGAAACACTGGTGAAGTGTTCCTTAGTAAAGGACCTTGATGATAAGCATTCAAGTTAATTCCTTGAATCACTCCTCTACATTCAAGTCTATATTCATAATCTTTGCATTGATAGCTGATTGATTGTGTAAATGTTGATTGCTCAATCACAGGGATACTGTATTAATTGTAATCACAGAATACTAGGATCTAAACTGTAATAGCAGAGCTTTAGACTTGTATATAATCTGATCAATATCAATGAGAAGTGTGTGTGAAAACATAGTACCTTGATTATTCTTCATGGTATCAGAGCCACAGTCTAACGACAAATCTCTATCCAATTCTATTCTTTTCTTTTCCAGCCCTCCCTCCCTACTCAATGGCCAACAACGAAATTCCTAGCAATGAATCTTCCCCCAACAACATCGATGCCAACACCGAAACTCCCAGCAATGAAACCACCAACCCCACTTCTGATCCAACACCAAATCCTGCACCTCCCACCCAAACCACCACCACCACCATCTCCAATTTCCTCACCATCAAGCTAGATCGTACTAATTATTCGCTCTGGCTGGCCCAAATCACACCACTCCTCAAGAGTCGAAATCTGATGGGTTTCGTGGATGGCACCAGACCCTGTCCCACCGCGTTTCTTCGCAACCCAACCGGCACTTTGACTGATAGAGTAAATCCTGCCTATGAAGAGTGGATTGCCACTGACCAAATGATACTTGGGTGGATTAATGGGTCGCTCACTCCCTCTGTTCTGGCCACGGTGGCTCGTTCCTTCTCCTCTCAAACAACATGGGCCTCCTTGGCTCGTCGCTATGCCTCCACGAACCAGAATCGAATCCTCCAGCTTCGCAGCCAACTTCTTCGTACCACACGGGGAGACCTCTCAATCTCAGACTACCTGGACAAGATCAACCACGTTGCTGACACTCTTGCCCTCTCGGGACACCCGGTGGACGATTCCGATCTCATCTCTATAATCATGAACAATGTTGGTCCCCTGTTTGAAAATACCATCAGTGCTGCACAAGCAAGGGACACGCCTATCTCCTATGATGCTCTTGAGGCTCTATTGTTGAGCGCTGAAAATCGGATTAACAATCAAAACCTGGCAGGTCTGGATGCTCTTCCCACTGCTCTTGTCACCCACCGCTCTCCCCATGGTGGATCTCGAGGTCGAGGCAACTTTCAAGGCTCTTATCGTGGCCGTCCTCCAACCCCAGGTCGTGGTGCCTTCTCTGGGCCTTCCACCTACAGTCGAGGTTCCAGCTCTCGTCCTCCATCCCGTGGTGGGTCGATCCTAGGCCCGGCTCCTCTCCCCCGCAATGACCCTCGAGGTCCTTGTCAGATTTGCAATAGGAATGGTCACATTGCTCTTGACTGCTTTCAGCGCCTGAACCTCGCCTATGAGGGCCGCACCCCAAGCTCTCGTCTCTCTGCCATGGCTGCTGGCACAGTCACTCCTCATAACTCCTCTGCTTGGTTGCTGGATACAGGCTCCAACACCCATATCACCAATGACCCAACTGTCCTCAACAACTCTCAGTCCTACCATGGATCCGACACTGTCGGCGGCGTCGTATCTGGTCAAGGTTTGCAAATCTGTAAAGTTGGAAACTCCTCTCTTCCGTCCTCTACTTCTCCTCTTACCTTATGTGATGTTCTTTATTGCCCCCAATCTTCAGCTAATATTCTATCCGCCCATAAATTACTTTCTGATAATTCATGTTATATCCTAATGTTTTCAAATATTTTCTTTGTGAAGGACCTACACACCGGGAGGACGCTTTTGAAGGGTCGGAGTAGTCAAGGATTCTATCCCGTTACACAAAGTCCATCGTCCTCTCATACATCAAGTCTATTTACATCATTTTCTGCAGAACGGGTCACTGCTGATGTGTGGCATACTCGACTAGGTCATCCTTCTAGCAATATTTTTCGGCGTCTCTCCTCTAAACTTTTATTGTCCAATAATAATTTGTCCCAATGTCACTCATGTCCATTGGGCAAGTCCACAAAATTACCTTTCCCATTATCTCAATCTGTCACTCAATCTGTTTTTGAAATAATACATAGTGATGTATGGACTTCTCCCCATGTTTCCATTCAAGGCTTCAAATATTATGTTGTTTTCATTGATGATTTTTCTCGTTATGCATGGATATTTCCAATGAAACGCAAATCTGAAGTCTATTCTATCTTTGTTGGCTTTTTTACCTATATTGAAAATCAATTTTCAAGAAAAATAAAAATCTTTCAATCTGATGGTGGTGGTGAATACACAAGTACTCTTTTTAAACAATTCTTTCTTGACAAAGGCATCCATCACCGTCTTTCATGTCCGCATCATCCCGAACAAAATGGATTGGCGGAACGCAAGCATCGTCATCTTGTCGAAACCACCCTAACCCTTCTTGCTCATTCTGCTGTTCCAAAATCTTATTGGGTTGAGGCTTTACATACGGCTCTCTACCTTATCAATCGCCTACCAACTCGAGTCTTAAACTTCTCTTCTCCTTATGAAAAATTGTTTAGCTCTTCTCCAAATTTTTCTTTTCTCCGCACCTTTGGGTGCACATGTTTTCCTCATCTCACACCTTATAATAAAAATAAATTTGATTTTCGCTCCACTAAATGTGTTTTTCTAGGGTACTCTTTAAACTACAAAGGATATAGATGTCTTGATCTCTCTACTGGTCGGGTTTATCTCTCCCGACATGTTATTTTTGATGAGTCTTCCTTTCCTTTCAAAGAATCCGGCGCCACTTCAACTTCTCCAAAGGCTTCTCCATCAACAACTTTTCCACCTATCACTATTACCACAGTAACTACTACTTCAACCAATCCCACACAAACCTTATCCTCACATAATCACTCTCCCTCTTGTCCTCCACATAATAGGCCTCCTTCTTTTGTTCAACCACTACCACTCACGTCTTCACTCCCCCATATACCTCAATCACCACCAATCACATCTCACCCTCTTCCATCTAATCAACCTCTTCTCTCTGTCCAGGCTCCTCAATCTAATCATCCTCTCCTTCAATATCAACGCCGCCTCAGAAACATCTCTATACCTTCGCCGACTCCTCCGCCGTCGTCTCCTACCCTCCCACCACCACCCCCATCATCTCCTCCCCTCCCATCATCACCTCCCCTCCCAGCGTCTCCAACACCCCCACCACCTCCTGCACCTATTCTACCTCTGTGTCCTGTCACCAGAAGCCAGCGTGGGATTGTGAAACCCAACCCAAAATATGCCATGGCTGTCACTTCTATCACTCATGACATTGAGCCATCATGTTATACCCAAGCAGCCAAACAATCCGAATGGCGCGCTGCTATGCGTACTGAATTTGATGCTCTTCTCCAAGCAGGTACATGGAAATTGGTTCCTCATTCTCCTTCCATGAATGTGCTGCCCAACAAATGGGTCTATCGCATAAAAAGGAAACAAGATGGTAGTGTGGAGCGGTACAAAGCACGGTTAGTGGCCAAAGGATTCCGCCAACAAGAGGGTGTTGACTATGGCGAAACATTCAGTCCGGTAATTAAACACTCTTCTATTCGATTGATATTAGCCATTGCAGTTTCCTATGGCTGGTCCATCCGGCAACTGGATGTTCAAAATGCCTTTCTGCACGGTTATTTGTCTGAAGATGTCTATATGCAGCAACCTCAAGGATTTGTTGATTCCAAATATCCAAATCATGTGTGCAAATTGCAACGCTCCTTGTACGGGCTCAAACAAGCACCCCGTGCTTGGTTTTCTTGTTTTACAGCGTTCTTGGAAGAATTGGGGTTTATGTCATCACACGCTGATCCCTCCTTGTTCATCTATCAATCCGGGAATATGAAGACATTTTTGTTAATTTATGTTGATGACATTTTGATAACAGGGACACATACTACTCATATTCAGTCCATCATCTCCAAATTGCGCACTCTTTTCTTGATGAAAGATATGGGGCCTTTGCACTATTTCTTGGGTATTGAGGCTGAACGATCTTCCAAAGGGCTGAGTCTTACTCAAACTAAGTATACACTAGACCTGCTTCATCGTACCAATATGCTTGATGTCAGTCCTGTTTCTACTCCATCCAGCAATAAGCGGTTGAGTATTCATGATGGCACTCCTCTCTCTGATGGCACTGAGTATCGAAGTGTTGTGGGAGCACTTCAATATTTAACACTCACTCGGCCTGATATTTCATATGCTGTAAATCAGGTTTGCCAATTTCTTCATTCTCCTACTACTGAACATTGGACTGCGGTTAAGCGTATTCTTCGATACTTGAAATCCACACCAACCCATGGTTTATTCTACACTCCAAGCTCTCTCCATATAACAGGCTACAGTGACTCTGATTACGCTGGTGATCCTGATACTAGAATCTCTACCGGTGGAACATGCATTTACTTAGGCAACAATCTGGTCTCCTGGAGTTCCAAGAAGCAAAATGGTGTTTCTCGTTCCAGCACTGAAGCCGAATACCGTCAACTCGCTTATACAGCTGCCCATCTCTCCTGGTTCCGTATTTTGTTTCGTGACCTGGGAATTCCCCTTCAAGCTCCCATGTTATGGTGTGATAACATCAGTGCCATTTCCCTAGCATCCAATCCAGTCTTCCACACACGGACACGCCATGTTGAAGTTGATTACCATTATATTAGAGAAAAAGTTGTCCGGCACGAACTTAAAGTTGGTTATGTCTCTTCAACAGACCAACTCGCTGATATATTTACCAAAGGTTTGTCAGCTGCTCGCTTCCAATACATTATGGCCAAGCTTCCACTCCGGCAGCGGACTATCAGCTTGCGGGGGGGTGATAAGCATTCAAGTTAATTCCTTGAATCACTCCTCTACATTCAAGTCTATATTCATAATCTTTGCATTGATAGCTGATTGATTGTGTAAATGTTGATTGCTCAATCACAGGGATACTGTATTAATTGTAATCACAGAATACTAGGATCTAAACTGTAATAGCAGAGCTTTAGACTTGTATATAATCTGATCAATATCAATGAGAAGTGTGTGTGAAAACACAGTACCTTGATTATTCTTCACTTGATATGCTTCCATTTGGGGATCGTACTCAGATAGGAGAAAGAGGTGTCAATCTAAGTGGTGGGCAGAAGCAGCGCATTCAACTTGCCCGTGCACTTTATCAAAATGCTGATATCTACCTCTTAGATGACCCTTTCAGTGCTGTTGATGCCCACACCGCGACCAGCCTGTTCAATGTAATCATAACTATCTTCTCAAGCTTTTCAGTTTATTACCTTTTCTTTTTCACCAACGGTTAAAGCTAATTCAAAGAATTTCAGGAATATGTCATGGGAGCTTTGGCTGAGAAGACGGTGTTGCTTGTGACACACCAAGTTGACTTCCTTCCAGCTTTCCATTCTATCTTGGTATATTTTCTATACTGTTACTATGAACATGTGCTATATGAGTTTGATCCTTTAGTCCCTTCTGCATATATGTGGGAGTATAAATATTTTTTCTTCACAGTTGATGTCTTCGGGGAAAATTTTAAAAACGGGGCCTTATGATGAGTTGTTAGCTTCCTGTCAAGAGTTCCAATACCATGTACATGCAAATAATGACACTGCTAGTTCTGAGAGGCCAAATGAAAATGCTTCTACGGGAAAACATAAATTATCTACAAAGGAAATTGAGAAAGTGACTACTGAGGTACTGCTACACGAGTCTGCAGGGGATCAATTAATTCAAAAAGAAGAGAGAAACCGGGGACATTGGTTTCAAGCCATACATTCAGTATTTGAAGCAGGGCAGGGGATATTTCAACTTCTCCATATCAATTTTTCTCTACTCGACGTTCATAGTTGGGCAGTTACTTCAGTTTTATTGGTTGGCTTTGAACCTTCAAGATGATAGTGTATCCAGAGTCAAACTCTTTGCAGTTTATTCTGTGATCATGACTGTCATGATAGTCTCTTTGCTCATTCGTTCTTTCTTTATAGTAGATTTAGGAGTTGGAGCAGGAAAGTCCATTTTTTCGACACTACTGAACTCACTTTTCCGAGCACCAATGTTGTTTTGTGACTCAACACCTGTGGGAAGAATACTTAGTCGGGTAAGAATTGAGGTTTTCAATTCAGAACTTTATAATATGCTTTCTACTGACCTAATGGAACTTGCATTTGCATTTCTTCTTCTTTTAGGTGTCATCAGATATGAATATCGTTGATCTTGAAGTAGCTTTCAAGTTGATAATTGCTGTTGGGGGAACCTTGAACACATACAGCATATTTCTAGTACTGGTTTTTCTTAGTTGGCCAATGGTGTTTCTAGTTGTTCCCACACTCTACATTACTATGCTCCTTCAGGTATTACACTGAACCATATCTTTTAGGTCTCTTCTAACTTGAGGTTTTTCATACGATGATTTATTTAATTTTTATCTTCAATACAATGATTTTTTTTTAAATATTATTTTATTTTCTACAAGTAGAACTACTACATGACTTCTGCAAAAGAGTTGATGCGAATGAATGGCACAACTAAGTCTGCACTTGCAAGCCAGCTTGCTGAATCTATTGCTGGAGCCCTGACAATCAGAGCTTTCAGACAGGAGGATAGATTCTTCACAAAATACTTGGACTTTATCGATGCAAATGCTAGCACCGACTTCAATGGGTTTTCCACAAATGAGTGGTTGATCGAACGCCTGGAATTGCTATGTGCTGTTGTTCTCTCAACCGCTGCACTTGCCATTACTTTAACTCCATATTCCTCTTCTTCCTCTGGTAAGTAAATATTTATAATTTAATGTACCGTCCATATGATACAGTGTCTGACATGCTGTTTAATATATTGACAGGGTTTATTGGAATGACGCTGTCATATGGACTCTCCTTAAATGTATTCCTCGTAATTTCTGTCAAATTTCAGTGCATGCTAGCGAATTCAATTATTTCTGTAGAAAGGGTTGAACAATACATGCATATTCCGAGTGAAGCCCCAGAAGTAATAGAAGACAACCGACCGATGGAAAATTGGCCTACTGTTGGCAAAGTGGAGATACTTGATTTAAAGGTTAGCATTCTTAGTATTATTCGGAAATTTGGAACTTTAAGATAAATTGGACTAGTGCATGAGAATGAATGTGACTCATGCAGGTAAGATATAGGCCAAATGCTCCTCTGGTTCTTCGTGGGATAACTTGTACAATGGAAGGAGGGTACAAAGTTGGAATTGTTGGCCGGACTGGAAGTGGAAAGACAACTCTTATCAGCGTTTTGTTTCGACTTGTAGAGCCTACAGAGGGAAAGGTCATTGTAGATGGCTATGATATATGTACAATCGGACTTCATGATTTAAGATCATGTTTTGGGATAATCCCTCAAGATCTGACTCTATTCAGTGGGTCTGTGAGGTTTAATCTAGACCCCCTATCAAAGCATACTGATCATGAAATATGGCAGGTATGATTTTCAGTCTTTTATCAACAAGCTTTCAAAACCAACCATTTTAAACTGAATACGAGTCATAATTAAGTATTATTTTCGAACTTTCATCAGAACACAAAGATACTCATATATGGTAACTTTCTTTTGCTAATAAACCATCTTTCTTCAATGTGTCAAAGGTGCTTGAGAAATGTCAGTTACGAGAGGCCATTCAAGAAAAAGCAGAAGGCCTGGATTCTTTTCAGTTGAACAAGATGGAACAAACTGGAGCATGGGACAGCGGCAACTATTCTGTTTGGGGCGTGCTTTGTTGAAGAGGAGCCGAATACTAGTGCTTGATGAAGCCACTGACTGCATCAATGGACAATGCAACAGACTCTATTCTCCAGAAAACTATAAGAACAGAATTTGCTGACTGCACTGTAATAACAGTGGCACATAGGATACCAACTGTGATGGACTGCACCAAAGTGCTTGCTATTTCTGATGGTAAGCATTACATCCCCAACTGCGATGAACTAAACAAAAATCTGTATATTGTACTGTACTTCTATGTAATATTTTGTTTCATTCTTTCTCAAAACATGCTTAATTTCATTTACAGGTAAACTGGTAGAGTATGATGAGCCAATAAAGCTGATGAACAATGAAGGATCATTATTCGGGCAGCTTGTCAAGGAATACTACACTCGTTCTGCCAATGTCGGCATTCACTCTGAAGATTGATTGTGAAAGGTATTGAGGTTCGTGATTCTTTAGTACAGCTCTGCCTTGTTGGCAGCATCCGGCTTTGAATTCTTCAAAATCTTGTTAGTTAGAATGTAATAAGTTGCTGCATATATTTAGAAGCTAATAAAAGAAATGCTCAAGAGCCTTTCATTGCCTGGGAAATAGGTTCTTCCCCCTTCAAAACTAGTCATCTTTCTTATCAATGACATAGATGATGAACGATTGGACTTAGATTTCTTTATGCCTTCAAAGCAACTAAAATTATCTGATGAAGTCATAAAGATCATGAACGCTCAAGAAGTATAAAAGCTTACTCGGCAATAGGGGAGGTTTAGAATCGAAATCAGATCATGTCACCCATGATGACAATTGAACAAGAGTGAGAGAGAGTTGCTGTGCAGCAACCTTTTGGCAAGAAATTACAAATCCTCTTCTGAATCAACTGACAAGTATTGACTGTGAGTTTGAGCTCACAGTTACTCTCATATCCACCATAACAGTTGGAGTTTCATCACCATGCTTTTCGGTGCATTCAAGTACTATGAGCATCTTTTAGATATTTTGTCCGAGTGATTGTGTTACACTGTTACCATCTGACTTCTTGTTGGGAAATGAACATCAGGTTTTACAGGTCAGGCCTGACTGACTAAGTTGAACCACGCTTATGGTATATATCCAATAGTTGCTACTTCACTGGTCTTATGCATATATTTTATATAACTACCTGTCTTGGAGCTAGTTGAAAAGTCATGAATGCATGAAAGGACAGCAGGGCCAAACAGGCTGCTGAGTTTTCTTTGTTTTTCTCGTTGAAAGGTGCAGAATGTTAATTAACACAGATCCAAATCGCATTATTGAATTCCTTATGATACTGTATTACTGTTATATGATTTTGCTCCATTATTATATATATTAGATGAGATAGTCTTCTATATGTCACTTGAGCAGACTTAAAAAATTGATGCTCACGTCTAGAGATCTAAGAGTTGATGAGAAACGTGGGGTTGACATAAAGAAGTGAGCACGTAATTGAGTCACTATTTTATGACTTGTGTTCTGCTGGGATTCAAAACCAAGTTAAACAAAAATCTCAGTGGGGTCTTAAGTGAGAGGTTTTCTGGATTTCTTCCGATAAAACTTGATATGACATGTTCTGGCTGTTGTAGCTCTAACACATATGTTTTGTTCTTAGATGCTAATCCTTTCGAACTTGGAACTTCATATCCACTTCATTTTGTGAAGAAGAAGGTACTTACTACTTTGCTATATAACTATGTGTTTAAGCATCCAGGTCGGTGTCCATACATATTCTCTCCACCATGTTTTCTATTGCATCTTAACTTTCATTGCCTACTAATTATAAACCATGGATTTCAGATGCAGTCTCTTTATGTGTTATCAAAATCAAATGCTTGTTTCTTGTAGTTGTGCAGATTTTGTAAATAACGGAGACATATGATGGCGGAAGGTTTCTGGACCATGTTCTGTGATTGTTCAACTGAGTCTGTAAGTGAATGCAGTTCTGATATTGCAGCCATTATCAATCCAGATTCATGTATCAACAATATTGCTGTCATTGCGGTTGATATATTGCTTCTATTCATCTTGTTTTGTATCTTCGTACATACAACATTATCAAAGAAGGTTATAGCATCATCACAGTCTCTCACCTTCTCTGCTGTCTCAATTGTTTCGGCCAGTTTCAATGCCTGTTTGTCTTTGGCCTATTTGGGTTTTGGGATATGGAAGACGGTCGAGAAAGTAAATACAGATCAGACTTTTTCACCTCTGCATGGATGGCTAGTGTTTCTCTTTCAAGGTTTTACTTGGTTGGTGCTGGGATTTACCATAAACCTGAAGAAGCCACACCCTCCCCACATTGCAATACCAAAAGTTCTTTCAATTCTTGGATTTTTTATTGCAGTTTTTCTTTGTGGTTCATCAATTTGGTAAGCTATTCTTGATGAAGCAGTATCGGTCATGATTGTTTTGCACATTCTTTGTTTCCCTGAATCAGTTCTCTGGGTTTTTAGTGCATTCGAGGGAATCAACGTTGCTAAAGATGATCCACAAGACGATGCTTTGAACACACCTTTGCTGAGTAGAGAATCGGATACTGCTGGTAACATCACTTCAAATGAAAATGTTCTCTTTTTGAAAAAGCTGGTTTGTTTAGTATAATGTCATTTTGGTGGTTGAGTCCATTAATGAAAATGGGAAAGGGAAAGATTCTTGAGAATGAGGATATCCCACAGCTGCGATAAGCTGATCAAGCACGAACGTTGTATTCGATGTTTAGGGAGCAAGTGCAGAAAGGGAAGGAAAGCAGTTCGTGTGATGATGATCCTTCTCTTTTGTCCACAATTTTTTTTTCTGCCAGAGGAAAGCTATATTAATTTCTGGTATATATGCACTCATAAAGGTTCTCACACTGACTAGCGGTCCTTTATTTCTGATGGCTTTCATTAGTGTCGTTGAAGGAGAAGCAGCTTTCGAAGGTGAAGGCTATGCACTGACAGCTGGTCTCTTTTTGGTTAAAGTCATTGAGTCATTGTCGGAGAGGCAATGGTTCTTCAGAACTAGACTTATTGGTCTCCAGGTAAGATCATTGATATCAGCAGCAATATATCAGAAGCAACTAAGACTCTCAAATGCTGCCAAGATGGCTCATTCTCCTGGTGAGATAGTTAATTATGTGAGCGTGGATGCTTACAAAATTGGTGAATTTCCATTCTGGTTGCATTAGATATGGTCTACAAGCCTTCAGCTGTGTCTCTCTTTACTTATTGTATACTTCTCGGTTGGAATAGCAACTCTTGCAGCTCTAATTGTCCTCATATTGATTGGGCTGGGAACCTCTCCGTTGTTCAAGTTGCAGCATGAGTATCAAACAAAGTTCATGGTAGCTCAAAATAAGAGGGTGAAGGCCATAACAGAAGCACTTTCAAATATGAAGATTTTGAAGCTGTATTCTTGGGAGACAAGTTTCAATAAAGTCATAGAAGAGTTAAGGGCAGAAGAATTCGAATGGATAAATAAAGCACTGGTACAAAGGGGTTTTTTTCTGACTTTGTTCTGGTCATCTCCTATTCTGGTAGCAGCCGTTACCTTTTGGACGTGCTACTTCCTGGGATTTACACTCACTGCTAGTAATGTCCCACATTTTTAGCAACTTTGCGTATTGTTCAGGAGCCAATTAGGCTTGTCCCAGTTATTTTTGGATCATTTACTGAAGCTAGTGTTTCGTTCTCGCGCATTGTGAAATTCCTTGATGCACAAGAATTGGAACACAGAGATGCAAGGAAAGAAAATACAGGAATAGATGCTGAGCATTCAATTTTCATTAGAGCCTCTGAAATTTCATGGGGCAGTAATGCAACCAAGGCCACATTAAGGAACCTGAATTTGGTGGTTGAACTTGGAGAAAAAGTAGCTCTTTGTGGAGAGGTTGGCTCTGGTAAATCAACCCTTTTAGCTGCAATTCTAGGAGAAGTTCCGCTGATCAATGGCGTTGTAAGTATATAGCCTTTTTAAGTAAGAAATTTTCTTGAGTTACTATAAATGAAAAACTACGAAAGTTCTAATTGGCGAAATTTAACAGGTTCAAGTGCATGGGAAGATAGCATATGTTTCTCAATCGGCATGGATTCAAACAGGAAGCATACAAGAAAATATTCTGTTTGGATCCACCATGGATCGTGTCAAGTACCAAGAGACGCTTGAAAAGTGTTCCTTATTTAAGGATCTAGAGGTCCTTCCATTTGGAGATCTCACTCAGATAGGAGAAAGAGGTGTCAATCTAAGTGGTGGACAGAAGCAGCGCATTCAACTTGCGCGTGCCCTCTATCAAAATGCTGATGTCTATCTCTTGGATGACCCTTTCAGTGCAGTTGATGCTCATACTGCAAGCCGCCTATTCAACGTACTTATTACTATCCCATCAGTAATGATACAGTCCAATTTTGTTAACTCAATCTTTATCTAATATGAGTCATTTCATGATTATGTCATGGGAGCTCTGGAAAAGAAGACAGTGTTGCTTGTGACACATCAAGTTAACTTCCTTCCGGGTTTTAGTTCTATTTTGGTAACTAAAAAACTGCTATTTTCTCCACAATTTCTGTTGAACTTCTTTTGTCTGATTTACTTTTGAGACCTTTTGAGTTTCAGATGATCTTCCTGCTTAATGACATTTTAATTTCAAGGAATGACTTTAGGTAATGTCTACTTTTTTCTTCATAGTTGATGTCTTCAGGGAAAATTTTAAGAGCAGCACCTTACAAAGAGTTGCTGGCTTCTTGTCACAAGTTCCAAGACCTTGTCAATGCACATAATGACACTGCTGGTTCCAAGTCGCAAGTTGAATATGCTGCTACTTGCAAACATAAATTGTTTACTGAGGAGATTCAAAAAGTTAATACTGAGGTACAGGTCAATGAATCCTCAGGAGATCAATTGATTACAAAAGAAGAGAGAGAAACAGGAGACACTAGTTTCAAGCCATACATTCAATATTTGAAGCAAAGCAAGGGATTCTTTAACTTCTCTTCATCAATCTTTTTCCACGTGATATTCATACTGGGGCAATTTATACAGGCTTATTGGTTGGCTTCGAATATTCAAATTATAAGGTGTCAAGAGTTGAACTCTTTGCAGTTTATTCTGTGATTTTGTGCATAATGTCATTCTCTTTGCTTCTTCGCTCTTTTACGGTAGTCCATTTAGGATGTGGAGCATCAAGTTCCATCTTCTGTACACTACTAAACTCCCTTTTCCGAGCATCAATGCTGTTTTACGATTCAACGCCTTTGGGGAGGATACTTAGTCGAGTAAGCTTTAAAGGGTTTTAACACAGATTAATTGTTCTGATTTCACTTTGTAGCAATCTAGTGGAATTTGCTTAAACAATGCCAATCTGTACAGGTATCTCTAGATATGAATATCATCGACCTTGAAGTAGCTTTTAAGCTATCAGTAGCTTTTGGGACAACTCGGAAAGCTTATAGCATATTTTTAGTAATGATTTATCTTACTTGGCCACTCGTATTTCTGATCATACCGACAGTTTATGCTACCTTTCTCATTCAGGTACTACACTGAACCAGCAGCTTTAACTACCACAACACTGCTTGCACTTCAATAATTTCATTACACTGTTCACTTGATAATTGGTTCTCATTTCCAAATAGAAATACAACTATGCATCTGCAAAGGAGTTGATGCGAATGAACGGCACAACTAAGTCTTCACTTGCAAGCCACGTGTCTGAATCTATTGCTGGTGCAATGACAATCAGGGCTTTTAGAGAGGAGGAAAGATTCTTCTCCAAAAACTTGGAATTGATTGATGCAAATTCTAGTGCTGACTTTAATAGTTTCTCAACTAATGAATGGTTAATTGCACGTCTAGATTTGCTTAGCGCCATTGTTCTCTCAGCCTCAACACTTGCCATTACTTTGACTCAGTTTGATGCTTCTTCCTCTGGTTAGTATGAATTGGCTTCCGACATCCATCTTTTCCTGAGATTGAATCATATTCATCGTAACCATCTATGTATACATTGTTTAACATTTTTTTTTTATAAACTTTTGACAGGATATATTGGGATGACACTATCATATGGCCTCCATTAAATATATTCCTAGTAGTTTCTGTCCAAATTCAGTGCATGTTAGCAAATTCAATTATTTCTGTAGAAAGGGTGGAACAATACATGCGCATTCCCAGCGAAGCCGCAGAAGTAATAGAAGAAAACCGACCTGCACACAGTTGGCCTACTGTTGGGAAAGTGGAATTTCATGACTTGAAGGTCAGCATGAAAATATAGTGTTTAGCATACGTTTCTAAGAACATTGGAGCTTGTATAACATTCAATGACATTATGCAGGTAAGATATAGGCCAAATTCTCCTTTGGTTCTTCACGGTATAAACTGCATCATTGAGGGAGGCTACAAAATTGGAATTGTTGGCCGGACTGGAAGTGGAAAGACAACTCTTATAAGTGTTTTGTTTCGTCTGGTAGAGCCAACAGAGGGAAAGGTCATTGTAGATGGCTATGACATTTGTAAAATTGGCCTTCATGATTTGAGATCACGTTTTGGGATCGTACCTCAAGATCCGACATTATTCAGTGGGTCTGTGAGATTCAATCTCGACCCCTTGTCTGAGCATACTGATCATGAATTATGGGAGGTAAATTAAGCTTTTATTTTTATGTCAGACCATAAACAAACAGTATCTATTTGTTTGTGATGGTTGTTATAAGGAACTAAATATAAGTTACTTGTAGGATAGTTAGTTAGAGCGCTATGGTACGTATCAGCTTTTGAAAATGTTCCAGCATTATGTATTTACAAGTCAGGAATATATTACATATAAACTCATCAAGTTTTTTCTGTGTCTAAAGGTTCTTGAGAAATGTCAATTAGGAGTGGCCATCAGAGACAAAGAAGAGGGCCTGGATTCTGTAGGTAAGAAGTTGTTGATTAAATCATCATCTTGATGGTAATTTTTGGTGTGAGCAAAACGTCCCCAAACTAAGAAATGGTGTTGCAGTTGTGGAAGATGGAACAAACTGGAGCATGGGACAGCGGCAGCTATTCTGCTTGGGGCGCGCTTTATTGAAGAGGAGCCGAATACTAGTGCTGGATGAAGCTACTGCATCGATGGACAATGCAACCGACTCCATCCTGCAGAGAACTACAAGAGCAGAATTTGCAGACTGCACTGTTATAACTGTGGCACATAGGAATGATAGGATACCAACCGTGATGGACTGCACTAAGGTGCTTGCTCTTAGTGATGGTAAGCGCCAACGAACAACGAACAATGAACTGAACACAAATTGTGTTTGTTCTCTAAGTGATTTGATTTTTGGTGTTCATTTTCTAATTGTACATTGACAGGTAAAGTAGTAGAGTATGATGAGCCAATTAAGCTGATGAACAATGAGGGATCACTGTAGGCCTCATCATTTGGCCCTGGCCCGCCCTAAAGCCCGCCCTACCCTATAGGGCCGAAGCCCGGCCCGGCCCTCTATTAGGGCGGGTCGGCCCTAGCCCTTTTCGAGTAGGGTAGGGTGAGGGTCGAGCAAATTAAACCCGGCCCTACCCTACGGCCCGGCCCTATTGAGCCCTTTAAGGCCAAGCCCTACCCGGCCCTAAAAGCCCAACCCAGCCCTACCCTAAAATTTTAACTATTTTATATTACATAATATATACAAATGTCTTCACTAAGCGATTTGTGACTCTAATTTTGTCGGATTTAAGTGATTTTTTTACCATCACCATATTTCATCATAACGATCAAATGTTATTTCATAGCGTTTTTCAAAATTTGACTTATTTTATATAGTTGTTTCAAAAAGTTGTATACTTGAGTATAATCTACTAATCAAGTTATACCGCATTAGTAAGCATGTTGTCATTATAATGTCTAAATTCACAAAATGAAAATTTTGACCGTCTGATATGATCGTTATAGTCAAATATGAGTAGAGTATAAAAATCAACTAGTTTCGTGAATGTTTGATGCTCGATCAAAACAGTCAACCATATTTTCATAAAACTTATCATACGAAAACGTTATTACGTACCTTTAGATGACCTTGTTTCGTCGACTCTTCCAAACATTAAACTCTCAAATAGATGAAACGTAATCATCCATGTAAAAATGTAGGAACGTTTACCTCCCGATACTATGGCTCCCCATAGAGAGATATAAGCTTAAATAAGGTTGACCGCATCGATCGGGGCTCTAGCTAACTTTGTCGGATGTAAGTGATTTTTTTACCATCACCGTATTTCATCATAAAGATCAAATGTTATTTCATAGCGTTTTTCAAAATTTAACTTCTTGTATATAGTTGTTTCAAAAAGTTGTACACTTAAGTATAATCTACCAATCAAGTTATACCGCATTAGTAAGCATGCATGTTGTCATTATAATGTCTAAATTTAAAAAATAAAATTTTTGACCGTCTGATATGATCGTTATAGTCAAATATGAATAGAATATAAAAATCAACTCGTTTCGTAAATGTTCGATATTCGATCGAAACGGTCAACCATATTTTCATAAATTAAACTTATCACACGAAAACGCTAATACGTACATTTAGATGAACTTTTTTCGTCGACTCTTCCAAACATTAAACTCTCAAATAGATGAGACGTAATCATCCAAGTAAAAATTTGGGAACGTTTACTCCCGATACTATGACTTCACATAGAGAGAGATAAGTTTAAATAAGGTTGATCGCATCGATCAGGGCTTTAATTTTGTCGGATTTAAGTGATTTTTTTACCATCACCGTATTTCATCATAAAGATAAAATTCTATTTCATAGCGTTTTTCAAAATTTGACTTCTTTTATAAAATTTGACCTCTATTTCATATCCGGCCCTAAAAGCCCAACCCGGCCCTAGTTCAAAGGGCCGGCCCGGCCCGGCCCGGCCCGGCCCTGTTAGCCCTAATAGAATGGGCCTTAAGGGCGGGTAAGGGTTTACATATCAAAGCCCTAGCCCGGCCCGGCCCGGCCCTAAGCTATGTTGACTTAGTCAAAGCCCGGCCCGACCCTACCCTAAGCCCTAAATTTTAGGGTAGGACTTGGCCCGGCCACGCCCATGATGAGGCCTAGATCACTGTTCGGGCAACTTGTCCAGGAGTACTGGTCTCGTTCTACTAATGCTAGCAAGAACTCAGAAAATTGATAGTTTGTAGTCATTCGTGTTGAGGCAGAGATAAATTTGTCAGAGCTTCCATCAGATCCTGGATTGCGAAAGAAAATTTCAGACTACCCTTTGAGTATTCAAGACCAAGTTCGAAGAGTATATTTGCAAAGGGGTCCTTGTCAGCCTAAAGATCACAAATTTGTTAAGACCAAGTGTGGAGCTAACCATAGAAAGTTCATAGTTGCTTGGTTCAATGATTTTCCTAACTAGCTGGAATATAGTATAGACAAGGATTGTGCATATTGTTTGTGTTGCTACCTATTTAAAACTAATTTCAGAGATCAAGCAGGTGGTGATGCTTTTAGTAGTAAGGGTTATCGGAATTGGAAGGAGAAATCAAGGCTATATGTTCATGTCGGAGACCTCAACAACACCCATAATCATGCTTTGAGAAAGTGTGAAGATCTCATGAATGAAAGACAACACATTCGAAATATCATCAACAAGAATGCTAAGCAATCTAGAACAGATTATCGAATTCGACTCACTGCATCAGTAGAATGTATACGGTTCCTTCTAAGACAAGGTCTTGCATTCCGGGGCCATGATGAGTCAGAAAATTCAAGCAATTAAGGTAACTTTGTTGAGCTTTTACAATTTCTTGTTGATCATGATGAACAAGTTAAAGCTGTGGCATTGAAAAACGCTCCAGCGAACCTCAAATTGACATCACCAACAATTCAGAAAGAGATTGTAAATGCTGTGGCAGTTGAAACAACATATGCTATAATTAGAGAAATGGATAATGCATTGTTCTCCATTCTAGTTGATGAAGCTAGAGATGTTTCTATAAAAGAGCAAATGGCTGTAATTTTTCGTTATGTGGATAAAAGGAGTTGTGCGATTGAACGTTTTATTGGCATTGTACATGTTGCGAATACCACTGCCAGAACACTCAAAAAAGCTATAGATGAATTACTTAGTAAGCATAAACTGAGCATATCAAGTTTACGTGGTCAAGGCTTGATGGAGCAAGTAATATGAGTGGGGAACTGAATGGCTTAAAGACACTTATTTTGAAAGATAATCCCACTGCTTTCTATGTCCACTGTTTTGCACATCAACTTCAGTTAGCTTTGGTGGCTGTGGCAAAGAAACATAGTATTGTAGGTGTTTTCTTCACATCAGTTGCTAATGTTGTGAATATTGTTGGTGCCTCTTCCAAACGTCGAGACATTCTTCGAGAAAAGCAGGCTCTTACTGTTATTCAAGCAGTGAAAGTTGGAGAATTTTCAAGTGGAAGAGGGTTAAATCAAGAAATTGAGATTAAACGTACAGCCGATACACGTTGGAGGTCACATTATGGTATGCTCATAAACTTTATAGCCTTGTTCCCTTCCATAGTTGATGTGCTAGATGAAATTGCAAAAGACAAAGTAGGTTCTGATAAAAAAGATAATGCATACATTTCACTGGGGTTATTGCAATCTTTTGATTACATATTCAGTTTGCATTTGATGAGGATTGTACTTGGTATTAGTCATGAGTTGTCCCAAGCATTGCAAAGAGATGATCAAGATATAGTAAATGCAATGGATTTAGTGAAAATATGCAAGAGAAAGTTGCATGATTTGAGGGATAATGGATGGGATTCTTTACTAGACCAAGTTGTTATTTTTTGTGGCAAAGAGAAATCATGGTTCCCAACATGAGTGAGCAACATATATGTAAAGGAAAATCAAAGCGGAAAAGTCTAGAAATCACAAACTTGCACTATTATCGTTTTGATTTCTTTTGTGCTGTGATAGATCTCCAACTTCAAGAGTTGAACAATCGTTTCAATGAGGGTAATACAGAGCTACTCCTTTGTATTGCATGTTTGAGTCTGAATTATTCATTTTCTGCTTTCAACAAGGAACGCTTGATGCTTCTTGCTAGCTTTTATCCGACTGATTTTTCTACAACTGAGCTATTGTTACTGGAGTCACAGCTAGATATATATATCGATGACATGCAATTAAACACTAAGTTTCAAGACTTGCATGGATTTCTGATCTAGCACAGAAACTTGTTGAGACAGGAAAGAGTAGGACATATCTGTTTGTCTATAAGCTCATTACCTTGGCACTAGTACTTCCGGTTGCAACAGCCACAGTTTAAAGAGCATTCTCTGCCATGAACATTGTAAAGAATAGAACGCGAAATCGGATGGGAGATCAGTGGTTAAATGATAGCTTAACTGTGTACCTTGAGAAGGATATCTTCAATGACATTGATAATGAGGCTATAATTCAAAGGTTCCAAAACATGGCTACACGTAGAGGACATCTGTAGCTGGCTTAAATTTTTTTGCAAGTATAAAAATTACTATTGTGCATTTGTGCTTTTTTGAATGTTAATTTTTACAAGACAAATGGATGTTTAAGTTTTCCATTGCTAGTAGTGTTAAATCATGTCATATTACCTGGAAACTAACATATCAAACCTATTTTCACATTCAGCAGTTCAATGTCTTTGAGAAAGAAGTTGAGCAGCATTTTGTTATGGAATGAACCAGCTTGAGCAGCTTTTGGTTATGGAGTGAACTAGCTTGAGCAGCTTTTGATTATGGAGTGAACCAGCTCTTAGTGACAAGTCTGGTATACCATTTGCATTTTATTATAGTCCAGACGTAGAACTCCCATAAGAAACTACTGATTTGTGTTTCTTTTGGGAAGATGCTTGTTCCCTGATGTGTTAGAAGCCATTTTTGTATATGTACGGACTTGCTGAAATTTAGGGATGTATAAAATCATGTATTGATTTGGGGTTATGAATATTATGAAAAAAGTTTGCCCCCATGTATGCATGGTTCTGCCTCCGCCACTGCACATGGATACTTGAACGTTTGTAACTTGGGTTTTTGAGTTGAAGTTATTGCTATCAAACTAATAAACATCACATGGATACTTCAACGTTGGGTGATCATTTTTTGTCAAAAGAATAAATTAAAAGAACAAAAAATGGAATTGAGTTGAAAGAGAAGTACATAAGACTCTACAGTAATTAGATTTCTATTTCTATTCCCATGTCTCTCATCGCAGCACGAAGCCGCTTCGTGGAAGCCATCAAGGAAATAAAGCCAGAATCGATTGACATGGAGAGCAAAAAAGGCCATCACCATTTGATGAGCAGCCATATACTTTGAAACCGAGAACAATCAGAAAAGGCAATCGATCACATATACAACTAAGCCCATACCTTCACCACTTGATCGACATGAGATACTTCCACGATGAAATGGCAAAGAATTCGTCAACTTCCATATCCCTCTTTTGCCACTCCTCCCACTCTTGCCGCCGTTGCCGGAGCCCTAGAATGTAATTAAGAACCAAGCTGTTTTTTTTTTTTTTTTTTTATAGAAGGGAACCAAGTTGTTTTCGTTTTCAGAGGAATGAGAGAAACTTCTGGTCGTTGAGCGAAATAACCAGAAATAGCTTCCCCTCTATCTCAAACGTGCGGAAAAAAAATATGGATAATTGGCAGCAGATGGACGGTTGCAGATAGATGGTCAAACGACCCAGAAGCAAGTATAGGACCCAGTCTAACACTGTTCATTTACTGTAGAATAAAAGTTCAGCGCCAATAATATATAGTTAATTTTCAATGACACCATCATTGGTCGGTCAATTTTTTTTTTTTTGAAACCATGGGGCGTCACATCCATTAATGTAAAAAAAATTTGTTACATTATAAGCATGACTAACCGAGAGTTTCCGGCTACATCAAAAGCGAGTCATGAAAGACAAAACAAAGATAACTTAGAAACACGTAAGGTAATACAACCATAGGAATAAATCCAAAGAACAGAAACCAAGTAATCAATGGTGCTACCAAGATAGACCCCGAAGCTACGTCAAAGACCTCTATCTCGATTTATTTTTGAAAATTAAAAAACGGACCTACCACACTTGAGGTGAAACCCAAAGCTTCTCAATATCTTGAGTTTCCTCTGGACTAACTGGAACCAGGACATCATCAACCAGGATATTATTAGCAACATCATTCCCAGTCACAGAAATAGATGAGGCAGCTCTCGATTTTTTTGAACACTTTCTTCGACTGATTCTTCTTCCTTATAGAGTTGCCTCTAGATTCTTCATACTCTTAGGCTGATTTTTTCGTCCAGTAGGACGACTCCTGCCCTTGCTCGTTTCTTTGGGAGAAACAACAAGCTAGCCATGCACATTCTTGAGAGCAAGATCACCTTCAAAGATGACTGCCGACGCCACTGCAGACTTTATGGCTTTTTCGTGCTTGCTATAGGTAAGCAAGGTTGTCTCTGCCGCTTTCCTTTTGGACCCAGCGATTGAAGAAGTTACTGGCAAAGTACCAACTTCAGTCAAAGGCAGCTCAGGAACCGCTGCCAGAGGAGATTGGAAGCGATCAGCCCGCGCTTCCAAAGCCGTCGGCGTCACACCAGGAACTGTAAAGAAAGAAAGGGCAGATGGTGTCCGAGTAGCCACTACCATTGACCCTCCTGCCTTAACTGTAGGCGTAGCCGCGAAAACAGGCGACGGGTTTGAGGACAAAGCCTCCTCCACCGCCGGCGGCACCCTAACGCAGACCCCGTCAACCTGAGAAAGAAACCACATGTCCTGCAAAACCCTACCAGCTTGAGATACTTGAAACTCACCATGGCTTCAATACCATCAAAATCAAACGCCTGTGGGGGGTACACCTGCTGCACCCATTGCGAGAGATGGTGAAGGACGCGCACCTTGACCCCCTCCTTCAAATTCGACTTGTCAACAACTTTGCCGAGGGTAGATCCGATCATAACAGCCGCATCCGAGGTACGCAGCTTTGGAGGTAATCCAACCATCTCTACCGTCACCGGAATTGATGGAATCACAACCTCTCTGATCGGTTGCACGCCATCATATAAAAAATCTGGGGCAAGAACATGCTTACCATAAAACTAGGGGCCTCATTCGACGATCTTTTTACGTTCTGATTCCACCTTGAATTCGAGGATATAACAACCCTCCTCAAAACGCATTGAGATCTTGTTGTGCAGACCCCAAAGCTTGGTCAGTGTGCCGATGAGGGCCAAAGGTTCTGGACGTCGTCCATTGACTGCAATGGCGCGGCCGATAGCAAAGAAACTGGTGGAGATAACAACACTATTGGAAGGACCAAAGAAGCGTTTGCCATTCTCCATGATCGCAAGAGAGGCAGTGAGATGAGCGGATACGACATCAACCATGGTGATGAGCGTAGGAGGTTCCAAGCAAAAGATAGGAGGCAGAGAGAAAAAAACCCTAACCCTAACAGAGGCTCTTTTTTTTTGGAAATTTTCTTAATCTATGATGGATGCCTTTCATTGGTCGGTCAATGAATTGTCTTTTCGAAAGTTGTGTGACTGCTAATCCAAATTTTAGAAAAAAAAAATACATAATTACTCAAAACTACAATTTTGTAGTGATATTTACCAATAGAAAGTCCTAATTTTTTATACCATCAGCAATGAATTAACAATTAAGGGTTGTTAACTCATCTATTATTTAATGACATAATTAACCCTGTAAATCCATCTATATATATCAACATATTCTCACTCACATAAAACCCTAATTGGGTTTGACTGAAAGAGGGAGGCGGCGAGCGGTGCAGCGGGGTGGCGAGAGACCCGAGGTAGCGGGACTGATAGCTCTCTCTCTCTCTCTCTCTCTCTCTCTCTCTCTCTCTCTCTCTCTCTCTCTCTCTCTCTCTCTCTCCTGGATCGGAACGACGGCAGCTGAAGAACGCCCCTGGCTCAAGCTCGTCGACCGCACCGCCTTCTCCCGACCGGTCTCTTTCTCTGACGCGGCCTTGCGCGTGAGGAAGAACGCAGCCTACTTCCGCGTCGGCGTCTCTGGGATTGAACCGAAACGACGTCGCATTGTTGTTGTTGTGTTGGTGGTAGTAGTGGTGAGGCTGGGCGGAGCGTGAGGAGGAGGGAGAGGGGAACTGGTCGGATTTGAGAGCCTCCTCGCCGTAGAGATCGTAGATCTGGCCCTTGGTGGGGTCGGAGAGGACAGTCATAGGCCTCAGAGATTTGCTTGAACTTGGACTCGGCCTCGGGGCGTTTTCCTTCTAATTCTCCAGTGTACTTGGTTGGTGAGAAATGGAGTTTGGTTTGAGTTTGTGTGTTGGGGTTGCTTCAAAATCTGATCAGATCTGGCTGGCGAAATTAGATGGAATATATGGAGTTTTGATTTCTGAGGTTCAGTGGCATTAGAAGCGCGGCGGAGGACGGCGGAGTTTCTGAGGCTCAGTGGTATTGGAAGCGCGGCGGAGGACGACAGAGGTTGATTTATGAGGCTCAGTGGTATTGGAAACGCGGCGGAGGTTGGTTTCTGAGACTCAGTGGTATTGATTTATGAGGGTAATTTTATAATTTATGAGTTAACGGATTTTGTTAGTTTTGGATGGAAACTTGCTAGTGGTAATTACAAAAAGCAATCTTACTACTGGTAAATATTAACACAAAATTGTAGTTTTAGGTAAAAACCTCTTGTTTGAAGAGTTTTGCACTACTTTTGCTAATGATATGTGCAGAGAGAAAAATGAGCAAGTGTGATCAAATTCATAAGAAGCAACTTTCATTAAACCACTGAATTCAAATAACTTCACATCACCAAACTCACATATATAACAGTGATCATAGTTAAGAACCTTGATCAATTACAAGGCTAACGGAAAGAAATAAATATGAAACGACTAGCCATGCAGAGCTGTACTAGCACTACCAGATCTGAGTGAATAGCCGACGAAATTTTTTTCGTCGGCTATGCCAATTTTTCGTCGGCTATACCATCTACCGACGAAATTTTCGTCGGCTATACTTCGTCGGAAAAACCCCGTCGGCTATACCAATGGCCGACGAAAAAAACCAATTCGTCGGCTATAGTAGAGTATGGCCGACGAACTTACCGACGAAAATATTTTTTGTCGGCCAAACCTGGGAGAAATTGCCGACGAATTTCGTCGGATATTTTCGAGTATGGCCGACGAAATTCATTAATTATAGCCGACGAAATTCGTCGGCTATTGGGTGTTAACAATAGCCGACGATTCTATAAATTTTCGTCGGCTATTACCTCGAAATATATTAATATTTAATAGGCATTAATTAGTTATAGTCGACGAAATAATGTAATTTTCGCCGGCAATACAACTTATAGCCGACGAAAATTGGTAAAATTCGTCGGCTATAGTTGTTATAGCCGACGAAATAATGCCAAAATCGTCGGCTTTTCTTACATTTGGGGAAAAAAAATTAAATTATTTTCTAAATTACCATTCCAAGCAACCTGCAAATCACAAAAACAGTCCATGCATTTGCACCAACAAGAAACACGTCTAAATACTTTTTTTATTAAATTCGTTCCAATATACATAAAATATAACCCTAATCATCACCTAAACCACTAAAGTCCACCAGGTCATCCCCAGCATCCTGCTCTCCATCAGGCTCGTCATCCTGCTGACCGAACTCGGGAGGTTGAGGTATTGGAGGTTCCACTAACCGCTGAAACGGGGGCGGGGGTTCAAGGCCTTGTTGTTGTGCCGCGAACATCTCATACCACCAGTTTTGTTGGCTGTCGTAGTTGTGTTGCCGAATTCTGTCGCATTCAGCATGCCAACGGGCCATATCCAAATGATACTGCTGTGTTCTGCGGCGCAGCTCCTGTACTGTCTGGGACGAGGTCGCCAATTCTGCGGCCAATCGCTGCACTTCCCCCCTCATATGTTGGCTCTCCCCGCCTCCCTTCTTTTGACCTCCCTTAGTGGTCTTCAGAAGCCCTAGTCCAGAACTTCCCAAACCCCGGCAGTAGTAGTTGTTTGACCGGTTTGGGAAGGCTGCGTCGAACATCCTCGCTGCCGTTTGGACATTGGACCGGTCGACATGGCGCATGGCTTCTTCCAGATTTGCCTCTGAAATGTTCGGTTGTGTCTCCCGAACTACTTGCTGGAACACCTCTTCTTCGGCCCGGTTGACCCTCTCCTAATTGGACGGGAAAAAAAAATTAATATTATAACAAATATATAATTAAGTAAAATTAATAATTAAAATTTTAAAATTGTAATGAACGACTTACGAGCTGTTCTGTCGCTTGTGGATAAGCGATCTTGAACGTCTCCACGTACGGGTTGCTATCAGGATGATCTCTAAGCGCCTCCTCCTGATATTGTGCAAACGGCCTAGAACCAGCATGATGGGGGGTTGTGTTCTCAGAGTTTATCCGAGAACGTTGCTTCAAACAAATAATAAAATGTTAGAAAAATGCATCAAAAAATATTAGTGTAATAATTATAAAATAATTAAACTAATAATTAAAATTTTAACAAAATAAATATTTTTACTGAAGTTTAGTATTTACCTGGATAACTGGGTTGTTGAAGTCTACTGTCTTCAACCAACGCCACTCGTACTCCCTGAACATAAACTCCCTGGGAGTACCCATACGACCAAGGTTGTCGTATTCGTTATAGTGGGAACGCAGCTCGTTCTTCCACTCTTTGAACCTACGAAAAAAACAAAAGTGCATTAGAAATATTATTAATATCATAAAATATTAATAATTATAAGATAATTATAATATCATAAAAACAAACGTACCTCGAGTTCTGCACGGTGTCCGCCCAATCCCGCCTGTGTTCGGCAATCTCGAAGAATGTCTGAAAAATAATATTTTATTAGTTTTACAATTGTAATAATACCGAAAATTATTAAATATTACGATAAATAAATTAAATTTTTTAAATTACTCACCGACGTGGCGTTGTTCACCTCCCTCTTTATCTCTTCGGGCACATCAGCCCACCGGGTCCACAACATAGGGACTCTGTCCCTAATCAGTGACCCCACGCAACCCGAGTAGTCGCGTTTTTTCTTCCCCTGAACCTCCTGATTAGGAGGTTCGTTGATCTGAATCCTCCCGCTGCGCTCAACAGTTCTCCTGAGCGTGTCAAAACATATGACACCTCTCGTATTCCTCCGTGAACTGCTAGCGGCTGTCCCTATCACAAAAACGACGATTGGTTAATAAAATTAAATATTAGTGCGTTAATTTTAATAAAACATTTAATTAATAAAATCAAATGTTACCTGAACTGGATGACTCGTCTGTCGACTTTCCTTTTCTCCTCGCCGAAATAAGGTGGTCAGGGTTCTCAAATGGCTGATGCTGGTATGCCTCCGCAGCACTCACGTACTGAGGCATATCAGGCCATAGGGGCAGACCACGATAGTCGACCTCCGGTATCGCCGGAATGTTGTACGGGAGGTAGAGCTGGTTTGGGAGAGTAGGAGCCTCAGTCGAGTCGGCAGCAGACGTCGTCGGACTCCTCATCGGCTCCCGATGAACCTCAGGCATACGAACCTGAGGAACATCTGCAGTTATGTCGTCCTGAAATAGCTGCCGACTGAACCTCGGAGCATCTGGCCCGACAGGCGGAAGTGAACTGCTCCACGGCCGCCCCGCCTGGAGAAGGGTCTGGTGACGAGAACTCACACTCATCCGCGGCTGGGATGAATCCACAGTCCTCCGCGGCTGGGAGGAATCCACACTCCTCCGCGGCTGGCTGGTGGTCCTCTCAGGAGGGCTAAGGGTCCTGTCGGAGTCTGCGGAACCGGCGGAACTTCCAGAACCTCTCGATCTGGAACGACGGCCTCCGAAGAACTTTCTGACTGCATCGGCCATCTGCAGCCGCGGCCATTTTAAATAATACTAACCATTAACCTAAATATAACTATTTATATACAAATATAACTATATTTCTTTATTAATATATATATATATATATATAATTAGACTACTAATTTATATATATAATTAATTTAACAATTTATATAACAATTTATATAATTAAAATTAAATATATAACAATTTATATACCTAAATTATAACAAATATATAACAATTAAATTCATTAACAAATATATAACAAATATATAACAATTTATATAATTAAAATTAAATATATAACAAATTATTTACCTAAATTATAACAAATATAATTAATTTATTAACAAATATATAACAATTTATATAATTAAAATTAAATATAATTAAGCTATATATAATTAAGCTAAATTATACAATTAAGTTACCAATTTATATAATTAAACAACCAATTTATACGTATAAATTATACAATTACATCTAAATTATATAATTAAAATAAATTTTAAAAAAATTACCTAAATTAACATAAATACCTAAAAATTACCTAAATTAACATAAATACCTAAATTATACCTAAATTAACATAAATACCTAAATTAACAATTACATCTAAATAAATAAATTTACATAAATAATTAAATAAATTATATCTAAATTAACATAAATAAATTAACCTAAATTAACATATTTAAATTAAAATAATTTAAAAAAAAAAAAAAAAGGTTACCGGATCGGATGGAGGAGGAGGAGAGTGGCCGGCCGGATCGGATGGAGGGGAGGAGGAGCAGAGCGGCGGTGCGACGCAATCTGAATTGCTGCGGAGGTGTACGGAGGAGGAGAACGGAAGAAAAATGCAGAAAATGGAGGCTAGGGTTCGGCAGTTTCAGAGTTATACCCGATAGAATAGCCGACGATTAAAAATGATTTCGTCGGCTATTCTTTACTATAGCCGATGAAATCTTTAATTTCGTCGGCTATTCTTTGAATGTCGTCGGCTATTCTTTGAATGTCGTCGGCTATACTTTAGGCGCTCAGCAGCCGTCCGATCTCCCCCATCCAACGGCGGACAATGAAAAGGTGCGGATCGCAAGAGTTTAGCCGACGAAATTAAATATTTCGTCGGCTATACTTTGGAAAATCACAGCCGTTGGATCTGAGCCATCCAACGGCGGACAATAAGCGGATCGCAAGAGTTTAGCCTACGAAATAGACTTTTCGTCGGCTAAACCTTTGGTCAAACAGCGAAGTCAAACCTCTAAACGCTTTAAAACGGAAATTGGCCTGTCTAAATGACGTTTTTTGGCCTGATCTTCAACAGAGAATAGTTTCAAATCGATAAGACGCGACTAATCGTATAAAAATTTTCCTCAAAATATTTACCGACCTTCAGGCTACCCATAGGAAAACGGAAGTAAAAAACAGTTAACCGCAACATTCGACACACAGATTTTGTCGGAATCTTCTCATTTTTCAACCGTAGACGTATTTCAATATTTCGGGCATATCTTATTTCACAACACATTTGCATTTGAAGAGTCTACGTATAGTAACTATTTGAAACTATACATTCACTTAAACACTTAGTAAACAAGTTAAGGAACATTAGTGCATATGTTCCGATTTTGAATCTAAAAGTTTGAAAAATCTATTCCAACCGTCAGATATCACCGTTAAGATTAAATACATGTATGAAAAAAATCCAACTACATCTGACAACGTTAAAGACTCGATCGGGACGGTCAAACAGCGAAGTCAAACCTCTAAATGCTTTAAAACGGAAATTGGCCTGTCTAAATGACGTTTTTTGGCCTGATCTTCAACAGAGAATAGTTTCAAATCGATGAGACGCGACTAATCGTATAAAAATTTTCCTCAAAATATTTACCGACCGTCAGGCTACCCATAGGAAAACGGAAGTAAAAAACAGTTAACCGCAACATTCGGCACACAGATTTTGTCGGAATCTTCTCATTTTTCAACCGTAGACGTATTTCAATATTTCGGGCATATCTTATTTCACGACACATTTGCATTTGAAGAGTCTACGTATAGTAACTATTTGAAACTATACATTCACTTAAACACTTAGTAAACAACACTACTACAAAAACACCTTCAGATGAC
The DNA here is from genome assembly GCA_963682095.1 of Potentilla sterilis. NCBI lineage: Eukaryota > Viridiplantae > Streptophyta > Magnoliopsida > Rosales > Rosaceae > Potentilla > Potentilla sterilis. The sequence goes on along the minus strand of OY821760.1, from coordinate 41,770,536 downwards.
GCCTTTCAGATGACGCAAAAAAATTAACCGTCATCTGATTGATTTTGAAATAATCAGACGTCGGTTCTAGTTTGTCCGTCATCTGAATCGCTTTTAGACATCACATTTTCTCAGTTTATGAGGAAAACATCCAAAATTTAGTATTGGCAATGGTAGACATCTCAAAAACTCATCGTTAAAAAATTATACTTAATTCAGATGACGGTTGACTGTCATCTGAGGGTTTAGGGTTCCTACCAAGTTATAAGCGGGAAAATTCCCTCCCAAACTCAGCCTAGGTATGCCATCACATTTTCTCAGTTTATGAGGAAAACATCCAAAATTTAGTATTGGCAATGGTAGACATCTCAAAAACTCATCGTTCAAAAATTATACTTAATTCAGATGATGGTTGACTGTCATATGAGGGTTTAGGGTTTCTACCAAGTTATAAGCGGGAAAATTCCCTCCCAAACTCAGCCTAGGTATGCCATCACATTTTCTCAGTTTATGAGGAAAACATCCAAAATTTAGTATTGGCAATGGTAGACGTCTCAAAAACTCATCGTTCAAAAATTATACTTAATTCAGATGACGGTTGACTGTCATCTGAGGGTTTAGGGTTTCTACCAAGTTATAAGCGGGAAAATTCCCTTAAGTGGGAAAATTCCCTCCCAAACTCAGCCTAGGTATGCCATCAAAAATTGAAAGGTTGAAACATCAGACGACGGTTGCACGTCATCTAATGTTTGGGTGCGAAATTTGTTAAAATTTTGCTTGAAGGCACAGGTTTTGGGATTTTTCCTAGTAGGCTCACTAGAATAATGCACTCAATCAGATGTCGGTTCGACTGTCGTCTGTATTTAGGGCTGAAATTTTAACAAATGGCGGCATTTTTACCTCCGAAAACCAACCAATTTTGGGAAACCTATAGCTAGCGCGCCACACCAACCAATTCACTAAGCCAAAAACCTCAATAGACAATATTCATCAGACAATGCTATAGTAACTATTTGAAACTATACATTCACTTAAACACTTAGTAAACAAGTTAAGGAACATTAGTGCATATGTTCCGATTTTGATTCTAAAAGTTTGGAAAATCTATTCCAACCGTCAGATATCACCGTTATGATTAAATACGTGTATGAAAAAAAATCCAATTACATCTGACAACGTTAAAAGCTCGATCGGGACGGTCAACCGGGTGAGTCAAACCTCTAAACGCTTTAAAACGGAAATTGGCCCGTCTAAATGACGTTTTTGGGCCTGATCTTCAACAGAGAATAGTTTCAGATCGATGAGACGCAACTAATCGTATAAAAATTTTCCTCAAAATATTTACCGACCGTCAGGCTACCCATAGGAAAACGGAAGTAAAAAACAGTTAACCGCAACATTCGGCACACAGATTTTGTCGGAATCTTCTCATTTTTCAACCGTGGACGTATTTCAATATTTCGGTCATATCTTATTTCACGACACATTTGCATTTGAAGAGTCTACGTATAGTAACTATTTGAAACTATACATTCACTTAAACACTTAGTAAACAAGTTAAGGAACATTAGTGCATATGTTCCGATTTTGATTCTAAAAGTTTGGAAAATCTATTCCAACCGTCAGATATCACCGTTAAGATTAAATACGTGTATGAAAAAAAATCCAACTACATCTGACAACGTTAAAGGCTCGATCGGGACGGTCAACCGGGTGAGTCAAACCTCTAAACGCTTTAAAACGGAAATTGGCCCGTCTAAATGACGTTTTTGGGCCTGATCTTCAACAGAGAATAGTTTCATATCGATGAGACGCAACTAATCGTATAAAAATTTTCCTCAAAATATTTACCGACCGTCAGGCTACCCATAGGAAAACGGAAGTAAAAAACAGTTAACCGCAACATTCGGCACACATATTTTGTCGGAATCTTCTCATTTTTCAACCGTAGACGTATTTCAATATTTCGGTCATATCTTATTTCACGACACATTTGCATTTGAAGAGTCTACGTATAGTAACTATTTGAAACTATACATTCACTTAAACACTTAGTAAACAAGTTAAGGAACATTAGTGCATATGTTCCGATTTTGATTCTAAAAGTTTGGAAAATCTATTCCAACCGTCAGATATCACCGTTAAGATTAAATACGTGTATGAAAAAAAATCCAACTACATCTGACAACGTTAAAGGCTCGATCAGGACGGTCAACCGGGTGAGTCAAACCTCTAAACGCTTTAAAACGGAAATTGGCCCGTCTAAATGACGTTTTTGGGCCTGATCTTCAACAGAGAATAGTTTCAGATCGATGAGACGCAACTAATCGTATAAAAATTTTCCTCAAAATATTTACCGATCGTCATGCTACCCATAGGAAAACGGAAGTAAAAAACAGTTAACCGCAACATTCGGCACACAGATTTTGTCGGAATCTTCTCATTTTTCAACCGTGGACGTATTTCAATATTTCGGTCATATCTTATTTCACGACACATTTGCATTTGAAGAGTCTACGTATAGTAACTATTTGAAACTATACATTCACTTAAACACTTAGTAAACAAGTTAATGAACATTAGTGCATATGTTCCGATTTTGATTCTAAAAGTTTGGAAAATCTATTCCAACCGTCAGATATCACCGTTAAGATTAAATACGTGTATGAAAAAAAATCCAACTACATCTGACAACGTTTATTTCGCAATTCTTTTTTTATTTTGTTTATTTTCCATCCTGCTCAAAATCAAAGCCCCCCGTGCTTGCCAGCTGCTCCACCAAACAGTCCCTTACCCCAGCTCCAGATCCAACGGCCCACATTGCTTCTTCCCTTAACGCAATCATCGGTCCACTACCCCCAAAAATAACACACCCCACAGACCATTCCCCCTTATTAGTTTTCTGTTTTTCACTCTCTCCTCAGATCTAAATCCATCTCCTTCTTCTTCTTCGACCTCTCTCTTTTCCCTCTCTGATATTCAACACTAGAGTCTACTCATCAGAGTCTCAGCCAGAGCCTCACCATCTCCCACAACCAAATCCAGAATCACCGAGCATTTCTCTTACTCTCTCTGACGACATCTTCGAAGGGAGTTATTGGAATATGGGGAATTCTAATTTTGATTTTATCCTTTTCTGTAATTTTCAGCCTCTACGAAGAGGTCTCATGAATGGCCTTCCAGTTGTGGCGTCGTTGGAGACCAATTTCACCGTCAAGCTTCTACTTCTCCGGTCCGGCCCAGCACATCGTCGATGGCTGCACCGTCCCCAACTCCGACCTCACCTTCTTCTTCTCACGCTTCGATTAGGAAGAAGCCGGTGGGTGTTCTCGAATTTGTGCTTCCCTTGATTTTTCATCTTTTTCTTTACTGACGTTTGTTCTCTGTTTGTGTAGAGACCCAATGGCCCGAGATTGAAGCCGCCGAAGATGTCGTCAGCGATGACGAAATCATCGCCGTCGGCTCAAGACGAGATAGAGATTGAGATCGCTGAGGTGTTGTATGGGATGATGAGGCAACCGCAGGGTCCAACAAAGCAAGAAACTACTACAGCCACCGATTCGACCAAGTTGGAATCAAGAGAAACCAACAAGTCCACCAGTGATGCGAAATCAAGAGTCCCGTCGCCGATCTCAAACTCGCCGTGTGCGCCTCCTCATCAGTTGACGTCTTCTTTTCCTCAGAATTCTAGCTCCTCCGCCACTTCCATCTCCGCCACTGGTGGGTGTATATGAGCTCATAGAAGCTCAGCCTAGTCTTATTTCATTTCTTGTCCAAGGCTGCTACCATACGATTCCAACCTAGTCTTAATGCAATCGTATGGTAACACCACTGCTTCACATAATGCAATCGTATGGTAACACCAGTGCACCTGTGTTGTAGAATTCAGCCTAGTCTTATTTCACATGATTCACAGCTCTCACTGCAATCCTAGCCGTCAACTACTTCGACAGGTTCATCTCCAGCGTCCATTTCCAGAGAGACAAGCCTTGGATGGTTCAGCTCGTCTCTGTTGCTTGCATCTCTCTGGCGGCCAAAGTGGAAGAGACCGAAGTGCCTCTTCTTCTAGACCTTCAAGTAAAGTCTTAATCTTTGACCCATTATTTGTTCATCAAGATTCAATCTTTATTGTCATTCTCTGATTGAGTTTCCCAAATCTAAATGTGGGTTTTGTTCTGGGTCAGGTGGAGGATACCAAGTATGTCTTTGAGGCCAAAACAGTTCAAAGAATGGAGCTTTTGGTGCTCTCAACTCTTCAATGGAGGATGCACCCAGTGACTCCAATCTCTTTCCTTGACCTCATCATAAGAAGGCTTGGATTGAAGACAAGTATTCACTGGGAGTTTCTGAAGCGCTGTGAGAGTCTGCTTCTGTCTTTGGTCTTGGGTAAGCATAACCTCCACATCGGTTACAAATCAAAGCTTAGAACTTTCGATAAGAACAAAGACAATGAGAGATAGACTTTTGAGTTTTGGGTTATTAAGTTAGTATAATGAACTGTTTTTGTTGATGGGTTTTGATCAGATTCAAGATGCATTGGTTATCTCCCTTCTGTTTTGGCTACTGCTACAATGATGAGGGTCATAGACCTTGTTGAGCCTTGTAAAGCTGTGGAGTACCAAACCCAACTTCTGGGGGTCCTCAAAATAAGCAAGGTATGTTTCTGTTTTTGTTTTGGTTCAAGTTCTGTGCTCAAAGTTTTGTTTCTCCATCGTTCGTTTTTCTTTTGGCTTAAAAATGTATTGTATGCACCAAGGGTGTGAATAGACAGGCATACGTGTTGTAGAAATTTTCCTGCTAATGCCTTTTATATCTTTGATGTGCCTACTTTGTTCTTTGATGAATACTTCTTGATCATTATAATAAATGGTAGTCTGTATGAGATTTTTGTTGTTGTAAGGGTATGAGAAGTATTTTTTATTTTTTTATGTATATATATACAGTCCGTCTCTGCTACAGACGGCCGCCATTCTGATGGAGTGGATTCTCGCCTTCCCCACTCTCCCTTCACCAGACATCTAATGTAATAATTTCTTGTAAATGTAATACATTGCAGGTCAGTAAAAAGGAGCAAACTTCCAAGAACTCAACTTCTCCTCCTGGTTTGTTTTTCCAGCATGCTGGGCACAGGTTTGGGACTTGCTCTTCTAGTTAAATAGTTTGAACTGTACTATACTAATCTTTTCCAACTTTTATGTGTATCAACTATGAGTCTTTGTTCTCATAGTCTCTAGTTTTTCTCACATCCTTGGCTTTATTTCACATCTATGCAGGGACAAAGTTGTTGATTTTCATTGGAATGCATCTGACCCATGGACTGTTGTTAGTGTGTCTGATGACTGTGACACTACTGGGAATGCTCAGAATTCTAGTGGTACCTATAGTATATGGCCAATCCTATTACAGTTATGTGGACTTGAATTGGTCATTTTTTTGCTACTGGCAGCTACAATTGTGATGGAAGAAGTTGATTTTGGTTTTGCTGCCAATGCATGTGTTTTTAGAAGTGATTGTATTACTCATGGTTTAAAACAAATCTAGGTAGAGACATATAAATATGGCAGGTTTATTGAGTACTATCCTACAGTTTTGGTTTATTTGCATGAATTCAGGTTTTATATGTGGAGATGAACCAGTACTGTGGATTTGGTCAGTACTGTTCATTTGGTAACATATCAAATGAACTCAAATGACAGAACTCAAATGACAGACTCAGTCATAAAATAACTGACGTTAGAAACACATTCATATGACACAAACGAGTGACATCTGAACCAAAATCGTATGACACAAACAATATTATGCAAGACTGCCGTCTAAGAGAGCTCAGATGACACACTATATGATAGTGTAAATGACATCTGTTCAAAATTCAGATGACAGTCATTAAAAATGAAAGATGACGTCTGAGAAGATATCACACGACGCTTGGTTTGATATATTAACTGACATAAAAAGTAGCATTAGATGACAGTCGACTGTCATCTCAATATATGCCATTCATCACTAAAAATGCGCACGTAAGTTGGCATCAGTTGGCACCATGAATGCCAACCGTCATCTGAATACAAAACTGTCATCCTTATGATCGGTAGATGACAGTTTTTTTTGGGTTTTAACCGTCATCTGAATGCGTTTTAATAGATGACATTGCGATAGATGACAGTTTGGGAGCATATGAGATGACGGTTAAAAACCGTCATCTGAATCGATTTCTGTACTAGTGCAAGTTAAGGAACATTAGTGCATATGTTCCGATTTTGAATCTAAAAGTTTGAAAAATCTATTCCAACCGTCAGATATCACCGTTAAGATTAAATACATGTATGAAAAAAATCCAACTACATCTGACAACGTTAAAGGCTCGATCGGGACGATCAAACAGCGAAGTCAAACCTCTAAATGCTTTAAAACGGAAATTGGCCTGTCTAAATGACGTTTTTTAGCCTGATCTTCAACAGAGAATAGTTTTAAATCGATGAGACGCGACTAATCGTATAAAAATTTTCCTCAAAATATTTACCGACCGTCAGGCTACCCATAGGAAAACGGAAGTAAAAAACAGTTAACCGCAACATTCGGCACACAGATTTTGTCGGAATCTTCTCATTTTTCAACCGTAGACGTATTTCAATATTTCGGGCATATCCTATTTCACGACACATTTGCATTTGAAGGATGAAGCAATGGTTTGTCGATAGTGATAGAAAATAGAAGCTGCTGTTTTTTTGTTTTTTTTTTAATCATAGCCGACGAAATCAAACCTAGTACTCGTCGGCTATTCTTTTGTCGTTTTCTGTCAAAAATAAAATATTTATTTTTCAATAAATTTATGGCCGACGAAATAATGAATTTTCGTCGGCTATTATGATAATGGCCGACGAAATAATGAATTTTTCGTCGGCTATTCACACATTTTTCGTCGGCTATTCACAATAATGCATTTTTCGTCGGCTATTCTGTGAAAAAAATAAAAAAATATGTGGTGTTACACCTCCCTTATGCCTATGTCCTGTTCATATATAACCAAAATTGAACCTAAAAAAACAGAAACCCAACAGTCAAATGATCGAGCGGATTACAAATGAAAGGATTACATCATCTAAATTACTTAATCCGTCGGATTGTAATCGGAATCATCGGATGAGTCTTCTTCGGTTTCTGAATTGCTCGATAGGGGTAATCTATGTTGTTCCTCACCACTAGAGTCCTCGTTAGTTTCTTCATTTGGATCAACATCAACAAGCAGTGGCTCTTCACGTCGAATTCGCACCGGCGTGTCTAGGCGAATAAAAGAGGAGTCAGGAATACCGTTTGAGTTGGGCTCTTGATACGCGGTGCCCCCTTCCTCGTTCTCTTCAGCCACTCCAAGTGTAGACGCCCGGTAAATGTTGCGATGGTGGATAGTGTTGACTACTTTCCACGGGTCACCCTTGGCGAGATCATCAAGATAAAACACTTGTTTCACCCATGTGGCTAAAACGAACGGGTCGTCCTCATACCATGATGTACTAGTGTTCACAGAACTTATGCCGTATTGATCGGTTTTCATGCTCTGCGGCCGTGTGTCAAACCATCTACACTTGAAAAGGTGCACTTTCATGTCTTCCCCGTAATGCAGTTCCACAACTGAATGGAGAACACCGTAATAGTCAACTCCATCATCCCCACCATGTGCCATAACCCCTGAATTTTGTGTTTTCAGTCTGAGGTCTCTCTCTTCACATCGAAATAACACACCATTCACCTTGCACGTCGCATAAACTTTTGAATAGACCGGCCTCATCGCTAAAAGTCTGAGTTCGTGCGACCAATTTGGGTGATTATCATGTTGAATGAGGTTCATCTGCAACCATCAGAATCAACTATAAATATGAATAAATATACACAATAATATATAAACAAGTATAGAATAGTGTTAAAGTTACGTACCCAGCGGCCGAAATACTCTGCGAATGTTCGGTTGTGGTAATCGACATCACCTCGTACTTGTTCACAGTGTAGATGTATATTCTTTCAAAACTGAACTTCTGGACAGTTGATTAGTACCCACCAATGTGCAATGGCTACCTCATAATCTTTCAACTTGTAGGAAACTGGCATGTTTCCACCGAGTACAACATCGTCAGAGAGTATGGAAAGATTGAACTGTGAAGGTACATCTTCCGGTATGCTTTCCTGTAACGCTCCTAAATACAGCTTCATGTAGGTGACGCACTCGTGCGCAATATATGCTTCAGCTATACATCCTTCAGGTGCGGATCTGTTTTGGACAAAACCACCGTATTGTCCAGGTTGCCTATAAATCAAGTTTTTAAAGTGTTATGAACTTATGATAATACATTAACACTATATCACATATATTGATGAGGAAATTAACATAAGGTGTAAAATACGTACCTTTCCATCAGATACATCCAAGTGAAGTGCAGAGGACCGGTAAGCAACAACTGCCGAGGAAGATGGATCATGAGGTGAGGCATGATGTCGAAAAAATTTGGAGGAAATATCATCTCAAATTTACACATGATATGAACGATGTCTTGTTGCATTTCCCGGAGGTCAGATTTTCTCACTTCCCGTGTGCATACCTTCTGGAAAAATCTTGCCAACGCTACTAACGGCTCCACAACGTGACGGGGAAGGAACGGTTGAATGAAAACAGGGAAGAGACGTTGTAGCAGGATATGATTGTCATGACTTTTCAACCCTTACAGATTGTTGAATTGTCTGTTCACACACTTGGCTATATTTCCAGCAAAGTCTGAAGGATACTTGGCCCGACTTATCCAATGGAAAATTTTTGGTTTATGCTCAGGCTTGACGGTGTAAGGAGCTTGAGGCATTTTTCTCTTCCCTTGTTTCAACCATAGTTGTTTTTTGATATTCATGTTTTGCAGATCAGTGCGAGCCTTAGGACCGTCTTTCGTCTTCCCCTCCAAGTTCAGCGTTGTGCCCACCACACTTTCATAAACATTTTTTTCTATGTGCATAACGTCTAGGAAGTGACGGATCAGCAACTCACACCAGTACGGGAGTTCCCACAATATGTTCTTATGTGTCCAGAATTTGTACTGCTCAGGTCTTTCAGGTATTTCCGCTACAATATCGGGATGATTGCTGAGGGGCCCAAAATCGTACTCATTAAGCACTGCTAAAATTTCTCTTCCCGTCCATCTTCTGGGAGGACCGCCGTGTTCTTCGGTTCCATCAAATGCGGCGGACTCGTAACGCCAGTGGTGATCCGCCGGAAGGAACACACGATGACCCATTCGGCATATCTTGTTGCAATGAGGGGTGCTCCCATAATCGCTGAGGCACTCTGGACAAGCCTTGTATCCCCTAACAACGCTGCCCGACAACATCCCATAAGCAGGAAAATCACTAATGGTACCAATAACCATGGCATGCATCTGGAACGTCTCCTGCTTGTACTTGTCAAAAGTGGGATGACCAACGTCCCACAATACCTTAAGCTCTTCAATCAATGGTCTCATATACACATCGAGACATTTCCCTGGGTAACCAGGCCCCGGAATCAACAACGTCAACATATTATATTCCTTCTTCATGCACATCCATGGAGGAAGGTTGTAAGGTACCAAAACCACCGGCCATATACTGTATGAAAGACTCATGGTGCAGAAAGGGTTGAACCCGTCGGTTGAGAGCCCGAGCCTGACGTTTCTGACATCTGACGCAAAATGAGGAAACTCATTGTTTATATGCTTCCAAGCCGCTCCGTCAGAGATGTGTGTCATGATATCTGCGTCTCCCGCGTCCCGCTCACCGTGCCACCTCATAGCTTTTGCGGTGGTTTCTGCTACTTCCTCAAGGCGAGTGAATGAGGCTAGTACTTTTGAGGAGTCTGGTGCTGTCAAAGAGCTTAGGGAAGACATGGGAAAGCTGACTCAGATGATGTCCCAAATGATGAAGCAGAAGCATGCCCAAGTATGTGGAGTGTGTAGTTTGGAGGGCCATACGGCTGATGTATGTCCTCAATTGGGAGGAAGTGAAAATTTTGAGGAAGCCAATTCGGTTGGTTTCCAAGGGCAGCAACGTTCCACTTTCCAGAATTTCAATCCAAGGTACAACGATCACCCTAATTTTCGTTGGGCCAACAATAGTAATGTTCAGAACCCTCAACAAGTGGCGCCACCACAAGCAAACCAAGGAGGAATGGCGTTTCAACCAAGACCTCAAGGGCAATTCCAAGGATATGCAAGACCTCAGCAACAATTCTACAACAACAATGCTCAAGCATCATCAAATCCTAACTATGATGCAATGCTGAAATCCTTGAATGATGCAACTCACACATTGTTGCAATCTACAACTTCCAACACTAAGGATATTTCTGAGCTGAAGAATCAGATGGGGAAGGTTGTGGATTTCATGGGGCAGATCCAAGAACAAGGGAGGTTACCTGGAGGAGTGATTAAGAACCCCAAGAACGAGCAAGCAAATGCAATCACCACAAGGAGTGGTAAGATTGTGGAGGGGCCGAGCATGAAGAAGAGTGACGAGTTTGTGGAGGAATGTGATGCCGAGTATGATATATGATGCCGAGCAAAATGATGAGACATTCGGCAAGGATATGGAAGTGACATTCGGCAATGGCAATGGCAAGGACAAGGTGACACACGGCCATGACAATGAGAGAGATGGTGAACCAAGCAAGGCTGAGCTTGACGTGATGAAGAAGAGGGACATGGAAAAAGATCCCGCAACTTCAGAAACACATAAGGTAAAATCTAATTCAAGTGGTTTAGTTATTACTAACCAATCTTCGAGTTTGCCTTTTCCTTCCAGATTTGCTAAATCGAAGAAGGAGAAATCAGATGAGGAGGTACTTGATATCTTTAGGCGTGTGGAGGTGAACATTCCATTGCTTGAGTGCATCAAGCAGATTCCCAAGTATGCCAAATTTCTTAAGGAGCTGTGCACAACAAGACGGCATACTCGTGAGGAGCAGGTGGTGAAGATGAGTGAGACGGTTTCAGCCGTTCTCCAGAGAAAGCTCCCACCAAAAATGAAAGACCCTGGCAGCTTTACTATTCCATGCATAATTGGACAATGTTGTTTTTCAAATGTTTTGCTAGACCTAGGAGCGTCAATTAATGTGATGCCCTACAATGTTTACAAGTCTCTAGGTCTAGGAGAGTTGAAGAGAGACAATGTAATAATTCAATTGGCTGATAGGTCTAACAAATATCCTGAGGGATATGTTGAAGATGTTCTTGTGCAGGTAAATAATCTGATATTTCCTGCAGACTTCTATGTGCTACATATGGAAGAGTCGCCCCTAAATTCCACTCAACTATTGTTGGGGCGACCATTTATGAGGACAACAAGAACTAAAATAGATGTTGCAGAAGGCAACCTCACCATGGAGTTCGATGGTGAAGTGATTGGCTTCAATATCTTTGAAGCAATAAGGTATCCAGTTTCTGATTTAAAACCTTGCTATAATATTGATGTGGTTGATTCTCTTGCACATGTTTTATCAGAAACTTTGGATCAATAGCAACTAGCTATTGAGCAAGAGGCAGGAATTGATGCAAATGGGGAAGGAATTTCGATGGATGCTCGGCTTGAATTTGAGCTGAGCATGATGAGTATTGTTGCCGAGCTAGAGGCAACACCCCATGTGATGAGGACATGTAAATTTTTGTCAATTCCCATTTCCACTAACAAAATTTTACCATCTGTGGAACAGGCCCCTATTTTAGAACTGAAGGTGCTTCCCAATCATTGGAAGTACGTATACTTGGGAGACGATGACACACTACCAGTTATTGTGTCATCACAGCTGAGTGAGCAACAGGAAGCACGTTTGACTAGCATGCTGAAGAGGAACAAGACCGCCATTGGATGGACATTGGCGGATATCAAGGGAATCAGCCCTACAACTTGTGTCCATAGGATCTTGCTTGAGGAAGGAGCCAAGCCTACTAGGGAGGGTCAGAGACGATTACACCCCCCTATGATGAAGATTGCTGGATTGCTGGATTGTGGAGTCATTTATCCCATCTCAGATAGCCAGTGAATTGCACCTGTCCAAGTTGTACCCAAGAAGAGTGGAGTCACGGTTGTGAAGAACGACAAGGATGAGCTCGTGCCCCAACGATTGGTGACAGGTCATAGGATGTGTATCGACTACAGAAAGTTGAATGCTACTACACGCAAGGATCACATGCCTTTGCCTTTCATGGACCAGATGTTGGAGAGATTAGCTAAGCACGAATTCTATTGCTTCTTGGATGGGTACAGCGGTTACAATCAGATATGCATTCACCCAGATGATCAGGAAAAGACGACGTTCACATGTCCCTTTGGTACGTTTGCCTATCGACGCATGCCTTTTGGTTTATGCAACGCACCAGGTACATTTCAACGTTGTATGTATTCCATTTTCAGCGATTATATTGAGAATATCATTGAAGTCTTTATGGATGATTTTAGTGTTTATGGAAAAGACTTTGATGCATGCTTAGAGAATTTGGAATTAATCCTGAAGAGATGTGTAGAAACTAACCTTGTGCTTAATTGGGAAAAATGTCATTTCATGGTAAACCAAGGGATAGTTTTAGGACACATTATTTCTGCAAAGGGTATTGAGGTAGATAGGGCCAAGATTGATATTATGCTTCACTTACCTTCCCCTACAACTGTAAGGGAGGTACGGTCGTTTCTTGGCCATGCAGGATTTTATAGGAGGTTCATCAAGAATTTTTCGTTGGTGGCCAAGCCTATTTGTGCCCTTTTGCAGAAGGATGTTCCATTCGTATGGGATAAAGGGTGTGAAGATGCATTTGTGAAGTTGAAATTGCTATTGATGTCGGCACCAATTATGGCGCCACCAGACTGGAGCCTACCATTTGAGATCATGTGTGATGCTTCAGACTATGCAGTTGGAGCAGTGCTTGGACAGAGAAAAGAGAAGAAGCCGAATGCTATTTATTATGCTTCTCGCACACTTAATGATGCTCAATTAAATTACTCTACTACTGAGAAAGAACTGTTGGCTGTTATTTTTGCTTTAGAAAAATTTCGTTCATATCTTTTGAATTCTAAAGTGATTGTTTATTCTGATCATGCAGCCCTTAGATATTTGATGAAGAAGAAGGATGCTAAGCCACGCTTGATTCGATGGATTCTCTTACTCCAAGAGTTTGACATCGAAATCAAGGACAAGAAGGGGAGCGAAAATGTTGTGGCGGATCACTTGAGCAGAATTGTGAGAGAAGAGGAAACGTTGCCACTTCAGGAAACTTTCCCAGATGAGCAGCTTTTTCGAGTGGACACAAAAGAACCTTGGTATGCAGACATTGTGAATTATTTAGTTACTAAAACTTTTCCAAGTACATGTTTGCAGGCAGCCAAGACAAGGATTAAAAAGAATGCAAGACACTACATATGGGACGATCCATATCTGTGGAGGACTTGTAGTGATCAAGTTATAAGACGTTGTGTGCCACAAGAAGAGCATAGGCCGATCCTTGCATTTTGCCACAATGAGGCATGTGGAGGACACTTTGGAGCTAAGAGGACAGCCCTCAAGGTATTAGAAAGTGGGTTTTATTGGCCAACGATTTTCAAGGATGCATACACATTTTGCATGACATGTGATAGGTGCCAAAGGACAGGTAACATTGGTAAGAGAGACCAAATGCCCCTTACTACTATGATATTTGTTGAAATTTTTGATGTATGGGGTATTGATTTTATGGGACATTTTCCTTCATCTAAGGGCTTTCTATATATCTTGTTGGCTGTTGATTATGTGTCAAAATGGGTGGAGGCGAAAGCCACAAGGACTAATGATTCTAAAGTTGTTGCAGGTTTCTTGAGAACTAACATATTTTCCAGGTTTGGAGTACCTCGTGTGCTTATAAGCGATGGAGGTTCTCATTTCTGCAACAGAACAATTGAGGCTTTACTCAGAAGATATGGAGTCACCCATAAGGTTTCCACACCTTATCACCCTCAGACGAGCGGAATGGCGGAAGTGTCCAACAGAGAGATTAAGAGCATATTGGAGAAAACTGTGGGCCCATCAAGGAAAGATTGGAGTGAGACTTGATGATGCACTTTGGGCCTACAGAACGGCATACAAGACACCCATTGGGATGTCTCCACTTCGGCTTACATATGGCAAGGCGTGCCATCTTCCAGTAGAGTTGGAGCATAGAGCATGGTGGGCGGTCAAGCAATTCAACATGGAGCTTGACAAGGCTGGACTTCACAGGAAATTGCAGTTGAGCGAGCTTGAGGAAATCAGAAATGAAGCATATGATGCTGCGTGGATTTACAAGGAGAAGACGAAATTGTATCATGACAAGATGATAAGAGGCAAAACGTTTCATATTGGCTAAAAAGTCTTGTTATTTCATTCTCGTCTTAGATTATTTCCTGGAAAATTGCGTTCTCGTTGGGCTGGTCCCTATATTGTTGCTAATGTGTTTTCTCATGGTGCTATAGAAATTCAGAGTATTGAAACAGGAAAAGCGTTCAAGGTGAATGATCATCGACTTAAACCTTACTACGAACCTTTTGAGGAGCACACCATTGAGGAGATACAATTTAGAGACGCACCAAGATCCTGATGATATGGAGAAGAGTCTAGGCTGAGTAGACTATAAACATTAAGCGTTGCATGGGAGGCAACCCATTTCAACCAAAATTGTGAAGGAGCCGTCTACGAGAGTTTGAATTTTTGAACCCTAAACTCTTTTTGGTTGAATTGTATAAATGTGGAACTTGTGATTTATCAAATGCTTGGAAATTACTACATAATTTTTGTGTACATTGAGGACAATGTAATTTTCTAAGTGTGGGGTAGGGATACATGTTTCACATGTTTTGTTTTTGTTTTGAGTCTTTGTTTTGAGTCATAAAAAGAAAAGAAAATAGAAAATCAGAAAATCAGAAAAATTTAAAAAAATTTCGTTGCTTTTAAAATTTTTGTTTTAATTTTAGAGTCTTAGGTGCCCCTAAATAGTCTATGATGATTATATCTTTAATACATAGATGATGGTTTTGCATAATCTTAAAAATAATTGTGAGTTTCATGGACTTTGTGATTGGTATGAACATTTGAGACTTGAACTTAATTATGTAAGAAGCATGTATGTTGTGTCGATTTTGTTCCATAATAACCTTTGTGAGCTTTGATTGCCAAATACTTTCCTTCTTGAGTGATAAAAATGGGCAGAATTTTTCAAAACTTCATCATTCTTTGAATATTCAATGACTATGTGCCATAGCTTTTAATGAACTCTAGAATGCTAGAACTTGCTTTTGACGATTTTTGAGACTATTATTCATGAAATGCCTTGATTTCGAATATGATTGAGATGATCTTGTTAGGATTACCACCATGCCAAATAAAGTATATGCCTAATTTGTGCCCATCGTGGGACTCCTTAGTTTTAACCCCCTTGAGCCGATATTGAGCCATTTATTTCATCACCATGATACACATTCCTTGAGCTTAGAACAGTTTATCCTAACCATTGCTGTCAAGACTTGGTAAAGTTTAATTGGAATTTGTTATTTGAAGTGATGATTTGAAGTAAGTGTGGGGTGATCCAATCCAAAAGCATGAAAAGCCATGATTGCCGAAAATAAAAAGAAAATTTCGGACAGAAAATAAAAAAGAAAAATTTGTGCCGATTAATAAAGAAAATTGAAAAAGTTTCGGCAAAAGAAATCAAAAGAAAAATAGAAATGCTTGGATTGGGATCTTGTGGTGAATTTGGAGTTTGTTTTACAATTGAAGGTCTATTATTATCATACTCGACCTTTGTTCATATTCACTATGTTATGGGAAAGAAAAGAATGAAGTTTGGGCCCAACAAGTTTAAACTTGGCCCTTTGAAGTGAAGTCATAAGGATTTATTGAGCTTTGCTAAGTCTTGGTGACATTTTCTCACCACTATTCTAAACGCGAATTCCTTATGCCTAGCCCCACTATTTTCCCATGTAAGATCTCTCATGATTCAAATAATAGGTGAACTTTGTATGTGGAGATTATCTCAAGAGTTGAGCATATGGCTTTGGTTCATTGGTGCACATAGTTGTTATATGAAGTTTTTCCTGAAAGATCTATTCACAAAGTGCCTTTATTTGATGAAATATGCAAGTTACTCTTTGTAACTCTTAATCTATTTTCTTGCATATACTTTGAGTGAATATTGCCATATCTTGAGTGAAAAGAAGAGAGTATGCCTAGTGAGGAGGATGAAATCAACATAACATGTCATTGCTTGTGATTTTCGTTTCTTACTTGTTCATGCCATGATACATGTCTATGACGCTTGGGATTATTGTGCTTACATTGAATGCTTAACTTGAAAGCTATGTGTTTAAAGATCCTGAGACAATCATTTAGGGGCTGTAGTGTGGTTTCAAAAGGTATTTGTTTTGCTAAGGGACTAGCAAAGGCTAAGTGTGGGGTAGTTGATAGGAGCATAAAATGCGACGTTCTTAATATGTTTTACCCCCATTTATGCATTTCTTATCCCTTATTATTGTAA
Source organism: Potentilla sterilis (assembly GCA_963682095.1). Lineage (NCBI taxonomy): Eukaryota > Viridiplantae > Streptophyta > Magnoliopsida > Rosales > Rosaceae > Potentilla > Potentilla sterilis. The sequence continues at coordinate 41,754,016 of OY821760.1, read as the reverse complement.
TATAGAGTCATTGAGTCATGTTGGAGTCGTTGGCAAGTGTTGGTGTATAAATTGAGCTAAAAATGCAGAAATGTCGAATTTTGAAGAGTTTTAGTTTGAGTAGGACTCCTTGTTGTACTAGGGATCCTGTTTGGACTAGGAAACCTGTTTTGATTAGGAAACTTGTCGGAATTGATTTCTTTATCTTTCGTCGTTTCTAATATTTGTGTGGAATCGGTTTGTGCTATAAATTGTGAAAATGCATAATTATGGTGGAGTCCTTATTGAACCAGGATTCCTAATAAGAGTTTGAATGTAACTAGGACTCCTTTTTCAGGTAGAACTCTATTTGGAAAATGAATCCTTACTAAAGTAGGAATCCCAGTTGAATAAGGATTCTACGAGTTTGAGTCCTAATTGAAGTCTACGAATTGAAGAGTCTTAGTCGAACAAGGAGTCTACAAATGCTCGACATTTTTGTAATGTCGAAGGAATTTCATTGAAAATACAACTCCTTATTGGACTAGGATTCCTTATCTATCTAGGAATCTTACTCATGATAATTGTGCTAAATCTTTTTATCTTCTTTTTAATTTAATTCTTATTCTTATTTTTCAGGGAGAAGATTAATGAAAGAAATCAAGAGATATTTCGGCAAGAAATGAGTTCCTTGCCGTGAAAGAGAAAGAAGAAGGAGGAAACCAATTCGGATTTGGTTTCCTTGTAACATTATGCAAGAACTCTTTGCCGAATTAAAAGAAAGATAATTGAAGAAAATTCAAGATATAATTCGGCAATGGAGAAGAGATAACAAGGCATTTATGCAGCCATTATCTAGGAATTTTGGAAAAGAAGAAAGGAGAAAAGCTTGGGATGAATGTGGACCTCATTGAAGCTTGGTGCATTGTTGCCGAATTAAAAGAGAAATTGAAGTGATAATTCAGCATTTTAACCAAGCATAATCGGCAGCAATTACATGATTATTGGAAGACTTGGCCGAATAAAAGAAAAAGAAAGAAGATAATTCGGTGGGAGAAAAATAATGTTTGCCGAAACCAAAACCTAATTGGTTTTGGTTTTCTTGGAGATCAAGGCTGCCGAACCCTAGCTCCTCTCTTCCTCTATAAATACAACACTTTGTATTCATAAAAAGGCATCTTCTCTTCCCCTCAAAATCCTTGCCGAACCTCTGCCCAAATTAATTCAGAAATTCTACCAAGAAGCTTTGCCGAATCCACCTTCCATCTTTCACAAAAATCCAACCTTCACCAATCCTTGCCGAATCTTCATAAGGTTGTAACATGGATTGTACTTTATTGGCTTTTGATTCTTTGTATTTAAACATACTTTTGTGTATGAAATATGTTTTGGTTTCTGGATTTATTTTCGGTATTGATAATTATATATGGGATCTTCGGATCTTTGTTATAAATGTTTGGAAATTTTGTATATGATTGCCGAATTTTATATGTGGTTTAATTAAATTTGTATTATGGGCAGTAGCTTTAGCATGTATTCTTGATTTAATTAGGTTTATTTCCATAATTTGTGTGCAACCGAAGGAGATGTCTAGATGCAATCGTAGGCCATGGTTGTTATCTAGATGTTGAATTCATATGCCGATTTAATATATGTTGGATCTCACGCGTTGTGGATTTTAATATGTATTTATCTAAGGGCTAGAGTAATTATGGAAATTTATATGTCGATGTGGGATGAGTGACGCCATACCTGCTAACATGTTTCTAATTAGACATATTATGCTTATGTGCTATTTGTGTTTAATTTCTACGCGTTGTGTTATTAAACCGATTAGTACCATGTTTAGGATTACACGCGTTGTGGATTCTAAATACTTGTGATGTCTTGAATAATTAGAATAACCGCGTTGGCTCTAATTAAATTGGAACTTAGTTGATTTTGAATTCGTTATATGCTTGCTGCCCCTATTACTTGTTTTAATTTTATTGCATGTTTAATGAGATTTGTGTTTGGTGATTGTGTGCAAGATGTTGATCAATTGTAAATAATAGCTTAGGAATTAAATTTTCGTAAAAAAATTCAGTAGATATTTAGACATAAAAATCGTTACCCCCTTTTTGTGCAATACTTTATGTAATTGAAAGCCCTTGATTTCCCCGGATAGAACGATCCCTACTTGTCAATACTACAATCGACACAAGAAGGGTATTATGTGTATGTAGTTGTTTTGCAGGTATTTTATGCTTGGATAACAACTCCATCAGAAGCAGGAAGAATCTGAACCTGGTCTCCGCGACACCAGGCGGGGAGATTGAGGAAGAAATACTAGAGGTGGTGGCTGCCCCTCAGGTTGACAACACCGCTCTGGGTTTTGTCAACCGGGCAGCTGCATCTGGTTTCTTGGAGGAGGGGTCCGCAGATCCGCCGATGTCACCTGTGGCACCATTCACTGGGGAGACTGCAACTCCCACAGAGGTGACGGATACTCTGAGAATGCTGATTGAAAAATCTTGTAATACAGATACAACTCTGAAGAAGGTCAATAATGTGGTCGTTAATCTAAGTGAATCCGTTAGGCGAATGGAGACTGAGCAGAGGGGGTTCACTGCTAATTTCAAGTACCTCGCCGGACAGCAAGGCCGGCTGGGGGATGACTTGACTGCCCACGTCAAGAATTTTGATATCTACTGGCGACAACAACAGGAGCAGTTGGCGGCTACTAACTCCACGCTCGCAAACATGAATATCTTGATGGGGCAGCTTTTTGATCGGGTCGACCAGTCTGAGGGGTCCGGCCGTGCAATTACAAATCCACCGAGGGACCAGCGGAGACACACAACTGGTCGTGGCGGAACTGGCGGACCTAACACTGAGGCCACTAACAATCAGACAGGGGACCAGGTTCCACCTGCGAGGCCGGTTAATAATAATCCGCCGGAGCAACCAGCAAATGTCGTGGCTCAGATAACTTTGGACGACATTGGCAGGATCTTCTCTGAAAAGCTCAGGGAACTGCAAGGGTTGCCCGACGTCGACAGGATGTACGAGAATCCATTGACTCAAGAGGTCAACGCGATCACGTTCCCTGCTGGGTTTAAGTCAATCCGTTTTACTCCGTTCACTGGCCAGATGTCGGAGGATGCTGAGACGCACATCATGCGTTTCACCAATGAATCGGGCCAGTATGCTGAGGACCCAATCATGAAGTTGAAGCTGTTTCCTACATCCCTGGCAGGGGAAGCAGCTATCTGGTATAAGCGTTTGAAACCTGGGTCAATTCCAGACTGGAAGACCATGGAGGTTCTTTTCAGAACCATGTTTGGTATTGTGGAAGCGAAGATCGGGGTCAAGGACCTGGCGGAAACTGAACAGAGGCCTGACGAATCTGCTACTGACTATTTAAGAAGGTTCAAGTTGGAACTAACCCGCTGCGAGATGGAAATTCCAGAGGAGCATGCAGTAAGAATGGTGATTGATGGCCTGGTAGATGAGATCCGCCAGGGTTTCAGGCAGGTGCACGTGGCCACAATGGCGGATCTGACTAATCGCCTGGGTCAGGAGCAGCACTATGTTGATCGGTCCAGGGATAGAAACGAAAAGAGGAAGGGAACTCCTATGTCCTATTATCTGGGAACTCTGAAGCCCAAAACTCCACCGCCGACTGCGGCTAAGACCGTAGCAACTATCCAGGCGGATGCTGTGCCTAGACCAATCCTAACTTGGGTTGATGAGGAGGAGTTGGAGCACGATGTGGCGGTTATTGAGCGGACCGATCAGAAGCCTTTGCAGTCCCATATAGCGAAGCCAGTCAGGGAGACTGTGAAGTTAATAGCCCCGCTCCCAACCAAGTCAGCCTTCCAGGAGTATACCTACAACGCCCACAAGGCTCCCGAGATTTTGCAAGAGTTATTCAACCAGGGGCGTCTGCATCATGACGGATTCATTCCCAAGCCTGATTACATGGCGGGAAAGACGTACTGCAGCTTCCATAATATGAACAATCATAACACCAAAGATTGTGTGAAGCTGAAGGACCAGCTGCAGATATAGATCAATGACAAGACCCTACAGTTGGAGAATCCTAAGGTGCCTCAGTGGGCAACTGCTAAGGGCGGCCCACGGGTGAATGCAATCGAAATCAGTGTTGGTCCAAGTCCAACACAGCAAGGCGGAGGAAATCTGGGAAGCCATGGTGCACCAGGAGGCACCAGAAATTCAGGAATTTTACCAATGCCATCCCAACATTAGGGATGGCGGATTCACATGTTTTTTCCATCGTTCTTTTGACCACTATACTTCTGAATGTGTAGGTCTGAAGGATCAGTTGCAGGAGTGGCTGAACGATGGCAAGCTGGAGTTTGACGGCAGCAAGTCTAGTCCCTGCCCAGAGTTTTGGGTTGGGGCTATCGAAGAAGAGGATTGATAGGAGCACAATGTGCGACGATATTACATGCTTATGCCCTCGTTTATGCTTTGTTTAACCCTTATTTGTTTAAGATTGAGTCATAATATAGTTAGTGTCAAATTTGGTAGAGTTTTGTGAAAAATGGTTAAGAATCCGAAAAATGACTAAGTTTGAGAAAACTGGAAAATAATGCAAAATATGTCTTTTTCGTGATTTTGTGACAAGTACAAATATGATCTATCCTTGTCCAAATTCTATGAAATTTGGCGTGCTTAATATTCATATGCTGAGGAATGTTGTGTTAAAATTTCAGATCAATCAGAGCATCGAAGAAAAAGTTATACTCGACTGAAGACACAAAGGTATCATCCGCCAGGACTCATTCGCCAAGCCCTTGCTCGCTCGCCAACGATCTTGCTCGCCAGAAGCTCATCCGCCAAGTTGCATCCGCCAAGCTTCATCCGCCAGCAGATTCAGCAGAACTGGTCAGCTCACCAGCTAGTACATGTCCGCTCGCCAACCATCCGCACATGCCCACATGCATGTTCGCGCTATCGCCAGAAGCCTAGCCTCGCCACCCAGATTAGCCTCGCCAGTACCCGATACTAGCAAAGTCTGTACTCGCGAGCAGAGAGGAATTTCCTGTATTGTCATCAAGCGGCTGCGAGCGTGCCAAATCATTCCAAAGAGCTATGAAACGGCCAAGAAGAAATTATAAGTTGACCAAGCAAGGTTTCTTTGTTCGATACGGAAAGAAAAGCCTATGCCAACTTGGATTGGGAAACCTTATTTACTGAAGATTTCTTTGCCGATTTGAACAAGGAAAGGCTTCAAACTGCACAGACCTTTTCTCCTATATATAGAAGCTTGCTTCCATCATAAAAACGGGGGGGGTCACATTCTAAAGCAAAAACCCTAGCCAAAGCTCTACTAATTTTCAGCCAAAGATCCTACATAAAAACACAAACCAAAAGCCACCATCACCACCATAAAATCCAGCCACCACCGAACCATATTCCCTTGGATCCACACGACTTGAAGCTCTCAAAGGTGTCTCCAAAAGTGTGATCTACTCCCTACTCTTGGTTTGTAATAGTTTTTATGTAGTTATGTGTAGTTTTGTCTATGAAACTCATGTGTATGTTTGGTTATTGTGTTTTCATGTCTATGTGAAAAACGATTGTGAATTTGGTTTTATGATGATGCATGTTAATTTAATTCTTATGGTATTAATAAAGAGTTTCAAAGATAAGTTTCGAATTGCATGCTAAATTGTAATGAAAATATGAAGTAAAGAAATAAGATTAGATAGGCAAGCATGTTCACTTTGATTCTAGTAATTCGACTTTGGTTTAGTCTTTTAAAATCCGTGTGCCGCAAAGATTGGTGCTTAGCATATTCGCGATGTGTTTGAGTATTGGTCTTGTATATGTCAATAATAGGACTAGAGTGATTTAAATGACTATGCATGTTAACAAGAAGTGGTGACGCCTTGCTTGATTAATGTGTTTCCAATTAAAAGGATTTCGTGCTTCATTGGTTAATTGATTATCTTCTACGCTGCGTGTTTTTAATCGGTTAGCTAAAGATTAGGGTTATGCGCTGAGCTAATTCTAAATACTTTTGTGAAATCTGAAACAACTTAGATAACCGCTGCGGCCCTGGTTGGGTTGGAACTAAATCGGATCTAGGATATAGCTGTGCACTTGCCGTGTCTCATCTTGTTAATTTGCTATGTGTTTTGATTGCTTTTGTGTTAGTGCTTTGTGGAAGAATGTCGACCAACCTTGTAAATAGTAGATTTAGGATTTATTTTCAGCATTTAAATTCTGTTGACGTGCCTAGTACTAGGGCAGCATTGCTGCCGAACCACTATTCCCCATATTTGTGACGTGTTTGATGTATATATGTATATATGTTTGTCTAACAATTTCATATCTCAGGTACCCTTAATCCCCGGCCTAGAACGATCCCTACTTATTCTATACTACTAACGATTGTAGGGTTATCATTGCATGCGAGCTTCGGCTCCCGTTCAATTTTTGGCGCCGTTGCCGGGGATTATAAAAGCTTGTTTTATGTTATTGTTGTGTATATATGTTGCTGGAAATTTTTGTTGTGAAGTTGTAAAGTTGTAAATTTTAAGTTTATTTTGGGATTTTGTAAAGTAGAAATATGCTTCGGCATGTAGAGTTTAAATTTCGAAAGTTGCATGATGTATAATGATGTATGTTGGTAATCACTTAGTTTAATGTCTAGGAAGTTGATAGTGTTGTGTATGTTTGAGTTTATTGTAGTTTCTAAAGTGTAACATGTAGGTGAAGCCTCTTTTGTTGATCATAACCATAACCCTTCATACGAGTGATGCCATGTTAGGTATGTTTTTGTGTAGATTGGGAAACGGGCCCTGCAATGTTGGAATTAGTCCATCGTTGGCCCCCCACGCATAACGACGCTAACTTGGTATTATTTTTATGAGGTTGAGGGCGGTTTTAATCAACACTTGAGACCGCTAGGGATCCGTGTTTGTTTTACAAAGTATGGGGAAGTTATTATCATAGATATGGTTCTCAGGTTTGTTTAACTGGATCTCAAGGCCCATAGACTGATGTTCATTCTCGGTGAGTGAGTCGATAGGGGGTTCGCCCTCCATGGTGTCCAACAACGAGTCCTGCCTGGTTCCTGTAGGGGGTTCGCCCTCCGTGATTGTAATGACCTTTGAAACGTAAAATCCGCACGACCTAGTCGACAGCTTGTGCCGAAGCATCACCTCACTTTAGACGCTAGAACATAACTTGACATATGTGGCCTATTTTCTTCAAAGATAAAACATGTTGTGTGGTTCAAACTCTTGAGGTATATCGGATTAAGCATGATACTACCGGGGGCTGTATCAGTCCATTGCACCGTTATCTCCTCTGCTCCACGTACTTCGAGAGTTAGAACAAATTTAAAAAGAAATTAGACTTAGCGATTACATGCTCATGAACTTTCCGATTTTTTTTGCCCTCTTGTTGCCGAATATATGTATGCTTTGCCGAATGCTGCTTTGTGTTGTGCCGAATGTATATATGTGTTATGGTTTGAAATATGTTGTGTAATCGCCAATGCCGTGGCTTGTAATGATGTATATTCTTGCTTTCTATTTCTTTATAAGGTTCTAACTTGTTTAAAATGTTGCAAATTTCAGAAATAATGCATGTCCGAATCTAGTATTTGGACAAGAGATCTTCAAGGCCGTTTGCAACGTTTAGAGCAAGAACTCGCTATTGCTCGTTTTGTGCCATTACCACCATCGTCACCAACCAGTTCATCAGTATCATCATCCTTGCCAAGTTCACCATCAGTGCCGAGCTCACCATCGTTTGTTTCGTCGTCGTGTGATCTTCAGAATCCAGAGTTTGAGGCCTTTGCTGAATTAGAAGAAGAAGAAGAGATCATGGCATCAATCAGATCACAGAATGGTCATGTTGCTGGAGCTGGAGTTGCTCCTTCTAATATTACTTATCCTCCCTTGGAAACTGACAAGACTGGAGAGATTGAATTAAGGAGTGGATTCCTCCATAAGCTGAAGTCATTTTATGGGATGCCGAGTGAGGACCCTAACAAGCATCTACAGTGGTTTAACTTCACCACAGAGTCTATGTGCCCAAGAGGGACCGATTTGCAACACTTCAAAATGAAGGCATTTCCGTTTTCTTTAGAAGATCAAGCGAAGGAGTGGTTGTTTGAGGTGCCTAGTGGTCGCATTGTTTCGTGGAGTACTATGATGGATGAGTTTTTGCTCAAGTACTTTCCTGCTTCACGTATCACTGACTTGAGGAAGCAAATTACAAGTGTGAAGCAAGCCGGAGATGAGACTTTCTTCGACTACTACAAGAGGTTCAAGTCCCTAGTTTCTTTGTGTCCATCGCATGGCATTAGCGATGGACTCTTGCTACAATATTTCTATGAGGGATTGCGCGTCATGGAGAGAGAGTTTCTTGACTCGGCCGCGGGAGGTAGTTTTTTGGAGTTAAACGCCGGAGCGGCGAGAAGTTTGTTGGAAGTTCGTGCCTTGAACAACCAACAATTTGGCATGGCACGAGGCAATGTGCAAAGGAATGAGAAAGTACATGAAACGTCTTCGAGCTCAAAGCTAGAGGAGAAAGTGGACAAGCTTACCGACTTGGTGAGTAATTTGATGAAGAAGCGTGCTAGTGTATGTGGAATTTGCACCGAGGGCCATGAGACCGAACAATGCCCTCAATTTGGAGTTAATGAGGGAGTAGAGGAGTGCAATGCAATTGGTTTTCAAGGAGGCCAACGATTTGGCAATTTCAATCCAAGGTTCAATGATCATCCGAACTTTCGATGGGCGAATAATGATAACGTGCTTAGGGCACCTATGCAACCGAGAGAGGGAGGAGCGCCATTTGCACCGAGGCAACCTTATATGCCGAACCAAGGATCTTATGGAGCACTGCCGAACCAGCCACAAGGAGGGCCGAGCCATGCCGCGCCGAGCAACCCTAATTACGATGCCTTGCTTCAATCTTTGTCAAGTGCTACTCAAGCATTACTCGCGGGGCAACAAAATCATCAAAAGGACATTGGTGAGCTCAAGACTCAAATGGGGCAAGTTGTGGATTTTATGGGAAGATTTAATGAGCAAGGGAAGTTGCCAAGCAATACAATTCCAAATCCGAGGAACGAGCAAGCCAAAGTGATTCAAACTCGAAGCGGAAGAGAGTTGGTTCCTCCAACAAGTCCAAAGATGAAGCGAGTGACTTTCAAGGGCATTGGAGGTGATGAGAAGGCTGCCGGACCTGCAATTGCCGGCAGCCATAGAGAGAGTGCCGAGAAGGACCATGATGCCGAGAGAGGAGAGAGTGCCGAGCAAAAGGCTGCCGGCAAGGGAAATTCTGCCGAGCAAAGGATTGCTGCCGGAAACACTAATGTGAATGATAAGGGGCTTCGCAACGAGCTTGAGTACGATCCCGCCACTTCAAAGAATGAGTTATTGCCGAACCAAGCAAGTAAGGGAGGGGTGCAATCATCAAGCATTCCATTCCCTTCTCGTTTTGCTAGAACAAAGAAAGATAAGTCCGATGAAGAGGTATTGGAGATTTTCCGGAAAGTGCAAGTCAACATCCCTTTGTTGGAGTGCATCAAGCAAGTGCCCAAGTATGCTAAGTTTTTAAAGGAGCTTTGTACGGCAAGAAGGCATACTAGAGAGACTCGTGTGGTAACAATGAGCGAGACGGTGTCGGCCGTTATTCAAAGGAAGTTGCCACCAAAGATGAAGGATCCGGGGAGCTTCAATGTGCCTTGTGTCATAGGCAATACACGATTTGAGGATGTTATGTTGGACTTGGGAGCATCGATCAATGTCATGCCACTCAATGTGTATCAAACGTTGAGTATAGGGCCTCTCAAGAAGGATAATGTCATCATTCAACTTGCGGATCGCTCAAGCAAATATCCGGAAGGCTATGTAGAGGATGTGTTGGTGCAAGTCAACCAATTGATATTCCCCGCCGATTTCTATGTGGTTGAGATGGAGGATTCGCCGGTCAACAACACTCAATTACTTTTAGGGCGACCATTCATGAGGACCGCGCGTACAAAGATAGATGTGGCCGAGGGCAACCTAACTATGGAATTTGATGGTGAGGTAATCAAGTTCAATGTTTTTGACGCCATGAGATTTCCCAATGTCGATTTGAAGGAGGGTTGTGCCATTGATGTTTTGGAGGAGGTCGAGCAAGTTATGTCGACCTCGCTCGATGCATAGCAATTAGCGATTGAGCAAGGGGTCGGATTTGACAAGAAGGGAGAACGAGTCACGATTGAGAAGGGAGAAGCCGAGTCAAGCATTGCCGAGATAGGGGTGTATGCCGAGCCCTTCATGATCATGCCGAGTCCAATGGAGGTTTGTGCCGAGATAGAGGCTCGGCCATACAACAAAGTTTTTGATTCGTTTTTGTCAATTCCAAGTGCCACAACCAAATTTCGACCAAGTGTGGAAGAGGCCCCAAAGTTAGAACTAAAAGAACTCCCTAGTCACTTGAAGTATGTTTATCTTGGAGAAGGAGACACACTACCGGTTATTGTGTCTTCAATGCTTAGTAAGAAGCAAGAGGAGGATTTGATTTGTGTGCTTAAAAAGTACAAGACCGCCATAGGTTGGACCTTAGCGGATATCAAGGGAATAAGCCCTACTACTTGTGTTCATCGTATTTTGTTGGAAGAAGGAGCTAAGCCAACGAAGGAAGCTCAACGTCGACTTCACCCTCCCATGATGAAAGTTGTGAAAGAAGAAATTATCAAGTTGCTTGATTGTGGGGTGATCTACCCAATTTCGGATAGTAAGTGGATATCTCCCGTGCAAGTAGTGCCAAAGAAGAGTGGTGTAACGGTTGTCAAGAATGAGAAGAATGAGCTTGTGCCACAAAGACTTGTAACCGGTCATCGGATGTGCATCGATTATAGGAAGCTCAACGCTACAACGAGGAAGGATCACATGCCTTTGCCGTTTATGGATCAAATGCTAGAGAGGTTAGCCGGTCATTCTTACTATTGCTTTCTTGATGGATATAGTGGCTACAACCAAATCATGATACACCCGGACGATCAAGAGAAGACCACTTTCACTTGTCCATTTGGCACGTTTGCTTATCGGCGGATGCCATTCGGACTTTGCAACGCACCCGGCACTTTTCAAAGATGTATGTATGCTATCTTCTCGGATTTTATTGAAGACATTATCGAAGTGTTTATGGATGATTTTAGTGTGTATGGAGGCACCTTCGATGCATGTTTGGGGAACTTGGAGAAGATACTTGAGAGGTGTGTAGAGACAAATCTTGTGCTCAATTGGGAGAAGTGTCACTTCATGGTCACGCAAGGCATCGTTCTAGGGCACATAATTTCGGCAAGAGGCTTAGAGGTTGACAAAGCCAAGGTGGAGCTAATACAAGCATTGCCGAGCCCTAGGTGTGTAAAGGACGTGAGAAGTTTTCTTGGCCATGCGGGGTTTTATCGACGATTTATCAAAGACTTCTCTTCAATTGCCAAGCCATTGAGCAACTTGTTACAAAAGGAGGTGACGTTTGAGTGGACAAAGGCGTGTGAGGATGCCTTTTGCCGATTGAAGATGTTACTATGCACGGCACCGATTCTTGTTTCCCCAAATTGGGATGAGCCATTTGAGTTGATGTGTGATGCTAGTGATTATGCACTTGGAGCGGTACTTGGACAACGAATTGAGAAGAAACCATGCGCCATTTACTATGCTTCAAGGACTCTCAACGATGCACAACTCAATTACACAACAACGGAGAAGGAACTCTTAGCGGTAATCTTTGCTTTGGAAAAATTTCGATCATATCTTTTGAATTCCAAGGTTATTGTTTATAGTGATCATGCCGCTTTGAGATATCTTATGACGAAGAAGGATGCTAAGCCGAGGCTTATTCGATGGATACTTTTGCTTCAAGAGTTCGATATTGAGATTAAGGATAAGAAAGGTGTAGAGAATGTCGTAGCCGATCATTTGAGTCGCCTTGTTCAAGATGTGGATCGGCTGCCCCTATGTGATACCTTTCCGGATGAGCAACTTTTTCGACTTGAAGTACTTGAGCCCTGGTATGCCGACATTGCAAATTTTCTTGCCACAAACCGATTTCCCAAAGAGTTGCCGAACCATCATCAACAAAGGATAAAAAAGCAAGCTCGACACTTCTTGTGGGATGACCCGTACTTATGGAAGCAATGTGGTGATCAAGTTATTAGAAGATGTGTGCCGGAGAATGAGCATCGATCCATCCTTGCTTTTTGCCATAGTAAAGCTTGTGGTGGACATTTTGGACCAAAGAAAACGGCTTTAAAGGTACTTTCGTGTGGATTCTTTTGGCCTACGATTTTTAAAGATGCATTCATGTTTTGCAAAGCATGTGATAGATGCCAAAGAATGGGGAACATTGGAGCTAGGGACCAAATGCCGCTCACGCCTATCATTGAGGTAGAGATTTTCGATTTATGGGGTATTGACTTCATGGGACCGTTTCCTTCAAGTAAGGGCTTTCTCTACATATTGCTTGCGGTGGATTATGTGTCAAAGTGGATTGAAGCCAAGGCTACACACACCAACGATGCCAAGGTGGTAGCCAAGTTTCTCAAGACCAACATCTTTTCACGTTTTGGAGTTCCAAGGGTCTTGATTAGCGATGGAGGATCCCATTTTTGTAACCGCACCATTGAAGCCTTATTGAGGAAATATGGAGTCACACACAAGGTTTCTACACCTTATCACCCCCAAACGAGTGGCATGGCCGAGGTGAGTAATCGAGAGATCAAGCAAATTTTGGAGAAAACCGTTGGACCTTCAAGGAAGGATTGGAGTGATCGTCTCGATGATGCTTTGTGGGCTTATAGGACCGCGTACAAGACACCGATAGGTATGTCTCCTTTTCGGTTAGTTTATGGCAAAGCATGTCACTTACCGGTTGAGCTAGAGCATAAGGCATGGTGGGCAATCAAGGCCTTCAACATGAACATTGATGATGCCGGTCTTCATAGAAAGCTTCAACTTAACGAACTTGAAGAAATACGGAATGAAGCTTATGAAGCCGCATGGATTTACAAGCAAAAGGCTAAGGTTGCTCATGATAAGATGCTTCGACGGAAGGAGTTTGAAGTTGGTCAAAAAGTTCTCTTGTATCATTCACGACTTAAACTTTTTCCGGGAAAGTTGCGCTCTCGTTGGCTTGGACCTTTTGTTATTCTTCAAGTATTTCCACATGGAGCCATAGAGATTCGTAATGAAGCTACGGGAAACACGTTCAAGGTAAATGGCCATCGTCTCAAGCATTATTACTCTTCCTTTCAAGAGAGCACGGGGGAAGAAACCGCCATCTACAATGCCCCACAATCCCCACCACCGAACCAAGAGGCCACAAACAATGCTGCCGAGCAGCAGCATCCCTTGCATGCCAAGCTGCAGCCTCCACCACTAAACCAAGCTGCCGGACCTGAAATTGCCGGCAGCACTAGCATTACAAGGCCGGACACGGACACAATTGCCGAGCGTCCATCCATCACTCACCTTGCTGCCGAGCAGCATTGTACTTCTCCAGTCGCACCACCACACCTTGCCGGACCTGCCATTGCCGGCAGGGTTGACACACGGCCACAAGAGGCTGGGTACGAAGAGGATACGCCGGATACGTCGGTACCAAGGCCGGACACGCCATCCGCTGGACCGGACACGCCATCCGCTGGATCGGACACGCCATCCGCTGCCTCCGATACGACACAGGAAACAACCACCTTTTCATATGCAGCGTCCGACACGGCTGCAACTTGCAACGAAATACTTGTTGCCCTTCTTCTTGCCGATTTGGGATGCTTTGGAGCACGATGAACACATGCAAAACACGGTGAAAAGTCTAGGCTATGGACTATAAACACAAAGCGCTACTTGGGAGGCAACCCATGCCGATCAAAGAAAAGTGAAGGAGCCATCACCGAGAGTTTGAAATTTCTTAACCCTTCTCTTTTTCTTTGATTTGTGATGATTTGTTGGAATATGTTAGACTATTGCATGCTTAGGAAATTCATTGATATTGTTTTGTGCTTACATTGAGGACAATGTACTTTTCTAAGTGTGGGGTGGGATAACGTATTCCGTTTATGTTTTCGTGTGCTTAGTCTAGAAAAGAAAATTTCAGAAAATTGTTCCACAAAAATAGAGTGTTTAAATATTGTTTGTTTCGAGTCTTAGGATGCCCCTAATATGTCAATGATGTTTTTCTCCTCTTTGCATACATAGATGATGGTTATGCATACAATTAAAATTGTAAGTTTCATGGATTTTGTGCATTGGTAGGAGCATGTAAAGACTTGTTGATTAACGAAGCATGCATGTTTTAGCTAATTTATTTCGATTATAACCTATGTGAGCTTTTGTGCCAAATTGCTTTCTTCTTGAGCGACAAAAGATAAAATTCGATAGATTTGTAGGAAGCATGAAACCTCATAATTCTTTGATTATTCGATGACTATGTGCCATAGCTTTTTAATGAACTCTAGTATGCTAGAACTTACTCTTGTCGATTTTCGAAACGTTTTAGTCATAAAATACCTTGATTTTGAATGTGATTGAATAAAGATCATTTAGGTTCACCACCAAAGCCAAATAAAGCATGTGCCCTATTGGAGCCCGTCGTGGGACACCTTAGTAAACCCCCTTTGAGCCTACGTATAGCCTTTTCTTTCATCACCCTTAAACACTTTCCATGAGCTTAGTATAGTGATGCCTTTACCATTGATTAAAGTGTTGGCAAAGCTTGATTTTTGAAAGCGTTTTCGCGTGTGTGATGAAGAAGAATAAGTGTGGGGTAGACTTAGCCATGAATTTGTATGTAAAATGTATGCATGCCGTACCTAGAAAAAAGAAAAAAATAATTGGCTCGAATTAAAAAGAAAATAAAAGAGCCGTGAGAAAAAGAAGAAAAAGAAGGGTACGGCATAGGCATAGAAAAGATCAATTTTGTGCATGGCTATTGTCTAGATTATTGTTGTAATGTTGTATGGGAAGAAAAGAATGAAGTATGGGTCCAACAAGATGAAATTTGACCCTTTCGGCGAGAAGACATAAGGAAATTCGAGCTTTGCCAAATGCCACGGTGACGTTTTGAGCCTCCTTATCCAAATATCGAATACCTCTTAGCCTAGCCCCATTACAACCCTTTTATTGATCTTTTTCATGATTCTTAAGATGGTTAAATTTGATTGTGGAGATTATCTCAAGAGTAAGCATATGGTTTTGGTTCATTGGTGCATATAGTTGTCATATGAGGTTTTTCCATAAAAAATCACAAAGTGCTTTCGTTTCATGACATATGCAAGTTACTCTTTGTAATTCATTATCTTTCACTTGCATATACTTATGAGTGAATTACCATGCTTCGAGAGAAAAGAAGAGAGTATGCCTAGTGAGGTGATTTAAATGAGCTTTACATGTTTACGTGCTTACCTTTTTGCTCTTATATGTTCATATTGATGTCGCTTGTTCATGAAGCTTGGAATTTTCGTGCTTAACATTCTCATGCATTTAACTTGAAAGCTATGTGTACATACGAGCCTGAGACAAATTGTTAGGGGCAATAGTAGTTTAGAGTCTTAGTTTAATTTAGTTTGCTAAGGGACTAGCAAAGTCTAAGTGTGGGGTAGTTGATAGGAGCACAATGTGCGACGATATTACATGCTTATGCCCTCGTTTATGCTTTGTTTAACCCTTATTTGTTTAAGATTGAGTCATAATATAGTTAGTGTCAAATTTGGTAGAGTTTTGTGAAAAATGGTTAAGAATCCGAAAAATGACTAAGTTTGAGAAAACTGGAAAATAATGCAAAATATGTCTTTTTCGTGATTTTGTGACAAGTACAAATATGATCTATCCTTGTCCAAATTCTATGAAATTTGGCGTGCTTAATATTCATATGCTGAGGAATGTTGTGTTAAAATTTCAGATCAATCAGAGCATCGAAGAAAAAGTTATACTCGACTGAAGACACAAAGGTATCATCCGCCAGGACTCATTCGCCAAGCCCTTGCTCGCTCGCCAACGATCTTGCTCGCCAGAAGCTCATCCGCCAAGTTGCATCCGCCAAGCTTCATCCGCCAGCAGATTCAGCAGAACTGGTCAGCTCACCAGCTAGTACATGTCCGCTCGCCAACCATCCGCACATGCCCACATGCATGTTCGCGCTATCGCCAGAAGCCTAGCCTCGCCACCCAGATTAGCCTCGCCAGTACCCGATACTAGCAAAGTCTGTACTCGCGAGCAGAGAGGAATTTCCTGTATTGTCATCAAGCGGCTGCGAGCGTGCCAAATCATTCCAAAGAGCTATGAAACGGCCAAGAAGAAATTATAAGTTGACCAAGCAAGGTTTCTTTGTTCGATACGGAAAGAAAAGCCTATGCCAACTTGGATTGGGAAACCTTATTTACTGAAGATTTCTTTGCCGATTTGAACAAGGAAAGGCTTCAAACTGCACAGACCTTTTCTCCTATATATAGAAGCTTGCTTCCATCATAAAAACGGGGGGGGTCACATTCTAAAGCAAAAACCCTAGCCAAAGCTCTACTAATTTTCAGCCAAAGATCCTACATAAAAACACAAACCAAAAGCCACCATCACCACCATAAAATCCAGCCACCACCGAACCATATTCCCTTGGATCCACACGACTTGAAGCTCTCAAAGGTGTCTCCAAAAGTGTGATCTACTCCCTACTCTTGGTTTGTAATAGTTTTTATGTAGTTATGTGTAGTTTTGTCTATGAAACTCATGTGTATGTTTGGTTATTGTGTTTTCATGTCTATGTGAAAAACGATTGTGAATTTGGTTTTATGATGATGCATGTTAATTTAATTCTTATGGTATTAATAAAGAGTTTCAAAGATAAGTTTCGAATTGCATGCTAAATTGTAATGAAAATATGAAGTAAAGAAATAAGATTAGATAGGCAAGCATGTTCACTTTGATTCTAGTAATTCGACTTTGGTTTAGTCTTTTAAAATCCGTGTGCCGCAAAGATTGGTGCTTAGCATATTCGCGATGTGTTTGAGTATTGGTCTTGTATATGTCAATAATAGGACTAGAGTGATTTAAATGACTATGCATGTTAACAAGAAGTGGTGACGCCTTGCTTGATTAATGTGTTTCCAATTAAAAGGATTTCGTGCTTCATTGGTTAATTGATTATCTTCTACGCTGCGTGTTTTTAATCGGTTAGCTAAAGATTAGGGTTATGCGCTGAGCTAATTCTAAATACTTTTGTGAAATCTGAAACAACTTAGATAACCGCTGCGGCCCTGGTTGGGTTGGAACTAAATCGGATCTAGGATATAGCTGTGCACTTGCCGTGTCTCATCTTGTTAATTTGCTATGTGTTTTGATTGCTTTTGTGTTAGTGCTTTGTGGAAGAATGTCGACCAACCTTGTAAATAGTAGATTTAGGATTTATTTTCAGCATTTAAATTCTGTTGACGTGCCTAGTACTAGGGCAGCATTGCTGCCGAACCACTATTCCCCATATTTGTGACGTGTTTGATGTATATATGTATATATGTTTGTCTAACAATTTCATATCTCAGGTACCCTTAATCCCCGGCCTAGAACGATCCCTACTTATTCTATACTACTAACGATTGTAGGGTTATCATTGCATGCGAGCTTCGGCTCCCGTTCAAGGATATGGTGATGGTCCCTCGTTCTAAGCTCTGCCTCACCTGTAGGTTGACTACAGGGCAGCCAATTACTTATGATGAGTTTCAGGCGGCTTTGAAGGAGGCAGAGGAGAAGGCTGAGAAGAGAGCCTTCGAGAAGGCTAAATTAGAGCATCCGCCTCCCGAGAAGTCAGACCGGGAGAGTTACAAGCGGATGAAGTACCATCATGGGTCCGAGGACAGTTATGCTAGCAGAACAAGGCCCAGGCAGGATCCAGGACCATCCGGAGTTAAGTCAGCTACAGCTGGGGGTTCGCACAAGGATGCGAATCCAGAGCCATCTGTGGAAGTTTATATCCCGCCAGCTTCTAGGAATGATCCGAAGGCGGACAAATGGTATACCCAGTGAGACGGTAAGGCGATTGAGCTTGCTGCAGTGACCACCCGGAACGAAAGGAGACGCTTTGGAAAAGCAAAGAGGACCTTGGCGGATCTGGCTTCGGGAAAGGTAACCGAGGACGAGTTGTCAGTACCTGTGGAGCAGGTGGAGCAGATCAATAGGCGCTACAGAGTAAGAACTAAGTCCTACGTGGACTCTAGACGACAGCGATCCACAGAGGTTCCACCGGCGCTTCGGAGGAGTGTGCACGACAGGGTGGCGGATCTGCGAAGATCCACTGGTGCACCTCAGTCCAGGCCAAGGCGCAAGCTGGAGTTCTCTCCTGAGCGATCAAAAGCCGGGCAGTCGCCCCCAAGGAGGACACAACCAGAAGCTGCCCGAAAGCAGAAGGAATCGGAGGTTCAGGAAGATATGATGGTGATTGACACCAGCAGGGGTTCCACCGTTATGAGGTGGGTACCTAAGGAGAGCAGCGCATCATTAGCTGCTAGCACGAGTAACGTGGGGGTTCCTGTGAGGGAGAATGCTCTCAAGGAATCCAATGTAGCTTTGGCGGAATCGAGCAGGCCGCCCACTACCATATCTCAGGCCAGGCCAACGGAACCGAAAGCGCCTACTAACTTTCTAGAGTACGCAGCTAAGAAGCTGCAAATGAATGTGCCAACTAGGTCATCCTCAGTCGCCTCCAGCGTGAAGGCTGACTCTGAAGCAGGAGACGCAGACCTTGACAAGGAGGATGAAATGGTCGACTACGAGGAAGAGCCAGAGGCAGCGGATGAGGAGGAAGTGTCGATGGACGAGGAGCAGCCTGAGGACGAAGCTATGGTTCATCATTGCAACATGGTTTTCATACTTTCTTCGGCTTATGCTCTTCCAGAGTCTGTGCCCACTGCTCACTTTATCGACGTTGAAGAATCGCCCAAGCCTATTTATTCAGTACAGGAACCTAAGGATGAGGGTGAGGCAGAATCCGAGCCTGGGGTTTTTCGTTCCAGCCACGAATATCCTGAGGGGGCTGTGGATTTTCTAAAACAGTGCGTGATGTTCGCCAAGCCCACATTCGACATGTCCCAACATATGAAACCTTTGTATGTCACAGCCGAGGTGGAGGGGGTCAAGGTCCGCAAGGTCTTAATAGACACAGGGGCCGCAGTGAACGTCATCACCACCACTACTATGGAGCAGCTCAAGGTTCCAAAGCAAAAGCTTATTCAGTCTGTTTCCAAGGTGAAGGGGTTTTCGGGGACTGTTACTCCTACTGCCGGGGTGGTCATGCTCAGAGTAAAGATAGGACCATCCGACGCTTATCAAGCTTTCTTCGTTGCTGAGGCGAACGCTCCCTATCATATGATCCTAGGGAGGGACTGGATCCACAAAGCATTGGCCGTTCCCTCGTCTCTTCATCAAGAGATGATCATGTGGGATCCAGTCGCGGATTTGCCAGTGCTCATCAAGGCGGATGAGCGTCCTTATTCTATAGCGGCCGTCCAGTTGGAGGCCAGCTATTACAACACGAATATGAGACCTCTCAGAATTGAGGGGGTCGATCATAAGGGGCATCCAATCGGGGTGACCCAGAATGAACTGTCTCAATGGGGAATTGCCCAGGCTATGGCAGATTACAGCCGTCCAGTTTCCATTGAGCTTCTTCCAAATGTTTCCAATGAGTGTCGCCCTCTCACATGAGGAGTCAGAGGCCTTTGCTCTTTTAATGCAACGATTAGCTATTTATCGATTGGAACAAATGGCTTGGGAGGAGGTAGCACTGGTCGAGTGCATTGAGGAAGAAGATTTTGAAGCTTCGACAGGGGTGGAAGTAATTCAGCCTGCTCCCGCAGCGTTGGATGATACTCCACCCAAGGTACGTGATCCCGTAGAAAATGTCAACCTGGGAACAGAAGCTGAGCCCATGGAGGTGGTGATTAGTCAGTACCTTGAATCGGATTTGAAGCAGCAACTGATAGAGTTGCTGCAGGAGTTTAAGGACTGCTTTGCAAAAAAATACCAAGATATGCCGGGTTTGTCAAAGGAGTTGGTTTGTCATCGCATTCCCATCAAGGAGGGATGCAGGCCAGTAAAACAAGAACAGCGGCGGATGAACGCGGAAACTGCAATGGCGGTCAAACAAGAAGTTCAAAGCATGGTTGATGCTGGGATAATCAGACCGACTCTATATCCGGAATGGTTATCCAACATTGTTCCTGTCAGGAAGAAGAATGGCAAGATTCGAGTATGTGTGGACTACAGGGATTTGAATGCTGCATCGCCTAAGGATGTCTATCCTATGCCCATAGCGGATATGTTGGTGGATGCAGTAGCGGGGCACGAGTTACTATCGTTTATGGATGGCACGGCAGGTTATCAACAGATTCCCATATACGAGCCGGACATTCCCAAAACTGCCTTCCGCTGCCCTGGGTTTACAGGAGCGTTTGAATATCTCAGTATGCCGTTCGGCTTAACCAATGCAGGGGCTACCTATCAACGTGCGATGAACGTGATTTTCAGCAAGATATTGGGGGACATCCTTGAGGTCTACATCGATGATGTGGTGGTAAAATCAAAGAAAAAGGAAGACCACATTGACCATCTCAGAGGGGTGTTCACTATCATGCGAAAGCATCAGCTTAAAATGAATCCAGCCAAGTGTGTCTTTGGGGTTTGTGCTAGTGACTTTCTAGGGTTTGTGGTGCATGAGAGAGGCATCGAGGTGGCTGGCGATAAGGTCTAGGCTGTGTTAGACGCACCAGCGCCACGGAACAAGAAAGAATTACAGAGCTTGTTGGGAAAGATTAATTTCCTCAGGAGATTTATATCCAACTCAGCAGGCAAGGTTGCGCCTTTCTCTCCTCTGCTCAAGCTCAAACCAGGAGAAGTCTTTAAGTGGGGTCCTGAGCACCAAGCTGCTTTTGACAGGATCAAGGAGTATTTGGCTAGTCCGCCCGTCCTTCGGCCGCCTACTCCCGGTATTCCTCTCAAGTTATATTTCTGCATCTGATATTTCTATTGCAGGACTGCTAGCCCAGGATGAGACCCTGGCGGATGGAAAGAAGATTGAATACGTAGTTTCCTACATTAGTCGGACACTATTGGATGCAGAAACCAGATATTCACCAATCGAGAGGCTATGTTTGGCCCTGTATTTCGCTGGTGTTAAGCTCCGCCATTATATGCTTTCGTTCACGACAATAGTGGTGGCACAGACGGATTTGGTGAAATATATGCTAACGAGACCTATCCTAAGGGGTAAGATTGGCAAGTGGGTGTTAGCCTTTTCAGAGTTTTCCTTGCAATACGCGCCACTCAAGGCTATGACGGGTTAGGCTATCGCGGATTTCCTATTACATCATCCTATTGAGGAGGAGTTCATAGAGCCGCCAAAGTTTGTTCATATGATCCGATACCAGCCTTGGATTTTATACTTTGATGGTAGCAGTACCAGTAAGTTAGCAGGCGCCGGAATTTGTATCCAGAATCCAGCAGGCACTAAATATCTTTATTCTTTTCAGCTGGAGTGGACGTGCACCAACAACCAGGCAGAGTATGAGGCCCTACTCATTGGGTTGGAATTATTGATCGACCTGGGGGCACAAGAAATCGAAATACTTGGAGACTCAATGCTAGTGATCAATCAACTTCTGGGGGTCTACAAGTGTCTATCTTTCCATTTGGTGCACTACTACGAGCGGGCTATTGAGCTGCTGGATCGTTTCATCGACGTTTCCTTAGACTATGTTCCCAGGGAATTGAACTCTGCAGCTAATGAGTTGGCACAATTGGCCACAGGAATCAGTTTAGCCCAGGGAGTGAGGGAAAGAATTCTTCGGGTAGAGCGCAAGACTCTACCATCTTTTGCTATCCGCTGGGAGGACCGCGGGGAGTGGTTGGTAGCTACAGTCGAGCCCATCGATACTGACTGGCGGATACCAATCATAGCATATTTAAGGGACCCATCTGCACCGTCTGAGAGAAAAATCAGACATCTCGCGACTAATTACCTTCTCAGAGGAGAAGACCTATTCCGGAGAGGGGAGGATGGAGTCTTATTACGGTGTATCTTTGGCGTTGAGGCCAAGCGGATTATGAGGGAGGTACACTTAGGGGTCTGCGGTTCACACCAGTCCGGACCCAAAATGAGGTGGCTTATCCGAAGATACGGATACCATTGGCCATCTGTGTTGAAAGACTGCCATAGTTTTGCTCAGGGTTGTCAGGATTGCCAAAGGCATGGACCGGTTCAGCGGATTCCAAACATTCATTTACAACCTATCATCAAGCCTTGGCCTGCCAGGGGTTGGGCATTGGATTTTGTAGGAGAAATTCACCCACATTCATCTTCGCAGCACAAGTTTCTTCTGCTGGGTACTGATTTCTTTACGAAGTGGGTGGAGGCTATACCAACCAGGAACTGTGATGCAGACACCGTCATCCGCTTTGTGTTTCAAAATATCATCTGCCGGTATGGCATTCCAGAATGCATAGTGGCGGACCGGGGGGCAGCCTTTATGGCTGAGAAGACCCAAGCCTGGCTAGCGGATTATGGTATCCAGTTCCTACATTCCTCTCCTTATTATGCTCAATCCAACGGTCAAGCAGAAGCTACTAACAAGGTTATCATATCCATCATGAAGAAGATGCTCGCGGATAACCCAAGATCATGGCATACTCAGCTTGATAACACACTTTGGGCCTATAGGACTTCCAAAAGGACTCCTACGGGCACTACTCCTTATGCGTTGATGTACGGCCATGATGCTGTTCTGCCATTGGAGATCAATGTAGCTTCTTTGAGAGTTCGTGAGCAACACCAGCTGCTTGGTGACGACTATGTGCAGGCCATGTTCCAGGAACATGAAGACCTTGACGAGAAGCGGCTAGAAGCCTTGGAAAGCATTATCCTCGAGAAGCAGCGGATCGCCAAGGCATATGATAAGCGGACCAAGGGTAAGTCCTATGGCGAAGGAGACTTGGTCTGGAAGGTCGCTCTGCCCCTTGACGAACCGGGTCGTGGTAAATGGAGTGCTCGCTGGGAGGGTCCATTTGTCATTGATCGTATTGTGGGCAAGGGAGCTTACCAGCTCTGCGACTTGGACGGGGAAGTACACAGAAACCCCATCAATGGGAGATATCTTAAGAAGTACTTTTCAAGTGTTTGGGAGTTCGAAGTTCCTCCGGCGGATGAAGATTCTGGTCAGAATTCTTCTTAGTCGAGCGCGCTCGGGGGGCAACAAGTTAGAACGGCACATCCGTTAGGGGTGTTTCTGCCGTATTTTGCGTTTTCTAAGTTCTTCATTGCAAAACCGTTAGGGTTTTGTGTTTTTCCTTGTTTTATTTCGACATCCGCTTGGGGTGTCTATGTCCTTATACTTTTCCTCATCAATAAAATTCATATCTTTGGGAATGATCGGTTCTAAGTATTGAAATTGCAGCTCGCTTTATATATACAAAGGCTTTGCGGCCAAGGACATTACAGGGAAAGGAAATATAACAAGAGCTACTAGCTAGCTCTGAAACCATGCCTACATATCTCTAAGTCTTGAGCCTGGCGGATTCCTCGTGCTTATTCTTTATCTGCTCGCGAGACTCCGAGGGCTGTGTCTCTACCATCACCAACGCAACGGACCTCTGCATATTCCAGGAAGGGAAGCGAAGCTGGATCGGTTTATAGAAGAGCAGAGGGAGGAGTTTGCAAAACTAGAAAAAGTAGAGAATGAGTATGCAGCACTTCAGAAAAAACACCAAGTTCCGCTGACGGAACGAGTGGTAGGGTTGGCTGCGATGACGGGCACTTTCAACCCTTCCTCCGTGGTTGATGGCACCTAACCGGGTCACTAGCGTTACCCAGCATGGGGAACAACCAAGCCTGGCCGGGTATGGGCTACACACCTCGAAGCACAGGCTCAGGGCGTATAACGCTAGGTGACCGGGGTTAGGGTTTGTTTAACGCTGGGTGACTGAGGTTACTGGAGTGTTTAGCCGGAATTTCAGCTTATCTGGTGGAAAGGCTTGTGGCAACCAGAGGGTTGCGCTATTTGCGAACCATACTAGGGTTGCCATATATGCTCTAAGTTGGCAAATCTGATGAGGTTTTCGCTGAAGCCAGGGGTTTCCTTTTATACTACATCTCGGGGGGAATCCAACGGTTAGGGGTTACCGGGGCTTTAATGCTGTGGTCTGCCCATATTTATGACACCATCCGTTTCGGTCGCCTGTTCAATTGGGAACCGCTACGTAATAAAAGAGGGTTTTGACTCGCGACTTCTCGGGCTTCCACCACGGTTCGGTGACCGTCAAATCCTGCGTTAATCACAGTTTACTTTTCCCACGCATCCATTAGGGCCGCCTGAAGCTGGGCCTGTTCTTGGATGCTAGGAGGCCAGATTTGCTTCATGGCGGATGGGCTTCTACCCGTTTATTCAATCACAGCCCATTCAAGGGGAAGCCAATTGTTTTGTTATCTAGTTTACTCGGCTTTGCTTTGTCTTCACATATCCGCGCAGCCCAGTAAACTAGGGGGGCAACATAAGGGCAGTATCCGCGCTCATCTTTTGTGGCGAATTTTTGAAATTTTTGGATTTTTGAAAATTTTGACATTTTTCTGAACTCCCCTTAGAGTTAAGCCTTGTTGCTCTGTGAATTAGAATTTTCAGGGACATCCGCTCGGGGTGTGCCCAAATTTTTCGCCTGTGGTAACAAGGTTTTCGATGCAAGTCTTGTTTCCAAAATTTTTATTTTTATAAATTAAAGGGGCTTTGCGGCCATGGCTATTACAAAGGCGGGACTGAAATACATGCAAAGAAACTAATTATATATCCGCGAACTAGCTCTGATACCATCTCTGTATGTAGGGGATTTCCGCCGGTCCTTCGATCTAGACTCTTGCCGAGCAGGGGTCGAAGACGGAGATCTCGAGAGCTTGATAGATGGAGCATGAAGATAGTTTGGCAGAGACCGTCTTGGCACCGAACCAGAATGGCAAATAGGCATCCGCTGCCTACAATCTCTCGTTGTTCCAGGAGCCCAATAGACGAGCGCATTCTATCTCCGCAGAGGAAATGCATATCTCAGGTCCGGAAGAAGACCACGGAGATAGAATTCCCTTCATAACGAAGGAGACAACTGGTCTATTGAGGCTTGACCATCCTCACGCTGGCGGGTTTTCGATTCAAGCGAAGACTAATGGTCCCATGAGGGATGAGGAGGGTACCCGAACCTGCATCCATGCTAGGCCTCTGGCCGATGCGAATAGTGGGGTGCTAGATCAGCAGCTACCAATCTATAATCACATCCGCCCGGGACATAACATGGGATGTTATGGTTCAGGGTTTGTTTAACATGGGGTGCTATGATTCGGGGTGTTCAAGAGAACATCCGAGCTAGATCTGGTGGAAAGGATTGAGGAAGCCATAGCGGCTGATAGGAGAACCTAAGAGAAGAAATAAGAAATAACATTCTGAGTTGATTTAAGGGTTCTCATCTCCGGCCAATGAGGTGTTGCTTTTATAGTCTTATGGGAAAGCAATCCGAGGGCTGAGATTAACTTTCGCAGTTATTAGGCAGTTGGATGTTGGAACCGCTTTGGCGTTTGAATTTCAAATTTTTGAGAAACGGTTCTGCAATTCCGACAGTAATGACGAGACAGTTGCGCAGGGATTGGTTTTTGAACCAAACCAAATTGGGCTTGGTTGTCAATAAGATAGACGGAATACATATATTTATCAAGTCAGTGTTCACTATGGGTTGGGCCTAAATTCGTACAGTAGCAGGCCCAATCTCTTGATTTTAGCCTTGGACTTGCTGATCGAGCGGTCCAGTTCTACGTTGGCTTTCTTGGCCTGACGCTCTCTCTCCTGAAGATTGGTTGCCAAAAGCTTTTGCTGGTTTAATTGATCCGCGCGAGTGGCTTGCTTCTGGCGGAGGAGGGAGATTTTCTGCTCTATAGTCGCCTTCATTTCCTCAAGTTTGGCTATTTCAGCTGCCTCCGTATCATGGCCAGCCACAATGACTAAATCTTGATAGGCACGGGCTGCGTTGGCAAAGGCCACGCCAGCTTCCTGGAGCTGGGCATGCTGGGGGGACTGGGCAGCCAAGCGTTCCTGCAGACTTTTTAGTTCTGCTGGAAGACTAAGAAGGGCAGCGTTGGCTTCAGTCTGGAGCTCGGGGGGCAGCTGCTGGAGTTGGCCTTTAAGAATGTCAAGGGCGGAGACGAGCTCGTCCGCCACTTGGGTGTCAGCAGGATCCTTCTCTCCCAGATGCTCTAGGAATCCCCATGCTTCCTGCACCTCTATAGGTTCCTCTTCAGGGCTGTGCGGCCGGGGAAAGAGGTCTTCGGCCAGAATGGAGGAGGAAGCGGATTTATCCTGAAGTCCAGAATCAGATCCGCCAGGGATCGCAGAGGACTGTGCGGATGGGGTAGTGACCAGGCCCATGATGGCTTCATTCTGTGGCAGGGGGATCGGTTCTATAGCTGATTCCGTTGGGCCGGGGTCCGCCACCAGTGGGGTGACACTCATGGTTGCCACCCTATCATCTTCCACCTGCTCATAATGAAGGAGGATTGGGGGCAGTTCTAACCAAGGGAGGTGACAATTCGAAACATAGGCAGTATATACCTCAGCAGTCTCTGGGTGAGGGTTTGCTTCTGGCTGGTCCAGAGGAACCCCTTGTTGCCCTTGCTGATCAAGGTCAGTTGGGTCATCCGCGGGAGTTGAAAGTTGTTCAACCCGGGGGGCAATATAAGCCAGGGATTCCACACCGGCAATAGCTTCCTCTTCTGCTAGTGAGAAATCAGGTGCAGAGGAGGAAGGCTCACCAGCTGCTGGCTGCTCAGTGCTTTGGTTGGTTTCTTCTTCTTCTTCTTCTTCTTCTTGCTCCACTTCATGAGTTGAGCTTGAGGCCGGCGGATTTGGAGTGGAAGAGCTACCGGGGGCACCAGTGGTTAATAGTAGGGGCTCGTCTGCCGGGGCCTCCGCCGTAGCGTCATCTGGGTTTTCCTCCGCCTCCGGTCCAGTTTCTGCTATAGCAGGAAGTGTCAGGATTGGTTGAGTAGAACTCTGACTAACTGCTAGGGCTAGACTGGAGGAAGTACCTGCATCAAGATAGCGCAAAGGAACAGGTTGAGGAAGACTATCGCCGCAAATCTCACGAGCAGTTTGGTAGAGGTTCAGATAGTCCTCGTCGGAGCTAGAAGAACTTGTTTCTTCAAAAGGATCAGAGGACTCACCAGAAGAAATCTCGATCGTCGTGGGCCCTCGGCTGGTAGCTGCAGCAGACGAGGAGCGCCTCTTCTGAGGTGTCTGCAGGGAAGGATAGAGTTGGGATATCTACGTTACGTAGGTATTTTTTGAACTGATATTTAAGGACGCGAGGAAACTAAGGAGATTTTGAGTTCACTTACAGGTGCGTCCTCGTCCTCATCAGTTTTTTTCATCCGTTTCATTGGTAGTTTTGCTCTTCTTGGGGGGCGGATGAGTCCCACTTTCTGCCTTTCGTTTTCCTTTATCCGTCGGAGTTTGCCCGGATGCCTGTTTCATTAATCAATTAAGATATGCGAAAGTTTTCGGGCAAACCAAAACAGTAGTGGGAGAGCTGGGCATATTACCTTTCTTGGGGGCAGGTCAACATACAGCGGACCGCCCTTTAGCACCTCTTGATCACCTGGGGTAAGGTGCCCACCCCGATTCCGAAAGAACCTCTGGAAGTAGAGGACGGATGGTTGTTTGAAGAGCGGACCTCGCAGGCGTGACCACCATACCTGATATGAACCAGTAGCATCCAGAGAAGCCTTTAGGTGTGAGTAGCAGTCCGGGTTCCGCAGGGTGAGGAGCTCCAGGCATGATCCATCGCTAGCATCAGACGACCGCAGGAACTTTCTGCTATTCCGCCACGCCGAAAAAAGATTCACACTTTTCAGTGGCGGATATGGCAGGATTTGAGTAAGGCCGAACTGCTGTGCAAATAAGTGAGGCGCGTAGACCTCGTGGCTTGGATATTTCTTGTCACTACAGAGGAATGGCAGGTCCACCATGGAGATGCATTGAACGAAAATCCATCGACCTTTAGACTCTTGTCTACTGGAGGGAAGGAACCCCCGGGCTAGTCCGCGTGGATGCTTCAAATGGATCAGCCGATGTGCCTCTGAGAAAAATTCTTTGGCGGATGTGTTGAAAAAGATGTCGAGGCAGACGGCGTAGCTGAGGTCAGGACTAGCGGTGCATCCGACATATTCTTGCCCCACCACTTGATCAGGCCTAGAAGCTCCCTTCATGGCTGGGCTGAGTTGAGGAAAGTGCATTTGGCACCAAATATCCAGAATCCAGAGTTGACCAGATTGAGCACAATTCATTGGCACGGCGGATATCTGGTGCAAACAGCGGTAAAGGTGTGCTAAAACGTATTGGGCAAGGCCAATTTCGTGGCCGGCATAGATTACCTCTGCCATACGGTGATAAAGCTTGGTCATCTTGTTGGTGTTGGAGCAGAACACAAATTTGTTGAGCCAGAAAGCCAGAAAGGCTGTTCCGCTGAGCTCATCATCCAGCTTGGAGGTATCGTCCTTCCACTTCTCGAACCCAGCGGCCTCGACCGCATTAATAGCGCTTCGGGGGACTGTCCTTTCGGGGTAGTAGCTCTCTTCAAAGGCTCGGGGGCCGATGGGGAACCCAAAGCCGGCATAGAGGTCTAGTAGTGTCACGGAGGCATGACCGAATTTGAACTCAAAGGCATTGACCGTGGGGTTCCAGAGGCTGATCAGCGGAACAAGGGCGCACCTGTTGCCCCCTTTTGAGCTGAGGCTGAAGCAAAGTTTGATCGCATCAGCGACCCCAGCTTTCTTCCAGATTTTTATGTCAAGAGGGCGCCGTTCTGCATACCAAGCTTTCATGTAGGGCTTCACCAGAGGCCAGGCGGAATGGTTTACGGCGGCTTGGTGGTGGTTGGTTTGAAAATTTGGGCACTCCGCCGGTTCTTCAGAGCGAAAAAGCGCCGGCAGCAGGCGTGCCAGGCTTTCGAGTATCTGATGGGCTCCATCGTTATCCTCAGGATGGTAGCCCACCACGTAGGGACCTAGGGTGGCACGGTCCCCTTGGGGAAGGCTAAGATCGGTCCGGTCGTCTTGCCCGGAGCATTTGATAAGAGGGAGGAGTTGAGTCTTGGCTTGATCCGCTACGGGATAGCGAATAACAAAGTTCTTTGAAGGGCCATTAGGTTCGAATCTGGGTTTCTTTTGATCTCGGGCTAAGGATGAGGGAGAAGAGTGGTCTGAAGGAGAAACCAAAGATCTCAACTTGATTTATAGGAATCCGAAAGGGGTTCTCGAGTCGTGAAGCGTTGGGTTTTACAGCAATCAAGGGTTTAGGTGAACAGTGATACCGTTTCGAATTGGGAAGTCGTGATTGGTGAGGAAACGGTGCAATAGTCCAAGTGTTTAAGTGCTGCGGATGGGCCGGCGTTTGGGGCTCAGTCTCTCTTCTATTTCGTCAAAATTCTCAATATCGGAGACTGGGGGGCAATGTTTGGGCCACAATTGGAATTCATTCCAATTGGGCTTTTACCCCGAGGCCCAGAGGGGTTTAGGTTTAAACCGAACCCGATATTCATGTTTTCCCGCCTCATTCAGGAAAGATTATTTGGAGGAGAATATTGATTTATTACCTAATCAGTTCGGGGTTATTTTGTAGTAATCCAACTATACAATTTCCTTAAGAGATAATGAGGTGTAAATACTGATTGGGATAATTAGGGATTGTTTCGGTAGCAATCCATCCGAAAGGATATATTTGCCGAATCAGTGATTGATACGCAGTGGACTCGATTTGGATGATCTCAACTTTAATGAGTGGTGATCTTGACAGTATTTGATGGAGAAGAAGTTTCCTAAACAAAGAGAAAGACTGGTCTCGATTGATTCTTAATTAATTGGATTGGAAGCAGAATAAGGAAGGACAGTCCTAATGAAACTCGGAATCCGCCAGGCTGGATCTCACAGCCCTAGGGTTTCATGAGCAATATAAATATAACTCTTCCAGCAACTAGGAAAAGGTTCCCAACCAAACACAAACAACCACAAGTTCTAGCGCACCGCTAACTTGTCAAAGCCTCTCCGGAGCAACTCACGCAATTCGCCTCCACCTACGATCGATCTTATCTCGTACTCGTGCCGAGCGGTTGCTGAGCCTATCGAGTCAGTCCGCTACTCCGGTAGCAATCGAGTCTGTCAGCTACTCCGGTAGCGATCGAGTCAGTCCGCTACTCCGGTAGCACACACACCCGTGGTCTTGGTATAAGCTCTGCTTTGCTTCTCCGGATCAGAGTAAGATCCTCAATCCTTAGGGGGTTGGGAAGAAAATCCTGTTAGAGAGTTCTATTCAGGTCTTGTTCGAGTCCTGTACGCCGGCTTAGTCAGCGCCCGCGTAACAGTCGCTTGATCAGGAAGTCAGAGTCAATTGGGAGCAGACGAGAAGACTCGCCAGGGGTCGCAGGCGATCGAGTTGCACCGCTCCAAAGGTGCTGGCACGCCTAAAGCACACAGAAGACACGCGAGGAGCACGCCTCCTCCGCCCCAAGTGCTGACTGTTCGCCGGGTGCTAAATCCGCCACGAACAAAGCTCATACGTACCCAACTACCAGAGAACTTTTCATTGATTCTGGTCAAGGGGTAAGAACTTAGCTATACAATTATGTTTTGAAGTACATATGTTGTTCATAACTTCATCAGATTACTACACTATATATTGTTGGTCTGCTAAATATTAACAGTGTATTTAAGATACATTTCCTTTTCTGCTTTCAAATTCTTCTCCCTTGTAGTTGTGCAGACTTTCCAAATCACTGGGGAGCAATGGGGGAGGGTTTTTGGACCTTATTCTGCACTAGTTCTGAGTGTTCAATCGAGTCTGGAAATGAATGTGGTTCTGGCATTCTAGCCACTATCAATCCAAATTCATGTATCAACAATATTGTTGTCATTGCAGTTGATATTTTGCTCCTACTCATCTTGTTATGTTTCCTTATGTATAAAATAGCATCAAAGCAGATTATAGCACCATCACAGCCTCACACCTTCTCTCCAGTATCAATTCTCTCAGTCATTTTCAATGCTGGCTTGGCTTTGGCCTACTTGGTGTCTGGGATATGGATAATCATTGAGAAAGTAAATACATATCACACGATTTCAAGGGTTTACATGGTTGGTCTTGGGAGTTACCATAAACCTCTTGAAACCGCACCTTCCACATAATGCATTACTGAAATTCTTTTCAATTTTTGGTTTCTTAGCTGCAGTTCTTTTTTGTGGTTCATCAATATGGGAACTTATTCTAGACGAGGCGTTATCAGTTTGTTCGTTGCGGATTCAGCACCCGGCGAACAGTCAGCACTTGGGGCGGAGGAGGCGTGCTCCTCGCGTGTCTTCTGTGTGCTTTAGGCGTGCCAGCACCTTCGGAGTGGTGCAACTCGATTGCGAGCGACCCCTGGCGAGTCTTCTCGTCTGCTCCCAATTGACTCTGACTTCCTGGTCAAGCGACTGTTACGCGGGCGCTGACTAAGCCGGCGTACAGGACTCGAACAAGACCTGAATAGAACTCTCTAACAGGATTTTCTTCCCAACCCCCTAAGGATTGAGGATCTTACTCTGATCCGGAGAAGCAAAGCAGAGCTAATACCAAGACCACGGGTGTGTGCTACCGGAGTAGCGGACTGACTCGATTGCTACCGGAGTAGCCGACAGACTCGATTGCTACCTGAGTAGCGGACTGACTCGATAGGCTCAGCAAACGCTCGGCACGAGTACGAGATAAGATCGATCGTAGTGGTGGAGGCGAATTGCGTGAGTTGCTCCGGAGAGGCTTTGGCAAGTTAGCGGTGCGCTAGAACTTGTGGTTGTTTGTGTTTGGTTGAGAACCCTTTCCTAGTTGCTGGAAGAGTTATACTTATATTGCTCTCGAAACCCTAGGGCTGTGATATCCAGCCTGGCGGATTCCGAGTTTCATTAGGACTGTCCTTCCTTATTCTTCTTCCAATTCAATTGATTAAGAATCAATTAAGATCAGACTTCCTCTTTGTTTAGGAAACTTCATCTCCGTTAAATATGTCCAGCTCACCACTCATTAAAGTCGAGATCAGCCAAATCGAGTCCAAAGCCAGTCAATCACTGATTCGGCGAAGATATCCTTTTGGATGGATTGCTACCGAAACAATCCCTAATTATCCCAATCAGTCTTTACTCCTCATTATCTCTTAAGGAAAATCATATATTGTATAATTGGATTACTATACAATAATCCCGATCTAATTGGGTAATTACTCAAAATTCCCTTTCCAAGTAATCTATCCTGAAGGAGGCGGGAAAACGAGAATACTGGGTTCGGTTTAAACCGAAACCCCTCTGGGCCTCAGGATAAAAGCCCAATTGGAGTAAATGCCAATTGTGGCCCAAACATTGCCCCCCAGTCTCCGATATTGAGAGCTTTATCGAAATAGAAGAGAGACTGAGCCCCAATCACTGGCCCATCCGCAGCATTTAAATATTGGATTATTGCACCGTTTCCTTACCAATCACGACTTCCCAATTCGAAACGGTAACACTGTTCACCTAAACCCTTGATTGCTGCAAAACCCAGCGTTTCGCGACTCGAGAACCCCTTTCAGATTCCTATAAATCAAATTGAGATCCTTGGTTTCTTCTTCAGACCACCTTTTCTTCGTCTTCCTTAGCCCGAAATCAGAAGAAACCCAGATTCAAACTCAATGGCCCCTTCAAAGAACTTCGTTATTCAGTACCCCGTGGCGGAGCAGGCCAAGGTTCAACTCCTTCCTCTTATCAAATGCTCCAGAGAAGATAACCGGACCAACCTTAGCCTTCCCCAGGAAGACCGTGCCACCCTAGGGCCCTTCGTGGTGGGCTATCATCCTGAGGATAACAATGGAGCCAATCAGATCGTCGATAGCCCGGCACGCTCGCTGCCGGCGCTCTTTCGCTCTGACGAACCGGCGGAGTGCCCAAATTTTCAAACCAATCCTCACCAAGCCGCCGTAAACCATGCCGCCTGGCCACTGGTGAAGCCCTACATGACAGCCTGGTATGCAGAACGGCGCCCTCTTGACCTAAAAATCTGGAAGAAAGCCGGGGTCGCCGACGCGATTAAACTTTGCTTCAGCCTCAGCTCAAAGGGAGGCAACCGGTGTGCCCTTGTCCCGCTGATGAGCCTCTACTATTAACCACTGGTGCCCTCGGTAGCTCTTCCACCCCAAATCCACCGGCCTCAAGCTCAACTCATGAAGTGGAGCAAGAAGAAGGGGAAGAAGAAGAAGAAGGAGACGCCAACCAAAGCGCCGAGCAGCCAGCAGCTGGTGAGCCTTCCCCCTCTGCACCTGATGTCTCACAAGCAGAAGAGGAAGCGATTGCCGGTGTGGAATCCCTGGCTGAAACTGCCCCCCGGGTTGAACAACCTTCAACTCCCGCGGATGTCCCAACTGACCCTGATCAGCAAGGGCAGCAAGGGGTCCCCCTGGACCAGCCAGAAACCAACCCTCACCCAGGGACTGCTGAGGTATACACTGCTTATGTTTTGAATTGTCGCCTCCCTTGGTTAGAATTACTCTCAATCCCCCTTAATTGTGAACAGATGGAAGATGAAAGGGTGGCAATCACGAGTGCCACCCCACTGGTGGCGGATCCCGGCCCAGTGGAATCAACTATAGAATCGATCCCCCTGCCACAGAATGAGGTGATGGAAAGCCGAAGCTCGCATGCAATAATAAACCCTACAAAATATCGTTAGTAGTATGAGCAAGTAGGGATCGTTCTAAGCCGGGGATTAAGGGTACCTGAAATATGTAATTGTTAGTCAAAATATTCACACATATATACATCAAAAACGTCACTCATGGGGGAAGGATTATGATTGGCAGCAAGCTGCCCTAATGCTAAATGACACGAAATTGGATGCTGATAAATAAATCCTAAGTCTATTATTTACAAGTTTGGTCTACATTCTTTCACAAAGCACTAACACGAAAGCAATCAAAACACATAACAAACTAGCAAGCAAGACTCACGGCAAGATGTTAAAATGTTCTAGACTCAACTTAACTCCAACCCAATTAGCTCCTAATCGGCGACTAATTGATTAAGACTCCTCATGTATTTTAAGTGACTAATCGCCTAACCTTAAAACTATACTAGTCATCTTTGAATATTCTAATCGACGTAGACAAACATGACAAGTAATTAAGCACAAAGTCTTTTTCTTTAGTTGGAAACAAGTTAAATAAGCAAGGTTGTCAATCATCTTATCAACAAGCATGTTCATTTAAATTACTCTAGCCCTCATGAAAACAACACAAATTAAAATAACCCTAAAGATTACTTAACCCATATTATTTTCGGCTAATGAGATTAATACTCTACATATTGCAATTACATAGACTACTAATCTTTAAGCACACGAATTTAAAGAACAAGTCAAGAAAACCCTAAAACCAAGTTAACATGTATTCTTGCCGATTACCCTATTAGCTAATTCATTACATCTTTCCCTTACTTTTTAACATGCAATCCATATTCTTACATCTAAAACCTTACTTGAAGATAAAGAAAATAAATTGACATGCAAATCATAAAACCAAATTTCAATCCAATTCATACATAGACATAAAAATTGAAACCAAGAATTCATGCTAACTTTATAGACAAAGTTTAACATAACTACAACAAAAATTACAAAGCCAAGAGTAGGGAGTGGATCACACATTAGAAACCTTAAAGACTTCGTCGTGTATGGATCTGTGGATGATGGTGTTCGGATGGCTGCTGCTCGGCAGTAAAGGTTTCGGCAGCAAGGGGACAAAATTTCGGCAGGAAACTTTGGTGTGGTGGTGGTGGTTTTGGCTAGGGTTTTTGTGTAGGATTCTTGGGAAATTTAGGCAGAGCTTTGGCTAGATTTTTGCTTTGGAATGTGACCCGTTTTTCTGTGTAAAAGTTTGGTATTTATAGGGAGAATGCTAGGTGTTGCCGGCAGCCCTCTTGTACAAGGAAAAACAAAACCTAATGGGATAAGGTTTGAAACCTTCCTTTTTCTACTTCAATTAGGTTTTGTTTTTCTGAATTTTTCTTCAAGGCTTGGGCTTCACATCTTCATGGACTTCTTGTATGATCTTGGACTTCATTTGACATGTCTTGGTCCATCGAAAAATACCCCAATTGCCGGCAGCACACAAAGGCATACAATCTGCCTCTATTCGGCAGCTTCTCCTAGTGTGACTAGGAGAACGTCTTTCTTCAAGTTTTTCTTCAATGCCATGGCCTAGTGTCTTCCTCTTCCCTTAATAAGGCTTGAACCATCTTCACATATGCATTTGTGCACCATTAGGTCCATCAAAAACAGAAAACACGAAAAGGGGCAGTAGGTTCCTGGAATCGGCAGATTTGACCTTGTTGCAGTAATTCCGTCATATCTCCACGCTCGGAGCTCCGATTGATGCGATTCCAAATCTCACGTAAACTAGACACATATGGCCATCTCCCCATAAAACAGTTCGACCAAATTCCTTGTGAGTCGACGGGAATGATTTTTCGAAGTTGGGACACAGTCCCAGGAAAATCCTGGAAGCCCCTGGATTGGAATGCTCGGACTGCCGTTTTGCAGCCAACTTTTGGGTGACTTCCCGAACTCCGATTGATCTGAAATTTTAACACAACATTCCTCAGCATATGAATATTAAGCATGCCAAATTTCATAGAATTCGGACAAAGATAGATCACAGTTTCATTCATCTCAAAGTAACGAAAAAGACAAATTTTGCATTATTTTCCAGATTTCTCAGACTTAGTCATTTTTCGGATTCTTAACCAATTTTTCCCAAAACTCTACCAAAATTGACACTAACTACATTATGACTCAATCTTAGACAAATAAGGGTTAAACAAAGCATAAATGAGGGCATAAGCATATAATATCGTAGCACATTATGCTCCTATCAACTACCCCACACTTACCCTTTGCTAGTCCCTTAGCAAACTAAATTAAACTAGACTCAAAACAAACTATTGCCCCTAACAATTTGTCTCAGGCTCGTATGTACACATAGCTTTCAAGTTAATGCATGAGAATGCTAAGCACGAAAATTCCAAGTTTCATGAACATGTGACATCAATATGAACATCTAAGAGCAAAAAGGTGAGCATGTAAACATGTTAAGCTAATTCAAATCACCTCACTAGGCATACTCTCTTCTTTTCTCTCGAAGCATGGTTATTCACACATTAGTATATGCAAGTGAAAGATACTGAATTACAAAGAGTAACTTGCATATGTCATGAAACGAAAGCACTTTGTGAAATTTAATGGAAAAACCTCATATGATAACTATATGCATCAATGAACCAAAACCATATGCTTACTCTTGAGATAATCTCCACAATCAATTTTAACCATCTTAAGAATCATGAAAAAGATCAATAAAAGGGTTGTAATGGGGCTAGGCTAAGAGGTATTCGATATTTGGATAAGGAGGCTCAAAACGTCACTAAGGCCTTTAGCAAAGCTCGATCTCCTTATGTCTTCTCGCCGAAAGGGTCAAATTTCATCTTGTTGGACCCTTCCTTCATTCTTTACTTCCCCACAACATAGTGAATACGAACAAAGGTCAAAATATAACAATAGTAGACCTTCACATGCAAACAAAAACTCCAAATTCACAACAATTAGACTTAGCCAAATTTTCTTTTGAAACCGTGCCTCTTTCTTTTCTTTTCTTTCGGACTTGATTTTTCTCTTTTCTTTTCTTTTCTTTTTGTCCGATTTCAATTTTTCTTCTTTTGTTTTCTCATAGGCACGGCACAATTACATTTTTCACATAATTTTCTAGCTAAGTCTACCCCACACTTGATCTTCTTCATCACTTCCCGCAAAAACTCCTTCAAAAATCAAGCTTTGCCGACACACAATGGTCAAGACATCACTATACTAAGCTCATGGAAAGTGTTTGAGGGTGATGAAAGAAAAGGCTAATCGTAGGCTCAAAGGGGTTAACTAAGGTGTCACACGACGGGCTCCAATTAGGACACAAGCTTTATTTGGCTTTGGTGGTAAACCTAAATGATCTTTATTCAATCATATTCAAAATCAAGGTATTCTATGATAAAAACGTTTCGAAAATCAACGAGAGTAAGTTCTAGCATACTAGAGTTCATTAAAAAGCTATGGCACATAGTCATCGAATAGTCAAAGAATTATGAGGTTTCATGCTTCTTATGAATCTATCGAATTTTATCTTTTTATCGCTCAAGAAGAAAGCAATTTGGCTCAAAAGCTCACATAGGTTATAATCGAAATAAATTAGCTCAAACATGCATGCTTCATAATCAACAAGTCCTACATGCTCCTACCAATGCACATAATCCATGAAACTTACAATTTTAATTGTATGCATAACCATCATCTACGTATGCAAAGAGGAGAAAAACATCATTGACATATTAGGGGCATCCTAAGACTCGAAACAAACAAATTAAACACTCTATTTTTGTGGAACATTTTTCTGAATTTTCTTTTCTAAACTAAACACACGAAAACATAAACGGAATACGTTATCCCACCCCACACTTAGAAAATTACATTGTCCTCAATGTAAGCACAAAACAATATCAACGAATTTCCTAAGCATGCAATTGTCTAACATATTCCAACAATTCATCACAAATCAAAGAAAAAGAGAAGGGTTAAGAAAATTCAAACTCTCGGTGATGGCTCCTTCACTTTTCGTTGATCGAATTGGGTTGCCTCCCAAGTAGCGCTTTATATTTATAGTCCATAGCCTGGACTTTTCACCGTGTTGCATGTGTTCATCTTGCTCCAAAGTAACTCAAATCGGCAAGAAGAAGATCGAGGAGTAACTCATTGCACGTCGTGTCCGATACGGTGCGGTTCCGCGTGTCCGACTGTGTAGCCTCCGTATCCGGTTGTGTAGCAGGCGTATCCTGCGTATCCTGAGTTGCAATTCGGCTGCTCTCTATGTCTTGAAGCATCATGTCAAACTTGCCGGTAGTAGCAGGTTCGGCAGGGTGATCGGCAGCAGCTAAGGTAAGGAACGGATGTTCGGCAAGGAGGTGTGTGGCCGGGAAGAGTGAAGGCTCGGTGGCTGGGGTACGGCAGGGTGATACCGGACCGGAAATGGTGAACAATGGCTCGACAAGGACAGTGGCTACGGCAGCCCCTCGGTGTGGAGGATCATGGACCAATCTCTCATCATTAAGAGGTTCAAATGGCTCGTAGTACGGCTTGAGTCTATGTCCATTCACCTTGAATATGTTTCCCGAAACTTCACTCCGAATCTCTATGGCTCCATGAGGGAATACTTGAAGAACAACGAATGGTCCAAGCCAACGAGATTGCAACTTACCCGGAAAAAGTTTGAGCCGTGAATGATATAAGAGAACTTTTTGACCAACTTCAAACTTCTTCCGCCGAAGCATCTTGTCATGAGCAACCTTAGTCTTTTGCTTGTAAATCCATGCGGCTTCATAAGCTTCATTCCGTATTTCTTCTAGTTCGTTGAGTTGAAGCTTCCTATGAAGGCCGGCCTCATCAATGCTCATGTTAAAGGCCTTAATTGCCCACCATGCTCTATGCTCAAGTTCAACCGGTAAGTGACATGCTTTGCCATATGTTAACCGGAAAGGTGACATACCTATCGGTGTCTTGTATGCCGTCCTATAAGCCCACAAAGCATCATCGAGACGATCACTCCAATCCTTCCTTGAAGGTCCAACGGTTTTCTCAAGTATTTGCTTGATCTCTCGATTACTTACCTCGGCCATACCACTTGTTTGGGGGTGATAAGGTGTAGATACCTTATGAGTGACTCCATACTTCTTCAACAAGGCTTCAATGGTGCGGTTACAAAAATGGGATCCTCCATCACTAATCAAGACTCTAGGAACTCCAAAACGTGAAAAGATGTTGGTCTTGAGAAACTCGGCTACCACCTTAGCATCGTTGGTGCGTGTGGCCTTGGCTTCAATCCACTTTGACACATAATCCACCGCAAGCAATATGTAGAGAAAGCCCTTACTTGAAGGAAACGGTCCCATGAAGTCAATCCCCCAAAGATCATGAATCTCAATGGCGTTGATAGAAGTGAGCGGCATTTGATCTCGTGGTCCAATATTCCCCATCCTTTGGCATCGGTCACATGACTTACAAAACATGAATGCATCTTTGAAAATTGTAGGCCAAAAGAAACCACAATTAAGTACCTTCAATGCCGTCTTCTTAGCTCCAAAATGCCCTCCACACGCCTCACTATGACAAAAAGAAAGGATGGATCGATGCTCATTCTCCGGTACACATCTTCTAATAACTTGATCACCACATTGCTTCCAAAGGTACGGATCATCCCACAAGAAGTGACGAGCTTGCTTCCTTATTCTTTGTTGTTGGTGGTTCGGCAACTCCTTGGGAAATCGGCGTGTAGCTAGAAAATTTGCAATGTCGGCATACCAAGGCTCATGTACTTCAAGTCGAAAAAGTTGCTCATCCGGAAAGGTCTCTAATAAGGGCAGCCGATCCTCCTCATGAACAAGGCGACTCAAATGATCGGCCACAACATTCTCTACTCCTTTCTTATCCTTAATCTCAATATCGAACTCTTGAAGCAAAAGAATCCATCGAATAAGCCTCGGCTTAGCATCCTTCTATGTCATAAGATATCTCAAAGCGGCATGATCACTATAAACAATAACTTTGGAATTCAAAAGATATGATCGAAACTTTTCCAA
Source organism: Potentilla sterilis (assembly GCA_963682095.1). Lineage (NCBI taxonomy): Eukaryota > Viridiplantae > Streptophyta > Magnoliopsida > Rosales > Rosaceae > Potentilla > Potentilla sterilis. The sequence continues at coordinate 41,714,254 of OY821760.1, read as the reverse complement.
AGCAAAAATTACCGCTAAGAGCTCCTTCTCCGTTGTTGTGTAGTTGAGTTGTGCATCGTTGAGAGTCCTTGAAGCATAGTAAATGGCGCATGGCTTCTTCTCAATTCGTTGTCCAAGTACCGCTCCAAGTGCATAATCACTAGCATCACACATCAACTCAAACGGCTCATCCCAATTAGGAGAAACTAGAATCGGTGCCGTGCATAGTAGCATCTTCAAACGGCAAAATGCCTCCTCACATGCCTTTGTCCACTCAAACGTCACCTCCTTTTGTAACAAGTTGCTCAACGGCTTGGCAATTGAAGAGAAGTCTTTGATGAATCGTCGATAAAACCCCGCATGGCCAAGAAAACTTCTCACATCTTTCACACATCTAGGGCTCGGCAATGCTTGTATGAGCTCCACCTTGGCTTTGTCAACTTCTAAGCCTCTTGCCGAAATAATGTGCCCTAGAACAATACCTTGCGTGACCATGAAGTGACACTTCTCCCAATTGAGCACAAGATTTGTCTCTACACACCTCTTAAGTATCTTCTCCAAGTTCCCCAAACATGCATCGAAGGTGCCTCCATACACACTAAAATCATCCATAAATACTTCGATAATGTCTTCAATAAAATCCGAGAAGATAGCATACATACATCTTTGAAAAGTGCCGGGTGCGTTGCAAAGTCCGAATGGCATCCGCCGATAAGCAAACGTGCCAAATGGACAAGTAAAAGTGGTCTTCTCTTGATCGTCCGGGTGTATCATGATTTGATTATAGCCACTATATCCATCAAGAAAGCAATAGTAAGAATGACCGGCTAACCTCTCTAGCATTTGATCCATAAACGGCAAAGGCATGTGATCCTTCCTCGTTGTAGCGTTGAGCTTCCTATAATCGATGCACATCCGATGACCGGTTACAAGTCTTTGTGGCACAAGCTCATTCTTCTCATTCTTGACAACCGTTACACCACTCTTCTTCGGCACTACTTGCACGGGAGATATCCACTTACTATCCGAAATTGGGTAGATCACCCCACAATCAAGCAACTTGATGATTTCTTCTTTAACAACTTTCATCATGGGAGGGTGAAGTCGACGTTGAGCTTCCTTTGTCGGCTTAGCTCCTTCTTCTAACAAGATACGATGAACACAAGTAGTAGGGCTTATTCCCTTGATATCCGCCAAGGTCCAACCTATGGCGGTCTTATACTTCTTAAGCACTCTTATCAAATCAACCTCTTGCTTCTCACTAAGCATTGAAGACACAATAACCGGTAGTGTATCTTCTTCTCCAAGATAAACATACTTCAAGTGACTAGGGAGTTCTTTAAGTTCTAACTTTGGGGCCTCTTCCACACTTGGTCGAAATTTTGTTGTGGCACTTGGAATTGACAAGAACGAATCAAATACCTTGGCATAGGGCCGAGCCTCTAGCTCGGCAACAACCTCCTCTAAGCTCGGCACCACCATGTATGGTTCGGCTGTAGTACCTTGCTCGGCAATTCTTGGTTCGGCCGGCCCTTCTTTCTCGTTCTCTTGCACGATTCGTTCTCCCCTCTTGTCAAATCCGACCCCTTGCTCAATCGCTAATTGCTATGCGTCGAGCGAGGTCGACATAACTTGCTCGACCTCCTCCAAAACATCAATGACACAACCCTCCTTCAAATCAACATTGGGGAATTTCATGGCGTCAAACACATTGAACTTTATCACTTCACCATCAAATTCCATAGTTAGGTTGCCCTCGGCCACATCTATCTTTGTGCGCGCGGTCCTCATGAATGGTCGCCCTAGAAGCAATTGAGTGTTGTTGACCGGCGAATCCTCCATCTCAACCACATAAAAATCGGCGGGAAATATTAATTGGTTGACTTGCACCAACACATCCTCTACATAGCCTTCCAGATATTTGCTTGAGCGATCCGCAAGTTGAATGATGACATTATCCTTCTTGAGCGGCCCTATACTCAACGTTTGATACACATTGAGTGGCATGACATTGATCGATGCTCCCAAGTCCAACATCACATCCTCAAACCGTGTATTGCCTATGACACAAGGCACATTGAAGCTTCCCGGATCCTTCATCTTTGGTGGCAACTTCCTTTGAATAACGGCCGACACCGTCTCGCTCATAGTCACCACACGAGTCTCTCTAGTATGCCTTCTAGCCGTGCAAAGCTCTTTCAAAAACTTAGCATACTTCGGTACTTGCTTAATGCATTCCAACAAAGGAATGTTGACTTGCACTTTCCGGAAAATCTCCAATACCTCTTCATCGGATTTATCTTTCTTTGTTCTAGCAAAACGTGAAGGGAATGGGGCACTAGATGATGGCACTCCTCCCTTACTTGCTTGGCTCGGCAATACCTCATTCTTTGATGTTGCGGGATCGTACTCAAGCTCGTTACGCAGCCCCTTGTCTTGTATATCATGGCCGGCATCACTATCCTTCTCGGCACCATGGTTGTTGCCGGCTGCAGCCCTGCCGGTTGTGCCCTTCTCGGCTTCATGCATGTGGCTGCCGGCAATGTCAGGTCCGGCAGACCTCTCATCCTCATTAATACCTTTGAAAGTCACTCGCTTCTTCTTTGGACCTGTTGGAGGAACCAACTCTTTTTCGCTTCGAGTTTGAATCACTTTGGCTTGCTCGTTTCTCGGATTGGGAATAGTATTGCTTGGCAACTTCCCTTGCTCATTGAATCTTCCCATAAAATCCACAACTTGCCCCATTTGAGTCTTGAGCTCACCAATGTCCTTTTGATGATTTTGTTGTCCCGCGAGTAATGCTTGAGTAGCACTTGACAATGATTGAATCAAAGCATCATAGTTCGGATTGCTTGACGAAGCTTGGCCTTGGCCTTGGCTCGGCCCTCCTTGTGGCTGGTTCGGCACTGCCCCATAAACTCCTTAGTTCGGCTGATAAGGTTGTCGAGGCACAAATGGTGGCCTCGGTACAAATGGCGCTCCTCCCTCTCTCGGTTGCGTAGGTGCCCTAAGCACGTTATCATTGTTCGCCCATCGAAAGTTCGGATGATCATTGAACCTTGGATTGAAATTGCCAAATCGTTGGCCTCCTTGAAAACCAATTGCATTGCACTCCTCAACTCCCTCGTTAACTCCAAATTGAGGGCATTGTTCGGTCTCATGGCCCTCGGTGCAAATTCCACAAACACTAGCACGCTTCTTCATCAAATTACTCACCAAGTCGGTGAGCTTGTCCACTTTATCTTCTAACTTTGAGCTCGAAGACGTCTCATGCACTTTTTCGTTCCTTTGCACATTGCCTCGTGCCATGCCAAATTGTTGGTTGTTCAAAGCACGAACTTCCAACAAACTTCTTGCCGCTCCGGCATTTAACTCCAAAAAGCTACCTCCCGCAGCCGAGTCAAGAAACTCTCTCTCCATGACGCGCAATCCCTCATAGAAATATTGTAGCAAGAGCCCATCGCTAATGCCATGCGATGGACACAAAGAAACTAGGGACTTGAACCTCTTGTAGTAGTCGAAGAAAGTCTCATCTCCGGCTTGCTTCACACTAGTAATTTGCTTCCTCAGATCAGTGATGCGTGAAGCAGGAAAGTATTTGAGCAAAAACTCATCCATCATAGTACTCCACGAAACAATGCGACCACTAGGCACCTCAAACAACCACTCCTTTGCTTGATCTTCTAGAGAAAACGGGAAAGCCTTCATTTTGAAGTGTTGCAAATCGGTCCCTCTTGGACACATGGACTCCGTGGTGAAGTTAAACCACTGTAGATGCTTATTAGGGTCCTCACTCGGCATCCCATAAAATGATTTCAGCTTATGGAGGAATCCACTCCTCAATTCAATCTCTCCAGTCTTGTCAGTTTCCAAAGGAGGATAAGTAATATTAGAAGGAGCAACTCCAGCTCCTGCAACATGACCATTCTGTGATCTGATTGATGCCATGATCTCTTCTTCTTCTTCTAATTCGGCAAAAGCTTCAAATTCAGGATTCTGAAGATCACACGATGATGAAACAAATGAAGGTGAGCTCGGCCCTGATGATGATACTGACGGCACAGATGGTGAACTCGGCAAGGATGATGACACTGATGAACTGGTTGGTGACGATGGTGGTAATGGCACAAAACGAGCAATAGCGAGTTCTTGGTCTAAACGTTGCAAACGGCCTTGAAGATCTCTTGTCCAAATACTAGATTCGGACATGCACTATTTCTGAAATTTGCAACATTTAAACAAGTTTAGAACCTCGTAAAGAAATCGAAGACAAGAATATACATCATTACAAGCCACGGCATTGGCGATTACACAACAAATTTCAAACCATAACACATATACACAATCGGCAACAATATAAGGTACACGGCAATACAACACACGGCAACAAAAATTTCGGCAAAGCATACATATACAATCGGCATAAGAGAAGAAAATTTGAAAAGTTCATGAGCATGTAATCGCTAAGTCTAATTTCTTTTAAATTTGTTCTAACTCTCGAAGTACGTGGAGCAGAGGAGATAACGGTGCAATGGACTGATACAGCCCCCGGTAGTATCATGCTTAATCCGATATACCTCAAGAGTTTGAACCACACAACATGTTTTATCTTTGAAGAAAATAGGCCACATATGTCAAGTTATGTTCTAGCGTCTAAAGTGAGGTGATGCTTACGCACAAGCTGTCGACTAGGTCGTGCGGATTTTACGTTTCAAAGGTCATTAAAATCACGGAGGGCGAACCCCCTACAGGAACCAGGCAGGACTCGTTGTTGGACACCACGGAGGGCGAACCCCCTATCGACTCACTCACCGAGAATGAACATCAGTCTATGGGCCTTGAGATCCAGTTAAACAAACCTGAGAACCATATCTATGATAATAACTTCCCCATACTTTGTAAAACAAACACGGATCCCTAGCGGTCTCAAGTGTTGATTAAAACCGCCCTCAACCTCATAGAAGTAATACTATTACCGAAGAAACGCTTATATGCGTGGGGGGGAAGTATCCCGCGTTTCCCAATCTACATAGAAACGCCCTCCGACATAGCACCATTCACATGAAGGGTTTTGGTTATGATCAACAAAAGAGGCTTCACCTACATGTTACACTTTAGAAACTACAATAAACTCAAACATACACAACATATCAACTTCCTAGAAATTAAACTAAGTGATTACCAACATACAACAATATACATCATGCAACTTCCAAAATTTAAACTCTACATGCCGAAGCATATTTCTACTTTACAAAATCCCAAAATAAACTTAAAATTTACAACTTTACAACTTCACAACAAAAATTTCCAGCAACATTATATACACAACAATAACATAAAACAAGCTTTTATAATCCCCGGCAACGGCGCCAAAAATTGATGGGAACCGAAGCTCGCATGCAATAATAAACCCTACAAAATATCGTTAGTAGTATGAGCAAGTAGGGATCGTTCTAAGCCGGGGATTAAGGGTACCTGAAATATGTAATTGTTAGTCAAAATATTCACACATATATACATCAAAAACGTCACTCATGGGGGAAGGATTATGATTGGCAGCAAGCTGCCCTAATGCTAAATGACACGAAATTGGATGCTGATAAATAAATCCTAAGTCTATTATTTACAAGTTTGGTCTACATTCTTTCACAAAGCACTAACACGAAAGCAATCAAAACACATAACAAACTAGCAAGCAAGACTCACGGCAAGATGTTAAAATGTTCTAGACTCAACTTAACTCCAACCCAATTAGCTCCTAATCGGCGACTAATTGATTAAGACTCCTCATGTATTTTAAGTGACTAATCGCCTAACCTTAAAACTATACTAGTCATCTTTGAATATTCTAATCGACGTAGACAAACATGACAAGTAATTAAGCACAAAGTCTTTTTCTTTAGTTGGAAACAAGTTAAATAAGCAAGGTTGTCAATCATCTTATCAACAAGCATGTTCATTTAAATTACTCTAGCCCTCATGAAAACAACACAAATTAAAATAACCCTAAAGATTACTTAACCCATATTATTTTCGGCTAATGAGATTAATACTCTACATATTGCAATTACATAGACTACTAATCTTTAAGCACACGAATTTAAAGAACAAGTCAAGAAAACCCTAAAACCAAGTTAACATGTATTCTTGCCGATTACCCTATTAGCTAATTCATTACATCTTTCCCTTACTTTTTAACATGCAATCCATATTCTTACATCTAAAACCTTACTTGAAGATAAAGAAAATAAATTGACATGCAAATCATAAAACCAAATTTCAATCCAATTCATACATAGACATAAAAATTGAAACCAAGAATTCATGCTAACTTTATAGACAAAGTTTAACATAACTACAACAAAAATTACAAAGCCAAGAGTAGGGAGTGGATCACACATTAGAAACCTTGAAGACTTCGTCGTGTATGGATCCGTGGATGATGGTATTCGGATGGCTGCTGCTCGGCAGTAAAGGTTTCGGCAGCAAGGGGACAAAATTTCGGCAGGAAACTTTGGTGTGGTGGTGGTGGTTTTGGCTAGGGTTTTTGTGTAGGATTCTTGGGAAATTTAGGCAGAGCTTTGGCTAGATTTTTGCTTTGGAATGTGACCCGTTTTTCTGTGTAAAAGTTGGGTATTTATAGGGAGAATGCTAGGTGTTGCCGGCAGCCCTCTTGTACAAGGAAAAACAAAACCTAATGGGATAAGGTTTGAAACCTTCCTTTTTCTACTTCAATTAGGTTTTGTTTTTCTGAATTTTTCTTCAAGGCTTGGGCTTCACATCTTCATGGACTTCTTGTATGATCTTGGACTTCATTTGACATGTCTTGGTCCATCGAAAAATACCCCAATTGCCGGCAGCACACAAAGGCATACAATCTGCCTCTATTCGGCAGCTTCTCCTAGTGTGACTAGGAGAACGTCTTTCTTCAAGTTTTTCTTCAATGCCATGGCCTAGTGTCTTCCTCTTCCCTTAATAAGGCTTGAACCATCTTCACATATGCATTTGTGCACCATTAGGTCCATCAAAAACAGAAAACACGAAAAGGGGCAGTAGGTTCCTGGAATCGGCAGATTTGACCTTGTTGCAGTAATTCCGTCATATCTCCACGCTCGGAGCTCCGATTGATGCGATTCCAAATCTCACGTAAACTAGACACATATGGCCATCTCCCCATAAAACAGTTCGACCAAATTCCTTGTGAGTCGACGGGAATGATTTTTCGAAGTTGGGACACAGTCCCAGGAAAATCCTGGAAGCCCCTGGATTGGAATGCTCGGACTGCCGTTTTACAGCCAACTTTTGGGTGACTTCCCGAACTCCGATTGATCTGAAATTTTAACACAACATTCCTCAGCATATGAATATTAAGCACGCCAAATTTCATAGAATTCGGACAAGGATAGATCACAGTTTCATTCATCTCAAAGTAACGAAAAAGACAAATTTTGCATTATTTTCCAGATTTCTCAGACTTAGTCATTTTTCGGATTCTTAACCAATTTTTCCCAAAACTCTACCAAAATTGACACTAACTACATTATGACTCAATCTTAGACAAATAAGGGTTAAACAAAGCATAAATGAAGGCATAAGCATATAATATCGTAGCACATTATGCTCCTATCATGAGGCCGTCACGGGCCTGGTCCGCGACCCCTAGCGGATCAGATTCTGGACTTCCGGATAAGTCTGCTTCCTCCTCCATCCTGGCTGAAGACCTCTTTCCCCGGCCAGACAGCCCTGAAGAGGAACCTATAGAGGTGCAGGAAGCATGGGGATTCTTAGAGCATCTGGGAGAGAAGGATCCCGCAGACACCCAAGTGGCGGACGAGCTCGTCTCCGCCCTTGACATTCTTAAGGGCCAACTCCAGCAGCTGCCCCCCGAGCACCAGACTGAAGCCAGCGCTGCCCTTCTTAGTCTTCCAGTAGAACTGAAAAGTCTGCAGGAACGTTTAGCTGCCCAGTCCCCTCAGCATGCCCAACTCCAGGAAGCTGGCGTGGCCTTTGCCAACGCCGCCCGTGCCTATCAAGATTTACTCATTGCGGCTGGCAATGACACGGAGGCAGCTGAAATAGCCAGACTTGAGGAAATGGAGGCGACCATAAAGCAGCAAATCTCCCTCCTCCGCCAGAAGCAAGCCAATCGCGCGGAGCAATTGAACCAGCAAAAGCTTTTGGCAACCAATTTTCAGGAGAGAGAGCGTCAGGCCAAGAAAGTCAACGTAGAGCTGGACCGCTCGATCAGCAAGTCCAAGGCCAAAATCAAGAGATTGGGCCTGCTGCTGTTTGAATTTAGGCCCAACCCATAGTGAACATTGGCTTGATAAATATATGTATTCCGTTTATATTATTAACAACCAAGCCCAACTTGGTTTGGTTCAAAAACCAATCCCTGCGCAACTGTTTCGTCATTACTGTCGGAATTGTAGAACCGTTTCTCGAAAATTTGAAATTCAAACGCCAAAACGGTTCCAACATCCAACTGCCTAATAATTGCCCAAGTTAATCTCGGCCCTTGGATTGCTTTCTCATAATACTATAAAAACAACCCCTCAATGGCCGGAAATGAGAACCCCAAACCAACTTAGAATGTTTTTCCCTACTTCTCCATTCAGGTTCTCCTATCAGCCGCTATGGCTTCCTCAATCCTTTCCACCAGATCTAGTTCGGATGTTCTCTTGAACACCCCGAATCATAACACCCTATGTTAAACAAACCCCGAACCATAACATCCCATGTTATGTCCCGGGCGGATGTGATCATAGATTGGTAGCTACTGATTTAGCACCCCGCTATTCGCATCGGCCAGAGGCCTAGCATGGATGCAGGTTCGGGTACCCTCCTCACGCCTCATGGGACCATTAGTTTTCGCTTGAATCGAAAACCCACCAGCGTGAGGATGGTCAAGCCTCAATAGACCCGTTGTCTTCTTCGATATGAAGGAAATTCTGTGTCAACCATCCTTTCCCGGATCTGATATATGCATTTCCTCTACGGAGATAGCCGGCGTTCGTCTATTGAGCTCCTGGAACAACGAGAGATTGTAGGCGGCGGATGCCTATCTGCCACTCTGCTTCGGCGCCAAGACAATCCCTGCCAAACAATCTTCATGCTCCATCCATGACACTCTCAAGATCTCCGTCTCCGACCCCTACTCGGCAAGAGTCCAAATCGAAGGACTGGCGGAAATCCCCTACATACAGAGATGGTATCAGGGCTAGTTCGCGGATATGTATTTAGTTTCTTTGTATGTATTTCAATTCTGCCTTTGTAATAGCCATGGCCGCAAAGCCCCTCTAATTTATATAAAAATAAAGGTTTTGGAAACGAGACTTGCACCAAAAACCCCATTAACAAAGGCGAAACATTTGGGCACCCCCCGAGCGGATGTCCCTGAAAATTCTCATTCACAGAGCAACAAGGTTTAACCCTAAGGGGAATTCAGAAAAACGTCAAAATTTTCAAAAATCCAAAAAATTTCAAAAATCCGCCACCAAAGATGAGCACGGACCACAGATGATCGTGGATACTGTCCCTATGTTGCCCCCCTAGTTTACTGGGCTGCGAGGATATGTGAAAACGAAGCAAAGCCGAGTAAACTAGATATCAAAACAACTGGCTTCCCCCTGAATGGGCTGTGATTGAATGAACGGGTAGAAGCCCATCCGTCATGAAGCCAATATGGCCTCCTAGCATCAAAGAATAAGCCCAGCGTCAGACGGCCCAATGGGTGCGTGGGAAAGGTAAACTGTGATTAATGCAGGATTTGACGGTCACCGAACCGTGGTGGAAGCCCGAGAAGTCGCGAGTCAAACCTCCTTTTATTACGTACCGGTTCCCAATTGAACAGGCGACGGAAACGGATGGTTTCATAAATATGGGCAGACCAAAGTATTAAAGCCCCGGTAACCCCGAACCGTTGGGTTCCCCCCGAAACGTAGTATAAAAGGAAACCCCTGGCTGTAGCAAAAATCTCAACTGATTTGCCACCTTTGAGTAGATATGGCAACCCTAGTATGGTTCACGAATAGCGCAACCCTCTGGTTGCCACAAGCCTTTCCACCAAAGAAACTGAACGTCCGGCTAAACACCCCAGTAACCTCAGTCACCCAGCGTTAAACAAATCATAACCCCGGTCACCTAGCGTTAGGCGGCCTGAACCTGCGCTTCGAGGTATGTAACCCATACCCGGCCAGTCATGGCTGTTCCCCATGCGGAGTAGCGCTAGGGATCTGGTTAGGTACCATCACCCAAGGAGGAAGGGTTGAAAGTGCCTGTCATCGCAGCCAACCCAACCACTCGTTCCGTCAATGGAACGTGGTGCTTGGGCTGAAGTACGGCATGCTCACTCTTTACCTCTTCTAGTTTTGCAAACTCCTCCCTCTGCCTTGCATAAATCGATCCCTTCCTGGAATGAGCAGAGGGCCGTTTCGTTGGTGATGGTAAAGACACAACCGTCGGAGTCTCCGCGAGCGGATAACGAATAAACATGAGGAATCTGCCAGGCTCAAGACTTAGAGAAAAGTAGGCATGGTTTCAGAGCTAGCTAGTAGCTCGTGTTATATTTCCTTTTCCTTGTAATGCCCTTGGCCGCAAAGCCTTTGTATATATAAAGTGAGCTGCAATTGCAATACCATTCCCAAAGATATGAATGTTATTGATGAGGAACAGTATAAGGACACAGACACCCCCTGCGGATGTCGAAATAAAACAAGGAAAAACACAAAACCCTAACGATTTTGCAATAAAAACTTAGAAAACTCAAAAGACGGCAGAAACACCCCTAACGGATGTGCCGTTCTAACTTGCTACCCCCCGAGCGCGCTGGATTAAGAAGAATTCTGACCAGAATCTTCATCCGCCGGAGGAACCTCGAATTCCCAAACACTTGGAAAGTACTTCTTAAGATATCTCACATTGATGGGGTTTCTGTGTACTTCCCCGTCCAAGTCGCGGAGCTGGTAAGCTCCCTTGCCCACAATACGATCAATGACAAATGGACCCTCCCAACGAGCACTCCATTTACCACGACCTAGTTCGTCGAGGGGCAGAGCGACCTTCCAGACCAAGTCTCCTTCGCCATAGGACTTACCCTTGGTCCGCTTGTCATATGCCTTGGCGATCCGCTGCTTCTCAAGGATGATGCTTTCCAAGGCTTCGAGCCGCTTCTCGTCAAGGTCTTCATATTCCTGGAACATGGCCTGCACATAGTCGTCACCAAGCAGTTGGTGTTGCTCACGAACCCTCAAAGAAGCCACATTGATTTCCAATGGCAGAACAGCATCATGGCCGTACATTAACGCGTAAGGGGTAGTGCCCGTAGGAGTCCTTTTAGAAGTCCTATAGGCCCAAAGTGTGTTATCTAGCTGAGTATGCCATGATCTTGGGTTATCCGCGAGCATCTTCTTCATGATGGATAGGATAACCTTGTTAGTAGCTTCTGCTTGACCGTTGGATTGAGCATAATAAGGAGAGGAATGAAGGAACTGGATACCGTAATCCGCTAGCCAGGCTTGGGTCTTCTCAGCCATAAAGGCTGCCCCCCGGTCCGCCACTATGCATTCTGGAATGCCATACCGGCAAATGATATTTTGAAACACAAAGCGGATGACGGTGTCTGCGTCACAGTTCCTGGTTGGTATAGCCTCCACCCATTTCGTAAAGAAATCCGTACCTAGCAGCAGAAACTTGTGCTGCGACGATGAATGTGGATGAATCTCTCCTACAAAATCCAATGCCCAACCCCTGGCGGGCCAAGGCTTGATGATAGGTTGTAAAGGGATATTTGGAATCCGCTGAACCGGCCCATGCTTTTGGCAATCCTAACAACCCTGAGCAAAACTATGGCAGTCTTTCAACACAGATGGCCAATGGTATCCGTATCTTCGAATAAGCCACCTCATTTTGGGTCCGGACTGGTGTGAACCGTAGACCCCTAAGTGTACCTCTCTCATAATCCGCTTGGCCTCCACGCCAAAGATACACCTTAACAGGACTCCATCCTCCCCCCTTCGGAATAGGTCTTCTCCTTTGAGAAGGTAATTAGTCGCAAGGTGTCTGATCTTTCTCTCAGACGGTGCAGATGGTCCTTTAGATATGCTATGATTGGTATCCTCCAGTCAGTGTCGATGGGCTCGACTGTAGCGATCAACCACTCTCCGCGGTCCTCCCGGCGGATAGCAAAAGATGGTAGAGTCCTGCGCTCTACCCGAAGGATTCGTTCCTTCACTCCTTGGGCTAAACTGATTCCTGTGGCCAATTGTGCCAACTCATTAGCTGCAGAGTTCAATTCCCTAGGGACGTAGTCCAAGGAAACGTCGATGAAACGATCCAGCAGCTCGATAGCCCGCTCGTAGTAGTGCACCAAATGGAAAGATAAACACTTGTAGACCCCCAGCAGTTGGTTGATAACTAGCATTGAGTCTCCAAGTACTTCGATTTCTTGTGCCCCCAGGTCGAGCAACAACTCCAACCCAATGAGTAGAGCCTCATACTCTGCCTGGTTGTTGGTGCACGTCCACTCCAGCTGAAATGAATAAAGATATTTAGTGCCTGCTGGGTTCTGAATGCAAATCCCGGCGCCAGCTAACTTACTGGTACTGCTACCATCAAAGTATAAAATCCAAGGCTGGTAGCGGATCATATGAACAAACTCTGGCGGCTCTGTAAATTCTTCCTCAATAGGATGATGTAACAGGAAATCCGCGATGGCCTGACCCGTCATAGCCTTGAGTGGCGCGTATTGCAAAGAAAACTCTGAAAGGGCCAAAACCCAGTTGCCAATCCTACCCCTTAGGATAGGTCTCGTCAGCATATACTTCACCAAGTCCGTTTGTGCCACCACTATCGTTGTAAATGAAAGCATGTAATGACGGAGCTTAATGCCAGCGAAATACAGGGCTAAACACAGCCTCTGGATTGGTGAATACCTGGTTTCTGCATCCAATAGTGTCCGGCTAACGTAGGAAACTGCGTACTCAATCTTCTTTCCATCCGCCAGGGTTTCATCCTGGGCCAGCAGTCCTGCGATAGAAATATCAGATGCAGAAATATATAACTTGAGAGGAATACCGGGCGTAGGCGGCCGAAGGACGGGCGGACTAGCCAAGTACTCCTTGATCCTGTCAAAAGCAGCCTTGCCTGCTTAAAGACTTCTCCTGGTTTGAGCTTGAGCAGAGGAGAGAAAGGCGCAACCTTGCCTGCTGAGTTGGATATGAATCTTCTGAGGAAATTAATCTTTCCCAACAAGCTCTGTAATTCCTTCTTGTTCCGCGGTGCTGGTGCGTCTAACACAGCCTGGACTTTATCGCCAGCCACCTCGATGCCTCTCTCATGCACCACAAACCCTAGAAAGTCACCAGCACAAACCCCAAAGACACACTTGGCTGGATTCATTTCAAGCTGATGCTTTCTCATGATAGTGAACACCCCTCGCAGATGATCAATGTGGTCTTCCTTTTTCTTAGATTTTACCACCACATCATCAATGTAGACCTCAAGGATGTCCCCCAATATCTTGCTGAAAATCACGTTCATCGCACGTTGATAGGTAGCCCCTGCATTGGTTAAGCCGAATGGCATACTAAGATATTCAAACGCTCCTGTAAACCCAGGGCAGCGAAAGGCAGTTTTGGGAATGTCCGGCTCGTATATGGGAATCTGGTGATAACCTGCCGTTCCATCCATAAATGAGAGTAACTCGTGCCCCGCTACTGCATCCACCAACATATCCGCTATGGGCATAGGATAGACATCCTTAGGCGATGCAGCATTCAAATCCCTGTAGTCCACGCATACTCTGATCTTGCCATTCTTCTTCCTGACAGGAACAATGTTGGATAACCATTCCGGATATAGAGTCGGTCTGATTATCCCAGCATCAACCATGCTTTGGACTTGACCGCCATTGCAGTTTCCGCGTTCATCCGTCGCTGTTCTTGTTTTACTGGCCTGCACCCCTCCTTGATGGGGATGCGATGACAAGCCAACTCCTTTGACAAACCCGGCATATCTTGATATTTCTCTGCAAAGCAGTCCTTAAACTCCTGCAGCAACCCTATCAGTTGCTGCTTCAAATCCGATTCAAGGTACTGACTAATCCCCACCTCCATGGGCTCAGCTTCTGTGCCCAGGTTGACCTTCTCTACGGGATCACGTACCTTGGGTGGGGTATCATCCAATGCTGCGGGAGCAGGCTGAATCACTTCCACCCCTGTCGAAGCTTCAAAATCTTCTTCCTCAATGCACTCGACCAGTGCTACCTCCTCCCAAGCCATTTGCTCCATTCGATAAATAGCTAATCGTTGCATAAAAAGAGCAAAGGCCTCTGACGCCTCATGTGAGAGGACGTCACTCATTGGAAACATGTGGAAGAAGCTCAATGGAAACTGGCCGGCTGTAATCTACCATGGCCTGGGCAATTCCCCATTGAGACAATTCGTTCTGGGTCACCCCGATTGGATGCCCCTTATGATCGACCCCCTCCATTCTGAGAGGTCTCATAATCCTATTGTAATAGCTGGCCTCCAACTGGACGGCCGCTATAGAATAAGGACGCTCATCCGCCTTGATGAGCACTGGTAGATCCGCGACTGGATCCCACATGATCATCTCTTGATGAAGAGATGAGGGAACGACCAATGCTTTGTGGATCCAGTCCCTCCCCAAAATCATATGATAGGGAGCGTTCGCCTCAGCAACAAAGAAATCTTGATAAGCGTCGGATGGTCCTATCTTTACTCTGAGCATGACCACCCCAGCAGTAGGAGCAATAGTCCCCGAAAACCCCTTCACCTTGGAAACAGACTGAATAAACTTCTGCTTCGGAACCTTGAGCTGTTCTACAGTAGTGGTGGTGATGACGTTCACTGCGGCCCCTGTGTCTATTAAGACTTTGCGGACCTTGACCCCCTCCACCTCAGCCGTGACATATAAAGGTTTCATATGTTGGGACATATCGAATGTGGGCTTGGCGAACATCACGCACTGCTTCAAAAGATCCCCAGCCCCCTCAGGATATTCGTGGCTGGAACGAAAAACCACAGGCTCGGAGTCTGCCTCACTCTCATCCTCGGGTTCCTGTACTGAATAAACAGGCTTGGGTGACTCTTCAACGTCAATAAAATGAGCAGTGGGCACGGGTTCTGGCAGAGCATAAGCCGAAGAGAGTATGAACACCATGTTGCAATTATGAACCATAGCTTCGTCCTCAGGCTGCTCCTCGTCCATCGGCACTTCCTCCTCATCCGCCGCCTCTGGCTCTTCCTCGTAGTCGACCATTTCATCCTCCTTGTCGAGGTCTGCGTCTCCTGTTTCAGAGTCAGCCTTCACGCTGGAGGCGATTGAGGATGGCCTAGCTAGCACATTCATCTGCAGCTTCTTAGCTGCGTATTCTAGAAAGTTAGTAGGCGCCTTTGGCTCTTTTGGCCTGCCCTAAGATGTGGTAGTGGACGGCCCGCTCGAATCCGCCAAAGCTTCATTGGATTCCTTGAGGGTATTCTCCCTCACAGGAACCCCCACGTTACTCGTGCTCGCAGCCAATGTTGCGCTGCTCTCTTTGGGTACCCACCTCAGAACGGTGGAACCCCTGTTGGTGTCGATCACCATCATATCCTCCTGAACCTCCGACTCTTTCTGCTTTCCGGCAGCCTCTGGTTGTGTCTTCCTTGGGGGCGACTGCCTGGCTTTTGAACGCTCAGGAGAGAACTCCAACTTGCGCCTTGGCCTGGACTGAGGCGCCCCAGTGGATCTTGGCAGATCCGCTACTCGGTCGTGTACACCCCTTCGAGGCGCCGGTGGAACCTCTGTGGACCGCTGTCGTCTAGAGTCCACGTAGGACTTAGTTCTTACTCTGTAGCGCCTATGGATCTGCTCCACCTGCTCCACAGGTACCGACAACTCATCCTCGGTTACCTTTCCTGAAGCTAGATCCGCCAAGGTTCTCTTTGCTTTTCCAAAGCGTCTCCTCTCGTTTCGGGTGGTCACTGCAGCAAGCTCAGCTGCCTTGCCGTCGCGCTGAGTATACCATCTGTCCGCCTTCGGATCATTCCTAGAAGCTGGCGGAATATAAACTTCCACAGATGGCTCTGGATTCGCAGCCCTGTGCGAACCCTCAGCCGTAGCTGACTTGACTCTGGATGGTCCTGGATCTTGCCTAGGCCTTGTTCTGCTAGCATAACTGTCCTCGGACCCATGATGGTACTTCGTCCGCTTGGAACTCTCTCGGCCCGACTTCTCGGGCGGCGGATGCTCTAGCTTAGCCTTCTCGAGGGCTCTCTTCTCGGCCTTCTCTTTTGCCTCCTTCAAAGCCGCTTGAAACTCATCATAAGTAATCGGCTGCCCTGTAGTCAATCTACAGGTGAGGCAGAGCTTGGAACGAGGGACCATCACCATATCCTCTTCTTCAATAGCCCCGACCCAAAACTCTGGGCAGGGACAGGACTCGTTATCATCAAACTCCAGCTTGCCATCATTCAGCCACTCCTGCAACTGATCCTTCAGACCTACACATTCAGAAGTATAGTGGTCAAAAGAACGATGGAAAAAACATGTAAATCCGCCATCCCCAATGTTGGGATGGCATCGGTAAAACTCTTGAATCTCTGGTGCCTCCTGATGCACCATTGCTTCCCAGATTTCCTCCGCCTTGCTTGCATCGTAAGTATACTTTTGAAACCTGGAAACCTGCCTTCCGCACTGCTGTGTTGGACTTGGACCAACACTGATCTCAATCGCATTCACCCGCGGACCGCCCTTAGCAGCTGTCCACTGAGGCACCTTAGGATTCTCCAACTGTAGGGTGTTGTCATTGATCCATATCTGTAGCTGGTCCTTTAGCTTCACACAATCTTTGGTGTTATAATTGTTCATGTTGTGGAAGCTGCAGTACGTCTTTCCCGCCATGTAATCAGGCTTGGGAATGAATCTGTCGTGGTGCAATCGCCCCAAGTTGAAAAGCTCTTGCAGAATCTCGGGAGCCCTGTGGGCGTTGTAAGTATACTCCTGAAAAGCTGACTTGGTTGGGAGCGATGCTATTAACTTCACAGTCTCCCTGACCGGCTTCGCTATATGGGACTGCAAAGGCTTCTTATCTGTCCGCTCAATAACCGCCACCTCGTGTTCCAACTCTTCATCAACCCAAGTTAGGATTGGTCTAGGCACAGCGTCCGCCTGGATAGTTGCTACGGTCTTAGCCGCAGTCAGCAATGGAGTTTTGGGCTTCAGGGTTCCCGGATAATAGGACGTAGGAGTACCCTTCCGCCTTTCGTTTCTATCCCTGGACCGATCAACGTAGTGCTGCTCCTGACCCAGGCGATTAGTCAAATCCGCCATTGTGGTCACGTGCACCTGCCTGAAACCCTGGCGGATCTCGTCTACCAGGCCATCAATCGCCATTCTTACTGCATGCTCCTCTGGAATTTCCATCTCGCAGCGGGTTAGTTCCAGCTTGAACCTCCGTAAATAGTCAGTGGCCGACTCGTCAGGCCTTTGTTCAGTCTCTGCCAAGTCCTTGACTCCGATCTTCGCTTCCACAATACCAAACATGGAGTAAACCGGATTGGCTTAAACCCAGCAGGAAACGGGATCGCATTGACCTCCTGAGTTAATGGATTCTTGTACGTCCTGTCGACGTCGGGCAACCCCTGCAGTTCCCTGAGCTTGTCAGAGAAAATTCTGCTAATGTCGTCCAAAGTTATCTGGGTCACGACGTTCGCTGGTTGCTCCAGCGCATTGTTATTAACCGGCCTCGCAGGTGGAACCCGGTCCCCTGTCTGATGGTTAGTGGCCTCAGTGTTAGGTCCACCAGTTCCGCCCCGACCATTTGTGCGTCTCCTCTGGTCCCTCTGTGGATTTGTAACTGCACGGCCGGGCCCTTCAGACTGGTCGACCCGATCAAAAAACTGCCCCATTAAGACATTCATGTTTGCAAGCGTGGCGTTAGTAGCTGCCACCTGTTCCTGTTGCTGTTGCCAGTAGATATCAGAATTCTTGATGTGGGCAGCCAAGTCATCCCCCAGCCGGCCTTGTTGTCCGGCGAGGTACTTGAAATTAGCAGTGAACCCCCTCTGCTCAGTTTCCATCCGCCTAACGGATTCACTTAGATTAACGACCACAGTATTGGCCTTCTTCAGAGTTGTATCTGTCTCACTAGATTTTTCAATCAGCATTCTTAGAGTATCCGTCACCTCTGTGGGAGTTGCAGTCTCCCCAGTGAATGGTGCTATAGGTGACGTCGGCGGATCAGCGGACTCATCCGCGAGCCCCTCCTCCAAGAAACCAGATGCAGCTGCCCGGTTGACAAAACCCAGAGCGGTGTTGTCAACCCGAGGAGCAGCCGTCCCCTCTAGTACTTCTACCTCAATTTCCGTAACTGGTGTCGCGGAAACCGGGTTCAGATTCTTCCTGCTTCGCACGGCCTTGAGGGCTGAAGCGATAGCCGCTGCATCCCCCAAGGTCCCGCCAAACACTTCAATAGCTTCAGCTTCAGTTAATCCCCTACACTCAGCTGTGTTATGCTTGATCAGCTCTTTGTGGGAATTCTTCAAACAAAACATAGTTACCCTTTTGTAAGGATGACCCGTTGTAGATCCCGCAATCTTGACACTAAGTCCCACTGGGCGTGCCAAAATGTTCGTGGCGGATTCAGCACCCGGCGAACAGTCAGCACTTGGGGCGGAGGAGGCGTGCTCCTCGCGTGTCTTCTGTGTGCTTTAGGCGTGCCAGCACCTTCGGAGTGGTGCAACTCGATTGCGAGCGACCCCTGGCGAGTCTTCTCGTCTGCTCCCAATTGACTCTGACTTCCTGGTCAAGCGACTGTTACGCGGGCGCTGACTAAGCCGGCGTACAGGACTCGAACAAGACCTGAATAGAACTCTCTAACAGGATTTTCTTCCCAACCCCCTAAGGATTGAGGATCTTACTCTGATCTGGAGAAGCAAAGCAGAGCTAATACCAAGACCACGGGTGTGTGCTACCTGAGTAGCGGACTGACTCGATTGCTACCGGAGTAGCCGACAGACTCGATTGCTACCTGAGTAGCGGACTGACTCGATAGGCTCAGCAAACGCTCGGCACGAGTACGAGATAAGATCGATCGTTGTGGTGGAGGCGAATTGCGTGAGTTGCTCCGGAGAGGCTTTGGCAAGTTAGCGGTGCACTAGAACTTGTGATTGTTTGTGTTTGGTTGAGAACCCTTTCCTAGTTGCTGGAAGAGTTATACTTATATTGCTCTCGAAACCCTAGGGCTGTGATATCCAGCCTGGCGGATTCCGAGTTTCATTAGGACTGTCCTTCCTTATTCTTCTTCCAATTCAATTGATTAAGAATCAATTAAGATCAGACTTCCTCTTTGTTTAGGAAACTTCATCTCCGTTAAATATGTCCAGCTCACCACTCATTAAAGTCGAGATCAGCCAAATCGAGTCCAAAGCCAGTCAATCACTGATTCGGCGAAGATATCCTTTTGGATGGATTGCTACCGAAACAATCCCTAATTATCCCAATCAGTCTTTACTCCTCATTATCTCTTAAGGAAAATCGTATATTGTATAATTGAATTACTATACAATAACCCCGATCTAATTGGGTAATTACTCAAAATTCCCTTTCCAAGTAATCTATCCTGAAGGAGGCGGGAAAACGAGAATACTGGGTTCGGTTTAAACCGAAACCCCTCTGGGCCTCAGGATAAAAGCCCAATTGGAGTAAATGCCAATTGTGGCCCAAACACAGTTCTGATAGTTTTAAACATTCTTTGTTTCCCCGGATCAGTTCTGTTGCTCTTTAGTGCATTTGAAAGAAGCAATAATGCACAAGGTGATCCAGAAGTTCATGATGGTGATGCTTTCTACACACCTTTGCCTGGTGCAGAACCAGATATCACAGGTGATTTCAGTTCAAATGACAGTGCTGTAACTCCTTTTGCAAAAGCTGGATTAGGGAAAATGGCTGAATTGATCACTGAAGTATGCCCCATTCTAAACTTTGCTCACTGAAGTTTGTCCAATATCACTTTGCTCACTATCGAATTACACTTGTATTCACTTTGATCACTCCGTCTAAATCAGACGTTAAAATTCAAATTCTGCCGTTAAAAACAATGACACGTGAGATACATGTGCAAATCTGAAGGACATTTTGGGAATTTCACCGCTCTGACTATGCCACATGAATCACCACTGTCAAATCCAAATCCATAGACATGCCTTCGTCGAGAACTCCAATGTTTTTGAAGATATGGAGGTTGAGCTCCGATGAAGAGGAGTGAATATGATTAGAGGTAATTAAGGGACGTAGGGGATGTGGTATTGATAAGTGGTGGGGATGGGCTGGGATTAGAGTTGGGGTTTCTGTACAGATTAGAATTGGGGGGTTGGGTAAGGTGAATGTGAATTGGTGATGTCTGGGCATGAATGGAGTTGATCCATATGAGACGTTATGAAAATCGTAGTGAACTTTAGCTTGTGATAGGTTGAAGTTAGCTAATGTAATTGAAGAAGAAGCATAGGCTGAGAAGGAATATGAGGGGATGAGATTGAAGATAGAATTGGACACGAAGTCAGTGATTTTGGAACAGCTAGAATGTTGGGTGTTCATCTCCAGGATGGGAGTAGCCTTTCCACATCATCAGCTTTCCAAGGCACAATTGGCTACTTGGCACCAGGTGACATTTTGCTGGCTGTTCTCAATTACTTTTTCTCTCTTTTTCCCTTACTCAGTTTCACCCTTCTCTAAAATTACAATGACACTGCTTTCGCTGGTACTCATATGCTTAAATCGTATGTCTGCAGAGTTCGCATACATGAGGAAAATCACAACCAAGGTAGACGTGTTCAGCTTTGGAGTAATAGTGATGGAGTTACTTACAAGGCAAAGGCCAACAGGAGTCACGGAAGAGAACGGGCTGCCAATGAGCTTGCATCAACTAGTGGAGAAAGCCCTCGCAAATGGATCAGATTCGCTTCTTGAAGTGCTGGACCCAATGCTAACTTCAAATATCTCCAAGGAACAAGAGGCGAGTGCAGAAGAGCTGCTCCAGCTAGCCTTGTGTTAATCCAACCCTCCAACCTCTCCACTTTTCTCCTACACTTTGGCCCCTTCACCCCAACAATCTTCTCATAAAATCCACCTTCACAATGACAAGAATTTCCCCCATTTTTACTCCCTCCACACTTCAAGTCCAAACCAGCCTTCTCCTCATCACCTTGACAACTAGACAAACCCAAGAGTTGAATCAACTCTTCAATATCATCGACAGCTTCAGCTTCACTGTCACTGATAGTTTTGGGGTCTTGCAAATGAGTTGGGTTCTCTTGAGTTGGTATGAACTGTGGAGAGCATGAAAGAAATGCTTCAGGAGCTTCACTACTGTCTTGTAGTACACTAGAGCCCTGATGGTTGTTCTTGTTGAAGTGATCCAAATCAAGGTATATGGGTGAGCTTAGTGATTCTGTTAATAACTTCTTGCTTTCTAACAATGGAGATGGTAATGGACTAAACTGCTCAGATGGGTTCTCTAATTTCAATCTCTTCTCAACCTAATCCAATCAAAAACCAAGAAAACAGAACCAAATTCAACACCAAATATACAAAAAGAATGAAACTTTAATCTGGGTAGCAAATAATTCGATGAACCTGTTTCAGGGAAGAGAAGAAATTGAAGTGCAGGGGTCGCATTTCTCCCATGTTTCGATTAATGGGAGTAAACTAATGAAATTCCCAAAATGTCCTTCAGATTTGCACATGTATCTCACGTGTCATTGTTTTTAACGGCAGAATTTGAATTTTAACGTCTGATTTAGACGGAGTGATCAAAGTGAATACAAGTGTAATTCGATAGTGAGCAAAGTGATATTGGACAAACTTCAGTGAGCAAAGTTTAGAATGAGGCATACTTCAGTGATCAATCCAGCCATTTTCCCGCTGGATTATTAAGTAAAATGTCATTTTGGTGGTTGAACCCATTAATGAAGAAAGGTAAGGAAAAGATTCTTGAGAATGAAGGTATCCCACAATTGCGAGAAGCTGATCGAGCAAGAATGTTGCATTCTATATTTAGGGAGCAATTGCAGAAAAGAAAGGAAAGGCATCCGTCCATTGACCCTTCTATTCTGACCATAATTTTTTTTCTGCCAGTGGAAAGCAATTTTGATTTCAGGGTTCTTTGCACTCCTCAAGGTTCTCGCAATGACTATCTCCCCACTGTTTCTCATAGCTTTCATCAAGGTTGTCAATGGCAATGCAGCTTTTGATTATGAGGTTTATGCACTGACTGCTGGTCTATTCGTTGTTAAAATCTTGGAGTCACTGTCGGAGAGGCAGTGGTTCTTTAGAACTAGACTTATTGGACTCCAGGTAAGATCACTGATATCTGCAGCAGTTTATCAGAAGCAACTAAGACTCTCAAATGCTGCCAAGATGACTCATTCTCCTGGTGATATAGTGAATTATGTGACAGTGGATGCTTACAGAATCGGTGAATTTCCATTCTAGTTTCATCAGATATGGTCCACAAACCTTCAATTGTTTCTCTCATTACTTATTATTTACTTCGCTGTTGGGGCAGCAACTCTTGCAGCTGTAACTGTTCTCATATGGACTGTGGTCATAAGCTCTCCATTGGCAAAGTTGCAGCACGAGTATCAAACAAAGTTCATGATTGAACAAAATAAGAGACTGAGAGCCATTACAGAAGCACTATCAAATATGAAAATCTTGAAGCTGTACTCTTGGGAGACAAATTTCAAGAAGGTCATAGAAGGTTTTAGAGCAGAAGAACTCAAATGGATAGCAAAAGTATTGTCACAGAAGGGATATTGTAATGCTTTATTTTGTAAAGCAGCTGTCACCTTTTGGACATGTTACGTCCTGGGATTTACACTCAACACTAGTAATGTTTTCACTTTTCTAGCAACTTTGCGTATTCTTCAGGAGCCAATTAGGCTAATCCCGGACGTCTTTGGAGCATTTATTGAAGCCAAGGTTTCATTCTCTCGGATTGTGAAATTCCTTGATGCACCAGAGTTGGAGAACAGACATACAAGAAAAGAGAGCTGTGGTGAGGAGCATTCCATTTTCATTCGAGCATCTGAAATTTCATGGGATACAAATGCTACAAAGGCCACACTGTGGAACATCATAATAATGTCATTACACTGTTTCCCTTGTCTAAATTGCATATCTTCTTCTTAATATTTTTTTTTTGTACCAACAGAATTACTACTTTGCTTCTGCAAAAGAGTTAATGCGAATGAATGGCACGACTAAGTATGCAATTGCAAGCCAACTTTCTGAATCTATTGATGGAGCCATGACAATCAGAGCCTTTGGACGGGAGAAACGATTCTACTCAGAAAAACTTGGAATTTATTGATGCAAATTCTAGTGCTGACTTCAATAGTTTCTCAACAAATGAGTGGTTAACTGAACGTCTGGAATTGCTTTGTGCTATTGTTCTCTCAGCCTTAGACATTGCCATTACTTGGACTGATGCTTCTTCCTCTGGTTAGTAAAGATGGGCTTCTCACCATCCAATTTCTCCTCAGTTTTAAGCATACACATACATTCCTTCTCATAACCATCTTGTTATTTATAGAACAAAATACTGGTCACTCCTCCAACTTTCACTGACTCGACAGTTTAGTCTTTAAGGTTTCAATTTCAACAGATCACTCCTCCAACTTTCACTGACTCGACAGTTTAGTCTTTAAGGTTTCAATTTCAACAGATCACTCCTCCAACTTTCACTAACTCGACAGTTTAGTCCTTAAGGTTTCAATTTCAACAGATCACTCCTCCTACAACTTCAATTTCAACAGATCACTCCTCTAACTACATATTTTGAAATTGAAACCTTAAAAACTAAACTGTCGAGTTAGTGAAAGTTGGAGGAGTGATATGTTGAAATTGAAACCTGAAGGACTAAACTGTCAAGTCAGTGAAAGTTGGAGGAGTGATCTGTTGAAATTGAAACCTTAAGGACTAAACTGTCGAGTCAGTGAAAGTTGGAGGAGTGACCAGTAGTTTGTCCTTATTTATACATGGTTCAACAATTCGCTTCATCTTTGACAGGATTTATTGGGATGACACTATCATATGGTCTCTCATTGAATGTATACCTAGTAACTGCTGTCCAAATGCAGTGCATGATAGGAAATTCAATCGTTTCCGTTGAAAGGGTAGAACAATACATGCACATTCCCAGTGAATCTGCAGAAGTAATAGAAGACAACCGACCTGCAAACAATTGGCCTCTTGTTGGTAAAGTGGAAATATGTGACTTAAAGGTTAGCGTGACAAAGAAACACTAGAAAATATTACTCTAAGAAAATTGGTAATTGATTACGACCTTGACTAACATTGTGCAGGTAAGATATAGGCCAAATTCTCCGCTTGTTCTTCGTGGGATAAATTGCATAATTGAAGGAGGGTCCAAAAGTTGGAATCGTTGGCTGGACAGGAAGTGGGAAGACAACTCTTATCAGCGTCTTGTTTTGTCTGGTAGAGCCTACAGAGGGAAAAGTTATTGTAGATGATTATGACATATGCACCATTGGTCTTCATGATTTAAGATCACGTTTGGGAATCATCCCACAAGAGCCAACCTTATCAGAGCATACTGAAACTGAAATTTGGGAGGTAATGTTTTTGCATATGTGCTATGACTTTTAAAGTCCTTTTCACTCGTAAAGCTTAAGGTGCATAGCTAAAAATCATGAAAAGGCTCCATCACGACTAGTATATCCATACTCCATATGTTATGATTCTCACACATAAATCTTTTGTGAATTTTTAAAAGGTTCTTGAGAAATGCCAGTTGCGAGAGGCCATTCAAGAGATAGAAGAGGGTCTGGATTCCTTTGGTAAGAGCATATATAAGAGCTTGTGTCATCTAGTGGTGCTTTTCTGTGTCACTGAAACCACAACTAAGAAATGGTATTGCAGTTGTGCAAGATGGAACAAACTGGAGCACGGGGCAGCGTCAACTGTTCTGTTTGGGACGTGCTTTACTGGAGAGGAGCCGAATACTAGTGCTTGATGAAGCCACTGCATCAATGGACAATGCAACAGACTTTATTCTACAGAAAACTATAAGAAAAGAATTCGCAGACTACACTGTAATAACAGCGGCTCATAGGATACCAACTGTGATGGACTGCACTAAGGTTCTTGCTATTGTTAACACAAGTCATGAATATTATGTAATATTATGTAATTAATACTTTCCTGTTCTGTATATGGTAGTACAGTGTAGTACAATAGTACATCTTGTATCCTCTTTATATAGCCTCTAATGTGAGACGAATAAGATATCAGAAAATTATTCTCCCAAATTGTGTTATATTCAACTTGGTATCAGAGCAAAGATCCGAAAGGACTTTGTCTCTTTATTTTTTTTCCGCTGCAATTATCCGTTTGGCGTTGGTTCTCTGTCAGACGTGTGAAGTTAGCTTGTCTCCTTCAAACTAAACCCCATTGTTAGGGTTTGTTAATCTCTTCCACTGTTCGGCGTTCGATTCTATCAGCCAAGCACTTTTACTGACAACATCCTCGTCGAAAAAGAAGAAAAATTGTTTTTCTGCATACTTTTGCCGACAACAGCTCGTCGGCACCCTTGTTCCTGCATACTTTTGCCGACAATTGCCTCGTCGGCACCGTTGTTTCTGCTTCAGGCTCGGCCCGATCCGTTCGACCCGGTCCTCTGCCTTCGTCTTCCCTGTCCGGCGTTGTGCTCGACCCACCGGCGCGTCTTCTGCAATCTCAGGCGCCACCCACCGGCGCATCTGCTCATCTCCGGATCTCGTCCGGCCGCTCAACCTGCACCACCAGGCGTCTCCGATCCGGCGTCAATCTCTCCGGGTCTCGTCTTCTCTGGCGTCACCCTCGTCTCCTCTCCAGCCTCTCCAGCCTCTCAGCTAGGGTGTTCTCAAGGAACCGTCAGTTTTTCATCCAGCCCGACCCGGTTCAGCTCGGCCCGACCCGATTCCGCTTGGCCCGACCCGATCCTGCTCGGCCCGACCCGATTCCTGCTGTTTGACCTGATTTCAGCCCTACCCGACCCGGTCTGCTTTCAGCCCGACCCGGTTTACTTTCAGACCCGACCCGTTTTTCAGGCGACCCGTTTCCTGCTACCCGACCCGTTTCCTGCTCGACCCGTTTGTAGTCCGACCCGCTCCGGAAGAATGTCTCGGGTGTATGTTGGAAATTTGGGTTCTTGGATTTCAGAAGGAGAACTCAAAAATGAGTTCCGTGGTTTCGGAATTATCAGAAGAATATGGGTTGCAAAAAGGCCACCGGGTTATGCTTTCATCGATTTTGTGCATAGTAAAGATGCTGAGAATGCCGTTTATGAGTTAGATGGCAAGAATGGCTGGAGAGTTGAGTTCTCACATAAATCTATACATGCGGTTGGTCAATACTGCAACAATGGTAATATTTCTATAACTAATCAGACTCCAGCATGTGGTAAGATCGGTATGACTTTAAAAGTTTCTAGCTTTGTTGGTTCTGATACGTGGATTATTGATTCTGGTGCCTCGGATCATATGACTTATGATAATTCTCATTATATTACTGACTTGTCTCCTCCACCCGTTTCATATGTCACTAATGCCAATGGTAAAGCTTTTCCTGTGTTAGGGATAGGGTCAGTCCGTGTAACTCCTGTTTTAACTTTTCATAATATTCTATATGTACCTGACCTGTCACACCATTTGATATCTGTTCCTCAGTTAAATACTGAGTCTCGGTGCTCTGTAACCTTTTTTCCCATGTATGTGATTTTTCAGGATCTTCTCACCAGGGAGTTAATTGGTCGTGGGGACTTGAGGGGCAGATTGTTTCACCTGGATCAAACATATGTGGGAGAGAAACCAGGAGCACCGTCACGCACTGCTTTGACTGCAAGTTCAAATCAGCTAGGTGAAATTTGGTTATGGCATCGTCGATTGGGGCATTCATCTTTCCATGTTATGAAAAAATCCATGCCATCTCTGTTTTACGGTGTGGAAGAGTCATCCTTGCGCTGTGAAACATGTGTTCTAGCTAAGAGCCATCGTTCTACCTATTCTCCGAGTTCCTCCAAGAGTAGTATCCATTTTGAATTGATTCATTCTGATGTTTGGGGACCTTCTAAAGAGCCTACGGCCATGGGTATGAGGTATTTTTTTACTTTTATTGATGATTGCACAAGGTTGACATGGGCTGTTCTTCTTAAAACTAAAGATGAAGTCTTTCCGGCATTTCAAGCCTTTTATTCCAATGTCCAAACACAATACCATGCCACAATTAAAGTTCTTCTGTCTGATAATGGGGGGGAATATGTCAACCATACATTTCAGGAGTTTTTTCAAACACATGGGATTGTTCATCAAACAACGTGTCCTTACACACCTGAACAAAATGGGGTATCTGAAAGAAAAAATCGTCATTTACTTGATATGGCTTATTGTCTTCTCTTTAGTGCCCATTGCCCTAAGAATCTTTGGGGTGATGCTGTCGCAGCTTCTGCTCATCTTATCAATCGCCTTCCATCTAGTGTTCTTCAAGGAAAATGTCCTGTTCAGGTTCTTGCATCTCATGTCTCTCTTCCTTCCTATCATAATTTACCTGCCCGGGTCTTTGGTTGTGTGGCTTTTGTTCATGTCCCTAAGAGTCAAAGATCGTCTAAATTAGATCCTCGGGCAATCAAGTGTGTGTTTGTTGGTTATGAAAGCCATAAAAAGGGGTACAAGTGTTATCATCCACTACCAGAAAATACTATGTCACTATGGATGTTACTTTCTTTGAGGACATTAGCTATTTTTCCTCGGATGATCCAGCCCTTCAGGGGGAGCATTCATACTTTGAAGAGCTGTATCATGGCGAGGGGGAGCAAACACTACAAGAAAAAAGGGCTTTGCCGACGAAAAAAAAAAACGGCCGACGAAACACTTTTTTCGTCGGCTATTCCCAAGAATGGCCGACGAAAATTTTTGTCGTCGCAAAAAAAAAAATTTCGTCGACTATTCCCATAGAATGGCCGACGATTTTTTATTTCGTCGCTAAAAATGAAAAATCGTCGGCAATTCTACAAGAATGGCCGACGATTTTTTCTTTCGTCCCTAAAAAATATTTTTCGTCGGCTATATCCCTATAATGGCCGACGATTTAAAGTTTTCGTCGGCTATACAAATTTTAGAAGAATGGCCGACGAAGTTGACAATTTCGTCGGCTATAAGTCTTTATATTTTCAGATCTGGACAGAAGCTGCCCATTTCAAAAAAAACGGGAGAAAGAGTGAAAAATCTGTGGGTATTGTTGAAATCTGTCCTCTCTTACATTGTGGAGCTATATATAGGTACGTATATGTGTATATATGTTGATTTTGAGTTTTAGTTGAGTTGATTTTGAGTTTTAGTGATTTTGATATAGTAAGTGATTTTTTGTTTTGTTGTTGTTTTAGTGTTAGAATGTATGTATATATGTTGATTTTGAGTTATAGTTGAGTTGATTTTCAGTTAGAGTATAATTATGTGTTTTAATTTAATAATGTTATTTTAATTAGTGTTAAAATATATATAAATATGTTAATTAATGGTTGTTGATAGTGTAATGAACTTAAATAATGGTTGTTAATTAATGGTATATATATATATGAGTTGATGTTGATAATAATATATATTGTGATATATATATGTGTTAATTAATTTATTATTAATTAAAGTTATACATATATATTATTATCAGGCTATATATGGATCGAGATAAGAGTTGGATTTCGCTTCCAAGGCATGACCGACGATACACTACAGGAGTTGTGGATTTTTTGCAGTTCGTCCAGGAAAATGCAAACGGGGATTACCATTATTGCCCGTGCAAGAAATGTAAGTGTCGCAGTGATATGTGTCGATTTCCAATTAGGACAGTATGGGAGCACCTAAAGAGTAATGGGTTTTGGCCGAAGTACACACGTTGGATATATCACGGTGAGCCATCATTAGATGGATCGCATGATCATGGGCAGTATTTTGAGGCGGGCAGTAGTAGTACATCCAACGATCCAACAATGGCATTCGTCAACGACGTGTTTCCTTTTGAAAGCGGTGTACGTGGGGAACAATATATGCAGGACCCGGTGCAGCCGTTCCCAGAAGTTGTCAACACTGCTGCCTTTGACAAGTACAACAAACTGATTGCATTGCAACAGACCCCTGTGTCTTCAAGTTCTGAGAAGACAGTTCTTCAAAGTGTGATGGAGGTAATGAGGATTAAAGTCGAGACAAAAGGGAGCATCAGGCAAGTGGATGAATATCTACAGTACACTTCTTCGTTGTTGGAGGAGGGTCATCGTAATCCTACCAATCACCGTCAGGTCCGAAGTATCCTCAAAGATCTAGGGCTTTCCTACATTAAGATCCATGCATGCGCATTTGACTGCGTTCTCTTCTGGGGTAAAGATGCAGAAGGGAATGACCTTGCTAGCCTTGACGCATGTCCGATATGTCAGTCTGACCGATATAAGTTGACGGGAGCAGGCAATAGAAAACCTGTGAAAGTGCTTCGGTATTTTCCGTTGAGAGATAGGCTTGAGCGGTTGTACATGTCAGAAACCACCGCAAAAGCTATGAGGTGGCACGGTGAGCGAGACGCGGGAGACGCAGATATCATGACACACATCTCTGACGGAGCGGCTTGGAAGCATATAAACAATGAGTTTCCTCATTTTGCGTCAGATGTCAGAAACGTCAGGCTCGAGCTCTCAACTGACGGGTTCAACCCTTTCGGCACCATGAGTCTTTCATGCAGTATATGGCCAGTGGATTTGGTACCTTACAACCTTCCTCCGTGGATGTGCATGAAGAAGGAATATAATATGTTGACGTTGTTGATTCTGGGGCCTGGTTACCCAGGGAAATGTCTCGATGTGTATATGAGACCATTGATTGAAGAGCTTAAGGTATTGTGGGACGTTGGTCATCCCACTTTTGACAAGTACAAGCAGGAGACGTTCCAGATGCATGCCATGGTTATTGGTACCATCAGTGATTTTCCTACTTATGGGATGTTGTCGGGCAGCGTTGTTAGGGGATACAAGGCTTGTCCAGAGTGCCTCAGCGATTATGGGAGCACCCCTCATTGCAACAAGATATGCCGAATGGGTCATCGTGTGTTCCTTCCGGCGGATCACCACTGGCGTTACGAGTCCGCCGCATTTGATGGAACCGAAGAACACGGCCGTGCTCCCAGAAGATGGACAGGAAGAGAAATTTTAGCAAGACTTAATGAGTACGATTTTGGGCCCCTCAGCAATCATCCCGATATTGTAGCGGAAATACCTGAAAGGCCTGAGGAGTACAAATTCTGGACACATAGGAGCATATTGTGGGAACTCCCGTACTGGTGTGAGTTGCTGATCCGTCACTTCCTAGACGTTATGCACATAGAAAAAAATGTTTCTCAAAGTGTGGTGGGCACAACGCTGAACTTGGAGGGGAAGACGAAAGACAGTCCTAAGGCTCGCACTGATCTGCAAAACATGAATATCAAAAAACCACTATGGTTGAAACAAGGGAAGAGAAAAATGCCTCAAGCTCCTTACACCGTCAAGCCTGAGCATAAATCAGAAATTTTGCATTGGATAAGTCGGGCCAAGTATCCTTCAGGCTTTGCTGGAAATATAGCCAAGTGTGTCAACAGACAATTCAACAATCTGTACGGGTTGAAAAGTCATGACAATCATATCCTGCTACAACGTCTCTTCCCTGTTTTCATTCGACCGTTCCTTCCCCGTCACGTTGTGGAGCCGTTAGTAGCGTTGGTAAGATTTTTCCAGAAGGTATGCACACGGGAAGTGAGAAAATCTGACCTCCGGGAAATGCAACAAGACATCGTTCATATCATGTGTAAATTTGAGATGATATTTCCTCCAAATTTTTTCGACATCATGCCTCACCTCATGATCCATCTTCCTCGGCAGTTGTTGCTTACCGGTCCTGTGCACTTCACTTGGATGTATCCGATGGAAAGGTACGTATTTTACACCTTATGTTAATTTCCTCATAAATATATGTGATATAGTGTTAATGTATTATCATAACACTTTAAAAACTTGATTTATAGGCAACTTGGACAATACGGTGGTTTTGTCCAAAACATATCCGCACCTGAAGGATGTATAGCTGAAGCATATATTGCGCACGAGTGCGTCACCTACATGAAGCTGTATTTCGGAGCGTTACAGGAAAGCATACCGGAAGATGTACCGTCACAGTTCAATCTTTCCATACTCTCCGACGATGTTGTACTCGGTGGAAACATGCCAGTTTCCTACAAGTTGAAAGATTATGAGGTAGCCATTGCACATTGGTGGGTACTAATCAACTGTCCAGAAGTTCAGTTTTGGAAGGACATACATCTACGCTGTGAAGGAGTAGCAGGTGATCTCGATTACCACAACCAGACATTCGCAGAGTATTTCGGCCGCTGGGTACGTACCTTTAACACTATTCTATACGTGTTCATATATTATTGTGTATATTTATTCATATTTATAGTTGATTCTGATGGTTACAGATGGACCTTATTGAAAATGATAATCACCCAAATTGGTCGCACGAACTCAGACTTTTAGCGAGGAGGCCGGTCTATTCAAAAGTTTATGCGACGTGCAAGGTGAATGGTGTGTTATTTCGATGTGAAGACAGAGACCTCAGACTGAAAACACAAAATTCAGGGGTTATGGCACATGGTGGGGATGGTGGAGTTGACTATTACGGTGTTCTCCATTCAGTTGTGGAACTACATTACGGGGAAGGCATGAAAGTGCACCTTTTCAAGTGTAGATGGTTTGACACACGGCCGCAGAGCATGAAAACCGATCAATACGGCATAAGTTCTGTGAACACTAGTACATCATGGTATGAGGACGACCCGTTCGTTTTAGCCACATGGGTGAAACAAGTGTTTTATCTTGATGATCTCGCCAAGGGTGACCCGTGGAAAGTAGTCAACACTATCCACCATCGCAACATTTACCGGACGTCTACACTTGGAGTGGATGAAGAGAACGAGGAAGGGCCCACCGCGTATCAAGAGCCCAACTCAAACGGTATTCCTGATTCCTCTTTTATTCTCCTAGACACGCCGGTGCGAATTCGACGTGAAGAGCCACTGCTTGTTGATGTTGATCCAAATGAAGAAACTAACGAGGACTCTAGTGGTGAGGAAAGACATAGATTATCCCTATCGAGCAATTCAGAAACCGAAGAAGACTCATCCGATGATTCCGATTACAATCTGACGGATTAAGTATTTTAAATGATGTAATCCTTTCATTTGTAATCAACGCATTTCTAATGAACGGGCGTGGGGATGAGCCTCCCAGCTAGGCTGGGTTCCAAACCCCTTAAAAAAAAATTTGAAATATGTTGACTGTTGGGTTTCTGGTTTTTTATGTTCAATTTTGGTTATATGTGAACAGGACATCGGAATAGGAGAGGTGTAAAACCACTGATTTTTTTGGTTTTTTTTCAGAGAATAGCTGACGAAAAATGCATTATTTCGTCGGCCATTACAATAATGGCCGACAAAAAATTAAATTTTTCGTCGTCTATTCTTACAATGGCCGACGAAAAATTCATTATTTCGTCGGCCATAAGTTTTTTAAAAAATAAATATTTTATTTTTGACCGAAAACGACAAAAGAATAGCCGACGAGTACTAGGTTTTATTTCGTCGGCTATGATTAAAACAAAAAACAAAAAAAGAGCAGCTTCCATTTTCTATCACTGTCGACAAACCATTGCTTCATCCTTCAAATGCAAATGTGTCGTGAAATAAGATATGACCGAAATATTGAAAAACGTCTACGGTTGAAAAATGAGAAGATTCCGACAAAATCTGTGTGCCGAATATTGTGGTTAACTGTGTTTTACTACCGTTTTCCTATGGGTCGCCTGACGGTCGGTAAATATTTTGAGGAAAATTTTTATACGATTAGTTGCGTCTCATCGATCTGAAACTATTCTCTGTTGAAGATGAGGCCAAAAAACGTCATTTCGCCGGGCCAATTTCCATTTTAAAGCGTTTAGAGGTTTGACTTTGCAGTTTGACCGTCCGATCGAGCCTTTAACGTTGTCAGATGTAGTTGGATTTTTTTTCATACATGTATTTAATCTTAACGGTGATATCTGACGGTTGGAATAGATTTTCCCAACTTTTAGATTCAAAATCGAAACATATGCACTAATGTTCCTTAACTTGTTTACTAAGTGTTTAAGTGAATGTATAGTTTCAAATAGTTACTATACGTAGACTCTTCAAATGCAAATGTGTCGTGAAATAAGATATGACCGAAATATTGAAAAACGTCTACGGTTGAAAAATGAGAAGATTCCGACAAAATCTGTGTGCCGAATATTGCGGTTAACTATTTTTCACTGCCGTTTTCCTATGGGTAGCCTGACGGTCGGTAAATATTTTGAGGAAAATTTTATACGATTAGTTGCGTCTCATCGATCTGAAACTATTCTCTGTTGAAGATCAGGCCAAAAAACGTCATTTAGCCTGGCCAATTTCCGTTTTAAAGCGTTTAGAGGTTTGACTTTGCAGTTTGACCGTCTCGATCGAACTTTTAACGTTGTCAGATGTAGTTGGATTTTTTTTCATACATGTATTTAATCTTAACGCTGATATCTGACGGTTGGAATAAATTTTCCCAACTTTTAGATTCAAAATCGGAACATATGTACTAATGTTCCTTAACTTGTTTACTAAGTGTTTAAGTGAATGTATAGTTTCAAATAGTTACTATACGTAGACTCTTCAAATGCAAATGTGTCGGGAAATAAGATATGACCGAAATATTGAAATACGTCTACGGTTGAAAAATGAACAGATTCCGACAAAATCTGTGTGCTGAATGTTGCGGTTAACTGTTGTTTACTCCCGTTTTCCTATGGGTAGCCTGACGGTCGGTAAATATTTTGAGGAAAATTTTTATACGATTAGTTGCGTCTCATCGATCTGAAACTATTCTATGTTGAAGGTCAAGCCAAAAAACGTCATTTAGACGGGCCAATTTCCGTTTTAATTTATAGGGTTTAGAGTTTTGACTTCGTAGTTTGACCAAACGTTTAGCCGACGAAATATTTGATTTCATCGGCTATTTCCAAAGTATAGCCGACGAAATATTTAATTTCGTCGGCTAAACTCTAGTGATCCGCGCCTTTTCAGTGTCCGCCGTTGGATGGGGGAGATCGGACGGCTGCTGAGCGCCTAAACTATAGCCGACGATATTTAAAGAATAGCCAACGACTTAAAGCATTTCGTCGGCTATTCTTAAGTATAGCCGACGACTTAAAGCATTTCGTCGGCTATTCTTAAGTATAGCCGACGAAATCTTTTTAATTCGTCGGCTATACTATCGGGTATAAGTTTGTTGCAGCCGAACTCTAGCCTCCATTTGCTGCATATATCCAAAACGGTCCGCCGCTCGCCTCCAACCGATCCTCCGCCGCTCGCCTCGTTGTCCTCCTCCCTCTTCCTCCTCCAATCCGGCAACCCCCTCCTCCCTCTTCCTCCTCCAATCCGGCGGCCGGCCCTCCCTCTTCCTCCTCCAATCCGGCCGGCCCTCCCTCTTCCCCCTCCAATCCGGCGTGTCCCTCCTCCGGCCCAGCCACCTCAAATCCTGCCGGCCTCCTCCTCCCTTCCATTTTCGATTCGGCAGCAGTAAGTTTTTTTTTTTTTTTTTTTTTCATTTATGTTAATTAATGTTAATTTAGATATAATTTAGGTATTTATGTTAATTTAGGTATAATTTAGGTATTTATGTTAATTTAGGTATAATTTAGGTATTTATGTATATTTATGTATAATTTAGGTATTTATGTTAATTTAGGTATAATTTACGTATTTATGTTAATTTAGGTATAATTTAGGTATTTATGTTAATTTATGTATAATTTAGGTATTTATGTTAATTTAGGTATAATTTACGTATTTATGTTAATTTAGGTAAATTTTAGGTATTTATGTTAATTTAGATAAATTTTAGGTATTTATGTTAATTTTGGTAATTGTTTTCAAATTTATTTTAATTGTATAATTTAGGTGTAATTGTATAATTTATACGTATAAATTGGTTTTTTAATTATATAAATTGATAACTTAATTGTATAATTTAGCTTAATTATATATATAGCTTAATTATATTTAATTAGAATTTGTTATTTAATATAATATAATTTAATATGTTAGTATATAAATTGTTATATTAAAATATGTTAGTATTATTGGTTATTATATTAATTAGAATTTGTTATTTAATATAATATAATTTAATATCAATTAATGTATTAATGCCTCGGGCTTTAGATGGCCGATGCATTAAGAAACCTATTCGGAGGCCGTCGTGGCGGAAGATCTAGAGGTTCTAGAAATTCCGCCGGTTCCGCAGACTCCGAGAGGACCGCTAGCCAGCCTGAGAGGACCACCAGCCAGCCGCGGAGGAGTGTAGATTCATCCCAGCCGCAGAGGACTGTGGATGCAGCCCAGCCGCGGCGGAGTGTGAGTTCTCGGCACCAGACCCTTCTCCAAGCGGGGCGGCCGTCGAGCACTTCACTTCCGCATGTCGGTCCCTCCGTGGCTCCGAGGTTTAGTCGGCAGCTATTTCACGAGGAGATAGTTGCCGACGTTCCTCAGGTTCGTATGCCTGAGGTTCATCGGGAGCCGATGCCGAGTCCGACTCAGTCTGTTGCTGACTCGACTGAGGCTCCTACTCTCCCAAACCAGCTCTTCCTCCCGTACAACATTCCGGCGATACCGGAGGTCGACTATCAGGGTGTGCCCATATGGCCTGATATGCCTCAGTACGTGAGTGCTGCGGAGGCATACCAGCAGCAGCCATTTGAGAACCCTGACCACCTTATTTCGGCGAGGAGAAAAGGAAAGTCGACAGACGAGTCATCCACTTCAGGTAACATTTGATTTTATTAATTAAATGTTTTATTAAAATTAACGCACTAATATTTAATTTTATTAACCAATCGTCGTTTTTGTGATAGGGACAGCCGCTAGCAGTTCACGGAGGAATACGAGAGGTGTCATATGTTTTAACACGCTCAGGAAAACTGTTGAGCGCAGCGGGAGGATTCAGATCAACGAACCTCCTAATCAGGAGGTTCAGGGGAAGAAAAAACGCGACTACTCGGGTTGCGTGGGGTCACTGATTAGGGACAGAGTCCCTATGTTGTGGACCCGGTGGGCTGATGTGCCCGAAGAGATAAAGAGGGAGGTGAACAACGCCGCGTCGGTGAGTAATTTAAAAAATTTAATTTATTTCTCGTAATATTTAATAACTTTCGGTATTATTACAATTGTAAAACTAATAAAATATTATTTTTCAGACATTCTTCGAGATTGCCGAACACAGGCGGGATTGGGCGGACACCCAGCAGAACTCGAGGTACGTTTGTTTTTATGATATTATAATTATTTTATAATTATTAATATTTTATGATATTAATAATATTTCTAATGCACTTTTGTTTTTTTCGTAGGTTCAAAGAGTGGAAGAACGAGCTGCGTTCCCACTATAACGAATACAACAACCTTGGTCGTATGGGTACTCCCAGGGAGTTCATGTTCCGGGAGTACGAGTGGCGTTGGTTGAAGACAGTAGACTTCAACAACCCAGTTATGCAGGTAAATACTAAACTTCAGTAAAAATGTTTATTTTGTTAAAATTTTAATTATTAGTTTAATTATTTTATAATTATTACACTAATAATTTTTTATGCATTTTTCTAACATTTTATTATTTGTTTGAAGCAACGTTCTCGGATAAACTCTGAGAACCGCCACCGGAACACAACCCCCCATCATGCTGGTTCACGGCCGTTTGCACAATATCAGGAGGAGGCGCTCAGAGATCATCCTGATAGCAACCCGTACGTGGAGACGTTCAAGATCGCTTATCCACAAGCGACAGAACAGCTCGTAAGTCGTTCATTACAATTTTAAAATTTTAATTATTAATTTTACTTAATTATATATTTGTTATAATATTAATTTTTTTTTTTCCCGTCCACTTAGGAGAGGGTCAACCGGGCCGAAGAAGAGGTGCTTCAGCAAGTAGTTCGGGAGACACAACCGAACATTTCAGAGGCAGATCTGGAAGAAGCCATGCGCCATGTCGACCGGTCCAGTGTCCAAACGGCAGCGAGGATGTTCGACGCAACCTTCCCAAACCGGTCAAACAACTACTACTGCCGGGGTTTGGGAAGTTCTGGACTAGGGCTTCTGAAGACAACTAAGGGAGGTCAAAAGAAGGGAGGCGGGGAGAGCCAACATATGAGGGGGGAAGTGCAGCGATTGGCCGCAGAATTGGCGACCTCGTCCCAGACAGTACAGGAGCTGCGCCGCAGCACACAGCAGTATCATTTGGAGATGCGCCGCAGAACACAGCAGTATCAGTTGGATATGGCCGGTTGGCATGCCGAATGCGAAAGAATTCGGCAACAAAACTACGACAGCCAACAAGCCTGGTGGTATGAGATGTTCGCGGCACAAAACCAAGGCCTTCCACCCCCGGCCCCGTTTCAGCGGTTAGCGGAACCTCCAATGCCTCAACCTCCCGAGTTCGGTCAGCAGGATGACGAGCCTGATGGAGAGCAGGATGCTGGGGATGACCTGGTGGACTTTAGTAGTTTAGGTGATGATTAGGGTTTAGGGTTTATGTATATTAGAACGAATTTAATAAAAAGGGTATTTAGACGTGTTTCTTGTTGGTGCAAATGCATGGACTGTTTTTGTGATTTGTAGGTTGCTTGGAATTGTAATTTAGAAAATAATTTAATTTTTTTCCCAAATGTAAGAAAAGCCGACGAATTTTACCAATTTTCGTCGGCTATAAGCTGTATAGCCGACGAAAATTACATTATTTCGTCGGCTATAACTAATTAATGCCTATTAAATATTAATATATTTCGAGGAAATAGCCGACGAAAATTTATAAAATCGTCGGCTATTGTTAACAACCAATAGCCGACGAAAATTTATTAATTCGTCGGCTATACTTAATGAATTTCGTCGGCCATACTCGAAAATACCCGACGAAATTCGTCGGCAATTTCTCCCAGGTTTGGCCGACGAAAAATAGTTTCGTCGGTAAGTTCGTTGGCCATACTCTACTATAGCCGACAAATTCGTTTTTTTCGTCGGCCATTAGTATAGCCGACGGGGTTGTTCCGACGACATATATCCGACGAAAATTTCGTCGGCAGATGGTATAGCCGACGAAAAATATTTCGTCGGCTATTCATTCGGATCTGGTAGTGAAACAGGAGTAGAAGTCTCAGTACCAGCAGCACCAAAAGTGACAGAAGCTCAACCAGAGGTAGAAGTCTCAGTACCAGCAGCACCAAAAGTGACAGAAGCTCAACCAGAGGTAGAAGCCTCATATATCCATGTTCCAGAAATTGAACAAATAGCTGAGAGCACAACAGATGTAGAAGATCAATCTGCCCCTCCAGCCATCACTCATACCCCTGATCCTCAACTCCCTGCTGTAGAAGATCAATCATTTGAGGTATGTCCTTCCACTAACCCTAGTAGTATTGAGCCTAATAGTGAACAATATGTGTTACCTAACAGGTCTACTAGAGGTCATCCCCCCAAAAGATATGAGCCTAGTTTACAAGACAAATCAAAATATCCAGTAGCCAACTATATGTCCACTAGGAGATTATCAAAGTCATATGAATCATTTGTGAATCAAATATCTGCTGTATCAGTACCTAACAAAGTGCAGGATGCGTTGAGTGATCCAAAGTGGAGGAAAGCAATGGAGGAGGAGATGGAAGCATTACAGAAGAACAATACTTGGGAGCTTGTATCTCCACCACATGGAAAGAAGGCTGTGGGATGCCGCTGGGTGTTTACAGTAAAGCATAATCCAGATGGGTCAGTAAGCAGGTATAAAGCACGCTTAGTAGCAAAGGGATTCACCCAGACATATGGCATAGACTATGATGAGACTTTTGCACCTGTTGCAAAGATGAACACTATTCGGGTATTGCTTTCTTTTGCTGCTAGCTTAAACTGGCCTCTTAAACAGTTTGATGTCAAGAATGCATTCCTTCATGGAGAACTTACCTTCCACCTGGATATGTAGCTGCTTCTCCAGGTAACTTCGTATGCAGATTGAGAAAATCTTTGTATGGTCTTAAACAATCACCTCGTGCTTGGTTTGGAAGGTTTTCACAATTCATGAAAAAGATTGGTTACAAACAGAGTAATTCAGACCACACATTGTTTCTCAGACACCAACATGGGAAGGTAACAGCCCTGATTATATATGTTGATGATATGGTAGTTACTGGTAATGATACTATTGAGATAGATAGATTACAGAAGCAGCACAGAATTTCATATGAAGGATATGGGTACACTCAAGTACTTCTTGGGCATTGAAGTAGCCAGGGGGAGTGAAGGAATCTATCTGTGTCAGCGGAAGTATGTCCTTGATCTACTGACAGAAACAGGTATGTTGGATTGTACTCCAATTGACACTCCTATAGAGCAGAATCATCGATTAGCAGAGTATCCTGATCAGGTGCCTACCGACAAGACTCGTTATCAGAGATTAGTTGGACGCCTGATTTATTTGGCACATACCAGACCAGATGTTGCGTATGCAGTAAGTGTAGTAAGTCAGTTCATGCATAATCCGAGTGTGGACCACATGGATGCTGTTGTGAGGATTTTGAGATACTTGAAGTCAGCTCCGGGTAGAGGAATAATGTTCTCTAAACACAACAACATTCTTGAGGTTAGTGGTTTCACATATGCAGATTGGGCTGGAAATATTACTGATAGGAGGTCAACATCTGGTTATTTTACCTTTGTGGGAGGTAATTTTGTTACATGGAAGAGTAAGAAGTAGAAGGTTGTAGCTCGATCAAGTGCTGAGGCTGAGTATAGAGGTATGGCTCATGGCGTGTGTGAATTTTTGTGGTTGAGAAATCTACTACGTGATTTGGGTGTTAAGTTGCCAAATGCAATGCGGTTATATTGTGACAACAAAGCAGCTATTGACATTTCACAGAATCCAGTACAACATGATCGTACTAAACACGTAGAGGTGGATCGCCATTTCATAAAAGAAAAGTTAGACGCCAAGATTATTAGCTTCCCGTTTGTTCCTACTGAAGAGCAGCTTGCAGATGTACTCACTAAAGAAGTTTCCAGACAGGCCTTTCATGACTCATTAAGCAAGTTGGGCATGGTTGATGTGTATGCGCCAACTTGAGGGGGAGTGTTAACATAAGTCATGAATATTATGTAATATTATGTAATTAATACTTTCATGTTCTGTATATGGTAGTACAGTGTAGTACAATAGTACATCTTGTATCCTCTTTATATAGCCTCTAATGTGAGACGAATAAGATATCAGAAAATTATTCTCCCAAATTGTGTTATATTCAACTGCTATAAGTGACGGTAAGCACCCTATCGCCCTCCATAATGAATAATCTACTGAACAACTTTCGCTTGGCAGTTATGTGATGCTACTCTGCCAAATTTGCATTGACAGGGCTATGAGTAGAGTATGATGAGCCAACAAAGCTGATAAGCAATGAGGGGTCACTGTTTGGGCAGCTTGTCAAGGAATACTGGTCTCGTTCTGCCAATGCCGGCATCCATTCAGAAGATTGATTGGGAAAGGCCTCTGGTACAGCTTGCACCATCCGGCTTTAACTTTTAAGATGTCATTGAGTTTTTGGTCCAATCATGGCACTGAGAAAGAGTTTTATAAGCTATGGCAGCATTCATTCTTCTTTTACTTTGGCCAGAAGCATTCAAGCTACAAACAGATGTTTAAGAGATTCTTACTTTCGAAATAATACTGGTTAACTTATTCAAAGCTTATTGCATCTCTCCCAAGTATAACGAAATCGTGGTTACAAACAGCAAATAAAATGTTCTGCGGCTTTGAATTAAACTATGGTTTCAAAGCAACTACATACACACACAGATAGTAACGACAATAGTTTAAAGAATAAGCATGAATTGTTTAAGCTTTAGAGCTCTGGCATTACAGCAAAGAGGAGATAAAGGTTGGTAAAATAAGGGTCTTGTGGGGAGTTTATATGTCTGATTTTATCTAGTGAGATTCGAGCAGTGTTTGTCTGTCACTGGTTTGTAATTAAAGTAGTACTTAGACTCGTGCTAATATTGAAGACGAGGTTAACAATTCAGGTGAGGAATGTTGAGCTAAGAATATGATGTTCATGTGACCAATTGTAAAGCCGTTCTGGTTTTTGGTGGTTTGCATTAAGACCAAAACCAGAATGCGATGTATCAAACTCTTCATGGTTGAACACCCCTACATGCATGTCATTTTCCCTATAGACCATAAGAGAATAATTGTGAAGCAGCATTATAAATCTTGATGTTTCAAGTATTAGCTACTCAGCAATTTGATGTTTCACAAATTTACAGTTCCTTTCAAACAGATTTTGGTACCTTAGGATTGGACTTGCTATAATGCTGTCTTCAGAGGTAGTGATCAGGTGAAGCTAGGTGTCGAAAATCATTCTCAGGAACCGGGTGAGTTCTTACTACTCCACCAGAAGGCATTTTGCTACCACAAACCCACCTATTTTCAAGTACTGAATCATCTTCAGCATGTTCTACCATATCTTGAAACTTGCTCCTCTTTTGATGTCTCCTACAAACCATCCCAAGATAACACCCCAAAATCGCTGTAAGAACTCCAAGTACAATCGCAACTACCCATGAATACCGCAGGATCAGTGGTTTCTTCTTCACGGGAACAACAATTGCAAAATGACCTTGATCCCTAGTGCTACATACACCAGGAGATCTCATGTCACTGAAGTAAACCGTCCCATTGGCAGCAAATGATGCGCATTTTGCCTTGGAGATCAAGCCTTTCTCTAATGTCAGATTCAGGAACTGGATCAACATCGGCTTCCCCGTTGTGTTTAGACCAACCCTTCTGGCACTTTTCGAACTTGTATCTGTTACATCATAAACTAGAAAACCAACAACAGAAGTGAGAAATGAGTAACCTGGAAGATGGTAGAAGTGAGATGACAGATTCCCCAAGTCTTGACACACCAAAGCCAGTCTCTTCACATGAGGCATTGTCTTGGTTCTTGATGGAATATGAAAACAGCTGATCTTTTCAGCACCTCTGTTCCATAGCCTCCTGCTTCGAAGCCCTACAACGAGGACTTCCACGCCGGATAGGTTAGCCGGGAGGACGGCCTTGTACACAGCACCGGTGTGAGGCCGGTGCTCCACAAGAGTCTTCAGTGCCACATCTCTTGTAAACACATCTAAAGAGTCAGTAGTGCTAGAGTTGCTACACAAGCAGAAAAGAAAGATGGAGAAAACCGAGATGAAAATCCAGCTCATACTGGATTCTTCACAATCCCAACACGACTAACCCAGACTTCAGATTCCCAAACAATGCAGATGAACTTAGAGTTCTATGAGTACTATACTTGAAGGTTTAGGATTAAAGGGGTTACTCTATAATGGCATGTTCTGGCAAAGATGGTCAGCATGCCTCGTGGTCCCTGGAGAAAAAGGACTTTAGAGCAACTTTCATCAAGTGTTTG
This sequence comes from Potentilla sterilis, assembly GCA_963682095.1. NCBI lineage: Eukaryota > Viridiplantae > Streptophyta > Magnoliopsida > Rosales > Rosaceae > Potentilla > Potentilla sterilis. Next base: position 41,671,637 of record OY821760.1, on the reverse strand, counting down.
GTGTGCTCTTGACTTTCCTCAAAGGCAAAAGGGATGAGAGATCTACAGTTATAGACGTTTAGGGTGAAATATAGAGACGTTGGAGTTGGAGTAGGAGTGAAATCCAGTCCCAGCTTTTACCTTAGGAGAATTCAATCCCCTTAATCATTTTAATGATGATGGTAGAGTTAGCGGTGAAAAACAAGGAATCTTGGCACACAGAGTGAAATGTTCATATTTATTACCAAAAACAAATTTCATGGTAGTCACCGTTGTAGGTTTTCAAAGCTGGAGATGGTTGAACAGATTAAGGTACTAAAAAGCTCAGTTGTTAACGTTATTTACAAGTAGTACGTTCTAGCTAATTTATGGTTATGTTTTCAACTAACATCTAAGTAGACCGCTTTTTCCTTTTTAATGCAATTATAGCCTACCTAAAAGAATATAAGATTTTGAGTTTAGCACAAGATTTCAAATCGAGCTAGGCTGTGATATAGTCTACAATGTACATGCTTCTTGTTTGGTACATGTTCTCATTGTGAAGTCGTCCAAGACCAAAGTTCGTAACACCCAATCCTAATTTGTTAACTAAAATCACACCTCTATAAATTGAACTTTACTCTCGATAGATCATCTTTACAAATCACAACCTCACATTCACATCTGATTCTTTTGTGTAACGACATCTCAACAATAGTTATTTTCTAATTCTGATTCATGAAAAATAGTAAAAATCAGGCATTAAGAATTAAGAGTAAAAACTTAAAATGGTACATGTACTATTGCGAAAGGCACATTTTGGTACTTACAATTTTTTTCTACCTAAAATGGTACCTCAAGTATTGCACTGTTACCTAATATGGTACATTTGTTAGTTTTTCCGTTAAAATCGCCTACGTGGCATGAATAAATACCCAAAATAGTACCCAACCTATTTCAAAAACAATTTTTGGTACATATATATTTTTTTCTAATACTTCAAATAAAATCTCTGAATTTAGTTTATGATACCAAAACATAAAGCATATACTAGTTTGTTGACAGTAGCCACAGAGGGGCTACAGCAGGCCCACAGACCCGCAGCTAGTGTACCAGGGGCCGGCCCGAGACCCGGGACCGGATCACCAGCACCCGGTCTCGGGGTCCAGCAGTCTATCCTACTACGAGGGGCCCGGGGACCGGGGGCGCCTGCCTGCCAAAGAAGTCACCAAAGCTGCCCTTTGGTATGCAAACAGAAGAAAATCAGTCTCACATCGAAGAGTAAGGCCAGACCTCACTCCTGGCCACCTATATAAGGGCCTCAACTACCCTCATTAATAGGTAACTGATCTTTCCTACCGCTTATATACGTGCTTAAGTTATATATATTCCAACTATACTAACTTAGGCATCGGAGAGGAGAAGACCGGCCCGCCCTGTATTCCCCTTAGTAAGCAGGTTTGCAGGAGATCATACGAAGATTCATCTGTCTCTATCAGGCCCCAGGGTTTGTGCAGAAACAATTGGCGCCGTCTGTGGGAAGTTTGGACAAGAAACCACGTAAGCACTATCGATGACAGAGAATTCGGAAGCAAGACAGGAAAGGAATACCACCAAGGAGCAGCTTTGTTGCACTAGTGCAAACGCTTGTCTCCACCCCGGTCGTTATGCGGGAGCAGCGCGGCGACCAGGGCGATCAGGAAGGCGGGAGCTGTGGGAGGCCGACCGGCACGCCGGGGCCACACCACGACAGCTCGCGCGGGAAAGGCCCGGCGGAGGACGACAGGCCTGTGCACCGGGGCTTTTCTCTGACGTTCTCGGATGATCCGAGTGACCGAGAGGAGAGCTCGCGCTGTAACAGTGACCGGGACACCACGTACAGCCCCGACCAGAGCAGTATGGCGGGGGAGATACGGGCAATGGCCGCAGAGGTCAGTCGCCTGCGTGAGGAGGGCGACCGGGATAAAGCCAAGCCCAACGCCCGGTATGAAGAAATGGAGGCGGTGAACGCTGCCCTAGTAGCCGCCCTGGAGAGAGGACAACAGCGCAACGACGCTATGGTCAGAGCACAGGCACCCCCGCCAGTTCGATCTCAGCAGTTTGAAGCGGGACAGTCATCGGGCGGTAGGCCCAGTGATCCCGGGTGATCAGATTCGCCGACCGGCACGGCCCCGTCAAAGGGCACCCCGACGCCTTGCCAGCCCCACACTTCGTTCGAGGATGAAGCCGTGACCCCGACTGCACGGGTATTGCAGATGCTCGCCGACACTGTGTCGGATTTGAAGGCCCAAATGGAGGCCAACGAGAGAAGAGCGGCACGGCCGATGGAAGACGCACGGTTCAACGAGCGCATGGGCCCTTTCTCGCACCGGGTTATGGAATCGGGGAGGTCTGGTAACCAGAAGTCGCTCAAGCTCACCTACTCGGGGTCCGGCTGCCCGTACCAGCACCTGGATAGTTTCTGGTCCCAGACGTGCGCCAAGGGCTACTCTGATGCAGTATGCTGCAATATTTTCCAGGAAACTCTGTCTGGAGAGGCGCACAGCTGGTTCTATGAGCTTCCGGCAAATTCGATCGAGGCCTTCGAACAGTTGCCCGACCGGTTTGTAGGCCGCTTCATCCTCCGGGTCGAGGGAGCCCGGACATCGACCATCCTTTTTAACTGCATGCAAGCGCCCGACGAGGAATTGAGGACTTTCGTCAACCGTTGGCAAACGGCGACGGCCAGGGTTCGGAACCTTGACAAAGGTATCGCCGAGATGGCGTTCAAGCAAGGGCTCCGCCCGGGAAAATTTTCCTACGCCGTACGAGTGGAACTCCCGCAGGGGTATGACGAGTTGATGGCAATGGCCATCCGGCACGCCCAGGCCGATCACGAGACGTACGGGCATCACCTGCTGAAGAGGAAGCGGGAAGAGCAGCAGGAAGACCACCCCCGGGAGGAGCACCCCCTACCCCGCCAAGAAGACAAGACCAGCCAGCGGACCGAGAACCGAGCCGCCCGACCGAGCCGGCCCAACAGAAATTGGGGGCAACGGCAGCAGAGGCCCTATCATGATAGACCCCAGAACGAGCACAAGCCAGCGCAGTTCCGGCAAGAATGCCCCCTGGCAATCATGCCAGCACAACCGGCCGATCAAGAGGTCTTCACCGCTCTCACCTCTTCATACGAGGACATTTTGCTCGAGAACGGGGGCATCATTCCCCCACCGCCCAGGAGAAAGTACCCGAAGGGGAAGCTTACCACGGCGCAAACGGGCAAGTACTGCTCCTATCATGATGAGGCTACTCATCGAACGAGCCAGTGCTGTGCTCTCAAGACAGCGGTGGAGGGTTTGATTAGTAACTGTCAGCTCCAACAGTATATAGGGGAAAGGAGAGCAGATCCCGACCGGGAGCAAGACCGGGGCTGGTAGACTCGCCAAGCCTCCAAGCGGTTAGTTTGGCATATCACCGGTTCAACTGTTGTAACATCACAAGATATATATGTAAACTACTTTCAAGAAAAATTCCACCGGTTCCACCAATTCAAGTATATTCATAGTCAAGGGATAACACAAGCAGAAGCCGTTCCGGCAAGTTTACAAAAAAGAGCAAGGGCAAAATCCTAAGGAGCTACGCCTCCCCCCTCAGCGGGCAATCCGCCAGCCTCTCCGGATGAAGCAGCCGCGCCTTCAGCAATCTGAGGTCCACCCTCCCCTTCCGGTTGCTCTTCCGCTGACTGCTCATGGATATCCGACTGCTCATGGATATCCTCATCAGCGGCCTTCGACATCCGGGAGGTATCCAGATACCCCTTCTGCTCCCATTCCGTGTACGCGTCCGCGATGCCCGATTCCCTGGCCTTCTCCAGGAACTGAAGGAACTGATCGCTCTCATGGTATTTGAGAACAACCCGCTCGTAGAGTTCCGGGTCTTCTTCCCCGGCCGCAGCGGCAGAGGCGGCGCGCACAGCGGCAGCTCCCACCTGGAGCTCGTCCACCCTGGCCTCCAGTTCGGCCCTCTCCTCCTCAGCCAGCTCCTTCTCCCTCTCCAGGCTCCGGACCTGCTCCTCCAGCTTGGCCACCTGCTTCTTGGCCCTCTCCTCTAATCTGGCCTTCTCCTGCTCCAGCCGGGACTTCTCTGCTTCCAACCGCTCTCGGGCTTCTGTCAACTCGGCCACCCGCCTCTTCAGCTCCTCGCTCGGATCGGACTGGTACAGATTGTACAACAACTGCATAACAACAGAGAGCCAATTAAGCAAGCAACAAAGGAAATGAGTTACGAGCGGTGCAATGGCACCAGGCAATTCTTACCTGCATGACCGACTCCTTGAACTTTTGGCGCTTCCCACCCGCCAAGGCTCCGGTGACCTCAGATCTGTCCAGACCAAGGCCGGCCAAGTCTGCCGCCAGCTGCCGGGTGAGTGCACTCTCCGGGCTTCCCCTCTGTGCCTCCGCAGGTACGGGGCTACTCTGCCGGGCAGCGGCAGCCTTTTCCCCAGCGGAACTCGGTGCACCGCTGGTTACCTTGAGCCGTTTGGCCAGATTCTCACCGGACGACCCGCCGGTCAGCGTCACCAGCGTGGAGGGAGGAACGTCCATGATCCTCCGCCTCTTCTCACCCTGGCCGTCCGGCGAAGAAGATTGTGCGCCTAATCGGGTGACCCGGGTGACGAGCGGGACTGATCCCGGCCGGTACGGAATCCGGCTCACTCCACCGGGAATCTTTAGTGGCCTCCCGGTAAAGATTCTCTTACCGGGTCCCGCCTTGGGCGCAGCAGGGTGGCTCTTCACACGCCTCAGGACATAGTCGTCGTCCTCAACATCCATGGCCCTCGGTTCGGGATGAACCGTAAGCCGACCGGACTCCTCGTCCACCGAGGTCCGCGAAACGGCCTCGCCTTTCTCCTTCAGCCTCGCGAGAAGGTCTTCACCGTCCATGGATAGGGTGGTGTCGGGTTTGATGACCGCCCGGGAAGATGCACCTGCAGGACGAGCAAAGGTTAGTATTTAAAACAGTTAGCAAAAGTGTCACCGCTAGCACTTGCTACGCACCGGGATCTCGCCCGAGACAACAATACTCCAACACTTCCCGCCGGATGAAGTTGTAAGAGCTCCGTTCGAGATCGTCCCAACATCCGAGTATGGTCGTGATCCTCTCCTGCTCCAACTCGGATAGCTCGAATGATTGATCCCCAGGGGGCTGGAAGGTACCAGGAACCCGGTACATCTTACTCCTCTTCTGCCACTTACCGCCCGCCATCACCACCTTCTTCCTCCAGCTGTTATCCACCCAAGAAGGCACATTGGTGATGATAGGTTGAAAGCACCGGGCGCTGAAGGACCGACAAACCCGGGACCCTCGCTTCTTCGAGTATGATAACCTGTACAGTGCCCGAAATTCGTTTACCGTTAGCATACTCATCCCGGACAACTCGTACAGACAGCCGAGGCTCAGCAGTCGCCTCCATTGGAGCCCTGGAAGCTGCGCGGGAGATACTTGCAATGCACTGAGCATGTACTACACGAAGTCTGGCAGCGGGAGTGAAAACCCGTGGCGAAACTGGTCTAGATGCACGGCAACCCAACCTGCCTCCAGGTTACAGGCTGACTCTCCGGGATTCAGTGGCCGTAGCGCCACCTCATCCGGGATACTCCACGTCTCCCGGAACGCAGCAATCTCTCCGGGGTTCATGCTACCATCCGGCTCATCGCACACCACGGCACCTTTCCCTCTCCCGATGGTGTAGATCACGGACGGAGCACCAGCAAGGCGCACCCCGTGCGGTATTTCCTCAGATCTTGAGGATCTGGAAGACGAAGCCCAGCTCCGGGAGCGGTCAGCGGCTTCAGACACCGGGGATTCCGAACCAAGCCAGTCCTCCAGTCTCTCCTCATCGTCCACGACGGGACGCCTGACGGCTGATTCGGAAGCCCCATCAGAACTTGCAGAAGACATTTTTAACCTAAGGGGAAGAAAAACAAAACCCTAGCGCTGGTCAGCAACAGGCTAGAACAGCGCCCTTTGCGGCCCCTCCCCAAGTTTACCGCAGACGCTCCGCTTAAAACAACTCAGTCGGCGACAGAGATCCCCTCCCCTCGCCGCAAAAACACCGAAAAGAAAAGCAAGAAAAACACCAGGCAAAGAAAGCAAGAACTTACCGATTAGTATGCTCAACCGAGGAAAGTCCGCCCTGCGAAAGCAGCGAGCAATGGTAGGAAAATAGTAAAAGAGCACTTGAGGCAACGGATGTCGCGGGGCACCTCCACAGAGTTTTCGCCGGATTTCTCTCTCTCTTATTCTCACTGAGCAAGGAGCAAAACAGAACTTAAGAAGGCGAAGGAGGCCTTTTTATAGAGAGGTCTGGTGCCCTAGGCGCTTGTAATCCCCCCAAAACACGCAATCAAAGCAACTCAAACGCCCGCGAATCCAGACCCTCCATCGCAGACCGCTCCCTACCAGCACGTGTCCCAGCATCAGTAAACTTCCCACGCCATCATAACTGATGGGACTGATGGACTTCCTCCTTAAATGCATGTCAGCCACTTGTCCCGCCTGCTGGCGACAGATAAGGGAGTTAGGAGCGGGAACCGAGGCGTCAGGCCCCCCCCCCCCCCCACTTCCCCAGGCTCCACGGATGCATGGCAGTTCACGGTTAGGTATCATTCAACCGGCTGCATGACATCTTCACTGCAAGTCACCGGTTATGATCTTTCAACCGGCTTGAAGACCTCTCACCGGTCATGATTTTTCAACCGCCTCGAGAGCATTGTTCCGGGTATGAGCCATCCATCCGGTACCATGGCAGTTCACGGTTAGGTATCATTCAACCGGCTGCATGGCATCTTCACTGCAAGTCACCGGTTATGATCTTTCAACCGGCTTGAAGACCTCTCACCAGGTTATGGTTTTTCAACCGCCTCGAGAGCACTGTTCCGGGTATGAGCCATCCATCCGGTACCATGGCAGTTCACGGTTAGGTATCATTCAACCGGCTGCATAACATCTTCACTGCAAGTCACCGGTTATGATCTTTCAACCGGCTTGAAGACCTCTCACCGGTCATGATTTTTCAACCGCCTCGAGAGCATTGTTCCGGGTATGAGCCATCCATCCGGTACCATGGCAGTTCACGGTTAGGTATCATTCAACCGGCTGCATGGCATCTTCACTGCAAGTCACCGGTTATGATCTTTCAACCGGCTTGAAGACCTCTCACCAGGTTATGGTTTTTCAACCGCCTCGAGAGCACTGTTCCGGGTATGAGCCATCCATCCGGTACCATGGCAGTTCACGGTTAGGTATCATTCAACCGGCTACATGGCATCTCACCGGTTAGGTAACATTCAACCAGCTCGAGACCATCTCACCGGTTATGATCATCCAACCGGCTCGAGAGCATTTTTCCAGGTACGAGATCCACCCGGCCCCATGGCATCTCACTGGGGGACTCGTCTCGATATGGCAGAACGCTCGGTCGAGATCCACCCGGCTCCACCCCGGTTATGAGAACATTCGACCGGCATGGGCTTTATACACCCAGGTGAGTTTACATCTAACACATGTACTCTTGTCCAGCAGGATAAAAATCATGCATCTCACTGAACTGCGATCAATGTGGGGCTCCACGGCGAGACTTGTCACCTCAACGCCACCTCATTACCTCAACGCTTACTCCAACACAAGCTGAGAAGAACTAGCAAGTGTTGACCGGTGCCTCAGCAGACCGCAACACCGGGGCCACCTCCCCACAGCCTAGAAATATGGACTCGTCTCGATATGGCAGAACGCCCGGTCGAGGTCTAGTGCACAAGTTCACTTGGGGGACTCGTCTCGATATGGCAGAACGCCCGGTCGAGATCCCAGGGTCTCCGGCTCGCTCTGATATGGCAGAACGCGGGGTCCAGGTTCCATGCACACATCTATTGCATGGCGGATTTCAACGCCCCATAATCATTCCATGCACACATCTATTGCATGGCGGATTTCAACGCCCCATAATCATTCCATGCACACATCTATTGCATGGCGGATTTCAACGCCCCACTATCATCTCATGCACTCTCCGGGTTTCACCCCGCTCCATGCTCATAGCACCACAACACTTGAGCACAGTACTACTTATATTGCAAACATACTCATAAACTGTTGCACATCATTGGTAAACAGGTACTCACCCCGGTCACGCCCAATCTTCAACGCGGACTTGGGGGACTGGGCACCGTTGGGTTGGTAACCCTGCGGGTCTGCGGGACAAGGGCAAGACAGTTTAAGTCCCCATTCAAGATTGCACTTGACCGGGAACTTGGGGGACTTGTTGACAGTAGCCACATAGGGGCTACAACAGGCCCACAGACCAGCAGCTAGTGTACCAGGGGCCGGCCCGAGGCCCGGGACCGGATCACCAGCACCCGGCCTCGGGGTCCAGCAGTCTATCCTGCTACCAGGGGCCCGGGGACCGGGGGCGCCTGCCTGCCAAAGAGGTCACCAAAGCTGCCCTTTGGTATGCAAACAGAAGGAAACCAGTCCCACATCGAAGAGTAAGGCCAGACCTCACTCCTGGCCACCTATATAAGGGCCTCAACTACCCTCATTAATAGGTAACTGATCCTTCCTACAGCTTATATACGTGCTTAAGTTATATCTATTCCAACTATACTAATTTAGGCATCGGAGAGGAGAACACCGGCCCGCCCGGTATTCCCCTTAGTAAGCAGGTTTGCAGGAGATCATACGAAGATTCATCTGTCTCTATCAGGCCCCAGGGTTTGTGCAGAAACATAGTTAAACTCATAAATTATTATTATTATTATTATTATTTTGACAGTAATAAAAAAATATTATTATTTTGATATATCAATATTTTCTTTGTAAAAAAAATCTACAAATTTATTCTGTTTATAAAGGAAGTCCAATATTTAGTAATGGCATAATATACGTTTATAATAATAGTATTTATAGACATCTCTATCATAAGGATAAAATACAATATAAAACTATATAATATATTTATAAAAGAAAGTATATTTAAGAGTTATAATAAAATAATATGTGCGTATGTGTTTAAATTATATATTTCTAACCATTGATCATAAACTAAATTTTCAGTTTAAAAAAAAACTAAAAAAAATATAGGTACCAAAATATTTTTTTTGAAATAGCTCAGGTACTATTTTCGGTATTTATCAAATTCAAATTCATGTCACATATGCAACTTTAATGAAAAAACTAACGAATGTACCATATTAAGTAACGGTGCAATGCTTGAGGTTCCATTTCAGATAGAAAAAAATTTTAGGTACCGAAATGTACCTTTCGCAATAATTCATCTGGGAATGTCGTGTGAAACGACACCGTTTGAGCTCCAACTGTTTTCTATACTTGCCCACCCGTGCGGTTCCAACAGATGGAAAATGGTTTTTCCTTCTTTGAAACGATCAGACCCTCTCTCTCTCTCTCTCTCTACTCTCAATTTAAAAACCAAACCTTTCGAGTTTTCCGGCAAAAAAAATGACGGAAGCCACAGTGGGCTTAGACTCACCGGCATGCCCCGAACCCGACCCCGACTTCGCCTTCGCCTTCAACGACCCCAATTTCTCCGACAGGGTTCTCAGAATCGAAATCATTCCCGACGTTTCGTATTCCCACTCGGACGCCGGCGAGGCTTACGTCAGCATCTCTGATTGGGCGCGTAATAGAAAGAGACGCAGGGCCGAGAGTCTGCCGCAGAGTGGTATAGCTCCTTTTTGTTTTTCAAAGTTTTCATTTGTTTTGTTTTAACCAATTTGATGAAACTAGGGTTTTGATGTGAAATTGGGGTAAAGTTTGGGGCTTTAGTGTTGTGATTAGCTTAGCTTTGATGGGTAGAAATTGGGTTCTGGAAATGGTGAATTATTTTGTGAAAGCTCCAATTTTGTGTTGTTATCTCTGTTACTTGTAGCTTGGGTGATTTTTGGAGTTTTATTATTCAAAAGGTCAAAAGGTTACATCTTTTGGATGGTTGTTTGTGTTTTTGTGTTTTTGTTAGGGGTGTAGTGCAATGTTTGCCGGAAATGTACCTCTATCATTGTGATTTTACGTGATTATTGACCATTTTACATTTGGTTAGAGGATGCTATAGTCGAATGGGGAGCTAAAAGATTAAGTACTTGAAACCGATTACAGGGAATGTTGAAATCTATAGACGGCGCTATGTAATAACTTTTGCTTGTTTGACATACATTATGGTTGTTTGATGGCTTAATGGCTGCCTTTGTACGGTTGCATTAGTATAAGAAGAATGTTTTTTGCCTCTGGGTTTTCGTTTTTCTTTTCTTTGGTCATTCTGTTACATTTGTCTTGTATTTGAGTTATCTTGCATTTATTTCAGCACCCTTGTTTTTTGGTCAAAGTACATGTTACTGAATTGGAGTATTATTCTGGTTCTGCTCTCAGCTGAAGACATTATTGTGGAATGTGAGGAGCAGGTCTTAGACTGTAACATGCTTGATACTGAGGATATTGTGGCGTGTGAAAATCAAGACGGGGATGCTGTGGCAATTATTGAGTCACCTTCAGGTTCTCACTTTAACTTAGGTTTCATACATTATTTTGGTTTGTCCATTTTCTTTTCTTTTTTTTCTTTGAAATATATGACTCTATGATGAAGCCCCCAATATATCTGACTTGAAATCGTAATGGATACTGAGAACAAAAACTTTTGTTTATTTTCATAGGACTAGTAAACTGCTTCCATGTTTGTAAATCTATGATATTACCAAGTGGCATAGCCGCATAGCACATGGTTACATATCCTGATTTTGCACGTTCAGCTCAGTCTGCTATTTATTGGCCGCCACAGTGTTTTAATGTTAATATGAAATCATTGACTGGTTGTGATATCATTTTGTAGATTCGCTATGCAATTATGTAAATGAGGAAGCTGCGGAAAGCAATGACTTGTTCTGGATCAGCGATTGCTCCACAGTTCTGAGGGTCGAAACCTTACATACAAGTTCTCCCATATTGGCTGCCAAGAGTCCCTTTTTTTATAAGGTGAAAGATCATGTCCTATTGATTGCTGGTTTCTTTTAGTGGCTGTCTCCAGTCTCTCACTTGTTTGTTTTATGCCTCCCATAGTTGTTTTCGAATGGGATGAAACAGTCAGAGTTAGAGGAACGACAAGCAACTATAAGAATTCATGAATCTGGTACTCTTTGCCTAAGTTGTTTTATCAGCTAATGAAATATGTTGATGTATCTTTATTAGGAATTTTGCAAACTTTAACTGTTCTATTTTTTCAAGAAATAAGAGTTCAATCTTTTGCAAACCTCTCTAACTGTATCTACATCTTCTGATCTGACTGCAGAAGAAGCAGCTTTCATGGATCTTCTTAATTTCATGTATAGTAATACTTTGTCCACAACAACAGCACCTTCATTATTGGAAGTGCTAAAGGCTGCTGACAAATATGCGGTTGCATCTTGCATGAGATACTGCAGTACGTTATTGGGAAAATTGCCTATGACTCGTGATTCTGCCTTGGTTTATTTGGAACTTCCCTTGAGTTTTCAGATGGTTGATGCCGTTCAATCACTCACAGATACAGCAAAAAAGTTCCTTGCTACCAGCTACAGAGAACCAAGCAAGTGAGTTTTTTTTTTTATTTTATGCAACTTCAGTCTTATTTTAATGATCCTTAATCATGGTTCACGTGCTGCAAACCTTTTTCATGAAGTCTTGTTTTGTTTCAATCGCCAATGTAGTATTTAGAGCCTCTTTATATTCCTGAACAGGTAACAATATTTTGTCTTCCCTGTTGGCCTGTTGTCTGATATCAAAGTTTTACTTGTGGCCGGAACTTCAAAGAATTTCTTTTATCCAGTTTTATTAGATTAGGCTACACAATCTGATATCCGGTATACTCCATTTGCATACTCAGAAATATGATTGTTGAAGTGCTGCATTTCTTACCAGGTTTGTGGATGAGGTGTTAAACTTGCCCCTTGCTGGTATCGAGGCTGTACTGTCTAGTGATGATCTCCATGTTGCATCAGAGGATGCTATTTTTGATATGGTTCTTAAGTGGGCTCGGTTGCATTACCGGAATGTTGAAGAACGGCAAGCAGTCATCTCTTCACGTCTTGCTCACCTTATTCGTTTTCCTTACATGTCCTGTCGAAAGCTTAGGAAGGTTCTAAGCTGCAATGATTTTGATCCTCATCTGGCATCTAAGATAGTGCTTGAGGCTTTGTTTTATAAGTCTGAGACACCTTACAGGCAGCGCTTCCTTGCTGTAGAGAATGCTAATGCCACCTATCGTAAATTTGTGGAACGTTCCTACAAGTACAGGCCAGTGAAATTAGTGGAATTCGAACTACCCCATCCACAGTGTATTGTGTACCTCGATCTAAAGCGCGAAGAGTGTGCACGCTTGTTTCCAGCTGGTCGGGTGTACTCACAGGCTTTTCACCTGGGTGGGCAGGGCTTTTTCTTGTCTGCCCATTGCAACATGGACCAACAGAACTCCTTTCAGTGCTTGGGGCTGTTTTTAGGGATGCAAGAGAAGGGATCGGTTAGTTTTGCTGTTGACTATGAATTCTCAGTAAGGGAAAAGCCCAAGGAGGATTTTGTGAGTAAATACAAAGGTACTTACACTTTCACTGGAGGGAAGGCTGTTGGGTATAGGAACTTGCTTACTACACCCTGGACGACATTCATGGCCGATGACAGCATATATTTCATCAATTCTGTCCTCCATCTCCAAGCTGAGCTCACCATCAGGCAATGACTCCTTTCTGGGACTGGTTAGGAAGAGCGAAAAATGCCTTACATAACAACTTGTAGTTTAGATGACTAGCAGGCTTAGGTAACTTGTTGGAATCACAGACTGGGTAACGGACTAACAGTTGTCTCAAGTGATCCCTGTCAAGTTCTTTGTACACAGATCCTGGTCAGTTTGTACTCGTACTTATAACTGTTCAGCCCCAAAGAAATGAAAACGTAGGTTAGTGAAAAATGCATTTCTTAATTATTATTCTCTCTGTAAATGCGTTTTAGATTTACTCATTGCTTTTGATGGCTTCCAATTTAGAGTTAAGCGAGCTCTTACTGTTGCTCTCTTGAGGAAGAAGAAGCGACCTCGCCAGGTATCAGTGGTACTAAGTCAGTCCGCAAGAACATCATAGCTTACAAAAATGAAATCTTATTTGAGATACTATTCCCTCTACTATTTCTTGGAACGTAGAACAAATCAAACAGTATTTGGATCCTAGTGATTCGAACATCCGAATATAGGAGATGCTGTTTCAACCTTTTGGTGGAATTGGACAATGTGCTCCATTTGAAATCATCATTTGATATTTGGTATAGTCGCTTCTTTCTTCTTTAGTTATGAGCAGGTTCAGTATTATACATCCACAAAAGAGAAACTATCCCATCAAAATTATTAAAACTAACATTACGAATTATTAAAGTGCATGTAGTAGTACTTGTTCAAATGGAATATAAATATATAACTCACTGATTTATTAGATTCTTCATTCTGATTTAACGTGTAAAAGAAATGCAAAGAGGAGAAGATTATGTTCGTGTTGCATCCTCTTTTCAACTTCAAGTACACGTTTATGACACATTCAATCTTAAATATAGCTAAATGATAGAGGTAGCAACAGCTTTTTTCATGATCAGTGAATATTTCCTTTGTTAATTTGTCATTAAAGCTTACTAATGCTATGCTATCATATCCATTAATGTGGGTGCTTGAACAGCTCAAAGTTAAATTCTGTCCGTCTCCTCTACATAGTTAAAGAATTGCAAAGTAGCAACCACATTAATGGATCATTAGCTTAGTTTATATTAGGAAAATATTTGCTTTACTGCCGACCTTGGCATGAGGAACTAAGGTGGCTTGATTAAGCATTTGACATCAAGATTTATTTGCAGCCTATTATTAGGGCATCTAATTAAGCATCAGATGAATCTAGTTGTTCAGTCATGTCAACAAAGACGAGCTTTGAATAGTATCAATTTATGTGTCTGGCTTTGGTTTATGAATTGTACATTATATCACAAGAAAAGGGAGGAATAGCACTTTCTTGAATTGCTTTTGGAGGACGAAGCCAGTTCTTGTTATTTTTTTCTCCTTTGCTCAAGTTGAATGTTGAACGGAAAGCAACCTAGATTCTTTCTTTCTCCTTTTCTATTTTATTGATGTGGCTTCATGATCGATTTCAACTCTATTCTAAGAGTATAATGTTTCAAACCATTTTGGCATGCTTATTTCTGTATGAAACTAATTCATGGCTAGTTACATTTATTATTTATAAATTCTTTCTTGATAATAAGAAACAATACCACACATATGCCAGGGGTATGTGTGAAAATATCTTCTTCTTCTTCTTTTTCTTTTAAAAAAAAAAAAAAAATATGAAAATCTCTTAATAGGTCTGAATGTTTGAATGTCCGGCCTATAGTATATGGTAAATTCTAGGGTACAAATTATTCCCTGAGGGGCAATGGTCTGTATTATCATCATTCATCATAGTACAACAAATCAAAGAACCATAAGGAAAAGCAAGGATGGACGACACATTGAGACGGAGGGAGGAAGGGAGGGAGAGAGGGAGGGAAGGAGAGAGAAATAAAGAGTTAAACACCATGTTAAGTTATGAAATCGATATGGACGGACGCACTTGTTCATCTCTGGCTAGCTCATCTCGATCATCTTCCACCTCTATAGCTAGGTTAAGATAGATGTTAGGAGGCTAGGGCGACTCTGATGGCTTTATTTTCAGGCAAAGTTCGCAGTACATGCACAATTGCTGGGTAAATCCGGCAAGGCAAGGTCGGAACTCTACTCCGTTCGACAAGACAACAGTAGGGAGGTGGCACGACCTTGAGAGAACCGGTGATCGACTACTTTTCTCTCTTCAACAACTTAAACAAGGATGGTGTGTTTAGGGTTTATTTTTTGAGAAAATGACCATTTGCACATAAATAGGTTAAAAATTGACCATTCCAATGTTTATTGCTCAGATCAATGAATCTTGGGAGAATTACACAACTACCCTAGTAAATATAATTCAGTCATTTACCCTACCCTAACCAATACTAAAACTCTCTCTCTCTCTCTCTCTCTCTCTCTCTCTCTCTCTCTCTCTCTCTCTCTCTCTCTCTCTCTCTCTCTCTCTCTCTCTCTCTCTCTCTCTCTCTCTCTCTCAACCCTTCTTCACCGCCTTATACCCCCACGCGCCCACCGCCGACTCCAACCACAGCCCAAGCGCGGCCACATCTGCCACGTCCCCCGCGCCTTCTCCGCCGTAGCAAACTCCGGCGCTGATTCCCACCCCGTTATTCCCATCTCCATCACCCGCACCCCGGCGCTGATTCCCACCCAGGCATTCCCATCTCTGTCACCCGCACCCCGGCCCTCCCACCTCCACCACCGCCACGTCAGCCCTACTCCAACCTCCGCCGCGCTCTCTCCTGCGACGAGAAGATTCTCGAGTCCATCAAGGACCTCGTCACCGACGCCAACTTGATCTGAGGTCAGTGGTGCCGATCCGGTTAGATCTGGGTGGTCGTGTCGTTGGCCAAGGCTGTTGGGTCGACGCTGGTCTTGAAGAAACGGCGGAGCAGTCAACCTTCACTTCTTCCTTCTTCAGTCCGGGAAGGTCCGCCTTGAAGATGTGAGCCTCCGGAGTCTCCTTCCAGTCAATTCGGGTCTGTGCGAAGGCGGAGGTGTCACCGGCAGTGGAGGAACAGCCGATCAGAGAGCCCATGTTCTGGAAAGGATCCCAGATGTCGAGGGAAAATGGGTCGAAGACGTTGCTGCCTCAACCGTTGCCAAAGAGACTGAGAGCCATTGTCCATCGATGAAGGTTTTGAACTTTTGATTTGCTGGTTTTGTAGGTGAGTAATTGCCTCGAATGCTTTCTTATTGATGAGATTGAAGCTAGGGAGCGAAGTATATATAGAATGTCATTCAGTCTTCCTCTTGGATCTCTGTTGTGCAAGTTTTTTATGTTATTATCAAGTCATCAATGAAATCTTAGTACAGTATACTGTGGATGTTTTGTGATTAAAGTTTTGCAACTTGATGAACTCTGGTTCTGGATTACTGGGGGTCAATAATCGGATTACTGGGGGTCAGTAACCTGGTTACTGGGGGTCAGTAATCGATTACTGGAGGTCAGTAACCATGGTTACTGGGGGTCAGTAATTGATTACTGGGGGTCAGTAACATGGTTACTGGAAAATATGGAATCTGTAATCTGATTACTGGGGGTCAGTAATCGATTACTGGGGGTCAGTAACCTGATTACTGGGGGTCAGTAACATGGTTACTGGAAAATATGAAATCTGTAATCTGATTACTGGGGGTCAGTAACTTGATTACCGGAAATCTGTAATTTACAAATTGCTTACTGGGGGTCAGTAACCATCGTCCAATAACCTGATTAAAAATATATATATATCCGGCGAAAAAAAAAAATTGGTGACTGGAATCCGACGACTCCGGCGACCTGCCATGAGAGGCCGGAGGAGTTGGGTGACATTTCTGCAAAGTTTTTTTATTTTCCACTTTCTCAGCACATTATAATTCAAAAATCTGTTAGATAAGATAGAAGAACAAAATAGGAAGAAAAAAAAATTAAAATTGTATTAGGGTTGAAAAAGATTTGTTCAAATGGGCAATAGAGTTGTAATCTTATGTTCAATAGGGGAGAAAAATAAGATGGTCATTGGAATGGGTAATGAGGGGGCCAAATTAGTACTAAATGGGCATTTCCAATTATTTTTTTGGTTTTAAGGAAAATTAAACCATATTAATTACCAGGTAAGTTTTACGTAAATTATACCAAACCAGCACACCAGCTGATATATTACTCGATCATGAAAATGTAGGAGTCAGATATACAGTAATTCAAATTATAAGGACAATACTGATCACCGCAACTCAATGAATGTGCATGATCGAGCAAGACTCTATTATTGAAGATGTTCTTATTTACAATGTTCTTAGGTTGCGTTTGGGGGAGCTTATAAGCACGGAAGGATTTTCTGTTTGGTAACATAACATGTCACTAGTTTTTTGAAAAAAATAGGAGTCATTTTCAATAGAAAATGAGAAGCTGCTCCTACTAAATTTATTATTATAAGTCAACTTTTACTTAAAGTTGCATTTGGGGGAGCTTATAAACTCATCTGCTTATAAGTACGGAAAAGTTTTCTGTTTGGTAACACAACATGTCAGTAGTTTTTTAAAAAAATAGAGGTCATTTTTAATAGAAAATGAGAAACTGCTCATACCCACCTCATACTTATAAGTATAAGTCAACTTTTACTTAAAAGTTCAGATGCACCAACTTCACCCTAAAAGCCAAACCGTACCAAACTCACTGTTAGTAAGTGTTTTCTTCATGTGTTAAGGCCATCAAATCCAGGTAACTTAGTAACTAAAAATTAGAAGTAAAAACTTGAACCTAGCGTATTCAATGATTGATCCAAGTCATCCAACTGTCTTGTTTTCTAATTTTCTTATAAAAAATGAAAAATAATCAGTGCTGAGATTTCTGATGGATGGACAGGGAAGAGTAGAAAAGTAGTGATTCGACAGAAGGGAAATGAATTGTCAGGAAGAAATGGTTCATTTCCGTAGGCAGCCTTTTGGGTATGATTTGACAACCGATTTTCAGCAAAGTGACTCAGAATCTGATGTGATAACAAAATTTAAATATTTCCACATTCCCATTATATAACCGTTGGCTGTTGATGTGGTTCCCCCCACCCTCCTATTCTGTTTCCTAATTATTTTAGCTTTGGATATAATGTAGATGCCGTAACATTACTTAATTATTATATTTGCCTCTCACACACTGATTTTTCTTAATTTTCTTGTTATCAGATACATATAATTACTCCCTGGTACGTGCCTCCTCAAATCAAATATCTATCGGTTGAACTATAACTAGCAAAGACACCATTTAGTTCACGATAAGTATGCATGATTGGGTGTAAAAAACCAAATAAGACTTACAATTGTCAATAATGATCCCCCATCCACTGTATATATGCTGCAAGGCCTTCACCAAGAGTCACTGATCTCTGTCTATATATATATATTTAGTTGATGAATTTAATTGCCACGAAGTGCTAATAATCCCCTACGTACATAATTCTGTGCTTGTCTATTTTATCAAATTTAAATTATAAAGATTATTCTTAATCGTAAATATGAATGAAAATATGCAAGATTAAAGTATATATACAAATATACTGTAGAGGAAATCAGGTGAACTTGCAAAAGTTAGTATTAAAGTAGAACGAGAAAAGGCTACTATGGTTCTGTCAAAATGAACCCTAGATAGGAAAACATGGATATGTATATGCGGAAGTATCTATTTAGGGTTCAATCATTGAGCATTTTTAATTTCTTTTCTTTTTATTGTAACAGTTTGAAAGTACAAGAACATTTAGCAACATCGTATCTCTCTTTCTCAAGAAACAGTAGAAGGTGATCAATTTTCTGGAATACTTGTATGTACAATTTCAAGCACAGTGTGATCGAGGACAATGAAAACCTATTATATATGTCAAAGAACTATATATAAGAAAGTTTTTACAATATAAATCAAAGATCAATAGTGATGAGGCTAATTAGAACATTAAAGACATGATAAATTCTTTTTATGATTAAGAATCTCATGATAATATTTACGATGCATTTGTACAATGAAACAAAAGCCTACTATATTAATCTAGTAAGTAATTAATGCAAATGAGAATATCTGAAATTATGATGGACTTTCCATAATACAAGGGATTGGTACAAGTGTAGTGCAAAACATGCAACATATATCAAAGGAAGAAAGAATATGAATTACCTTTCAACTTTTTGTATAATTTACTTGTAAATATATAAAAATGTCTAGTTATTTAATATCTTAAATGTTTAAGTCTGCTCTCTTCTTTTAGCTTATATAAAGCCCCCTTCCTCCCTTTGCAGATTCATGACATGTTTGGTTGAGGTGGCACACAAAACCCATATCACACTCTTGACCTCCTTTGCCTGTAGCTCTCTCTCTCTCCCTCTCTCTCTCTCTCTCAGCTAGGGTTACCGTGAGATGAGGGAAATCTTCCGAAGTTTATTCATGTGAAAGTTAATTTGTGCAGATCTGTGCAGGCATATATGATTGAGTTCCTTGAATTTCATGGATCGTTTGCTTCTCTCCGTTTGCTGGTAATGAGTATTAGTGGTACTGAAGGAAGGGAGCTTTGTTCGGTCCACTCATGGGTGGCGGTAGGATTTCAATTAGCTGCCGACTCATTCATCCAAATACTGGGTTATTAGATCGATCAAGACAGACCCAGTAAATGTGTGAATGATGCGGGAGACAAATTGGATCTTAAGCTTCCTGTACTTGGACTGAAGGGAGCTCCCTTATCTAATAAGCCATTATTCATTTACTGTATATGTATATTTTATAGTACTGAAGCTGGTCATCACCAGGCGATAACCCTGAACTTATCCAGATATTTAAGTATGCTTATTAGCCCAAATCTTGATTATTAGCTTACATTTTGTTGTGTTTATCTATCTTGTCGGGTAACCTAGCTAGAAAGGGAGCTATATATAGATTACAACATGATCTCACATATAGTAATTAATAGTTAAGTTTGATTGGTGTTTCTTAGTATCCATCTATTTGCTAGCTTAGCTTTTGAGCTTAAAGTAATCACTGCTTGCTGGTTCAAGTAGCTAGGGTTAAGCTGAAAACTGTTTTCCTTATTGTTTCATATATACCTGAAATCGAGCAAATCGATCGGGGATTCTTTTTGCGGGGTGTGTATATATGTATATGCGTAATGAATTCTTTTTGCTGTTAGCTAGGGTTTGTGAAGTTGCTGATGAACACATAGACATGAGGAAGAAGAAGAAGAAGAAGCAGCAGCAGCAGCAGCCACGCTCACACGCTTTACAACATTAGCTTCTTGGTTCTTGCTTTCCAACCGCAACAAGTTCCTAGACATGTCTCCCTGAGGCTTTGTTCAATTACCAAAGTGTCCTCCTATATGAATCAACCAAATATGAAACAACCAAATTGAGCTAGAAAATCGTTTGTATTATTGTACGTACAAATAAATGTTGATTTGACTGGTGTTTGTTTTGATATGCCTGTAGTTCTTGAACTTTCAATGCAAAGTGTGGAAAAAATGTAATCTGCAAAAGGAGCAGGGTTAATGCATATATATAGATATTTAAATTAACTTCAACCTAGTGGTTCTTATTCTATTTCCATGCCAATATTTGTAAAGTTAAATATATAATATGTATTCATATATATACTGGCTATTGATAAACAAAATTAAGGTGCCTCAGTCGGATTGTGGTTCTCGTCTTTCTTTTTATAATTTGCACTGCTAATAGTTTAATTGAGTATGCAAATAAAAGTTTCTGAAAATGCTTCCATGCATATGCTGCAATCTTAAATTCTCAAGAGACCATAGTTTTCTAATCGATGAGTTAATTTCCTTTTTCCCCTTTCGATCTTCTTGTAAATGGTCAGTTAATCTGTGTAATAAGGTTGGATTTTTCAAGCTATGGCTAGTGCTTCCAACCAAGTCCAACCAAGTCGTAGCCACGAAGTGACAGGTGCGTCATCACTTGCTCAGTTACACTTAGCTTCCCGAAAACGAATCTCTCTGAATAGAAAATGTACTTGCAAGTTCCAACCACAGATGATGTTTCTGTTTTCCACCATTACAAGACAGATCGATCGATGCATGTGTTTTTAACCATGGGTTTACCTCCTCAGAATCTCATCCTTGTTTCCTTTGCCTCTCTGAGCAAACAAACACTATTACCAGAAATGGATTCAGCCTTTTACCTCTCCATCTTTTTTCCCAACTTTGTTCAATCCAACGGTTCTTTCTCGTGCTTTTGATGAATCACTGCACCATCTTTAACAAACATGAGTGCTATTGTTTTTTGTCTGCATTCTTCTGCAAATATTTGGTGAATCAATTGTGGGGAATTTTCCACGCGTTGATTTCCTACTGATGAACACACAGACGTATTCTCCAGGGGTTTAAATTTCGTGCTTATTAAACTCCCAAATGTATGTTAAATTAAGCACACTTGATATCTTGTCTTTATTCTCTGGGTCCTGGATGTTCCAGTCCATTTGGAAAAGGGTTAATGCTGATGATCATCATTCAACTGATCTCATTCATATCTTAATCACAATTAGTTTTCTTTCCCCCCATAGCAGCATCTCAATCTTTCATATTTGAACTAAAATCTCTTTAGAAAGCAATGAGAGATCGATGTATAGTGATCGATGCTCCTGTCTTTTGTGAATTATATGATGGGACTAGTCAGTAGGAAATAATATGATGGTTTTGATTATACTGAGAGTATGAAACTCAGAATTCATTCTCTAAACAGATAATAGATACACATGCACATATGCAACTCAGAATTCATAACAGATAATAGATACACATGCATGCAACTCAAAATTCATTCTCTAAATCGATCAGAATCATGCAAAAACTATTAATAAATTAACTACAACTAATTAACCCTATAGGTTTGTGACCTTGATTAAATTTGGAGTCAAAGAAGATTAACTCATCGAGATTACGTACTTAGTATTTGGTAATTTGTATTGAACTAATACTAATTAAACTACTAATTATTCTGAGCATTAGCTAGTAGTCATTCACACAATTGTATATTTGTAACTAGAAGCTGCCGCTGTATTGAAATGTAAAGTATAGGATAGGAGTGGCAAATCATTATGGGGCCTGCAGAGGGAATCTAGAGTCAGCATCAGCTTTTCAATTACTTTTTTTTTTTGAATCTATACGGTATCTTTAAAGATTTTCTAGAAACAGAGACTAATCCGCGCCGAGAAATCATGTCAAAATACTTCCTCCCTCCTGACCACCAAGAATAAACTGAGATTTAAACTTCAATTAGCGTCGGCGGGATTCGAACTGAGGTATGATGGATTCTTACACAAAAACTCTTACCAACTCGACCACATGTGGTGGTTAGCTTTTCAATTACTTAAGAATACTTATAAAAACAGATTAGGATTTAATTATAATTAATTAATTAGAATCTGGATGTTGTTAATTAACACTTTAGAATTCTTGTGATTACTCTCCAAAGCTAGCTGGAGAGCAGTCAGAGACTCAGAGCACAAAGCTCTAGCTTGTTGCATTGCGATCGCTTGAGAATTTATGTCGTTTGAGAACATTGATTGGTACGACATGGAAATGGAAAATACGACTGGGGAAACAATCAACTTTGAACCCAGCAGAAGGTCACGTATAAGCTATGCAGCACGGACACGTTCTTGCACTGGCGTTTCGCGTGTTAGATACGTATCGGACACGGACACGCCTAAATATGTCCAAATACGGTAGGACACGCGAACTGCAATTCGGACACGTCTTGGACACGCGAGATGGGGTTGGACACGCGGGGTGGGAGAGCAGAGGGAGGAGGAGAGGCGAGCCGAGGTGGAGGACGCGGCGAGCAGTTGGGATCTGGGGAGGATCTGGGATCTGGGTTCTGGGTCCAGTGAGGGGAGAGAGAAAGAGAGGAAGAGAAAGAGGAAGGAGGTCAGGAAGGAGGTCAACAGAGAGGAAGAGAGGAAGGAGGTCAAGGAGAGAGAAAGAGAAAGAGAAAGAAGAAAAAGAGAGGAGCGGGCTGGGGAGAAAATATATATATATATATATTAAAAATAATATTTAATTAACGTGTCCACCACGTGTCCGTGTCTGAGAAAATTTCATTTTCTCGTATCCACGTCCGTTTTGGACACTCGTGTCCGTGTCCGTGTTTCATAGCGTATAAGGTAAATTACAAACAACAAATAAGACAAATGAGACCAAGAATAATCCTAAAGACTAACGCTAGTTTAATTAGAAGAGAAGATAAGGTCCTCTAATTTTTCGAGTTGAAATTAGTGAGAAGCTCTGGCATGGGAGCAGAAGCGTTGGAGATATTTGAGGTTGGCCCTTGTGAAGATGCTTACACAATGGGCTACCTGATAGGGCAGAGATTTTCAAACAAGATAAAGAGCAGGTTGGCCAGAGACCTCATTCTTCAAGACCAGCTTCTCCCATTTGCTCAGACCCCAGAGTCACAGCCGCTCATTCAGTCTCTTACTGAAAATCACCGGAGCAAGTTTCTGAGGTACTGGGACGAGCTCGTAGGGACTGCAGAGGGAAGTGGTGTGCCAGTTCTTGAAGTAATGGTCTATTAAGAAGTTTCGTTTTCAATTACGCGACTAATTGCATTGATGTACGTTATAATCACATTGAAGTTGTCTGGTTATGTGTAGATTATGCTGATCAACTTTAGGAAGGAGATTCTTCCATTTCTTCAAAAGACGGTGATGAATCCTGATATTGATACCCCAGATGACTGCTCTGATGTTCTTGTTGCTAGTGATTCCATGGCAATGGTGGCTCACAATGAGGATGCAAATGTTGCTCTGGTTGGCCACACGTATGCTCTCTTTCACATTCAATATGCCAAGTAAAAGCTAGCAATTCATATGTTTTCAAATGTTGCAGCAACTAAGTAACATGGTAATGACTATTGACTAATGACTGGTCTCGCAGCTATTTGATAAAGGGAACTCTGACGAATGGGTTATCATTCATTGCTTATACATATGCTGGAGAGCTCCCTAGCTGTGCATTTGGCCTTAACAGTCATGGCCTGGTAAGGTTACCCTTTAACAATGCAGCTTATCTGGTTGACACAGTGAACTAAGTGACGGAACAAAATGTTCCATACTTCAC
This sequence comes from Potentilla sterilis, assembly GCA_963682095.1. Lineage (NCBI taxonomy): Eukaryota > Viridiplantae > Streptophyta > Magnoliopsida > Rosales > Rosaceae > Potentilla > Potentilla sterilis. The sequence goes on along the minus strand of OY821760.1, from coordinate 41,647,889 downwards.
ACAAAATTAATTGTATGTGCTGAGAATAGGGTTCTCCAATGCATAACTTACAGGCGTTTACGTTGAATTCGGTACCCCCATCTGAAAGTGAGATTGTTGCTGGAGGCATTGGGCGGAACTTCATCTCACGAGACCTGCTTGAAGCAAAGAGCATTAATGATGCATTATTTGTAAGACCTAGTAATCTAAGCTCTTTAAATAGCTATATATTTGGCCAACAGTCAGTGGTGTTATTACTTAATAGCATGGATTGCACCTGCAGAGAATTGAATCAGCAGGCGTTTCTACAGGACATAGTTACAATCTGATTGAGACGAGGGAACGAAGAATTATAAATGTAGAGACTGCATCAAAGAACCGGGTTTCAGTTTATGAGGTTGGAGAAACACCATTTTTCCATGCAAACATGTATCTCCATCTCAAGGTTAATCAGGTAAGTAAAACTGCATATCTAGACAGGAGTTTATAGAATGGATGAAGCTACATGTGAAGAGCACACGCCATACTACAGACTAAACTGTTGACCAAGTATGATCATATATTATCCAAGATTTTGATTCAAAGTCGGACAACAATAAAATGTTTAAGAATATATGACAATGCAGTAGATCCAACACACAAAAGTCATCGACTAGTCTCAAATTGATGGATCTAATAATGGTGATAAGAAACTCAATTTCTTCAATTTTCACAAAGCTAAAATCACGGGTCTTTGTGAAGGTACAAGATGAGAATTCATTAACAAGGCAAAGGAAAGCAACTACGCTACCTAAAGGCTCCAAAGATGATGTCCTGTCACTTCTAGGAGATACAGACGAGCCAACATATCCCATCTACATGACAGGTACTTATTAGAACACAAAACAATTTGAAAGTTTTTCACTCTGATATATTCCTATTATTCCTCATTAAACTGCTTGCCTTGTTTCCAGGTCCAACGCTGTACACTCTGTGCACCGCAGTAATAGACCTCGACGAACAAACATTATCAATTCTTGAAGGAAACCCGAAAAAAGGAGAAATCTCTCACATCTTCTCTACAATTTCTGAAGATTTCAAGATGCCATTACAAAAGCTCAAAGTCTAGCTGCATTTCAAAGGGTGTAGCAAGCATGTGGAGCTCCTATGCAGGTTCATAGAGGCCTAAAACGTGCCCATCAAGACAGCGCATTGCCGCAACCTGGACACAAATTTTGTTACATAAAGTTTTGACAATTCAAAGAATAACCCATGCCATAACTGTTATTAAGAACTTAAGTCATCACCACCTTGCCATGTATTTCATATTTGATAGGACCATCCAATTCAGCTCCTAATGCCATTAGTTTCGTCGCTGTTTGGCTAATGTCTGTCACTGTGAACGACAGAAGCGAAGAGTGTCCCTTCTGCATTACATGGTCACTGTGAAACAGGATTAGCAGCAATACCCTCCAATGCTTACGTTGAAAAAACACAAAGGCAAATGTAGTGTAAAGTTGGTTGAGGCATATAATCAAACAGGTGGAGTGCATAAAGTAAAAGAGTAATACTTGGCGGATTGCATGAGGCCGAGTTTGAGTGGACCGGAATAAAGCTCGGCCCAGCGGAGAGTGCAGACGTGGACGGTGAAGTCCAAGCCTTCCGAGTAGAACCGAGCAGCTTTGGGAACGTCCTTGTGCAGCTGTACTATCCACCTAAACGACGCCGCTGCCATCTCTCTCCCTCTCACGCTCTCTCGCTCTCTCTAAAGGTGTAGAAATAATAACAAACTACAAAAAAGTACATGACAATAATTTGTTTAACAAATAAATCACATACATATTTAATTGAACAAATTAGGACAAAAATTTACAAATAAATACCATGTGCATAACAAGCTGCCACATGTTATTAACTAATTTACTCTTTTGTCCTTAATATTTACAAGCATGTATTTAGTCCTAATTGCTGCTATTGTCTATTACAAAACTAGCTGCTACTGTCTATTATAAATCTAGCTGCTACTGTCTATTGCAAAACTAGCTGCTACTGTCGACTAGGAAACTAACTGCTACTGTCGACTTGAAAGACACCTGCTACTGTCGACTTGGAATGTACCTGCTACTGTCGAGCATGAAAGTAGCTGCTACTGTCGATTTGAAATGTGCTACTGTTGGCTGGGAAGGTCCCTGCTACTGTCGATTATGTATCTAACTGCTACTGTGGGAAGGCACTTGCTACTATTGACTATAAATCTAGCTGCTACTGTCGAGCATGAAAGTAGCTGCTACTGTCGATTTGAAAGGTGTTACTGTTGGCTGGGAAGGTCCCTGCTACTGTCGATTATGTATCTAACTGCTACTGTGGGAAGGCACTTGCTACTATTGACTATAAATCTAGCTGCTACTGTCGACTGAGATACTAACTGCTACTGTGGTTTTTGGTGAGCAAAATTCGAAATTTCAAAATTTCTCAAAACATATGCAATATGGTACTTAAATGAAAGCCCATGACATAAGGAACAACTTTATATATTGGCTCACCTCCAAATTGCTGTTGGTTTAGCCGGAAAATTTAAATTTGCTTGAAAAAAACTTAAAAAATGAGAAGAGAGAAACTTGTTAGATCTGGGTGGCAGTTGGTAATTTTCACGAAAATAAGGGTATTTTAGATATTTTTACATTAATTATTTAATCAATTTTGGTCCACTTATTTTTTGGGCTTGGACTTATGTCCTAATTTGTATAAGAAATATGGAAAGTGAGTTTTTAGTTAATTCAAATGTGGTTGGTACTACTAAGTAATTCTCTATAGAAATAAAGAGTGATTTCTCCTTTAAAAAAAAAAACAAAAAAAACATCTATATAATTACTTTAGCAACTCAATTGGGCAAATTTTAATGTCTCTCAAATTTGATATATAGTTTAATATGTTTTAATTTCATGCTAAAAGTTATGCTTAAATAAAATAAATGATTTGAGACCCTTTTTTTTTTTCATTGACATCAAATTTAACTAATATACGTTAAAAATGAAACTGCAACTTACGAACAGTGCATTACGAGATACATTACCACATCAAGATGCAAAATATATATTCTTTTTCATTTTTTTTTTCATGGAATGTAGCACCAATTTATTCATATGCAATTTTAGAAATAAAATGTAGACCAAAATTGCACTCTAAGTTATACATTCAGGTTTTTGATTCTGCTGATAGAGATGATCTCAGTAGTGCGGCATTTTAGGTTTGCATGTTGATGGCCAAAGCTGAATGGATTTACGGTATCTTAACTCATTATACACAATATGCATGTGCTATCACAAAAAACCATGAAGGCATGAACCATGACTAAAACTAAAATTAGGAAATAGGAAGTCCACCTTTAAACAGTAATTATGTTTTAGTTTGGGAGCTGAAATTTACACTTTTCATTTTACAATCCACGCTCTAACTTTTGTTAAAGCTTTTATAATGAGACAAACACATGTTATTAAAAGACAAAATTAAAGTTACTTAAAAGAGAAAATAGGAGTGTAGATTGTAAATTGAGGAGTGCAAATTTCAGTTCCTATTATTTCATTCAGGTAAGCTATTCTTATTTTACTGAAACTTTTTTGTTTTTTAACAATCTTAATCTAATTTACTTAAGACAATGCCATCCGCAATAATGTGGCAGATTCCAAAATGATCTATCAGAAGCTTTCAAGTTTAAGGAGGTACATAAAAACAAAGAAACAAAGAACAGTAGACCTCCATTAAGAGAAATAAGAATGAATTTAGTTACAATATTTAGAATCCTTTACTTTTCCATTATAGAGTTGAGGATATGAATGTGACGAAACATAAATCCACTTTAAGGTTATCACAAATATACGTGGAACCTGAATTTTCATGTACATCCCAGAAATCATAACCCAAAATTGTTGCTCTTCAACTTCTTGTGATTTCTGTAGGCTTTGTAGCCATACATTACACTAATATACAGATTACAGCTTCTCTGTGATTTACATTTTCAGAACCATGTTGACATCCACAATAAGCAACAATCGCCAACCAGCAGGCACCTTTCAGAGTTGTGTTGATGCTTAAAGCTTCGGCAAAGCTTAAGAGGTACTTTTGAAAGCTTTTGTTCGTGTTGACCGTTGTCCTTTAGACCTTGCTTCAAGAAGCTTTGCCTTCAAGGAATTTTCCTTTTTCCGCATAGGCAACTTGGAAGAAGACTCAGATATGTCAAGAGCTGGTGAGGTCAGTCTTGCCATCCATTGCCGTACTGGACTTGCCTGATTCCTCCATCCAGTATTACTGCAAGAAGCCTCATTCAAATTATTTTCAGGAAGTACATGCCCACCATCTGATATCAAAAGTTGATTCCTGATATGGTTTTCAGCCATGTAATTCGGATTAGTACCATGTCTTTCATCTTGTTTATTTCCCTTTCCGTAGGTTTCATCTTCTGTGGCTTCACAGTGTTCAGATTTTTGAGACATGCTCATTTCAGTCTGCTTTACTTCTTCAATTTTCCCCGGCTCTGAATTTACCACTTGGGATTTCTTATTTTCACTACACGACAAGGCCCAAGCCATCTGTTCTTCAAACTTAACTTGCAAGCTAGACGGAGTGCGGCTTCTTACTCTTTCAGAAGAGGCAACTTTTTTCTTTGAGTGATCTGATTTCACCTTTTCATCAATACCATTCTCTACTGCTTCATCCGCTTGCAATTTGAATTCACTGTTGCTGGGTTTATTGAGCTCGAAACAATGCGAGTCACTGCCTAAAGAATCTTCTTCATCACCTGCATCTTGAGGTGCACTGACAACCTCGTTAAGCGGAACAGATTCCAGTGAATTATTTTGGTGATCCCTTGGCAACAGACTGCCAGTATTCTTAGGAGTGGTATTCATACGTTTCGCTCGAAGGAAAGTCTCTATTTCAAGGCTTAGTTTGTCCACTATTGAGTTCTTTTCGGGAAGACCACGTTCGGTTTGTCCTAGCTGCATCTGCATCCGCTCATCCAACCATGATTCAGATACATGGAGAATCAATCGATCACGGTCAGAGCTCCCAGTCCAATCCTTGTCAGAATTCTGTTTCAAAAAATGCACCTCTTGTTCATAGTCTTTTATGCCTTTTGCAAACTCATCACACAGGTCTTCTAACAACTTCCTCGATTTCTTCTCACTTTCAAGCTCTCTCAGGGAATTGGAAAGAGAAGATTTCACCTCCGAGAGGTCTCGTGCCAACTTCCTGTGTAGGCTTTCTGATCGTTTTCTTAACCTTCTCTCATCTTCTAGTTCATCCCTCACAGACTGAACTGCAGCATGAATCCGATCTTGTTCTTTGCTCTTCCTAACTAGTTTATCTTCTCCAATTTGCTTCATCAAATCATCTAGCTCATGTCTATCTGCTTGTCGTACACGAACCAAATCTTTGATCTTGACACGGGCATGATCTAACTCTGCTTTCAGTGCTTTTATCAGTGCTACATTGGATGTATGCTGTTCCTCCAAACTCCAAATCCGGTTCAAGACTTTCAGCAGTTCTGTTGATGTTTTAAGATTATAATGTGGCTCGCCAATCCTTCCATTAAAGTCTAAAGAACTGGTGGGAGTAACTGCAGGGTTATAAGGAGCGACCTGAAAATTAAGAGAGGCAACAAACCATGCAAAAGGTTTAAAGCATGGAAAGATATCTTATAGATTGAGGCACAGAACTTAAGACTACAATTTAATTAGGTAAGCATATGCTTCACATATAGTACAAAGTTTAAAGACAAGTGATAGATAGAAGACACATCTAATGCAATTTGGAAATAATTTGAAAACTATGTCACGGAACGCTCATCATAACCGTGAATGACTACATTACAATGCTACGCCATGATTACAGCTTGTGCTCACAAAATATTGTATATCCCAAGTGATATAAGACTAGGGTCAGCAGGATTTAATATATCAGTAGCTGCAAACTCCTTCAACATAGCATACAAGGGTACAGATTAGTCAATTTGGTCACAGGCCTAATCTGATTGTGTTAGTCAAGACTTGCACTATCATACTGAGCCTTATTCTTACACACATACAACTCCATAAACTGTATCAATTTGAAGAACAAATAAATTTGTGTTCTAGTGTAATCACCTTTACTTCTGATCTCAAATTGAAACAAAGGACAAAAAGCTGTGGACCATGTGGAAACAGATGCTTACCTCCATAGAACTACCATAGCTTGCAGGAGATACAGGTTGTAAAAGGTGATTGTTCCTTCCAATTGATCGGTGATGTTGCATCAATGATGCAGCAATATGCCTCGTCAAACTGCTTGCACTTGCTGGCTGCATAGGAAGAAGAAAAAAATCAATTCCAGAGGACAGAAATGTAATACTATTATCTTCCCTACATATCGTAGCCAAGAATAAAAGCAAAGACAATGGGGTTCCAACCTCCAGAATACAAAATTACAATGCAGAGGTCAATGAAATTATTTGATAACTAATGATAAGACATAGTTTAATACAATACCACAGTTCAGTGGACACCTCTTAAATTCTAATTGTGATATGATCAATACCTAGAAAGTTCATACTTCCTTATATAAAGTCTAGCTAAATGATTGTGCTTGTTAAAAAATGAAAGTGGCACAATAGCTCCAGACAAGCTATATTTATCAAGTTCAAAATTGGTGTTGAAAGTAATTAGCAGGGCAAGGCAAACCGTAAAGTCTAACTTCTCTGAGTTTATGATATCTCATAAGAATGACCTCTCTGAAAATCAGATGAGGAAAACAAATGAAAATACATGAGTAAAAATGGTTAACTATAAATGAGAAAAGCTACAACTTAGAGCTGAAGAATGCTTCTTTAGTTCTTTTATTAGAATGTTGGAATAATTAAAGGAAGAATTAGTATTAAATGTATACATTGACCAACTACATATCCTGAAACACTGAAAGCTCCATAAATCTCCAAACAGAGAAGCAGAAAAAAGAAACAGTATGTACCAATCAACATAACATGATTGATTCACATGATCTTGCATCTTTAACATATGTAGAGCAAAGAAAAATAAAATATAAAAAGAAAAGAACAAACTGAAAGAGACCCAACATAAAATTGCAGAAACCCAACAAGGGAAAAATCCATCAACACCTAAATATCACCAAAACATGGGCAGAAACAGTACCTGGTCAGGAGAACTGGGACAATTATCAGCCAAAAAGTTAGAAAGGTCAAGAGTGCCCTTGTCCTTGGTGAGCTGGCGGTGGTGGAGATGAAGGTGGTGGCGCTGCTGCCTAGGCGGTGGAGGAGGAGCACGACCATTGGTGTGATTGCTTCTGTGCATCTTTGAGAGTGGGAAGTAGTTCTGAAACTCCCAGAGAGCAGCTCCAAGCTTTCTAGCTGAAACACAAGTGTGATTAGTAGAAGTAGTAAAGAGAGCGTCTTTAATGGTGAGTTGTTGTTGTTCCTGGCCAAAAGGGTTGAGACTCCATGAGGACAACACTGGAGTAGTTGGGCCACCTCTGCTGCTTTTTCTAATCAATACCCTCCACCTCCTTGCCAAATTTTCCTCCTTTTCTGCTTCCTCTCCCCCACTTTCTCCTCCTCCTTTCATCTCGCTTTCTCTCTCTAGGCTAGTTTTTCCCTTCCTTGCCCAAACGGGTGTTTCTCTCTCATCTTTTCCTCATTAAAGATTTATTCTTTTTGGGCAAACACTGCAGCTGCAGTACAGTAGTGAGGTTTATAAAATATGATCAGATCTCCCTGCTGTGTGTAGTTTTTTTGTGTGTGTTCTTTCTTTCTTTTCCAGCCAAAAAATACAGTAGATCTATCTGGTGCATTTAGTATAGTCACCCTCCAAATTAAAGTTTGATTGAGATTGTACGGATCACATCGATTAATTGTCTTGGAGACTAAGACTTTGACGGTGGTTTTCATCGCATTTTGATACTATCACTTCCGTTACATACTCGGTGGAGCTAATTTTACAGCTGATCATCCAAAATGTTACTCCAGTGGCACCTCAAATTGTGTGTGCATTAGTTCTCCTATATATTTCATATTAGTGAATAAATTATCAAGAACAGACAAATAAAATCAAAGACTAAATTCTGCTTACTACCATGTAGTTTTGGAGTTTCATCAATTTAGTCTTTAAATTTCTAATTTAATTAAAAAAATCCTCGTACTTTCCAATTTCATCAAATCGATCTAATCTATTATCAATCCATCAAGTATCTCTGTGAACTTGCTAACCTGTTAAGTGCAGATTTGACAGATCAACTTGTGAGACATACTCACAGAGAAACTTCCCAAAATACCCCATCAATTGTGTATTTAATGACATATAAACTTGACAGATTGGTAACAAAATGGATCGATTTGATGAAATTAGAAAGTACGAAGACTTTTTTGATTAAATTAGAATTTTAATAAAAAAGTATAGGGTAGTAAGCATAATTTAGTCCTAAAATCAAATAATAATAGAAAATGGGTGTTGTTAAATGTACCCGGCAAATATCTAAGTAGATCATGCAATACAATTTTTTGTCTTCAATTTCAATTTTTATCCCCTGACAATTCAAAAACTGTCAAATGTTTTTGGCAGATCCAGCGATCCTCCTTTCCTCTAAGGTCTCAATCAGGTATTGGTGCTGATAAATTACAAGTTTTAATTGCCATGATTTCAAGATTATAAACAAGTTTATTGATTATATATAGAATTATTCAAACAACAGGCTTTGTTAGCCAAAAGGCATGTGATAATACGTTTTAACCCTTTCACTATATATTATATTAATATAAATTTTAATAAACAAAAGACAAAACAATAATTAGCAAAATAATATATAAAAAATTTCTGATGAATTTCTTCCTGAAATCTCTCAGTACAACTTCCCACAAAAAGAGAGGCCACATACAAAAAATACCACAGCCTCTCTCTCTCTCTCTCTCGACCTAGGGTTAAGGTTAGGGTTTTGAAAATAGCTGTTTGGTGCGATTCATATGGCGGCAGGGACGACGTCGGTAGCCTCCATGACTGCAAATCTGGCGTCCAAACTCTCTCTTGGTACCGAAGAGGAGCTGGTGGACCTGGGGGATCTTCGGAGCCCGGAAAACGGGTACGTTGTTTCCCATTTCTTTTTGGTTGGGTGTCTCAACACTTGCAAAGCTATAGGTTTTGATTCTTTCCGCAGCGCTGTGCAGTCCATGTGGAAGACTTCGTCTCCGGTGGAGGTCACGGCACGGGGAGACAAGTATCTTTTCACGTTCAATAATGAACGTGATCTGTTGAGGATTAAGAAGGGTGGTCCGTGGTGCGTCCAGAGGGCGATGATGATTATCAATGATTATGATGGCTTTTCCGACATCATGAAGGTTCCGCTCGATTTCATCTGGATCTGGGTGGTCATTTCAGAGCTTCCGCCGGCGCTCCTTTCGGTGGCCACCGTTCGGCTTGTTGGGGAAACGATTGGCTCGGTTCTCCAGATTGACCATGCAACCCTGAGTCGCGGTACTGCTAGGGTTTGCCTATTCCTCCCGATCAATGCCCCGGTGAAGATCGAACGCCGACTTAGGGTTTCTCCCTCCGATGTTATCACGGTAGAGTTCAAGTATGAGAGGCTTCTGGGCCGCTGTCGCATCTGCTGCCGGATTGACCATGTCGGGCAGGCTTGCCCTAGCGAGGGCTCACAGGAGGAAGTAGTGCTGCCTACTCAAAGGGTTGTACAACCAGGGATGATTTTTAGGGTTAACTCAGCCCATGTATGACTATCTCTTCCTCTCCTTCACTTTTATCCCTTTCGGGGTTATTTCCGAAGGAGAAACGCTAGGTATAGATCGGTGCAGTATCAGAATTCTCCTCTCTCTCAAAGGTAACCGGAGTTCGTCGGGTTCAGGACGAGGAGGTTTCAGTTCAGGACAAGCGCACCAAGCACTGCTTGGAGATCATACCTTTGGAGTTGGGACCGGGTGACCTAGGCTTCATGGTGGGGAATGATGGGGCTATTGACTTTGCCCGCAAATCCCCGAAGAAACGGGGACGCCCTAGGGGGAGCAAGAATAAGAAGAGGGTAACACATATGAACTTCGACTTGTTGGCGTCTCCATCTGGGACTGCAGGGATGTCGGTTAGCCTTGAATATGATTCTGTAGGTGGGGGTCTGCTAGACTCGGGCTCGGCCCCAGAGATTGGCAACGGGACCGATGCGGTGTGAGGTGGTGCAACCTTGCACCAGGATCCCATTATGAGCGGAGGGAGAGCAGCTCTACCTCTTCCTGAAAGGTACACCATGTGGTCTTGGGCCTGATGGTTTTGGTGGAGTCCTCTCTTCTATTACGATGGTTACTTGCTTTCTAAGTTTCTTGTCCGTTTGTTTTGGACGTATTTTGCTTCTTTCGAACCATAGTTTCGGTTATTTCGTTTTCGTTGTTTTTCCTTAGAACTCTTTAGTTTGTAGTGGAGTTTCGACTCCTGCTTGACCAGACACAATTCGGTCGTATGGCTTATGCCAATGAAGTTATTCATTCTCCTAAAAAAAAAAACTGTACAATTTCTCACTCTCACGATTTTCTCCAGATTCCACGTTTTTTTCCAACACCCATATTTTTCTCTAATATATATTTTTATTATTTTTTATTAATTACACACACATAGTGTGTGTGTTTTGTTTCTAGTTTTCATATATTGAAACATTGAGGTAAAGCAAACAGACATATAGTTCCTTGTTATTCTTTTACCAATAGCAAAGCAATAACTATTCTCCTAAAAAAAAAACTGTACAATTTCTCACTCTCACGATTTTCTCCAGATTCCACGTTTTTTTCCAACACCCATATTTTTCTCTAATATATATTTTTATTATTTTTTATTAATTACACACACATAGTGTGTGTGTTTTGTTTCTAGTTTTCATATATTGAAACATTGAGGTAAAGCAAACGGACATATAGTTCTCCTAAAAAAAAAAACTGTACAATTTCTCACTCTCACGATTTTCTCCAGATTCCACGTTTTTTTCCAACACCCATATTTTTCTCTAATATATATTTTTATTATTTTTTATTAATTACACACACATAGTGTGTGTGTTTTGTTTCTAGTTTTCATATATTGAAACATTGAGGTAAAGCAAACGGACATATAGTTCTCCTAAAAAAAAAACTGTACAATTTCTCACTCTCACGATTTTCTCCAGATTCCACGTTTTTTTCCAACACCCATATTTTTCTCTAATATATATTTTTATTATTTTTTATTAATTACACACACATAGTGTGTGTGTTTTGTTTCTAGTTTTCATATATTGAAACATTGAGGTAAAGCAAACGGACATATAGTTCTCCTAAAAAAAAAAACTGTACAATTTCTCACTCTCACGATTTTCTCCAGATTCCACGTTTTTTTCCAACACCCATATTTTTCTCTAATATATATTTTTATTATTTTTTATTAATTACACACACATAGTGTGTGTGTTTTGTTTCTAGTTTTCATATATTGAAACATTGAGGTAAAGCAAACGGACATATAGTTCCTTGTTATTCTTTTACCAGTAGCAAAGCAAGAACTATGGCTTTTGGGTGAGTTATTGCAACTATATCCAGATGAAAGAACACGGTCTACATCAGAAGAATAATACAATTAAGAGCCCAATTACTCTAAAATGAAAGTAAATTAGAGAGCCCAGTAATAAATTGCAGCCATGTTACAATACTTCTCAAGATATCTTGACGCAACAAGGGTAATTTTCATATAAAGATAGAGAAATAAGGCTTCGTATGAAGATGGATTTCGTAGCAGAGAAGAAAGAATCAGATAATTAGAGGTGGCAAACGGATCGACCTGGGCCGGGTCGGCCCGTTTTAATTGGGCTACGATTCCGGTCTTAGTCGGCCCATATACTCAAACATGAGGCACAATCCATGGCCCAAGCCCATAAGGTTTGGTGCATGGACCGTGCAATTAACTGACTGGATTTGGGCCGGCCCATTAACGGGCCTAAACTGTAATTAAACGAAAATTAGTTTTGCTTTGAAATAAAATTAATACAATTAATATAAGTACTATAAAATTCTTATAAATTTATAGTACTTGTTGTCATCATATAACATATGTAATTTTCTTGTTGTTCATTCTTGATATCCACATAAATTAATATTACAAATTACAATGCTTCTAGTCCAATAAGAATGAGATGTTTTCCAACTTTAAACATGCAATTAACTTTGTAGCAATGAAAAATCATTGTAAAAATAAAAATTTGTGTACAAATTTGAAATATGTAGATTTATTATTTAAGCATACCTTAAAATGTACCTTATAATTACCATATTATAACGGGTCGGGCTGCGGCCCATAATATGAAGGGTTTGGGTCGGGCCGGGCCTATGACTGGCTCGGGCCGAGCCGGACTTTTGGGTCAATAATTCTCTGTCCAACCCGTTAAATTCACGGGCTCGGACCGGACCGGGCCTGGCCTATAACATATTAGGTCCAGGCCGAACCGCTTCTTAACGGGCCGAACTCGGACCTAGCAGCCTATTTGCCACCTACAGATAATAACATCAACGAGATTGACAATAGTCAAGCAAGAGTCGATCAAGGACCCGATAAGGGGTGTTGGGTGTAGTTAAGGGTAATATTGAAAATAAATTAATATATTTGATTTGTTGTGTCTACTTAGATATTTGCTGGTACATTTAGCAGCACTCAAAATTAGTGAGGAACATATGAAATTTATGAAAATTTGATTAGTTTTTCTTTATGACTTTCTCTACTTCTCTCCATCCAAAATGTAACTTACACAGATCAGAATTCCAAAATATTTCATCGCGAATAAGGTCCACCTCAATATAGGGATCCACATTTTTATTTTTTGGTCGGGTATATTTCTTTATGACATGGGTCAGGCTGACGGAAAATAATAGTAATGCTACAACCAAAGGGTTTTGCTGTTCTTGATTCTGATATGACAGACTGACCAGAGAGGAGCTTAATATTTTCATCTCTTTGTGTCCTTCGATCTAAATTTAAAATAGGATTTGATCTGGTTAGAGCATCAGAAGTGGGGACTTATTTTTTAGACTCAAATTTAGGTCAAAATAAGCCTGAATAGTAATTTGAGTCAATCTGAATAGTGTATAACAAGACTTATTTTTTTGGGTACTGTAGTGATACATGACTTATTTTTTTACCTATATTTTTAATTCAATTTTTTAGACTCATATATAGGTTCAGAATACAATTTTTTTTTTACTCATATTCATACTTGAGTCTTTTATTTATGTTTGATTTAATTTTTAGGCATGTATACATTTGTTTCTGCACAAACCCGTAGGCCCGGTGGAAACTGGTGAATCTAGATATGATCTCCTCCTGCGAACCTGCTAACTAAGGGGAATACCGGGCGGGCCTGTCTTCTCATCTCCGATGCCTAAGTTAGTATCGTTGGAATGAATAGATAACTTGAGCAATAATGATAAGCAGTTGGAGAGATAAGTTACCTATTAAAGAGGGTAGTCGAGGCCCTTACATAGGTGGTCGAGCGTGAGGTCTGGTCTTACTCTTCGATGTGGGACTGGTTTCCTTCTATTCGTACACAAAAGGGCAGCTCTGGTGGCCTGTTCGGCAGGCTGGCGTCCCCGGTCCCCGGGCCCCTGGTCACAAGGTAGACTACTGGGCCTCGGGTCCGGGTGCTGGTGATCCTGCTCCGGGCCTCAATCCGGCCCCGGACGTGCTGGCTGCGGGTCTGTGGGCCTATGTAGCCCCTCTGTGGCTACTGTCAACAAGTCCTCCAAGTTCCCGGTCAAGTGCAATCTTGAATGGGGACTTAATATGTCTCGCTCTTGTCCCGTAGACCCGCAGGGTTACCGACCCAACGGTGCCCAGTCCCCCAAGTCCGTATTGAAGATTGGGTGTGACCTGGCGTTCGGGCAGAGGCGTGGTGATGTGAGTACCTATTAATGATGACGTGTGACAGTTATGAGTATGTTTGCAATACTAATAGTATTGTGCTCAAGTGTTGTCATGCCATGAGTATGGAACAGGGTGAAACCCGGACGAGTGCATGGGATGATAGTGTGGCGTTGAAATCCACCATGTAATGAATATGGAGCGGGGTGAAACCCGAACGAGTGCATGGGATGATGATGTGGCGTTGAGATCCGCCATGCAATGAATATGGAGCGGGGTGAAACCCGAACGAGTACATGAGATGATGATGTGAGGACTCAACCGGTGGACTGCCATGTCGGAACGAGTCCCCCAAGTCCCCCAGTAAAATTGCTGCCAATGGTGGGGCAGGCCGGGGAGTAACACGGTGGCTTGGCCCAGCTTTTGTTGGAATAAGCGTGGGGTAACGTGCCTGCGGGGAGATATGTTTTGTGTTAGAGAAACAATCTGCCCGGTGGGGTGGCGTGGAGATAACAAGTCTCGCCGTGGATCCCCATATTTATCACAGTTCAGTGTGATGCAGGGTTTTTAGCCTGCTGGAAGAGTTTGCATGTGTTAGATGTAAACTCTCCCGGGTTTATAAAGCTCATGTGTTTGAAGCCTTGAGTTGTTGCTGGCTTGTCCTTGCCCGCAGGGGCGAAGGAAAGTGACTAAACCGGCGGAATGCCTTGGAGCGGTTGAATGCCATGGAGCCGGTTGAATGCTACATAACCGGTGGTGTGCCTTGGAGCCGGTTGAATAACCGGTGGTGTGCCTTGGCTCTTGGGGAAGTGGGGGGTTTGATGCCTCGGTTCTCTCCCCTATCTCCCTTAACTGCCGCTTATAGGCGGGACAGATGTCTGACATGCATTTAAGGAGGAAGCTCATCGGTCCAATCAGTTATGATGGCGTGGGAAGGTTATCGATGCTGGGACACGTGTCAGTAGGGAGCGATCTGAGATGGAGGGCCTGGATTCGCAGGCGTTTGACTTGCCCCGATTGAGTATTTTGGGGGGATTACAGGGTGCCTAGGACATCGGACCCGTCTATAAAAAGGCATCATTTGTCTTCATTGTTTCTGTTTTTGCTCTGGGCTCAGAGAGAAGAAGAGAAGGTTGGAGAGGAATCCGGCGAAAGTTCTGTGAAGGTATCTGGCGGTACCCGTACTTCAAGCGTTCTGGTTCTTGCCTACCATTGCTCGGTGTTTTCGCAGGACTGACTTTCCTCGGTTGTGCATAGTAATCGGTAAGTCTCGCCTTCTTTGCTTCGTGTTTTTTTTTCTTTTTTGTTGGTGTTTTGCGCCGGGGGGGGGGGGGGGGGGGGGGGTGATGGGGGGGCTTTGTTGCCAACTATGAGTTGTTTTGAGCGGGGCATCTGCGGCAAACTTGGGGAGCAGCCGCAGAGAGCGCTGTTCTAGCCTGTTGCTGACTAGCGGTGGGGTTTTCTTTTTCTCCCCCTAGGTTAAATGGCTTCTGCGAGCTCTGATGGGGCTTCCGAATCAGCCGACAGGTGTCCTGCAGTGGACGATGAGGAGAGGTTGGAGGATTAGCTTGGTTCGGATTCCCCGGAGTCCGAAGCCGCTGCCCGCTCTCGGGGCGGGGTCTCCTCGTCCTGGTCGCTAGGATGTGAGGGCATCCCGCACGGTGTGCGCTTTCCTGGTACTCCGCCCGTGAGTTACACTATCGGGAGTGGGAAAGAGACTGTAGTGTGCGATGAACCGGAGGGTACTATAAGCCCTGCAGAGATTGCCGCCTTCCGGGAGATGTGGAATATCCCTGATGAGGTGAAGTTACGGCTGCTGAATCCCAGAGAATCGGCTTGTAACCCAGAGGCGGGTTGGGTTGCTGTTCACGGAGATCAGTTTCGTCACGTGTTCTCCCTCCCGCTCCCAGACTTCGTGCAGTACATGCTCAGTGCGCTGCATGTGTCTCCCGCTCAGCTTCCCGGGAACCAGTGGAGGCAGCTGCTAAGCCTTGGTTGTCTGTACAAACTGTCCGGGATGAGCATGCCAACGGTGAACGAGTTCCGGGCATTGTACAAACTGTCTTTCTCGAAGAAGAAAGGGTGTCGGGGTTGTCTTACTTTTAGCGCCTGACACTTTCAGTCTATCATCACCCACCTGCCTTCCTGGGTGGACAATAACTGGAGGAAGAAGGTGGTGATGGCGGGTGGGAAGCGGCAGAAGAAGAGGAGGATGTACCGGGTTCCTGGTGCCTTCCAGCCCCTTGGTGACCAATCGTTCGTACTATCCGAGTTGGAGCGGGATAACATTACGACGATACTCGGGTGCTGGGACGATCTTGAGCGAAGCTCCTACAACTTCATACGGCGGGAGGTGTTGGAGTACTGCTGTCTCGGGCGGGATCCCGGTGCGTAGCAGGGTTTTAGTAGTGACGTTCCTACTGACTGAGTTGATACTAACCCTTTGTTTGTTCTGCAGGTGCAACTTCTCGGACGGTCATCAAGCCCGGTAACACACTATCCATGGACGGTGAGGACCTTGTCTCGAGGTTGAAGGAGAAAGGGGAGGCCGTTTCACGGACCTCGGTGGATGGGGAGTCTGGCCGGCTTACCGTTCATGCCTAACCGATGGCCTTGGACGTTGCGGATGACGCCTATATCCTAAGGCGTGTGAAGACTCATCCCGCTGCATCCAAGGTGGCACCCGGAAAGGGCAAGACCATCGGGGGGCCACCAAAGGTTCCTGGCGGGACGGATAGGATTCCGTACCGACCGGGATCGGTCCCGCTTGTCACCAGGGTCTCTCGGCAGGCGCACAATCTTCTTCACCGGTCGACCTGGGTGAGAAGAGGCGGAGGATCATGGACGTCCCACCCTCCGCGCTGGTGACGCTGACTGGCCGGTCGTCTGGTGAGAACTTGGCAAAACGGCTCAAGTTGACCAGCGGTGCGACGAGTCCCGCTGGGGACAGGGCCGCTGCTGCCTCAAACTCTGCCGGTCAGCAGAGTAGCCCCGCTCCTGCGGAGGAACAGAGGGGAGGTCCGGAGAGTCCCTTCCTCCGGAATCTGGTGGCAGATTTGGCTGGCCTTGGTCTGGATAGGCCCGGGGCCGCTGGAGCCTTGTCGGGGGAGAATCGCCAAAAGAGCAAGGAGTCAGTCCTCCGGGTAAGAATTGTTTGGTGCTACGGTACCGCTCATAAACTTTTGTTATTTTTGTTGTTTGTTTAACCGGCTCCCTGTCGTTCTGTAGCTAGTGTACACTCTGTACCAGCCGGACCCGAGTGAGGAGCTGTCGGAGTTGAAGAGGCATGTGGCCGCTCTGACAGGAGCCCATGAGCGCCTGGAGGCTGAGAAGTCCAGGCTGGAGGAGAGGGCCAAGAGACAGGTGGCCAAGCTGGAGGGCCAGGTCCAGAGCCTCGAGGAGGAGAAGGAGCGGGCTGAGGAGGAGAGGGCCGAGCTGGAGGGCAAAGTGGATGAGCTCCAAGTGAGAGCTGCCGCTGTGCATGCCGCCACTGCCGCTGCTGCTGGAGAAGAGGACCCAGAGCTTTTCCAACTGGTTATCCAGAAATATAACGATAGTGATCAGTTTCTTGAGCTCCTGGAGAAGACTAGGGAGTCGGGTATCGCCGATGCCTACGTGGAGTGGGAAGAGAAGGGGTACTTGGATACCTCGCGAATGCCGAAGGTGGGGGTCGATGACGATGCTGATGGGCAGCTGGCAAAGGGGGATATACCAGAAAGGGAAGGCGGGCTTCAGCCATCTGAACCCGTTAGAGAGGATGCGGTGGCTCCATCTGAGGAAGCCGGTGGACAAGCTGGGCCCGCTGAGGAGGGAGACGCGGCTGCTTAAGATTTTTGTTTGCTCTCTTTTTTTGTAAATCTGCCGGAATGGTTTTTTTTTTTTTTTGTATTTTTTGAATATACATTTTTGTACCGGTGGAATGCCTTGGATTTCTCTCAAAATAGTTGGCATACATATCTTATAATGTTACTTTGGTTGAACCGTTGATATGCCAAACTGTGCTTGAAATTTCTAGCACCTAACCCTTCACTGGGCCCGGGCATGCTTACCAGCCCTGGTTCTGGTCCCGGTTGGGATCTGCCCTTCTTTCCCCTATATACCGCTGAAGCTGACCGCTGCTAACCAAACCTTCCACCGCTGTTTTGAGGGCGAGGCAATTGTTCGTCCGATGGGTAGCTTCATCGTGGTAGGAGCAGTATTTGCCCGTTCGCGCATGGGTGAGTTTCCCTTTTGGGTACTTGCTCTTTGACGGTAGGGAAATGATGTTCCCATTCTCGTGCAAGATGTCTTCGTATGAAGAGGTTAGAGTGGTGAAGACCTCTTGACGTTCTGCTGGCATGATCGCCAGGGGGCGTTCTTGCCGATACTGCGCCGACCTGTGCTCGCCCTGGGGTTTGTCATGATAGGGCTTCTGCTGCAGTTGGTTTCCCCAATTTCTGCCGAGTCTGCTTGGCTGGGCGACTCGGTTCTCGCTCCGCTGGCTGGCCGGGGGGTGCTCCTCCCGCTTTCTCTTAAGCAGGTGATGCCCATATGTTTCATGATCCGCCTGGGCATGCCTGATGACCATCGCCATTAGCTCATCGTACCCCTGCGGGAGTTCCACCCGTACGGCGTAGAAAAATTTTCCTGGCCGAAGCCCCTGTTTGAACGTCATCTCGGCGATGCCCTTGTCGAGGTTCTGAACCCCGGCCGTCGTCGTTTGTCAGCGGTTGACAAACGTCCTTAGCTCCTCGCCAGGTGCCTGTCTGCAGTTGAAGAGGATGGTTGATGTCCGGGCTCCTTCGACCCGGAGGATGAAGCGGCCTACAAACCGGTCGGCCAGCTGCTCAAACGCCTCGATGGAGTTTGCCGGGAGCTCATAGAACCAGTTGAGCGCCTCTCCAGACAGGGTTTCCTGGAATATGTTGCAGCACACTGCATTGGAGTAGCCCTTGGCGCACGTTGGGACCGGAAACTATCCAAATGTTGGTATGGGCAGCCGGATCCTGAATACGTGAGCTTTAGGGATTTCTGGTTACCAGACCTCCCTGATTCCAGAACCCGGTGTGAGAAGGGGCCCATGAGCTCGTTGAATCGCGCGCCTTCCATCGGCCGTGCTGCCCTTCTCCCGTTGGCCTCCATTTGGGCCTTTAGATCCGACACATAGTCGGTGAGTACCTGTAGTGCCCGTGCGGTCGGGGTCACGACTTCATCCTCGAATGAAGCGTGTGATTGCGGGGGTGCCGGCGTGCTCTTTGGCAAGGCCGCGCCGCCCGGTACTCCGCCCTCCTGGGGTCGCTAGACCTTCCTCCCGATGACTGTCCCGCCTCAAGGCACTAAGGTTGGCCTGGTGCGGGTGTCTGTGCCCTTGCCATAGCTGTGTTGCGCTGCTGTCCTCTTTCCAGGGCGGCGTTTACCGCCTCCATTTCTTTGTACCGGGCATTGGATCTTGCTCTATCCCGGTCGCTCTCTGCGCGCAGGCGACCGACTTCTGCCCTCATCGCCTGTATCTCCCCCGCCATATCGTGCCGGTCGGGGTTGTACGCGGTGTCCCGGTCGCTGTCACCGAGCAGACTCTCCTCTTTGTCGCTCGGATCGTCCGAGAATGTCAGCGAAAAGTCTCGGTGCGCTGGTTGGTCGCCTATCACCGGGCCTTTCCCGCGCGCGCTATCGTTGCGTGCCCCCGGCGTGCCTCTCGGCCCCTCATTGCTACCGTCGTCATGGTTGCCTTGGTCGCTGCGCTGCTCCCGTACAGCGACCGGGGTGGAGATGAGCACTTGCTCTGGTGCGACCCGCTGATCCTCCATTGCATTTCTTTCCTGCCCCGCTTCTGAGCTTTCTGTCATTTGGTGATGCCTACGTGACTTTTATACGCTTCCCACAGACGGCGCCAATGTTTCTGCACAAACTCGTAGGCCTGGTGGAAACTGGTGAATCTAGATATGATCTCCTCCTGCGAACCTGCTAACTAAGGGGAATACCGGGCATGCCGGTCTTTTCCTCTCCGATGCCTAAGTTAGTACCGTTGGAATGAATAGATAACTTGAGCAATAATGATAAGCACTTGGAGAGATCAGTTACATATTAAAGAGGGTAGTCGAGGCCCTTATATAGGTGGTCGAGCGTGAGGTCTGGTCTTACTCTTCGATGTGGGACTGGTTTCCTTCTGTTCGTACACAAAAGGGCAGCTCTGGTGGCCTGTTCGGCAGGCTGGTGTCCCCGGTCCCCGGGCCCCTGGTCACAAGGTAGACTGCTGGGCCTCGGGTCCGGGTGCTGGTGATCCTGCTCCGGGCCTCAGTCCGGCCCCAGACGTGCTGGCTGCGGGTCTGTGGGCCTATGTAGCCCCTCTGTGGCTACTGTCAACAACATTCATTCCAATTAAGTTAAAAAAAAAATTAATAAACTTATTTTAAAATAATAGAATTTATTCATGAGACATGAAACATAAAATCAAAAAATTTTATTCATTAGAATATAACAAATATCAACGTGAATTAAATGTGTTAGTAAACATGAATATCAACTCAATATAGAATTTGAATATATAATGATATTATCCAACTTCAATAATAACCAATTGAACATGCAAAAGATTATTAGGCATAGTCAGAAATATAGCCGTTGTCTCAATAGAGTTCAGCAAAACAGACTTATTTGGTGGGTCCCAATTTTGAGTCTAAAGTAAATTTGCTCACACTTTGAGTCAAATTTGATCCAACATTTGGCTCTCTGACTAATTTGGCTTTTTTTTTTTTCTGACCCACTACAAGGCCTAATCCATTTTTTTAGACCCAAATTTCAAATAAGGACTCAAATATAAGTCCCTATTTATGATGCTCGTAGAAGTTTAGAACAGTAGATTGATTAAGTCCCAGCTGATTGTGACTATACATACCGGGCACTGTTGAAGAGAAAAGAGGTTTACCGTGGCGTGTTGGGGTTTCACTGAAAAGTCTGAGACCATCCATGGGTTCTCATTTTGGAAAAACATTTTGTCAGGGCAAATAATAATGCATCATTGTACATGTTAGTTTATGTTTAGAAGATTAATTATGTGGTTTCTCAGTTTAGTACTAGACGCATCATGTTTCATTGTACGTGTTAGTTTATGTTTAGATCTTCCATAATATATGTGTGTGTGTATATACACGAAATTATACA
Source organism: Potentilla sterilis (assembly GCA_963682095.1). Taxonomy (NCBI): domain Eukaryota; kingdom Viridiplantae; phylum Streptophyta; class Magnoliopsida; order Rosales; family Rosaceae; genus Potentilla; species Potentilla sterilis. Next base: position 41,626,881 of record OY821760.1, on the reverse strand, counting down.
AAGAAGTACACAACCAGCTGATGATCATGAGACCGAGTTTTGTGATGTTTTCGCTTTTCTTTGTTTTGACTTTTGCATCGTTGTTTTCTTCAGGAGAATCTTCATCAAATGGTACTTTAACTTATCTAATTCAAGTTCCTATACCTCGGCCGGAAACCTTGGCCTTTGATTGCGACGGCACACCCTGCGTCGGAGGCAGAGACGGACGAATATTCAAGTGGCTCGCACATCAACGCGGTTGGATGGAGTTTGCAACGACCTCTCCACATAGAACAAGCGCATTATGCGACGGCAACAAAGGTGATAAACCAATTTATGGGAGGCCGGTTGGTATGAAGTTCCACCCCAGAACTTGTGAGCTATATATTACCGATGCTTACTTCGGACTTCTAAAGACGGGAATCAATGGCGGACTCACAAGCAAGTGGCACTTCTGCCGATGGTGTTCCTTTTCTCTCCTTAAGTGGCTTAGAGACATTAGTCCTTACTTCACAGGCAAGATATACTTCACAGATACAAGCACCATTTATGAAAGGAGACAGTCCAGACAAGCGGTCATCTCCGGTGACAAAACTGGAAGACTACTACGATATGATCCAGTTACAAATACAGTGACAACGTTGCTTAGTGGCTTGGCTTTTGCGCATGGTGTGGCTCTAAGCGAACTCGATGATTTCGTGTTAGTAGTCCAAACAACCTAAGAAAAATGTTATACGATATTGGGTTAAAGGGCCTAGAGCTGGAGAAGCAGAAATTTTTGCGTCACTGCAAGGTGCACCAGTCCATATCAGCAGAAACCAAGAGGGCGACTTTTGGATTACTCAAATAGTGGTGAAGAAGGTAAAGCTATTAAGTTTACCTCGCAAGGAAGATTTATGAGAGTAATAGAGGGACTCCCTCCCTTGAGTCATGTTGAGGAATTCACTGCAGACGCTCCGAAAGGCGCAAATGTGACCATGATTTTGTAGTCCTTGTTATCAACTTTCATCAACATATAGTGTTGTAATTTGTAAACTTTAATTTTTATGAGTAAATTATATCTTTTCTTTATTGTAAAGAAATGTTACTGTTATTTCTGTTCATCTTTTACCGTCTCTCAGATTCATTAAACACCTCAAATTGAGAAATTCTTCATATTTTGTGGCCTGATCGAGAGCTTCTAATACAACAAAGAATATGTAGACGAGTAAAAGGGTGCAAACTGCAAACTGCAGCCTGCGAAGAAAAGACATGCATGTTGATTGTTGAGTGTATTGAAACCCAGGCCATGCATGCGTGTATCTCCTCTGTTATTTTATGGCGTGCCGTGTTAGGGTTTCACTGAAAAGTTGATTTAATTACTGACCCGACCTACCACAGAAGTTCTACTCAAAGTTACTGAAACCATCTGGCCGATCTGCGGTTTCTGAACCTGGAGAAAGATTTCACTGTTCATCTGAAACAAAGATTACAACACTGCTCTAGGAGATTGCTATACAGATTTTGGATGTCTAGACCTACAATTATTTAAGAAGTTGCAGTGGGCTTAATGAACTTATCTATGATTCTTGAGGTCCAATGGGACTGGGAGTTGGGCCTGGGTCTCTCTTGGGCCTAGGTCTGAGTGGTTTTAGGATTGGACCTGGGTCTGTTGTGCCCAGGTCTGTTGTTTTGTTTTTTGTCCTTTTCTTTTTAGGTTTTTTTGTAGGTTTTGTTTGGTCTTCGTCGTCCCTCTTGAGCGAGGGTTTAGTCGTCTCTCCTCTTTGAGCGAGAGTTTTAGGGTTTTAGTTGGTTGGGGTTGGTGGTTTGGTGTCCCTAGCTCCTCTTTGAGAGAGGGTTTGAGTTGGTATGGTGGTGTCGTTGGTCGTATCGTGGGTGTGCCATGTTTATGGTGTCGTTTCACATGACTATTTTAACGTCGGTTAATTCTTGTTGTCAATATAATGGAGAGGGTTGTCTCTGCATATAGGTGTTAGGATTGTGGATCCGATTCCACCTAGCATTAGGATTACTAGTCCTGATCAAAGTAAGGAAGCTTTGGTTGTATCCTACTTGGTTATAGATTACTATGCCTATTGGGAATAGGATTACCAATGGCTTATAGATTCAGGTAGACATCTATAAATAGAGGCATAGGTAGTAGTAGTGATTAATCAAGGTTAAGAGAGAACTTCTTGTGTGAGATCTTGTATTCTTGTTTGTGTTCTTCTTCTTCTTCTATAGTGAAACCCTAGCAGCCCGAGGACGTAAGCTATTGCTGAACCTCGTAAACTTGTGTGTTTTGTTTCTCGATCGTTTGTCTATATTGTTTCTCATTCGACACTTCCGCAAGAGGAATTCTAGGGTGAATTCCTAACAATTGGTATCAGAGCCCATGGTTTCTGGAATGAGGAGGCGCGAAGAGTGAATAACCTTGATGATCCTTCAAGTTCTGCGCTATCTATGGAGAATAGAGGTAGAACGTTCAACAAGAACTCAAGCAGTAATCGTGGAAGGTCAAAGTCTAGGGTACCAGGAAAAGGTCGAAGCGTGTCAAAAACAGGAAAGTGGTCTGAAGGGTGTTGGCATTGTGGAGAATGAGACCGGATTAAAGGTCAAATGTCTGAGGTCGGATAATGGAGGTGAATACTGTAGTAATACCTTCAAACAGTATTGTGCGGAGAACGGGATTAGGATGGAGAAGACGATTCCTGGAACTCCACAGCAGAATGGAGTGGCTGAACGCATGAATAGGACTCTGAATGAGCGCGCAAGGAGCATGAGGATACACGCAGGATTGCCAGACATGTTTTGGGCTGATGCGGTTAATACTGCTGCTTACTTAATTAACCGCGGACCGTCAGCGCCATTGAAAAATCTCCTACCTGAGGAAAAATGGAGTGGAAAAGTGATAGGCCTATCGCATTTGAGGGTGTTTGGTTGCATGGCATATGTTCACATTGAGTCCAGTGCAAGAAGCAAGTTAGATCCTAAGTCTCGAAAGTGCATATTCATCGGCTATGGCGGTGATGAACTTGGATATAGGTTCTGGGATATGCAGAAAAAGAAAGTTGTAAGGAGCCGGAATGTCATCTTTAATGAAGAGGTGATGTATAAGAACAGGCAAGCAGCAGAGCCTGAGAGTCCTGTAAGAAAAGATCGGCAGTTTGCGAGATTGGAAAAGATATCCAATGAAGATGTGGCGGATGAAAGCCGTGGCGGATGTCCGAGGCTTGTGGCGGATGAAAGCCATGGCGGATGTTCAAAGCCTGTGGCGGATGACCAAAGGCGTGGCGGATGTCCGAGGCCTGTGGCGGATGAAAGCCGTGGCGGATGTTCAAAGCCTGTGGCGGATGACCAAAGTCATGGCCGTGGCGGATGGCCGAGGACTATGGCGGATAGCCAAAGTCATGACCTGGTAACGAAGGAACGACAACAAGGAGAGGCTCCTGAGGTCGCACAACCTGAACAAGTTCCTAGTGATGAGCCAGCGACACCTTCTTTTGTGCCTAGAGTATCGTCGAGGAGTAACAAATGAATACCGGCGGATAGATACTCACCTTGTGCTAACTATTTGTTATTGACTGATTGTGGTGAACCCATAAGTTATGATGAAGCAATGCAACATAAAGATTCAGCTAAGTGGGAGGTTGCCATGCTAGATGAGATGGACTCTCTCATGACCAACAATACTTGGGAATTAGCTGAGTTGCCAGCAGGCAAGAAAGCATTGCATAACAAGTGGATTTACAAGATTAAACAAGAAGTTGATGGGAGCAAACGCTACAAGGCAAGGCTAGTAGTGAAAGGTTTTCAGCAAAGGGAGGGCATCGATTTTGATGAGATTTTTTCTCCGGTTGTTAAACATACAACAATCCGGGTGGTGCTTGGTTTAGTGGAAGCTGAAGGTTTGTATTTGGAGCAGCTAGACGTCAAGACTGCTTTCCTTCATGGAGATTTGAAGGAGGTCATATACATGAAGCAACCACAAGGTTTCATAGCACCTGGTAATGAGGACTTGGTATGCAAACTGCAGAAGAGCCTGTATGGCTTGAAACAGGCCCCTAGACAGTGGTACAAGAAGTTTGATGCTTTCATGTGTAAAAGTGGATACACAAGATGTCAATCGGATCACTGTTGTTACTTCAAGAGGTTTGACAAAACTTATATCATCCTCTTACTATATGTGGACGATATGTTAATAGTTGGGGCAGACTTCAACGAGATTAAGAAGTTGAAGAAAGAGATGTCAAATCAGTTCGCAATGAAGGATTTGGGTGAGGCAAAGAAAATCTTAGGGATTAAGATTATTCGCGACAAAGTGGCTGGTACTCTGAAGCTTTCACAAGCAGAGTATGTTGAAAAAGTGCTCAAGCGATTCAACATGGATGAATCAAAGGCGGTTGGCACACCGTTGGCGGCACACTTTAAGTTGTCAAAGAAGCAGTCACCCAAGAGCGAAGAGGAAAAGGAAGCTATGAAGAAAGTGCCTTATGCATCGGCAGTTGGATACCTAATGTATGCTATGGTGTGTACCAGACCCGATATTGCGCATGCAGTTGGAGTTGTGAGCAGGTACTCGAGTAATCCAGGGAAGCAACATTGGGAGGCTGTGAAGTGGATCATGAGGTATCTTCGGGGTACTACTGATATGGCTCTTTGTTTTAAGAGAGGTAGTGCTGAATTACAAGGGTACGTAGATGCAGACTTGGCGGGAGATAATGATACTTGTCGGAGTACTACTGGTTATGTGTATACTGTGGGTGGTGCTGCCGTATCTTGGGTTTCAAATTTGCAAGGGCAAGTAAGCCTGTCTACAACGGAAGCTGAGTATGTGGCAGTCTCGGAGGCTGGTAAGGAGATGGTGTGGCTAAAAGGTTTGTTGGAGGAATTGGGTAAAAAGAAGGAGAATTGTGCATTGCACAGTGATAGTCAAAGCGCAATTCACTTGGCTAAGAACCCTGTTTTTCATTCAAGGACTAAGCACATTCCTATGAAGTATCACTACATACGAGAGCTTGTTGAAGATGAAGTGTTGCAATTGTTGAAGATTCAAGGAAGTAAGAATCCTGCTGATATGTTAACTAAGTCTGTGCCATTAGGTAAGCTGAAGCTGTGCTTGGCTTCAGTTGGTCTCCAAGCTTGAAGATGGAGACGTTGGTTGTGATGATGGGTTTCGTGTGCTATGTCTGAAGAGTATTGAAGAACGGCGTGATGGCTACTGGCGTAATCGGCTCCAAGTGGAAGATTGTTAGGATTGTGGATCCGATTCCACCTAGCATTAGGATTACTAGTCCTGATCAAAGTAAGGAAGCTTTGGTTGTATCCTACTTGGTTATAGATTACTATGCCTATTGGGAATAGGATTACCAATGGCTTATAGATTCAGGTAGACATCTATAAATAGAGGCATAGGTAGTAGTAGTGATTAATCAAGGTTAAGAGAGAACTTCTTGTGTGAGATCTTGTATTCTTGTTTGTGTTCTTCTTCTTCTTCTATAGTGAAACCCTAGCAGCCCGAGGACGTAAGCTATTGCTGAACCTCGTAAACTTGTGTGTTTTGTTTCTCGATCGTTTGTCTATATTGTTTCTCATTCGACACTTCCGCAAGAGGAATTCTAGGGTGAATTCCTAACAATAGGCTTACGGTTTTTTGATATATAGTGCTTGATAGAGCAATTTTATTCTTGAGATTGGCCGTGAGGAGGTATCAAGACTTCTGAAAGTTAAATCTTTTTAGGTTTCTTGTCCACTGTAATTGGTGGTATGGTACATTGGTAGGAATGAGTGTGGGGATTTCATGTCCACCACCGATCTCCTTGATTTGTAATTTTGATTGATTTATATAATATATTTTTCATATATGGTTACAGTTGTCGGTAATACGATAATACATGTTGTTCTCGACTCCTTAAAAAAACTAAACCTAGTCTTCATGTTTTTGGTGGTTCCATTAAAAAAATTGGAGCATCGACTTATTCGGAATTAATCTTCTGGCCTGGAATCGTTTCAGTCGGCTTAATATCATCGCTAATTAACTGATGTAAAGTTGATGCGATTCTTGTCCGGTGATAGTGTCTTTGATTACCACAGTTAATTGCTCGTAATTACCCTAGCCTCTTTTGGGTCATGCAGCAATGACATCTTTTGTTTATTGCATGTAGGTTCTTCAACTATATTATTGTTTCTTCATTTAGCAATAGAAAGAAAAAGAATTTGAGAAAGAGTCTAGTATGCTTCAAACGCTTGAAACCGGTGGATTAAGCGGTTCTTATTTCTTCAACCATTTTTCTTCAGTTAGCTATAGAAAGAAAAGAATTTGAGAAAAAGTTTATTATGCTAATTCGAACACTTGAAACCGGTGAATTAAGATTGTTTCTTCAACCATTTTTTCTACATTTAGCATTAGAAATGAAAAGAATTAAAGAAAGTGTCTATTATGCTTCAAAGTTCAAAGACTTGAAACCGGTGGATGGATTACCTCACTTCCACTATATATATGACCGCGCGCGCGCATTGTCCAACGAGAAACCAACCATGAAAAAGGGCTTGGCCAGACAAGGAAATTAAACTGGAAAACTAACCAACATGTGTTGAGAAGGCTTGAATCGAATGAGAACATATACTTATAGTACGTGCTCGATCGTGGTGATTAAGTATATCGAGTGCTACACTTTGTTGTTAATTGGCTGGCCATGAATTTTTATGGTGTTACCACTTACCATTAGATTTAATGTGTTGGTTGATTGTGGATGAATTATATATATGAACATGCATATGTAGCAGAGAATAGGCCAGAAATTATGCTCATTACTATATAGTATTTGAGGATTTTGAGCTAGGTTGAAGTATACGCCTAAATCCACTGACAATGTCAATTGCTGGAAACTACGTTCTGGTTTACGTATCTGATTGGTTGGATTAACGTCATTCAAATTATTGAGACAAATTTATCCCAAGTTGTGGCCTATGATGATGGATGTGTAAACTTTGTTAACTCCACACCAGTCTTTGAGAATATTGATGGCTATTGATACCGGAGCTACAATACTCAACCTTTTAAAACCCTAGAATGATCTTAGAATTACCTACTTATCACTGTCCCCAGTCATTGGTTGATCTAGGGTTTCTTGTTCATTAGAAAACTAGTTCTATACATGCATTTAGTAGCTGGGATGATTTCATCCAAGCCAATCTTATAAAGTTCGATTTCTTTAAGCAATCATGCATTCCCAAGATGTACGTTGGTGGTTTCATGACGAGTGATAAGCACCCACAACTGTTACATATATGATTAGCTTTCTCCTGCAGGGCCGTGTCATAGGCATGCACTAGTTAAGAATCTTCAAAGATCTGTTCAAACATAAAAAAAGAATCTTCAAAGATGTTCATACGGAATACGCGAGAATGTCAACCCTCCTGTCTAAAATGCACACGTACGTACTACCCATGGCAGTTGTTTTCATTGGCTAAAGAAAAGTCCACTGTGATTAAGAAAATAATCATTTAATTTTGTAAGTTAAACAGATATATATTATTCCAGAAATGCTCACATGGTCACTAGTTGACCAAGAGTTTTATGCTCAACTACTCTTGGATGTAAATCCAAGAGTGAGGAGAATTATTTTTAAGTTGAGTTATTTTGTTCTTAACCCTTGGATGAAATCTAAGGATGGTTGAGCATGAATTTCTTGCTCAATTAGTAACCAGGTGAGCACCACTCTATATTATACACATTTCGAAGGAATTGACTTGTAGAGTCACCTGGTTAGATTTTCTTCTACATATCGAGATGAAAGAAGTCGGGGTGTATTCTCGTACATGTATACGGTGCTTCTTGCTAAATCATTAGAGACTAGAAAACAAATAGATATATAGAATTCTATAGTTGATACTTTGGAGAGGTGACATGCAGTAATATACACTACACTATATGCCGCTAGAGTTTGCTTGGTCCTTTTGGGTCGTCGTCTCCGGCACCATTTCTGAGTTTACTTCATAGACATTGACACATTAGAGGTGAATCTAAAGGCTCTTTGTGATGAAGATTAAAAAGGGAAGAGAAAGAAATGAGTGAATGGCGGAATGCTACATTGTAATTTTGTGTGGTTTTTTTATTCAATTTTTTTTTTTTGTGTTTTTATTATTAATAATCTTGTATTTCTGTGTGTTTGTCATTCTTATCATATTTTTTTCTTTCTTGAAATGGTGTGTTGCCATTTATAATCTTAGATACAAGCTATACTTAAATTTAAGATGTATGGAATTTTTTTTTATAATTTTCTATTTATAATCTATTTATTTTATCTAAATTTTTATGATACAAAATGCCTGACCTCACGCTAATTTCATCATTTTAAACATTATTTGTTTTGCAACTCGTGGATGTGTATATATATCACTCTCATAATATGTTGTAATTTCTCTCCATGATCATATAAACGTCACACCTCACGCTTTTGTCTTTTTAAAGATTATTTGTATCAAGTAGGTATCCACCACAAATGTATATGTCACTCTCATACTATACTATACTATACTATGTAATTTCTCTCCACGATCGTATATGTTTATATCCCTCTTCCTGGAATACATGTACGTGTAGATTCATCATTTGCATATGCGACAATATGACATATATACTAAAACCTTGCCAGTTCTTTAACAAAGTCAAACAATTATCATTGATCCCGGCCAGGAGCCCAGGAGTGACCTAGTTTGGATGTGGTTGCATGTTGTGCCGTAACAAGATGGAAAAGCTAGACATTCAAATTAGGAGCTGAAAGATGTATAATTGTATACAACGTGAGAGAGAGAGAGAGAGAGATATATATATATATATATATATATATATATATATATATATATATATATATATACACACACACTGAGCCACGTCAGTTCTATCCAATTTTTGTCAGGTCTATCCAATTCTTAGTGAATTTTTTATAGAGAAAAAGATAGGGAGAAAGATGGTGAAGAAAAAAAGAAAAAAAAAAAGAGTAGGAATGTTTCGGTTTCAATAAAATGACTTCATTTGTCCTTTCTGTGAGATTCACGTCTAAGCCAAGTCCGTTAATTACTGTAACGAAAATTGGACGAGGGCATCTCATTGATGGCAAAACACAAATTCATGTATCAATTTGATCAATTTTAAAAATCGGGTATTAAACTAACCGGGTCACAAGAATTGAGGCACAATTGATGGATTTTTCTTTATATATATATATAGTGACATAACATTTGCCAAAAAATAGTATTTCTATGATTGTTATAGGCAGCCACAATAACTCATCAGCTACATTTCGGGCAACATGCCGTGCACGGCCATAGATTATGAGTATTCGAAGAGTGTTGGGGACTATCACTGATTTTTTAAAGATTCGCGATTATTATTTAAACAAGTGCGTTCATGGTGCATAATCTGGAGGAATAATCAAAAGTGCTTCATGTTCATCACATGCACAAAGACTGACGAGAGATCAAGATTGGAGACCGGCCATATATATACGTACTGTAATAACAAGAACACATGCGACTGATGCGAGGATGGATATGGTAAGTACCTATAGACCGAAACTTTTTTTTTTCTTTCATTAAGGGGCACTTCATTATTCCTTCAAAAGAAAAAATTAATAAAAATGAAGTTTTACATGAGTTCTCCAACTTAGGGAAATCTGATTACTTCGGTCTAGATTGTTAAATAATTCAACTTACATGATTGGACACTAGAGACGAAAAAATATAATAGTAGTTCGAAAATACAATGAAAAATATAGAAATCTTTGGAAAGTGATCGAACAAATGACATATAAATTGCAAATATGAAAGGTGAAGAAAGAAAATTGTCATAAAGTAATTGAACCATGAAAGATTGAATTATAAACTGCAAATCTTTCGAATAAGAATATAATATGACTTTGGAGTTTTGTTCTTCCCAAATGGCCAATTCAAAAATTAATACATAGAAATCTTTGTAATGTGAACAAAATCAACAAAAGATATAAATTGCAAATACGAAAGTTGAAGAAACAAATTTACATGAAAAAATTTGAGCTATGAAACATTGTACTATAAATTGCAAAATCTTTCAAATAAGAATATATATATTATGACTTTAGCTGAGGTTAGAACCAAAATTATCATAAAAAGTTGAAGAAACGGGTCTAGCATTCTCACATGACCCTCTGAACTGGCGGCTATACAATTTTTTGTTTTGTTTGAAAGGCATATTTCTGTTGGTTTGAAGATGACTAATTTTATTTTGTTTATTTAAAAAAAAAGAAAAGAAAAAAAAGATGACTAATTTTGATTTATAAACGCGGCTTGACTTGTCGATCACTGAAACATCAAACACGTGTAGAATGAGATCTGAGCAGCTAGCGACTTGGTACTCTTTTTCGGAGGCATAAATTTCTTTCAGCTATCTTTGATTCTTGAAAGGATTATCTTGAAGCAGAGACATTTCTATACATCTACCTCCACCAGAAGCAGCCACCCACTTGTGTTTCGTTTTCTCTTCACGCATTGCCTTACATATATAGTTCTACGATGTATTTCCACTACAACTTCACGGAACTCATGAAAATCAACCTCCTTTTCCTCATATGCATGATTCTGTGAATTAGACCCGATCGAAGGTTAAGCATTTAAGCATATATATGCTTATTATTAAAAAAAAAAATTAAAAAATAAATGCTTATTATAATCTCACAAGAGTTATCAACTTATCGGTGACATGCCGTCACGATCGATCTGAAAATGGTAGTTGCTTGCTGCTGTGTTTATATATATTTCTATCGAGTACGTATTCATAATCCTATCTATACATGACTACAGAGTCGGCATGCAGTGATTGTGGATGTTGAATATACTAGCTTGGTGACTATGATTGATCCGGTTTTTTCTCTTGTTTACAGGGCAGAGCATTGTTAGGAAACTGCTTAATTGGTGCCTTACTTGTCAACTTAGATCAAGTAATCAACTATTAATTAAAGCCTTAAAGGAGAAGCAGTACTGTTATTAAGTTCTTCTTACTCTCACATTAATTGTCACATAATCAAAAGAGGAGGATAACAAAGTCTCCAAACCTTGTTTAATATGCACTGTTTAATGCTAGTATGTAAGCATACATATGGCCGGGAGTGTTTCTGAAGTCTGAACCCATGCCAAGACGCACGACATGTGAAAGTATTTACATCAATTGAAAAGAATGAAAATATCTGACGATCAAAAACAAAATCATTCTGAAATTACGGTATGTCTAATATCGTCACGTTTTTAGTTGGTTAAATATCGCCCCAACTGTATATCAAGAAATGTCGATACACATCATTTTATATGAAAATTATATATAAAAAAATATAATCATTACAACATCATTACTCACACCGCTGTCGGACGAAAAAAGAAACATATATCAACGACACAAAACCGAGAAGGGGAGAAATGACCAAAAGTCATTTAAAAGAGTAAATTAGTAACTGTCTGTGAAATTTTTGGGAGGGGGAATACGTGGCAATCATGCTGATCCAACTATTTATAAATCATTATATATCATTACACCTCTCTACTTTGATTCGAATCTTTATTCGAGTAAACTTGGTTTTTGTTTTCTGACCATAATAACTGCCTGAAAGATTCAACAAAAACCCAGTGGCAAATGTGGAATTTCATCAACATCCAGTTCTATATAAACCAGATGGAGAAGTCCCAAACCCACAAAAAGTGCACCAGTCTGTTTCCTTAAGTCTTTCTTCTTCTTCTTCCCCCCGTCCAAATTTGACATCACACAAATTAAACCCCTCCATTTCCGTCGACCCTGCTCTGTTCTTCAAGTTTCAGAGCTCTTTACCCAGAAAAGTTTCTACCTTTCTCGATTGAAATGAAGATAAAATGTGGGTGATACTCCAGCCACCTGTACAGACCAAAAAGTCTCAAACCGAACACAATTCTCTGTTTGGTTTCTGAGAAAACAGAGTGTAAGTTAACATGCCCTTCTTCTTCTTTTTTTCTTTACCAAGTAATTTATGTGCAATTATTGTTTGTTTTCTGTTGTTGAGATTATACGTTGTTATGTGTTTCAAAGAGAGAGAAATGAATCTGAAAAGTGTGGGGGTGATTTCAGAGACGAGGATTAGGCAGAGTTTCTGTGAATGGGGGGTGGCGTCAATTTGCCAACCTTTTTCCAATCCCATTTATTACAGTAGTGGCAGATAGTGTAAATTTGATGAGAGGCATAAGGACATTATGGTCTCTCTCTCTCTCTCTCTCTATAAAGGAATCCATTAACATGCAGATTAAGCGTTGCTTCCGGTGGTTTTCCTGAGGACTGAAGCCAGTCAAATACTCAAAAGCTTTAGACTTTTAGGTGTCCAAATAGGAAGGCTTTACGTAGTAGACCTCACTACGTTTATGTATATTTTTCTATTCATATCAATATAATGTCCAAAAAAAAAAAGAAGAAGAAGGAAATCTTCAAAGAAAATTATTTATTTCAATTTTGATATTTTTCTTTTGGTTATGTTTTCGTCACATTCTAGGATATTTGCTCATTTTGCTAACACAATGTTGCATACAATTATTTACAAAATATCTGATGTACTGTATCATTTGTATGTCCTTTAGCTCCTATCTTTTCCCATATATATGTCACGCACGCTTATCGAGGTTTAAATTTCGTTATCAGCTAAAATGATAGTAATTTTTTGCCAGAAGCATATAAAGTTCATCCTTTTTTTTTTTGTGGAGAAGAAAAAGTTCATTGTGGGTTGCTATGAGCCTACGAAAATTGGGAAAAGAATACAGAAGATTTTGTGATAGGCCCAGTTGAAGCTAACGTTTTAGGACTGGTTTAGTCGGCCGTTTAGTCCATATTCATGTCGACTTTGGAATGTAGACTAGTCCTTATTCATTTTAATTTGGTTTCTTCAAATTTTATCTCTTTGATCCGTATAAATGTTTAAAGATCAACTAAAGAACTCTTTGTCATCAGTTACGTAGGTTTTACATGCTTACATACAAGGTTGAGAGACTTTTCCCACCTCCTCAGTCTTCAACTAGCCCTGATTGATTAATATATATTCTTGTTCAAAGTTAGTTAACTGTGATCTTAAACCTAGTTAGCTCGTCATAGATTGTGATTTCGATTTGTTTATGCTATGTTTCATTGACTATAGAACGTCTTTTATATGCTGAACTGTGATAATCAAGACTTAATATAATATTATATTGCTTGTACGAGGAAGAGACTAGCCTTAAGAAAAATCTGAACCCCCAAAATTTAAAACACGGTTCCTTTTTTGTTCTGTTTTTGGTAGCCAAGTGAAGTCCAAATATATGGTGTCGACCTTATTTAGAACATGTGAACTGGACAAGTTATTAGATATCTTTACCAGCACATTCTAGGGGCTTTTATCTTGTAGGACATTCGGTTGGCAAATGCTTGTGACTGCTAGCATTTTTTCAACATTGTTATGATTTGCACTCATGATTCATGGTTACAAAGAGTGACAATGCCATGAAAATAAATACACGGCCCTTCTTTTTTAGTGTGGTTTTGAGTGGGATCTACAGTTGCAACTATGCTGACATGTGTCTCACATTTTGCAGGATTGTATTGAGAATTTTTAGCTCTTTCTCTTGTGCTCTGGTTCAAAATGGCTAATAATACCACAGTAACATGCCCATCTCCTATGAAAGCAACATCCAATGGGGTCTTCCAGGGTGATAATCCTCTGGATTTTGCACTCCCTCTTGCCATCTTGCAAATATGTCTTGTGGTTGCACTTACGCGCATTCTGGCTTATTTTCTTCGGCCACTAAGACAGCCTCGTGTGATTGCAGAGATTATCGTAAGTATCTATAGTTTATGCATTGATTTTGTTTGGTTTACATACTCTGGTAAAATTTTCCTTTTAAGTGGCTGAGCATTCAGTTTCGTTGAATATGCAAATGATCTATTCAGAATCAGAGTAATGCGTTTCCAATATAGTGTGGAAGTGTTAGTTTTCTCTTGGACTCCTTGATATTGGAGCCTAATATTATGCATGTCTTGATCTGTTTCACAGTAAACATTATGTCTCTTGTAGTTGCATAAATTTATCTGTAATCCGGCCATGTTTTATTCCTTTCTATTATTTCATAGAAACTTACAATTAATAAAATCAATTAGATTAGATAGTAGTCTTGCAATCATTAAATAAAATCCCCTGTATCAGTTTCTATTGTCTGAAACAGGGACGGAGCCAGGATTTTGAAATATGCCGGGCTAAATTTATCATATGATTTTTTTTTATTTGATGAAATTATTTAATTAAAATATAAATACTGAAATTATGAGTAACATTATTTATTAAAAATCTATCCAAAATGATACGAATGTTAAGTTCCTTTTTGGTTGAGAAACAAATAGTTGATTCTGGTATAATAAAGGCATAATTATTGATAAAATTTTACCATTTTTAATGAAAAAATTGCTCTCCAATTGTGGAAACTAGGTTTATTGTTGATAATTTTTCTAATCATATAAATGTAGGCTGGGCTATCTAGCGAAACTTTATTCTCTACCATACTCTACACATGTATTAAAATGATTAATTGATAAAAATTGCCCGGGTTACAGCCTTGGTAGCCCTTCTCTAAGTTCCGTCGCTGGTCTGAAAGAAACATATATGCCAGTTGAACATCAATTGCTCCTTCATGTGTGATAAGTTGAAACTTAAGTCCAATGCACATTTTAGGAGAGTAACATTAAATTATTTTTCTGCAGGGAGGAATCTTACTTGGTCCTTCAGCTCTTGGTCGCAACAAAAACTATATCAGTGCAATTTTCCCAGCAAAAAGTCTCACAGTGCTTGATACGTTAGCAAATCTTGGTCTTCTTTTCTATCTGTTCCTTGTGGGTTTGGAGTTAGATCCCAAGTCCATCCGCCGGACTGGAAAGAAAGCTCTCAGCATAGCTCTTGCAGGAATTACTTTCCCTTTTGCATTAGGAATTGGTACATCGTTTGTCCTAAAAGGAACTGTTTCTAAAGGTGTAGATGGAGCCCCATTTCTGGTCTTCATGGGAGTGGCTCTATCTATAACTGCCTTCCCTGTTTTGGCCCGTATTTTGGCCGAGCTTAAGCTCTTAACCACTGATATTGGCCGAATGGCAATGTCAGCAGCAGCTGTTAATGATGTGGCTGCATGGATTCTTCTTGCTCTCGCCATTTCCCTCTCTGGTAGTGAAAGCTCTCCCCTGGTTTCACTATGGGTTTTCTTGTGTGGAATTGCTTTCGTTCTTGTATGTATATTTGCTGTTCGACCTGTCTTTAACTGGATGGCGCGGCATTGTCCTGAGGGTGAACCAGTAGAAGAATTGTATGTATGCATTACTTTGGCTTCAGTTTTGGCGGCTGGGTTTGTCACTGAATTCATTGGAATTCATGCTCTATTTGGTGCGTTCGTGCTTGGAATTATTTTTCCAAAGGAAGGACCATTTGCAGGTGCCCTTGTAGAAAAAGTTGAGGATCTTGTGTCTGGTTTATTCCTCCCATTATACTTTGTCTCAAGTGGATTGAAGACTGATATAACAACAATTCACGGCGCTCAGTCATGGGGTCTCTTAGTCTTGGTCATTTTAACTGCCTGTTTTGGGAAGGTCGTTGGCACTGTAGGTGTTTCCCTCTTCTGCAAAGTACCATTTCAGGAGGCTGTAGCTCTGGGGTTCCTCATGAATACTAAAGGGTTGGTGGAGCTCATTGTCCTTAACATTGGTAAAGACAGAGAGGTAAATAACTGTTTTTATATTATTGATAGGACTTTGAAGGTTTAATGTAGGATGCATGTGTCATATAAGTTAATGTTCTGCTCTTGGAATATGCAGGTTTTGAATGATCAAACATTTGCTATCATGGTTCTCATGGCTGTCTTCACAACCTTCATTACTACACCTATAGTTATGGCAGTATATAAGCCAGCTAAAAGGTTGAGTAAAGATTACAAGTACAGAACTATCGAGAGGAAAGACCCGAACAGTCAGCTCCGACTCTTGACCTGTTTCCACGGTACAAGGAACCTTCCCACAATGATTAATCTCATCGAGGCTTCCCGTGGGACTGACAAAAGGGAGCGGCTCTGTGTCTATGCAATGCACCTTATGGAGCTTAACGAAAGGCCTTCTGCAATATTGATGGTTCACAAGGCAAGAAACAATGGTCTACCCTTTTGGAATAAAGGGTCAGGTAATAATCAAGTTGTTGTGGCTTTTGAGACCTTTGAGCAGCTGAGTCGAGTGGCTATTCGTCCAATGACAGCAATCTCTTCTATAACTAGCATGCATGAGGACATCTGCACAAGTGCTGACAATGAAAGAGCAGCAATGATAATCCTTCCATTCCACAAGCACCAAAGGTTGGATGGTACCTTTGAGACAACTCGGAGTGAGTACAGATTGATTAACCAACAGGTTCTTCAGAATGCACCATGTTCAGTGGGGATCATAGTGGACCGTGGTCTAGGTGGAAGCACCCATGTATCTGCCAGCAATCTTGATTCAGTCGTAACTGTTCTGTTCTTTGGGGGTAGTGATGATCGGGAGGCTCTTGCTTATGGGATTCGAATGGTTGAGCATCCGGGTATCACCTTAAATATCATTTACTTCTTACCAAGCCCTGAGCTTCAGGGGGAGATTGTCAGAGTTGATGTAAACGATGGCTCAAATAATTCAGCAGGGCCAACGGAGGAGAAGTTCATTGCTGAATTGAAGCTCAAGATCTTAAGTTACAGCTCAATCAAATATGAGGAGAGAGTAGTGGGAAACGCAGCAGAAACTACAGCATTGATTCGCGACTTTAGCCAATGCAACTTGTTTCTGGTCGGTCGAAGGCCTCAGGGTCAGATCGCTGCTTCCTTGAATGTGAAGAGTGACTGTCCTGAATTGGGACCTGTTGGGAGCTTGTTAATCTCGCCGGACTTCAGTACCACTGCATCAGTCTTAGTAGTACAGCAATATCATGGGCTCAAATTGCCAAACTCATCAGTCGGTTTGTCCAAGGTAGTCATGCTGCCTGAGGAAGAATCAGAAACCAGCTGATGAGCAGCTCCTGTCAGGCTGTTTGGATCCATTGTATAGCCAGATGATGGTGAAAATTTAGTTGGATTCATTGTACTTTTATAAAATGTCACAAGTTGTACATCTGAAATATCAAATAAAAGTCTTATTTCAACAGCAAATCTGCACATCCTCTCTATATTTTCAGTTTTCTCCTCAATATGAGTTGGCATTCCCTCTTCTTCTTTTTTTCCTTGTAATCTTGTGACCTATATGCTATCACCTAGGGTTAGGGCAAGGATTGCTTGGGATTCAAGTCACCCAAATCTCTCTGCTGTGACTTGTGAGTCAACTCTTAAAGAAATATTGGACTGCCACTAGTTGGCTCAATCTGCAACCTCAGATAAAAAGTTTCTTTCTTTAGGAATATACAAATTCCATTTACATTATAGACTCAATTATTGTAAGCTAAAAAATATATCAGTCATGTTGAGTGAAGGAGTAGTAGCAGTGGCGGAGCCAGGATTTTGGGAGGAGGGGAGCGGAAATTGGTTGCTCAAGCATTCCAAAAAAAAATGACCTTTAGATAATTCAATTGCCCTTCCCCGCTTCCCCAATACAGCTCGACAATCACCAGCATTAGCAATTAGCATGTTCCTGCAACAGTACATCAATGAATAAATGTTCAGTTTTATCAGCTATGCTATATCAACTTCAGTGATTATTGAGTGCCAACAAATTTGTTTCCATTCCTACATGAGAATCGAAGATGTTATAGAAAGTACCAATCCTCACCTTCCGAAGATAAGGGCAGTCAAAGCAGTGGTACCAGAGGACTTGTCAAGAGAGGTAGCATCCGCAAATGCATGATTAGCCTTCACAAAAGCGCTTCTAGTTGCTTTTTTAAGGCCATTTGGGAAATGAGAGTCTTGAACAATGAAATTGAACAGATTCTTTTTTATGAATGATGCAGCATCAACACCACCATGTCCATCAAAGACCTGCAGAAGTCAACAAACAAAGCAAGAACATAAGAGGCCATTTGGTCTCATATTGTATCATTGGAACAAGTGGAGAAGTGTGGTTATCACTGCAAAACCGTTCCAATTGAAAAGAAAGTAACAAGAGTAAGTTACACACCCCATAAAATGCCCCATGAGAAGGCAAGTTTACTAAATCACCAAGATGTTCCTCAAGATTATCTACACAAATATACTCATCTTCCATATACTGTTTAGGTCCTTTTTCAGAACAGCTCCCCGAACGGAATACAGAAACAAACGCTGATGTCTCAACTGAAGACGACTTCAAGCCAAAATTTCCAAGATCTGAATCCTAGAACAAAACGGTCATGGAGGTATAAGTAGTCAATCTCAAGGATTTTCAGAGTACTCCAACTTAAGGGTCACTCTAATTAAACCTCACTGTATCAAATAGTAGTTAATTGTTCACCTAAGCAAATACCTGCTTATATATACACACCAGACCATTGCATGCAAGATGCAGATCAAAGAAAGGTAATGATAAAAAACGTTAAAGAAAAGTTGATCTACTTAATTGCATCTAAAGGATCAATAATGCTCTAAAAGCTAAGGACACTAATTTACAAGTAGATTAAGTTCAACATACGGAAAAATGGTTTCCCTTCAGACTAGTTTCAACTAATACCACTCAAATTCCTCCACAATGCCACATCTACTACTTCCAGCCTTGCAGGGTCTCAATAAAGAAAGTAATCTTGCTACACATTCTTATCTTGATCCTAAACATCCTAGGCATAATTTTTTTCTTTTATAATAATTTGCACACAGCACACCCAATTCACCAAAGATCAAGAAGAACAAAGGCAATTACTTTACTTACTGATTCACACAAAAATACAGAGCTAGTGCAATGCCTCATAACCGAAATGTTCCGCGGAGGCTTGCCAGTAGGGACTTGATTGGAACTGACCAAAGTGTCACCATTGTGATCTTCCATGGCAGGAGCAGGAGCAGACATTCCAGCACTGTCCTTTGAGCACCCACCAACATATCTGGTCACCTGAGGCGAGATTTCAAATCCTGAAGCCATCATTTCCTTCCTAACCCATCAAACTCTTTAAAACCTCTTATGATCATTCAATTTATTCAATCCACCATAACTGCTAACAGCAACACTACCTCAACCAAATGTGCTTAAGCTAAAAGCCAATAACAACTGTCAATAAAAGCACATTGCCTCACAGACAACCCATGTTCTAGACAATAAAAAAAAACCCAGCTCTTGATCCAAGTTGTATAGATCACAACACAAAGCTCATTCCTTTACAGCTTTGCAAAACTCAACAATGGCCTGCCTCCTCTGTTTTTCCTCTATCTGACAATTGAGACTGAAACTCATAAACCCAGATGGGGAATTGGAAATTCAAAAGCCAAAACTGAAGAAACCGAAATTATAGTTATAGAGATTGAGAAGAAGAAGAGGGATGAATTGTGGTGGTTGGCGTCGCAGCTGCTGCTGTGCTGGGCAGTGGGCGGAATGCAGCTGCTGCTGTGCTCTCTGTCTCTCTGAGTCTCAGCGTTTTGAACAGCACAGATCCGCTCCGCGCCTCTGCCGCTCGCCGCTCTTCAAATTCCGGCGGACATGGGGAGCGGAACCAGCACAGATCCGCTCCCAGCCCATTGATTTCCGACGGACATGGGGAGCGGTTGCTGACCACCGCGCTGTGCTGGCTCCGCCACTGAGTAGTAGCACCCTTCATAAGGAATCAACTTAACCATAATCATGTGCAATTTGTCTATTAAAAAGTGGTGGCTTGTATGCACTGTTGTTTCTATACCTGATTCCTGTTACATTCATAAATTAGTAGTGAATGGTAGGATTAGATTTCTATTGCAAAAGAATGAACAACTCTACTTAATAGATTGATCTTCTACTTCAAATTCAAAGTCAGCTGTGTACAGTTCTGAAAAAACTCAACTGAAGATCAACTTGCCTGATGTTGTAGATGGGTCAACTTTGTTCCTCGTCACCTTATCACTTTCGTTTCGTTTTTTTTTTTTTTTCTTCCCGATTAAAATATATACAAATAGATTACAAGTTAATCGGCAGCCTTTGTTATTTTGTTAGCCAATGAGCTATAAATCACAGAATTAAAATACCTAAAGCTTCATATTCAGATGCTGTACGTACATTAGTAGCAATCTCCATATTCATTGCCCTAGCTCTGATATTTGTCTAAAATATCTCTAAATTCTATAGGAGGATCATAAATTTAGACAATCATATGGTTGGACTAATCATCAAACCACTCTGTGTGGATGTAGGCCGTGATATTTCCTCGTCAAATTTAATTTGCAAAGTCAAAGATAGCATTCTGCAGAGGTGCTCAGTTTCCAAAATTGGCAAATACATGCACACACGCCCTCTACAATTTCTCCTCTCCACACTTCACACCTTGTAATTCATTTATTTATAATAATAATCATTTTGGTTTTATGCAGGCTTGAGAAATTTTCTGAAGTATTATTAATAATACATATTGTATACACTCTCTTTTTTTGGTAATGTCTATAATCTATATTTCTGTCCTTATACTTTGATTTCAATCTCTTTTTGTTTCTGAGCGATATGAAACAAACACAGAACCATGCAACTAATATAGGAAACAACGATAGATCTAAGAACACAACATGCATTTTCGAATTTTTAACTTATGAATATTTGAATATGGAATGTCTTCATCATATATATTGTTTCTGCCTAAACCCGGGGGTCTAGTAGATACTTGGTGAATCCAACTTGATCTCCTGCAATCCTGCTCACTAAGGGGAATACCGGGCGGGCCGGTCTTCTCCTCTCCGATGCCTAAGTTAGTATAGTTGGAATATATATAACCAAGGCACGTATGTAAGCGGGGAGAGAGATAAGTTACCTAATAAAGAGGGTAGTTGGGGCCCTTATATAGGTGGTTGGGGGTAAGGGCTGGCCTTACCCTTCGATGTGGGACTGGTTCCCTTCTGTTTGTACCTTCTGGTGCCCTCTTTGGCAGGCTGGCGCCCCCGGCCCCAGGGTCCCTGGAGGCAGGATAGAGTGTTAGGCCCCGAGGCCGGGTGCTGGTGATCCGGTCCCGACCCTTGGGCCGGGCCCTGGTGCATTTGCTGCGGGTCTGTGGGCCTGCTGTAGCCTCTCTGCGGCTACTGTCAACAAGTCCCCCAAGTTCCCGGTCAAGTGCAATCTTGAATGGGGACTTAAATCTGTCTTGCTCTTGCCCCGCAGACCCGCAGGGTTACCAACCTACCGGTGCCCAGTCCCCCAAGTCTGCGTTAAAGATTGGGCGTGACTGAGGTGAGTATCTGTTGCTGATGGTAAGTAAAAGTTTAAGTACGTTTGTAACATAGATAGTACTGGACCTCGCCCGGGCGTTCTGCCATATCGGTGCGAGGCGGAGTTCTCGGGAGCTCGATCGGGCGTCCTGCCATATCGAGACGAGTCCCGGATGAACTTGCAGACTGGACCTCGCCCGGGCGTTTTGCCATATCGGTGCGAGGCGGAGTTCTTCGGGAGCTCGACCGGGCGTCCTGCCATATCGAGACGAGTTCCGGATGAACTTGCAGACTGGGCCTCGCCCGGGTGTTCTGCCATATCGGTGCGCGGCGGAGTTCTTCGGGAGCTCGACCGGGCGTCCTGCCATATCGAGACGAGTCCCGGATGAACTTGCAGACTGGACCTCGCCCGGGCGTTCTGCCATATCGGTGCGAGGCGGAGTTCTCGGGAGCTCGACCGGGCTTCCTGCCATATCGAGACGAATCCCGGATGAACTTGCAGACTGGACCTCGCCCGGGCGTTCTGCCATATCGGTGCGAGGTGGAGTTCTCGGGAGCTCGACCGGGCGTCCTGCCATATCGAGACGAGTCCCGGATGAACTTGCAGACTGGACCTCGCCCGGGCGTTCTGCCATATCGGTGCGAGGCGGAGTTCTCGGGAGCTCGACCGGGTGTCCTGCCATATCGAGACGAGTCCCGAAGATGCTAGCCTGCGGGAGGGCCTGTTGGTGCGTGGACTAGGCCAACAAGTACCCCGGAGAGTGTTACGGCCGTACCGAGGCATCGGTTAACACTTGCTAGTTCTTCTCAGCTTTTGTTGGTTAAGCGTTGAGGTAATGTGCAATTTGTTAGCCTGCGGGGAGACTTGTTCTGTGTTAGAGAAACAATCTGCCCAGTGGAGTGGCGTTGAGATAACGAGTCTCGCCATGTATCCCCAAATGTATCACAGTTCAGTGTGATGCAGGGTTTTTATCCTGCTGGACAAGAGTACATGGGTTAGATGTAAGCTCGCCCGGGTTTATAAAGCCCATGCGTTTAGAAGCCTTTGTTGTTGGCTCGTTCCTGCTCGTAGGCGAAGGAAGGTGACAACCGGTAGAATGCCTTGGAGTGGGTTAAATGTCCCAGGGCCGGTGGAATGTCATAGTGCTGGGCTGATCTCGACCGGGCGACATGCCATATCGAGACGAGTCCCCCAGTGATATGCAACGAAGATGGTGCTAGAAGGAGGGTTCATACCTGGATAGATGCTCTCGAAGCGGTTGGAAAAATCACAAGCGGTGAGAGGTCTTCAAGATATACAATGAAGAAGCCATGCAGCCGGTTGAATAATCATATTCGTGAACCGCCATGGTGCCGGATTGATTCGGAGTTGACTTTCTGGGGGAACGAGGGGAGTGGACGCCTCGTTGTTCGCTCCTATCTCCCTAAATGCCGCTGGTCAGTGGGACAGGTGGCGGACATGCGATGAAGGGGAGAGCCCATCAGTCCCATCAGTTATGATGGATGGGATCCCTTATCCATGTTGGGACACGTGTCGACAGGGAGCGGTCTGAGATGGAGGGAATCCACGGCTGGGGTTGCCTTGCTTTTCTTGTTGCCCTATTTATTGTCCACTCTGCTCACCTCCTACCACACTTTGCCTAAACCTTTTGCCTTATGCTTTCCTCGTCCGCCTTGCTGTAGATCTGAATTATTTTGTGTTAGGATTATGGCGTCTGGGAGATCTGCGCATTATGGCGGCGCAAGCCGCGGGCCCAGAAGGCACGAGCTGCTGGATGGTGACAGAGTGATTCTCTGTGATGAGCCAGTCAGAAGCATGGATGAAAGAGAGATTAGGGAGTTTCGGGCGAAGTAGGACATCGATTCTTCTGTTAAACTTCGAGGCCTGCGTCCCGGGGAACTGGCCTGTAACCCGGAACCGGGCTGGGTTGCTGTTTTCGATGATCAATTCCGACATGGACTATCGCTGCCGCTGCCGGGATTTGTTCAGTACATGCTGAGCTCACTAAATCTTTCCCCGGCCCAGCTTTCGAGTAATCAGTGGAGGCAGTTGCTTGGGCTTGGGTGCCTGTTTAGTCTGAGCCACATGAACTGGCCCACGGTTAATGAATTTCGGGCGCTGTACAAGATTTCTTACTGCAGAAAAGCCCAGTGCAGCGGTTGTGTGAATTTTGCCGTGTGGGACTATGGTGCTGCCATTACGCATCTGCCGTCATCGGTTTCAGATGTCTGGAGGAGGTCGGTGGTGCTGGCCGGTGGCAGGTGGCAGCGTAACTGGAGGGGCTATCAGGTCCCCGGGGCATACCAACCGATCGGGGACCAGTCGTGGCAGTTGGAGGACTTGGAGAAGCAACGGATATTCCGGTTGTTCTACGGCTGGGACCATATGAGTTGGAGCTCCTACAATTTCATCCGATGGAACGTGTTGGAGATATGCGAGATGGGGAGAAAACCTGGTAAGGTGTCTTGCACTTTGGTTTTGCATGGTTGCTTGTGTTCTGACCGCTCGACCTATCGGCTTGCAGCTAATGCCCCCCGGCTCGCGCTTAAAATTGAGGAGACTATCGAACCGGATGAAGAGCTTGTAGTCTCGAGATTGATGGAGACGGGGGAGACGGCCGCGAAGACCGTGATTGATACGACTACCCAGAAACGCAGGGAGCATGGCAGGCCGGTGCCGCTCGTGTTTCCAGACGTTCACTATGGAGGGCGACCGGGCAGTGAGAATAACTCCCCACTCTTTATTCGGGAAGGGCGGTCCTTGGGGTTATCTGGTTCAGAACCCGTGGCGCGACCGATGGCGGTACGGGTCTCGCGGGAGAGGGAAACGGCAGAAATGTTCGGGCACCACCGAAGCAGCCTTGGTGAAGCTCCGCCCAAGAGGGCAAGGGCGCTTGACGCCGGGGCGTCAAGTTCGGCTGGGCCAATCGAGCGGGTGGTGGCTCCGGCCGTGGAGGTGGGTGGTCGAAGGACTCAAGTGCCGGAAGCCAGTCGCAGTTCTGGTGGTGAAATTGGTAGGTTCGTGGTCGCTACCATCGAAACCTTGGGACTTGACCGGGAGGACCCTGGTACTGGACCATCGGGTGAGAGCAGGACGAAGCCCGTGGAACTAGCTGTTCGGGTAAGTGTTTTTGTGCTTCCTTTTCTCTTGGAGTGACATGAGCTAATATTCTTTTGTTTACCCTTGGCAGCTGGTTCATAGCCTTTATGCCGCGGAGCCCAGAGGGGAGGCTGCTGCGGGTTTGGAGAGGTGGGTGGAGGAGCTGAGCGTGCGGGCGGATGTGGCGGAAGCCAAACTTGCGGAGGAAAGAGAGGAGGTTGGTCGGTTGGGCACCGAGCTCGTGCGAGAGAAAGAACTAACCGGTCGGTTGCACCATGAACTCTTGCAGGAGCAGGAAGAGAGCGATCGGCAGGCTGCTGCTCGGGAAGGGAGGGTCGCGGAGCTGGAGGCGAGGGTTTTGGAGCTGCAGACCCAGGCTGTTGCCCGGGAAGGGAGAATCGCGGAGCTGGAGGCGAAGGTTTTGGAGCTCCAGAGCCAGGTTACAGTAGTCGCCCAAGGAAGGGAGAAGCTCTCGGAATCCCAGCTTGCTGAAGTGGCCGATAAGGCTGTCGACGACTTCCGGGAGTCGGTGGAGCTTGAAGAGATGCTGGACGCGGCCCGGGAGAAGGGCATTAGCGACGCTTATCTGGAGTGGAGGGAGAAAGGATGGCTTGATGCCGAGCAGATGGAGGCTGATATAGCCCTAACTGAGATGGTGGAGCAGGAGCAAGCTCTAAAAAGTGGCGGGCCGGGGATTGGGGGCTCCGGGGGCAGTAGCTAGCTGTTTACCTTGTACATGCACATCTTGTAACTGCTGTAGTTTATTCGTTAATGCCGTAACTGCGTATTGCAATATTGATGCTAAATACACTGTTGTCGACGCTCTGTGACCGCTATTACTTAGGGTAGAACCGTAGGTGCTGTATATTCCACGGCCGGGTGGAATAGATGCCCTCGGTGTCTATAATGTGGAATGTTGCCGGTCCCACGGCCGCAGTGATCTGGTAGGGCCCTTCCCATGTTGGTTCTAGAGCCAACGGTTTTTTCTGGACCTTCTTCATGACCCAGTCCCCGACCTGTAGCTTTCTCTCCCGGACCCTTCTGTCATAGTACCGGGCGATCCGCTGCTTGTAGGTTTGGTTGCGCATATGCGCCTGGTCGCGGCGCTCCTCAATGAGGTCCAGGTTGAGCAATAGCCCCTCGGCGTTTGTTTCGGCGTCGTAATTCTCGACCCTGCCGCTGGGTATACCAGTTTCCACAGGGAGTACCGCCTCGCTCCCGAATGCCATGCAGAACGGGGTCTCTCCTGTTGCCTCTGCTGCTGTTGTCCGGATGGCCCATAGCACCGCGGGGAGTTCTTCGGCCCAACATCCCTTCTTGGCATCAAGCTTCTTTTTGAGAAGGGTCTTGATAATCTTATTGACCGCTTCTACTTGGCCGTTGGTCTGTGGGTGTGCCACTGAGGCGAACAACATCCGGGTCCCCATAGAGGATGTGTACTGGATAAGATCAGCATTATTGAACTGTGTCCCATTATCCGTGACAATAGTCTGCGGTACCCCGAACCTGCAGTAGATGTTCTTCCATAGGAACTTTTTAACCCGTTCCTCAGTGATCTTTATCATGGGTTCTGCCTCGACCCACTTAGTCTGATAGTCTACTGCCACGATGGCATACCTGTATTGCCCCACGGCTGTTGGGAAAGGGCCGATGATGTCTAATCCCCATTGTGCGAATGGCCATGGTGCCAATAGGATTGATAATGCGACTGCCGGGGCATGAGGTGTAGAGGCGTACATGTGGCACTTGTGGCAGCCGCCTGATATTTTTCTTGACATTGCCGCCATGTCTGGCCAGAAATACCCTGCTCGGAGCGATTTGTGGGATAATGATCTTGCGCCGGAGTGATTACCGCATACCCCCTCGTGGATCTCTCGCATGATAGCCTCTCCTGCCTCTTTTGTCACACACCTCAGCTGGGAGAAGCTGTGCCCCCTTCGGTATAACTGGCCGTTGAGGAGACCGTACCGGGCCCACCGGAGGTGTAGCCTCCTGGCCTCTACCGCATCCTGGGGGCTGGTTTTGTCAGTCAAATACCTGACTATTGGGTCCATCCAGCTTGGTGGCTCTTCTTCTACCGCAAATATCTCGGAGATGGTTTTGCTTATGCTCGGCTTCTGGAGAGTTTCAATTTTTGGTTTCCGGTACTCTGGAGGGTAGTTTCCGGTTGCCAGCCTTGCGAGGGCATCTGCATGTCTATTTGCCTCTCGGGGAATATGCTGGATCGTGGCGCCCTCGAACGGCTCAATCAGGGTTTTGGCCAAAGCCTGGTAAGAGGACAGCTGGGGGTCCTTGACCTCAAACACCCCATTCATCTGGTTCACCACTAGGCTAGAGTCGCTGTATATCTCCATGGACGAGATTCCCAACTCCTTGGCCAGTTGCAAACCGGCTATGAGGGCCTCATACTCGGCAGCGTTGTTGGAGGTGCTAAAAAGGAACCGTAAGGCATACTCGTATGACTGGCCATTAGGCGAGGTTATCATGACACCGGCACCGCTCCGCCTGGTCGTCACGGAGCCGTCCACGTAAAGTTTCCAACCGGTGGGGAGGCCTGGTTCGGTTTTTATGGTTCGCACCGCGTCGGTGTCTTCGCACCGGGCGGGGTGCGCTTCTACCGCCATTGGGGTGAGCTCACATATGAAGTCCGCAGCTGCCTGTCCCTTGATGGCCGTTCGCGGGGCGTAAGTGATGTCGAACTCTCCCAGTTCAACTGCCCACCGTACGAGCCTACCGCTGGTCTCTGGTTTTTGTAGGATCTGTCGCAGAGGGTGATTGGTATATAAGGTGATGGAATGAGCCTTGAAATAATGCCGGAGCTTCCTGGCACTAACAATCAGGGCCAGAGCCAATCTCTCTATGTCGGGGTACCGGCCCTCTGCTCCAGTGAGTCCCTTTCCTGCATAGTATACCGGGAGTTCGAGCGTGTCTTCCTTCCTAATGAGAGCCGCGGAGACGGCCGTTGCGGATGCAGCTATGTAGAGGTATAACATTTAGCCCGGCACTGGTTTGGATAGGAGAGGCACTGCCGACAGATATGCCTTGATAGACTGGAATGCCGCTTCATGCTCCGCTGCCCAGTGGATTTTCCTGGTCTGTTTTGCCTTGAGCAGCTTGAAGAACGGGGTGCATTTGTCGGTTAGGCGGGAGATGAATCTGGCAAGGGCGGCTAACCGGCCCGTCAACATCTGGACCTGGTTTCTCTCCCCTGGCGTTTCCATATCTAAAATTGCCTGGACCTTCAGCGGGTTGGCTTCTATCCCTCGCTGGCTGATGATGTGGCCTAGGAATAGGCCCTCTGAAATCCCGAAAATACACTTCTTTGGGTTTAAGCGCATTCCGAATTTGAGCATCTTGCCGACGACTACGGCCAAATCCCGGACGTGGGCCCCTGCAGTCAAGCTCTTGACCAGCATGTCATCAACGTAAACCTCTACGGTTTTACCCATTTCTTGCTCCAGCATTCGGTTCACCGTTCGCTGGTAGGTGGCCCCGACATTCTTTAGACCGTACGGCATCCTCTTATAACAGTAGGTACCTCGGTCGGTTGTGAATGACGTGTGCTCCTCATCATCCGGGTGCATCCTAATCTGATTGTACCCGGCGTAAGCGTCCATGAAGCTGAGCATCTTAAAACCGGACGTGGAATCTATAAGCTGGTCAATCCGGGGGAGCGGGAAGCTGTCCTTTGGACACGTCCGGTTCAGGTTAGTGAAGTCCACGCACATACGCCACTGGCCGGTTCCCTTCTTCGGCACCATGACTACGTTAGCGAGTCAGCGAGGGTACTGGACTTCCCGGATGAAACCTATACCCTTCAATTTCTGTATCTCCTCTCTGATTGCCTCATACTTTGCCGGACTGAAGGACCTCCTCTTCTGCCTTACCGGGGGAATGTTGGGTAATAAATTTAGCTCATGCACGGCTATCTCCGGGGATATGCCTGGCATGTCCTCATAGGACCATGCGAAGACCGAACTGTTGTCCCGGAGGAAGGCTATGAGCCCTTGCCTGACAACCGGATCGAGCCGCGTCCCTATTACGACACTTCGCTCCGGGTGGTCTATCGAAATGCAGATTGCTTCGGTTTCTTCCACGGCCGAAGGTGGCTCCAGCTTTTCGGTGAATCGCCTTACTTTTTTTGAATTGGTGTCGTCACGGGGGTCAATACTCAGATCCGGCACTGGCGCCCGCTGAGTGGTTGTGAAGACCTCGGTCCGCTTCCTCCCGTGGGTCAGGGCCTCTGCGTAATACTTACGGGCGATCCTCTGGTCCCCCCGTATAGTAATAACTCCGGTTGGTGAAGGCATCTTCAGCATCAGCATATGGCCGACTATAAACGTTTTGAGCCTCCATAACCCTGGCCGACCGATTATGCCATTGTACGATGATAGGCAGTCGACAATGATGAACTCCAAATGCTCCTTTCTCTTTCTGTCTCCCTCGCTGAAGATGATCGGTAGGTAATCCGAACCCAGAGGCTGGACGACCTCACCGGAGAAGCTTATAAGCGGCTCGTTATCCTGGGATAACTTGTTCCTTCCTCTCTGCAACCCTTTGTATGCGTCTCGGAACATTACGTTGACTGAGGCTCCGATATCGATCAACATACGACTAGTTATCTAGTGGTCTATTTGGACCGTAATGAGGAAGGGGTCGTTGTGCGGTTGGATCAAATCCTCCGG
Organism: Potentilla sterilis; assembly: GCA_963682095.1. Lineage (NCBI taxonomy): Eukaryota > Viridiplantae > Streptophyta > Magnoliopsida > Rosales > Rosaceae > Potentilla > Potentilla sterilis. The sequence continues at coordinate 41,597,796 of OY821760.1, read as the reverse complement.
CTCTTCCTCCTCGTAGAAAGTGATCGAGTTCCATCCGGTTTTAGCGGCTTGGCCGCTTCTTCCGCCGAAGGCGTACACCTCCTTCCCTCGGATCGATCTTAGGCACCGCTTCTTTGAGCTCCGGGTAAGCCGATCTATACGGTCCCCGCCGTGTATCATGTTAATGCTCCCGTGTACCTCGATCCCCCCGGGAGTGCGGGTGCTTATAGTTCCCACCTGCCGAGCTCGTGGTCGCTCGTTGTTGGGGTCCTTTGGGCGGGCCTGGTCGTTCACGACCGCTGTCTGGGGTTTTCGGTCATCAGTCCGAAGGGCTAGATCTTTGGGTTTTCCTACTGGCGAAATAGCTAAGGTCCGCGGTGGTCGCTCTGCTGGCGTAGCTGCCAGAGGCTGCGCCGAGCGCACAAATGGCGGTCTTCTCCCTGGTCGGGAACCGTCGCCATCGCTTCGCCGGGGTTGCCACTCCTCCCGCATCTCTGCTTTCCTGGTGGCTGCAGGCGCTCGGTTGCGATCTAGCCACCCGGTCTTGCCTCCACGGGATGGTGGTAGGTCGTCCGCTATTCGCTTGGGCGCCTTGTCCCTGTATGTCTCGTGCTCTGCCTGAGCGTGCCTGACGGCCACGGTCATCAGCTCGTCGTACCCCAGCGGCTCCTGTACTAGTAAGTCGTACGAAAGTTCCCCGGGTCTTAAACCCTGCTTGAAGGCCATCCCTGCGATCTGCTTGTCCAGATTCCTGACCCCGGCCGCGGCAATTTGCCACCGGTTAACGAAGGCGCGTAGCGGCTCGTTGTCAGTTTGCATGCAGTCAAAAAGGATTGTTGATGCTTGGGCTGTCCTGGCTCTGAGAATGAACCGGCCGACGAACTTATCAGCCAACCGCTCGAAGGTTTCGACTGAATTCACTGGTAGCTCGTAGAACCAATTCAACGCCTCTCCCGAGAGCGTCTCTTGGAATACGTTGCAGCACATGGCGTCCGAGTAGCCCCTTGCCCCTGCTTGTGACTTGAAACTGTCCAGGTGCTGGTACGGGCAGCCCGTCCCCGAATAGGTCAACTTTAGAGGCCTTTGGCTTCCAGATCTTCCCGATTCCCTAATCCGGCGCGGGAAAGGTCCAATACGCTCGTTGAACCGCGCGCCACCCCGCGGTCGCCCTGCCATCCTCTCGCTGGTCTCCATGCGGCCCTTTATGTCCGCCACCGAGGCGGAGAGTGCCTCGAGTGTCCGTTCGGTAGAGCTTTCCTGTTCGGTTGACGCCTGGCCCGTGCAGTACGGGGGCTCGGCCGGGCCGGAGTTTTTTAGAGCTTCCGAAAAGAGTGGCGTGGCCACATGCACGGTCTTTCTTCTTCCCGTGGCCTGCCCTACCTCAAGATGCGGGAATTCGCTAGCCTTGCCTGCTGACCGCGGTGCTGTTCGAGGAGTGCCCTGCTGACCCTCTCGCTCCAGGGCCGCTAATAGGGCAATGTTTACTGCCTTCAATTCTTGGCATCGGGCCTCCGCTCTTAGTCGATCTTGATCACCCTCTTCTCGCAAGCGCTCGACCTCTGCCTTCATCTTTTTTATTTCTCCCGGACCCTTCTGGTCGGGGTTTTCTGGTTCCCGGCGATCATGAGCTCCGTCTCGGATGGAAGAAAGGGCGAACCTCGCACCGACCTCAGCCTTTATGTTACAGGCCGGGTCGGGGAACTGAATTCGTGCTTTCGATTTTCCGTCTCGGCCGGGGGAAAGGACGAACCTCGCACCGTCCGTAGCCCCTGTACCTTGGGCTCGGTCGGGGAACTGAATTCGCCCTTTCGGTCCTTCCGTGCTGGCTTTTATCTTCTTTCCTTCCATAGCTTCCGGACTGAAGGATGTAGCTACCTCTCCAAAGGATCAGTAGAGCAACACAACTTTTCGTACGGATTCCCACAGACGGCGCCAATTATTTCTGCCTAAACCCGGGGGTCTAGTAGATACTTGGTGAATCCAACTTGATCTCCTGCAATCCTGCTCACTGAGGGGAATACCGGGCGGGCCGGTCTTCTCCTCTCCGATGCCTAAGTTAGTATAGTTGGAATATATATAACCAAGACACGTATGTAAGCGGGGAGAGAGATAAGTTACCTAATAAAGAGGGTAGTTGGGGCCCTTATATAGGTGGTTGGGGGTAAGGGCTGGCCTTACCCTTCGATGTGGGACTGGTTCCCTTCTGTTTGTACCTTCTGGTGCCCTCTTTGGCAGGCTGGCGCCCCCGGCCCCTGGGTCTCTGGAGGCAGGATATAGTGCTAGGCCCCGAGGCCGGGTGCTAGTGATCCGGTCCCGACCCTTGGGCCGGGCCCTGGTGCACTTGCTGCGGGTCTGTGGGCCTGCTGTAGCCTCTCTGCGGCTACTGTCAACATATATGATACTAGTTTTGCCCACATATGTTACGCATATGCAAAATAGGTTTTTGATAAAAAAAAATAATTTATTTGGAAAGATTTATGAAGAGTTGGTTGATAAGTTATTTACAATGAAGCTAGTGAGAAATTATGCAAAAAGTAGTTATCTAATTTATTTATTCATTTAAAAAAAATATTTTTATTATTTACCTTCAAATATTAAAATTTAATTAAAAATAAAATATAGTGTGAGGGTGTCCATGTCTTTTTATAGGTATTTTCACCAATAAAGTAGATTTTTTTAATAATAGTATAGATAGATAATAGCATATTCTAGAACTGCAACCAAAGCTGCAGAGAGCACAAAAGCACCATGTCACCATCTCAATCTCACATTCCAAAGTTGGTGCTTTATATATTATGTCAAAACAATGAAAATAAAACATGTAACGTAGTGTGTAAAGTCATACAAAGTTTTTTTTTTTTTTTTTTTTTTTTTTTTTTAAAGATCGAAGATGCCAAAGGTTTTTGTACCTAAAAAAAAAAAAAAAGTCATACAAAGGTTTGTTGTTTGGCTTTTGCTTTCCTAAATTTCCTATTCCCCACTTGAGGAGTTGAGCTGTCTCTGATGGTCTCTCTCCCTTGTATATTTAAGCACAAACAAATGAAACAATACCTATCGACCATCCAAAACAACTTTTCTTCAAGTAAGAGTCACCAAAATCTTGTTTTACCCCACCTGTCTTTGTCTCTCTTTCTCAACCTGCACTTGCTTCTCTGGTCTCACAGTTCTGACTTCTCAGCCATTGCTAAGAGCTCTGGTTCAGTTAAGGCCAGAGGGTGATTCATATTTCATCAATGCAATTCTGCTGACCCAATAACCAGGTGAAGTCAATCTCCATCTTTCTTTTGTTGAAGTGGATTGTTGGTGCATGTTTGGATTTACAAGATTATTGATTGGTTTGTGTAAAGATGAATTCTTTTTGAAGAAATCTCACATGGGTGTAATGCCATTGATTAAAAGACTCGTTTTCTGATTCAGCTATGTATGCTATGATGGAGAAGCAGTAGAATGTTGATTTTTTATGTTCTATGATTCTTGAAATTCCGGTTTGATCGACCCTGATTAGAATTAGAATTAGAATTCTCGTCGAAATCTCAATTTCGTGTGCAAAATGAAGTTTCTTGAATCTTAATTGGATTTGAGGTTAGACTTGTTTTCCTGGTTTCAGTCTTTTCATTTTGAGTTTGACTGAAATTAAGATTCTTTAAATCACCGAGCAATGAGCTATGGAGTTGGCAATTGGTTTACTTTAGCGACGAAAAAATGAAGATTTTTTCTTTTTTAATCTGACCTACTATATCAACAATGACCTTAGCATTCAGAGTTCAAGACTATAGGTTCTTGTGAGACTGATAAGGTACTCTGTTTGTTCTTATTCTAAGCACAGTGGAATTTTGCATAGATGGTTTACTTGTTTTTGGCGCATAGTAGTATAGTGCCTTTTAACATGTTTTTTGGAAGGATTAGTGAGTGTTTGCGTGGTCATGTTATGTATAAATTGGTTATTCTAGAACCGGAAGTCTGATAAGAGCTTCTTCTGGAACTGAATTTGTTTGCAGGTTTTGGTGGTGGAATTCTGATTCGGGTGTTATGGCTTCGAATGGTTCAGCATGTCCTCCTCCGATGAAGGCGGCATCAAATGGTGTATTCCAGAGTGATGATCCTCTTCATTTTGCACTGCCTCTTGCTATTTTGCAGATATGTATAGTAGTTGCTCTCACTCGGGGTCTTGCCTTTCTTCTGAAGCCACTAAGACAGCCACGAGTTATTGCTGAGATTATTGTGAGTTATTTCTCTTTTTCTATCGGCATAAATTAAATCAAAGTGGTGCTAGTTTTAGCCGTTGTGTTTCTGTATTTATACTCATTGTTACCAATTCTAAGGAGAAGCTTTTGTGACCCTTCATTGTTAAATTCTTTTTCATTTGAAGCTGGTAGGTGTGCACTTTCTTTGCTCTGTAGTTTGAGGGATTTTTTTTAATTTTTTATTTATTTTGGAATTATAGTAAAAAAGTTTTCCCTGTGTATGAGGTTGTTAATCTCCTCTCTTATATAGTGCTTGATATTTTCATTGAATTCACCCTTTTTCTGCACTTTTTAACTGATTAGAAAGAGAAAATGGAATACCATGTTGATTCTAGTTCATCTGAGTTTGAATACATTTCTGGTTTGGCAGGGAGGGGTACTTCTTGGTCCGTCAGCTCTGGGACGAAACAAAAGTTATCTCCAGGCAATATTTCCACCTAAGAGTATCACGGTGTTAGACACCTTAGCAAACCTTGGTCTCCTTTTCTTTCTATTCTTGGCAGGCCTAGAAATAGATCCTAAAGCCCTTCGCCAGACTGGAAAAAAAGCCCTTGCCATTGCCGTAATTGGGATCAGTCTCCCATTTGCATTAGGAATTGGTTCATCATTTGTGCTCCTAGCAACCATATCCAAAGGGGTAGATTTTATGGCCTTTCTTGTGTTCATGGGTGTGGCCCTCTCTATAACTGCCTTCCCCGTATTAGCACGTATTCTTGCTGAGCTGAAACTTTTGACCACTGAAATTGGAAGATTGGCTATGTCAGCTGCAGCTGTTAATGATGTTGCCGCCTGGGTTCTGCTTGCTCTTGCCATTGCCCTATCAGGCGATAACCAATCTCCCCTTGTTTCATTGTGGGTCTTATTGTCTGGATTTGTGTTTGTCATTTGTGCAATTCTCGTTGTACCCCCAGTCTTCAAATGGATGTCTCAACGGTGTCATGAAGGTGAACCCATTGATGAAATCTACGTTTGTGCTACACTTACTGCTGTTTTGGCAGCTGGGTTTATTACTGATACAATTGGAATTCACGCCATGTTTGGTGCTTTTGTGATTGGAGTTCTAGTTCCAAAGGAGGGACCATTTGCGGGTAGTCTCGTGGAAAAAGTAGAAGATCTTGTATCTGGTCTCTTTCTTCCATTGTACTTTGTCTCAAGTGGACTAAAGACCAATGTAGCCACAATTGAGGGAGTTCAGTCTTGGGGTCTATTAGTTTTGGTCATATTTACTGCCTGTTTTGGGAAGATTTTCGGGACTGTTGTAGTCTCAATTTTTTGCAAGGTGCCTGTTCGGGAGGCTTTAGCTCTTGGGTTCCTAATGAACACGAAAGGGTTGGTGGAACTCATTGTCCTCAACATTGGCAAAGATAGAAAGGTAAATAAGATGTAACTGACAATTACTTAATCTTTTTAACCAGGTCTATTAATTTTATCCGACAGGTGATTACTGTATATAATTTTTAACATTTTGCAGGTTTTGAATGACCAGACTTTTGCCATTATGGTGCTAATGGCTCTGTTTACTACTTTCATCACCACGCCTCTTGTCACTGCTGTGTATAAGCCAGCAAAAAGAGCCAGAATGGCTGATTACAAGTATAAAACAATTGAAAGGAAGAATAAAAACTCCCAGCTAAGGATCTTGTCCTGTTTCCATAGTGCCAGAAACATTCCATCAATTATAAATCTGCTTGAGGCCTCACGAGGTACAGGGAAGCGTGAAGGCCTATGTGTTTATGCAATGCACCTGAAGGAGCTCTCTGAGAGGTCATCGGCTATACTAATGGTACACAAAGCGAGAAAGAATGGGTTACCCTTCTGGAATAAGGGACTGCGATCAAATTCTGACAATGTTGTTGTGGCATTCGAGGCATACCAACAATTGAGCCGCGTGTCCATCAGGCCAATGACTGAAATCTCTTCGGTTTCTAATATGCACGAAGACATTTGTGCCACTGCTGAGACCAAAAGAGCTGCAATCATAATTCTTCCATTCCATAAGCACCAGAGGCTAGATGGTATGTTAGAAACGACCCGAAATGACTTTCGCTTGGTTAACAAAAGAGTTCTTGAGCATGCACCGTGCTCTGTTGGAATACTAGTCGACCGTGGACTTGGTGGAGCCACACATATTGCCGCAAGTAATGTTTCTTATTTCATTACAGTTCTTTACTTTGGGGGCCGTGATGACCGTGAAGCCCTTGCCTATGGGGCTCGCATGGCCGAGCACCCTGGTATTCGTTTAGTGGTCATTCGCTTCTTAGTGGAACCTGAGATTGTTGGAGATATATCCACAGTCAATATTGATCACAATTCTGGTGGCAAAGTGGGGTCAGCAGATGAGGAATTCCTTACTGAATTCAAGCATACAATTGCCCAGGATGACTCAATCACATATGAAGAGAAGGTAATCAGAAATGAGGCACAAACCATTGGTGTGATTCGTGAGGTGGGACGATGCCATCTGTTTCTGGTGGGGCGAAGCCCTGGAGGTGAAGTAGCCTTGGCCTTAAATAGGAGGAGTGAGTGCCCGGAATTGGGGCCTGTGGGAAGCTTGTTGATTTCACCAGATTTCTCTACACAAGCATCAGTGTTGGTAGTGCAACAGTACAACGGTCAGGTACAATTGAATTTGGACTCGGAGATGGAGGAAATGTCACCTAGTTGAGAATGGTTGAGAATATAACTTGTGTCCATGCGAAGTTTAGGCTCCCATCATTAAATATAGTCATCATTAGTGGATGCAAATGCTAGCAACTTACTTATATAATCACTTACAATTTCATCTGTTCTGAAGGAATAAAATTTAACCTCCATTGTATGTTACTCGTTGTTGATAAACAATAATGCAAGGCATTCCCTACCCCAATAGCTAAGGCATTCAGGCATGTTTCACTTCTAAGCATTATGATACTGATTCAAATTAGAGAATACATGTTACCTCTTGTCATCCAAAACTCATATTCGTGGTGAATCAGATGTCTTATAATTCCCACGGAAAAGAGAGAAAACTGATTAGTTTTTATTTAGTCTGGTGTTGTGTGTGTCACAGACTCACAGTTATTTGCTACTGATGATCGAAGTGAAGTAAGCTTTAGTCGGGATTCAAAGTTGATTGGTGCAGGAGATAATGGTAGTCAGTGGTGTTGATCTAATTTACATTTGCTAGATGCGGCTTGATATATGATTTTTCCAAATTTCAGATCATCAAAAACGAAGTGAAGTGACTTTTACTGTAGTGTTGGCATCAAACAAATAGATGATTCGTGCTAGGGACTGGGCGGTTGTTCTTGTTAGTATTCCATTCGACTTCTCAAAATAGACACAAAGTGACAGTTTGGACGGCCAAAGAGCTTAAAATCAAGCACTCTCAGGTCCTGTGCAAAACAAATCAGCCTCCTTTTTGGATCATGTCTATTCATATATTTTGGCACTTGCAGGGCACTATAGTGAATATAATTTATACTTGTAGAAAGAACAATGAAAACTACAAGACCGAGTGTTCAAATTTGTACCATGAACTAAACTCGCAACATCCAATAGGTATGGCACAAAGCAACAGGAACTGACTAGCTACAAATAGACCTATAATAATGTGAGGAATTGTTCTATGTACCCGGAACACCAGCTGATGCTGAGATGATGGTCCTCACCAACAGAATTATGACACGTGGACAGCTTCAAAACTGATAGGATTCTGAATTTTAGAAACGTCTCCGTTACACTGCCGTCTTCTCTAACAAGGCTGTAAATTGAATAGAAACTGAAAGAGTCACAAAACCTAAAACCCCACGTTCCTTCATTGCTATCTCTATCCTCAACAAATTGAATGAGACCCAAAACCTCCACCATGGCAAATACAAGTAAGTTATTCTATTCCTTATCCTACGTCCCTTGTTCTTTTGATGTTCTTTTTCATTGTTTTTGCAATCAATATATAAGGTTTAGGGTTTATATATATATATATATATATGTTCTAGGAGAAATAGATGATAATAAACTGTATCTTTATTGATTGATAAGGAGGCCTTTATATAGGCATTACATCAAGTATCCCTGGTAATCAGGGATTCCCTATTTAATAAAGTATCTAGACTACTAGTCTTATTAGGACAAGACACACCACGGAAGTTACAGAATTAACCTTCCTTGAACACTCCCCCTTGTGTCGCGTCCTCAATGGTGCATGAACTGTTGCCTCGTTAAAACCTTTGGCAGCAAACAAAAACCTCTTGGGCAAAAATAAAAACATGGTCTAAGGGAAAAGAGTACAACACACCAACTACAAGTATGTGAGACATGTATAACTAGACTCCCTCTGAAGTCTAGACGAGAACTCCCCCTGATAGTCAATCAGTCTTTGAGTTCGGATAAGCGACACATACCAATGCGCTTTACATGCTTCACAAATGTAGATTTGGGTAGAGACTTGGTGAACAGATCAGCTGCATTATCTTCTGAGCTGACTTGCTTCACTTGGATATTCAAAGTCTCTTGCTGCTGCTGATTGTAGAAGAAATTAGGCGAAATGTGTTTAGTATTGTCACCCTTGATGTATCCCAACTTCATCTTCTCAATGCATGCTGCATTATCTTCAAATATGCAAGTTGGTCCCATCGTAGTAGACTCAAGTCCACTAGACTCTCGAATGTGAGATATAACTGAGCGAAGCCAAACACATTCTTTGACTGCTTCATGTAGTGCAATAATCTCAGCATGGTTCGAGGAGGTAGCAACAAGGGTTTGTTTGGTTGATCTCCAAGATATCGCCGTATTCCCAATGGTAAAAACATAACCGGTTTGGGAACGTCCTTTGTGTGGATCTGACAAATATCCAGCATCAGCAAATCCTACCATCACATCATTTGGTGTATCTGAGTAGGAGGGGGTATCGCCAAAGCCGTATCGGGACCACGACTTAACATCCTCGGGTCCGGATATGTTGGCGGATATGGCTGCAGGATGGCGGATGGCTGAGCCAAAGCCAGTCTTGGCGGCTGACCGGTGGCGATCCGAGCCACGGTTTGTGTTGTTGGATGCAAGAGATCGACTAGGTGTCGAATCCTGATGAGTGTATCGATAGAACAAGCCCATGTCAAGGGTTCCTTTAAGGTATCGAAAGATGTTCTTGATTCCAACCCAATGACGTTGTGTTGGCGCAGAGCTAAATCTAGCTAACAAGTTCACTGAGAAAGCAATGTCTGGTCTAGTACACTGAGCTAGGTATAACAAAGCTCCAATTGCACTAAGATATGGATATTCAGCTCCCAAGACCTCTTCGTCATCTTCTTTCGGACGAAAGGGATCTTTGTTGATATCCAGACTTCTAACGACCATGGGAGTGCCTGTAGGATGCATAACTTTGTCCATGTTAAATCGCCTGAGCATCTTTCGGACATATGCAGATTGGTGTATAAAGATTCCACCACTTCGGTGCTCTAGTTCTAAGCCTAGGCAAAACCGAGTCCTTCCCAGATCTTTCATCTCGAATTCGGATTTCAAATAGCTTGCGGTCTCATTGATCTCATTTAGAGTTCCAATGATGTTCATATCGTCAACATAGACGGCTATAATGGCAAATCCTGAACTTGTTCTCTTTATGAACACACAATGACACAACTCATCATTCTTGTATCATTTCCCAATCAAGTAATCACTTAACCGTGTGGACCACATCCTACCAGATTGTCGGAGTCCATATAGAGATCGTCTCAACCTGATAGCAAATGAACTTCGTGGTTTTTGTTCACTTGACTTGGGTAACGAAAGTCCTTCTGGCACTTTCATGTACATCTCCGTATCTAGATCCCCATAAAGATACGCTGTTACAACATCCATAAGTTGCATATTGAGTCTCTCTGAGACTATCAAACTGATTAAGTATCGGAAGGTAATAGTATCCATGACAGGAGAATACGTCTCCTCATACCTTGCGCCACGAGTCGAGCTTTATATCGCTGGACTTCACCATTCTCATTGCGCTTTCTGACAAAGACCCATTTATGTCCAACAGGCTTCACGTTCGGCGGTGTAGGCACAACCGGTCCGAATACTTGCCTTTTCTTTAGAGAGTCTAGTTCAGCCTGAATTGCTTCTTCCCACTTCGGCCAATCCGCCCTACTTTGACACTCATCAACAGTGCGGGGTTTCATATCGTCGTCGTCAATGACTTCTTGAGCAACGGCGTAGACGAATGCATCATCGATATACATGGAATTTCTTTCTATAAGATTGTGCATGCATAAGTAGTTTAGTGAGATTTCCTTGTTCTCCAACATCAACGGTGAGTCTGAGGCGTCCCCCAGATGATTCAGAGTTGATTCTTGGACATAGGTATAGTCGGAGACAATCTCGTGTGACGGCGTCACAGTATCGATGATGAACGGATCGCTTTGTGCCTGGACACATGCCTTCTTTCTAGGTACATTTTCCTTGGAACCGATTGGTCTCCCCCTCTTTCTAGGAGGATCTGAAGTCGACGCCGGCCCTCCACTTGGAGGTGCCGAGCCTAGGCTGCCGACGGCACCTAGGGCTGCGGGTCCGGGACAGGCGGCGCGTGCTCGCGCGTGGCGAGGAATGTTGAGCCTTGCAGGTACATTCGCAGCAGGTATGGTTGATCTTGTCACTTTCGCAATATCAGTAAAGGAGTCGGGCATCAAATCCGCCACCTTTTGTAGTTCCAATATGCGTTGTATTTCGGTCTCACACTGAGACGTACGGGGATCATAATGAGACATAGTGGGAGAGAACCACGTCAATTCCTGACGTTCACTAGGGACGGATGCGGCCTCATCTCCCCCTAACGGCGGGAAGGATGTCTCATTAAAGTGACAATATGCAAATCTTGCAGTAAACAGATCACCTGTCATAGGCTTTATGTAGCGGACAATTGTTGGTGCTTCATATCAAACGAAAATAGCTAATCGTCGTTGTGGACCCATCTTGGTACGCAGTGGAGGCGTGATAGGCACATATACGACACAACCAAAAGTACGCAGATGCGAAATATCAGGCTCGTAACCAGTTACCAACTAGTACGCACTAAATGGTTGGCTATTTGTGAGTCGTAGACGAATAAGCATAGCTGCATGTAATATTGCATATCCCCATGCCGAAACCGGCAAGTTAGTGGCCATGACAAGGGACCTAGCAACAAGCTGTAGTCTCTTAATAGTGGCTTCTGCAAGACCGTTCTGAGAATGAACGTGGGGCACGGGATGTTCAACTTCAATCCCAACTGACATGCAATAGCCATCAAAACAATTTGACGTAAACTCTCCAGCATTATCCAGTCTGATTGACTTAATCGGATTGTCCGGGTGGTGAGCCCGAAGCTTAATGATCTGAGCTAGGAGTTTAGCAAATGCAGCATTCCTCGTGGACAACAACGCTACGTGTGACCAACGTGTTGACGCATCAACCAGAACCATGAAATATCTAAATGGTTCGCATTCTGGTGTTATAGGTCCACAAATATCACCTTGTATTCGTTGTAGGAACGGAATATTCTGTTTATTATCAATAGCAAAAGATGGTCTTGCTTGAAGTTTTGCTAGTGAACAAGCTTTGCAAAATGAACGATGAGCATCAGACATCGCTACAGAAGCATGAGAAGCAGGAGGAAGCCGAACCTCTCCTTGGAGCCGAGAGGCGGCTATCGACGGCATGGCGGCCGAACCGAGGCCGAGGCGCCCTCTGTGCTTTTGTGATCTGAAAAACGGATGACCGTGGGAGCATTTCAGAATACGAACCATCAGATCACGACCCGGATGACCGAGTCTCTCATGCCAAAGCTTGTAAGCATCTGAATCGCATAAGACAACAACATGAGATTCATTGGCTCTAATGGTTGTGAAATACATGTCATTTCGAACACGCTTACACTTCTCCACAATGCGAGTACGCAAATTCTCAGTGGAGGTGATCAACAGATATTCAGTTCCATTTTCAACATAAGTGCTGAGGTGATAGTCGTTGTCACGCACATCCTTGAAAGCTAGCAAGGTTCTTGGCGCCTTAGGCGCATATAGGGCGTCCTCTACCCGAATTTCAGTGCCAATTGGCAATAAGAATTGAGCAGTGCCACGACCCTTAATTACGGGTTCAGTTCCTGTCATCATAGATAACGACGATTCTCTTGGCGAAAAATCCGAAAACAATTGCCGATTCCTCAGAATCATGTGAGTTGTTGCACAGTCCAACAAACACTCAATCTCGCCTTGATACATCTACAAAAACAATGTAAATTGAATCAATAGTCTACTTTAGACTTTGGCGAACACTTTAAAGTAAGTGTACTGAAGTAATATATCATCACAAAATGAAGTGCATTAAGGCCAATAACATAGCCATGGTATCGACATAACTTGAGAGAAAGAGATAAGCCTTATTTTAATCACCGAATACCAACATTGAGAGTTAACATAGCCTAGGTCAGAGATTGAGACCGGACACCGTCGTAGGTGGCGTGGCCGAACCAAGGCCGAGGCCAAGGCAAAGGCCGGGGCCAAGCCAAAGCTGAAGCTGTGGTAAGGCCGAAGCTACCCTGAGGCCGAGCCGAAGCAAGGCGAGTGGTGAGGGCCGGTCGGGCATTGAGGCAATACGATGCGACGGTTGAGCTAAATCCGAAGCATGGCGAGTCCGAAGACACGTCGTTGCCGAGCCATTGATGCAAAAATTGCATTTGTTCGATAGGCTATCGATGTTGGTTTTAAAAAAAAACCGGATTCGGTGTTGAGCCAAGCTTGGCGAGTGGTCATAGCGAGCGAGGCCTGGCGAGTCGTGGCCAAGCGGCTGAGTGGCCTGGGCTTGGCGAGGCTTGGCGAGTCGCGGCCAAGCGGCTGAGTGGCCTTGGCGAGCGAGGCCTGGCGAGTCGCAGCCAAGCGGCTGAGTGGCCTTGGCGAGGGAGGCCTGGCGAGTCGCGGCCAAGCTCCTGCCGATAGGCTGGCCTAATGTGTAACGCGATTTCTCGCGAGTCTCTCATTTGTCTTTGTGATTTTATTTCGGATTTGAGTTAACATCACCAGAATTGTGGTGAACTCAAAATAATTGTACCATTGTCAATTGGACGCATTGAACCATTTATGCTTTCATATGGATGTAAAAATCTCAAATCATTCATTGAATAAGAGAATTTTTATTGATGACAACTCAAAAGTACATCAAGGATGTTCTAAACGACTTATCGAACAAAGTCGTGAATTATGACTAAAGAAAGCCAAAAATAACAATCAAAATCAAATTTGAACATGTATCTCATGACCTAAGTTAAATACTTATTCATAATCCGGAGTGTCATACTCCTGAGTCCTACGCTTCTTGGTAGGTTGGAAGTCATCAACGGTGAAGTTGGTATCTTCTTCATCATACTCTTCTTCCTCAAAGTCTCCTACATAGTTTGTTTCTTGTTCTATGTATTGCTTGTGTTTCTTGTAGGCAGCTTGGACATCTCTACTTGCTTTGCAATTGCGTTGAAAGTGATTCTTAGAGCCGCATTTGAAGCAAGGAGCCGAAGCATTGTTTGAGGCGTAGCCACCACGCTTGGGGCCGGAACCGAATCGGTTCCCCCCTCTAGGAGCGGCGGCACCGCCGCTGTCCCGTTTCCATGTGAGGTTCCGGCTAGGGCTGGCACCTCCTCTTCCTCCTCTTCCCCCACGTATTGCTCCTGGCTCACGTGGTGGTGGTGCTTGACGTTCGCGAAGATGACTCCTTGGCTTAGGATCCCTACCATGGGCTTGGTGAGATTCGGCTAAGAATTTTGGACCTCTAGGCCTTTTGTTGGTAGTAAGAATCAACTCATGGTACCTCTCCTTTCTTTGAAGCACATTCATCAAGTCACTGAAGGTTTTGATGGTGCCTTTCTCACGGAGATCACGGTACTGATGCGACAACATGGACGCAGATTCTAGGAACGTCGTGAATGTCTTCTCCATCATATCATCATCGGTCTTGTCGACCCCACACAAGCTCAGATCAGACTGTAAATTAAGCATAGTCTAATGGTATTCCTGGACGGAATCAAAATCCAATAAGCGGATTTGCTCCCAATCTAACAGAAGGTCAGGGAGTTGTGCGTCATGCACATTGTCGAAGCGGTCCTTGAGGATGTCCCATAGCTCTTTGGGATCGGTTTTCCTCAGGTATTGCTTTTTGAGCGTTGGATGGATATGGCGCCTGAGAAACATCAGGGCTTGAGCTTTCTGTTCAGGAGAAGCATGCAAGTTTTCATCATCAGGAGGGACAATGGTGGCTGTAATCTTTTGCCAATGAAGGTGTTCTCTTCATCTGAGACCCACCTCTTGTATTCCTTGCGTTGGACATCCAAGATGTCGAATTCTGGACGTTGAGTGTCAGCCATCTACAGAACACAATAGGGAGACGTTAGTATTTTGAATACTAATCAAGTTTGATTGTTTTTTCTTTTTCTTTTAGAACAGTGCCAAGATATATTATGGTCACATAAATCGATGCATAATGTGACATCAAGTCACAATCGATATATTTCCTTTATTTTCTTTTGAAAAAGAGACGTTATGGTTCACAGTGACATCACAGTCACAAGCATAACGGTAGCCGGTAACATCACAGTTACCCCAATAAACGTTGGCACCGGGGTGACTAAATCCCCGTATGCCGTCCCAAGAAGCGATAGAATCGGGATGAGGTAGCAGGGACATGAAAAGGTCCCGGAAGAAAACACAACCCAACTATTGAAATTTCATAAGCGGGAACGATTATAAAATATTTACCTCTTCAATTGAAACTTGATCGAAAGAAACTTGACTTTTGGGGAAGCTTGTTTTCTTCGATTTTTCTTGATGTCTTCTCAGCAACGAAGAAGGCTTCGAGGGCCGCTTGCTTGGCTTGTGAGCAATTTTTAGTCTTCGAGGGATGCGTGCAAAGAATAGCACGCAAGGGAGGGCTGCTGGCTAGCGGGTTGGGCTGCAGGCGAGCAGGTCTGCCGAGAGGCAGAGGAGGAGCAGCTCGTAAAGGTACGGCGCGGCAGGGAGGTAGGTCGGTAGCGCAGGTACTGCCGAGAATGGACCGACGGTGCCGGAGGTAAGGTAAGGACGGCGGTCGACGGTCGGGATTAGGGTTTCGGAAAAAAAAAATTTCGGAATCAGGGTTTTAGAGTTTTAGGGCTATTAGACGGGAGGCTAGAGCAACGTGCTGATAACGTGTTCTAGGAGAAATAGATGATAATAAACTGTATCTTTATTGATTGATAATGAGGCCTTTATATAGGCATTACATCAAGTATCCCTGGTAATCAGGGATTCCCTATCTAATAAAGTATCTAGACTACTAGCCTTATTAGGACAAGACACACCACGGAAGTTACAGAATTAACCTTCCTTAAACAATCTATATATATATATATATATATATATATATATTATTGAATCGTAAACATGTATCAAGTTAATTGTTCTCATGTTCTTTTAATCTTCATTGTTACTGCAATTGATATATATCCAAAATTTAGGGTTTATATATACATATATTAGTATTGAAGCCGTTTTGTTTCATCGATGTTATTGCTCATTGGGGAACTTGTTTTATTAATTACAATATGTATATAGCAAATGAAATGGAAATTTGATTAGTTAATATACAAATTTTAGTATTTCAGGAATTCGCTCATGTTTCATTGAATTAACTCTTGCTTATTGCAATTCTTGTTGTGTTTGAATGTTTCAAGATGTGTTTAGAATTGGTAGCCGTGTTTACAGGTGCATAAGCTTAATTGGAAACGAACGTATAGGTCCGAACTGATAATTATGAATTTGGTTCTCTTTCTTTCTATCATGGTTTTGGTTTAGCTGTTTGTGTGTTAGCGATGTCCTATAAGTGTAAATAGGTAGCAATCTCAAAAGTTGACTGTATATTTCATTGTCTTTCTATATCAATTGTATTCTCTCATTCATTATCAAATTCTTGTGTCTGGTTTGGAGGTAGAGTGCATGTGGGAAAAAATTTAGTGTTATACACAGTATAATTAGCTGCTATATCATGTCGATCCTTACGTTATTATTTGGTTCAATTTTTTTTTATTCTGACATATAATTACGACAGTCATTGATCTAAAGAGTGGTGATGACAACAATGGTTCAAATAACCGGGAAGAACCAATGATTGCGAATCGTCAAGAAACTTTCAATGCAAACGATTTGTTTCACAAGATAGTGTCCAGTGAAGGCGAAGTTTATGAGATGTACAACAATTACGCTATAAACAAAGAATTTAGTGTTCGAAAGGGGAAAAAGAGAACAAATGCCAAGAATGTTGTGACTACAATTAACTTTTTGTGTTCAAAAGAAGGTTTTCAAGAGGATGAAGATCCTTCGGAAACGAAAAAGGCTGATAAGCTAGATACGAGAACAGGTGTAAGCAGGTCATTTTATAACAACACAGATTTTTTGTGCCTGTTCTAAAATAATCAGATGTAAGCAGGTCATTTTATAACAACACATATTTTTTATTGATTTTTAACATCACACATTACAAGCATATAAAAATTACCCACCTAACTAGGGGATTTCCATCAATAATGTACAGTACATTTCAGTTGTGTACACACCAAATAGCTTTTTAGTAACCTTTCTTTTCTATAAATGAAGGTGATTTCCTTATGGCTCCACAATTATTGATGCTAACTCATTTCCAGTTGAATCCATGGAACTTTAGGAGGAATAGTTTCCATCAACTTGCACCACAAGAAAAACCTGCATAGAAAAGAATTGATCAAGAAGTAACAGAGTAATAAATCGCTTTAGTAATAGATCATTTTAGCCTTTGAGTCACTAAAACCATTAATATGAGTTCAGTTACTTCAGAAATTTCTACTTCATTATTCCAGGAAAGATGCAACCTTCAGCTATCATAGCAATATTCTCCATCTGCAATGAACACAGAGTAATAGATCAACAGACTGGGAGCAACTTATTGGACCAAATAAACTCTGAGAAACAAGAACATATATAATAGCAATATAGCTTAGGTACTATCAGATTTGCATACAATTTTTCACGAAATAGGATTAATGAAAAAATAAAAACAGAGGTACACAAGCGTATATAAAGCCACATTCTAGAAATCCTAAAGCCACATTCTATTCACTCTTAGTTTGGATTGACCACATTAATCCTAAAGCCACATTCTATTCAAGAGATTTTATACGCTACAGTATGAAAAAGAACCCAAGTAAACTAGTAAATATTCACTACATGCTTGTTGCTGCTAGCAAAAACAACTGTTATCAAGGAGAATGAGAAAGACACCCTCATACAGCTCATCAGCTCATACTACATGAAAGATACTGATGCTGAAGCACTGCTGAAATAGCAATATTATTTACATTCATACATACATAGACATAATAGAGATATACTGTCAAGTTCCAAATTGTTGTCTTTTTATTTTAATCAAATGAACATTATAACTAAAAGGGCTATAATTACATGGAATTTCGATTTCTCTTAATGCACCTGAAACCACTTACACCAAGCACCATAGCAAACCTCAAACTCAGGTTACTCAGCAATCAATTAAACTCTAAGCCTAGCTATATGCGTAGAAATAAGTATTGGTATCAGAAACTATGCTTAAGTAACATGACATCAAAGCACCAAAAAACGATTGCACGCATTGCATAGACGTACAGTTCGATTTCTGTAGCAAAGCACCTAAAGCATAACATGAAAGCATTAAATTGAGGAGTTAGAATTCAGAAAACAATAGAAATTAACTGGTCAGATTAAAAAGAAATCCAAAGATTGAGAATAATTTAAGAATTAAACAACCAATAATAGAAACCCAGAATCAGGGAAACAAATCCACCCACCTACGAAACTGGGGATGATCGGCAGTTCTTTGATCGGCAGTTCGGCACTATAAATTGCACCAACTGGATTAGTCTAGTCCACTTAACACAACATTGATCCCATCAACCAAATTAAGAAAAAACATGTCAACTGTAGCAGCAAAAACTTCCATTCTTTTGATCCTCACCTTCGTGTTGCTGTACCAATCTGTTTTGGCGACTAAAACTTCATTTAGAGAGTCCAAACCATGCAAGAGGCTTGTGCTCTATTACCACGACATCCTATTCAACGGCACAGATGCGAACAATGCAACCTCAGCCGCAGTAGCCAATGAAACAGGGCTTGCCAGACCGCACCATTTTGGTATGCTGGTAGTGTTCAATGATCCTCTAACCAAAGACCACCATCTTCTGTCTCCTGCCGTTGGAAGAGCTCAAGGCTTCTACTTCTATGACATGAAGGACGACTACACTGCTTGGTTTGCTTACACTTTGGTGTTCAACTCGAGCGAGACAAGGGCACACTCAATATCATGGGGGCGGATTTGATGTATGACAAGACTAGGGATCTTTCGGTAGTCGGCGGGACGGGAGATTTCTTCATGGCTAGAGGGATTTGCACATTTCAAACTGATACGTTTCAGGGTGACTATTATTTTCGCCTCAAGATGGATATCAAGTTGTATGTGAAAGCTAATTAAGCTTTAGAGAGAAAGAAGAAACTTGTATTAATTGATCTAACCAACTTACTATTACAATAACAGAATGAGTATATATACTCATATAATAGCTAATTGAGAAGAGACATGTGGCAATGTTGACAGCTCACTAACAGCAAAGCAAATACACAGAAACTGAATTCTAACAGAAAAATGATGAGCTGATCCTAACACCCTCCCTCAGCTTGATGAGGGGTAACCAGCATCAAGTTGGAACACAGATAAAGATGTTGAGGAGAGCACAATCCCTTTGTAAACAAGTCTGCCAGTTGATCTTTTGAGGAGACAAAAAGTAGCTTAAGAGAACCATCTTTAACCTGATTTCTTGTGAAGTGGACATCCACTTCAACATGTTTTAGTTTGGAATGATATACAGGATTAGTAGCAAGAGCAAGAGCAGATATGTTGTCACAGTGAAGAAGAGGAGTATCTGCAAGAGAGATGTTCAAATCATTAAGCATATGCATCAGCCACATCACTTCAGCAGTTGTATCAGCCATGCTCCTGTATTCAGCTTCTGTGGAAGATCGTGAAACTGCAGTTTGTTTCTTGCTGCACCATGAGACAGGACAATCATTTAGCAGAATAACAAAACCAGTTGTGGATTTCCTATCATTAGGGTCTCCTGCCCAGTCTGCATCACAAAAGGCATTGAGCTGAAGAGAACAATTATCATGTAATCTTTTCTTGAACAGAATGCCTTGATCAGCTGTTCCTTTAACATATTTGAGAATTCTCCTAGCTGCTTCCATATGAACATGAGTTGGAGAGTTCAAAAATTGACAAACAGAATTTACAGCATAAGAAATATCTGGTCTTGTGAATGTCAGATATTGAAGGCATCCCACCATGCTCCTGTATTGAGAAATGTCATGAGATTTAAACATTTCACCATCATTCCTGAGAAGCTTCAAACCAAATTTGCAAGGAGTGAGATGAGTATGACAATCAGCTAAACCAGATTTATAAATAAGATCCTTTGCATACTTCTTTTGAGACACTAAAATTCCATTAGGAACATATTGAATTTCCAGACCTAGAAAGAAGTGAAGAAGACCTAAGTCCTTCATTTCAAATTCATCCTGAAGAGCTCTTTTAACAGCAGCTACCATTGAATCACATGAACCAGTAATTATGATATCATCCACATATAAAAGTAAGAAGACTGATTCTTTTTTATCATGCTTGATAAAAAGGCTAGGATCTGCAGATGAAACAACAAAGCCAATTGATGGAAGAAAATGAGTGAATCTTTCATTCCAGGCTCTAGGAGCCTGCTTCAAGCCATAAAGAGATTTGTGAAGTTTACAGACCAGACTTGATGAAGAGGGATGAGCAAAACCTCCAGGCTGAGTCATATACACTTCTTCATTTAATAAGCCATGCAGGAATGCATTCTTAACATCCATTTGATGTAATTTCCATGAGTAGAATGCAGCAAGGGATAGGATAAGTCTGACTGTTGTATGCCTAACAACTGGGGAGAATGTTTCTTCATAGTCAACTCCATATTCTTGACTAAAACCTCTTGCAACCAGTCTAGCTTTATGTCTTGATATTGAACCATCTGCATTTCTTTTGATCTTAAACAACCACTTGCATGACACAAGATTCTTGTTGTCAGGAAGAGGAACAAGAGTCCATGTTTTCTGTTGCATAAGAGCATTGTATTCTTCTTGCATTGCAGCCTTCCATTCTGAAACTTTAAGAGCCTCTTTATAATTTTGAGGTTCAGAAGCACTAGGATCAAGATTTAACTGAGTTAGAATGGCATTATAGCACTTTTTCTTCTGAATGCCTCTTTTTCCTCGAGTAAGCATAACATGAGTATTATGATCAGAATGAGTAATTTCAGCCACTGGATGTAGAATATTTGCTTCAGAGACTTGAGCAGAAGGAATACATTTAGAAGTTGAGGCAAGATCAATGGAGATAGAACCAGAACCAGGACTTGAAGATAGAGATAGGTCTCCATTGACATCCGAAAATTGGATTATGGTATCAGCAGATGGCTCAAATATTGTGTTATCAACAACATTAAGGATTGGCTCATTGTCAATAAAGTCACAAGCATTTCTCACATCAAGAGGTTCAGAAAATGATAAAGGATTTGCCATATCATTATTTGAGATATCATTATTTGCAGGACTAGGCACAATCAGTTGATCAGATAAGAGTGAGAGAGACTGACCTGGAGAATGAGGAGCAGAAGTTGTGTTAAGGACAGGAGCAGACAAGATGATTGAGGAGGGAGGTTGAGTGATGTTTAAGCAAGGGTCATTATTTGAGAAATTCCTTTTGACTGATACAGGTGAATCTGTATTAGGAGGAACATTTTTCTTTCCTAGAGAGTATGGGAAGAATGATTCATAAAAAAATACATGTCTTGATATAATATATTTCTTTGTGACAGGACTGTAGCACACAAAGCCTTTATATCCAGCTGCAAAACCAATAAACACACACCTCATGGTCTTTGGCTGAAGTTTATCTGTTCTATGAGTCAGTAAAGGATAACAACTGCATCCAAAAACTCTGATCATGTCTATTTTTGGAATGCAGCCATATAACATCTCATATGGTGATTTCATCTGCAAGACTGAAGTAGGCATCCTGTTTATAAGAAATGTTGTTGTAGCACAAGCATGAAACCAGAATTGATTAGGCAAAGATGCATGCTGTAACAAGGTGACTGCTGTTTCCCTGATGTGTCTATTCTTTCTCTCACTGACTCCATTTTGCTGAGGAGTGTATGGACAAGATAATTGATGAAAAATTCCATGAAGAGACAGAAAATCTCTGAACTGCTTATTAACAAATTCTCCTCCACCATCACTTCTGAAGGACTTAATAGAAGAATTGAATTGATTTTTCACAATGGCATGTAGGGATTTTTGAAGTAAGAGAAAACTTCATTTTTATTCTTCATTGGAAAAATTCAAGTAAACCTTGTACAATCATCAATGAACAATACAAAATACTTGTAGCCATCAAGAGATAGATGTGGAGAAGCACCCCAAACATCTGAGTGAACAAGTTCAAATGGATTACTGCTTCTGGAATTAGACTTAGGAAAAGGAAGTTTGTGAAATTTTCCTGACAAGCAAGATTCACAAACAGAACATGCACTATCTATAGAAGAAGATATACTATTTTGTATAAGCATTGTTTTGATGACTTCATTGGTAGAATGCCCTAGTCTCTGATGCCAAAGAGATTGCTTGACCTTCTGACCAAGGTTTGCAGAATGATGAAGAGCATTTTCTGTCTTATTCTGAGAAGCTTGAATTGATGAGACTGAAGTTGTATCAGTTGTGTTTTTCTGAGATATCACAGGGAGCTCAAAAGGAATTGGATATAACCCTTGCTTACTCAACCCCTGAAAGAGAATCTTGCCCTGCACCTTGTCCTGTATTATGCACATAAACTCATCAAACCAAACAGAACAATTGTTCTGCTTACACAATTGATATATAGAGAGCAAATGTGTAGCTAAGTCTGGAATAAAAAGAACATCATGAAGTTTAAGAATTCCCAGATTAGCATCTCCAGTATGTGATATATGTAACTGTTTACCATTACCAATTTGTACACCATCAGAAGTAGGATAAGAAGTGACATTTGTGAGCATCTGCATGTTATTGGTCATATGATTTGTGGCTCCTGTGTCAGCTAACCAAAATTGGGGAGCCATATTGGTTGTTGCCACCATTGCTGTTGTTTGACCACTGCTTTGACCATTTTGTTGACCAGGAAAGCCAATAAGAAAGTAGCATCTGTCAGTAGAATGGCCAGATAGTTCACAGTACTAACATTTTTCTTGATCAGCTGCAGTGTTGTTGTTAGCATTTGGGAGAGACCTGCAAGTTTTGGCACTATGTCCAATTTTGTTGCACCATTGACATGTAACAGATGACCTAGAGTTGTTATTGTTATAGAATCGCTGGCCTCCATTTCCATTGTTTCTTCCTCCAGCATAGTTGTTGTTGCCATTACCTCTGCCTGCATTACCTCTTCCGCCATTGTAGTTATTGCCATTACCTCTGCCAGCATAGAAACCACTCATTTGAGTAGGTGAGACCATAGTGTAAGTAGGCATGGGGGAAAAACCATATGGCATTGTTGGCATTGTTGGCATAGAGACATATGGAGTCTGAGGGGAGACAGGATAAGATGATGATGCTGAAGCAGAAAATCCAGGAGGAATAGTTGGAGCTGAAAGAACATGAGTTGCAGAATTACAGGAGCCAGTAGTAACCGAATCAGATGAGGTGGAGGCTTGATTTGATGAACTTGAAGCATTCAAGTTGCATTTAGCTATCATAGCAGTAAGAAGGCCCTGAATTCCTGGCATCTCATTGTTGATATCCATCTCTGCTGCCTTTAGCATAGTCTTAAGTTGACTTAGTGGAGCACTAGTAAACTGAGCACGAATAACAGTTTTGATAGCAGAATATTCAGATGGAAGGCCATTCAAGACCGCAAGAACCACATCATCATTATCAACAATGACATTAACAGTTTCTAAAGCATCCTTGGCTGCCTTAACTCTATCAAGATAGGTTTCTATGTCATCTGAGCCTTTCTTTATACTCTGCAAGTTAGCTTTCAGCTGAAGGACATTTTGTTTGTTAGCATCAGCAAATTTTGACCTCAATCTAGTCCATAAATCTTGAGCAGATTTACTCCCAACAGCACAATTCATTGCAACACTACTCAAAGTCTGGCCAATCATATGAACAATACATTGATCCTGAGCCTTCCAAGCAATATACTCAGGAGAAAAGATAGAGGAGGATCCTTCTACAAACTGAGATGGACAAGGTATGGATCCATCTACAAATCCAAACAGGTTCTGACCTTGAAGAAAAGATTCCATTCGAAAAAGCCAGGTAGGATAATTCGATTCATCAAGTTGCACATTTGGAAGAAAAGTTGTGGTTTGAGACGATGAACGAGAAAAGGTTTGGGAGCTAGTCATGATTTTGACTGGAAATTGAAGGGATATAGAAATAGAGAGAGAGAGATGAGCTTAGATTGAAGATTAGCTCAGATTAACTCAGATCCGGAATTTTGGTTTTCAACAATTAAGGAATTTCAAAACAAATTTCAGGATGAACAGATTCAAATCGAGAGTAACGAAGCTAATCAAACAGCTATATCAAGAATATGAAAACCGAAAGTAACTTGAGCACCAAGAAAGAACGAACAGTGCTTCAAAGCCAGCTCAAGATCTAGAAGAATTGAACAGATTTCTTATGAATCTAACACAGCGATTATGCTCAGAATACAAAACCAATGCTTCGATGAAAGAATCAAGAGTAAATTGCATCAAAAATCTCATATGCTTCTTCTCAAATCCAGAACAGAGAATATCAACTTCAAAATTGAAGAAAGGATGAACTTATTTGCAGCTATTGAGCTTCGATTGAGCTAGAGATCAACACAAGCATGCTGAATTGAGCATGAGCAGTATGAGCTAGGGTTTCAGAATCAAAACCAGGCTCTGGATACCATGAAAGCTAATTAAGCTTTAGAGAGAAAGAAGAAACTTGTATTAATTGATCTAACCAACTTACTATTACAATAACAGAATGAGTATATATACTCATATAATAGCTAATTGAGAAGAGACATGTGGCAATGTTGACAGCTCACTAACAGCAAAGTAAATACACAGAAACTGAATTCTAACATAATAATGATGAGCTGATCCTAACAGTATGAATGTTATTAGACTATAGAGATGCTGATGTTCCATGCTACTGGCATGGATGAAAACTGTACCCACTATCTTTCATAGAAGAACGAACTAATCTCTACGAATGTGATTACTTATTATAAGAAGAAAGTTGTATGCACCCGTAATACGTAAGATCTCTTTTAGTAACACTTCCTATTTATGTTCTCTGTGTACATAACACGATTGATGCCTCATTAGGAACGTCAAAAATATAATTAGGTTGAACCAAACAGAAGAGAAGAATCACCAGAACAAAAAAAAAAAATGTAATGCCAAGCAGCAAACAAAAGTTGCATTCTGCTTGTTCTGCAGGTATGAATAGGACACTTTGAAGGTCCTAGAGGGGGGGTGAATAGGACACTTTGGAACTTTTTCGTTGATTGTTGTAACTCGAGGCTAGCAAGAAGTTGTGCTATCCCGATTCACAATTTGTAACGATTATGCGAGTAATGAAAAAGATTGCTGAAAGTAAAACCAACACAGAGATGTTTTTCTTTAACGAAAAAACCCTGAATTCAGGGAAGAAAACTGTGTACCCTTATCCTAAGGACAAACCTTTCCACTATATGATTCGTAGATTTATACAAGAATAGAGCCTGGGATACCAGACCTTGTTGTTATTCTATTCTATGCCTCTACCTAGTCTATCTAGAACGCTCTCCCATCTTGTCTCCTAAGTCCTCACACACGAAAGGGATACAAGAGCTTCACTCAGACCTTAACTACGCCTTAGCTAACTCTGCTTGTGAACTCTTGGGGTCGTTGCACCTCCAATCACAACCTCATGTATTGGAATGCAAATGCAATATGTTTTTTTTTTTAAAAGGTTTTGGTTTCTCAAGCTCTAAGATTTATAATCACTAGGAAGACTTAGAGCAGTAGAGAATGAGAAAACAAGCAAGCTGATTTCTCAACAACAAAACAAAGATAAGCCAATGCTCTAAGATTTATAATCACTAGGAAGACTTAGAGCAAAAGGGCTTTATGAACTGAAAATCATGCTAAGAAGATTTTCACAAATACAAGTGTGAATTGCTAAGAGAGCAACACGCATGCCAAAAGATTCAGAAAGTTTGGACTGATGTGTTTGGCTTAGATACTGTTGAAAACCTTTGAAGGACAAAGCCAAGTACTAATGGACAAAACCAACTTTCCGAAAATGGCTAACTTTTCATAAGAGGGAAAAATGTTTTGCAAAAGCATTCAAAAGGAATGCTAACATGTATGAATAGGCAAAACAGTTTCCTCCTAGGATCAGACAACCTACTATCAACTGCATAGGTAAGTGTATCACAAACCAAGCATAAACAAATGGACCTTGAAAACATCAAGGTCACGGGTTGAAGAATTCCTTCACCTTTGGATAGTTTGAGCGCCGAGAACATCACATGCTTAGCTAGCTGTTTGAAATTCGAAAAGCAAATCGACTGGAAAGATCTAGAAATGCATTGAGAAGATAAATCACAGCTTTCAAGACGATTTGAAACATAGCCATATAAAATACCCAGAAAACTCGGGATACAAAGCAGTACTCCTATTCTTAGTAGAAGACATAGGATACAAAGTGGTATTGCTATCCTCAGTGAAAACATGCTATGAATATGCATGAATATACCTTAGTTTTCTGAGGTTGTGTTGGGCCTTGAACTAGTTGGGTTTCAGAACTTCACTTGTACTTGTGCTGGGACTCATCATACTACATCTTGGGCTGTGTTTTGGTCCATAATGAGGACTGCCAACATCTTTATACTTACAATCTTCCCCTTTGGCATTCTTGAACAAAACACACCATAGCTATCCTAAGAACTAGTTCTATCAGCCGACAGCACCAAGCCACAAGAACCTGCACATACACAGTTCTCACAGCAGTAAGTGAAGTATCATATGGGCATATAGGATAGCAGCAGCATTATGTATCACATGAGCATATTTTAGACTACCAAAAGCATGAAACTGAAATATAGCAAAGCATAGCATAAAGCAAACCATAACATAATGCCCAATGCCCTACAACTAGTTCTCCCCCTTTTTGTCAGGAAATGACAAAGGGAAGCAAAGAACAATTGTCCAGAATGTAAAAAAAATGAATGTTCAACACAATCTAAAGAGATCTAAAAACAGAGATACAGGATGGAAATGGACTCAAGCACCCTTAACATCATCGCCATCCAGATTGTCAACATCCTTACCAACAAAAATAGTTTCATCAGAAGACGTCCCCTCAGCAAGAGCATCCAGATCCACATCAATGTTAGGATTTTACCTCTGCTGTGTCTCCGGAGCCGGAGGCAGAGTCAGGAGCTGAAGGGCTGTTGTTATCCTCAGGAGCATCATCAGCAGGGCTAGCAAACACTTTGATATACATCTACAGATCAGATGATTGACCTACAAGTGATTCCTTAACCTTTGTGCTTTCTAGAGTCAAAGACCTGATACGCCAAAGTCGCCTCCTATGAGTTAGCAGCAGCGGAGTGATGGAGATGGTGGAGGCGTAGAATTTGGGATTTTAGAAGCCATCCTCATTGGTTAGAAAAAGAACACTCAACCGTCAAATCAGCCTCTCCTATTCCTAACAGTGCACAAGCACAATTAGACACATGGGCCTGGAGAACATGGACCAAGGCCCAGTTCATACCCCGAAAGGCTGGGCTAGAAGCCGCCTGATAGGTCCTAAAAGAAATAGACAGAGATCTCAAGGATAGGAACTGTGCTAAAAAGCACAAAAGTATATGAGACTTCCATAGACAGAAAGAATCCCTCAAAACTCTCCACAACCATAATAAAACAGAAGGCAACCAAGGTATGGACCAAAGTTCAAGATTTTCTCCCCCTAAGAATATGCCTAGAAAGAGAAATGTCCCAAAAGAAACAACCAAAAGGATCACTGTTCAATTAGTCTCGGGATATGATTACATTTTCTGATCCCTGATGCAGATAGTGTTCAAGGCATAAACTCACAAAGTAAGACACCTCATAACCACTTAAAATAAATCAAATTTCAAGCAAACCATGTAAATATGACTGTCTAGTTGAAATATGGTCCAAAGTGAACAGAGCAAGTCCAGTGGAGAGAGTGTGAAATATTTCAACAAAACAAGGTGGACTCATGAATATGCATCAAGTGAGTTGGAGATTGAGTAGCAGGCTGAGGATAGTAACGGTTGTATCCAGCCTTATAGCACCAGTAGGGTTCTTCCTTATATCTTCACAATTCCAGTTTTCGTAGGCATTTATGCCCACATAATCACATATTCAGTTCTTTTTGGCCATTTTAGAACAATCGTCTTCATAGGGTTATATATATTTATATTGTTTGATAGTCCAAATAGACTTAATCAAAACCCCATCGAAGGATAGAAAACATTCCAGGCATCCCCACTGATCCATGTAGCAAACCTATTCACTAATGACTCCCAAGTCAGTTGACTTTAGGGCATTAAGCATAACAAGGATGCTCCTAAGAGTGAAAGGCTCAGATTCTTTAGTGGAAGAAGCAGCTCACTTATTGTGAAGTTTCTTTTAAAGTTCAAGCAAAGTACTTTCACCAGAGAGATCAAGCCATTCTCGTTTCTACCTTCGAAACAATCGTGGATGCGACCGAATGAAAGGCTACTTTGAGAATAACCTGACCTAAATAAACAGCCAAAAACCACCGTGGTGACCAAGTCACTCTCGTTCCTGCCTTCTAACGAATCGCGGACACGACCCAAGAGATGACTACTTTGAGAGTAACCTGGACATAAGCAATCCTCATACCTCCATCTCACTAGATACAAGTCAATTGAGCAAACCACAGTGCATGAGAAATGTGGACATAAAAGCGTGAACTTGTCCTGAGATGTAGACCACAATTAATTCAAAGAGAGAGCAGATGCACAAGTACATGAGCTACCGAAAAGTGATCAACCAGGTAGTAGAGGACGCAAAACTTAGGTCAAGATCAATGACCACAGAGGATATCACCACACGTTCCTATCCCGAAAAACTGAGAACAAAAAACTTTTAAAATAAAAAAAAAACTATGTACAAGGCACGTTCTCAGGGGAAGATTAGTGTGGGTCACAGACACCAATTGTCTTCCTTAAGCTAGTGAACCTAAGGTTGTCAAGTGGTTTTGTGAACAAATTAGCCAATTGCTTTTCAGTGGGAATAAATGTCAATTCAAGCAAGTTATCTTCAACCAAGTTTCGGATGAAATGATATCTAATCTCTATATGCTTTATCCTAGAATGCAGCACAGGATTCTTAGAGATGTTGATAGCAGAAGTATTGTCACAGAATAGGGATAGAACCTCTTGTTGAAATCCGTAGTCTGCGAGCATGTGTTTCATCCACAAGAGTTGTGTGCAGCAGGTTTCAGCAGCAATATACTCTGTCTGAGCTGTGGATAGAGATACACAGTTCTGCTTCTTGCTATGCCACTAAACGAGGTTGTTCCCCATAAAGAAAGCACCACC
This sequence comes from Potentilla sterilis, assembly GCA_963682095.1. Lineage (NCBI taxonomy): Eukaryota > Viridiplantae > Streptophyta > Magnoliopsida > Rosales > Rosaceae > Potentilla > Potentilla sterilis. The sequence continues at coordinate 41,568,835 of OY821760.1, read as the reverse complement.
GGAAGTACTTTTCCGGTCGTTAGCATCTCCAGCCCAGTCTGAATCGGAGTATCCTGCAACTTCACAGTTAGTATCGAAGGTATAGCGAATCCCAAGGTCAGTTGTACCTGCAATGTACTTGATAATGCGTTTGACCGCCTTCACATGTGATTCCTTGGGGTTGGCCTGATACCGAGCACATACTCCTACACTATAGCATATGTCTGGTCTGCTAGCTGTCAAGTACAACAAGCTACCAATCATGCTACGGTAGTTAGACTGATCAACATCAACTCCATAAAGATCGGTCGTGATCTTGCAGATGGTTCCCATGGGGTTTGGGACAGAAGAGGATATTTCCATCCCAAACTTCTTCACGAGTTCCTTGGCGTACTTGGATTGAGATATGAACATGCCATCATCCTTTTGATCAACTTGTAAACTTAAGAAGTAGGTCAACTTCCCATAGTGGCTCATCTCAAACTCCTTGGACATAAGATCTGAAAATTCTTTAACCAAGTGATCGGAAGTGGAACTAAAAACAATATCATCTACATATATTTGAGCAATAAACATATCTTTAGAGGTGATTTTTACAAACATAGTCTTATCAACAGAACATCTAACATAACCATGCTCAAGGAGGTGTGTGGACAGTCTCTCATACCAGGCTCTAGGTGCCTGTTTGAGGCCATAAAGAGCCTTATCAAGCCTGTAAACATGAGCTTTAGAAGCCGGGAGGTTGTGCAACATACACTTCCTCCTTGAGAATGCCATTCAAGAATGCACTCTTCACATCCATTTGGTACAAGGTAAATTTCAAGTAACAAGCTATTGCCAAGAGTAACCTAACTGATTCCAACCTTGCAACCGGGGCAAAGGTCTCATCAAAATCAAGTCCCTCTATTTGTGAGTAACCTTGAACAACCAATCTAGCTTTGTTCCTGGTTATCACACCTTTCTCATCCGACTTGTTCTTGAACACCCATTTGGTGCCAATCACATTCTTGTCTTCGGGTCGTGGCACAAGGTGCCAAACCTTACTTCTCTCAAATTGATTCAATTCTTCTTGCATGGCATTAATCCAATCAGTGTCACACAAGGCCTCTTTCACATTCTTAGGTTCTATGGTGGACACAAAACCAAAGTGCATGACTCTATCTATGGTAGACTTATGCATTGCTAAAAAGCTTTTTAACACTGCGTAACTGCTTACCACACGTTTTACCTTGCTGCGTGTGACAGTGGATTGTGAAACATCACCAATGATGTCAGAAGAAGAGTGGTCTTTTTGCTTTTGTCGCTTTCCAGTCCTGTGTGGCGGCTGGGTAGCTAGGGTTTCATCCCTACGACCTTCCGCGGGATCGGTGACATCATATCCATCCCCCTGATCATTCTGATCCTCTCCATCGTTTGAGTCAGCCTTGTCAGCCAAGGATTCCTCCTTGCGGTTAGTAGCACTGGTTCTGGCTTCTTGGGATCAGCAGGTGTTGTTGGATTTTCTTCAGGAGTGCAACCGGTCATGTGAGTGCACCCAAGACCATCATCAATAGCAACGTTTATAGTTTCCATAAGCTTGCACGAGACTTTATTATAGACCCTGTATGCCCTGCTTTTGAGAGAGTAACTAAGAAAGACACCCTTATCACAACGTGCATCAAGTTTGATCAAATATTCCCGATCCTTGTAGATGAAGCAAGGACTGCCAAACACTTTCAAATAGGCCGGATTAGGTTTCCTTCCTTTCCAAATCTCATAGGGAGTCTTATCAGTTCCTGGCCTGAAAATAGCACGGTTAAGAGTATAACAAGCATTGCTTACAGCCTCTGCCCAGAAGGAGTGAGGGAGACCAAAGGCATTAAGCATCACCCTGGTCATTTCCACTAAAACTAGATTCTTCCTTTCAACAATCCCATTTTGTTGGGGAGTGATCGGAGAAGAGTATTCATGGTGCACACCAAACATATCACAATAATCATCGAATTTAGCATTATCAAACTCAGTACCATGATCTGTTCTAATCCTAACAATGTGTTTACCCTCATGCATTTTCTCATTTGAAACCCTTTTGGCAAACTTAACATACATATCAAAAGTATCAGACTTAGATGCAAGAAACATAACCCAATTGAAACGAGAGAAGTCATCAACAATCACAAGAGCATATTTCGTACCACTTAGGCTAAGAGTCTCAACCGGTCCTACCAAATCCATATGTAAGAGTTCTAGCACATTAGAGGTAGGTTGAGCATTAAGAGCAGAATGTGGAGAGCGTGTGAGCTTACCAATCTTACATTCTCCACACATACCTGAGGCTATCCCGGAAAGCTTAGGGAGACCTCTAGCCACTTCCTTGGTTGATAGCTTGATGATGTCCTGATGGTTTAGATGGCAAAGGCGTTTGTGCCAAAGATCAAGAGGCTGCTCTCCAATTCGTCCACGAAAGCACAATTGAGGCTTGAACTCCTTTTGAGCCATGACACAATATCAATCATCCTTGGTCCGATCTCCTTGCATGACACTCATTCCCATCCCATTGAGAACCAGACATTTGATCTTGTCAAAGATGACACAATCGTTCTCATCAACTATCTGACTGACACTCAGCAAGCAAACTTCCAAATCTTTGACTAGTAGGACATTCTTCAGTTCCAGGAGACCTGGAGCCCTTACTGTCCTTTTACCAATGATTTCCGAATTTGCTCCATCCCCGAATGTAACGCATCCAACTGGATAGTCATCATCCCTTGATACAAACCACTTGGGATCGCCAGTCATGTGAGCCGAGCACCCACTGTCAACATACCAGGAATCAGACTTCCGGGCTGACAGGGAAGTAAGTGCAACATTGCAATAGGCTCTTGTTCTAAGCCGAGTTTTTGGCTTCAGAACCATACGGCTGAGAAAACAGACTCTAGCAATATTACCATCTGAGTCTGAATTACACTCATCCTCATCCTCATCATTGTGATCTTCTACTTGAGCAAGCTGCTCCTTAGACTTGGACTTGATCTTCGGAGCCCAGACTTTCTTGCCGGAAGGATCCCTAGGGTTAGGGTTAGCAAGAGAATGAAAAATCCTCACAAGTTCCTTGAGAGAGTTCTCGATGGAACCTTTGAGAGATGTCAGAAACCCATTCTCCATATTCTGAGCAGAGCCTCCATTCCCTTTGTTCAGCTTGAAGCAATATGGTCGAATATGACCCATAACACCACAATGATGGCATTTGGGAACAAACTTGGTCTTGGTCTCTTTAGGCTTGGAAACTTCCTCCTTGGAGGACTTCACCATCTTCTTTGTATTCTTCTTGCTTGGTTTTGAGTGATTAACGATCTCAAAACCTAGACCACTCTTGTCATGACCAGGTTTTCCCATGTTAACTATTTCTTTGAGCTTATCGGAACCAACAGAGAACTTCTTATATTCCTTCTTCCAATCTTCTAGTTGCAACTTCAAAGTGGCCTTCTCGGAGGAGAGGTTGTTGGTCAAGGCATCCTTAAGTCTCAGACTTTCTTCAAGAGACTCCTTCTCCTTCATCAGGGCTGGCTTGTCGGCCTTCCACTTCTTCTTCTGGGACTGCAGCTTGTCTTGCAATTCCTTGACTTGGTTCCCACTCTTGGTAAGCTCGTTTGACAAGGTCTCAATCTTGTCAAGCATGGACTTAGATGCGATGTGCAAATCAGAGTATGCATTGTGAAGTTCCTCATCATGTTGGGCTTCGTCATCATCATCTATATCAGAGTTCGAAGCGTCGGCAAGCTTAACCGATGCAATGAAGGCAACAGTCTCCTTCTCTTCCTCTTGGTCAGAGGAAGGTTCAGACTCACTGTCTGACCAAGTGGCCTCAAAAGCCTTTTGCTTCGTTCTTTTTGCACATTCAGCTGCCTTATGGCCAACACCACCACACTCAAAACACTTATCATTCTGAGGAAAGTTTCTGGGTTTGAAGGTAGATCTGGGATTTCTAGGGTTACTGGTTTCCCCTTGTCGAGGATATTTGGTATTGGTTGTAGCCCCTTTTTGGTTAAACCTAAGATTAAACCTTGGGTTCTTCTTCTCCTTAAGAATCCTTTCCAATTTTTTGGTTAAGAGAGCAAACTCTTCCACCGAACTATCACCTGACACAGACTCTTCCTCCACTTCCTCTTTAACTACAGTAAAGGCTAAAGATCTATCCTTTTTAGAGGATTTTCTCTTGGCTTCAAAGTTTTTGAGGTTTCCTACAAGCTCATCTAAGGTGTAAGTGGTCAAGTCTCTAGCTTCTTCTATGGCAATCTATTTTGACTCAAAACTAGGTGGTAAGACCCTCACAAACTTTTGAACCATACGTTGAGGATCAATGGGGTGATCTAAACTATGACATTGATTTGTAATGGCAAGCATACGTCCAAGAAATTCTTCTACAGTTTCATCCTCACTCATTTTCAACTCCTCAAACTCATGAAGTAAAGATATGATTTTTTGTTCCTTTACCTTGTTCGTGCCTTCATGAGCAATGGCCAAGATTTTCCATGCATCTCGGGCAAGGGTGCAGTTGATGATCCTTCGACGAACGTCTTCGGATACAGCCATGAAGTGGTTGTTCAAAGCCCTCATGTTAGCTTTAGCTTCCAACCTTTCATCTAGAGTCCATTGGTCTCTTGGCTTTGGAACGGAAGGTGCAGTCTCTGTTTCCACCGTCATAGGGGCTGAATACCCAACTGCTTCCCATTGTCTTCCATCGTCCTGGGATGAGAGGAAAGTAAACATCATAACTTTCCAATCCGAATACCCTTTCCCATTGAAAAATGGAGGATAATTCAATGAGGAACCGAATCTGTGGTCCATTTCCCTCTAAGAGGATCTCACCAGCAAGCTGGTGGCTGCTCTAGTACCACTTGAAGGTCCTAGAGAGGGGGGGGGGGGGGGGGAGTGAATAGGACACTTTGCAACTTTTTCGTTGATTGTTGTAACTCGAGGCTAGCAAGAAGTTGTGTTATCCCGATTCACAGTTTGTAACGATTATGCGAGTAATGAAAAAGATTGCTGAAAGTAAAACCAACATAGAGATGTTTTTGTTTAACGCAGAAACCCTGAATCCAGGGAAGAAAACTGCGTGCCCTTATCATAAGGACAAACATTTCCACTATGTGATTCGTAGACTTATACAAGAATAGAGACTAGGATACCAGACCTTGTTGTTATCCTGCTCTATGACTCTACCTAGTCTATCTAGAACGCTCTCCCATCTTGTCCCCTAAGTCCTCACACACGAAAGGGATACAAGAGCTTCACTCAGACCTTAACTACACCTTAGCTAACTCTGCTTGTGAACTCTTGGGGTCGTTGCACCTCCAATCACAACCTCATGTATTGGAATGCAAATGCAATATGTTTTTTTTTAAAAGCGGTTTTGGTTTCTCAAGCTCTAAGATTTATAATCACTAGGAAGACTTAGGATGGCTAGAGCTTTGGAAGCCTGGAGGTTGTGCAACATACACTTCCTCCTTAAGAATGCCATTCAAGAAAGCACTCTTCACATCCATTTGGTACAGGGTAAAGCTCAAGTAACACGCTATTGTCAAAAGCAACCTAACTGATTCCAACCTTGCAACCGGGGCAAAGGTTTCATCAAAATCAAGTCCCTCTATTTGTGAGTAACCTTGAACAACCAATCTAGCCTTGTTCCTGGTTATCACACCTTTCTCATCAGACTTGTTCTTGAACACCCATTTGGTGCCAATTACATTCTTGTTTTCGGGTCGTGGCACAAGGTGCCAAACCTTACTTCTCTCAAATTGATTCAATTCATCTTGCATGGCATTAATCCAATCAGTATCACACAGGGCTTCTTTCACATTCTTAGGTTCTATGGTGGACACAAAACCAAAGTGCATGACTCTATCTATGGTAGACTTATGCATCGCAAAAAAACTTTTTAACACTGCATAACTGCTTACCACACGTTTTACCTTGCTGCGTGTGACAGTAGATTGTGAATCATCACCAATGATGTCAGAAGGAGAGTGATCTTTTTGCACTTGTAGCCTTCCAGTCCTGTGTGGGGGCTGGGTAGTTGTGGTTGCATCCCTACAACCTTTCGCGGGATTGGTAACCTCATATCCATCCTCATGTTCATTCTGATCCTCTCCATTTCTCGAGTCAGCTTCATCAGCTGAAGAACCTTCCTTGCAGATTGTGACATCTGCATCTCGCTGTATGGGATCAGTAGGAGTTGTTGGATCATCTTCAGATGTGCAACCGGTCCGGTGAGTACACCCGAGACCATCATCAATGGCAACGTTAATGGTTTCCATTAGCTTGCATGAGATTTTGTTGTAGACTCGGTATGCTCTGCTTTTGAGAGAGTAACCAAGAAAGACACCCTTATCACAACGTGCATCAAGTTTGGTCAAGTATTCTCGGTCCTTGTAGATGAAACAAGGACTCCCAAACACTTTCAGATGGGCCAGATTAGGCTTCCTTCCTTTCCATATCTCGTAAGGAGTTTTATCAGTTCCTGACCTGAAAATAGCACGGTTAAGAGTATAGCAAGCATTGCTCACGGCCTCAGCCCAGAAGATGTGAGGGAGACCAGAGGCATTAAGCATTACCCTAGTCATTTCTACTAAGACTCGATTCTTCCTTTCAACAATCCCATTTTGTTGGGGAGTGATCGGAGAAGAGTATTCATGGTGCACACCAAACATATCACAGTACTCATCAAATTTTGCATTATCAAATTCAGTACCATGATCCGTCCTAACTCTAACAATGTGTTTACCCTCATGCATTTTCTCATTTGAAACTCTTTTGGCAAATATATCATATGTGTCAAAAGTATCAGATTTAGATGCAAGAAACATAACCCAAGTGAACCGAGAGAAATCATCAACAATAACAAGGGTATATATCGCACCGTTTAAGCTAGGAGTCTTAACTGGTCCTACCAAGTCCATATGCAAGAGTTCTAACACATTAGAGGTGGGTTGAGCATTAAGAGCAGAGTGTGGAGAGCGTGTAAGCTTACCAATTTTACATTCTCCACACATACCTGAAGCTTTCCCGGAAAGCTTAGGGAGACCTCTAGCTACTTCCTTGGTTGATAGCTTGATGATGTCCTGATGATTCAAATGGCAGAGGCGTCTGTGCCAAAGATCAAGAGGCAGCTCACCAATTTGTGCGCGAAAGCATATTTGAGGCTTGAACTCCTTCCGAGCCATGATACAATAGCAATTGTCCTTGGTCCGATCTCCTTGCATGACGCTCACCCCCATTCCATTTAGAACCAGACATTTGATCTTGTCAAAAATGACACAGTCGTTCTCATCAACTACTTGACTCACACTCAGCAAGCATACTTCCAAGCCTTTGACGAGAAGGACATTTTTTAGTTCAGGGAGACCTGGAGCTAGCCCTTACTGTCCCTTTACCAATGATTTCCGAATTTGCTCCATCCCCAAATGTAACGCAGCCGACTGGAAAGACATCATCCCTTGATACGAACCACTTGGGATCGCCAGTCATGTGAGCCGAACATCCACTGTCAACATACCAGGAATCGGATTTCCGAGCTGACAAGGCAGTGAGTGCAACATTGCAATAAGCTCTTGTACTTTGTGGAGCTTTTGGTTTCAAAACAGTTCGGCTGAGAAAACAGACTCTCATAGTATTACTATCTGAGTCTGAATCGTATTCCTCTTCATCATTGTGATCTTCTACTTGAGCAGGCTGCTCCTTAGACTTGGACTTGGTCTTTGGAGCCCAGATTTTCTTGCTGGACACATCCCTAGGGTTAGGGTTTGCAAGAGTTTGAACAATCTTCACAAGTTCCTTGAGAGAGTTCTCAATGAAATCTTTGAGAGATGTCAGAACTCCATTCTCGGCATTCTGAGCAGGTCCTTCATTTTTCAGCTTGTAGCAATATGGTCGAATATGACCCATGACACCACAATGATGGCATTTTGGAACAAACTTGGTCTTGGTCTCCTTGGACTTGGAGACTTCCTCCTTGGGGGACTTCACCGTCTTCTTTGTATTCTTCTTGCTTGATTTTGAGTGATTAACAATCTCAAAACCTAGACCACTCTTGTCATGACCAGGTTTTCCCATATTAACAATTTCTTTGAGCTTATCCGATCCAACGGAGAACTTCTTATATTCCTTCTTCCAATCTTCTAGCTGCAGCTTCAAGGTGGCCTTCTCGGAGGAGAGGTTGTTGGTCAAGGCATCCTTAAGTCTCAGACTATTTCCAAGAGACTCCTTCTCCTTTATCAAGGCTGACTTGTCGGCCTTCCACTTCTTCTTTTGGAACTGCAGCTTGTCTTGTAATTCCTTGACATGGTTCTCACTCTTGGTAAATTCGTTTGACAAGCCCTCAATCTTGTCAAGCATGGACTTAGATGCAATATGCAAATCAAAATATGCATTGTGAAGCTCTTCATCATGTTGAGCTTCGTTATCATCATCTATATCAGAGTTCGACGCATGGGCAAGCTTAACCGATGCAATGAATGCAACGGTCTCCTTCTCCTCCTCATGGTCTGAGGGAGGTTCAGACTCACTGTCCGACCAGGTGGCCTTAAGAGCCTTCTGCTTCATCCTGTTTGCACATTCAGCTGCCTTATGTCCAACACCACCACACTCAAAACACTTATCATTCTGAGGAAAGTTTCTGGGTTTGAAGGTAGATTTGGGATTTCTAGGGTTACTGGTTTCCTCTTGTCGAGGATATTTGGTATTGGTCGTAGCCCCCAGGGTTCCTCTTTTCCCTAAGAATCCTCTCCAATTTTTTGGTTAAGAGAGCAAACTCTTCCACAGAACCATCACCCGACACAGACTCTTCCTCTACTTCCTCTTTAACTACAGTAAAGGCTAAGGATCTATCCTTTTTAGAGGATTTCCTCTTGGTTTCAAAGTTTTTGAGGTTTCCTACAAGCTCATCTAGGGTGTAAGTGGTCAAGTCTCTAGCTTCTTCTATGGCAATCTGTTTTGACTCGAAACTAATTGGTAATGCCCTTACAAATTTTTGAACCATACGTTGAGGGTCAATGGGATGATCTAAGCTATGGCAATGGTTTGTAATGGCAAGCATACGTCCAAGAAAGGTTTCTACAGTTTCATCCTCACTCATTTTTAACTCCTCAAACTCATGAAGTAAAGATCTGATACTTTGTTCCTTTACCTTGTTTGTGCCTTCATGAGCGGTGGCCAAGACTTGCCATGCATCTCTGGCAAGGGTGCAGTTGATGATCCTTCGACGAACGTCTTCGGATACTGCCATGAAAAGGTTGTTCAAAGCCCTCATGTTGGCTTTGGCCTCCAACCTTTCATCTAAAGTCCATTGGTCGCGGGGCTTTGGAATGGAAGGTGCAGTTTCTGTTTCCACCGTCATAGAGACCGAATACCCAAACTCAACTGCTTCCCATTGTCTTCCATCGTCCTGGGACGAGAGGAAAGTAAACATCATAACTTTCTAATCTGAATACCCTTTCCCATTGAAAAAGGGAGGAGAATTCAGTGAGGAACCGAATCTGTGGTCCATTTCCCTCTAAGAGGATCTCACGAGCAAGCTGGTGGCCGCTCTGATACCACTTGAAGGTCCTAGAGGGGGGGTGAATAGGACTCTTTGCGACTTTTTCGTTATATGTTGTAATCCGAGGATAGCAAGGAGTTGTGCTATCCCGGTTAACAGTTTGCAACGATTATGCAAGTAATGAAAAAGATTGCTGAAAGTAAAAACAACACAGAGATGTTTTTCTTTAACAACAATAATAGAGCCTGGGATACCAGACCTTGTTGTTATCCTGTTTTAAGACTCTACCTAGTCTTAACTAGAACGTTCTCCCATCTTGTCCCCTAAGTCCTCACACATGAAAGGGATACAAAAGCTTCACTCAGACCTTAACTACACCCTAGCTAACTCTGCTTGTGAACTCTTGGGGTCGTTGCACCTCCAATCACAACCTCATGTATTGGAATGCAAATGCTTTATGATTTTAGAAAAACGGTTTTTGATTTCTCAAGCTCTAAGATTTATAATCACTAGGAAGACTTAGAGCATTAGAGAATAAGAACACAGCCAAGCCGATATTCTTCAATAATAACAAAAACACAAATAAATTTGACCACCAAGCAAAATCACTTTGCTTGGTATTTATAGGCAAGTGTAAGTTGCTTAAGAAAGCAATACGCATGCCAATAAACTAATAATGTTTGTCCTTATGTGCTTGGCTTAGATTCTGTTGAAATCCTTTGTAGAACAAAGCCAAGGACAAGAGGACAAAACCAACTTTCCAAAAAATAGCTAACTTTTCATAAGAGGGAAAAAGGTTTTGCAAAAAGCATTCCAAAAGAATGTTAACAATATGGAAAGGCAAAACAACTTCCTTCTAGGATCATACAGCCTACTATCAATTGCATAGGTAAGTGTAACACAAACCAAGCATAAACAAAGGGACCTTGAAAACCTCAAGGTCACGGGTTGAAGAAAACTTCACCCTTTGATAGTTTGAGCGCCAAGAGCATCACATGCTTGGCTAGCTGTTTGAATTTGAAAAGCAAATCGACTGGAAACAGCTGGAAATGCATTGAGAAGATAAATCACAGTTTTCAAGACGATTTGACCAAAGCTATAAAAATACCCAGAAAACCGGTATACATAACAGTACTCCTATCCTTAGTAGCAAACGTAGGATACAAAGTGGTACTGCTATCCTCAGTGAAAACATGATATGAATATGCATGAATATACCTAGGTTTACTGAGGTTATGTTGGGCCTTGAATTGGTTGGGCTTCATGGCTTCACTTGTACTTGTGCTGGGACTCATCTTACTGCATCTTGGGCTGAGTTTTGGTCCATAAAGGGAACTGCCAACATCTTTCTACTTACAGCTTAAAACAAATATGACTGCTTATTTGGGGTTATGGTCAAGTAGACACCTGAAAGGTCTCGATCGGCCGGTCACAAACCATATATCAGTCTGGGTACTAGCCTAACAACTGCAGAAAATCAGAAATTTCTGGTCTTAATATTTCAAGTATTGGACATTCTTTTGCTGAAAATTCATATCACTGAACACTTTTGCTTACTTAGTTAATAATTATGGAAAAATTTCGACCAAAATTCCTTAAAGGCATGCATGCAGGTTTAAACTGATAACAAAACAAGAAGCGCACTTGGCTCGCATTCTTTTGATCAAAAAGATGTGGTACACATTTCCGTAGGACAACTATACCTAGCTACAAGTTCGATTTCCGTTTGATACTTTGATACTAAGCTAGCTACATCCAAAGAGTTAGGCAGCAAATCTTTATACGAGCATCTTCTTCATAACAAAACTACGAGCTATCACAGAGACACATTACCAACCTGGAAACATCAAGATAAATTGGACCAGAGGTGGAAAGCCAATCAAGAAACACAATTTTCAATCAGACCAGCCAGTTCCAAACCCTGGCAACTTTAGTAGAAAAAAGTTGTTTCATCATTTTGGTACTCATTGCATTCCAATATGTTTCAGCGACTAAACACTCGATCAAAGAGTCGAAACCATGCAAGAGGTTTGCGCTCTATTACCACGACATCCTATTCAATGGCACTGATGTGGGAAATGCTACATCTGCTAGGGAAGCAAATGCAACGGGGCTCGGCAACTACAAGTTCGGAATGCTGGTTGTCTTCAGTGATCCTCTGACCAAAGACCACCATCTTCTGTCACCTGCCGTCGGAAGAGCTCAAGGCTTCTATTTCTATGACATGAAGGACGACTACACTTCTTGGTTTGCCTACACTTTGGTGTTCAACTCGAGCGAGCACAAGGGCACACTCAATATCATGGGGGCGGATTTGATGTATGCCGAGACTAGGGATCTTTCTGTGGTTGGAGGAACGGGAGATTTCTTCATGGCTAGAGGGATTTGTACATTCAAGACTGATACGTTTCAGGGTGCCAACTATTTTCGTCTCCAAATGGACATTAAGTTGTATGAATGTTATTAACTAATCAGCTATATGATAGCCTATACTTCGTAGCTTGCTTATGGCTGATGTACAACATCCGCTCTTTCTCATAATAAACAGTACTCGTGAGCAACTGTTGTGCGAAGGATTGTTATTAGAATTGTATGCAAGGGTTTTTGAAAGAGATATCCCCAGTTCTTGAAACGGTGCTCCATGCATTTCTACTGTAACCTGCACTAACATATATATAGAGAAAGAATGATTAAGGAATGTAAGTTCGAGTGTGGTATTAGTAGGTCGTGACACTATAGCTTTTAGTTTGCATGTGTACGATTTACTAATGCGTTCCCAAAAGAATTGTCTTGTTACCTACAAAAATGTCTATGAAGTGCCAAAATTTTATGACCAATTTGATTAGAATCACTACAAGAAAAAAGGGCTTTGCCGACGAAAAAAAAAAAAACGGCCGACGAAACACTTTTTTCGTCGGCTATTCCCAAGAATGGCCGACGAAAATTTTTGTCGTCGCAAAAAAAAAAAATTCGTCGCTAAAAATTAAAAATCGTCGGCTATTCTACAAGAATGGCCGACGATTTTTTATTTCGTCGGTAAAAAAAATGTTTCGTCGGCTATAGCTCTATAATGGCCGACGAATTAAAGTTTTCGTCGGCTATACAAATTTTGGAAGAATGGCCGACGAAGTTGACAATTTCGTCGGCTATAAGTCTTTATATTTTCAGATCTGGACAGAAGCTGCTCATTTGAAAAAAAAACGGGAGAAAGAGTGAAAAATCTGTGGGTATTGTTGAAATCCGTCCTCTCTTATATTGTGGAGCTATATATAGGTACGTATATGTGTATATATGTTGATTTTGAGTTTTAGTTGAGTTGATTTTGAGTTTTAGTGATTTTGATATAGTAAGTGATTTTTTGTTTTGTTGTTGTTTTAGTGTTAGAATGTATATGTATATATGTTGATTTTGAGTTGTAGTTGAGTTGATTTTCAGTTAGAGTATAATTATGTGTTTTAATTTAATAATGTTATTTTAATTAGTGTTAAAATATATATAAATATGTTAATTAATGGTTGTTGATAGTGTAATGAACTTAAATAATGGTTGTTAATTAATGGTATATATATATATATATATGAGTTGATGTTGATAATAATATATATTGTAATATATATATATATATATATATGTGTTAATTAATTTCTTATTAATTAAAGTTATACATATATATTATTATCAAGCTATATATGGATCGAGATAAGAGTTGGATTTCGCTTCCAAGGCATGACCGACGATACACTACAGGAGTTGTGGATTTTATGCAGTTCGTCGAGGAAAATGCAAAGGGGAATTACCATTATTGCCCGTGCAAGAAATATAAGTGTCGCAGTGATATGTGTCGATTTCCGATTAGGACAGTATGGGAGCACCTAAAGAGTAATGAGTTTTGGCCGAAGTACACACGTTGGATATATCACGGTGAGCCATCATTAGATGGATCGCATGATCATGGGCAGTATTTTGAGGCGGGCAGTAGTAGTACATCCAACGATCCAACAATGGCATTCGTCAACGACGTGTTTCCTTTTGAAAGCGGTGTACGTGGGGAACAATATATGCAGGACCCGGTGCAGCCCTTCCCACAAGTTGTCAACACTGTTGCCTTTGACAAGTACAACAAACTGATTGCATTGCAACAGACCCCTGTGTCTTCAAGTTCTGAGAAGACAGTTCTTCAAAGTGTGATGGAGGTAATGAGGATTAAAGTCGAGACAAAAGGGAGCATCAGGCAAGTGGATGAATATCTACAGTACACTTCTTCGTTGTTGGAGGAGGGTCATCGTAATCCTACCAATCACCGTCAGGTCCGAAGTATCCTCAAAGATCTAGGGCTTTCCTACATTAAGATCCATGCATGCGCATTTGACTGCGTTCTCTTCTGGGGTAATGATGCAGAAGGGAATGACCTTGCTAGCCTTGACGCATGTCCGATATGTCAGTCTGACCGATATAAGTTGACGGGAGCAGGCAATAGGAAACCTGTGAAAGTGCTTCGGTATTTTCTGTTGAGAGATAGGCTTGAGCGGTTGTACATGTCAGAAACCACCGCAAAAGCTATGAAGTGGCACGGTGAGCGGGACGCGGGAGACGCAGATATCATGACACACATCTCTGACGGAGCGGCTTGGAAGCATATAAACAATGAGTTTCCTTATTTTGCGTCAGATGTCAGAAACGTCAGGCTCGGGCTCTCAACCGAAGGGTTCAACCCTTTCGGCACCATGAGTCTTTCATACAGTATATGGCCGGTGGTTTTGGTACCTTACAACCTTCCTCCGTGGATGTGCATGAAGAAGGAATATAATATGTTGACGTTGTTGATTCCGGGGCCTGGTTACCCAGGGAAATGTCTCGATGTGTATATGAGACCATTGATTGAAGAGCTTAAGGTATTGTGGGACGTTGGTCATCCCACTTTTGACAAGTACAAGCAGGAGACGTTCCAGATGCATGCCATGGTTATTGGTACCATAAGTGATTTTCCTGCTTATGGGATGTTGTCGGGCAGCGTTGTTAGGGGATACAAGGCTTGTCCAGAGTGCCTCAGCGATTATGGGAGCACCCTTCATTGCAACAAGATATGCCGAATGGGTCATCGTGTGTTCCTTCCGGCGGATCACCACTGGCGTTACGACTCCGCCGCATTTGATGGAACCGAAGAACACGGCCGTCCTCCCAGAAGATGGACAGGAAGAGAAATTTTAGCAAGACTTAATGAGTACGATTTTGGGCCCCTCAGCAATCATCCCGATATTGTAGCGGAAATACCTGAAAGGCCTGAGAAGTACAAATTCTGGACACATGGGAGCATATTGTGGGAACTCCCGTACTGGTGTGAGTTGCTGATCCGTCACTTCCTAGACGTTATGCACATAGAAAAAAATGTTTCTGAAAGTGTGGTGGGCACAACGCTGAACTTGGAGGGGAAGACGAAAGACGGTCCTAAGGCTCGCACTGATCTGCAAAACATGAATATCAGAAAACCACTATGGTTGAAACAAGGGAAGAGAAAAATGCCTCAAGCTCCTTACACCGTCAAGCCTGAGCATAAATCAGAAATTTTCCATTGGATAAGTCGGGCCAAGTATCCTTCAGGCTTTGCTGGAAATATAGCCAAGTGTGTCAATAGACAATTCAACAATCTGTACGGGTTGAAAAGTCATGACAATCATATCCTGCTACAACGTCTCTTCCCTGTTTTCATTCGACCGTTCCTTCCCCGTCACGTTGTGGAGCCGTTAGTAGCGTTGGCAAGATTTTTCCAGAAGGTATGCACACGGGAAGTGAGAAAATCTGACCTCCGGGAAATGCAACAAGACATCGTTCATATCATGTGTAAATTTGAGATGATATTTCCTCCAAATTTTTTCGACATCATGCCTCACCTCATGATCCATCTTCCTCGGCAGTTGTTGCTTACCGGTCATGTGCACTTCACTTGGATGTTTCCGATGGAAAGGTACGTATTTTACACCTTATGTTAATTTCCTCATCAATATATGTGATATAGTGTTAATGTATTATCATAACACTTTAAAAACTTGATTTATAGGCAACTTGGACAATACGGTGGTTTTGTCCAAAACAGATCCGCACCTGAAGGATGTATAGCTGAAGCATATATTGCGCACGAGTGCGTCACCTACATGAAGCTGTATTTCGGAGCGTTACAGGAAAGCATACAGGAAGATGTACCGTCACAGTTCAATCTTTCCATACTCTCCGACGATGTTGTACTCGGTGGAAACATGCCAGTTTCCTACAAGTTGAAAGATTATGAGGTAGCCATTGCACATTGGTGGGTACTAATCAACTGTCCAGAAGTTCAGTTTTGGAAGGACCTACATCTACGCTGTGAAGGAGTAGCAGGTGATGTCGATTACCACAACCAGACATTCGCAGAGTATTTCGGCCGCTGGGTACGTACCTTTAACACTATTCTATACGTGTTCATATATTATTGTGTATATTTATTCATATTTATAGTTGATTCTGATGGTTGCAGATGGACCTTATTGAAAATGATAATCACCCAAATTGGTCGCACGAACTCAGACTTTTAGCGAGGAGGCCGGTCTATTCAAAAGTTTATGCGACGTGCAAGGTGAATGGTGTGTTATTTCGATGTGAAGACAGAGACCTCAGACTGAAAACACAAAATTCAGGGGTTATGGCACATGGTGGGGATGGTGGAGTTGACTATTACGGTGTTCTCTATTCAGTTGTGGAACTGCATTACGGGGAAGGCATGAAAGTGCACCTTTTCAAGTGTAGATGGTTTGACACACGGCCGCAGAGCATGAAAACCGATCAATACGGCATAAGTTCTGTGAACACTAGTACATCATGGTATGAGGACGACCCGTTCGTTTTAGCCACATGGGTGAAACAAGTGTTTTATCTTGATGATCTCGCCAAGGGTGACCCGTGGAAAGTAGTCAACACTATCCACCATCGCAACATTTACCGGGCGTCTACACTTGGAGTGGCTGAAGAGAACGAGGAAGGGGGCACCGCGTATCAAGAGCCCAACTCAAACGGTATTCCTGACTCCTCTTTTATTCGCCTAGACACGCCGGTGCGAATTCGACGTGAAGAGCCACTGCTTGTTGATGTTGATCCAACTGAAGAAACTAACGAGGACTCTAGTGGTGAGGAAAGACATAGATTACCCCTATCGAGTAATTCAGAAACCGAAGAAGACTCATCCGATGATTCCGATTACAATCCGACGGATTAAGTAATTTAAATGATGTAATCCTTTCATTTGTAATCAACTTATTTCTAATGAACGGGCGTGGGGATGAGCCTCCCAGCTAGGCTGGGTTCCAAACCCCTTAAACAAAAATTTGAAATATGTTGACTGTTGGGTTGCTGGTTTTTTATGTTCAAGTTTGGTTATATGTGAACAGGACATCGGAATAGGAGAGGTGTTAAACCACTGATATTTTTGGTTTTTTTTTTCAGAGAATAGCCGACGAAAAATTCCTTATTTCGTCGGCCATAAGTTTTTTTAAAAATATATATTTACAATAATGGCCGACGAATAATGAATTTTTCGTCGGCCATTTTTCCTATAGCCGACGAAAAATTCATTATTTCGTCGGCCATAAGTTTTTTTAAAAATATATATTTACAATAATGGCCGACGAATAATGAATTTTTCGTCGGCTATACGAAAAATGGCCGACGAAAAATTCATTATTTCGTCGGCCATTTGTTTTTTAAAAAATAAATATTTTATTTTTGACCGAAAACGACAAAAGAATAGCCGACGAGTACTAGGTTTGATTTCGTCGGCTATGATTAAAAAAAAAACAAAAAAATTCAGCTTCCATTTTCTATCACTATCGACAAACCATTGTTTCATCCTTCAAATGCAAATGTGTCGTGAAATAAGATATGACCGAAATTTTGAAAAACATCTAGGGTTGAAAAATGAGAAGATTCCGACAAAATCTGTGTGCCGAATGTTGCGGTTAGCTGTTTTTTACTACCGTTTTCCTATGGGTAGCCTGACGGTCGGTAAATATTTTGAGGAAAATTTTTATACGATTAGTTGCGGCTCATCGATCTGAAACTATTCTCTGTTGAAGATCAGGCCAAAAAACGTCATTTAGACGGGCCAATTTCCGTTTTAAAGCGTTTAGAGGTTTGACTTTGCAGTTTGACCGTCCCGATCGAGCCTTTAACGTTGTCAGATGTAGTTGGAATTTTTTTCATACATGTATTTCATCTTAACGGTGATATCTGACGGTTGGAATAGATTTTCCAAACTTTTAGATTCAAAATCGGAACATATGCACTAATGTTCCTTAACTTGTTTACTAAGTGTTTAAGTGAATGTATAGTTTCAAATAGTTACTATACGTAGACTCTTCAAATGCAAATGTGTCATGAAATAAGATATGACCGAAATATTGAAATACGTCTACGGTTGAAAAATGAGAAGATTCCGACAAAATCTGTGTGCCGAATGTTGCGGTTAACTGTTTTATACTCCCGTTTTCCTATGGGTAGCCTGACGGTCGGTAAATATTTTGAGGAAAATTTTTATACGATTAGTCGCGTTTCATCGATTTGAAACTATTCTCTGTTGAAGATAAGGCCAGAAAACGTCATTTAGACTGCCCAATTTCCGTTTTAATTTATAGGGTTTAGAGGTTTAACTTTGTAGTTTGACCAAAGGTTTAGCCGACGACATCAAATATTTCGTCGGCTATTTCCAAAGTATAGCCGACGAAATTAAATATTTCGTCGGCTATTTCCAAAATATAGCCGACGAAATATTTAATTTCGTCGGCTAAACTCTTGCGATCCACTTATTGTCCGCCGTTGGATGGCTCAGATCAAACGGCTGTGATTTTCCAAAGTATAGCCGACGAAATATTTAATTTCGTCGGCTAAACTCTTGCGATCCGCGCCTTCTCATTATCCGCCGTTGGATGTGGGAGATCGGACGGCTGCTGAGCGCCTAAAGTATAGCCGACGACATTCAAAGAATAGCCGACGAGTCATATATTTCGTCGGCTATTCTTAAGTATAGCCGACGAAATATTTTTAATTCGTCGGCTATACTATCGGGTATAAGTTTGTTGCAGCCGAACCCTAGCCTCCATTTGCTGCATTTTTCCAAATTCTCCATCCGATCCAGCGCCGCTCGCCTCGTCGTCCTCCTCCCTCTTCCTCCTCGAATCGGGCAACCCCCTCCTCCCTCTTGCTCCTCCAATCCGGCAGCCTCCCTCTTCCTCCTCCAATCCGGCCGGCCCTCCTCCAATCCGGCAGCCTCCCTTTCCTCCTCCTCCCTTCCATTTTCAATTCGATCAGCAGTAAGTGTTTTTTTTTTTTTTCATTTATGTTAATTAATGTTAATTTAGATATAATTTAGGTATTTATGTTAATTTAGGTATAATTTAGGTATTTATGTTAATTTAGATATAATTTAGGTATTTATGTTAATTTAGATATAATTTAGGTATTTATGTTAATTTAGGTATATTTTAGGTATTTATGTTAATTTAGATAAATTTTAGGTATTTATGTTAATTTAGATAAATTTTAGGTATTTATGTTAATTTAGGTAATTGTTTTCAAATTTATTTTAATTGTATAATGTAGGTGTAATTGTATAATTTATACGTATAAATTGGTTTTTTAATTATATAAATTGATAACTTAATTGTATAATTTAGCTTAATTATATATATAGCTTAATTATATTTAATTAGAATTTGTTATTTAATATAATATAATTTAATATGTTAGAATATAAATTGTTATATTAAAATATGTTAGTATTATTGGTTATTATATTAATTAGAATTTGTTATTTAATATAATATAATTTAATATCAATTAATGTATTAATGCCTCGGGCTTTAGATGGCCGATGCATTAAGAAACCTATTCGGAGGCCGTCGTGGCAGCAGATCTAGAGGTTCTAGAAATTTCGGCGGTTCCGCAGACTCCGAGAGGACGGCTAGCCAGCCTGAGAGGACCACTAGCCAGCCGCGGAGAAGTGTAGATTCATCCCAGCCGCAGAGGACTGTGGATGCAGACCAGCCGCGACGGAGTGTGAGTGCTCGGCACCAGACCCTTCTCCAGGCGGGGCGGTCGTCGAGCACTTCACTTCCACCTGCCGGTCCCTCTGTGGCTCCGAGGTTTAGTCGGCAGCTGTTTCACGAGGAGATAGCTGCCGACGTTCCTCAGGTTCGTATGCCTGAGGTTCATCGGGAGCCGATGTCGAGTCCGACTCAGTCTGCTGCTGACTCGACTGAGGCTCCTACTCTCCCAAACCAGCTATTCCTCCCGTACAACATTCCGGCGATACCGGAGGTCGACTATCAGGGTGTGCCCTTATGGCCGGATATGCCTCAGTACGTTAGTGCTGCGGAGGCATACCAGCAGCAGCCATTTGAGGACCCTGACCACCTTATTTCGGCGAGGAGAAAAGGAAAGTCGACAGACGAGTCATCCACTTCAGGTAACATTTGATTTTATTAATTAAATGTTTTATTAAAACTAACGCACTAATATTTAATTTTATTAACCAATCGTCGTTTTTGTGATAGGGACAGCCGCTAGCAGTTCACGGAGGAATACGAGAGGTGTCATATGTTTTGACACGCTCAGGAAAACTGTTGAGCGCAGAGGCAGGATTCAGATCAACGAACCTCCTAATCAGGAGGTTCCGGGGAAGAAAAAACGCGACTACTCGGGTTGCGTGGGGTCACTGATTAGGGACAGAGTCCCTATGTTGTGGACCCGGTGGGCTGATGTGCCCCAGGAGATCAAGAGGGAGGTGAACAACGCCGCGTCGGTGAGTAATTTAAAAAATTTAATTTATTTATCGTAATATTTAATAATTTTCGGTATTATTACAATTGTAAAACTAATAAAATTTTATTTTTCAGACATTCTTCGAGATTGCCGACCACAGGCGGGATTGGGCGGACACCCAGCAGAACTCGAGGTACGTTTGTTTTTATGATATTATAATTATCTTATAATTATTAATATTTTATGATATTAATAATATTTCTAATGCACTTTTGTTTTTTTCGTAGGTTCAAAGAGTGGAAGAACGAGCTGCGTTCCCACTATAACGAATACGACTACCTTGGTCGTATGGGTACTCCCAGGGAGTTCATGTTCCGGGAGTACGAGTGGCGTTGGTTGAAGACAGTAGACTTCAACAACCCAATTATGCAGGTAAATACTAAACTTCAGTAAAAATGTTTATTTTGTTAAAATTTTAATTATTAGTTTAATTATTTTATAATTATTACACTAATATTTTTTGATGCATTTTTCTAACATTTTATTATTTGTTTGAAGCAACGTTCTCGGATAAACTCTGAGAACCGCCGCCGGAACACAACCCCCCATCATGCTGGTTCACGGCCGTTTGCACAATATCAGGAGGAGGCGCTCAGAGATCATCCTGATAGCAACCCATACGTGGAGACGTTCAAGATCGCTTATCCACAAGCGACAGAACAGCTCGTAAGTCGTTCATTACAAATTTAAAATTTTAATTATTAATTTTACTTAATTATATATTTGTTATAATATTAATTTTTTTTTCCCGTCCACTTAGGAGAGGGTCAACCGGGCCGAAGAAGAGGTGTTCCAGCAAGTAGTTCGGGAGACACAACCGAACATTTCCGAGGCAGATCTGGAAGAAGCCATGCGCCATGTCGACCGGTCCAGTGTCCAAATGGCAGCGAGGATGTTCGACGCAGCCTTCCCAAACCGGACAAACAACTTCTACTGCCGAGGTTGGGGAAGTTCTGGACTAGGGCTTCTGAAGACCACTAAGGGAGGTCAAAAGAAGGGAGGCGGGGAGAGCCAGCATATGAGGGGGGAAGTGCAGCGATTGGCCGTAGAATTGGCGACCTCGTCCCAGACAGTATAGGAGCTGCGCCGCAGCACACAGCAGTATCAGGAGGATATGCGCCGCAGAACACAGCAGTATCAGGAGGAGATGCGCCGCAAATCACAGCAATATCAGTTGGATATGGCCGGTTGGCATACCGAATGCGAAAGAATTCGGCAACACAACTACGACGGCCAACAAACCTGGTGGTATGAGATGTTCGCGGCACAAAACCAAGGCCTTCCACCCCCGACCCCGTTTCAGCGGTTAGCGGAACCTCCAATGCCTCAACCTCCCGAGTTCGGTCACCAGGATGACGACCCTGATGGAGAGCAGGATGCTGGGGATGACCTGCTGGACTTTAGTGGCTTAGGTGATGATTAGGGTTTAGGGTTTATGTATATATATTAGAACGAATTTAATAAAAATGGTATTTAGACGTGTTTCTTGTTGGTGCAAATGCATGGACTGTTTTTGTGATTTGCAGGTTGCTTGGAATGGTAATTTAGAAAATAATTTAATTTTTTTTTCCCAAATGTAAGAATAGCCGACGATTTTGGCATTATTTCGTCGGCTATAAAAACTATAGCCGACGAATTTTACCAATTTTCGTCGGCTATAACCGTTATAGCCGACGAAAATTACATTATTTCGTCGGCTATAACTAATTAATGCCTATTAAATATTAATATATTTCGAGGCAATAGCCGACGAAAATTTACAGAATCGTCGGCTATTGTTTTCAACAAATAGCCGACGAAAATTTATTAATTCGTCGGCTATTGTCAACAACCAATAACCGACGAATTAATAAATTTTCGTCGGCTATACTTACTGGATTTCGTCGGCCATACTCGAAAATGCCCGACGAAATTCGTCGGCAATTTCTCCCAGGTTTGGCCGACGAAAAATATTTTCGTCGGTAAGTTCGTCGGCCATACTCTACTATAGCCGACGAATTCGTTTTTTTTGTCGGCCATTGTATTACCGACGGGGTTGTTCCGACGAAGTATAGCCGATGAAAATTTCGTCGGCAGAGACTAGCCGACGAAATTTAGCCATAGCCGACGAAATTTTTTTCGTCGGCTATGCATTCGGATCCGGTAGTGAATGAGGCCATGTTCGGGGGGATCTTGGTGGCATGGCCCCGTGCCTTCCTCGTCCTTAAATACATATCATGAGATATACTTGAAAATTCATTAAACGTACATTCTTTCCTCATTTGAGATGTTAAAAATTAGAGTATGGTTTCTCCTTATGATCCAACAATATATGAGAAACATATCCCAATTTTTTAAAATCGATTTACTAATTAATAAAGCTGAGTCCCCTAATATTCTCTAATCTTTTTGTGCATGGATCTACTAGCTTGACACTTATTCTAAAAGTAGAAAGAGCATCTTGTATATTCTCTTACCGACGTAGGACGTACGTCATGTATAAGACGACAAGTGTAGATCAAAAGATCCTGTTTGTATACAATTTGCACTTTTGCAGTGTGTATATTCCAACTACAAGGAGATTAGGTAATCATAAAGGTTAGTATTTGGCCAAATCAATCGGTACACGGGCATTTTTTTTTTTAATAAAAGAAAGAATTTTATAAATAAAATATCTAGCGAGTCGAATATAATTGTATCATAACATATGCAGATCGAACACATTCTGGAGCATCATTAAAACAAGATAAACTTGTTCTAACCTCAAGCTAAAATGGTCGTTACATACCCTCTCGCTGCCATATACAGACAGGACAAGAAGTTGTGGTAGTACCTAGGGCTTAGCATTTAGTCTCGAAATCCCGATCTCGTCCCAATCCCGTCCCTAAATTGGACGGAACGGGATTCAAGTTTGAAAAATGCACATCCTGTCCTGTCCCGATCTTGTTTTAAAACGACGGGACGGGATCAGGATCAGCTAAATAAATCTCGTATCGTCTCGTATGAAATAAAAAATTAAAATAATTATATTATATATATATATATATATATTGACTTGATCTCAGCGGTTGAATTAAAAAATAAAAAACATTCAACCGTTGATGAGTTGATTCAATTAAACCCTATCTGCCTATTTGGAACTCAGTTCGTCAGTCCTCGTCTCCTCGACTAGTCCATCACCTTGAGCCCTCGTCCTCTCCTCCAGTTGACCTCCGTCGTCTCCTCTCCCGTCAAGTCCTCCGACTCTCCATCGTCTCCGAGCCTAAGTCCTCTTCCTCTCCCATCAAGTCCTCCGACTCTCCGTCGTCTCCGATCCCAAATCCTCTCCCGGTCGCTCGCCATCTTCCCAGAGGTTTCCAGTTGCTCCCGCCGAGAATCCTCCGACTCTCCGCCGGCCGAAGCCCCAAATCGGCCTCTCCCGACGACTCCGCTCTCGTCGGCCTCTCCACTTCTCTCCTCAAACGCCTCCGTATCACCACCGGCTCCCTGGTATCCAAATATGTTCAGTGCTTGTTTCCATTTAAAAAATATTCTTCTGTGATTTTGAATCTTTGATCATTGTTTCATTTGTATGATCCTCCAACACTGTGGCACTGTAAGGTTGGATGATACAGTATTTACTTTTACTGTTTCAACTTAACAGTATTTAGAGTCTTGGGTGTTCGCTAAATGCAACTAGCCAACTAGTTTAGGGCAGTGTGATACAATGTTCATGATGTTTAGTTTTCCTCTTCGTAAGAACTAAGGACATGATGTATACATTGTCAGTTTAAACAGAAACAGGGGTCAATATACACATATTCCATTACACATTAAAGATTCATAATGAACAATTTATACAAGAATACTAGGGTAATACAATTTTACTAGTCAATATGTACACTTTGATCAATACTGGCTTCAATACTTTTGCAGGCAGTTCAAATTCTGGGGCAACCTCTGAGCAAGACTTCAAAGGTGCTGCGCTAAAATTCATTTGACTCGGTCTGTTCAGATGTTGGGAACAAGTAAGTTTGCACTCTTTATTTTTTGTTATCAAGTTTCTTGTCTAGGTATTATCGTTTTGAGTTTTATATCAGTTATACTAACTGAATTGCAATTTTATGGATGATGAGGATGATTACATGAGTTTCATTCACAAGGAGAACATGACATAATGTGAGTTTGTTTGTTCTAGAATTCCATCAAAGCCTAATTCTTTTCTGGTCCTTTTGTTCAGCATCTTTATCTGCATTTATATTCTCCATCTTCATAATACTTTTGCTCTCTTTCAACTTGATTTACCCAAAAGGGGTATGCCTCTTACCTTCTTCAAAGGGCTTGGTAGGCTGTTGGTGGGTAGGATAAGTCTCCAATTGATATTTTTATTCTCAACTGGAAACCACCAACTCCAGTTGATGTTGGTGTTTTTTTTTTTTTTTTTTTTTTTTTTTTTTTTTTTTATGGTTCTTGGTACAGTAGGTCCTAAAAAACTGAGGATGAGTATGTTACCATACTTCATGTATGTTGTCCTCTGGTTGGACTGAGAAGGACTCCAACTCTCTTTTGGTGTTAACTATTTATATGAGGCAAGGTATTCCAGACTGAAAGAACTTCACCAAGGTGGTCTTGTGCTCAGTGACTCTGTAAGCTCTTGTTTTCTTGTTTGGAATTTGTGGGCAGCTATTTGTTTCATTTGGGTTTTAGAAAGTTATGGACTTTATTGTACTGAATTGGAGTTTTGTTAATAAAGATTCAAAATTTATGTCAATTTGAAGTAGTGAAGAGTTAAAGTTTGTCTATCTGGTTTTGTTGCAGGTCATCCTCTTCCTGTCTTCCAATTGATGGCTAGAGGGAAGAAGTTTGTTGCTCGGCGAAATGAAGAAGCTTGTTATGTTACGTTACCTGGACATTAACTTGTTATGTTACCTGGACATTAATTTTGCTATGTTGTTCAGTATGAGATTTTCTTTGTAATTCAATATGTGATTTGTTATGTTGTGGACATTTACTTTTGAATTGCAAGAGTTTAGTTTTATTTATGAACAAATGAACTTATTGCTTAAATTGATGAACCGGGATCCCGTTTTGGTCCCGGTCCCGTACGGAATCCCGGGCCTACGGGATCATTTTTCAAAAAGTCTAATCCCATCCCGTCCAGTTTAAAATCTCACAGGACAGGACCAGGATCAGGTGAATCCCGGCCCTTCCCTGCCTATGCCCAGCCCTAGTAGTACCCACGATGGTATACATAAATAGGTCCATTCATTGAACACTCCATGCTCCGCTCTTACATAATAGCTCTAATCATCTTTCAGTACTACTCCAGAAGATTCGATGGTGCCACAAATATAAAAACAAAACTTAGTATGTTGGATCAAGCCACCGGGATCCCAAATTCGAAATCCTAGAGAGCTAAAGTTTATTTATTGGGTCCATAGTTGGGCCCAAAACTTCCCCCACATATTTTTATCAAACAATATGCGCACCCATACTGATTTGGACACCCCAATAAATTTGGGCCTCCAAATAGTGGTGGGTACCCAATTTAGTCCTCCATCAGCCGCCGAAACATCTTTAGCCTCCATCGCAGCCACGGCCATAATTGCACCGCCGTCCACCGCGTCATTTGATATGGGCATTCCTCCTTGCTCCTTAACGATGGCAGCACAGGTCTAGATCTCCATAGCTTCAGCAGATAGGCGTACGCGGTCGTGTCCATCACTATCAATTTGTCGCCTCCATTCCATCCAAGGTCTTGTCGGCAGACTCAGGCGCTCACTGATCATAGTCTCTTCATCTGCTTTAAGTCGCTTTCGCCCCGACCTTACACCATCTAGATTATGGCCTAGTAGCCAAATCGAGAGGCCACCCACAACATCGTCACTCTCTACTCCAAAAATACTGCGTTGAGTTTCCATGGAGAGAAAACCCGATAGAAAACTCGTCGGATAGAGACAACGTTGGACTGTTGTAAGAGTACAACGTGAGGCAGAGATCGACGATCTGCTTGGTGATGGCGACTTGCACCATTGATAGAGACCCAAGCCGTGGCGGCAAGGGTTTAGGCAAAAGAGAGAGAGAGAGGCATAAAGCCATCGTTTGAAGAGTCAACCTCCTTCAACTTTAAAATGTTAAGTTTTGAAACATAGCCTGAATAAATTCAAATATCAGTACACGGGCATGGACAAGTAATTTACGTGATTCTGGGAGCCGAGAGTTCATTTTGAAGAAGAAAAATGACTTCTTGAATGATTTTATTGATATTTAGTAAGAGCATTTTCAGCAAACTCTCTATTATAACTTTTTAGCTATTTTGGATAGCATATTTAGTTTTTTTTTATAAAAAATAGCAGGTATATCAGACTCTTTATTATAACTCTATGTTAATTTTTAACTATCTCACTAGTCAAATTTGGAGAGCGTGATAATATTTTTAAATTTAATACATTCCTTATATGTAATTATATATAATTTATAAATACATTTAAACAACTTTTTATTCATTTAATAAATATTTTAAATTCAAATCAAACTAAAATTCCAAATTCAGCCAAATCAAGAAGAAAAAAATCGTTCTATTATTGATTGAAAGTTTGAAACCCAGCCTACCCTTGATTGGAAATAATTTTAGGAGCCATAAACCCTCTTTTGGCCAGGTGACCAAGCAAGCGCCAAGCGAACAACCAAATAATTCGATCTTTAGAAAGTTAAGAAGAAGATTGATCTAGCTAGCTCTTTATTCTATACCTTTTGATTCGGATTCTGATGCCGACTCAAGGTTAGACTAAGAGCTCACCTACCAAATGACTCCAATCACTCCATATCTATAAACAAAGCATATTGATCGAAACTAGTCGCATATTTTTTAGACCAGCAGAACTAAAATATAAATCAACACCTACCTCCACCAATCTCCCAACAGAATAGAACGCCAAGAAAAAGCGCAGAAATTCTCAGGGGCCCCAATCAGTACTGATGCGTACAACTAGTAAGTAACGACACTGCTCATGCATTTAAACAAATTAAAGCTCGATCGATATTGTTTTTAACGATAATGTGCCAGTTGATTAAGCGTTTTTGGTGTCTGGAGAAGGTGGCGAAGAAATGAGAATATTATGAATCATTGACTTATATTCTCTTTTCTTCATATATATATGCTGAACCAACTAGAGGTGAATTAGGTGATATAATTGTGATTAATAATTAAAGAGTTTTAGTCGATCCAAAATAAGAATATTGGTTTAACTCCACGAGCATCTTTACCTTCATGAATTTTGGTTTAGAAGGCTAGGTTTACACTTTACAGGATCTTAACAGTTTTTATGTCAAAAATAATAGTTATTGATCGTGTGACAGTGTAATAAGTAGTCTTAAATTCTTATATAAAGAAATAAATCACTTTAATAAAAATGATCACATACCGATAGTTACAACTAGATATGTACTTTGATGATTTAACATGTCAATCTCTTAAGCGACAGAAAATTACTCCTCTGGTTTTAGAAACTACAAAAGTACTCTACTTAGGTTAATCATACGTTGTGACTCTACTTATCATCCTTTATGTCTTGATGCAACATCTTCATCTTATCAACTTCTTGTTTGGCCGTATACCATTGACCAAGGGCTTTTACTTGACATCATTTTCCAATTTGCCATGATTCATGAAGATCGAGTTTCTCCCATATACGGCTACTTAACAATCCGGCCTGGATTTTAAGGCTGCCTAGCTTTTTATAGAGCTTTTGTTAGTTATCATCATCATATTTAGCAGCCTGGCCTCACCATTTCATCAACTTGTGTAATTCATGCTCATTCTTGCATGTTCCTGATAACGTCAATACAAGTTGAGCAAACATTTAAGCTAATTTACTCTTAGTGGGCTAGCTTTTGCTTAGAAAAATTAAGATTAGCACAGCAGTAAAGCATATAAGCATATAAACTAATGATCCGAGGATTCGGAGCTATATATCAAAGCAGAAGAAGTAATCATACAAGAGGAAAAAGCACCAATGAAAAAAAGTTCATTTCTCTTTATGCAGCTCCTGGAAAAAAAGGTTAACTTTCGGAGAAATTCCCTTTGAGCTACTTAGCGCTTGCATCGTTCCATTGGTTTATCTCAGAAATGTTGATCAAATAAGACGAAACATTCCTTTAGAGATACAATGTTCTGGCTCATTCAGTGTCATTGCAATGATTCCATGTAAATGTTATCTAATATATATCTTCTTCTTCAAAAAACAAAATATATTAATTAAGCGGGTGTTAATTGAGTAATTCAAACTATGGCATCTAAAATTATTGTTTGACAGAAGAATATCCTATTGAGTTCATGTGTGTGTGTTCATAATTAAGCAATTACAATAGACTTAAACTTCAAACTTCAGAAACTAATTTCAACGACAGTCCCTGGTCATATTATTGTTTAGAAACAGGAAGAAGGGATAGAAGGGAAAATGAAGATTATGGTCTTCATATACACTCTGGTAGTCAAATTGGCTTATGTTTGGGCTATGAAGTCAAAATAAGGCTAATATTGAGCAATAATTCTACTTATTTTCTTGGTGAGGTACATTATATGGTGACACTGGTTGGTGGAAACCTAGCTACATCAGGAAGAAAAGTCTAAAATCAAAAGACAGGTAATCCTTATCTTTCATGTGCATTTGAATTTTAGCTCGTTTAATTAATCGAGCACCAATATAGAATAATGCAGTTCCAACTTTCCCACTCATTATATAAAGGCATGAATTGGAGTGAGCTCAAAACTCACAGCTTGCTCTATCTAGCTACTAGCATAAGCTTTCATCATCCTTTTCCAGCCTCTTTGCCGTTTTCTCTTTTGGATTAGAATCCTCTGCTTTCATTACAGGTCACAATGGGAGTTAGAAATTCTATTGTTCTTGTATCCTTCTTCATGTTGTTCCTTTCTTTATCTTCAGCCTTCCCTAGACAGAAAAAACAGTACAAACCATGCAAACACCTAGTGCTCTACTTCCATGACATTATTTACAATGGCAAGAACGCTGCCAATGCCACATCTGCAATCGTAGCAGCACCTCAAGGAGCCAATCTAACCATCTTGGCCTCCCAGTTCCACTTCGGGAACATTGCTGTTTTCGATGACCCCATCACCCTCGACAACAATCTGCACTCAAAGCCTGTGGGCAGGGCACAAGGCATGTACATCTACGATACAAGGAACACTTACACCGCGTGGCTTGGGTTCTCGTTTTCGTTGAACACCACAGCCTACCAGGGTAGCATAAACTTCATCGGAACCGATCCTCTTTTGATTAAAACTAGAGATATATCCGTCGTAGGTGGCACCGGAGACTTTTTCATGCACCGTGGAGTTGCAACCATCATGACGGATTCGTACGAAGGCGAAGTATACTTCAGGCTCCGGGTTGACATCAACTTTTACGAGTGTTGGTAAATTTAAGGCATGCCTCAATGCTTTTATCAGTTCCGACTTTTCGCATGTACGTGAGAATGGTGTTCAAAATAGTTTCAGTCTGTTCCATTCTAGTGTGCTAATATTTGAGAGTTCTGGGTTGGTTTTAGCTATGAATGGACTTAGTCCATCAACAAGCAACATGATCTTAAATTTACAGTCCATTTTGTAATTTCATGCCCATCAATAAACAATATGATCTTATTTTTCCAAATTTATGGTTTTGTCACTTTGTATGAAGATAAATTCTGGAATACGGCCACCGTTAGCGGCAGGGATATTCAGGTCTAATTCTTCTGCGAAAAGTATATGAAAGTGGAGCTCATTCTTCAGCAGTTCTGCTTTCTATTCTGCAGAAAATATATTGCTAGCGCAGCAGATGACAATTTGTATACTAATCGCTAACTGGATAATTGCAACTTCCTGTATTAATATTGTTCAATATACCTAGCTAGTCCAAATAAACATCCTGCTACTTGCTTGCAACTTTCCAACCAAGACTTTCACGTTTAAAAATTAAAACCATTCAAATACTTTATTTGGAATTTTGGTGGAAGACATCAATAAGAACATATCCAACAGCTTTTTGTAAAATTTGGATATTTTCTATTTTACAAGGAAAATACCAAATTTTTGCTCCAACAACTTTGTAAACCAATCTCTAAAATACAAAAAGTTGGAGAAAAAAAAATGGAGAATCTCTATATCTATAAAATTCTCAAAATTTGTATACTTTACTTTTTTAAATCGGAAGTCAATAAACTTTTATTCAGCAAGCAGTATCAAGATAACACACTCATATGGTCGACAATAAGAGCTATCTCTTATGACTTACCAACCTACTCAAACTAGGCTAATAGAGCCAACAATATACCTACATTTTCAACACAGTTTGAAGCACAATTATCAGTGTTGGATATATTTAGAAACAATAGAAATGGGTAACAATGCAACCAAATACACCAGACACTGTGACCAGATTCAACTTAATCCACTTTAGCAAGAGAAGAAGAAACATCCTCCTCCACTAATTTGTCTGTCTTCATGACAACTTGTTCAGGTTCCACCAGAACCACCTCCTTGTCACCTTTTCCACCAAAGGTTTCCACCATTAGCAACTCCTTTGCAGGAGGTTTCTTTTTGAAAAGCCTCTTCTTTGTATCTAAACACTCAGACTCTAGGGTTGGAGAATCTTTAAGTTTATTTTTACTCCCTTTTGGACGACCAAGTCTCTTCTTTTTTGGTGAAATCAACAGCTTGCCGTTTTTATGTTTCACCACCAACGTCAATTTCTCCTCCATCCTCCATAGTGGAAGACTGAACATATTTTTTCTAAGGCCATTTCCAATCCGAAGTCGCCTTTTCTCTTTAACAGATTAATTAGAGGGGCTCCTTCGCTGCAGCAGCAAAAGCAAAGGAGGGCGTCCATTTTGTACCTGGTGCCGGCAAGCCAGAATCAGCAACTAAACGTGCTAGAGCATCATTCTCCTTCGGTACTGTCAGTGCACTCGAACCAGAAGCAAAGTCATAAACCAGCAGGATAACTTCTTCCACTATCGGCAAAGAAAACAGCTCATGTGTCACCATCACCTCCCCCTCCGCCTCTGGATCCTGTACAACATGAGGTACAACCAACATATCCGACCTCGCAATCCTAGTCTCCAAACCCGGAACAGGGTATGAAACCAGATTTGTTTCCCCTTCCTCTCCTCTACCGAAGGTAGCATGATCCCCTTCCTATTAATAATTAAATTAGCAAATACAGAATTGGACCCCAGACCGAGCATCTCCTCTCGTTCTTTCAGTAAAAACTTGTCACAACCCATAGCATCATGCATAAGCAGAGTTTGATTTCTAAGGCTCAGTGTCATCTGAAGCGCGGCGGAGGACGACGGATGTTGATTTCTGAGGCTCAGTAGCATTGGAATCGCGGCGGAGGACTACATATCTTGAATACTGAGGCTCAGTGTCATTAGAAGCTGGGGGAGGTATCTAAGGTTGATTTCTGAGGCTCAGTGGTATTGGAAGCGCTGCGGAGAACGACAGAGTTTGATTTCTGAGACTCAATAGCATTGCAAGCGCACGACAAAAACCACGCATTTTCTCATAGAACAGATCAATGTCAACAGAAACAGAAGATGAAAAATCAAACTGCATCCAACATCGTATCCGACGACGGCATCGAATTCCAGTTTGATTCTCTGCACCGTTTCCCTTCGATACAACGCTGCATGATCAAAATCAATAATGTAACAAAGCGACTCACCAATTGCAACCAGGGCCGACTTGTTCCGAAGCTTTAGAGGCAGTCCCCGAATGGCAACCCAGGCTTCCACCGAAAATAGGGGTACCTCCTCAGCCGGACTCTCCCCATCGTACTTGTTCAATACCAGCATGCTGTTCTTGTAAAACCACAGCCCTCCATTGAGAGCCTTATTCCGATCCGAAGTGTGATCGAACTGGAAGATATATCGCTCCCCCACCTCATGGATAGAGAGACCTTTCTTCATCCTCTAGATTGTCGGAATTGTCCCTTTAAACCTCGGGTAGTGATGTTGTTGGCCAAGTAGTCGATCCACAAGATACACATGACGATCAACGCCACCTGTCCCATCGCCTCGAGGTCAACACGCGCCTAGTCTGCACGCCTTGACGGCACACCACTCATCCTCAGATCACTAGAACGCTGCCCTACCATCGCTTCTTGCTAATGGTTGAACGATTTGGGAGGGTTTTGAAGATTTTGTTCAGCTGGTCTTCTAGGCACGACGGCGCTAGAGAGAAAAATCAAATAGGATTTTTTTAACGATTATAAAAGCTAATTGATATTGAAATAATTTGTATACTTTACTAATAAATCTCTAAACTTTATTGCTGTCTTTTAAAATTCACTTTCTCTTCTAAAAAAAAAAAAGAGAAAAGAAGTGAATATATAAAGAAAAATATTTAATTTTGTTTGGCTCAAATAAATATATAATATTTATATAAATTCATTAAATTATATGGAAAAACATTCAATTTTGTATGATAAAATAGAAAAATTGTTAGAATTGAGCCCTTTTTATTTTAGAGATTTTGTGATTTCCTCTTTTATAATAAAAAATTTATACACGAGCTGCTCTAAGCTATATGACTTCCTATATTATTGTTCAATACCCAGTGGGTAGTCTCGGTGGGCTTGTATACTCACTTCTAGGTTTTTCTAATTACCATAAATGGATGGCAGTGATGACATTGAGCAATTGGACGAGTTACAGCATTGGTTACATGTGCCGTTTCATTTTAACATACTGCCAGCTTACCTTAACCGTGTTGAT
Source organism: Potentilla sterilis (assembly GCA_963682095.1). Classification (NCBI taxonomy): domain Eukaryota; kingdom Viridiplantae; phylum Streptophyta; class Magnoliopsida; order Rosales; family Rosaceae; genus Potentilla; species Potentilla sterilis. The sequence continues at coordinate 41,535,765 of OY821760.1, read as the reverse complement.
CTCGATCACTGTGCTAACTCTGTAAGTCTGTATATAAGATATCATCAATTCCCTTGCCTTGTAATGTTTGAACTTTGGACTTTGGAGTATTAGGAAAGATCATATGCAACTTCTTCTTCTTCTTCTTCTTCTTCTGACAACGGCTCACTAAGGCAACCTAAAACTATGAAAGTGTAACTTAGCAATTAGGCACCCGGATTGGTTTCCATGCTCTAACTCTATCAGATGTCGATACTGTTGGTATTTGGTCACTGTGAAGATATATCAAGGGGTTTTATAGATTTAGGTTTTATAATTTCAGTATTTCACTAGACGACATAGGACTTGAAATGGATCAATATATGCAGTTCCTCATCTTAAGTAAAAATCTGTTTTTTTTTTTTTTATAAATATATGGAAATTATATTCACCAACATGTAAGAATTCGAAGAACATCACGGACGACTTGTTTGGAAAGCAATCCTTATAATTTTACTCAAGGTAAGATATTAATTCTAGGATTTGGCTTTTATTGTAGGTTTAGAACAAAAGGGCAGATTGAGGTCGGTAAATGTACTTTTGATTGTTGGAGACCTAAGTGTAGCTGGATGTTTGGTAGTTACAAAAAGTAATTTTTATTGTCGGCCCTAAAAGATGTTTTATTCCTTGTTGTACTGCTTGTTGAGATTTATAAAACGAGTTGACTTCTTGATTCTAAAAAGAACAAAAATATTCGAACATCGAATCAATCTTTTCAAATATTTTCTTATCATCGAGTCTCAAATCATTTATCGTTTGCTATATATTTTTAAAAATAATAAAATTCGAACATAAAGTCTTTGACCATGATCCTTTGGGACTGGCATCTCTTCCAGTGACCATTGTGGATATGCATCTGTTATTTTCATCCGTGCTCATCTGTGGAGCGCACTTGACAAAAATAACATGCCCCTGTGTTTTGTTAAAAGAGCCAACAAGACCTCCGCCACAGACGAGGACCTCGACTTCGTCCACCCTACTGTCTTCCACCTTCAACGGCAAAAAAACGACTGAACCAGTGTTGGGGTATGATCTGGGATCACCGCTGGGTAGGGTTGGACATCGCTTAATGACTTGTCCACTAATATATAGTTGAGGAGTATTGCCCGATTGTTTGCAAACACGAACAAGTTTCCGTCGATGTTTAGAAAAGCAAACGGGTACAAGTTGTCATCCCACGCGTCATTTGTCTCTTCTAAGAAAGGCAAAGCGGTGGACCCTTCTCCATCCTTAGTCTTCGGAAAGAATTCGAAGTTCAGTTGGTTGAGGCCGCCGACGATTATGATCCTGCCATCTGATAGTAGGTGATCCTTAGCATACCACCTTGGGTGGGCGAGCATTGTGTCAGTCTCCAGCCAATCACAATAAGTAGTGTTGCATGGCTCAAACAACCTCACCCTTTGCTCGCCGTCATTCCAGCCTCCGGTCTAAATGAGGGTTATGAGGTTGTCGTAGGGGCTGATAGAACCAGAGGAGCACCATGTGTCTGTCATGATCATAAGGGGCCGGAACGTTGTTCATGTTGTACTCCGTTTCTTTATTATTATTTTTTTTTGCCTCTAGCGGTCTTACCAAATAGTATTGATATAATTTATTTCAGTAGTTGAATATCACGTTATTGGGCTAATGTATGTGAAGAACCAAAAAATGGCGATGTATTATGACACTCGTGTTTGCAGTACTTGAACAATTTATGTTGGAGTCATTATCGTTCTTCATTCTTCTCGTCAAGTGGATTCACCATCACTATCACTTGAGAACGTAAATCAACTGTTTTGACTGATCCTTGTTTAGTTCTTGTATTTGCTTGCATTATTTCTGAACAGTCTTTAAACAGTTTCGGTCTTGGGCAGGGGAATTCAGAAGGTGACCCGAATTTCCCAACATCTCAAATGTTATACACTTCACATCCAAATTAGATACAAGCAATAAATAATAGAATTTGCAATATTTTTTTTTATTAAAAATAAAATAAAATTAGTGATTGATAGATTAAAGGGAACGGATAAAGTTTTAGACACCATCATAAGAGAGTTTATATTAAAATTAAGGTCTATTAGAAAACTCTTTGATATGAAGATATGCAATATTTATAGATTTTTATTGATATATATGAGATATATATATATATATATATATATATATATATATATAATTCTTATCCAGAGCGAACCTTCGCTTTAAACTTACCGTGCAAAGTTCAGGCTTTGACACACTTTTCGGTCATATTTTAACATCTCCGCAGCTCAGATGTTAGAATCTAATGTATAGATCGTCTCTGCAAAATTTCATCCAACTTGATAATCGTTTGACCTTTCGTTATGGTGATTTAGACGAACAGTTTAGGTTGAACAAACTCGATTTGTTCATTGATTTAATATATTTCTGATACCTTAACGATCACCAAATTAAATGAAATTTGGCAGAGACGATCTATACATTAGGTTCTAACATCTGAACGGTGGAGATGTTAAATTATGACCGAAAAGTATGCCAAAAATTGAACTTCGCACGGTAAGTTCAAAGTGAAGGTTCGCTATATATATATATATATATATCGGACTAAAGCATACTCTTGGCGTTGGTCTTGTTAAACTTGTCATTGCACACCGAGATTCACTGCTCCAGTACCTATCTTATTGTTGTTATACATAATTCATATGTATTAGCAACTTATTGCTTCCGCACAGCGCTGGTACCCTTTTTGTTTTGGTACCCTTTTGTTTTTGGTACCCTTTTGGTATCAGAGCCATAAGCGTTGCGAATTATTATTGTTAAAACCTTCTCTGAACCCCAGGTGGCGGACTACCGCCTAGGAGTGGTCTCTGTGATTGCTTTGTAAAAACCTCTCAAAACCCAGGTGGAGAACTACCTCCTAGGAGTGGTATTTGAGATATATTTATTAATCTTCTTTATTTTGTGCTGTGATTGTGTTCCTGCGCTATCCTATTAAGTTTCTCTTGTTCTTCACTTCTTTTCTGTTTGCCTTTAGACTTTCTTTTCTCCTAACCAAACAATAAGTCCAGGTCCAAACAATAAGACCCATGAGAGGCGTGAGCGGAGCAGAGAAAACCTATCCCTTTAGGCACCCAGTTTAGTCTTGTTGAGCTCTTTAAACTTAGCAGTTTAGCCAGTCACACATTCATTTCCCAAAATGAGCAGATTATTTAGATCTTCCTCAGTCACTTCTAGTTCTTCGAGAACCTCCTCCTCCCTCAATAGGATTCTAGACATAGTTAATGAAGAACAAATAGAATACCAGTCAAATGACAACATAGACATTAACGATTGGAATATTCCTAGAGTTCCTAGTAATGAAATTTACAAGAAAAAATGGTCACTTTCTTCATTCAAAAGTGAACACCATATTAAAACAGTCGAGCAGGTCTATGCTCTCAGTAAACAGCATGAAACTTGCCAACTTTTCAGTCTAGAAGCTATTAAAAAACACAAACGAGATGGTCACAATTTCTTGCATATTGGATTAATTAGTTCAAATTGGTGTCAAACCATTAACCAGAAATGGTCTTAATGCCTCTATTCTTCTTTGTCTTAGAGACGCACGATTTACAGATTTCAATGATAGTACTCTTGGTATTATTGAGTCAAGCCTTTTTAATGGTCCAATTCATTTCAATTGTTATCCTGATTTTACAATTAGTCTAAGTGATCCACATTTATTAAAAGCTGTAACTTTAAACATTAAAACTTCCGGTTATAATGTTTTAGAAAGAACTCAACCCCTAGCATTAATTTACAGAATTCACTACAAAGTCATCGGCACAAACATGAATTTCCAAGCCATTAGTAAAAGTCCCAAAAATCAAACACTTTTAATACAGAGTAGTCAAGATAATGCTAATATTAGAGTCCCTCATACCATAAAATGGTCTGATGTTCATCTTCCCTCTGAATGGTCATTAACCAATGAAAATCAACCCACAAACATAAGACACAGCATATCCGATTTAGGTGGTATCCAACAATACAATGATGGTACAGTTAGAATAAATTTCAATTCCCCTAATTCAAGCCATCCTCGAATCCAAGAAATAGGACAATCCTCTAGGCATTCTTTTAGAACAGCCATACACTCTTTTGCTGGTTTTACTACAGCCGAGTCATCTATCTCAAGAAGATATCTTGATTTAGAAAAAGAAATAAGAAATATTAGAATAAAAGATTTAGAAGATGAAATAAAGAAATTACAAATTAAAAATATTAATACTACTTCCCAAGTTAATTATCCTACCTACGCAGAAAATGAAACTACAGCTGGAGATTTTGAAGTTGTTCCTCCTATTAACCCTCAATTAAGTACCTTACTAAAACTTTCACAATTAATTATTCAAGGTTAGATCAAGATCTTACATTTGAAAAGAATATTAATCGTAGGAATCTTTACCGACAACAATACCCATTAATAGAACAAAGAAAACAATTATTCCAAAATTGGAAAAGTTACATGTTCGAAAAACATTCAAAAATAGTTTTCCTTGATTATATCGATTTACTAAATAAAAAACAATACCAAACATTAACCAAATCAAAATGAAAAACTACCAATCAAGTAGTCACCTCCACACATCCTCCTATTGAAAACATAGTTATTGACCACCTACAACAACATATTATGGCATCACCCTTTAAAATTCCTGAAGATAAAGGAGATCCAAATCATAAAAAAATTATTGAACAGAACAATTATTCTAACCAAAGCCTAATAACTGTAGGTCATCAATTAGATAAAATAGAAATCAAAGTAGATAATATTTGTTCTAAAACATCAGTTTTACCTAGTGTTGACAGTAGCCGCAGAGGGGCTACACCAGGCCCACAGACCCGCAGCAAGTGCACCAGGGCCCGGCCCGAGGCCCAGGACCGAACCACCAGCACCCGGCCTCGGGGTCCAGCAGTCTATCCGGGTGCCAGGGACCCTGGGACCAGGGGCGCCTGCCTGCCAAAGAGGTCACCAGAACTGCCCTTTGAAGGGAACCAGTCCCACATCGAAGGGTGAGGCCAGCCCTCACCCCCAGCCACCTATATAAGGGCCCCAACTACCCTCATTAATAGGTAACTTATCTCTCTCACTGCTTACATACGTGCTTAAGTTATATATATTCCAACTATACTAACTTAGGCATCGGAGAGGAGAAGGCCGGCCCGCCCGGTATTCTCCTTAGTGAGCAGGTTTGCAGGAGATCAAGTTGGATTTATCTGTATCTACCAGGCCCCAGGGTTTGTGCAGAAACAATTGGCGCCGTCTGTGGGAATCTTGAACAAAAAAACCGTGTAAGCATCATCCATGGCTGAGAGTTCGGAAGCAAGGCAAGAGAGAGGTACCACCGAGGGGGGGCGTGTTGCATTGGTGCAAATGCTCACCTCCACCCCGGACGTCATGCGGGAGCCGCGGGGCGTCCAGGGCAACGGTCAGGAAGGAGGAAGCTGTGGTAGGCCGTCCGGCATGCCGGGATCGGGACACCACGACAGCTCGCGCGGGAAAGGCCCGGCAGAGGATGAAGACAGTCCAGTGCTCCGGGGCCTCTCCTTGACATTCTCGGATGATCCGAGCGACCGATCTGAGAGCCCGCTCTGTGATAGAGACCGGGACGCTACGTACAGCCCCGACCAGAGCGGTATGGCGGGAAAGATACGGGCAATGGCCACAGAGGTCAATCGTCTAAGAGAGGAGGGCGACAGGGATAGAGCCAAGTCCAACGCCCGGTACGAAGAGATGGAATCAGTGAACGCTGCCCTGGTAGCCGCCTTAGAGAGAGGACAACAGCGCAGCGACGCTATGGACAGGGCACAAGCGGCACCCCCGCCAGTCCAACCTTAGTAGTACGAGGCAGGGCAGTCATCGGGCGGCCGGCCCCATGATGCCGAGCGAGCAAGGTCACCGGGCGGCGCAGGACCGCCGAAGAGCGCGCCAACCTCCCGCCAGCTCCACACTTCGTCTGTGGATGAAGTTGGGACCCCGACTGCACGGGCATTGCATATGTTAGCCGACACTGTGTCAAACTTGAAGGCCCAAATGGAGGCCAACGAGAAAAGAGCCGCGCGGCCGATGGAGGGCGCTCGGTTTAATGAGCGTATGGGCCCTTTCTCGCACCGGGTCATAGAGTCGGGAAGGTCTGGCAACCAGAAGTCCCTCAAGCTCACCTATTCAGGGTCCGGCTACCCGTACCAACATCTGGACAGTTTCTGATCCCAGACCTGCGCCAAGGGTTACTCTGATGCAGTATGCTGCAACATCTTCTAGGAAACTCTGTCTGGAGAGGCGCTCAGCTGGTTCTACGAGCTTCCGGCGAACTCGATCGAGGCATTCGAGCAGTTAGCTGACCGGTTTGTAGGCCGCTTCATCCTCCGGGTCGAGGGAGCCCGGACGTCGACCATCCTCTTCAACTGTATGCAGGCACCCGGGGAGGAACTGAGGACCTTTGTCAACCGTTGGCAGACGGCAACGACCGGGGTTCGGAACCTAGACAAGGGCATCGCCGAGATGGCGTTTAAGCAGGGGCTCCGGCCAGGGAAGTTTTCCTACGCCGTCCGGGTCGAACTCCCGCAGGGGTATGATGAGTTGATGGCAATGGTCATCCGGCATGCTCAGGCCGATCACGAGACATATGGGCACCACCTGCTGAAGCGGAAGCGGGATGAGCAGCGGGAAGACCATCCCCGGGAAGAGAACCCCCCGCCCAGTCAAGAGGACAAGCCCAGTCAGTGGACTGAGAACCGCACCGCCCGGCCGAGCCGGCCCAATAGACACTGGCCACAAAGGCAGTAGAGGCCTTATCCTGACAAGCCCCAGAGTGAGCACAAGCCGGCGCCGTACCACCAATAACGCCCCCTGACAATCATGCCAGCACCACCGGCCGGTCAAGAAGTCTTCACCGCTCTCACCACTTCCTACGAGGATATTTTGCATGAGAACAGGAGCGTCATTCCCCCACCGCCCAAGAGAAGGTACCCGAAGGGAAAACTTACCACGGCGTAGACGGGCAAGTACTGCTCCTATCATGATGAGGCTACTCATCGGACGAGCCAGTGCTGTGCTCTCAAGACAGCGGTGCAGGGCTTGATTAATAACGGCCAGCTCCAGCAGTACTTGGGGGAAAGAAGAGCAGACCCCGACCGGGAGCATGACCAGGCCTGGTGAACCCGCCAAATCTCCGAGCGGTTAGTTTGGCATATCACCGGTTCTACCGTTGTAAAAAATATCACAGATATATGCAAACTACTTTTGAGAGAATTCTACCGGCTCCGCCAGTTCAAGTATATTCATAATCAAGTAAGTATACAAGCAGTAACCGTTCCGGAAAGATTACAAGGAAGAGCAAGGAAAATCCTAAGGAGCCACGACTCCACCCTCAGCCGGCAATCCGCCGGCCTCTCCTGCGGTACCCTCGTCGTTGACCTCAGTTCCGGCGCCGACTCTGGCTTGGGGAGACTTGGTACCGTTGGTAAAAGAATCCAAGTCCGAGCGAGTCACTTCTTCCGGCTGCCCCTCCACCGCCTGCTGATGGATGTCTGATTGCTCATGGATGTCTCCTTCAACAGCGGCATCCGGCATCAGGGAAGTGTCTAACCACCCCTTCCCCGCCCATTCCGTGTACGCATCCGAGATGCCCTCTCCAGGAACTGATCGCTCTCGTGGTATTTGAGAACAACCCGCTCATAGAGTTCCGGGTCGTCTTCCCCGGTCGCAGCAGCAGTGGCGGCACGCAGAGCGGTAGCTCCCACTTAGAGCTCGTCCACCTTGGCTTCCAGCTCGGCCCTCTCCTTCTCCAGGCTCCGGTTCTGCTCCTCCAGCTTCTTGGCCCTCTCCTCCGATCTGGCCTTCTCCCGATCCGAGCGGGACTTCTCCACCTCCAGGCGCTGTCGGGCCTCCGATAAAGCAGCTATCTGCCTCTTCAGCTTCGGCAGTTCCTCGCTCGCGTCCGGTTGGTACAGACTGTACAGCAGCTGCACAACAACAGAAACAGTTAATCGGGCAGTAAGAGAAACAACCTACAAGCAGTGTAGTGGCACCAGTTAGTGCTTACCCGGAGGACGGATTCCTTGCATTTTGGGCGGTTCCCGCCCGCCAGGGCTCCAGCAACCCCGGGTCTGTCCAGACCAAGGCTGGCCAAGTCCGCAGCCACTTGCCGGACGAATGCATTGTCCGGGCTTCCCCTCGGTGCCTCCGCAGGCGCGGGGCTACTCTGCCGGGCAGCGGCAGCCTTCTTCCCAGCGGAGTTAAGTTGTGCACCGCTGGTTACCCTGAACCGTTTGGCCAGGTTCTCCCGTGACGACCCGCCGGTGAGCGTCACCAGCGCGGAGGGAGGAATGTCCCCGCCCTTCCGTTTCTCTCCCCGGCCTTCCGAAGAAGAAGATCGTGTGCCTACTCGGGCGACACGTGCCACGTGCGGCACAGACACCGGCCGGTTGGGGATCCTGCTCACTCCACCGGGAATCCTCACTGGCCCCCCGGTAGTCTTGCCCTTTCCGGGCACCGCTTTGGGCGCAGCAGGATGGCACTTCACCCGCCTCAGGATGTAGGCGCCATCATCAACATCCATGGCCCTCGGTTCCGGATGAGTCGTGAGCCGGCCGGACTCCTCGTCCACCGACGTTCGCGAAACGGTCTCACCTTTCTCCTTCAGCTTGTTAAGGAGGTCTTCCCCGTTCATTGAGAGAGTGGCTTCGGGCTTGATGACCGCCCGGGAAGATGCACCTGCAAGGAAAGCGAACAGTTAGTATTTTACAAGAGCTAGCACAAGTATCACCGCTAAGGCCTGCTACACACCGGGATCCCGCCCGAGTTGGCAGTATTCCAGCACTTCTCGCCGGATAAAGTTGAAGGAACTCCGTTCCAGATTGTCCCAACATCCGAGTATCGTCGAGATCCTCTCATGCTTCAGATCGGATAGCTCGAACGACTGGTCGCCAATGGGTTGGAAGGCGCCAGGAACCCGGTACATCTTCCTCCTCGCCTGCCAACTCCCGCCCACCATCACCACCTTCTTTCTCCAGCTGTTGTCTACCCAGGTAGGCATATTGGTGATGATCGGTTGATGGTTCTGGGCGTTGAAGGACAGGCAACCCCGGGACCCCTGCTTCCTCGAGTAGGACAACCTATACAAGGCCCGGAATTCGTTTACCGTTGGCATACTCATTCCGGACAGCTCATATAAGCAGCCGAGGCTCAGTAGTCGCCTCCACTGGAGCCCAGGAAGCTGCGCGGGCGACACTTGCAGCGCACTGAGCATATACTGCATGAAATCTGGCAGCGGGAGCGAGAATCCATGCCGGAACTGATCCTGGTGCACGGCAACCCAACCTGCCTCCGGGTTGCAGGCTGACTCTCCAGGATTCAGGGGCCGCAGCAGAACCTCATCCGGGATACTCCATGTTTCCCGAAGCACAGCTATCTCTCCAGGGGTCATACTACCCTCCGGTTCATCGCACACCACGGCATCCTTCCCTCTGCCAATGGTGAAACTCACGGCCGGAGCACCCGCAAGGCGCACCCCGTGCGGTATTTCAGTCTCCGAGGATTCAGCCCCGGAAGACGAAGACAATGCCGGAGACGAAGCCCTGCTTCCGGAGCAGCCAGCGACTTCCGTCTCCGGGGATTCCGAACCGAGCCAGTCCTCCAGCCTCTCCACATCGTCCACGATAGGACCCCTGGCAGCCGATTCGGAAGCCCGGTCAGAACTTGAAGAAGACATCTAAACCTAGGGGAAGAAAACAAAACCCTAGCGCTCGTCAGCAACAGGCTACAACAGCGCCTTCTACGGTCTCTCCCCAAGTTTGCCGCAGAGCAACTCAGTCAGCGACAGAGATCCCCCCCGCGGCAAAACAACAAAACCAAAACAAGAACAACACCGAGGCAAAGAAATCAACAAACTTATCGATTAATATGCTCAACCGAGGAAGGTCCGTCCTGCGAAAGCAGCGAGCAATGGTAAGAAGAGAGTAGGGAGCGCTCGAGAAAACGGATCTCGTGGGGCTTTTGCCGGATTTCTCTCTTTCTCTTTGTTTCTCTAAGGCAAGAAGCAAAAGTAGAAGGAAGAGCAGAATAGGCCTATTTATAGAGGGGACCGGTGCCCTAGGCGCTTGTAATCCTGCCAAATACGCAATCAGAGCAACTCAAACGCCTGTGAATCCAGGCCCTCCATCTCAACACCGCTCCCCACTGGCACGTGTCCCAGCATTGGTAAACTGCCCGTGCCATCATAACTGATGGGACTGATGGACTTCCTCCTTAAATGCATGTCAGCCACTTGTCTCGCACGCTGGCGACAGGGTAGTTAGGAGCGGGAACCGAGGCGTCAGGTCCCCCTCCACTTCCCTAGGCTTGAAGACCTCTCACCGGTTATGATTTTTTAACCGCTTCGAGAGCATCGTTCCGGGCATGAGCCATCCGCCCGGCACCATGGCAGTTCGCGGTTATGATCATTCAACCGGCTGCATGGCTTCTTCGCTGCATATCTTGAAGACCTCTCACCAGTTATGGTTTCCCAAACCGCTTTGAGAGCATCGTTCTGGGCATGAGCCATCCGCCCGGCACCATGGCAGTTCGCGGTTATGATCATTCAACCGGCTGCATGGCTTCTTCGCTGCATATCTTGAAGACCTCTCACCGGTTATGGTTTCCCAAACCGCTTCGAGAGCATCGTTCCGGGTATGAGCCATCCGCCCGGCACCATGGCAGTTCGCGGTTATGATCATCCAACCGGCTGCATGGCATCTTCACTGCATCTCACTAGGGGCCTCGTCTCGATATGGCAGAACGCCCGGTCGAGGTCCATCCTGCTGCATATCTCTCGGGGGACTCGTCTCGATATGGCAGAACGCCCTGTCGAGGTCCGCCCGGCACCATGGCAGTTCACGGTTATGATCATTCAACCGGCTGCACGCCATTTCACTGGGGGACTCGTCTCGATATGGCATAACGCCCGGTCGAGATCCACCCAGCTACATCTCTCTAGGGGCCTCGTCTCGATATGGCAGAACGCCCGGTCGAGGTCCATCCTACTGCATATCTCTCGGGGGACTCGTCTCGATATGGCAGAACGCCCGGTCGAGGTCCGCCTGGCACCATGGCAGTTCACGGTTATGATCATTCAACCGGCTGCACGCCATTTCACTGGGGGACTCGTCTCGATATGGCAGGACGCCCGGTCGAGATCCACCCACCGGTTACGTAGCATCTAACCGGCTTGAGAGCATTTTCCGGGAACGCGATCCACCCGGCCCCATGGAATTTCACTAGGGGACTCGTCTCGATATGGCAGGACGCCCGGTCGAGTCTCGCCTGGCTCCAAGGCATGACCCCGGTCATGAGAACATTCGACCGGCATGGGCTTTATACACCCGGGTGAGTTTACATATAACCCATGTACTCTTGTCCAGCAGGATAAAAACCCTGCATCGCATTGAACCGCGATCAACGTGGGGATGCACGGCGAGCCTTGTCACCTCAACGCCACCCCCCTACCTCAACGCTTATTCAACACAAGCTGAGAAGAACTAGCAAGTGTTCACCGGCGCTTCAAACAGCCCGCAACACCGGGGTAATCTCCCCGCAGCCTAGCAATATGGACTCGTCTCGATATGGAAGAACGCCCGGTCGAGGTCCTTTACTCCACCTCGTCTCGTTACGGCAGAACGCCCGGTCGAGGTCCAGTACTTAAGTTCACCTGGGACTCGTCTCGATATGGCAGAACGCCCGGTTGAAGTCCCATGAACTCTGCTCCGCACCGATATGGTAGAACGCCCGGTAGTGGCCCAGTGAACTCCGCTCCGTACCGATAGGGCAGAACGCCCGGTAGTGGCCCAGTGAACTCCGCTCCGTACCGATATGGCAAAACGCCCGGTTGTGGCCCAGTGAACTCCGCTCCGTACCGATATGACAGAGTGCCCGGTCGAGATTTCATGCACACATCTATTGCATAGCGGATTTCAACGCTCCATTATCATTCCATGCACACATCTATTGCATGGCGGATTTCAACGCTCCATTATCATCCCATGCACACATATTTTGCATGGCATCATCATCTCATACACTCTCCGGGTTTCACCCCACTCCACGCTCATAGCACCACAACACTTGAGCACAGTACTACTTATATTACAAACGTACTTATAAACTGTTGCTTGCCATCGGTAAACAGGTACTCACCCCGGTCACGCCCAATCTTCAACGCGGACTTGGGGGACTGGGCACCATTGGGTTGGTAACCCTGCGGGTCTGCGGGACAAGAGCAAGACAGACTTAAGTCCCCATTCAAGATTGCACTTGACCGGGAATTTGGGGGACTTGTTGACAGTAGCCGCAGAGGGGCTACACCAGGCCCACAGACCCGCAACAAGTGCACTAGGGCCCGGCCCGAGGCCCAGGACCGAACCACCAGCACCCGGCCTCGGGGTCCAGCAGTCTATCCGGGTGCCAGGGACCCTGGGACCGGGGGCGCCTCCCTGCCAAAGAGGTCACCAGAACTGCCCTTTGAAGGGAACCAGTCCCACATCGAAGGGTGAGGCCAGCTCTCACCCCCAGCCACCTATATAAGGGCCCCAACTACCCTCATTAATAGGTAACTTATCTCTCTCACCGCTTACATACATGCTTAAGTTATATATATTCCAACTATACTAACTTAGGCATCAGAGAGGAGAAGACCGGCCCGCCCGGTATTCTCCTTAGTGAGCAGGTTTGCAGGAGATCAAGTTGGATTCATCTGTATCTACCAGGCCCCAGGGTTTGTGCAGAAACACCTAGTCAAAAAACGGAAACTCCACTTGTACATTTTAATAATCTCAACAAACATTTTCATAAACCTATTTGCACAATCCAAAAAATTGAACAAATGATGAAAGAAATAAAAGCTTCACCAAGTAATATCTCAGTAATAAATAATCATCATATTTCTACAGATTCTTCTGACAACGACACTAGCACCATATCCAAAATTAATCAAACATTTCAAGATCTTCAAATTAACAGAATTAATTATCCAAAGAAACAAAACTTCAAATCATGGACAGAACGTCATTTGCTTTTAGATATCTAGCCTAGTAATATCCCTAATGTTCAGTTCTCAGTCTCTTATGAAAAAACTTATGAATGGAACATAGATAATTTATCTGAACAAGAAATATTAAATAAATTACACCACGTGTCTATGGCTGCAAATAGCTACATGACCAACAACAATTTTACCCAACCTGAAATTGTTGATATATTATTAACTGGATTTACATGAATGCTTCATTCCTGGTGGGAAAAACATTTTACAGATAAATCTAGAGACAAAATTAAATATGCAGTCCAAAAAGACGAAGATGAAAATCCCATCTTTGGCGAACACATTGGAATGAGAATTCCAGATGGAGTCAACACCTTATTCTTTACAATTATCCAACATTTCATTGGAACACCTAGTCATATTACCTCCAGAATCCATGATCAACTTAGTAACCTTAGACGTCCAATATTAAGTGACTTTAATTGGTATAAAAATATTTTCATCTCCAGACTCATGATTAGAGATGATAGTAACCAACCATTTTGGAAAGAAAAATTATTAATGGTCTACCAAAATTATTTGCACACAACATTAGACAAGTCTTAAGTAGTGAAAACGGTCACATTGATTATGATTCACTCACATACGGAAATATAATTACCATTATTCAGAAAGAATGATTAAAAATGTGTATAGATATGAAGTTAAGTACCCAAGCTAAAAATAATAAGAAAACAGCTAAATACGAATTAGGAAATTTTTGTGAACAATATGGTCTACCTTCTTTTCCTCCTTCTGGAAGAAAGAAGCACAATCATGAATCAAACAACTATTACTCTAGTAAAAGAAAATTTACCCGGAATAAATTTTATAAAAACAACAATTTTACTCCTAACAAATTCTATTCTAAAAATAAATTTCATAAAAATAAAACAAATATTTCATACAACAAACAAAAAAGAAAACCTTCTGATAAAACTAAATGTTACAAATGTAACAAGCCTGGCCATTTTGCCAATAACTGTCTAGTAAAAAATACTATAAAACAACTCAAAATAAGCCAAGAAGAACGTGATAATCTTATCCAATTACTAGAATTAAGAAATACAGATTCTGAAGTCGAAAATGAATCCATATTAGAAGAGTCAGATGAAACATCCTTTTCCCCTAGTTCTGATACATCATCCCCAAATTAACCTTAGGATGTAAAGACGCCTGTTGTAAAACCATAAATGTTCTTTCAAAACAAGAAGAACAAGAAGAATTATTAATTGATCTAATTAGAAAAATCGATAATCCAGAACTAAAGGCTGAATACCTTAAAAAATTAAAGAAATTAATTATACAAGAACATGAAGTCAATACTCCACAGCCAAAGATATCTCTTACTACTACTTTTGAAAAATTTAAAAATAAAAAACAAGAAGTTACCATCCAAGATTTACAACATGAAATTAAAATTATTAAAACTCAGGTACAATCTTTACAAAATCAATATTCAGAACTCACCATTGAAAATAAATAAATAAAAAATGATTTAAACATGGTAAAAATTGATACCCTATTTTTAAAAATTCAACAAAATACCACACCATGTATTCCCCCTGAAGCACAAACACATAATGAAGAGACATCTAAAAATGCTACCATTAACACCATTCAACATATTAATCTAAAAAAATAGTATTCCATATTTCAAATAAAAATTAAAGATTTTCACTTGTAGACTCTGGTGCAGACCTCAATTGTATTCAAGAAGGTCTAATACCCTCTAGGTATTTTGAAAAAAACCAAAGAGTCACTTAGATCAGCCAATGGCATTAAGATGGATATGAAATACGAAATCCCAAATGCCCATGTCTGTCAAGATAATGTTTGCTTCAAAACTCTTTTTTTTTTAGTAAAAAATTTAACTGACAAAGTCATTCTTAGTCTACCCTTCATCACCCTTTTATACTCATTCACAATAGAATATAATGGTATTACCACCTATCCATTTGGTCAACCAGTTAAATTTCTCTTTCTCTCTAATCCTGAAATTCATACTTTAAAAGCTTTTCAAGAAAATTCAATTTCCAAATCTATTAAGCTTATCCAATCAAAACAAAAACAAATAGCCTATCTAAAAGAAGAAATCAAATTCAAACGAATTGATCAACAATTACAAGATCTTTTACTCCAACAAAAAATTAAAAATTTTGAAGAAAAACTAATTAAAGAAATATGTTTCAACATCCCAACCGCCTTTTGGCATAGAAAACAACACATAGTTACCCTTCCATACATTAAAGAATTTAATGAAAAAAATATCTCTACCAAAGCACGACCTATACAAATGAATCATGAACTAATGGAATTTTATAAAAAAGAAATTACAGATTTACTTCAAAAAGGAATAATTCGTCATAGTAAATCCCTGTGGTCTTGTGCCGCCTTTTATGTCCAGAAAAACGCTGAATTAGAACGAGGAACTCCTCGTCTAGTCATCAATTATAAACCTCTCAACACAGTCCTGGAATGGATAAGATACCTCATCCCTAACAAAAGAGACCTAATTAGCAGATTCAACAATTTAGTCATTTTCTCTAAATTTGACATGAAGTCTGGATTCTGACAAATGCAGATAAACGAAGAAGGTAAATACAAAACTGCCTTTGTTACACCCTTTGGTCATTACGAATGGAATGTTATGCCATTTGGCCTAAAAAATGCACCAAGTGAATTCCAGAACATCATGAATGATATTTTCAATCCCTATAGCCATTTTTCCATTGTCTATATAGATGATGTTCTCATCTTCTCTCAGTCAATAGACCAGCACTAGAAACACTTAAACTAATTCTTTCATATAATAAAAGCCAACGGTTTAGTGGTCTCAGCCTCTAAGATTAAACTCTTTCAAACAAACATCCGATTCCTAAGATTCAACATTCATCATCTACAAATCACTCACATCCATAGAGCTATTCAATTCGCTGATAAATTTCCTAATATCATTCTAGATAAAACCGAACTCCAAAGGTTTCTAGGTTCCTTACACTATGTTGCAGATTTTTACCAAAATCTCCGTCAAAAGTGCAAACTTTTATTCGATAGATTACAGAAAAATCCAGCTCCTTGGACGTCTGAGCATACAACATTAGTTAAAAAAATCAAGAGTCATGTTAAGACCTTGCCCTGTCTAGGAATCCCCTCAGTTAACTCTTTCAAAATTGTAGAAACTGATACCTCCGATATCAGATTTGGTGGTATTCTCAAACAACAACTTTCCTCTTCCCAACCTGAGCAAATAGTTAGATACTATTCTGGTGTATGGAACCAATCACAACGCAACTATAGTACTA
This sequence comes from Potentilla sterilis, assembly GCA_963682095.1. Lineage (NCBI taxonomy): Eukaryota > Viridiplantae > Streptophyta > Magnoliopsida > Rosales > Rosaceae > Potentilla > Potentilla sterilis. The sequence continues at coordinate 41,519,387 of OY821760.1, read as the reverse complement.
TTAAAAAAGAAATCATATCTATTGTTCTTTGTATTAGTAAATTTCAAGATGATTTATTAAATCAAAAAATTTTAGTCCGTGTTGATTGCAAAAGTGCTAAACATGTTTTAGAAAAAGATGTTCAAAATATTGCAAGTAAACAGATATTTGCTCGATGGCAAGCTATTTTAAGCATTTTTGATTTTGACATTGCATTCATCAAAGGAACCGATAACCATATTCCTGATTTCCTTACCCGTGAATTTCTTCAGGGATCTTTATCTGATGGACACCAGATCAACCAAATCAGGCCGGACGACCCGGTCCCAGTCACGAAATAGTCAACCTGAGCCCAAGGCTCCAGTCAACCCACAGTCATCCAGATCAATTAAATCTGAACCTGATTCAGAAATAGTCAGAGCTAGTCATCCCTATTATCATCAGATAAACTCTATTCTCCCTGTCAATCTAAGGCCGCTAATGTTGACTTCTACCCCCTTCCCTAGGCCTACTTTTCAGTCAGCCCTAGTCAATGATTTTGATCCTTTTGCAGCAGCTGCTTCTAGTCAACCTCTAAACCCTATTACCCAAAATCTTTACCTTATGTTATTAGAGATGAACTTAATCTTGTTCATGTAGAACCATGTCTACGACATATAAAAACCCTGTAGCATTAGAAAAATTTTATTTTCCCCCAAATTGTCACTTTCAACCTAGTCACCCGAATGATACTCTAAAATTTTATAAAGACATTCTCTTCAAAACTAACTCAGTTGCAATCAAATCTATTAAGGATGTCAATAATCCTGTAAAAATACTATATCATTCTATTCATATAGTCTGAATTATTCCCCTTGAGTTATGGGCAGATCCCTCTTACACAAGTCATACACATGACGGTTTATCATTCAATTATCACCAATATATAGATGCTTGGCATAAGATCTTTTTTCACCAGTTAGAAGATTTTAACCATTCCTGGTTTATTAATTTGAGAAAATTACTCAAACAGTGTCTCAACTTTGTTTGACTATTAACATATGTATCTCATCTTTCAAAAATATCATAACCATGTCTCAAGTTTCTTCCCCGACCCAATTTTGGTATCTGAGACTACTAATACCGTTAACTCCGTTAACTTTTCAGGGGCAAATTAGTCCCTTCACTTAAACCTTACTAAAAATATCTAAAACCATCTAACTCAACCCAACCATTGAAAAAAAAAATTGATTAAACCATCGTTTCTCTTACACTTTTATCGGGTCTCTCTCTTTCCTAACTCAATTTCAACCTAAGTTGGAGAGATTTGATTCTCTGTGAGTGATAGTGTTGTCGTCATGGCAACTCACTGGAGATACTTTCATGTGGATGGGGAACCACCAACATTCTCAGGTAAAACCCTAAAATCAAATTGTCCCTTTGTAAAAACTTTTACTTTTGTCGTCTTTATAATCAATTGGTATGAAAAAGAATCAAATTGGAGAAGAAAGAATGGTTTGTTTTAGGGTTTAGAGGTGTTTGGGTTTGTGTGTTTATGTTGGGATTGGTTAATGAAGATCAGAGTACTGTGTTCAGTGTATGGTTATTGGTTTACTATTTTATTAGGTTCCTGATTTGGGTGCTTGGCAACACGACTTCATTGCTGGGTTTTTTTTTTTTAATTTCTTTTTTGGTTAAAAATTATTTATTAATGTGAGTTTGTTCAAGAGTTATTTATGATGTTTTGTTATGCAGGTGACATGTTCACCATGAAAATTCATCATGGTGGGAGGTTTTATAGTAGAAGTGGTTGTAATAGGAAGTATAAGGGTGGAGAGGTGGTGTACTATGATAGTTGCGATGTTGATAAGTTGTCCTTGACGGAGCTAAACTATTGGGCTAATGACTTAGATTATCGTTCTGGACCAATAACGTACTGGTTTAGGATTCCTGGTAGTGAGGAAGGCACATGGTACTTGCCTGTTAGTATTGAAAAGGATGTAACAGACATGTGCACTTTTGTACCTACAAGTACCAAGCAGTTGAAATTTTATATAGTCTGCTAAGCTCCAAGGTATTTATTTTCTGAAGAGGAGTTAGAGGTATTTCAATAAGATCTTGATCACATTAGCTATCTAGGACATAAAATAAATGATATAGAAGAGGATGCAGATGGGATGATTGAAAATGAAGGACAAGGGCCAGAAGGGTATGAAGATATAGACTTTGTGAATTTCATGTACGAAGTTGGGACTGATCGTGACATTGAGATGGATGTTGGGCAGCAAAGTGTTGATAATGTAGAAGTTAGGCATGTGAATGTTTCTGGTCCAGGAACTGGTCTAATTGGTGAAGGTGAAAATGTCCATACTCAACAAAACTCAAGGCAAAGGCTCAAAAAGAAGTATATTGATAAAGGAAAAAAAATGTGGTTGAAGAAGCTATTCTAGCACCTAAGAAGAGGAGTTCCAGACCTACAAAGAAAGCTTTTAAGAGGTATTCAACTAGAAGAAGAGTGTTCTAAAACTGCTAGGAAGGAGAAACTTATAGTTGTTTGCGACTCTGAGAGTTCAACAGATTTCGATGACCCAAATTTTGAGGGTGTAGTTGACTCAGACTATGAAGTTGTGCTTTCAGAGGATGATGATGTTGAGTTCAGAAAGAATGTGGATGGTGACATGAGTTTAGAGCAAGAGTATGAAGAAATGGGGTTTGAAGGTGCTATTTCTGAGGATGAAGTATATAATTCAGATAAGGAACCAAGTCTTCACGGTTCATCAGATGAAGGTGAAGATAGGGGTATGTTTCCATTTAAGTGTAGAAGAAGATTTTCTTATTGGAGGGAGTTCAACAAAAAAGTGGACATGGAAAACCCTATATTTGAGCTTGGTATGATTTTCGCCAACTCAAAAGAGTTTAAGCAGGCTGTTAGGAAGCACTCAGTTCTCACTAAGAAACAACTTGGGTTTCCGACAAATTCAAACCATAAGATGGTTGCACAGTGTTTCTCATCCGAGGATTGCCCCTGGAGAACTTATGCATCTGCGCCTAAACGAGACAACCCAACACTCATGATTGTAACTTTGAATAAAGAGCATACTTGTACTATTTTGGGAGAAGAAAAAGTCTATCACCTCAATGCTCCTTTTCTAGCTGAGGAGTACATGGACTTCTTCCTCAATGATCCTAAATGGTCGACTGCAGGCATGCAAAATGTAGTGAAAAAAAAAATTTGGGATGCAGCTAGGGTATCAAATGGCACATAAGGCCAAGGTTCTAGCGATGAAAAGGGCTCGTGGGAGTGTTGTAGACCAATACAACGTGTTGAACTCATATGCACATGAGTTGAATAAAAGGAATCCAAGGACCTCTGTATGGATACAAACTGAGTTAGATGGAGAGGTGGCTAAATTTAAAAGAATCTATATATATTGAAGCATTGAAGAGAGGCTGGAAAGAGGGTTGTAGACCTATCATAAGACTTGATGGATGTCACCTTAAAACTGTAATGAAAGGGCAGCTTTTATCAGCTGTGGGAATTGGTGGGAATAATGGGATTTATCCTATTACTTAGGCTATAGTAGAAGGAGAGACAAGAGATTCATGGCAGTGGTTCTTGGAGAACCTGAAAGAAGATTTGGATATCCATGTCTCAAGTCATTACTCATTCATTAGTGATAAGTAGAAAGGACTTGAGCTGGTGATCAAAGCCCTATTTTCAAAATCTCAACACAGGCATTGTGTCAGACATCTACATAATAACTTCAAGAATGATGGCCATGCAGGGTTGGAGTTGAAGCAGAAGTTATGGGCAGTGGCCAGAGCTTGTAACATGAAGAGTTATGCAGATGCAATGGAGGATTTGAAGAAGAGTTCAGTTAGAGCATTTAACTGGGCAGTAGATAGGCATGCCATCCATTGGAGTAAATCACACTTTCATGAAAAGTTCAAGTGTGATGTTCTCCTCAATAATCATTGTGAAAGTTAGAACAAAAGCGTTCTTGAAGTAAGGAAGAAACCTATTCTTCCATGCTTAGAGGATATCAGAATAGCCTCCATGACTAGGTTGGCAAGTAGGAGAAATAGTGGACCAAAGTGGAGGTGTAGAGTTGGTCCAAGGGTGGAAAAACAATTGAAGAAAAATGCTGGATTTGCTGCTGAATATGTACCGAGGGAGTCAAGTGAACATAGATTTGAGATTCAAGGATTGGGTGTAGCATGTGCAAGTGGAGTGGTGTCACAACATTCTGTGGCCTTGGTTAAAAAGTCTTGTACATGTAGAAGATGAGATATATCTGGTCTTCCATGTGGCCATGCCATATGCGCTATCTACTCAAAGGGGAAGTCACCTAATGAGTTTGTGGACAAGTACTTCACCAAGGAAAAGTACATGAAGGCATATGAGCCAATCATAAATCCAATAGCTGGAGTGCAAGAATGTGAGAAGATAAACATACCTATTGTACCACCTCTAGTGAGAAAACTGTATGGTAGGCCTAAGATGGCTAGAAACAAAGAGGTTGGTTAGTGCTATTCTCCATTAAGTTGATGATTAAGCTGAAGTATTTCTCTTTAAGTTTTTCTAATTGCAATTGTCCTTTTTTTTTCTTTTTTTTTCATAGGTGAAATGCGACCACCTTCTGGAACAACAAAGCTTGCAAAAGTTTATTACACTCAAATTAGTTGTGGTGAATGTGGACAACTAGGTCACAATAGGAGGACATGCCCCAAGTTGAGAAACCAGGTAAATTTTTTGCAATTTGTTTAATCTATTTTACTTAAATTACTAGCAGTTTAATTACATAATGTGTAAGTATATTGTGGTAAATATGATGTATCCTAATTTTTTTTGGATGTGTTGTGGGCTTGTGGCTTTGTTAAAACTTTGAGTTTTATCTTTCTGGTTGCTTCTCCAAATGGTATTTTACGAGTATGAGATTTTGGTTGAAATTTTTTTAGGCTCCCAATGCTAATGAGCATCCCCCAGTTGAACAGGAGGTTCTTGCCCCTAATGTGCAACCCCATGTTGATGTTCCAGCCAATAATATGCAGCCCCAGGCTCAAGAGGGGGTTCCAGCCCCTAGCTTTGTTTCTGCTATGCAGTCACAGCAATCAACTATTGTTGTTCAGCAAACACAGGTGATTAGTGTTATTAAAGTTCATTTTATTTGATGTGTTAGTTGTGGTTTTATATTGATTTGTGTTTTCTATGTCATGCAGTCTACTCAACAGACTTCATCATCCGTGCATACTGGACAAAGGAAGAACAAAGTGATTTCACACAGGAAACCACTACCTTCGAAATGAGAACATTATGGAAATAAGCAATTTGTTTAGTTTCCAATTTTCTTGTTTTTGTTGGGATTAGGGCTTTTATGAACGCCAGTTTTTATATGGCACCATGTTTTTGAACCATATTATGAACTTATTTTGGGTCATTTGATGCCAAATTTTATGGCTATTGTAATATATCACAAAACATGGAATCAATTATCCAGCTGTTGAGTACCAATTTGCTTTTAACTGTCAATAATATTGTGGTTAAATGTTCCCAGCAGCTTGTACCAAATCTCTAAAATATAAAAAAGATCTCAGTAGGTATACTTCATATGGTCAGTTTGGTTAATTGGCGCTAAAAATCCCTACATTTGATTCATTTGATAATGATATTAGCGGGAAAAAGTGAAGATATTGGTGAAAAAATGAAGAGACGAATTTGCCCCTGAAAAGTTAACGGTGTTAGTGGTCTCAGATACCAAAATTAGGTCGGGAATGAAACTTGAGACATGGTTCTGATATTTTAGAAAGAGGAGATACATATGTTAATAGTCAAACAAAGTTGAGACACTGTTTGAGTAATTTTCTCTAATGTAAAATAAAGAAAATTTAAGAAAAACAGAAAATAAGGATATTCTGGTCTTTTTCACAGTATTAAGAGAATATTCTAACGGAATATTCTTTACTAACGTCTCCAGACACCAATCTTCTATCTGAGTAAGAACTTGAGACACTGTTTTAATATTTTGCAAAGTTGAGACACTAAATGTTAGAATGACTAAAAGTTCAGACACTATTTGGTCAATTAACCCTTTCAAGAACTAGTTTGAACAAATATAGATGAGTCTACATTGTTTCTTTTGAACCCATTTGCTTTCACAACAAAACTAAGATTAGAGTACCATGTCGTAGGAGATTATTTTGATTCTGTATGCACCTTTGGGAGCTCCACCGCATACCAAAACACCTTAGTTGCCACAACCTGACCTTTTAAGCTATTGTGAGGTAACAACACCGCCGAACCAGTGCTCGAATACGACCTCGGGTCTCCAATTGTCGGGTACCTCTCTACGGCTTTACCGGTAATATAGTCAAACAAAATTGCTCGATTGTTAGCAAAGATGAAAAAGTTACCGTCAACGTTGAGAAATACAAATGGGTAGAGATTTTCACTTGTCTCTTGAAGAAAAGGCAGTTCCAGAGCGTTCATTGTGCCTGCACTCTTGGGATATAATGTGATTGGTGGCGTACCATATATCTCTGGTTGGTTGATCACTTCCCAATCGCAAGTGGCACATGGGTTAAAAACCCTAAACCTTTTTTCTCCTTCGTTGAAACCTCCCGTATGGATTAGAGTTCCGCCCGTCAGTTTCAACTTTACATGTACGGTTGAGGTTTAGTATGTTGTACCACCTTTGTTGAATTGAAGTATAAGTAATAGTCTTATATCACTGCAACTCACTATACATTATCTTCTTCTTACGCAATCTTAAGGATTCGAGAACCAATTAAACGCTTTATTTATCCGAGAGTGTGGAGAAGATTTAGCTTGAAACGAGTAACATAACCAATTGGACGCCCAAACCCACTTGAGATTTCAGGTCTAAATTTCATCGACCTGGCCTCCGATCCTCATCCGAACCTACTAATTAAACAGTGAGTCCTTCAAAACCTTTCATTAAACTGCTCCGAGTATTGCTTCATTTTTTGGGTTCGTTGTTTATCTCTAGTTTCATGTTGTTTTGCCTTAAGCCAATGTTCATCAGGATTTAAACACCCAGTATCAACAGGCCGGCATGGATACATGCATGCAGTGGAACTTGGAAGCACCCCAGACCATCGATCAGTATATATCGCACCAGATCGATCATTAGGGAAAAGTAGCACAACATAAAAAATGCAGTATATTCGTCAATACCAACGAACCATGCATGAAAATTATTGTAGCAAAAAGTATTCTCATTAATTATTTTAGTTGTTCTTGCACTGCAGTCTACTTCGGCATGAAAGCATTCGACCCAGGAGCACGCAATGGTACGCACTCTGAATATTACGGTGGCGTATATATTTCAGTAGTTGATATCTATAGGCTGAGACTAGAGATCTCTCTCTGGTTGCAGCTTGGAGGAACATGGATACTTATCAGGGTGACTACTACCTAGTCTAAGATATGAAAGCAAGCTACGAACTCTTTTGGGTCTGTATTTGCAGGTTAAGTATTTCAAGTAAAATATTCATAATTAAAAGAGATTTTCTTGCTTAAGAGATCGAGGTGCACAAAATTTCTTCTCAGAACAAAGGGCACACGTACTTGATCGATCATGAGCACGAAGTAAGGAGCGAGGGTCGCCTAGACGTCTAGCACTTGTTTAAGAGTAAATCTCAACTTGACAACTGGAATGAACTGTTAGAACTGAATATGACTTAGGCTCAGTTTGGTATTGTGATGTAGGACGTACGGCGGAGGCAGTTGAGGAATTGATTGATCGCAGCAAAGGAAAATCGGGTTTGTTGCAAATATGGCAATCAGTGGCAGAACCGTAATTACAGTTGCGGTTTGGAGAGTTGTAGATTTGGTATTCGATTGACGATTGTGATACCTTTCCGAGAAGGGAACGACGTCAGGTTTTTCGGGCTTCCGAGCTCGTTTAGGGCCTCAAAACGGCAGATTTATATATTTCCAGAATTTATGTTTTCTACTTTGTTTTAGATTTGGTTTGTTTTTATTCCTTGGGCTTTTAGGTTGACCTAGGGTTTCTTTTCAATATTTAAGCATCCTTAATGGGTGTGCAAGAATTATTCCAGAACTTATCCTTAGGGTTCTTCGCTTGAGAACCCTTGTTACTAATTAAGTTTATCACTTGTGAACCTACCATTCTTCTACTGTGTCATATTGAGTTTTGGAAAAAATAATCACTTATAATTATCATTATGAGTTGATTATGTGTTTGGTAAGTTTTTTATAAAATTTAGTTGAAAAAACCACGATTTTAAAAAGCATGTGAGATGTTGTTTATTTAAAACTCAATTTTTCCATATTTGAGTTTTTTCACCTCAATACCAAACTAAGTCTTACAAGAGCAGAGCAAGATGATATATGAGAGAAGATACATTATCTTCAAAATCAACGTTAGATAATCGAGCTCTTATATATATCAACTCAAAACTAAAAGACCCTGTACAGTATTCAGTTTACTGAACAAAGTTTATTTTCAATTATATACTGATGAATGTAATCAAGAAATCAACTACATCATATACGGATTCTCTATTACATAAGCACTCGAAACTCAAAATTCAAGGATCATCACCAGATTGTTGGACTCCAATTAATTGGTTCTCGATCGAACTTGCTTGATAGAATAATCACGGCCGCCCACCAGTTCCAGAACCTGAAATTCTGAGTCGTGCATTCCACGATCATGTCGTAGTACGTTTGACTTCCATAGTGATCCGCTCATGAATCATCATCGATCGATCTGGAACAATTTCTTCCCTCCCATTCGTGATACAAACGACCTCTATATATGTCAGATGTAAATGAGTCGTGCATTCCACGATCATGTCGTAGTACGTTTGACTTCAATAGTGATCCACTCATGAATCATCACCGATCGATCTGGAACAATTTCTTCCCTCCCATTTGTTTCTTTTCAAAACAAACAAGAATGATGTCTTTTTATATATTGATTATGTTAGGTTTCTATCTATTAGCTAGTATATATCGATCACCACATATCACACATTCAATTTATTTGTTTTTTCCCTTCCCTTGTCGACGGATCATGCAGGTTTTTTAAGGTGGTAGCTGGAACTTTACATTATAATTCACTTGTTCTTCACTGTTACACGTTGGTTAATATTCTCACAAACTCAATGTAGTAGCGTTACATAATTTGAACTTTCATATTAATCATTTGTAAATATCAAGCGGGTGGTGGTTCTCAAAATGGCAATTCAGTCTCTTTCGACTTTCGCTAGATGATAACTGGATATTTTGCACAAATAAGTATTTATTGGAATAGTTCTCGTTTTCTTTTTCTTTTGAATACTAATTCATTTTTAACCGACGCCCTATTGTCTTAAGCCTCCATGGTCCCCAGAACTCAAGTCATGCATCAATAAATATGTTAGTCTTAGACTAGAAGCTAACAAAATGAACTAGTCCACAATCTGAGTAGTCCACCAAGAATGTCTTTCAAGCGAAGCTTCTGCCAACACTAGGCACATTAGTTTAACACTCTCCAATCTCCTCTTGTCCTATAATAGGGTCATTCAACCCCGTCACTACTACTTAGAGCATTTCCTGTTAATCTATTCTAAACTATAGCAATGGAGTCAAAAAAACTGGCTTCAACTCTCTTACTCTTCTTCCTTCTCTTTGGAACCTTAGCAGCTTCCCCCACCATCAAATCCAAGCCTCATCCTCGCCGTCCTCTCCCTTGCAAACGCCTCGTTTTCTATTTCCACGATATCATCTACAACGGCAAAAACTCCAAGAATGCCACTGCAGCAATTGTGGGTGCGCCCGCTTGGGGAAACAAGACCATCTTGGCAGGGAAAAACCATTTTGGGAATATTGTGGTGTTCGACGATCCGATCACTTTGGACAACAATCTGCACTCGACCCCGGTTGGTCGTGCGCAAGGATTTTATCTGTACGACAAGCAAGATATATTCACTGCTTGGCTCGGGTTCTCCTTCGTGTTCAACTCAACCCAACACAGAGGGAGCATCAACTTTGCTGGGGCTGATCCATTGATGAACAAGACTAGAGACATTTCAGTTATTGGTGGAACTGGTGACTTCTTCATGACTAGAGGGATTGCTACTTTATCGACTGATTCATTTGAGGGTGAAGTCTACTTCCGTCTCAAAGTTGACATCAAATTGTACGAGTGTTGGTAAAGAAAAGATCTTGCATTGACTAGCTATTTTCTGTTGCTAGTTTTTTAGTCCATGCCCATGGCATCATTTTTCCATTTGATTTCACTTTGTACTCGAGTTTTATGCATGCATGCTGCAAAAAAAGAGCTGAGTTTGGTCCTTTCATTGTAGCTCATCAACCCGCTGTAGTTTTGGGTATATCAGCATTTTAACTGTAATCTTTTCCTGTTTTGATTTTAATGAGATTTCATCGAATTACAAAAAAATAGATGTGATGATCTAATTTTGTTCTTTATATACAATGTGATGTATGGATGCTCAATCCTTCGCAATATAGAGTGATTCTCAAAATGCTGTGTTGGAACGAGTAAACTAAAAATTTGATGAAATCTGTTAGCTGATGTTGAACATATGAAACTATTTGGTTCAATAATGAACAAACTCCCATTACACATAACTACCTCAAATGATTTGTACGTCATTAAGAGATTATCACAGAACCCCTACGTGAGATTCTATTGGGTTTGAACTGCGAGTAAGAGTTTAGTTGGTGAAAGTTGTTTGAGTGTCGATGTCTGAGTGAAAGGTGAGTAACTAATGAGTCCATGATCGATGTCTGTTAGTACGTGCTTCGTGTCGTGGACATATATTGTGTTGGGTGTGGTTATAATGCCCTACTTCTTCTTTTTTTTCTTCTTCTTGTGGTTATATTTTCTACATTGTACTTTATAATCAGCATTCAAGCTTCAATCATCATAGCTTTGGATTTATTATTTTCTTTTTTTGGATCTCCGCTCTTTGTTATACTGCGTTGCCTCGTATGAGAAGATTATTTTTCTTTTGTGCTAGTTTTAGGCAGCAATCGAATGAGTATGTTTTGCTTGAGTTTGAATTTGTACTCTCATTCTATACATTTCCTACATTCTACTCTTTATATCAGTCTCATTAGCATAAACTGATAAAATAGTCTTGAGGTTCCACCAATCCAAAACCAATTGGCAATAGATAGAGTAACTCAAACTCTTATAAACCCACAGGCTAGGTCTCATTTTCCCATGTGAGATTTATATCTCAACACGCCCCCGCACGTGTGGCGAACTTTCAAGCCATACACGTGGATAACTATTTGGGTGACGTGGAGTCCGTGTGGCCATTTGGGCTTCACACGTGAACGTGGGTAACCCGCTCTGATACCATGATAAAGTAGTCTGTGTTCCGATCCAAAACCAATTGGCAATAGATGGAGTAACCCAAACTCTTATAAACCCACATACTAGGTCTCATTTTTCCATGTAGGATTTATATCTTAACATAAACAGTATTGCTGGTATTGTTGACCATATATACCACACTATACGAAAGAAAAATGCCTTTATTTATTACAAATTAGTTATATTTGGATTAATATTCTTAACTTGATTAGAAGGTGCCTCCTAATTAGTCTTGTGATAGCATAATATGTCTCATTTTTTGGCAGGTTACCAACTACACAAAGACAAAGGTTTACCTAAACTATAGTGGATTAACACACAAGGCAAATCTGTCATCTGTGACTATGTGAGTGCATATAACTAAAGTTCATTTCAGCTTCCTAAAACGATGGTAAGAGAAGACTAACAATCAAATATCTCATTCTGCATCTCAACTTCTCTTTCCTCTTGAAACTTCGGGGGTAAAGTGCGTGTTGCGGTCTTACCAAACAATATTGCCAAATTTACTTTAGTAGTTGAGTATCATATTATTGTGGTGATATGAAGAACCAAACCAATGGCAAAGATATTATGGCATTCATGTCTGTAGAAACCAGAACTTTTATTATACAAGATTTGTTGGAGACAGTATGCATGGTTAGGCAGGCTCCAAACAATTTATGTGGTTATTGGTACAGGAACTTATGATGCGCATCAAACTACTCCATCAAAATTTGATAACCAACCAATAAATTTCATAATATGTACGGAATACAGTGATCACATCAAGTTAGGAACAGAAGTACGTACACATCGATGTTCCTAATGAATTATGATACGCATTACAGTGGTTCATTCGCTTCATGATGTGTACTTTTGTTCCTAACTTCATGTTTGGCTTGTAATATACGTATACAAAATGGGTGTCTAGTCCCTAGTACGTATAAATTAATGTATCCCTTCTAATTATTAAGTGAATGAAGTTTAGCGAAAAGAAGAAGAAGATATAGGTCCTTTGTTCAGTGAACGAAATTCAGTTTCTTTCTGTCCTCTATTTTGGACTGTCATGATTAATCAGCACGAAAATGACTCCAATGAGTATGTTAGTCGTAACTAGTAAGTATGAAGTGAGCATGCAACTGATGCAAGAGAATACAGCCAGTGGCCACGTTCCAAGAAAAAGAAACAAATTCCTTCCCCATTTGGTTTAATCTTCAAGACTAAGAGTACTCTGCAAGTGAAGCTAATTACTTAAAATTCTTAAGTCGAAGCATGCATGTTGTCTCATAAACCCTTTCTATAGTTTGAAATTATTTACACCACCCGACTCCCAACTTGTCATATCTTATTGTTACTGCATACGTACTCTTCTAGACATGGCTACTGCAACACCAATTTTAGAGCTTTCCCTCTTCTTACTCCTCATATCTGGCTCTGCGGGCACATCACCGAGCAAGACAAGGCTGGTGTTTTATTTCAGTGAGGTTCTTTACGATGGAAAGCATGCAAACAGAACCATAGTGGCAGGAGAAAACCATTTGGGTGATGACATGGTCGCCTTTGATGACCCCATCGTTGTAAATGTGCATTCAACCCCAGTTCGTCGTGCACAAAGCTTCTCCTTCTATGGCAAGAGAGAGAAGTTCACTGTTTGGCTTGGCTTCTCCTTCTGTTCAACCACACCAGTCGAACTGGGGGAAAGCTTCAACTTTTGTGGTGCTGATTCTTTGATAGCTAGCAACTTTGATGATTCACAAATATCAGGGTAAAGTGTACTTCCAGCTATAGAATTTAATCTGTGTGAGTGCTGGTAGGCTGGCAAAGAAACCCGGCAACCTTGATTTCGGGTTCCTGATATTCCACCGCAAGTCAATGTACTCGACTCAAACTAGAAATGTTCAATTTGGAAACCCAATTGATCGCGTTACTTCAGTAGTTCAGTAAGGTTAACTTCAAAATGGGCTTATCTTGAATGAATTTCTAAATTTACTAATTTAGGATGCCCGAAATGAGTACATACACAAGCTAGTGGTATCAAAATAAGTCATCCAAACTTTTTGTTTATTTTCTCTTGAACACAGGTCAGTTGTTCTAATACTAGATGTTAAGGAAAATACCTCACAATACTTACACTAGTCTTAAGAGAAAATTGGCAATCTCTGATCCCCTGATGCATATGAGATTATACTCCTTTTAAGGGGTGGAATGTACTGTGCTCCATGGAATGCAGCAGCCCGTAGAATATTTAAAGGTCCAAAATCAACTGAGTAAGCCCTTTGGAAACCATCTAGGATTGCCATCATGGTAACATTAGCCGTCTTCCTCTCTGCTTCATATTTCTTCAGCAAATTAACCTGCATAAGATTAGAACAACTATCGAATTAATCCGATGAAATAATGATGATGAATGTAAATATGTTTTTCTTGTACCCAAAAACAAGCAGCTATGGTAAGGCACTACTTAAATAAAACCTTGCTAATAATTATATAATAACATGATTAACTTGTCAACTTGTGATTCCTTTTATATATGGCTTCATACTGCAATTCGCTCAGACGTATAAAATAATTAAACTCTTGATTTTGTTAATGACTTGGAAGACTACTAAATAGAAGTTCAGATGAAATTCACAAGATTGGAAGATATACAAGTGATGTGGCCTCGAATATCATAAACTTTCAATGACCAAATGCAGAATTATCATTATCTCAACACAAGAAAAAGCAGAAAAACACCCACCTCAGCGATATCTGTTCCTACTGCAATGCCCTCAGAAATGATCCTCGAAAGAGCAAATGCATCCCCAAAACCCAGATTAACTCCTTGCCCAGCCAAGGGGTGAACAGTGTGTGCTGCATCACCAACTAGAACTACATGCTTTGACGCATAGTTATTGGCATGCATCAAAGACAAAGGAAACACCATTCTTTCAGATGCCAACTTCACCACTTTCGGTGGAACTTTGAAGCACTCATTAGCAGAGATAGTTGTGTCTGTCTTAAACCAAGAAAATATGCCTCCACTTCCGAAATTGCTAGACTTAGGATGAGGGCCATACCCATAATCAAGAGCATAATTTACATTTCTCACAAAAGCATCCTTGTCCATCAATTTACGGTCAGTCGCTTCTTGAGGGTTCATAGTCCAAACAATGTTACTAAAATTATTACCAATAGGCAAAAGTGCAATTGGTCCGGTAGGTAGAAATCTTTGCCATGCACATCGATTTTCTGCACTATGCTCTACAGTGCAAATGATTGCATTCTGTGAGTATTTCCATCCAGTCGTCTTAAATCCTGCTAACTCCCTAACACGTGACTTGGACCCATCAGCTCCAACCTGCAATAAGCAATACGCAATTTGATGCCAACTATAACTTAAGGATGAGATATGCAAATTCATAACAGACATTTCTGTTGATCATATTATATATTAAAGGGGAGGACAACTCTTTTCAAATGTAATACTTACCACCAACTTTGCATATAGACTATTGCCATCACTTAGATCCAATTTTGCTAAATTTCCTCGTTCATTCAGCCCAGATGATGTACTGTTCACCCCCATAGATAGAATGCTAGGATTTAGAGCCATTGAGGACAATCTGGAAGGGTAAATAGTCTTCTGGAAATCTGTATCCTGTTTATTTTACCTTCTTAGTTGTGGAAAGTATTAAGACTTGAGAGCAATAAATAAAAATCAAACCACAAATATTAATAAATAGAGCAGAGCCTGTTAAAACAAGAACAGAAGATGGTTTTGCATGAAGAATTTTCATTCAGGAAAAGAACGTAAAGTATTTCTTCATGAAAAAGTTAAGTGAACCAAAGAACATAGGAGGGTTCAGCCACTAAAAATAGGGGGACAAAACAATAAGACCATCAGAACCAAGACACTACACTATTGAACCAACATTTTTTGTTTAAGAAAGTAGCGTAATTAAATTGTAATACCTGCATGCATGACAAAAGAGAACACTGCAGCACTTTATTCTCCACTACACACCTGATCAGAAGTCAATATCAGCATATGTCCTCTCAGTATATGTAAATAACTAAAATAGTATCTGTCGACTTCTTACCCCAGATATTCTTTATGTACATCTCTTGCATCATATCTCGTATATCCTAAGCCAGTATAGTCCCAAACCTAGAAAATATCATGAAGGAATGAGTAAGTTCAGTAAAGTTAACTTCAAGACATCATGAATCAATCTGAAACTACCATGTCAATGGGACATAAATTTGTTATTAAAACTAGCCTTCATTTTCAGAAGAAATTAGAAATATGGGTAAGAAGTAAGAACTAGACTTTTTATTTCCCTTTCTCTAGGGTGATTCATTTGGATTAATGAGTAATATTTTACTTGTCAAAAAGTGTGGGGGCATCTTAATGGTTGGTTCTCTTGCAAATTAATTCACATTCCATTCCCCATAATGATTAATGACAGACATACTGACATTAATGATCAACTTCTATCTTTCCTCCTCAGAAGGCACTAGCCCATCATTCACTCTATTACTGTAGTCCATTATAACATATTGGCAATTTGAACTGAGACTGCAGCGTGCATGTCCAAGATATGTGGGTACAATTATAGATACTTCTCTTACCAGAAAAAATATATATAAATAAATAAATAAAAAAGCCTATAGATACTTCACTCTTCATAACTAATGTCTCTATACATGTAAATGAACAGGACAAACATAAATTACTTGGAAGACAACTAATTGGGATCATAAGTCTACAGTTTCTAAAGACGGAAACATTTGAATCAGATTTCAGCATATAAAGCAAGTATGTACAAAATCAACAAATGGGTAATTACTATAGTACACCGAAAAGTTGCAAAACGAAAAGTATATCACCTGCATTTGATCAAAATATGCATGTCGATGTTGTTCAACATATTTCCAAGCGCCAATATCTGTAATACATCTGTTGTTATTGCAAGTTCTGAACAAGTGCACCATTTGTGACTCTCTATGACTCTACCTATAATATAAGTAAAATTTCTAGCAATGTGAAATCAAATTAGACAAGAAAGTAGCTAGCCCACAGTCAAAATTGGGGAATACAAGCTAACTAGATTTGCACAGTATAAAACTTGAGTTCTTAACATGATGTCCAGTGGATGAACATCAGGAAATGATATTACATAACAAAATGAGAAACCACACTGAAATTTAAATACCTTTGAAGAGAGATATAGTTGCGGGTGTTACTGTACTGACCCTTGCATCAGGGGGGTCTTCTTTCTTGATTAAGAGTCCACTAGATAATGCAGGATTGCTATCAATGATGGCAACTTTCAAGTGCTTTGTCATCGGCATTCTTGCTAAAAGGACACAAGAATAAGACCAAATAGACAATACATAATACTATAACGCAGCAGAAATTTTCGGATACCAAAACTGTGCAACAAAAGTAATATATCACACTTTCATCAGGCTATGCATTCTAAATGTTAGAAGAAACATTAGAACCTCTAACACCACCCCAATTCTCGTTTTGCAAGTCAGAAAAATAAATATAACCAAAACTTCAAAGCTTCAAAGTTTTCTAGTTTAAGTTAGAACCACGCAGAGGCCAATAATTCATATTTACAAACTTTGAGATGATATTCATCACAAATACAACTACATGTCCTCCTTCTCTAACACAGTAAGCTACAAAACACTCAAAAGTAGCCAACATACAACAAAAGAGCACCTACCCAAAGAACAAGCTAGGGCCATCCCAACCATGCCTCCTCCAACAATAGCAACGTCATACGGCTGGCCTCTATCTGAATATTTCTGCTGCCCCACATGATCCTGCATTTCAATAAGTATCATCAAACCCCCAATCATAAAACAAATATTACAATTCTTGCAAGTTACTAATGAAACGAAAAATCGACATCTAAAAAGACAAGGTACAAATTTAATTAAGGAAATAAAAATGGGTTTACATTGCTTGGTGGGACACCATTGGAGCTGGAAACTCTAGCAGCTGCACCAGTACAGAATCCCTTGTGTGAAAGTTTCAATCTGTATCCATTTTCAACGAGCTTTCTTCTTATCAACCTGTTACAAGCAAACACTCACATCAGACTAAACCACAACCTTTGTATTTGAACTCCAATTTTCTATTTAATTACTGTAAAAAGAAATTATAGCTAAACTTTATGGAACTTCAAATTGCATAGCCCAACATCATAAAAAAGCAAGAACAATCAGAAAAAGGTGTAAACTTTAAGAAAAAACCAGAGGCCCAGGAACAGAATCAAAACGCTGCGTTTTACCTGTTCATTTTCTAATCGCTGGAGCTCACTGGGTCCAGACTTGAGAGTCTTCAAAGCTTCACAATTGAGACGGTGCAGAGAAGAAGGAAGAAGAGAGCCAGATATATTGATCAAGAGGCAAACGACTTGTCGTTTTGGGGTGAGTTTTGAAATTGGGGAAAATAGAGAGGAAAAGATGTAATATTTGGAAAGTAGATAAAATGATAAAAAGGGATGGACTTCCCTCCTCTTATTGCTTATCTGACTATCTGGGTGTGCTAAAGTTTCAGACTTTAAAGCTCCAAACCCAAAAAGGCCAAAGCTTTGAGAGGTAGAGAGAGATAGGGTGACAAAATGAGAAGCCTAACGCTCTCAGAGAGCGTTTTGGGTTTACATTCACCATTTCCTAAGCCACCCAACAAGCCATTGTGTTCATCTTGCTATTTGCAGTCCTTGAAATTTCGAACTAAGAAGCACTCTCTACAAAACCCAAGTGTTGTTTCACCCAGGTGAGACTTTTGATGAGTTCCCATATGATTTTCCTTGTTGTTGATTTTGAGTTTTTGGGAAATGGTGATGTGTTAGCCAAGTAACTATTGCCACTTTGCATTTGGTTTGTAATTTGGAGAATGCTTGAGTTCTGAGTTTGGTTCTGACTAATTTATAAAAACAAGGATTGAATGTTACATGAGTTATATGTAGTTATTGCGAATATAAGTTTGAAGTGGAGGGTTATATAGCAGCATATGAAATGGAGACTGAAAGAAGGATTCTTGTGTTTCAGGTATTCAAGTATGTGGCTTGCAAACAAATGTGACGAATGGTTCGGTCGCCTTTTACAAACTACTGATAATTTAGATGGCCTTGTAATGATCTTAATCTTATTTAGAAGTTTAAAAATAAAATTACAATATTCGGTGTTCCTTTCAAGCATATATTTTAGTTGAGATTACAAAATGTATGCTGCATTCACTAACTAGGATTGTCAATTTCAACTCAGGAGCTCCGTGACCTTAGTTACAAGAGATGCAGGGTGATCAGAGAACCAATTGATACCATGGATGATTCTGTTGTTTTAGATAAAGCACCTGTGTCCACTCATTTCTGGAAAGCTATGCTGTTGTTTGGATTTCTTACGCTCCAAGGCTCTGAACCGGCACTTTCTCTTCCTGATCTTGCTAGTGCGTTGCAGTCAGTTCCGGTTGTGGGGGACCTTGGCGATATTAGCACAGGTTTTGCTTCAGTTAGGAAAATCTCCCTCTAACTTCTGTAACCTGGCATTTTTGTTGTTGTAACTAGACAATTCATCTCGTTGAAACATAAGTCTTGAATTAGAGATCATGTATTTTTTTAGGGGAGGTTAACCTTTCGGTTTACAATAAGCTTCCGGAAGCTCATTTTCTTTCTTTCCTACTCTGTCCAATATTTAAGCAACATGCACCTCTGAATCTGACAATTAAATTTATGATTGTGTTTCTTCTTGTTTCAGGCCTTCTTGCTGATCTTTTTCTCAGAACTCGGGGACAAGACCTTCTTTATTGCGGTAAAACCTAAACTATCCATACTTTAATGGTACTAATACCAAATTTTGTAAATAGTAAATACTGATGGGTGAATAGGATGAATTTGTCTATGTTCATCTAAGTATAAAGTCCACTAAAATGTACCTGTCAGTTTACCATGTTCCATGAATACTGGCAACTGATAATTAAAGGAAAGTTTTTGTCTGCAGTACAACTTTTCTACCTTAGCTAACTGAATAAGTACCTGTAGTTAGAAGTCATGGTCTAGTGAAAGGGTAGAAGTAAAGGGGGATTGTGTTTGAAAGAAATCTAGTTCCACATATATTCTCGTAGTTACATTGTTGTGTTGACCTCTTTGTTTTCTGCAGGCACTTTTAGCTGCTAGGAATTCTGCTGCAGTTGTTTTTGCTGGGACCTTCAGTGCACTTGCGTATGTTATCTGTTTGTTCATGGTGAAACAATGTTTTTGGGCATGAACATGATCACTTCTATTTTGTTCTATTTTTTTCCCTGATAACTAAATAATATCTACATATGTTTTGTTAAGTTAATACAACTAAGATAACTGGACAGCCAAGATAGTAATTCAAACTCATCAATGTAGCAATCATGCTTTGGCCAAACAAATATTCTGGTGATGAAGTTTGTAGGGCCAATATAAACCACACGAACTACACATACTTCAGAAGTGATTGACATTATTCTAAAATACAAATACTATTGGTGTTTGCAGTTGCACCATATCCTAAAATCTTGGAATTGATTTCTTACAGGGCAATGACCGTCATCTCTGTTGGTCTCGGGCGAACTTTTCACTACGTGGATGAAATCCTACCATTCAGGTACTTGAGATTTTCATGTCATAAGGATCAGGGAGATCCTTCTAACTCCCATGTTTTTTTTTTTTTTAAATTTAGTAATCTGGTTATCTGTTGTTCGACTAATTTGTGAAGCCAGTCATTATGTGTTTGTGTGCCAGTATTTTTTGATTGGTTGTCCATCGTAGCTTAACTACGTAAAAGGATTCATCTTCTCTGATAACCTAAACAAATTGAGATGAGATGTATATGCTTGGTTGAAATATTCTGGCAGGCAATTGTGGAATGCTACCTATAAATTTATGTTTTTTTTGTTCCCTTTTTCTTACACCTTACTCCCATTGGTCATACAATCCTTGAATCTCTAAGGCTCTATTTAACAGCTGTTGGGTTTATCCATTTTGTACATCATATTTACTTGTTATTTCTTATGTATAAAGTCTTTTGCCACAGGTTTGGTGAGACTGATTTACCCATTGATGATATTGCAGCAGTTATACTTCTGGTAATTAATTTATCTTTTTTAATTTGAAAACGTCCATTGCCCTCTTTTCCTTTTCTTGTGCAATGGCAAAACCATGAACAGTATAAATCCAGGAATCACCACTGATATTGGTTATATTCAGGTTTATTTTGGGGTTTCAACCTTGCGAGATGCCACCTCAGGTGATGGTCTGAAAGCAGAAGATGAACAGAGGGAGGTAATATTGCATACTTTCTTGAGAGACAACCTACCATTCATATGTCAAGACTCAAGACTGGATGGGCTTATAAATAATATAAAATAAAATAAATCTATTTTCTTGTCTTTTGCGGCCAATTTCCTTGTAAGAGTTAATCTAAGTGTCACATATGAATTCTTAATCAGGCAGAGCTAGCTGTTTCAGAATTTACAGGAAATGGTGCTGGAATATTAGCTGCTGCTAGCACAGTCATTAGCACTTTCACCTTAGTTTTTGTTGCTGAATGGGGAGACAAATCATTTTTTTCTACAATCGGTGAGTAACAATTGTCGAGATCTGTCATACTTGATTTATTGAACTTGATTTATACTTGGTTTTCTTTCATGATGTATTTTAAAAGGCTGGAGATTGTTATTCCCTGATAGAACAAGCACAGTTAGGTTTCCATTTCTTTTAGCCTAGAAAGAGTAATAGGATGTTGATAACAAATACTGAACTGGCAACTTGGCATATTGAATTTTCTGTCTTCAGGACATTTTCCATTGTGTTAATCTATACAGTAGCAAAAGTTAACTCCTTGCAAATTATTAACTTAAGTAGTAGATACAAGGATGGAAGTAGAAGTTCATATCCTAAAATGAGCTTGAATCGAATAAGAAAATGAAGGGAATACTCAAATTGTATCTGTTGTTGATTTTTTAGTTCTTTTTTTTTTCTTTTTTTTTTTACTGTCTATATGTCATCTCATCCCAAATGGGTTCTATAATTTAATGTTTGAACTCAGTTCTGCTCACAATGATAACTAAACCTGTATTTTCTTGTTCATTTTTTCCTAAATTTAGTAAACTGAAGTTAGGATACGGAAACTGAAGAGCTTGTGAGGATAATAAAAATGAAGCTAGCATTCTGCATTGAGAATGGTTAACATCTCTGTACCCAAGTAATTCCAATAGGAAGATTTTGTCATTAAGTAATAAAGAATCAAGAAATCAACTCACTGCACTTTGGAAAGTTCAAGTACTAGTTAAGTTAGTAGATGTGTCGAATTTTGCATCCTAAAATGGATATTGAATTCCCAAGAAGTGAGTAGATTATCTATGAGAAAAGCGCGTTGTTGACTCTCTTACTTATTAATTCTGGTTTATTTAACAGTTCATTTGCTTTAAAATATGAAGGGCTAGATACATAATTAGGATTATTTTAATTCATTTACCTCTGAGATTATATAGAGCCAAATTCATAGAGTCCAGCAGTTGATGCATACCTCACTCTTTATGTTTAACTAAATAAGACAAACGTTATGCTACATATGCAGCACTTGCTGCTGCCTCTTCACCCCTTGGAGTCATTGGAGGAGCACTAGCTGGTCACGGTGTTGCAACTTTGGCAAGTTCCTTTCATTTGTTTACAATCATATGATCTAAACTGTACTACAATGACTAAAAAATTGCATTCAAACTCAAAAGTCTTTGTTCAAAGTATAAATCCACGTGTTTTCAACTTTATATCTAATCAACTTGGATTAACTTTCCTTTTGATTTGTTGGTTCTGAAATATAGTTTAAAATGTTTCTTTTTCCCCAAATTTTTGATGGGCAGCTTGCTGTGCTGGGAGGTTCTATACTGGGCACATTCTTATCAGAGAAGGTAAAATTGAACTCTACTTTCACGCACTAACCAGTCTTGTGAGTGAACTCTTTAATACAGACAAAATTTTCAACCACAATTTTTTTTTCTTTCTAAGTTTAGAACCCACTTTGTTCAATGAAGATAACACTGTTTTATTGTCTTTTCGATTTGAAAAGTTTTGAATTGGTTTGGGACAAGCGTAATAGATTAGAATTTCATATTGCTTACACTAAAGTAGAGAATGTATATGTCCTTAATTCAAGAATTGTTACCATTCTATTTAGCTACAAAGTTCTCTGGAAACAACTTGTCGTCTTTTTATCGACTTCTGTCTATACATCTATTCTACATTTGGTAGAAAACATGGTGCAATGAAGGATTAGTTTCAACCATATGGTATATATGACTACGAATGGATGGATCAAATTAAAGGCATCTCCTATAAACTGTTTTTCAGACGAAAAAAGAAACACACACTCGCATACACCTTTAGTTCCAATGGGTTTGAAGGAATTTACTTTTGTTATGAGCAAAACACTGCTTCTTCCTTTGGAATAACGAACTTGCACTCTAAGGAACTCTCTCTCATATATTTCTTATGCAGACTATTGCCTACGTCGGGGGTGTTCTTTTCCTCGTCTTTGCTGCTGTAACAGTGGTAGAGATAGTAAGTTGAGTTATTAACCGGAAGAAGGCTCCCACATTCTCTCTAATCCATCGGAAACGAGTGCATTGCTGTAAACTTGTAAATTTTACCAAAACTGCTATGTCGAAGTCAGAATTTTGTAAATTGTAAATCTGTAATAATTGTCATACTTTCTCTACTTGATGAGATGATGCATACCGTTTGATTCTTTTGGTTTCTTCATGATTTGTGCTTTGTAAATCAGCAACATAAGCATATAATATGGTAATTTTCATAGTCAGAATTTCAAAATTTCGACACAAGCATACCAACTATTATTTGTTACCATATATTTGCGGATGCTAAATATATTTTACTTGTAAATAGCATAATGAGTTCATAAATTATTAAACTCTTACCATATCAAGTTCGTAGAATCCATTTACCAAGTCAAGGATCTTCAAAGCGATTAATTATCTTAATGACCTGATTATCTTAATGATCGACTTAATTGGTTAGAATCCATTGTAACATATTTACATTGTGCATGTTTCTGGCAAGTACACCATAATTACTATAATCGAAACGAAAGACCCTCCATTACGCATATGAGTATAAATAAGACCATAAACACCACCAACGATTCAACAACTAGGTTAAAATCATCATCAAGAATGGCCACCATTGCCAAGACGCTTACTTTGATTGTCCTCTTGAGCCTCATTAGCAAAGGTAAACAAATTCGATAGTGCATTTGTCCATTCATACTTTGCCCCAGTATTTCTTGCATATATGCAGCGTAACTCTCACAGTGTATAGTAGTACTATAGTATAATATTGACCAGAACGCTTCATTTTGGTTTAGGGTTTTGTGACGAATGTGTTTTGGGAAACATTGAGATCGGTACAACCCGGACTGGAA
Organism: Potentilla sterilis; assembly: GCA_963682095.1. Taxonomy (NCBI): domain Eukaryota; kingdom Viridiplantae; phylum Streptophyta; class Magnoliopsida; order Rosales; family Rosaceae; genus Potentilla; species Potentilla sterilis. The sequence goes on along the minus strand of OY821760.1, from coordinate 41,495,607 downwards.
ACGTGGTTGCCGGTAAACCCGAATGGAACGTGGTTGCGAAAAACAACTGCCAGTGCACTCAGTCACTGATAGCTGTGAGCTGCCAAGGGTTTCAGTCATCATATCCGGTTGATCCAAAGAAACTAGTGAAGCATGGTGACAAGTGCATCATCAACAAGGGGGAGCCCTTGCCTGGCTTTGCTACTGTGACATTCTCTTACGCTTGGGATCCTCCTTTCATTTTGGTGCCCGTGTCCTCCGTTGTGATCCCTTGTTGATATTTTTTTTTTTTTTTTTTTTTGAGAAGGTCAGGCCATATATATCTAAGCGTTAGAGTTTTTGGAACAAGTGTGTTTTTTGGATTTTTGGTTTCATTGCAATACATGAAGATGTACCACATGACAAAATTAATATAATCTCGTTGATTTTTCAGTCTGATTTACTTCTTCCTTAATTCAAAATGATGATTTTGGCACAATGCTTTACTACATCAGCCACAAATACAGAATAAAATTAAATATGGTTTAGAATCATGAGTTTTTTGAAGACTTAAAAATTACATGTTTTCAGGCTTCAGAGTTTAAACTGAGAATTTTGTTCTTATAAGTGAACATCCACATGGATTTTTATTCACATCAATGGTACGTATTGATCTATTTTCTTCATTTTATTCGTTTTAAAGTTTATACAGGTTTCTGTGTTCTGTTCATAAAATATTAATTTTGTTATTTTCGATGAATAGAAAGAAATTACAATGAGAAACCTCCACAACACCTTACATTTACATTCGTCCAACTTCCAATATCAACAGAATGACCGCAAATTCGCTAATGCATCGGCAACAATTAGCCTCCCTCCTCCAATCATGCTTGAAAATTATCTTCAAACATGTTGATTTTGTGGTTCGAAATGCATTAGCATATGGAAAATATAGACATATAGTATAAAATAAATAGAAAAGTCAGGTGAAACGATCAACCTAATTCTTTTTGGGAGACAGTTGTATGTAGAATTAATTTGACTACGTACTAATCAATTGTTCTGGCACAATGCCTAGAATATTATACTTGATAAGATGATATTGCTTGCACTAAAGTAGAAAATAGGATTTGAAAATGTCCTGAATTGTGACTGAAATTCCCTCAATCTACATATCTAATCGATCACAATGCATGTTCTATGCATATTACTTCTTTTCGGCTTTTTTGACTTGTGGTATTCTCTTGTATAATAATGCAATGAAGGATTGGTTTTGAACCATTTGGAATATGTGTACTACGACTCGAAGAATATAAGTATCAAAATTATGGAGCAACCATAGATGGGTCAAATTTAAAGCTAGCTAGCATCCTGATATACATGCTTTTGGGAAAAGCTCTTTTAGTTGGACTAGCGAGCACGTTCATCTAACCCTTGATTATCAGGTTTATGCTACGATACTTTCCCAGGTTGAACTACTAGCAGTTACCCTAAATGGGTTAGAAAGGAACCTACTGGTATTCACAGTAGCCACCTGATCAGACCCTAATGCTAACATCACTTTTGCCATTGCTCTAACTGGCAATAACTTGCACCCAAAGGATCGTTTTCCCCAGTGCATTTAACAACAATGTTAAACAACATAATAGAGATTTGCATTACGACTAAATATGGACACTCAGTGCAGGTATATATAAGAGCTAACGACTCTCAATGCATTTAACACGGAGCTAGGTAAACAACATTATGGAGATCGACGAATTTCGAAGTATATAGCTCGACAATGATCGAGTACACGTATAAGAGGTAGGAGTTGCAGAAAACCAAAGGACGTGGCAAACCCTAGCCCATCAGTAAACCCTAAGAACCTTTCAAGGAGAATCAAAAAGTCATATAAAGGATGATTGTGGAGGTAGACAAGCCCCACTGATCTCTTGCATGCCCTCTCTCCCACCCTCTGCTTTTTTCAGCACAGCATTTCTTTCCACTTCTACTCCGTACACTCCTGGGCTCTCCTTTCTTTTGCTCTTCTCTTGTGAAATGCTCCCACCTTCTTTAATTCGTTTCTTTTTCATTTCTATGGTCGAACTTCCTTTTGGTTATGTATGTCCAATTATATAATTCTAAGTTTGTACATCATCTTTAATTTCGTGTTCGAACCCTTGCTTGAATCGCACTCTTTACAAACCGCAAATTAACATTTTCTGCTTCAACTTCGATATATTCTTTATTTTGCAAATTTCATCATTCTTGCAATTTTGCCCAAGTTCTTTCCTGAAAATGTAGAAATTGTTGTGCAGGCATAATAGCCAAAATGCACCTTGAACTTGGCTCAAATTATCAATTTGCACCCTGAACTTGTAATTGCGAAATTTTACCTCATCAACTTGTAGAAAACTGCCGATTTGCACCCATTCCGTCAAATCTAACGGTTTCCATCCAATTAAGAGTCACATGCTTAGCACATGAGGGGTATTTTTGTTATTTTATATTTATTTCATTTTTTAAATAAATTACACAAGGAATTTATTTTTTGTACAATTATGTCTACTTACTCATAATATTCTTTTCTTCTTCTTTTTTTTTTTCATTTTTTTTCTTTCAAAATAACCCATACCTTACGTGATAAAATTTGTCAACAAGAAAAATTATGTGGATAACTAAATTTGAATTGTCGAACCACTATTTTTATTAATAAGAAACATGATATAATTTGTCTAAGACTATTATTCTCCTCAAATCGGCCATTGCTACCAGGTCATTATTTTCTCTCTAGTTTTATTTTTTTTTCTCTCTCTATTTTGTGATCACAAACCCATCAATGCTTACAATTTTGATTCAAACTTGTGAAAGAGAATAAAGGTCTCTAAGGTTTTCCTTAGTCGAGTTCTGCTATACTATTTTGATTCGTATTCCTTTTGATTCGAACCTGGACCTCAATCTGGACCTCTCTTAGTTTATTAGAATTATTATTGTACTGCGGTGATTTTAAGGTTCATACTTGTTTTCTGATTTGTTTTTGTCTCAATTGATTTCAAATTTTTTTTTATTACTGTTATACTGTCTTGGTTTTAAGGTTCATGTTTGGTTCAGTTAAGTAGGAGGTATACAATTATTGATGCACTATTACACTCGCAAAACTTGCATCATAGTGAACTAAAATAAGCACATTGGTATTTCATTGAAAACTACATAACTTCCCTCAATTCTTAAAATTCATTTAAGGGTACCTGAACAGTGATTACTCAATTTGAGGAGAGTAATCGAGTTCGTGGGTTCTTCTGCAGGAGGAATGAGAGGACTGTCGAGGTGGAGAGATGCGCGTAGGTTGCAGACGCGCGTCTCTTGTTTTGTTTTCACGTTTCCTATTGTTTTGCAACTATTAAAACCAATATAATTGTTTTAAAAATAGAAAACAGAAAGATAAATCCAAATAACATGTGGCATATTAGGATTGGGCCAGGGAAGAGAGTATGGATGTAGCCATCCATACTAGTATGGATGTAAGTTTTTTCCATGATATAATTGTAGAAAATATTGTACAAAAATAAATTTCTTGTGTATGTTTATTAATAAAATGAAATAAATATAAAATAACGAAAATACCCCTCATGTGCAAGGCATGTGACTCTTAATTGGATGGAAACCGTTAAATTTGACAAAGGGGTGCAAATCGGCAGTTTTTGACAAGTTGAGAAGGTAAAATTTCGCAATTACAAGTTCGGGGTGCAAATTAACAATTTAAGCCAAGTTCAGGGTGCATTTTAGCTATTATGCCTATATAGAATGTGGTTTTCTCTATCATCGCATTCTTTGTTTTATGAAAAGTGTTTGGGGAATATGTTGGAGTGAAACAACCAAAAATTTTCCTGATATAGAGAAAAATCTAAGACATATGAAACTGTCGGAGTTGTTCTTAAGCGCCAAACACAACCCCAAATAGAGAAGAGGTCGAAATCGTCTTGCGTAAAAATTAAAATACCGAACAATAGTGTGTAAAATCGATCAAAGTTAATGTGAATTGATTGATATTGGTTTCCGATCCCTCTACATATCTTTGTCATTACTAACGATGTTGGTAGTCATTGTCAGAATATAAATAGAGATCTCAAACTATGGTTTAGTTTGGTACTGCGTTTTGGGTAAATAATCACTTATAATTATCATTATGTTGTAGGAAGGTTATTTCCGTAACTTCTTGGATGTGTCTTGACCTAATTAGACTAGTATAGTTGATTCTGTATTAGATAAGGAATCCCTGATTTATCGGGATACTCATTGTAATGCCTATATAAAGGCCTCTCTATCAATCAATAAACATACAGTTCTCCCTATTATCTTTTCTCCTTGAACACGTTATCAGCACGTGACCTCCCTGAGCCCTAGAAAAACCCTATTAATTTTTTCCTCCTCCTACATCTATTCCGTCGGCCGCACCTCCCTCCTCGGGACCCGTGCGCCCCCCCTTCTCGGTCTCTGCCGCCTGCCTATTCGCTTGGTTCGCCAGCCTACTTGCTCGCCAAGCCCGCTCGCCAATCCGCTCGCTCGCCCGCCAACTCGCTCATTCGGTGGCCGCCTGCACGTTACCTCGCCATCAACTTTTCAAGATAGCTCATCCAGATTACTCGTGTAGGAAGAGGCTCGAGAACCAAACAAGAGTCGAAGAACAAGCTTTACGCTCTCGTTCCTTTAATCAAAAGGTAAAATTTTATAAAAGTTCCTGCTTTTGAACTATAGATATATTATATCGGGCGCTATTAGCCTTTTCTTCTACTCTGATTCCGGCCATTCTTATATCGCCGATGAGACCTAGAATGAGGATTTAATCACCCCTACGGTCACAGTTTTAAGTGATGGTCCTGGGGGAATCACGTTGAAAGGGAAATTAAAAGAGAAAAAAGATGCTTATGTGGATGTCTGAGTACGCCACTGTTTGATGGTGCGGTATGAAACCGCCAGTTTATGCATCAAAAGAAAAAAAAATTCGCATCGAAACTAGTTTTCATGTGACCGAATATATCCCTTCTAATTCCAATTTATACTTGATAGTATCTACTTAAAGCGATACTAATCCGACGTTTCATTATCTTGTAGATGTCGTCGTCGTCACCGTCACGCCCTAATTTTGAGATCTTGGATCTTCAAGGCAAAGACTACCATCGTTGGGTTTCCGATGTTGAAATTGCTTTCCAAAGCAAAGGTTTTCCAGCACTTCTGACTGATGTAGCCGCCACCACCCCTTTTGGGGACCATGCCAAAGCTCAGGCCCTCATGTATTTGAGGCGCCATAACCACCCGACTCTGAAGTGACAATATTTATCGGTAAAAGATCCCAAAATTTTATGGGACACGCTCCAACAGCGATTTAACAATGTCCATGACTTGCTTCTTCCAGAGCTCACCCTTAAATGGGAACAAATCCGTTTCTCGGATTATAACAAAGTAGACAAATACAATCAGGATATGATTAGTCTACAGGCGGATCTTGGCACGGTTGGCGTCATCAAAACCGATAAAGATCTTCTGGAGAAGACATTTAACACATTCCCCATGGCCTAAGATGTCCTCGGACATCAGTATAAGATCTCAGTTGATGAAGGCAGAATCAGATCATTCGCTGACCTTATGGCAATATTGGCTAAAAAAGAACGCCATTCTGAGATTAGGCTCAATAGTAGCCAGAGACCTGTTGGTACAAAGCCAATTCCAACACCACAGGCTCATTATGGGAAGGCTTCAAAGAAAAAAAATAAAGGCCGCCATACCCCGTACAATCAGGTACGTGGAAGAAATCAGAATGCTGGAAATAATGTGACACGACGCTCCAACACTTGGAGGCGAGAAGGTGGCGAATACGCACCACCTTCAGGGGGAGGCCGGACTGGCCACGGACCCCGTCTAGGTCCAGTACCAAACCCTCCTAGACCTCATAGCAATAACCGGAATGCTCAATTTGCTCCGTGCTACAAGTGTGGTTCCTCCAAACACTACCATCGCGATTGTCGAGCTAGTAAAGAGATGTTAAATGCCTACAAGAAATACAATAAGTTTCTGTCCGAAGAAAGCAATTATGCTGAGGACGAGATGATTGAAGCAAATTATGCTCATCATATGGATTCTCCAAAGGCGCAACCACAAACTCTTGATGTCCCGGATTTTGACTAGCCTATGACTTTTCTAGTTTATCAAGTATTGTAATGGCATTCGCCATTGTAATGACATTCGCCATTATAATGGCACTCGCCATGTTTTTATGATTCTAGTTAGTCTGTTTATTTTGGAATTAGAAGTTGATGTATTCAAGTTCGCACTTAATAAAATTTCTCTGTTTTCCCATACTTGTAAGAAATTTTATGTTTTTATACAATCAGGTTCGTGTATTAACAACTCACGTGGTTCTTGTGACGCCACCTTTGGGTCACATAGGCTCTATATTTTGGACTTATAATCCCACCTACGCTCAATCCCTAAATAAAAAAAATAAAAAAAAGTGGCGAACGGGCCGCCATCGGCTCATTAAGGTGAAGTAGGCTCGGCATCCGCCACACTCTGGTGCCACGACACCATGTGTCTTTGACTTCCACAACTTCGGCTAGTGTGCAGCCCGAGAGGTGTTTTCACACCGATCCTAGGAGGCTAGACCTCATTTTATTCCAGTTACCAAAGGTGTTCAACACCACAATGTGCGAAACCTCGGTTTCGTTTTGGTTTCTGATGATGATTGCTTGGTTATGGAACATTCAACCTTGCACTTTCCGACTTTAGTCGACGTTATAATGTCCAAATGCCATGTGATACACTCGATGGGATTCTCATCCCCTTTCTTTCTCTATCCTACGGCGTAGTGATTAGACTGTGTCTCGCGAGAAACTAACCCGAGTTTTCGTCTCTTTGTAGATGTCTCGCGGTGAAGTTGAGTGTCTAGCTGATAGTGGAACTACCCACACTATTCTAAGGAATAGGCAGTTGTTTACGGATTTAATGCTGTATCGCTCATCTATGACAACATTGATAGGTACCTCGCCGGTTGTGAAAGGGCGAGGATCCGCTGAATTTATGTTACCCAATGGTACTGTTATCAATGTCATTGATGCTCTTTATGCGCCGAGAACAAATCGAACCCTGCTGAGTTTTAAGGATATCCGTACCAACGGTTATCACTTGGATACCTATGCTGAGAATGGTGAAGAATACTTATGCATTACTTCTCAAGAACACGGCCGCCGCCGTATCTTAGAGAAGATGCCGCGCATTGAAGACAATGGCTTATATCTCACTACAACCCGTGTTTTCGAATCATATGCTGTCACTGACAATTTTTTTGACACTAATGATTATAAGCTTTGGCATGCTCGACTAGGCCACCCTGGCCGTGATATGATGATCCGGATTTTAAAGAACTCCCATGGACATCCATTTTTTAAGTCGAAAAAGCGATTGGAAGAACCTCTTACCGCGACTCAACATCGTGATGTACGCAGGAGCCAAGCTCCCCGCCAGACTATGGCCTTCAAGCCATACTCGCCACCGCCCCCCCCCCCCCCCCCCCCCTTCACAGGGTTTCGGGGCCGCGCACCTGGCGGATGAGGACGTGGCCTTTACGCCGCACGTCGTGCCGTCCCACCCTTCACAAGGACATGGGGCGTCACCACATATGTCCTCTTATGCCACAACGGTAATTTCCAATGCCCATCGCTCATTTTGTAAGGCTTGCTCGATTGCTAAATTGCATGCTCGCCCTTCATTCGCCAAAGCTTCAACTGATAATATACCATTCTTACATCGAATCCAAGGTGATATTTGTGGACCAATCAAACCAGAATGCGGCCTATTTAAGTATTTTATGGTGCTGGTTGATGCGTCGACGCGTTGGTCACACGTCGCGTTGCTGTCCACAAGAAATGCTGCATTCGCCAAGCTTTTAGCTCAAATCATCAAGTTAAGGGCTAACCACCCTGACCATCCTATCAAATCTATTAGGATGGATAATGCTGGCGAGTTTACCTCCAAAGCATTTGATGATTATTGTATGTCCATTGGGATTGAAGTCGAACACCCTGTTCCTCATGTTCATTCTCAAAACGGCCTTGTAGAAGCCACCATTCAGCGACTCCAGCTAGTGGCTAGGGCATTGGTTATGGGAACCAATTTGCCAGTTTCTGCTTGGGGATATGCAATACTGCATGCAGCGATGCTTATTCGTTTTCGACCCATTGCTAACAATATGTTTAGTGCCTACCAGATGGTAGCTGGTTTTGAACCCAATCTATCGCACTTACGTACTTTCGGTTGTGCAGTTTATGTGCCAATTACGCCTCCTTTGCGTATCAAAATGGGTCCACAACGACGTTTAGACATCTATGTTGGCTATGATTCGCCAACGATAATCCGCTACTTAGAACCAACCACCGGTGATCTATTTACTGCGCGATTCGCAGACTGTCACTTTGAAGAGACATACTTCCCGCCGTTAGGGGGAGATAGGAATGCACTCATTCCGAATGAACGTCAGGAATTGACATGGTGTGCCCCCAACGATTTGTCTCTTCATGATCCTCGCACTGCTCAAAGCGAGCTTGAAGTGCAACGCATTATCGATCTTCAGAAAGTCGCGGATTCGATGCCCGACGCTTTCACTGATATTGCGAAAGTGACAAGATCACACATACCTGTTGTAAACGTACCGGCAAGGTTGGAGGTCCCGAATTACGGGACCGGTTCAGCCGCCCTAAGACCTAGTGTCGTCGGCATATCCTCAAGTGAGGGTGACGCCGGCGACGGCGCCATCGTACGTCGTGGTGTTGTTGTTGTTGAATCGGATCGCAACGGTGCCCTGATAGACTTTGAAGGGGCAACAGCTTCAGCCTCGGCTCCCACCAGTAAGAGGGGGAGACCGAAGAATTCTCGAGATAAAAACCCTCGAAAGAAGCGAGCGAAGGCACAAAACCCTCGAGATAAAAATAATGTACAAAATTCAACATCGACGATGCGAATCCTTCGCATGAGATTGTCTCTGACTATAGTTATGTCCATGAGTCAACTGAATCATTTCTGTGGGATGACACAGAACCAATGTTGACTCCAGAGAACAATGAAATCTCGCTCAGTTTGAATAACGCGTGTCTCTTAGTGGATAGAGCCTTCACACACGTCGATGATATATATGCTTATTCCGTCACACAAGAGATCATCCATGACGATGAAGTTGAACCACGCTCAGTGACTGAATGTCAACAAAGAGCAGATTGGCCGAAGTGGAAAGAAGCAATACAGGCAGAACTTGACTCATTAGACAAAAGGCAAGTCTTTGAATCTGTCGAATTGATCCCTAAAGGCGTTAAACCTGTCGGACATAAGTGAGTCTTTGTTCGTAAGCGCAATGAGAAGCATGAGATCTTGCGATATAAGGCAAGACTTGTGGCGCAAGGCTTCTCGCAACGTCCTGGTATTGACTACGAGGAGACATATTCTCCCGTAATGGACATCATTACTTTCCGCTACTTTATCAGTTTAGTAGTGTCTGAAAAACTGAGTATGCAACTGATGGATGTAGTTACAGCGTATCTATATGGGGATCTAGATACGGATATCTACATGAGATTTCCTGAAGGAATTCATGTGCCCGAATCAAAAGACTATAAACCACGGAGTGCTTATGCAGTTAAGCTGCAACGTTCACTGTATGGACTTAAACAATCCGGAAGGATGTGGTACAATCGCCTACGTGAATACTTGATTCGGAGGGGTTACAAGAACGATGAGTTATGCCCATGCGTGTTCATTAGAAAGACCGACTCTGGATTTGCTATTGTAGCTGTCTATGTTGATGACATGAATGTCATCGGTACTTCAAGTGAGATTGAAGAGACAGTTTCATTCTTGAAATCTGAGTTCGAGATGAAGGATCTTGGGAAGACTAATTTATGTTTAGGACTTGAGTTAGAGCATAGAACCAAGGGTATTCTGGTTCACCAGTCTGCTTATACGCAGAAGATGCTCAGGCGTTTCAACATGGATACATGTACGCCGTTGTCTACTCTCATGATCGTTCGTAGTCTGGATATAAGTAAGGATCCATTCCATCCCAAAGAGGATGAAGAAGAGATTCTTGGTGCTGAGTACCCATACTTGAGTGCAATTGGGGCACTTTTGTATTTGGCACAATGCACTAGACCAGACATTGCTTTCGCTGTGAATTTACTGGCTAGATTTAGCTCAGCGTCTACTCATCGTCATTGGAACGGTATAAAACATTTGTTTCGTTACTTGAAAGGTTCCATTGACTTGGGTCTGTTCTATCCCTTCAGCACAAAGAGAGAAGATTTCGCCGATCACCCTCCTCACACCAACGTTTCCGGCTGCCTCGACAGTACCATCGTACGTTGTGGTACTGCCATTGGCGCTAGTAACGTGGCGGATGATAATGGCGAAGCGTCCGACCATTCAAATGTGCCATTCTCTGGACGTTTCCCTTACTCAAAGACTCCCAACAACGTGTTAGTTGGTTTTACAGATGCTGGGTATCTCTCTGATCCACATCGTGCTCGTTCCCAAACTGGTTATGTTTTTACCATGGGAAATACAGCGATATCCTGGAAATCAACCAAGCAAACTTTGGTTGCTACTTTATCGAATCACGCAGAGATCATCGCCCTCTATGAGGCTGTTAGAGAATGTGTCTGGCTAAGATCAGTTATTCGCCACATTCGTGATTCGTGTGGACTAGTGTCTACCACCGATAAACCTACGTGTATCTATGAAGATAATGCTGCCTGCATTGAGCAGATGAAGTTAGGTTTTATCAAAGGTGATAACACTAAGCATATATCGCCCAAGTTCTTTTACAATGTGCAACAACAGGAATTCCTGAACATCCAAGTTAATCAAGTGAGTTCAGAGGCAAATGTTGCAGATTTGTTTACCAAGTCTTTGGGAAAATCTATGCATGTGAAGCATGTGAAGAGCCTAAGCATACGTCATATATCAGAGCTCTAAGTTTGTTAGACATCAGGGGGAGTCTACATCACATGTTATTCGCAAGTGTAGTGTTGGTGTGTTGTGCTCTTTTTCCTTCGTCCATGCATTTTATTTTTGCCCAAGAGGTTTTTGTTTTGCTGGCAAGGTTTTAGTGAGGCAACATGGTAAGCACCATGAAGACATTAGGCACTCGCCACAAGGGGGAATATTGTAGGAAGGTTATTTCCGTAACTTCCTGGATGTGTCTTGACCTAATTAGACTAGTATAGTTGATTCTGTATTAGATAAGGAATCCCTGATTTATCGGGATACTCATTGTAATGCCTATATAAAGGCCTCTCTATCAATCAATAAACATACAGTTCTCCCTATTATCTTTTCTCCTTGAACACATTATGGATTAATTATATGTTTGGTAAGTGTTTTATAAGGTGCTTATTTATAATATTAAGTTGAAAAAACCACGATTTTAAAAAGCAGGTGAGATGTTGCTTATTCAAAACTCAGTTTTTCCATATTTGAGTTTTTTCACCTCAATACCAAACTAAGCCTATATCATGTTGGAATCGAAAGAGTATAATAGGTGTGTGGTGAGATTAAAATTAGTCACGAAAATGTATATATCCTTTGAAGTTTGAACAACAGATGGACTAATCAAAATACTTGAGAGCGATTTTGAAGATCTTGTCAAAATGTGACATCCCTTAATTTCCGAATAACAAAAATTCAAATTTGGAAAATGTGATCTCTCAAAATAAACCCGAATACTTAAGTTATCAAACAAATAACTAAGTATCAAAAGGCGAGTTCAAAAGTATGACTCATTTAGCCCAATATTACATCACTAAATGTTTACATGTCTGTAACATAAATGGAAATTGCAATAATCCCTCTACTCTCACCACAACAGAAAATGGTAAAAGTTAAGATAAAGTCCACACCTAATAGTTGTCCCGAAATCAGACGTCGTCTCAAGCCTGCTGATCCTCATCTGCAGGTCTAACCCCTACACCATCAATTGGTGCATCGGGTTGTAATTAACGAACCCGGTAAGCTTTGAAAGCTCGTGTGAGTAAAACATACAAGTTTAAGATGATAAAATTGAAACACACAAAAATATAAAGTAAGATTCATACTGTCCTGCTTAAAAAACATAGTTCAGAAAAGTACAAATCTTACACAATTAAAATCGTGACTCCTGCATAAAGCTTAGTTCAGGAAGTCACACACAAACAATTAACGCAAATGTAAACAAATGAAAGCATATAATAAGTACGTCGACCCCAAAATGAAGTCAGGATAATTCCATCTTGACTCGAGAAAAACAACGCACAATCAATCAAATAAAATAAACTTGGGGCACGATGACCACTGTCATTCCCCTCCAACTCACACAAAGGCAGACAGACTAGAGCTCTAACTGATCGTAACCAATCACCCGGCCAAAGACTTGGTTCCCGATATAATTGCCTGAGAATCCCCTTTCGCCACACAGGAGGAATCCTAACCGCCAAACATGTAAGATCTGGTTTCGCCACACAGTAGAGATCTTCACTGGTGGTTGGTTTCCATACCAACCCATTCACACGTCACACAGCCCACACATACTCAATTATGACAATTTCATAACAAAATAATGCACCCAATTGCACACTCACAATATTTATATTTCACGTAAATATATATATACGTAGACATTCACTCAGAAATAGTGCATTAATACCAACTATAGTCATTGATCGTAAAATACATTTAAAAATTATTTTTATATTAAAACCATTTTACTTACCAATGAACCGTAGTCGATCAAGTTTATTCAATTTAAAACAAATATCATTTCCATAAAATAATTTTGCACATAACGATCCATTTACTATAATTTAACTCGTATTTATTACGATATTTGTGAGGTTTACTCACATTAATCACTTCCGCTGTGTCTTCAATCTCACAAAAGTGAGATGCTCACGCTCCTTCAATCACCTAAGTGAAATAATTGAAAATTAAATAACCAAGGAACTAAAACAATTTCGCTCAACCGATACCCGCAACCTAATTAACCCAAGCACACGTCGGCCTCCCTAGGCCACTGGAACTCTCCAAACAACCTAACACAATAACCAAACAAGACTTCCAAGCTCGGTTCTAGCAACCCAAAAAAAAACCAAAAAGATAAACAACCAATTATCAAGTTTCCAACAATAACAACATAGGCTTCCAATATATCATCACACTCGAATCGACGAGCATGAGAGGAACATGAAAACACATCCCAAACCCAAAATGGGCAGCCACCACGCACGGCGGCAGCTGCTGCGCATGGCTCCAAGCGCCGCCACACACAACCTCGATTCCACACTACCCAAACGTTAAACATGAAGATCACAGGGAGAGGTTTCGAGGTTACCTAAAACCTCTGTTGAATCGGCCGGAAGGGTGGCCGGAGGCGCTGCTACCAAGTCGAGCTCCAACCCAGCAACCACCTACTGCAAGTCGAGCTCCAAGACCTCTGGAAACTGTTGGATCAATTGAAGTTAGCTTATTCACCAAGTTAGTTTCTTAGTTAGTACCTAGTCAATTCTGTTTGAATAATTCCTATTGTTTAGGGTAGTGCTTTAGGTTTGAATATTTCCTTAGCTATCACCACGTTTCTAGCTAGTGCTATACGTGGTTGTTATTTGCATTCTATGTAAGGCTTATATAAAGCCACCAATCTGTTCTTGAATTCAATAAGAGATAGTATTCTCCAAATAGATATTGTTTGCTGTTGTTCTTGTGAGATATCAATTCTGGTATCAGAGCCTCTCACAGAGGCCTGATTTCCTTTGGAGTTTTTTATTTGAACACGGGTTCAACAGAGAGATTGAGTGTGAGTGAAACACGTGGGTTCATTGAGAGAAGTAACAGCGAGAGTGTGAGTGAAACACGTGAGAAAGTTAACCAATGTCAACAGAGAACAACAACTTTGTTCAACCTGCCATACCTAGATTTGATGGTCATTATGATCATTGGTCTATGTTGATGGAAAATCTCTTGCGATCAAAGGAGTATTGGGGTCTAGTGGAGGAAGGCATTCCTACTATAGCTGATGGAGCTCAACCTACAGAAGCACAGCGCAAGGGTATCGAAGAGGCAAGGCTGAAAGATCTCAAGGTGAAAAACTACCTCTTCCAGGCTATTGACAGAAGCATTATGGAAACGATTCTCACTAGAGACACAGCCAAAGACATATGGGACTCGATGAGACAAAAGTATCAAGGATCCACGAAGGTAAAAAGGGCTCAGCTGCAAGCTCTTAGGAGAGAGTTCGAGATACTTGGAATGAAAGAGGGAGAGACTGTAGATGCTTACTTCTCTCGGACTCTAGCCATTGCCAACAAAATGAAGACACACGGGGAACGAATGGAGCAGCTGGTGATTGTGGAGAAAATACTAAGGTCCATGACGAGGAAATTTGATTATGTTGTGGCTGCCATTGAGGAGTCCAATAACCTCAATACTATGACAATTGATGAACTTCAAAGCAGCCTTCTTGTTCATGAGCAGAGAATGCTCAATCATACAGGAGGGGAAGAGCAAGTATTGAAGGTGACATTCAATGAGAACTCTGGAGAAAGAGATGATAACAGATATGGTGCAAGAGGCCGAGGTCGAGGAGGTTTTAGAGGCAGAGGAAGGGGTCGAGGTAGAGGACCTTTCAACAAAGCATTGGTTGAATGCTATAAGTGCCATAAACTTGGGCACTTTCAAAATGAGTGTCCTGATTGGGAGAAGAATGCAAACTACGCTGAGCTAGACGAGACCGAAGAACTATTGCTGATGGCACATGTTGAGAAGAATGATGCTAAAAGAGAACAAGTATGGTTCCTGGATTCCGGATGTAGCAACCATATGAGTGGAGATAAGCAGTGGTTCAGTGATCTAGATGAGGAGTATAGGCAGTATGTGAAACTCGGCAACAACTCCAAGATGACTGTGATGGGGAAAGGTAACATCAGGTTACAAATAAATGGAATTACACATGTGATCAGCGATGTGTACTTCATTCCAGAATTGAAGAATAATTTGCTAAGCATTAGACAATTACAAGAAAGAGGACTGGCAATATTGATTCAGAATGGAACTTGCCGAGTCTATCATCCACAAAAAGGTTTGATCATGCAAACAACTATGAGTGCTAATAGAATGTTTGTGATTATTGCAAATATATTGCCTAGAGTCCCTACATGTTTTAAAACTACCACAGAAGATACTACTCAGTTATGGCATTGCCGATATGGACATCTTGGTTTTAAGGGACTGAGAACATTGCAATTTGGGAAGATGGTAAAAGGGTTGCCAGAGATCAAGACACCAAGCAAAGTGTGCCGAGATTGTGTGACAGGAAAACAACGCAAGGAATCTATACCTAAGAGAAGCATGTGGCGGGCTTCTCATCAGCTCCAACTCATCCACTCTGATATATGTGGTCCTATTACACCAGAGTCAAGCAGCATGAAAAGGTACATCATTAGTTTCATTGATGATTTCAGTCGAAAAATGTTGGGTATTTCTTAACCGAGAAGTCACAAGCCTTTGCTACATTCAAGAATTTTAAAACCCTAGTTGAAAAGGAGATTGGTTCACATATTCAATGCTTACGAACTGATAGGGGTGGTGAATATAATTCCCAAGAGTTCAAAGATTTTTGTAGTTCTAATGGCATTCGTAGGCACTTGACTGCAGCATACACCCCACAGCAAAATGGGGTGGCGGAAAGAAAGAATCAAATCATCATGAACATGGTCCGAAGTATGTTAACTGGAAAAGAGGTTCCCAAATCTTTCTGGCCAGAAGCAGTCAACTGGGCAGTTCACATTCTTAATCGAAGTCCAACAATGGCTCTAAAAGATGTTACTCCCGAAGAAGCATGGAGTGGAGTGAAGCCAGCAGTACATCACTTAAGGATATTTGGCTGTGTTGCACACGCACATATACCAGATGTCAGGAGGAAGAAACTTGATGATAAAAGTCTCAAGTGTGTGATGTTTGGGGTGAGTGAAGAGTCCAAGGCATACCGACTGTATGATCCAGTGGGAAAGCGCATTATTGTTAGCAGGGATGTGATCTTTGAAGAGGACGAAAGCTGGAACTGGGACAGAAATGCAGAAGCTGTGAAATTAGATGTGTTGAAGTGGAATGAGGATGAAGAAGTAAATGAAGAAAATCCAGGTGTTGAAGTGGAAGAAAGCAGTAATGAAGATAGTAGTGGAAGTGACTCATCCTCAAGTGAACCAACAGAAGAAGGCCGAGAAGCAAGAAGAACAGGAAGAGCTCCACCCTACTTGAGAGATTATGTAAGTGGAGAGGGTTTATCAGAGGAAGAAGAAGAAGAGGAAGGACTGCACAATATGGTATTGTTTGCAGCAGACCCAGTATTTTTTGAAGAAGCTTGCAAAGAAGCCAAGTGGAGAGCAGCAATGGATCAAGAAATACAGTCAATTGAGAAGAATGGCACGTGGGAATTGTGTGACCTGCCAAATGGGGCAAAAACAATTGGAGTTAAATGGATTTTCAAGACAAAGTTGAATGAGAATGGCGACATAGACAAGTGCAAGGCTCGTCTTGTTGCAAAGGGGTATACTCAAGAGTATGGAGTAGATTACACCGAAGTCTTTGCTCCATTTGCAAGATGGGATACCATTCGAATGGTGCTTGCTCTTGCTGCACAAAAGGGATGGAAAGTGTATCAACTTGACGTAAAAAGTGCATTTCTTCATGGAGAACTTGATGAGTTAGTCTATGTGGATCAACCACAAGGATATGTGAAGAAAGGTGATGAGAAGAAAGTATATAAGCTGAAAAAGGCCTTGTACGGCCTCAAGCAGGCTCCTCGAGCGTGGTATAGTCGCATCGAAGCCTACTTTATCAAAGCAGGGTTTGAGAGATGCCCATATGAGCACACGTTGTTTGTGAAGAAAGATGAAGGAGGTAATATACTTATCGTAAGCTTGTATGTTGATGATTTAATTTTTACTGGAAGTAACAACAGCATGTTTGAAGAATTTAAAAAATCCATGAAGCTTGAATTTGATATGACTGATTTGGGAGAGATGCGCTATTTCCTTGGAGTTGAAGTGATTCAAAACAAGGATGGGATATTCATGTGCCAAAGGAAGTATGCAAAAGAGATTTTGGAGAGGTTCAAAATGGACAAGTGCAACTCAGTTAGAAATCCCATTGTTCCTGGTGTCAAGTTGGTCAAAACTGAGTTTGGTGAGAGAGTAGATGCATGTCTATTCAAACAAATGGTGGGATGTTTAATGTATATGGCAGCTACTCGACCTGATCTTATATATGTGATTAGTTTGGTGAGTAGGTTTAATGAGTAGACCTTCGGAGCAGCATATGCAAGTGGTTAAAAGGGTGTTTCGATACATCAAAGGGACTGTGAACCTTGGGGTTAAGTACAAGAGGAATGGGAATGAGAAGCTTGAAGCATACTCAGACAGTGATTATGCCGGAGACTTGGATGATCACAGAAGCACATCAGGATATGCCTTCATGCTTAGCAGTGGTGCAGTCTCATGGTCTTCCAAGAAGCAGCCAGTTGTCACCTTATCAACCACAGAGGCCGAGTTCATTTCTGCAGCAGCTTGTGCTTGTCAAGCTATATGGATGCGTAGAATTCTTGATACACTCAATCATGGTCAGAGAGAGGGCACAATTATACATTGTGATAACAGCTCAGCCATAAAGTTATCAAGGAATCCGGTGCTACATGGGAGGAGCAAACATATAGATGTACGGTTCCATTTTCTGCGAGATCTCACAAAAGAAGGAACAATGAAGCTAGTTCATTGCAGTTCTCAAGTTCAAATTGCTGATATCATGACGAAGCCTCTGAAGCTAAAGTCCTTTGAGAAGCTTCGTGAGATGTTGGGAATGGTGTGATGCCAAGATTAAACTGAATGCAAGGAGCGTTCAGTTTAGGGGAGGCTGTGTTGGATCAATTGAAGTTAGCTTATTCACCAAGTTAGTTTCTTAGTTAGTACCTAGTCAATTCTGTTTGAATAATCCCTATTGTTTAGGGTAGTGCTTTAGGTTTGAATATTTCCTTAGCTATCACCACGTTTCTAGCTAGTGCTATACGTGGTTGTTATTTGCATTCTATGTAAGGCTTATATAAAGCCACCAATCTGTTCTTGAATTCAATAAGAGATAGTATTCTCCAAATATATATTGTTTGTTGTTGTTCTTGTGAGATATCAGAAACGTGCTCAGAGGGAGGACGCGAGGCTTGGACGTCTGTCACTCTGGAACGCCCTGCCACCTCGAGCTCGACGTCTGCAACAGCTTTCGGGCTTCATCGCGAAGAGCACGGTCGTCGACTAGGCTTGCAGCTGGTACGAGGTTGTAGAGGAGAGAGAGACGAGGAAATGGGTAGGTGGCACGCTGGCTGAGGTGGCCGGACGACGGAGAACAAGGAGGAAGAAGATCCGACGGCGAAATGGGGAAGATGAACAGTATCGGGCTGCGTTTTGATATTTCTGGAATTTAGGGTTTCCCTTTTTATTTTCTTTCTATTTATACCCCTTTCTAAGAATTAGAAATAAACTTTAACATGTCGTAACTTCCTCATACAACGTCCGTTTTATGCGTGCCGCGTGTCTACGAACTCGTATCGTCGAACTCTGCAACTTTTGTAAAGGAAACTTTTTGAAATTCCTGATAGATCAAAAAGTCAACATTTAGCCCTCAGAACTCAAACGTTTTTGACATTTTAAATCTTGGAATCACTTCAGACCACAAACACAACTTAATTAGAAGAGTACAAAACACGAATTAGCACGTTTCATCCTTTATTCAATTTCGAGAAAATTTGCAAGAAATTAAAATTAAAATTAAAATTAAAATCCGAGTTACTACACAAAATTCATGATTTTACTTTCACAGTGTTTACTACGTGATGCATCTCACATGCCACCTTGCTGAGGTCCGAATCTGATAAAAGCATATTCTTCGTTTCCACAAAGCATCTCGACTCGTCCACCAATTGATGTACCTAAGAAGATGTGCATTTTGAAGGGTATGGGATCGAATATGAGTGATGTAACTAATTCTACTCTAGGACGACGTCTTGTTTCTATTCTCGGGTCATTTAGTTGTAAAGAGTAGATTAAAGTAGTCCATGTATGATGACCGAATAATCTATATGTTAACTTGTTTCTAAATTGTGTCACGGATTCAGTGATCATGCGTCTCAAGGTATATACCGAATCATCCTCTATAGTGTACATGTGCCACACATATACGTACATACAACTATTTTTTAACTTACGAGTCCAGTAAATATAATCGAATAAATTGTTTTAAACACGGTTAACAAATGTAACTTAAATTCTGGCGTAGGAAAAAATATATATATAAAGTTATAAAAGTGGGGGGCATAGCAGCAGCCACCTCCGCCACTCTTTTTCCCAGCCCTAGCCTCCTCGTTTTCGGGTAAAATATCAGTCTCTTTTGGAATTTCCGTTACGCGGAAGTTGTTCCACTTTTGCTCTGAAAACGACGTCGCTCCACTCTGCACGCGCTGACAGGGCGCGTCGACAAAAAGAGTTCCTGTCTCCGAAGTAACCGCCGCGGCCCTCTGACACTGTTTAAAACCTCGAATCTCGTCCACGGTTTTTTTCTCACGGGGTTGGGTTGGGGTGGTCATATCCTCAAGCGCGTGGGGCCCACCCCGGATTGAGGTGCAGCACTAAGAGCGGTTACGAGCCGCTGCCGAAGAAAAAAAAATTAAATAAAATTAGAGACAATAATGACGTCACGGCCGGTTTGACGTGGGGGGAGGGACGCGGGAAACCAAACAGACGCTGCGACGTCGTATCGCCACGCGAAGAGGGGGGGCTGCATTGAGACTCGCGAAGGTCGTCTGGCTTCGTGCGGCGGTTAAGGATGTACTTGTGCGTTAAACTTTTTTTTTTTTTTTTTTTTTTTCCTATTTTTGTGAGTACTTGTGCCGTTGTGCGTTAGACTTGTACGCATTTATAAACCACATCTGACCAACCGTTCCCTGTTAAACCCAAGGTTTAAACCTAACCAGGGTTAATCTCCTTGGGAATGAGCTGATTCTTGGATTTTGCTCTAATCTGATGTACTGTTAATTAGTAATATATATAATATATATATATATATATATATTTTAAAATGATTAATCAGTAATTTTATTTTCTTTTAAGTCTATAGCTAATGAGTAATGAAGACTCCATCAGTCCATCACTCCTCATATCCTTTAAAGTTTGGACTTCGTCTTTTATTTTCTCTCGATTTTCACTTCACATATTAATCACTTGCACAAAACGTTTTTTAACTAGTGATTGAGAGGCTAATAAAGCTAAAAGATGTTGATATTGTACTTAATAGACTTGTTGTGTATGACGTTTAGATTGAGTTTGGGCTTTTGTCGTTTTTTTTTTGAATCTTCATTTCAAGAGCGATCTATTTGCATGACACAAGTTGTGATCAATGACTTAAGTGATCAGTAAAGTCAAACAATGCATATATTGTACGTAACAGACTGTTGTGTACATGGGAGCATTACTTTTCGAGATTTGATTATGTTATTCTTACATGAATTATTGAGTTATATGCAATTTATTGCACCATATATGTTATGATCAATGTCCTAAGTGATCAATAAAGCCAAAGAAAACCGACATAGTCCGTAACAAACTTATCATGTACGTGAGAACATCAATACTCCTAGCACTGAGAGTCTGAGCCTCGTCATTCTATACTGAATCATCACTTTACATGTAATTCATTTCCAGCACACGTATTATAATCAATGCCTTGAGTCAAAGAATGCTGACATTGTATGTGAAAAACTTGTCGTGTACATGGAAACATTACCCTAATTAGTAACCTTGTCATTCTCTCTCGATTTCACTTCACATGCAATTCTTTTACAAGACACGTGTTTATGATCAATGTTTTAAGTAAGTAATAAACGGCCGACATTGTACGTGATAAACATGTCATGTACTCGGGAGTATGACTTCTAACCTTTAACCTCGTCATTCTCTCCCGGATTTTCGCTTCACATGTAATTCATTTGCAAGACCGGCGTTATCCATAGTATTAATGAATAATAACGTCAAAAAATATCGAGATTGTACATAACAAATTTGTTGCCAAATCACATTTCCGGCCGAATTTAAGCATTCTCCATAAACTTCATGCTTCTGACTCGTAATTTACAAATTAAATCTATATTATACTTCATACTCCAATCTCGTAATATTTTAAAATGAAAACGAATTTTAGAGGAAATGGGCATGAAAATTGTTGAATGACATAAATGAGAGAATTATGAATTTGTTCAAATGTCAGAAATGGGAGATTATATCCTGGTCACGACATAAATGGAAAATTATCATCAATTCTGACGACATAAATGGGTATATTTTGGGTCGAAATAGAAAAAATTAATAGAGAATGGGAACCATTGATTAGGCATGATTGATTGATTTTGTGAGTGTGAGTGTGAGTGTGTGTCCCTCTGACAAAGTGAGAGACTTAACCCTGGTTAAATCTCCACCCCATCCTCCTCTGTTTTTCCACGTGCGCTCCCCTCAAACCCTTTTTTTCTTATTAACACGCGCACCCCTCTCTTCTTCTTCGCTTCGTCATTTCCGCATCTCTCTCCTCTCGTCTCTCTATTCTCTCTCTCTCTTCCTCACCTCGCCGACTCATCCACTCTCTCTCTCTCTAGCCGGCGCCTCCTAAAACCCTAGCTCCCACCGCCGAAACCCGAATCGAAATCCGGAGGTAATTTCCGAACCTTTTCTGGTGTCCAATTGTGGACTTCTATTGCTTCGGCTGCTCTGCTGTCTCTGTTGATGCTTATATTTCTTTGTGTGTAATTTACCTCGGTTTGTTCGGAAAGAGGTTTGCTTTTTCTGTTTGGATTGGTTGTTTTATCGAAAAAGAGTTGAGTCTTTTGTTTTTGGGGGATTGGGATTGAGAGCAGCTGTTTTTGGCTTCGAGTGAGTTGGAAATTTCGCGAATTTGAAGAGCGTTGTGAACTATGAACTTCTTCGGAGGTTAAAACAGAGCAGAGCGGAGCTCGTGTTCTGTTGTGTTTGGTTTTGTTTTCGGTTTTTAAGGTTGTTTTCGCATCTGAGTGGTTTGGAGTTTGCTTGGTCTAGATTTGTTCGAGTATTGCAGTGGGTGTTGTGTTTGGATGTGATTTAAAGTGTTTATCTTCATGTTCGATTTTCATGTGTTCTGTTGTGGTTAGATTTGTGTCGTAATTGAGTTTGAATTTGAGATTGTGTGTTCTGTTTTTGTTAGACTATGTCTGCTACTTTTGTTTCTTTTGATTTTGGTTGATTGTGGAGAAAGTGGTTGCTTGTGTTTATGTTTTGTTTCCTCTGGGCAATTCTGTTACTGGTATCTGATAATTCTCATTTTGTTATGAAGCAGGATGCTCGATTTCGATAAGGATATTGCAAGGAAGCCTGGTTTTCTGAGGTACATGTACTGCTGCAACTGATTACAGACTGGTTTAAAGCTCATTTGAAATGGATAGGCGCGATACATCAGGATTTGTTAGTGGGGGTGGGATGTACTTTTTCAGAGACATCTAACCCTAATTTGTAGATTAATTTGTTTAGCTCAATAGTTGTTGCAGTTTGATTAGCTTTGTGTATAATAGTATTCCAGTAGCTGTTACTTAATGGACAATAGGCCGCAGAACCTGGGTTTTGCTGCTAATTACTCCTCGAATGTTTTCAAGATTCTGGACAACTCCACGTCAGTTCGCGGAGCTGGAGGTGACTTTCACACAGATACCACCTTGCGGCTCATTTCGCCTGGTTCTTCAAGTTACATGCCAGGCCCAAAAGGAACCAAACGAAAGTGGAGTGTGATTGATGGATCTTTAAACCAACATGTCGGCTCTCAACTTTCTCTAGGGCTTGGCCATTCAGCAAGCTCTTCAGACAGCAAGGGGAGTTCAGCAACTGTTTGCACTACAATGTCATCAGCCAAAGAAACCGATGAGGAGTCCTCAATGGATCTTGAACTGGACTTTTCCCTGCACCTGGGGAATGAAAAGGTACCGAGCCTGAAGAAACCTGCTGGTTCAAACCTGACCGCAGTGGACCTGCAGCCTATGGTTGACTTGGAGTTAAGTCTCTCGACTGTGCTCTGTGAATCTGGAATCACTTCTGTGGATCGTAGCTCTACTTCGGTTCATTCGGGCTTGGAGATGCCACAAGCGATTGGCGGTGGGGACCAAAATGCAGATGAGGTAGCAACTTCATGTCTCTGGAAGCCAGGGGTTGCCGTGTACCCATTCCAGACATCCCTAAATCCAGGGGTTAACTTCCTCTTCAAACCAGTTCGAAAGAAACTTGACTCCATCCCTACTGCTCCAGGCATCTCATCAAGCATATTGAGCACACCAACTAGCTCAGCAAGTACTTCTGTGATCACACAGAGACAGCAGCCACACCATCGCAGCTCCAACTCAAAGACCTGTCAGATTGAGGGATGTGGAAAGGGTGCCAGAGGTGCCTCTGGCCGCTGCATTTCTCATGGTGGTGGTAGGAGGTGTCAGAGAGATGGTTGCAACAAGGGTGCTGAGGGCCGCACAGTGTATTGTAAGGCTCATGGTGGTGGCCGACGATGTGAATTCCTGGGGTGTACCAAGAGTGCAGAAGGACGCACGGATTATTGTATTGCCCATGGTGGTGGTCGGAGGTGTAGTCATGATGGTTGCACTAGAGCTGCCAGAGGCAAATCAGGATTGTGCATTCGTCATGGTGGTGGCAAGAGATGTCAACAAGAAAACTGCACCAAAAGTGCCGAGGGACTCTCAGGTCTTTGCATCTCACATGGAGGTGGTCGCAGATGCCAAGCTATTGGATGCACAAAAGGGGCACAAGGGAGCACAATGTTCTGCAAAGCCCATGGTGGAGGGAAACGATGTACTGCTCCAGGTTGCACCAAGGGAGCTGAAGGGAGCACACCCTATTGTAAGGGCCATGGTGGAGGGAAGCGGTGTGCATTTCAAGGTGGTGGGCATTGTACAAAGAGTGTGCATGGAGGTACCAATTTCTGTGTGGCACATGGGGGTGGAAAGCGATGTGCCATGCGTGACTGTACAAAGAGTGCTAGGGGACGGACTGACTACTGTGTCCGACATGGTGGAGGGAAAAGGTGCAAGTTTGAAGGGTGCGGTAAGAGTGCACAGGGCAGCACCGACTTCTGCAAGGCGCATGGTGGAGGAAAGAGATGCTCTTGGGGCCATCCTGGGTCTATTTACGGTCGCCAAGCTGCTGGTCCTTGCAACTCATTTGCAAGGGGGAAGACAGGTCTTTGTGCACTCCATAGTGGTCTGGTTCAGGATAAGAGGGTCCATGGAGGTGTTACCCTGGGGCCAATAGTTCAGGAACCTAAACATGGAAATTTGGAGGTGAAAGAAGTTGATGACATGAATGTTGATGATGCCATGACTATTGGGAGCATAGCTACTACAATAAGCGGAAGCTGCTGTGATCTGAAGCATGGTGGTAACTCCATTGGTCAACCTTCAGTCATTGTTTCAGAAGGCCGTGTCCATGGGGGAAGTCTGATGGCGTTGCTTGCGGGTGGCTCCGATAGCACCAACACAAACGTCATGGGGAGCGTTCCATCTGTGCCAATGAAATCTTGCATGCCCAAGAACTGGATGTGAGGCTATTTCTCAACTGTGTTATTTGGTTCGGTCTCGGTAATTGGTAGAGTTTCTCTGCAGGTCAGTCTGTCTTGTGTCCTTTGCTTCTTAGCTTGTTTAATCAACTAGTGGGTTTGATATATGTAGCAATAGAAGTTCTCATTCATTGGTTCTAATGAGAACCCTCAAGTGCCTAAGAAACCTTAGTGTAACAGTATGGTGGTATATCCGGTTAGGGGCATAGTTAGTATTTGGATTTTGCTCTTTGGTGTTGTTTCCTGTAAATATTTATAAAATGGCCAGCAGCATGTTATGTATACAGGTTTATACTACCTGTAAGGTCAGTCGGTCTGTCGGACATTCTGGTGCAAATAAAACCTTCTACTGAGATCATATATGTTCATCATCTCTGTTTGATTTCTTCTTCGACTTGCATTTTCATTTTACTTAAATCTTCTGGATGGATCGCTCCAAATATGATTAGTATTCAGTTTAAAATACAGTTAATCCATCAGCCATGAACACTCTTGGCCCTGGTGCATTGTTTATTTTGGGATGCTGACATCTATATTAGAACCTTTTATCAATGATCAAGGGGAGATACTTGATGTTCAATCTTTGTCAAACCCTTTGTCTTTGTATTATAGCAAATGGTTTCACATCGAATTGGCATGCTTCAACTGTTTCTCTAGCAAAGCATGGGAACCAACTATTTTACTGGCGGATATGTCGATGGTTGTTTTCTAAATCGCGTTTGTTTTCTCGGTTGCGTATTGTAAAAAGATGAACTCTCCTCTCCCTATGTCAACCTCTTTATCAAAGAACTCGTGGAAATTTCCATACCCCTATACGCTAAGAAACTTTGTTATGCACTATATGCTAAGAGACTTTCATCAAATTATATTGAAGGATTGAGAAACCCAGTCACTTCCAGTTTATGAATGTTCTCAAATTGATATATATTGCACCAAATTAAATAAAATGATTAGACAACAGGGAATTAGTTGTCCGCTCAATTTGTTTTCTATTGAACCTTCACCCCCAAAAAATGATTTGAAACTGAAACATTTCATTCAATACTGTTTCTCAATTTTCCTTTCCACATGTATTTCAATTTCCTTTATCCTCTATCCTTCACAATTTATTCCCAGATATCCTCCCAATTTGTATAAGTAGTGGACATGTTCTTCTTTTACAGTATTTACTCCCATACCCTATTTCTATTAGAACTTGGCCAATTTAGAAAGCTCATTAACTGCTTCAACCAAGTGATCAAGCCTCGCCACAAACTCAATAAGCAAGGAAGTGAAGGTAGCCAGTGACAATGCTGCAGTGCTCTCCAATGCCTTCATCCTAGGCAAGAAGTCCGAACCGGCAGAACCATCATCCTCAAAAGTATCAACCTGACCCGGCGGCCACGAATAGTGAAGCCTTCTTGACTGCTTCCTCATCAACTCATGGTAAGGCTCTGCAGTCTGCTGCTGTGTACTTTGATTCTTTTCCAGGCTAGTGCTGCTACTAAGCTGAACTGCCTGTAATTGGTTTGGGAGGTCCGAGAAAGTGCTTGATAAGGTCTGAGTGAGCTTGGGAAGTGGCTTGGAGTTGTTGCTGTCCGGGGGGTCAAAACTTGAGGTAAGGAGATAAGAGTGTATGTCAATGGCTCGCTGGAGTTTCTCGGTGGAGCTGTGAACCCTTTTGAGCAGAGATGTCGTTGTGCTTTTTTTCATGTTGCTTATGTCTTGGCCTAAACTCCTTACTAGTTCAGCTGCTTGGCTTGAGGCTTCTTTGATCTCCGACATAAATGTGATCCGAAGATTGTAAGGCGCCTAAAAAAGAAAGAGCAATCAGCAAAAGATTCATATGAATCGTGATGTAGGAAGATATGCTAATAGTGGAAGAACATGAAATAACTCCAATTAAGAAACAACAATAATTTCTTTTGAATATTCGGCTGAGTACTTCATCAATTGCTCTGAGTCTATGACTGCCTCGGCCGGTATAGATCAACAGAATTGTGTTGAAGGGAAGCTCAATGCAAATTCTTTTGCATACCTCATGAGGCGAGACAGAGCTCTGTACTGTTTGTTGAGTATGCTATGATTCTGAAATCCTTGAGACTTGTCCCACAGCCTTGTGACAAAGCATCTGCTCTCACTAAATTCCCACACTCCACACTCCATAGTTTGAAGTTTGTAATTTTACATCAAAACATTATGCGCCTATTGATATCTTATGTCATTGGATGGTGAAGTTATATCATAAATCGAAAAGAGGTTTCAAATGATGTCTCTAAAGTCCCCTACTAACCTCAGTGAAGTTGATATGAAGGAGAAATTTCTTGTGAATCACGTCATAGGAATCTTATACTTTTGACATGTAGTTCACTAGTTCATCACTTCACACACATTTATGAACAAAAGAATAGGATCATCATGACTGTCTTTTAGCACTTGTTGGACTCCAACTAGCTACAGAGAGAACAAGCACATCGTATAATATGTATTCATTCGATTCGCAAAACCAATTAATTCTTTCTAGTTATTCCTCCTCTACCGCTGAAATAATTGTATGTTTACCTTGTTGTTTAAGATTTTCTTTCTGGATTCCTGAAATATTGTGGCTTTTTAAGGGTTTCTGATTCCTCTTAAATCTGAAACAAAAGGCTTCAAAAAGTACATGGTAGAAGCTTGATAATGAAATTTTGCATTGCAGTTGGAAACACATGGAATGAGAATAGATACCTGAATTTCAGAGTGCAAAACTCCATGGAGGGCCATAACTTCATAAGCACAATATCTTAGAACTGCTGCAACTTTAACATATTCTGACCAAGGATAGAAGAAGTGTCTGAACCTTCCATGAGGTGGCTCCCATTTTGCAGACACAGCCTTGTATTTTGAGATATGCAACAAATCGATCAGCAGGACTATCTTTTTAGGACTATTTGATCTTACTAGATTCTAATTTTATGAACAAATTAGAAAGAAAATCAGAGATAATTACCAATGACTCGAGCTTTGCAGATGAGTTCAATGTGCTTCGGCATTTCCTATACGCAGGCTCGTCTGGAAACTCATCCATGACAGTTTTGGAGAATTCCGGGTGCTCTGTCCCATCATCTTCTAAATACTTTCTAACACATTCTGAAAGATACAAGATGATCAAGAACTTAGTAATGGTTCATGTGAGTAGTGACACAAGTAAATACTGTAGAAGTACCAATTAACTAAACAACGTATTTCTTCATCATGCACCAAATGACATGACATATGTATATATAGATCCCATTTAATTTTATGACTACTGATCATATGGGATCGATCCAGATATGATATTTTTAGACTTAGTTTCTGGTAGAGTTCTAGGTTGTATTTCCCAAGTGCAAGTACATCGCTAATATGTGTAATTTGGTATACAAGCTAATATCATATGTGTAATTTGATTGAGTTACCTTCAAGTGAGTCAGCTACTGAGTTAAAGTTGTTCACCAGCTCCTTATGTAACTGCTCGCCAGCCCATATAGGACAGACAAGTACATTCACGAAGACTGCTACAAACCCTCCGATGGCTATGGAGTAGAGTCGATCCATGGCCGTCCTCATGGGATTTCCCATCGACATCCGATAACCAGATACTACTATCAAACAATATGTGAAAAGTATGACTCGGAATCCATATTCATAGGGCACAAGGGATGGCCATAGTTTCATGAACGAGGTTACAGCTCCTGCATAGAACTTTCGAGTTAGACAAGAAGATACTCCTGTATGCGAAGCTTTCCTTAATTTTCTAACACTATATATCAAATACTGTAGGTTGTTAGATTATCAATACTACTAGTCAAATTGTCATACAGGAGAAAATTATCATTTGGAAAATCATGTTTGCATTACCGACGATGAAGATGCTAATCCCAATGATGATAGGTTCAGCGACGCGGCCAGATCTTAGTGCTACTTGAGCAACACATATGGCCAGGACTCCAGCCAGCAAACTCCCAAGAGCTCTGTTGAATCCTCTGTTAAATGTTGCACCTAAAATTTCACAACATGACATATATTACATAGGACTCTTTAGTATCATGTGTTGACTAGTAATCTCAAAACTAATCACATACATAAGTTAAACTAAAACGGTAAAACCCTTCTAGGTACACACAAAATACGTACATCATATCATGGACGTACGAAAAACAAAGAAATTTAAACATAGGGCATGCATGGAACGCACCAACTGTGTACTCGAACATGATGGCAACAGTGAGGATAGACCAAATGATATTGGTGCCAAAAACTTCATAAGGTGCTCGAAAAAGTATAAGCAGAGACACAAGAAGCACAGCCAGGCCAACTTTGAGTGCAAACTTGACACGGTTGCTGTCTTCTTTGGCGAAACCCCAGACTCTCCACATCCAAGCTCTGAAGGAGAAGCTTTCTCCTCCTTCTCCTCCCTTCTTGCCTGATTTCTGGCCACCATTAGCTTCAATATCGTGCTGCTTCATCACCTTTGTGGTAGCGCAAGGAATGTTAATCTCCATACTGCCCTTCTTGCCGTTCATTCTCCAATGCAACAATATAGTCTCTTCGAAGTGCTTCAAGACCTCCGTATTGTTAATAGAGAAAGACTTGTAGAAGGAAAGAGACGAAGTACTCTGATCTCAAACTTCAGTGAGAACAGCGAGTGACATTTCAGAGAAGTGAAAACAGTACGTTATAAAGAGGAGGGTGTATGGCACTGTAGCTTACGGTTTCTTTGCAAGTAGTGAGAGAAAAGTACGTCTAGTCAGGATGTCATATACAAGAATACAATACGACAATAATGGATCGGAGAATGAGAGATAGTAGTAGTATACTGAAGCTAAACACTTCAGGATATATGTGGCCAAAAACACAGTAGCTCAGGAGATAGAAAGATGCTTAATCTCAAATTCTCAATAATGCTGCATGCATGGAGAATTAGAATCTAAAATGCAATTTTCAATTGCCACACACGTTTTATCTTCCAGCTAACATATATTTATCTTCATTTCTACATGTCGGGGTTGTAATTATAGTTCATCAAACATGCATCGATCATCATATAGATATGCATGTACATATGTATTAGTATATGTAACTATATGTATGTTCACCTTCCTTCATAGTACTTTAGGTTCTTATATATCTTTATGATGGGCTCAAGAATAGCAAATTTCGATCATCAAGTGAGTTTCACCTTATACTATACAGTTGCAGCTGCTACAAGAAATGAGTTCAACAGAACTGAGATTAATGTGGATGCATGATACGTACATAAAAGGCATCTCTTTGGTATTGGACAGTTAAGGGCAAAATTAGTTAAAGGCTGGAGTCCCTTAAACATAACTAGAGAAAATGCGAGAGTGAAACAAGAGGAATGTTTCTGCAATACACTACGGCTTCTTTCACAGCGAAGCCTCTTTGCTCATCATTCTTCCTGTAGGAATATTACCTATGGCTAAGACATATCTAGCTAGCTATATACCTGATCAGAGAATAGCATTATAACATGTTCTGGGATATGCAGACCTAACTAGCTAGCTGGTGAAAATTCATCACAGAATTCGATCTCGATCTATCAAAATAAGTCGTCGTTCATCCTCAATCTGGTGGCTAGCTAGCTAGCTCCTTTTCTATTTTTTCACCTCAATAATTTAAGCATAACATGGTCTTTCTTTCTTCTAAATAACAAGTTCGATCTTTCTTTCCTCCAAGTCGAATTAATGGCCATGTTCTTTCTTTCGTTGACTAGCTAGCTTTGATATGGAAGTTGATGCCATGCATAATTCGTTGGAAAATGCATTTGCCTATAAATCCATTCATTCTAGTACTATATCCAAATAGTTGTGAGGATACAGAGAAATTTTCTTCCTTCTTTAGGTTTCAATCGATCTCATAATTATTATGAGGAACATATTCCAGGAACAAAATGACGTGCGAGATATAATTTGGTCTGAGCATTTCCATGATTAAGGAATATTGCAGAGGGAGGAATGGTGACTAATCATCGATCTGTGATCTGTTGATGACCATATTGGTGGTGCGGATAATGAGTTTACCGGCCAGATCTTATTTTGTAATTTAGGGACTAGAATCCAACCTTTTCTAACTTGTTGAAAATACATGCTCACTATAAACACATGAAATCCAACATTAAAATGTTGAAGACCACTTATCTAGCTAGAGTTCTGTTAAAGAAGCTAGCCTCTATATATAAAACATGCAAACCACTAATTAATTTGCAGCAGCGTATATAATTGCTTGTATTACTTATAATTAACAAGGCTGTTAGGTTTAATTCAATTTAGTCATCGATCGATCGTGTACGCATATGGTTGAATTAATAACTAAATAAACCAGTCAACTGAATTATGTTGCTTGGTCTCTCCCTACCTGGTATGTATATATTTGATTCTTGCGACCCCATACTGTTTATCATCAGCTTAATTAGTGATCATTCGTTTTCACTCTGGTAGTATTTTGAGAAAGTCAGTCTAAGCAAGAACTACGTAAGGTTTCTTTGCGTTGTGTATAATTGAATGAAATTGATACTATGTATGTGTCATATTTATATATCTATGTGATTATTAATGATAGAC
Source organism: Potentilla sterilis (assembly GCA_963682095.1). Classification (NCBI taxonomy): domain Eukaryota; kingdom Viridiplantae; phylum Streptophyta; class Magnoliopsida; order Rosales; family Rosaceae; genus Potentilla; species Potentilla sterilis. The sequence continues at coordinate 41,464,351 of OY821760.1, read as the reverse complement.
TAGGGCTTGAAGTTGTTTGGGCCTAAATTAACATTCAACCGATACATTGGGCCGAAGCCCGTAGGGTTGTCCATTAACGGATAATCTAATTGTATTTAGTCAATTTCCGGTTAGAGAAAGGATTCGAAGTCCTTCTTCAAGTCTGACTTGGAGTTGATTTAACAAATACAATTCTATTTGATATCAGAATCTATATACCTGTTGCATACGTATTTGGGGTTTTGAGATCACTATATAAAGAACTCTAGGACAACGTAAAAAGGGTTCAACACCATACAACTACAAGCTTTTGCCCTGCAAATCTTGCAAGCCTCTCCGGAGCATTCTCTCTTGCGAACAGCCTTCCACCAACTGCAATCGACACTCTTCCAACCTAGCCGCAAACCTACGCCCACCACATCTGGTCGCCGTAAATCTGCCGTTGTTGTCGAAAGTGACTTGCGTTCGTGTCGAAGCGTCGCTGAGACAAATCGAGTCCAGTCGTCACACCTTGTGACAAATCGAGTCGTTACCCCGGTAACAGTCTTTCCCAATCTGCTAAAAGGTTGGACGAACGCCATCCGCGGTCTTGATATATAGCTCTGCTTTGCATCTCAGGATCGAAGTAAGATATCTCAATCTACCGAAAGGTTGAGGAAAAATCCTAGTAATTGTTTACTTAGGTCTTGTTCGAGCCCTTACGCCGGTTTGTCAACGCCCGCGTACAGTCGCTTGATCGAGAAGTCAGGTAGCAGGGAGCAGACGAACACGCTCGCCAGAGTCATCCGCTCGCCAAGGGTGATTCGCTCGCCAGAGTCATCCGCTCGCCAAGGGTGATTCGCTCGCCAGAGGTCGTCCGCACCAAGGTTGTACCTAACCCAAAGGTACTGGCACGCTCACGCACAACGCACCAGGACTGAAACCTACGTCCGCCACCCCCACGTGTTGATAGTTCGACAGGTGTAAAAACCGACGCGAACATTTTTGGCACGCCCAGTGGGACCAGTGTCAGGATTGCGCAAACCAATATCTATAAACGACCAATGACGTTCTGTAAGAAACCAGAACATCGGTTGTTGAAACAGCATAACTCAGCTGCATGTAGGGGTCTATCTGAATCCCAACTACAAGCCAAGTTTGGAGATGACAGACCTGAAATTGAGGACCTAACTGAGGGCCTCGAAGGAATTAATCAAGGACCCGAAACCTTGGAAGATGTCACTAATCGCCATCGAGAGGCTGACATCTCAAATGCCGCCGTGGCTCCATTGGATACTGAAGCCCATGAAGGGGACGGAGTGTGTCTGCCTCGGACACCCTCTACTGAAGAAATAATGGAGTCTTTCAGCATTCTAATATCTAAGTCTCAGGATACTGATGTCATCTTAGAAAAGATAGAAGCTACGTTGAAGGAGTTGAAGACTGAACAGATTGGTCATATGACTAACATTAATGCTCTGGCGGATCACGCTCATAGGAATACAGATAATATTAGCTCTCTCTCTAAAAATCTTGACAGATTGGTGAGGGGGCATCAGGATAATTTCAGCGAGCAACTCCAGCAACAGCAGGAGGAGTTCAGAAACTATATGATGCAGCAGCAAGAACAATTGGACAAGACCAATGCCACTGTCGAACGATTGGTGCAGATGGGTTTCGAGACTGAGGCAGCTGAGCCGAACGAACAGGTCCCTCTACTAAAATTTGCGAAGGTAACAGAGAGAGGCCCCAACAAAAATACTAAGCCTAATAACAGGGGATTTGAAACTGTCAATCCGAATAGACAGCAGAGGAGAGGTGGTCGAAACGTGAACCCACCACCTGACAATGAAGGCGAAGCTCAAGAAGAGGATGTTGAGGGTGGCATGACTCGCAACGAGATACAACAACTGTTTCAGGAACAGTTGAGGGTCATGCAAGGTTTGCCGGATCCCGGTATGACCTATACCAATCCACTTGCCCTGGCGGTAAATATGACGCTATGGCCCGCAAATTTCAGGCATATAAGGTTTACCCCTTTTTCGGGCGAACATTCTGAAGATGCCGAGACCCACATCACTCGTTTCCATAACGAGTGTGGTCCTTACGCCCAAGATCCCGTTCTTAAGCTGAAGTTGTTCGGAACTTCTCTCACAGGATCAGCTTTGGCTTGGTATAGAGACCTAGCGCCAGGTTCTATTCCAGATTGGCAATCCATGGAGGGTCTCTTTAGGACTATGTTCGGGGTAGTAGAAGCTAAGGTAACCATTAAGTTTCTGGCGGATACTAACCAGGAGTCTGACGAGTCCGCCATCGATTATCTGAGGCGTTTCAAGCTCCTTCGAGCTAAATGCAAGGATAGGCTAACAGAGGAGACCACGGTCGAGCTAGCGATTGCGGGACTCGAACCGGAAATCCAGGCGCACTTCCAGCAAGTATATGTGACGAATATGGCAGACTTAACCAATAGGTTAGCCAGACATCAACACTTCCTCGACCAAACGAGGGCTCAGAACAGTAAGAGGCAGAGCATTCCAGTGTCATATTATCCCGGAACTCTGAAACCTAAGACACCTATCCCTCCTGTTACTAAAACGGTGGCGACTATAGATGCTGATTCAGCACCCATAGTCACTTGGGTTGATGATACCAAGGATAAAGAGGATGTAGCGGTTGTGGAAGTAGTGGGTCGCCAGCCTCTACAACCGAAAAGCGTACGGTTCGCTAAGGATCCTATTAAGATTATGGCCTCCTTACCTCTGAGGTCTGCTTTTGAGAAGTATACCTATAACGCTCATCAAGCACCGGAGATACTCAACGAGCTGTTTAAACAAGGACGGCTCCAGCACGAAGGTGGTTTCATACCCAAGCCAGACTACATGGCGGGTAAGAAGTACTGCAGTTTTCACAATATGACTAATCACTATACTAAGGATTGTGTGAAGCTCAAAGACCAAATTCAGACATGGATTAACGATAAACTCATGGCGATGGACGTTCCTAAGGAGCCTACATGGACAGAGATTAAACCCTTTCCAGACGTAAATATGGTTTCTCTGATTCCTTATCAAGGTGGGGAACTGGAACCTGGTCAACAGGGTTCTAAATTTCAGACCTATACCTACAACGCGAATAAGGCGTTAGAAATTTGGCAAGAATTGAGTCAAAAGGGGATGGCTGTTCCTGCCTTCCTGTTGGCGCAACATCAGCAGGATAGGTCAGGCGGCTCACGTTGTGCTTTTCACCGTTCAAACGATCATAGTACGTCTACATGCATTGGTTTGAAGGATCATATTCAGGACTTGTTGAATAAGGGTTTCCTCCAGTTTGATAACGGCGCGTTATTACCCTTCCAGCACTTTTGGGTAAATGCAATCGATCAGGGCAAACCCAATGATACCTCGCGAAAGGACAAGCAAGCTAATCCGCCAGTCACGGAAGAACTGATAACCATACCTAGGGCTCAGCTATGCCTTGATTGTAAGATAAATTGCCGAATACCTCTTACCCATGAAGAGCTGATGAGGGCGCTAGAAGAGGCAACGGCAAAGGCTCTTGCAACGGCCAAGAGGAATCCTCCTTGGCCGGTTCGCTCTCGGTTTGATGACCTCAAACGGACAAAATACCATCACCAAGAGACGACGGCATTCGATAGCCCAGCGAGGTCTTGGCCAGATCCTGGACCTTCAGGGACAAAGCCAATCATAGAGGAACCAGCCCCTCCAACCAGGAATGTTCAAAAGCGGTATGGTAAAGCGAGAAGGACTTTAGAGGCTTTGAACAAAGGAAGGGTGACTCCTAACGAACTCTCCATGCCTGTGGAGCACGTACGTGACACCTACAAGCGTTATAAGTCTAAGACCTATATTGATACTCGTAGGATACGAAAGGAGGAAAAACCGCCAACTCAAAGGAAGAATGTTCACGAAAGAATTATGCATTCTACAGCAGTAGATGGTGCACCTCAGAAAACTCCTCGTAGGAAGCTAGCATTATCTCCAGAAAGGCTGCCTCTGCGTTCAGCCGCCGAGGTTCCACCACCTAAATCTGTCAAAACAACCGCTGATAAGATAGAGAAGACAGATTCTGTTATTCTGAAATGGCAGCCTAAGGGGATGACGGCAGTTTCTACATCAACACCTACCAAGGTCCTTGACATACAATTAGAAACTCAAGGATCTACTCCAGTCCTTCGCAGGTCGTCGGCTAAGACGACTCAACTTCTCACGGGTCAGAAGGCTGTCAGTCAACAAGGTGATCAGCCCTTCCCTCAGTTCGTAGCTCAGCAATTGAAGACTGAATTCGCTGTGAAGCAAGCAGAGGCAGCTCTTATACCGTTTCAGACTAAAGCGCCTACGAGTTCATCAGGGGTGAACAGAGACATGCCGGACGCGGATGATGAGATGCTGGACGACGAAGAAGGATTTACAGATGGAGATGAACCGATTCTGGATTGTAATATGGTTTTCATATTATCCTCTAGATACGCTTTGTCTAAACCAATTCCTACGGCGTATTTTATACAGGAAGAGGCGGCGGACAAGCCGGTTTGTCTCATTCCAGCGCCAGGCGAGGATGATCTTCCTGCCAACGAGCATTTGAATTCTTTACCAACTCTTAGCGACCAGGACCGGGTCGCTGATCTGAATAGTTCGCACATGACTTTCACTAAGCCCACATTTACAATGACCCAACATCTCAAACCTCTCTACGTTACGGCAGAGGTGGAGGGTGTCCAGGTCAACCGAATCCTCATCGATAATGGTGCGGCGGTGAGTGTGATTACGCTCAGCACGGTGGAACGACTTCAGATCCCCGCGGCCAAGATCCAGAACTCCTCTATTAAAGTTAGAGGGTTCGCGGGCGCTGTGGCTCAAACGGCTGGTTTCCTCTTACTCCGAATTAACCTTGGACCTTCCAATGCTTGTCAGGGTCTTTTCGTGACGGAGACTACAGTCCCATATTCCATGATTTTGGGACGCGATTGGATACATAAAACATCCTCAGTCCCATCCTCGCTACATCAAGAGATGCTAATGTGGGATCCAGTTTCTGATAAACCTGTTCTAATCAAGGCGGATGAGCGTCCCTTTTCTATAGCAACTAATACTTTGGAGTCGGATTATTACTACAGCACTATGCGTCCTCTCGTGATTGATGGGGTGGATAGTAAGGGTCGTCCGCTAGGGGTAACTTCCACTGACTTAACACGGTGGGGATTAGCACAGGCTCAGGCGGACGGTTCTCGGCCTGTTTCCATCGATTTTCAACCAATTGTCAGCATGATCGACAGTTTTACAGTGGCGGAGACAGAGGCTGTACTCTCTTTATTCCAGCGCCTGGCAATGTTTAGGGCAGAGCAACTAGCTTCAGACACGGTCGCTCTTGTTGAGTGTATCGATGAAGCCGACGTCATAACTACGGAAGACGTCGAGCCCATTCCACCAGCACCAGCTGCTTTAGACGATACTCCGCCCACGGTACGAGACCCAGTAGAGAAGGTTAATCTCGGTACACCTGAGGAACCTTTAGAGGTTGGGATTAGTCAGCAGCTGGATCCGGACCTGAGATAGCAATTAATCAATTTGTTGCAAGAATTCAAGGATTGCTTTGCGGAAAAGTATCAAGATATGCCTGGACTGTCCAAGGATCTAGTATGCCATCGATTGCCCATTAGGGATGGCGCCCGCCCTATTCGACAAGAACAAAGGCGAATGAACGCCGAAACCGCTATGGCGGTCAAGAGGGAAGTTCAGAGCATGATAGATGCAGGAATCATTCGTCCGGCCCAATATACACAATGGCTGGCGAATGTGGTTCCTGTTAAGAAAAAGAACGGCAAAATCAGGGTCTGTGTTGATTACAGAGATCTAAATGCTGCTTCACCAAAGGACATATACCCAATGCCTATTGCGGATCTTTTGGTGGATGCAGTTGCAGGGCATGAAATGTTATCTTTCATGGATGGTACAGCCGGTTACCATCAAATACCAATTTATGAGCCGGACATTCATAAGACTGCGTTTCGTTGCCCAGGCTTTGCTGGAGCCTTTGAATATCTTAGCATGCCATTTGGCCTAACCAATGCAGGAGCTACGTATCAACGCGCTATGAACTTAATCTTTCATGACATTCTCGGCGTCATCCTAGAAGTTTACATTGACGACGTAGTGGTTAAATCTAAATCCAAGGTAGACCATATTGGTCATCTGCGCGCTGTCTTTACGCGGATGAGGAAACATCAGCTTAAAATGAATCCAGCAAAGTGCATTTTTGGGGTTCGTGCTGGTGATTTCCTTGGCTTCGTAGTACATGACAGGGGTATTGAGGTAGCGGGAGACAAGGCACAAGCTGTTTTAAACGCCCCGGCGCCTCGGAACAAGAAGGAGCTTCAAAGCTTGTTGGGCAAAATCAATTTTCTACGACGCTTCATATCTAACTCAGCGGGCAAGATCGCTCCTCTCTCGCCCTTGTTGAAACTCAAGAAGGACGAGCAGTTCGTTTGGGGACCTGACCATCAAGCGGCGTTCGATAGAATCAAACAATATTTGGCCAGTCCGCCAGTTTTACGGCCGCCAAAGCCAGGCATCCCACTCAAGTTATACATCTCTGCATCTATTAGTTCTGTTGCTGGACTGTTGGCTCAGGACGACACTACTACGGAGGGTAAGAAAGTCGAATATGCGGTATCTTATCTCAGTAGAACCCTTTTAGATGCAGAAACAAGGTACTCTCCCATCGAGCGTCTCTGTTTAGCGTTGTACTTTGCAGCGACCAAGCTCCGCCACTACATGCTTTCCTTTACCACCATAGTGGTAGCTCAAACGGACTTGGTCAAATACATGCTTACTCGCCCTATCTTGAGGGGTAGGATTGGTAAGTGGGTCTTGGCTCTTTCTGAATTTTCTTTACAATATACACCGCTCAAGGCAATGACGGGTCAAGCGGTCACCGATTTCCTACTTCATCATCCTTTAGATGAATCGGTTGAGGAGCCTATCCCTTTCGTCAGCATGGTTGGCACGGTACCATGGATCCTGTACTTTGATGGCAGTAGCACACACTCTTTGGCGGGCGCAGGAATTTGCATCCAAAGTCCATCAGGGGTAAGCCATTCTTATTCCTTTCAGTTGGAATGGACCTGTACAAACAACCAGGCTGAATATGAAGCCCTTATTATTGGTCTGGAACTCTTACTGGATATGGACGCCAAAGAAATCGAAGTATATGGTGATTCTCTATTAATCATCAAACAGCTGTTAGGGGATTACAAATGTGTTTCTTTCCACCTAGTACATTATTGGGAGCGAGCATCAGAGTTGTTGGATCAATTTTCTGATGTGGTGCTTGACTACGTACCTCGTGAAAAGAACTTTGCAGCAAACGAGTTAGCACAGCTCGCCACTGGCATTACCCTAGCTAACGGAGTTCAGGAACGCATCTTGAAAGTTGAACGGAGGACGTTACCATCTTTCGCTGCACGAAGGGAGCAGCGAGGCGACTGGTTGGTTGCTAGCCTTGATACTATTGATGTTGATTGGCGACAACCGATCATTACATATTTACAAGATCCGTCTGCCCCATCCGAAAGGCGAACCAGGTATTTAGCTACAAATTACCTACTTAAGGGTGATGAGTTGCTTCGACGAGGTGAGGAAGGCGTAGACCTCCGATGTGTCTTTGGCGTAGAAGCCAAAAGGTTAATGCGCGAAGTCCATTTGGGAGTTTGTGGTTCGCACCAAAGCGGATCAAAGATGAGGTGGCTAATCCGCCGTTATGGTTATTTTTGGCCATCTATCCTTAAAGACTGCATCAGCTTTGCCAAAGGCTGTGTTGATTGCCAGATTCATGGACCGGTCCAACGGATTCCTAATATCCCAATGCAGCCTATCATCAAACCTTGGCCAGCCAGGGGTTGGGCACTTGATTTTGTTGGGGAAATCCATCCGAACTCGTCTCTCCAACATAAGTACTTACTGGTTGGCACAGATTTCTTCACCAAATGGGTGGAAGCCATCCCTGTCCGAAATTGTGACGCAGCGACAGTCATTCGCTTTATATTTCAGAACATTATTTGCCGTTATGGCATTCCTGAATGTATTGTGGCGGACAGGGGGGCAGCGTTCATGGCGGAGAGCACGCAGACATTCATTCGAGAGTATGGCATTCAGTTTTTACACTCTTCGCCGTACTACGCTCAGTCGAATGGTCAAGCTGAGGCTAGCAATAAGGTGATTATTTCTATCATCAAAAGGATGCTGGAGGACAATCCTCGGTCTTGGCACACGGAGTTGGACAATACTCTTTGGGCATATCGTACGTCCAAACGCACTCCTACAGGCACTACTCCGTATGCCTTGATGTTTGGCCATGATGCTGTTCTTCCTTTGGAAATCACTGTCCGTTCCCTCCGAGTTCGCGAGCAGCATCAATTAATCGGAGATGACTACGTTCAGGCAATGTTTCAGGAGCATGAGAACCTCGATGAACAGCGCTTAGATGCTTTACAGAACATCGTATTGGAAAAGAAAAAGATCGCCAGAGCTTACGACAAGCGTACCAAGGGTAAATCTTTTGGTGAAGGCGATTTGGTCTGGAAGGCCATGCTTCCCTTTGGCGAACGAGACACTGGACGTGGCAAATGGTCTCCTAAATGGGAGGGCCCCTTTGTCATTGATCGAATTATTGGCAAAGGTGCTTATCAACTCAGAGATTTGGAGGGTGAGGTCCATCGTAGCCCCATTAATGGACGCCACCTTAAGAAGTACTTCCCTAGCGTATGGGAATATGAAGAGCCACTCGCTACGGTCGAGGCCGGGGGGCAACCTTCAACTTAAAAACCTTCTTTGGAGACACTAACACTTTACCTTAGTCCCCTTGGCTTTGGCGGTTTACTTCGCCTCAGCCTAAGGTTACTAGGGGGGGCAATACACGGGATACTGGTCATAGATGATTTGGCGATGAAGTCTGTTAGTGGTTCGCTATCACCAATAATATGAACAGCAATATAGGCTATGAATCTGTTCAAGGTTCATTAGTTTCGTAGTTTGCTTTCTTTAGACTATGAATCTGTTCAAGGTTCATTAGTTTCGTAGTTTGCTTTCTTTAGACTATGAATCTGTTCAAGGTTCATTAGTTTCGTAGTTTGCTGTCTTTTGGGTGATTTCAAGATTTGTTCATTATCAACAAGGTCAATAAGATCTAAATTTATTGATCCTATTTCAAGAATGACTTTGCGGTCAAGAGCTTTACAAGTACAAAATTATGTGAAATCCTATACTTTTAAACTTCTTGAACGAAAGAGAGAAGAGGATCTGTTTCACAGATTCTTTTGGGGGTGGACGTGTATCGTTCCTCCTCCGATCTCCTGCTCCGATCCTCATCGCTTTCACCGTCCCGTAAGTTTCTTCATCCACCAATACCTTTATTTGGAACCTTACCTCAAAGGGAAGGCCTTGAGGATTGAAAGAGGACCATTATCGATGAGGATGTGGATGCCAGTCGACGGTCACCTTTGATCACTAACAGGTGTCTGAAAGATCGCAGAAGGAAAGTGACCGCCATGACGGCGAATGGGTTCTAAATCACTAGCAGCTATTATACCCTGGAGAACAATAGAAGAGCTCTTTCTTTTGGAGATTCTATCCATATTCCATGTTCTCCAGGGGGCATAATACCAGACTATGCGACTTAGAACATATTTAATACCAGACTATGCGACTTAAGGTGTTTTTACAAACATCTCCATATGATCTGGAGGAAAACACTCAGGAAGCCATAGAGGTTTAGTAGAGAAACTAAAGACTAAGATAGACATGTTAGATGATAAGCAGAAGATGAGTTTTTTGGTTCTAATACTAAGGGCTTCGTTTTATAGCGAGTAGCAAGTGAAATCTAACGGCTGAGATCAATTAGGGTTTCACATCATCAGTCACGTCGAAATAATGAAGAAGTTTATGATCTTTAACCGCTCGCGAGCATGGGGAATTACAAGCTTTGAATGTCAGTTTGACTGTTGACCGTATCTTGGAAATTGGCAGTTGCAGATAAGGACTAATTAAGGCTGTATTAAGCGGGCCAGTCAGGTTTGGGCCTCGCATATGGGTTGTTTTTGTTAAACAATTATCCAATATCAAAAATGGATACAAAACAAAGCCCCGCAACTGTTACTCGGGGGGCATGGAAGAGAATTCAAATATTGTAAGGCCTACTCTAGCGAGCTTAGCCTTTATGCGTTGGAGGTCAGACTTGGATTTCAGATTGCTTTTCAGACCTTGCTCTGATTCGTTCTTAAGCTTGGCGAGCTGAGTCCTTCGTTCGGATGCTGCATCCAAACGACTTCGTTGTCTCTCCTCCACCCAGGCTATTTTCCGGTCAATGTGTTCCCTTTCTTGTCTCAAGCGCTTGAGTTCTACTTCGTCCTCTTGTTCCACGGAACGTATCAGCGAGGAGTAGGAATCTACGGCCTGAGACAGGAGCAAATTTCTTTCCTTGGCAGCAGCTTCCTGTTTGGGAATCTCATTCGCCTTGTCTTGGAAGGTCGCGAGGAGGCTAGGGAAAATGTCCAGAGCTTCCCTTATCTTACTTTGAGCCTCGGCAGGCAGGGATGGGATTTGATTCTCCACGGTTTGCAGCGCAATGTGAATCTTCTCACGAACTCCTGCATTTGTGAGATCTTCTTGGTAGAGCCGGCTGAAAAGGTCCCAGGCTTCTTGCAGTTCAGCTCCATCTTGTTGTAGGATTGGTGGCTGCAGTAGCGGATCATCACTCAGCGGTGGGATGATCTGGATACCAGTAGTGATGGCTTGAGGAGAAGGGGGGGTAGAAGATCCTTCTTCTTGGACATTCGGCTGGGGGCAGAACAGGACCATGCTCTGCTCGCCAATACTCTCAGGCTGGATTGGAGTTTCTGTTGCCTGTAAAAGAGTGCAGGTGTAAGAAGAATTAATATAATGACAATCTAAAAATGAACGGATTAAAGGTTGTTATAAAGGTACCTCTAATTCAGAGGAGGTATCTACCGTGACCCCAGTTAGGGGATTGTTGGCCTCGACAGGTTCGCCTTGAGGTACAGCTGGGGGCATGTCCTGGTAGAGGCTCGCATCTATTATCACTTCTGGGTTTACTTCCAGAAATTTTTCTACTGGTATCCCAATTTCTTCTGGCCCAGGGAGTGAATCCGGTGGTGTCATCTTTGGCATGTTCGCCACAGTTGTTAGTGCAGTTGAGACGCTGGCGGATGAGGTTCCCTCCATGATTTTCTCTGAGGAGAGGATTGAGCTGGTCAGTGGAGTATGGGAAGACGAGAGTGGAGCAGCGGCCAGGGGAGTGCAGATTGTACCTGTTTCAGCAGGAAGCCAGTTTAGCGGAGTTGCATCAATAGGTAGTTTTCGTCTATAGTAATCAAGGCGGATTGAATATTCTCGCCAGGCGGATGAAATTTCGTCCCAAGTGTTTGGAATTCTTATTTCAGACTCAGGACTACTCGAAGGTGAACTAGTGGAGCTGGAGGACTCACCAGAAGAGATATCGATCGGTTTCGGCATGGTGGGGGTGGTGCTAGAAGTTGTGCCTTCCCTCCGTCTCAATCTAAGCCCCTGTGAAAGGAAATTCGCCAACTGCATTAGGGTTATAATCTGATCTAGATTTGAGTGGGTGGATGACAGATATTCAGGCAATATGTTCAATACTTACTGGCGTATCATCATCTTCTTCTTCTTCTTCTTCTTCGGCCATTGGAGATGGTGATTTAACTCTTTTCTTACTCTTGGTTGCTGTGGGAGGAGTCAGAGGGGCTTTCCTTTTCTTGTCAACGGGAAGCACTTTCTTCGAAACAGCCTGCAACATAAAAATCAGTTAGTGGTTTTTCTGATACTTATCTAAAATCAGGGTATGTCATAACATGGCGAGTAGCTACCTGAGTTTCTTCAGTTGGCAATTCAGGGTGCAAAGGACCCCCATCGAGTGCTGCCTTGTCATCATCAGTAAGACAATCACGGTGTTTTCTGAATACCTTGCCAAAGTAGTAGATGGATCCTTCCTTTATCTGGAAGTCCTTCCCACGAAGCCGGTGCCACCAATTGTTATACTCGTCAGTGGTTGCTTGAGAGATCACCAGCTCTATACATTCATCTGGAGTTGGAAAGGCGGCTGGACGAAGGCAGGAGGAGCATAGGACATTGGGAGTCATGGGAGTGCTCTTACTTGGTCGCCAGGCTGAGAAGATGTTGCAGCTCTGGATTGGTGGATAGGGGACATGTTGAGTAAAGCCAAATTGGCGAGCGAATAGATGAGGAGCATACACCTCTGATCCTTCAAGACCTCTGTTTGAGGTCAGAAGTGGAAGATCCGCCATTGATATGCACTGCAGGAAAAGTTCTTTCCCCGCCTGGCTTTGTTCTGCTGAGGGAAGGAAGCCGGTCTTCAAAGCGTAAGGGTGCTTGCGGGTGAGCAGCATCTGAGCCTCGGAATAAAATCCAGGCGCATCTGTCTGAAAGATGATATCGAAGCATGCCGCGTAGCCCTGACCATACATTGGTTCTTGACCAACATATGCTAGACCTGCGATTCGGTTCTCGCCAATGTCTTTTGGCTCTGCGGCGAGTCCTGGAAAGTACATATTCGCCCAAATGTCTAAGATCCAAAGTGGGCCAGGCACGGTGAGGTTGAAAGGATTCATCGTGAGGGTATGCAGTCCCCGGTATAAGTGGGCTAGAACTATCTGCCCAAGGCCTATGTTCTCGTGGGCGTAAATGATCTCCGCCATCCTTCTGTAGGTCTTCGACATTTTGGCGGCGGTTGAGCAGAAAATAAACTTGTTTAACCAGAAATCAAGAAAGCAGATTCCTCCAATATCGTCATTTCTGTGACTGAATTCGTTCATCCAGGCTTGATAGCTGTAGGAGCCTGAGATATTCATGACAGAGGATGGAAACCGGTCTTGGGAGTAATCATCTGCGTTAAAGGGTTTATGGCCTAAAGGGAATCCTAGCCCAGCATACAGGTCTAGGAGAGTCACGCTAGCTTGACCAAAGCGAAAGTCAAAGGTGTTGGAGGATGAGTTCCAGAAGCTTACTAGGGATAAGAAGGCGCATCGATTTCCACCTTTCTGGTTTAGGCTGAAGCAGAGTTCCAGAAGTTCGTTTATCCCAGCACGTTTCCATCTCGGGGCGTCTAGCTGTTGCCTGGCTTTGTACCATTTGATCATCTCTGAGGTTGGTAGCGGCCAGCAGCCGGTGGTGATTGGAGTCTCGAAGGGACTCGAACATTTCTGAAGTATGATGTCTCGATCGCGAAAGGCTATGGGAGGCGGACGGCACCAATCCACAATCGAAGATATACCTTCGGTGGTGACTTCTCGTTGCTTTGGACCTAGTCCGGCGCGATTGTAATCATCTCGTGAGATTAGGGAGGTGCTGCAGGGGCTTCCAATTTCGAAGATGGCCCTCTGAATTCTTTCTTTGCCGAAAATAGCCTCAGTGTGTTTGATTTCTAACGCCATGATGATTGATTTGGGATTTTGGATGGTTTCTCACGTTCTCGGGTGGTGGCTTTATAAAATCCGAAAAGAGGTCTGTTGATTTCTGAATCGATATGATCTGAAGTGGTTTAGGGTTTATTGAACAGTCTTTTGAGCTTAGTTTGGTAAAGTTACATCGATTAGAGGGAACGACGCATTTCTTCAGATTTTTAAAACAAATCCGCGTGGGCTTTTTCAACCTTCTTCGATTTCAATGGGCTTTTAATCTTGAAGGCTGGGGGGCAATGTTTGGGCCTAAATTAACATTCAACCGATACATTGGGCCGAAGCCCGTAGGGTTGTCCATTAACGGATAATCTAATTGTATTTAGTCAATTTCCGGTTAGAGAAAGGATTCGAAGTCCTTCTTCAAGTCTGACTTGGAGTTGATTTAACAAATACAATTCTATTTGATATCAGAATCTATATACCTGTTGCATACGTATTTGGGGTTTTGAGATCACTATATAAAGAACTCTAGGACAACGTAAAAAGGGTTCAACACCATACAACTACAAGCTTTTGCCCTGCAAATCTTGCAAGCCTCTCCGGAGCATTCTCTCTTGCGAACAGCCTTCCACCAACTGCAATCGACACTCTTCCAACCTAGCCGCAAACCTACGCCCACCACATCTGGTCGCCGTAAATCTGCCGTTGTTGTCGAAAGTGACTTGCGTTCGTGTCGAAGCGTCGCTGAGACAAATCGAGTCCAGTCGTCACACCTTGTGACAAATCGAGTCGTTACCCCGGTAACAGTCTTTCCCAATCTGCTAAAAGGTTGGACGAACGCCATCCGCGGTCTTGATATATAGCTCTGCTTTGCATCTCAGGATCGAAGTAAGATATCTCAATCTACCGAAAGGTTGAGGAAAAATCCTAGTAATTGTTTACTTAGGTCTTGTTCGAGCCCTTACGCCGGTTTGTCAACGCCCGCGTACAGTCGCTTGATCGAGAAGTCAGGTAGCAGGGAGCAGACGAACACGCTCGCCAGAGTCATCCGCTCGCCAAGGGTGATTCGCTCGCCAGAGTCATCCGCTCGCCAAGGGTGATTCGCTCGCCAGAGGTCGTCCGCACCAAGGTTGTACCTAACCCAAAGGTACTGGCACGCTCACGCACAACGCACCAGGACTGAAACCTACGTCCGCCACCCCCACGTGTTGATAGTTCGACAGGTGTAAAAACCGACGCGAACAGAAGTATCGATCAATCTATCTAGCTATGTGATATATTTCACATGCAGGAGAATCAATTTAGAATGAAAGGAAACCCTAGCACATATATATGGGTGAATTGGATTCCCAGGAGGATCCCAAGTTCTATTCTTGAAGGTATATTGGCCTCCATGAGTTGATGGAGATCAAAGGCTAATTACATGGAGTTTTGGAAGGAAGCTTTAGAGCTATTAAACCAAGATTATTTCAGAAAAGAAGATAGTGAAAAGAAAGGATACTTTCCTTGTTGGCCTAGGAAAGTCATGAAGTCGAGTTTGAAACCTAACACCCTAAACAAAGGTTCGGCCGTTTGTGATCAAATGATATTTATGGTTCATCTCCTTTGATTGTTGTGATTGAATATAATTCATTCAATGGAGATATGAGTGGCCTTAACCTAGTTTGGTAGGAAATATATTGTTAAGGCATATGACATATTTTATATTCAAATTGAATTAAAATATGGAGTATACCTTTTATATATGTGGTGTAAAAGGTAGTTAGGATATTTGATTGATTGTGTAATCAAAGGTAAAAAGATGTAACCCTATTTATAAAGGGAGGATCGGCAAAGGTGAGTCGCGCGGATCATCGTGAGTATTCGAACCAAAAAGAAAAGAAGAACAAAAGAAGAAGAAGGAACGTAAGACCTTCGTGGTATTTCCTAAGTGTAAGACCTTCGTGGCATCTCAACGTAAGACCTTCGTGGCAACCAAGACCTTCGTGGCATCGAACACTTGCGTGTTTAGTCAAGTGTGAAGTAATTTATTTTTGAGAATAAGTTTATCATTGATTGTAAACTTTTATTCAATAGTAAAATAAGTTTCTTCGTTAAAATTCCGCTGCATTAACTTTATTTGTTCCATCTAGTATTTTCAATTGGCATCAGAGCGAGTTTTGGATTTATCCGGTAGATCGTGGAAAAGATGGAACGACATGGAATGAATCAACCTCCTCTACTCAAAGGAATGGATTTTTCTCAATGGAAAATTCAAATGAGATCATTTCTTTATGGAATGGATTATTTTGCATGGAAGAGTGTTGAACGTGGATTAAGCCCACCTCAAAAATCACAAGACGAAAAAGCTCCTGAGGGTTCCTCAAACATCAAAGACGAGGATGACTGGGATGAAAAAGACATCAAGTCAAGTGAAGCAAATCACAAAGCACTAACAGCACTGTATGCTGCCCTTAGCAGAGATGAAAAGAAGAAGGTTCAAAACTGCACTACTGCTAAACAGGTTTGGGATAAATTATGTGTTTTGTATGAAGGTAATGATGTAGTAAAAGAGCAAAGACTACAACAATATTATTATGAAATTGATGCTTTAAAAATGAAAGATGATGAAACAATTGATGAATTTTATATACGCTTTACTGATCTTACAAGTTTGTGTGAAAGTCTTTGATGACCATTAAAAGAGTCTGATATGGTGAGAAAAATCTTGAGATCTCTCACAAAGAAGTACATGATCAAAAAGACAACCATCCAAGAGCAGTACAACCTAAATGAGTATTCTATAGACTTGCTCATTGGAAATTTGAAGGCATGGGAAAATGAACTTGAAGAAGATGAAAAACCAAAAGGTACGAGCTCTAAAAGTATTGCTTTAAATGTTTCTAATAATTTTGAAAAATCTGAAAATAATGATATTTCATTGTTAACAAAAGAATTCAAACGATTTTTAAATCAAAGAAACTCTAGTGAAAGAAATTCAAAAAGAGAGTTTAAAAATAAACGTTCTGAAAATCGAAATGGAATTCTTTATCAAAAGAAATTTGAGAATGGAAGTAATAGATATGACGTACAAAAAGTAAAATGTTATGAATGTGGTGGACACGGTCACATTTCTACTAACTGTGCAAATAAAAAGTCTAGTTCAGGTAAAAAGACATACAAGGCCACATGGAGTGATGAAGAAGACACTGATCAAATAACAAGGAACAAGAATTTTGCACTTGTTTCTTCTGTCTCTTAATTTTTCAGATTCTGATGAAGAGGGCGAAGAAGTTGTCCAAGGTGATCAAGAGTTGATTGAATATCAATTGAAGATACTTGAAGCTGCAAAATCAATTGAGGAGAAAAACAAGGAGTTGATTTCTCAAGTTGATCATCTTCAGAATGAGAATTGCATGCTCAAAAGAGACATCAAAGAAGGAAATAACGACTCAAGTGACGGCAGGATGTCCAAAATAATTAAAGAGCTTCAAGAAGAGGTAATTGAAAAGGATGAATATATTAACCTATTAAATGCTAAAATTGATGAACTACAGGTATCTCTGGAGAAAACTTAAGATAAGTTTGGAATGTTCCAAATGAGCTCAAAATATTTGTCAGACATTCTGAGCTCAGGAAAAGCCTATAACGATAGGACTGGTCTCGGGTATGGTGCTAAATCTCAAAGTACGATTCATACTGAGTCTGAGGATGAGCATGATGAACTCGAATGCAACATGACAAAAGAAATTAAGGACAAAGAAGGTAAGGTTTCTGGTTTTAGATCTTCCTTAGACTCAAAAATTGATATCATAAATTCTAAAGTTGAAAATACTTTTAATGATATTAACTCAAAACTTGATCAACATAGCTCTTTATTGCGTGATATTTCTCATTTTGTTTGTCTAACCAATTCTTTTTCAGAATCAAAGAAACCAACCTCAAGTAAGATGGCTTGGAAGAAAAAGAATATTTCTGAATCTTCAAACTTATTTTGCAATTTGTCCATTATTAAAATTGATTATGAGACTGATTATATTGAAGCTACCTGTAATGTTGCCTTCACAGCACTATCAGCTAGGAGAGAAGATATTTGGTATATTGACAGTGGTTGTTCACGCCATATGTGTGGAAATAAGTCTTTCTTTTCTAACTTTCAAGATACAGGTACTTCTGGTTCAGTCACTTTTGGTGATGGACGTAAAGCCAAGATTAAAGGAAAAGAAACAGTAATTATTCAAAATCTTACCTGCTTAAATAATGTCTTATATGTTGAAGGACTTTCTACTAATCTTATTAGTGTGAGTCATTTAGCTGACGATTTTGAGGACATTTGGTTTAACAAACGAAGGTGCATAGTGTTTGATTTAAATGGTGAACTTATATTGGGAGGAACCAGATCATAAGATAATTGCTATCATGTTTATGCTGGTATATCCTCTAACAATTCTCTTCCTTGTCTTAGTACTAGCTCATCCGAAGAAACCATAGAACTATGGCACAAACGACTTGGACATATAAACTTTCAGGACTTACTGAAATTATCCACTCAGAAATTGGTAAGAGGGTTACCTACTTTAAATGGTCGTACTTACATTATTTGTGGAGGATGTAAAACAGGTAAACAAACGAAAGCAAGTCATAAGGTCATAAACTCATCTCCTTCAACTAAGCCTCTAGAATTACTTCACATGGATTTGATGGGTCCTTCGGCTATCTCAAGTTTAGCAGGTAAAGAATACATTTTTGTTGTGGTTGACGATTACTCTCGTTTTGCTTGGGTTGATTTTCTAAGTGATAAAACCGAAACTTTTGACTCGTTTTACACCTTAAGTAAACGACTTTTAAATGAAAAATATCATGAAAAATTACAAATCACAAAAATTAGATCAAACAATGGAACTGAGTTTAAAAATTCTAAATTTGCTAAATATTGTCGAGATCATGGTGTGTTTCATGAGTCTTCAGCTCCTATTACTCCACAACAAAATGGAATTGTTGAACATAAGAACATGTCACTTCTTGACATGGCAAGAGTCATGGTTCACTCTTTTGGTCTTAGCGAAAACTTCTAGGCCGAAGCTATTAACACTGCGTGTTATATTGGAAATCGAGTTCTTTTTTGTTCAGGTACAAAATGCACACCCTATGAGTTATGGAAAGGTAAGAAACCCAATGTAAGTCACTTTCATGTATTTGGCAATACTTGTTATATTCTGAAAGATCGTGAAAGGCTTGTAAAATTTGAGGCTAGAGCAGATGAAAGTATTTTTATAGGTTATTCTCTTGACAGTCGTGCTTACAGGGTGTATAATAAAGAAACAAAATCTGTCATGGAATCTATAAATGTCTCTGTTGATGATAATGTTGATGTGTATGTTTCTATTCATTCCGACATGCTTAAATCTAAGGATAACAATGTCTCTACACAAAATGAATCTGTTGAAACAGACAAAAACTTACAACCTGCTCCAAAATATAAAACTGGTTTTAAACAGGTTCGCAAAGATCATTCTGTTGATGATGTTATTGGAGACATTGGTGAAGAAAGGAAAACGAGAGGTCATATGATTCTGTATCAAAGTAACAAAAACGACAACGATGATACTAATGATTCAAATTCGGAGTTTGTCGAATTAAATAAAGCTTTACATTGTTTTATCAAAAAAAGGGTAAAAGAAACTAACGAACTAACTTGTTTTGGTTTTGTTTCTTTGATTGAACCAAAGAATGTCAAGGAAGCTCTCATAGATGACGATTGGATCAACGCTATGCAAGAAGAATTAAACCAATTTGAGAAGAATGATGTATGGCTTCTTGTTCCCAGACCCGAAGACGTAAATGTCATTGGTACAAGATGGATCTTCAGGAACAAGGTAGATGAACACGGTATTGTTACAAGAAATAAAGTCAGGTTAGTAGTTCATGGTTATTCTCAAATTGAAGGACTTGACTTTGATGAATCTTTTGCACTTGTTGCACGTTTAGAATCTATTCGAATTCTTCTTGCTATTGCTTGCTTTCGTCGCTTTAAATTATATCAAATGGATGTAAAGACAGCCTTTCTAAATGGTGATGTTCATGAGGAAGTTTATGTTGAACAACCTCCTGGGTTTAAGGATATTCATCATCCTGATTATATTTGGAAATTAAAGAAGGTTGTATACTGACTCAAGCAAGCTCCTCGTGCATGGTATGAAAAACTTTCTACTTATCTTACATCACAAGGATATTCTCAAGGTAATGTTGATAAAACCTTATTTGTGAAACATGCTGGTAATCACTTTATTGTAGCTCAAGTTTATGTTGACGATATTGTTTTTGGGTCTACTTCTGATTTTCTTGTAAAAGAATTTAGTACTATCATGTCTAATAAATTTGAAATGAGTATGTGCGGTGAACTTACATACTTTCTTGGTCTTCAAATAAAACAAGACAATAATGAAATTTTTCTCTCTCAGACCAAGTATGCATAAAATATTATTAAAAAGTTCGATATGACCACTAAGAAATCTGTTAACACTCTTATGAGTACAACTATAAAATTATCTCATGATTTAAGTGGAAAATCTGTTGATCAGACTAAATATCCTAGTATGATTGGCAGTCTCCTTTATTTAACTGCTAGTCGTCCAGATATTGCTTATTGTGTTGGTGTTTGTGCTAGGTTTCAAGCAAATCCTAAAGAATCGCATTTAGAGGCCGTCACAAGAATTATACGATATATATCTGGTAGTATTAATTGTGGTGTTTTCTACACATATGCTACTAATGCTGAAATCGCAGGATATTCTGATGCTGATTGGGGAGGTAATTTACAAGATCGCAAGAGCACTAGTGGTGGTTGCTTCTTCATTGGTAAGAATTTGGTTGCATGGCATAGTAAGAAACAAAATTGCACATCTTTATCTACAACTGAAGCTGAATATGTTGCGGCAGGTAGTTGTTGTACTCAAATGCTTTGGATGAAAAACATGCTAAATGATTATGGTATTTTACAAGGAAAACTTGTCATATTCTGTGATAATACAAGTACTATAAATATATCTAAAAATCCTGTTCAGCATACTCGAACTAAGCATATAGATATTCGGTATCATTTTATACGTGAGCTAGTTGATAAGAATATTCTTGCATTAGAATATGTGTCTACAAAATATCAATGGGCTGATTTGTTTACCAAACCTTTGGACACAGAACATTTCATGACCTTACGAAATGCCATCGGCATTTGTTCTCAATATTGAAGATATGATTATAGGAAACTCACACAAGGTACGGTATCATAGTTCTTGATCGAAAATTGCCTTGATTTGTGTGTGTATATCTTCTTGAATCACTGTGTGTCCTGAGTTGATAGTGGTACTCTTGGATTTATTCATTTTGACTTTTTGATGCACTTCTCTTATATTAGCCCTTGTGTCTAAATCACAACTTACACATACTTCTTTGTGGGGAAATACTTTTTGAGTTGAGTCACCTAATCAGGAGCAGGTGTAGTTGAATAAAGTATTTAAATGTGTGGGCTGCATACTCCTTAAAAAGAATCATGTTGTTGTATGCAGTCCTTGACCAGGCGAGTTCTCCTCTCCAGATGTTGACTAACTACTCGATGTCTAGTGGAATGGACTGGTTTGGTCACCCCGGTGAACATCTATAAATTTCTGGTCGTTAAAGTGGATCTTGGAACATCCTTGTTATGTCTAGCACCCTAAAGTCATATGACTTGGGAGTTGTTGTCCCTTTATCTTTCACGTATCAATGATGGCTCAATGATAAGCCAATAAAAAGAAACAACAGTGCTCGTATCAAAAGTTGTTATAAGGGGGAGAGTCGAAAATAATTGCTTGTGAATTTAATCACTCCTCAAAATTTCTTCCCATATTAAAGTATCAATCTTGCACTTCACATCACCACTCTGGCTAATATTTTTGCATATTGCTCTATTTGTCAAAATGGATCGATTCTTGTTCTACCTAAATAATCGTTTTATTATGATTCAAGTGACATACACATGACACTTTCTTGGCTAAATGTTTTGCCTGAACTATGCTATCTTTATTTTGTGTTGTGGTCTCTTGATTTATCTTCGATAGACAGAATAAATATTGCATGTTTCGTTGGTCATGAAATCGGTTGTCCTGTGGTTCAATTGCGTGGTAATGATCTTCCTTTTTGGTAATCTATCAATCATGCTTGGTTAGTATGTGATCTAGACAAATTCGGTATCATTACTTTTCTTTAGACCGGTTGAACATGCAATTTTTGGTAAGCAAATTTTTCTTTCTCATCATATCATGCAAGACATATCACTTTTAAAATTCTATTACGGCAATCGGTAACAAATCTAACCTTCTACATTTTGATTTCGGTTGTCATGACTAATTGGAAAACAACATTTTCTATTGGGAGGAGTAAATATTGAAGACGATTTGGTAAGGTTTTCTTTCCTTACATCACATAGAATATTTGATTGCATCACTACTTCTTCCTCCAAGATTTTCTCATTATTAGATTCGATTCTCTTACTACTTCATGCATGCGTTCAGGTTAATTCTTCATCTATATATAACCACTGCAATATCTACTGAACCTCATCTCTTGTTCCTCTCTTTTCAATGCTTCTCACGGTTTGTGTAAGTGTGCAGATTTCCAACATGTCAGGAAGCCGTTCTCGACGTCAAGAACACGAAATGAGACAGGCTGGGATGCGTGCTCGTGAGCAAGCGGCAAGGAGGACTGCCGATGTCTCTAGGGAAGATCTTTCTCTCGAGTTCTCTCGTCTCGGTTTACACTTTCAACATCAGGTTGACCGCATACAAGCCTCGTTTTCCTTAGACAACCAAGAAATCTTTCTACAACTTTCTCGCATTGAGTCGGAGCTTCATGCGATCATGGCATCTCAAGGGTCTCCTCCCTACCAACTTCCAACGCCGGTGGTTCACCCTGGACGTTTTTTATGGGATCTTCTTATCCAAGAACACGAGAGGCGGGAGGTTCTGGCTCGGCAGGCGTCTAATGAAGAATCGAGATTGGCTCACGCTCGTGCTAGACGTCCGGACACTCTTCACCCTAATGGAAATTCTTCATCCGGCTCGGGTCTTCAAGGTGGTGCAACATGGTCTCATGATGCTGCCATGCCTGGGAGTTGTTGTAATGGTGGGAACCGAAGTGGCTAGAGGGTGTTCTAGGTGACGTGTGACTCTTTCCTTTGCCCTCCATCAACTTAGGGGGAGAATCATCAAGCCTTGGACAAAGGGGGAGTTGAAGATGCATGGTTTTATTTTTTATTATGCTTTTTATTTCGGTTTGTCGAACTATCTTAATGTTTGGTATGTTTAATAACTTTTATTTGGTTGTGTAATAAGTGCATAAGCACTAGACTATGTTTATGTTTATGCTTGATGAGTTTTTGAAATTTATTGTGTTTATGAACTCGTCACTTTGATATCTTGAAAGTGATGAATGTTGATTCTTGATATCAAGTGACATTTGTTGGTTCGTCGAAAAATTGTTAAATTTTTCATTCTCTTAATATATGTTTTTCATGCTACATGCTATATGTGATTATACATGCTACTAACTTTTTCATATTGGTGCTTGATGAATGGAAAGTTGCATGGAAGGCCAAAGGGGGAGATTGAAGGTATATTGGCCTCCATGAGTTGATGGAGATCAAAGGCTAATTGCATGGAGTTTTGGAAGGAAGTTTTGGAGCTATTAAACCAGGATTATTTCGAAAAAGAAGATAGTGAAATTGAAAAGAAAGGATACTTTTCTTGTTGGCCTAGGAAAGTCATGAAGTCGAGTTTGAAACCTAACACCCTAAACAAAGGTTCGGCCGTTTGTGATCAAATGATATTTATGGTTCATCTCTTTTGATTGTTGTGATTGAATATAATTCATTCAATGGAGATATGAGTGGCCTTAACCTAGTTTGGTAGGAAATATATTGTTAAGGCATATGACATATTTTATATTCAAATTGAATTAAAATATGGAGTATACCTTTTATATATGTGGTGTAAAAGGTAGTTAGGATATTTGATTGATTGTGTAATCAAAGGTAAAAATATGTAACCCTATTTATAAAGGGAGGATCGGCAAAGGTGAGTCGCGCGGATCATCGTGAGTATTCGAACCAAAAAGAAAAGAAGAACAAAAGAAGAAGAAGGAACGTAAGACCTTCGTGGCATTTCCTAAGTGTAAGACCTTCGTGGCATCTCAACGTAAGACCTTCGTGGCAACTAAGACCTTCATGGCATCGAACACTTGCGTGTTTAGTCAAGTGTGAAGTAATTTATTTTTGAGAATAAGTTTATCATTGATTGTAAACTTTTATTCAATAGTAAAATAAGTTTATTCGTTGAAATTCTGCTGCATTAACTTTATTTGTTCCATCTAGTATTTTCAATTCTCTACCACGATTACAGATGAGCCAGCAGGCTAGGCTTGTGCGGAGAGAGATGCAAATGGACCACAGCATTCCCAGCACCACCATGCATAAGTACTGAGGCAATGGCCAAGCGAATATACAGAGCTCAATCGAAGCTACTTCAACACAATTGTAGCAGATGACGAACTTAATTTGTCCCAAGTATATATATATATGGTGTGATCACTCTGCAGGTTTCCATTTTTGGTTGGGGAAGAAGATGATAAAGTTAAACATGCGCACCCTCCTTCTATAAGTTTATTCAGTATTCTTCTGTGTGGACATACTTGAATCTTTGTACGTTTCAATGTATGAGGTAATTAAATTATGGGATAATGATCATTTGCACAAAAATGAGTTAAAATTGACCATTTCAATGTTTATTGCCCATTCCAATGAATCTTGACAAAAATACATAATTACTCTATATTAAATATATATATATATATATATATATATATATCTCTCTCTCTCAAGTTAGGGTTTCACTTTTCTCAATCACTCTCCGATCCTCACTACCCTCACCCTCCTCCTCCTCTCCTCCACCGCCACCTCACCGCCGGAAACCACAATCTTCAACTTCATCTGCTCCACCAACTCGGCCTCCACCGCCGCAGCAGCCCCTCCCGATCTCGGATCAACACCTGCACCCGATTCCTGCACCCGTGACCTCGCCACATCGAGCCCAGATCGAAGCCACTGCCTGTGCTCAACCCAAATCGGACCTCCGCCGCGTCGACCCAACAGTCCCACATCGTTGATGTCGAGCCCAGCCGAGCGCCGACGACACAGCCCTCAGCCCAATAAATTCGCGAGTCGGGAATTGAACGTGGTTGTTGGATATGACGTTCAATTCGAACGGGGAATGAAAGCCCAGCCCAGCCCATCCGGGATTAGGTGTTCGATGGGCGATCTAGGGTTTCGCGATTAAGAGTAGGAGAAACTAGGTTTGATTATAGTTGATTATAATGGTGGGAATTGAAGACGCGATTGAAAATGCAAGGCTATGCATGGGAGGGGAGGTGAGGGTAGGAAACGGAGTCGACACATGTTTTAGCTATTCTTCTTTAACATTTACCCTAATCAGTAAAACTATTACTGGGGGTCAGTAATACTATTACTGGGGGTCAGTAATACGTAGTCATGGTCATGTTCTTGTGGCTGTGTGCTTCTGAGATTCTATGCTTCCGTAATTTCAATTTCATAGATTCGAGTTTCCCAAATTTGGATGTTTGGTGATTAAAGTGGATGTTTGGTGATTAAATTTCAATTTCTGAGATAATGTGGATGTTTGGTGATTAAAGTTTTGCAACTTCATGCCTGGATTACTGGGGGTCAGTAATCTGATTACTGGGGGTCAGTAACCTAGTTACTGGGGGTCAGTAATCGATTACTGGGGGTCAGTAACATGGTTACTGGAAAATATGGAATCTGTAACCTGATTACTGGGGGTCAGTAATCGATTACTGGGGGAAAATATGGAATCTGTAACCTGATTACTGGGGGTCAGTAATCGATTACTGGGGGTCAGTAACATGGTTACTCAGTAACCTGATTACTGGGGGTTAGTAATATGCTTAAGTTAGAGTCAGTAATTTAATATTGAAAAAATAATATTCAGGAAAAAAAAAATTCAGGCAAAAAAAAAAATCCGGCAAAAAAATTGGGTGACCGGAATCCGGCGATCGGTCATGGGAGGCCGGCGGAGTTGGGTGATCTTTCGGCAAAGTTTTTTTTATTTTCCATTTTCTCAGCACAGTATAATTCAAAAATATGTTAGATAAGACAGAAGGACAAAAAAAGAAGAAAAAAATTAAAATTGTACTAGGGTTGAAAAAGATTTGTTCAAATGGGCAATAGAGTTGTTACCTTATGTTGAATAGGGAAAGAAAATAAGATGGTTATCGAAACGGGCAATGAGGGGGCCAAATTAGTACTAAATGGGCATTTTCTATTAAATTATTTACCCCCTTCCTATATCCACTTTTTACCCAAAAACGTTTATCACATCATTACTCCCAAAAAGTCCTCAACCGGCCATGCAGTCCACACTCTTAAGTCATTCCAATCTTCCAACAACCCCAACCCACTTTCAGACTCCCTCTCCTCCCTTGACCATCCGGTGACCCTCTCAAAATGGGCGGCAACTGCAGTTCCTCCGCCGCCGCCGACTCCCCCGATCCCCGCCCCTCCAACGGCCATGTCCAAGTCCTCCCCCCAAACGCCGCCGCCCCGCCCCGACCTGCCCCTCCTAAACCCTCCCCCGCCACCGCCACCGCCATCGGCCGCGTCCTCGGCAAGCCCCTGGAGGACGTCCGGTCCACCTACACCTTCGGCCGCGAGCTCGGCCGCGGCCAATTCGGCGTCACCTACCTCGTGACTCACAAAGACTCCAAGCTCCAGTTCGCCTGCAAATCCATCGCCACCAGAAAACTCGTCAACCACGACGACGTGGAGGACGTCCGCCGTGAGGTCCAGATCATGCACCACCTCACCGGCCACCGCAACATCGTCGAGCTCAAAGGAGCATACGAGGACCGCCACTCGGTCAACCTCGTCATGGAGCTCTGCGCCGGCGGCGAGCTTTTCGATCGGATCATCGCTAAGGGACACTACTCGGAGCGCGCGGCGGCGAATCTGTGCCGGCAGATGGTGACGGTTGTGCATTATTGTCACTCCATGGGGGTTTTCCACAGGGACTTGAAGCCGGAGAATTTCTTGCTGTTGAGTAAGGATGAGGACTCGCCTCTTAAGGCCACCGATTTCGGACTCTCCGTGTTCTTCAAGCCCGGTGAGGACATGTGGAAGTTGTTATAATGTAAAATGAATGTCATCCTCAACAATACTGCCCCATTTGTTGTGTTTGTATTAGCTTATACGATGACTTGAAGTCAACCACTACTTGTAAAGTCGGAGAAAATGAGATAATTTAGGGTCGCATTGCGTTGTTAGATTGCACATTGTTGTCTAGGTCATGAATCACCACAATGTCACTGGTCATGTTTCTCAATAATTAGTCTTGCAGCTTAAATTTTAATGTTGTTTGTAGTTGACTTGGAAACTTGAGAGCTTTTTGTGATCTCTGAGTTCAAGAAGTAAACTTTATGGTTCTTTTGAGTGCAGGAGATGCATTCAAGGATCTTGTGGGAAGTGCATATTATGTTGCTCCTGAAGTGCTGCGCAGGCGGTATGGAGCTGAGGCTGATATTTGGAGTGCAGGGGTGATATTATACATTCTACTTAGTGGGGTCCCACCATTCTGGGGAGGTATGGTTGTATTGCCAGAAAATTTATAGAATTTGGGTGCTGTTGTTTATCCATTCCTTAAAGTTGTACTTCTTTTCATTTTTAAGTACTTAAAGTTGCTTTGTGCTTGTTGTGATTTAGAGGCACTCATAAGTTTCACTATTCTTTCTTATGCAGAGAATGAACAGGGTATTTTTGATGCTATTCTTCGGGGTCACATTGATTTCGCATCTGATCCTTGGCCTTCCATATCTAGCAGTGCCAAAGATCTTGTGAAGAAAATGCTTCGAGCTGATCCAAAGGAACGGCTTGCAGCAGTGGATGTCCTAAGTAAGTAATTTTTCCAGGTGCCTTTCCTTCTATACTGTATTCTCTATCTTTTTTCCCAGTACCAGAAACACAATCAGATCAAGTAAATATTACCAGGTCGTGTGAATTTTGTTCATACTTTTATTATGTAGAAGTAGGCACTGTATTGCATAGTTTGTAGGTGGTATCAGGCTCTAGGAATGATGAGATTATATGATCACCTTAGTGGCATCATTTTAATGTGAGAGGATAACACTAGCAATACAGAAGAGGGGGGAATCATGGTTGACAGCATCTCCTTTCACCCAACTTGACCACAATAAAACACAGAATTGGATACATATATAGATGTAAAAGCTGTGGAGGAATTAGAGAACCAATTGAAGAGCTCAGTTTGTATGGTTTGAATATATTTCGAGCAATTTGGAATTGGTACTGTAATGGAACTATGTGTTTGCCCTGTCATAAAAGCAAGAAACATGTCATGTGTTACCCCCAATAAAGTCATCTTTGCATTAGATTTAGTTTTTTGTCTTTAATGAAGCTTACCGCTCGTAATATAATGCAGATCATCCGTGGATGCGAGAAGATGGCGACGCATCTGATAAACCTCTTGATATTGCTGTTTTATCTAGAATGAAACAGTTCAGGGCAATGAACAAACTCAAGAAAGTTGCATTGAAGGTGTGAACATCTTTGCTCAGTATTGTTGACATCATCCTCATTCATTGACTGTGATGCAAATGAATCCTAGGGTTTGGGCATGCTGCAGGTCTAGCCCAATTCATTGGATTAGAAATACTTTGGCATCATTGGTCTTGTTTTCCCAATTAAGTGTGCAGTTAAATTATGCTTCCTATCAATGTTTCAGGTTATTGCAGAAAATCTTTCTGAAGATGAAATCATAGGCTTGAAGGAAATGTTTAAATCAATGGACACAGATAACAGTGGAACAATTACATTTGAAGAGTTAAAAGCAGGCCTTCCTAAGCTGGGTACCAAGCTTTCTGAGTCTGAAGTGAGACAGTTAATGGAAGCAGTAAGTATCTCTGGTCCACTCACTCTCAGTTAGTCCATTTACCTTGAGCTTCATGATGGCAGCTTTTTTGGTAATTTTAGTCTGAAGAAAAATGATTATACGAAGTTTAAAAAAAAAAAAAGAGAAAAAAAAGAAAAAAAAAAGAAAAGAAGAAGAGCACAGTCTTCTTGCTTATTTTCTTTTATTTTCTTAATATCTATGATTTTCATAAGAATATGCACTGAGAATATTTTGGCAGAACAATAGCATCAGCTTCTTAGTGCATCACTCATCGTTAAGTTTTAACAAATCTAAACCATCAGCTTTGTGGCTGCCTCAGACATTACTTATATTATTTCCATTTGCACACTTAATTTTGAACGATCAACTACGATTCTACGAATTTGACAATTTTTTTTTAATGTTTCAGGCTGATGTGGATGGAAATGGAACAATTGATTACATTGAGTTTATAACCGCTACTATGCACATGAACAGAATGGATAGAGAGGACCATTTATACACAGCCTTTGAGTATTTCGATAATGACAAGAGCGGGTGATAATTTTTTTCTTTTCAAACACTATAGCCATAGCAATCATTTTTCTATATGATTTGTATGAATATTGTTGTAAATCTGTTCTGGACACTCTACTGAGCGTTGCCTTTTTGACCTCCTCTTGTTTTAGGTACATCACAATGGAAGAATTGGAGCAAGCACTTAAGAAGTATAATATGGGTGACGAACAAACGATTAAGGAAATCATCGCAGAAGTTGACACAGACCTTGTATGTTCTAGATTTCTCTTTTTGTGATATAGATTTCTATCTTTGTGATGTAGATTTCACTTTTAAATTTTTTCTCTGGTAATTACACTTGCACGTAGGAGAATTACAAATACACACTTGAAGTATTAGGGTCTGGACTCTTTTCCAGTATGATTCTCAACATCATTTGGAAGAAAGACTTTGCATTGCTGCTTGTGGAATTGTTTAGTCATAAAGACTAATGGAAAAGTACCGGGCAAGGGGCATGAAAAAGTTTACATGTTTTTATAAAAAAAAATAAATAAATAAAAAAAAAAAAACCAGGACAGTTTCAAACTATAAATCTATTACCAGAAATAAGTTCATTGAGGTAATGACAAACATGAAATCTTGGGTCAGAAATCGTATCAGCTGACGGTTATCGTCAAACTCAACTAACAACCTAAACTCTAAGCGGCTACTGTGCTTGTTCTCATTTCTATGTCGTTTCCTTTTGAAATCAACATGTTTCATGTTGAATGCTTCTGGCATGATTAATGAATTGAAAAACTATCTGCAGGATGGAAGGATCAACTATGATGAGTTTGTTGCCATGATGAGGAAAGGAAATCCCGAGTTGGTCACAAACAGAAGAAGAAAGTAAATCAAACAGAGACAACTGTTTGCTGTGCTAGCTCAAGCGGTTTGTTTATTTTTGAGGTTACACTCGAGATCATACTCTATGCTAGTTTAGTTGCTTGGGATTGCAAGAAGTTGTATGCGTGCCTTCTGTTTGTGTAGGCAGATTTCTTCATTAATTATACTAGTTTAATGTTGCTTGAGAGAGATGTGTTCAGTTTCAGTTATTTGGAGGATGATTCATCTATTTGTGGAGGCAGATTTCTTCAGCAATTATGCGTTGCAATATGAGTTATCTAACACCATTCCGTGAACACTTGTAGTACTACTTGTCCCTCTATTGGCTGTTTCACTACAGAACTGAGATCGGTGGTTCTCTATTTTACCACAATGCCGATACGACAATGACAACGAACTAGGTGATTGAAACTTTTTTTTCCTTCCATTTTTTATTCTAGCAATTATAACCTTTTTTTTTTTTTTTTTTTTCAGACTCTGCTATATAATAGGTGGGAAGTTAAGCCCCAGAAATTGAATTAGAAACAAGTTGGCATGAAATAAGCAATGTACAGTATATTGCATTTGAATGATTACAATATAAAAAGTTACATTCGATCCTCGTAACTAGACAATTTATCTTAAGCTTTCATGACAGCTTTGGTGTGAACCAGACCTTTCATGACAGCTTTGGTGAGATGATATTTGAGTGTCCGGTCAGCCAAGTTATAAACACCAATGTGATCATCCTTTTCATTGGTAAAATAGATGCAGTTTCCCCACCAAGCTTGTCCATCACCGGCATCGACTTGGCTGGTTTTGCCATAGCAATCAAGGTTTTGGCTCCTATGTCGCCTATATAGATTGCTTGATCTCCAAGGTTGTTCATCTCTTCCCAATCAAAGTATCCGCAACAACCCATTACACGTTTAGTTTTATCTATCTTACACATCAACACCAAAAATGAACCTTCTCTGCAAGTCCGTTTTCGATTTCTCTCATCCTTGCAAACTAGTAGCATCTCACCACTGAAGGAGGGAGGTGATCAAAGAAAACGATGGATTATGCATGTACCTCGTGTGCTCGTCAAGAGGCCTAACAATAAACAACATGCCCTTGAAAGCGTTAGCCTTGTCACTTCCACGTTGAGATTGAGAAAGAACCTCTATGGGATCAAACACAAGTACAACGGAGATCATCCTTCGCACCGTTGCATACAACTCTCCCTCATGATGCATAGGTCA
Source organism: Potentilla sterilis (assembly GCA_963682095.1). Lineage (NCBI taxonomy): Eukaryota > Viridiplantae > Streptophyta > Magnoliopsida > Rosales > Rosaceae > Potentilla > Potentilla sterilis. Next base: position 41,433,311 of record OY821760.1, on the reverse strand, counting down.
GTCAAGCCATAGCCACCGTCTTTGGGAGTTTTGGGTCGATATTGCAACGTCCATGATGCATCATTTGGCCTGCAAAAATCCAACCTATGACCATGTAATGTAAGTGCCGCTACAATGCAGTTAGGATCTGTGGGAACAGAAGAGGCCACTGTCTTGACAACAAGTTTCTCCTTCCGACCAGTTTCATCGTCTCTGACAAAGAAAGAAGGGTTCGAGTGGGGTGGCAGATCAATGCGAGCACCCGAAACTGGGTTGAAGAAGTAGCTCTTGGCCGTCTTTGGGCGCTGGCTATGCTCTGCAATTATCAACCAAGAACCAAAAGAGCCGGAACAATAGGGAGCCGTGCCATCACGATCTGCAATTCCCTTTGGAAACTTGAGGTTGTTGGTGGCTCTATCTTCGCCAGGACTATATATACTATAACATGGAGTACTGCCTGCTGAGTAGTCTTGATAGGGAAGAGATTGCAGGATGCATGGAATCTGAAGCGCCAACCTTTGTGATGAGGCCATGGTTGCACTTCTCCAAGATGAACAAACAGCAGCAAATGCTTTGGAATCAATTAGCCCTAGCCGATTCACTATCATGTCGACTAATTCATGAGGAAGATGGTTGGACCATCTGTCGTCTAAGCTACTGATACTCATTGTCACACATATTGACCAAGAGAAATCTTCGATTATTTTCTGATCGAATAATGAATATCACAAACTGATAGATGCTTTATAATGAATATCACTAAGCGGAAGAAGAAGCGGAGCCGGCGCCGGAGAAGAAGAAGTTTGTGATCGGGGAAGATTGCGAGTTTACTGATCAGGCTGTTAAGGCGTTGGAGGACAAAGGATACGAGGTCGTTTTGGTCAATTCCAACTCTGCGACGATCAACACCGACCTGGCGGATAGGGCTGATTGGACCTATATTGCCAACACCTTTAAGGAGTGCGTCGAAATTGCGAAAGAGACTGGTGAGTTTCCCTTGATCATTAGGCCATGAGTATCTGTAAGTAGAAAGATGTTGGCAGTCCTCCTTATGGACCAAAACTCAGCCAATGATGCAGTAAGATGAGTCCCAGTACAAGTACAAGTGAAGCCATGAAGCCCAACCAAATACAAAGCCCAACATAATCTCAGTAAACCTAGGTATATTCATGCATATCCATATCATGTTTTCACTGAGGATAGCAGTACCACTTTGTATCCCAAGTTTGCCACTAAGGATAGGAGTACTGTTATATATACCGGTTTTCTGGGTATTTTTATAAGCTTGTTTAAATCGTCTTGAAACCTATGATTTACCTTCTCAATGCATTTCCAGCTGTTTCCAGTCGATTTGCTTTTCAAATTCAAACAGCCAGCCAAGCATGTGATGCTTTTGGCGCTCAAACTATCAAAGGGTGAAGTTATCTTCAACCCGTGACCTTGAGGGTTTCAAGGTCCCTTTTGTTTATGCTTGGTGTGTGTTACACTTACCTATGCATCTGATAGTAGGCTGTATGATCCTAGAAGGAAGCTGTTTTGCTTTTCCCTATTGTTAACATTCTTGTGGAATGCTTTTGGCAAAACATTTTTCCTTCTTATGAAAAGTTAGCTATTTTTGGAAAGGTGGTTTTGTCTTCTTGTTCCTTGGCTTTGCTCTACAAAGGATCCCAACAGTATCTATGCCAAGCACATAAGGACAAACCTCCTTAATTCATTGGCATGCGTATTGCTTTCTTAAACAACTTACACTTGCCTATAAATACCAAGCAAAGTGATTTTGTTTGGTGGTCAAATTCATTTGTGTTTTTGTTATTATTTAAGAATTACGGCTTGGCTGTGTTCTTACTCTCTAATGCTCTAAGTCTTCCTAGTGATTATAAATCTTAGAGCTTGAGAAATCAAAAACCGTTTTTCTAAAATCATAAAGCATTTGCATTCCAATACATGAGGTTGTGATTGGAGGTGCAACGACCCCAAGAGTTCACAAGTAGAGTTAGCTAGGGTGTAGTTAAGGTCTGAGTGAAGCTCTTGTATCCCTTTCATGTGTGAGGACTTAGGAGACAAGATGGGAGAGCGTTCTAGTTAGACTAGGTAGAGTCATAGAACAGGATAACAACAAGGTCTGGTATCCCAGGCTCTATTCTTGTATAAGTCTACGAATCACATAGTGGAAAGGTTTGTCCTTCGGATAAGGGCACGCAGTTTTCTTCCCTGAGTTCAGGGTTTCTGCGTTAAAGAAAAACATCTTGGTGTTGTTTTTACTTTCAGCAATCTTTTTCAATTCCTGCATAATCGTGGCAAACTGTCAATCGGGATAGCACAACTCCTTGCTAGCCTCAGATTACAACGCATAACGAAAAAGTTGCAAAGTGTCCTATTCACCCCCCCTCTAGAACCTTCAAGTGGTATCAGAGCAGCCACCAGCTTGCTCGTGAGATCCTCTTAGAGGGGTATGGATCACAGATTCGGTTCCTCACTGAATTCTCCTCCCTTTTTCAATGGGAAAGGGTATTCAGATTGGAAGGTTATGATGTTTACTTTCCTCTCGTCCCAGGACGATGGAAGACAATGGGAAGCAGTTGAGTTTGGATATTCTGCCCCTATGACGGTGGAAACAGAAACTGCACCTTCCATTCCAAAGCCTCGCGACCAATGGACTTTAGATGAAAGGTTGGAAGCCAAAGCCAACATGAGGGCTTTGAACAATCTTTTCATGGCAGTATCCGAAGACGTTCGTCGAAGGATCATCAACTGCACCCTTGCCAGGGATGCATGGCAAGTCTTGGCCACCGCTCATGAAGGCACAAACAAGGTAAAAGAACAAAGTATCAGAACCTTACTTCATGAGTTTGAGGAGTTAAAAATGAGTGAGGATGAAACTGTAGGAACCTTTCTTGGACGTATGCTTGCCATTACAAACCATTGCCATAGCTTAGATCATCCCATTGACCCTCAACGCATGGTCCAAAAATTTGTAAGGGCCTTACCACCTAGTTTCGAGTCTAAACAGATTGCCATAGAAGAAGCTAGAGACTTGACCACTTACACTCTAGATGAGCTTGTAGGGAACCTCAAAAACTTTGAAGCCAAGAGAAAATCCTCTAAAAAGGATAGATCCTTAGCCTTCACAGTAGTTAAAGAGGAAGTAGAGGAAGAGTCTGTGTCTGGAGATGGTTCTGTGGAAGAATTTGCTCTCTTAACCAAAAGATTGGAGAGGATTCTTAGGGAGAAAAGGAACCCTGGGTTTAACCCTAGGTTTAATCAAAAGGGGGCTACAGCCAATACCAAATATCCTCGACAAGGGGAAACCAGTAACCCTAGAAATCCCAAATCCACTTTCAAACCCAGAAACCTTCCTCAGAACGATAAGTGTTTTGAGTGTGGTGGTGTCGGTCATAAGGCAGCTGAATGTGCAAATAGGATGAAGCAAAAGGCTCTCAAGGCCACCTGGTCAGACAGTGAGTCTGAACCTTCCTCAGACCATGAGGAAGAAAAGGAGACCGTTGCATTCATTGCATCGGTAAAGCTTGCCCATACGTCGAACTCTGATGATGATAACGAAGCTCAACATGATGAAGAGCTTCATAATGCATATTCTGATTTGCATGTTGCATCAAAGTCCATGCTTGACAAGATTGAGGGCTTGTCGAACGAGCTTACCAAGAGTGAGAACCTTGTCAAAGAATTACATGACAAGCTGCTGTTCCAAAAGAAGAAGTGGAAGGCTGACAAGATAGCCTTGATAAAAGAGAAGGAGTCTCTTGAAGATAGTCTGAGACTTAAGGATGCCCTGACCAGCAACCTCTCCTCTGAGAAGGCCACCTTGAAGCTGCAGCTAGAAGATTGGAAGAAGGAGTACAAGAAGTTCTCCGTTGGATCGGATAAGCTCAAGGAAATTGTTGATATGGGAAAACCGGGTCATGACAAGAGCGGTCTGGGTTTTGAGATTATCAATCACTCAAAATCGAACAAGAAGGATACAAAGAAGACGGTGAAGTCCCCCAAGGAGGAGGCTTCCAAGCCCAAGAAGACCAAGTTTGTCCCAAAATGCCATCATTGTGGTGTCATGGGTCATATTCGACCCTATTGCTACAAACTGAAGAATGAAGGACCTGCTCAGAATGCCGAGAATGGAGTTCTAACATCTCTCAAGGATTCCATCGAGAACTCTCTCAAGGAACTTGTGAAGATTGTTCAAACTCTTGCAAACCCTAACCCTAGGGATGTGTCCAGGAAGAAAATCTGGGCCCCAAAGACCAAGTCCAAGTCTAAAGAGCAGCCCGCTCAAGTAGAAGACCACAATGATGAAGATGAATATGATTCAGACTCTGATAGTAATACTATGAGAGTGTGTTTTCTCAGCCGAACCATACTAAAGCCGAAAGCTCCACAAAGAACAAGAGCTTATTGCAATGTTGCACTCACTGCCTTATCAGCTAGGAAATCTGATTCCTGGTACGTTGACAGTGGATGCTCGGCTCACATGACTGGCAATCCCAAGTGGTTCGTATCAAGGGATGATGTCTTTCCAGTCGGGTGCGTTACTTTCGGGGATGGAGCAAATTCGGACATTATTGGTAAAGGGACAGTAAGGGCTCCAGGTCTCCTTGAATTAAAAAATGTTCTTCTTGTCAAAGGTCTGGAAGTATGCTTGCTGAGTGTGAGTCAAGTAGTCGATGAGAACGAGTGTGTCATTTTTGACAAGATCAAATGTCTGGTTCTAAATGGAAAAGGGATGAGCGTCATGCAAGGAGATCGGACCAAGGACAATTGCTACTGTATCCTGGCTCAGAAGGTGTTCAAGCCGCAACTATGTTTTCGTGCACAAATTGGTGAGCTGCCTCTTGATCTCTGGCACAGACGTCTTTGTCACTTGAACCATCAGGACATCGTGAAGCTATCAACGAAGGAAGTTGCTAGAGGTCTTCCTAAGCTTTCCGGGAAAGCTTCAGGTATGTGTGGAGAATGTAAGATTGGTAAGCTTACACGCTCTCCACACTCTGTTCTTAATGCTCAACCCACCTCTAATGTGTTAGAACTTCTGCATATGGATTTGGTAGGACCAGTTAGAACTTCTAGCTTGAACGGTGCGTTATATACCCTTGTCATTGTTGATGATTTTTCTCGTTTTACTTGGGTTATGTTTCTTGCATCAAAGTCTGATACTTTTGATACATATGATACTTTTGCCAAAAGGATCTCGAATGAGAAATTGCATGAGGGTAAACACATTGTTAGAGTTAGGACGGATCATGGCACTGAATTTGATAATGCAAAATTTGATGAGTACTGTGACATGTTTGGTGTGCACCATGAATACTCTTCTCCGATCACTCCTCAACAAAATGGGATTGTTGAAAGGAAGAATCGAGTCTTAGTTGAAATGACTAGGGTAATGCTTAATGCTTCTGGTCTCCCTCACATCTTCTGGGCTGAGGCTGTGAGCAATGCCTGCTATACTCTTAACCGTGCTATTTTCAGGCCAGGAACTGATAAGACTCCGTACGAGATATGGAAGGGAAGGAAGCCAAATCTGGCCCACCTGAAAGTATTTGGGAGTCCTTGTTTCATCTACAAGGACAGAGAATACCTAACCAAACTTGATGCACGTTGTGATAAGGGTGTCTTCCTTGGATACTCTCTCAAAAGCAGGGCTTATCGAGTCTACAACAAAGTCTCTTGCAAGCTAATGGAAACCATTAACGTTGCCTTTGATGATGGTCTCAGGTGTACTCACCGGGCTGGTTGCACATCTGAAGATGATCCAACAATTCCTACTGATCCCATACAGCCAGATGCAGATGTCACAATCTGCAAGGAAAGTTCCTCAGCTGAAGAAGCTGACTCAAGAAATGGAGAGGATCAGGATGAGGATGGATATGAGTTTACCAATCCCGTGGAAGGCTGCAGGGATGCATCCACAATCACCCAGCCCCCACACAGAACTGGAAGGCGACAAGTGCAAAAAGATCACTCTCCTTCTGACATCATTGGTGATGATTCACAATCCACTATCACACGCAGCAAGGTAAAAAGTGCGGTAAGCAGGTATGCAGTGTTAAAAAGTTTCTTTGCGATGCATAGGTCTACCATAGATAGAGTCATGCACTTTGGTTTTGTGTCTACCATAGAACCTAAGAACGTGAAAGAAGCCTTGTGTGATACTGATTGGATTAATGCCATGCAAGATGAACTAAGTCAATTTGAGAGAAGTAAGGTTTGGCACCTCGTGCCACGACCCGAAAACAAGAATGTAATTGGCACAAAATGGGTGTTCAAGAACAAGTCTGATGAGAAAGGTGTGATAACCAGGAACAAGGCTAGATTGGTTGTTCAAGGTTACTCACAAATAGAGGGACTTGATTTTGATGAAACCTTTGCCCCGGTTGCAAGGTTGGAAACAGTTAGGTTGCTTTTGGCAATAGCGTGTTACTTGAGGTTTACCCTGTACCAAATGGATGTAAAGAGTGCCTTCTTGAATGGTATTCTTAAGGAGGAAGTGTATGTTGCACAACCCCCAGGCTTCCAGATCACGTGTACAGATTAGATAAAGCCCTTTATGGCCTTAAACAGACACCTAGAGCTTGGTATGAGAGGTTGTCCACTCACCTTCTTGAGCATGGTTATGTTAGAGGTTCAGTTGATAAGACTATGTTTGTAAAAATCACCTCTAAGGATATGTTTATTGCTCAAATCTATGTGGATGATATTGTTTTTGGATCGACTTCCGATAACTTGGTTAAAGAATTCTCTGATCTTATGTCTAAGGAGTTTGAGATGAGCCACTATGGGAAACTGACCTACTTCTTAGGTCTGCAAGTTGATCAAAAGATGGATGGCCTGTTCATATCTCAATCCAAGTATGCCAAGGAACTCGTGAAGAAGTTTGGGATGCAAACATCCTCTCCAGTCACAAATCCAATGGGAACTAGTTGCAAAATCACAGTCGATCTTGATGGAGCTGATGCTGATCAGTCCAACTACCGTAGCATGATTGGTAGCCTGCTGTACTTAACAGCAAGCAGACCGGACATATGTTATAGTGTAGGGGTTTGTGCTCGGTACCAAGCTAATCCAAAAGAGTCACATGTAAAGGCGGTCAAGCGCATAATCAAGTACATTGCAGGTACAACTGACCTTGGGATTAGCTATACTTTCGACACTAACTGTGAAGTTGCAGGATATTCCGACTCGGATTGGGCAGGAGATGCGGATGATCGGAAAAGCACGTCCGGCGGCGCTTTCTTTGTGGGAAACAATCTTGTTTCGTGGCATAGCAAGAAGCAGAATTGCGTGTCGTTGTCCACAGCTCAGGCAGAATACATTGCTGCTGGAACCTGTTGCACACAACTCTTGTGGATGAAACACATGCTCGCAGACTGCGGATTTCAACAAGAGGTTCTATCCCTATTCTGTGACAATACTTCTGCTATCAATATCTCTAAGAATCCTGTGCTGCATTCTAGGACAAAGCATATAGAGATTAGATATCATTTCATCCGAAACTTGGTAGAAGATAACTTGCTTGAGTTGACCTTTATTCCTACTGAACAGCAATTGGCCGATTTGTTCACAAAACCACTTGACAATCTTAGGTTCACTAGCCTAAGGAAGGCAATTGGTATCTGTGGCCCTCACTAATCTTCCCCTGAGAACATGCCTTGTACATAGTTTTACTTGGAAAATCAAAAAAATAATATGTATGGTTTTAGTTTAGTCTTTGTTCCCAGCTTCACGGGATAGGAATATGTGTTGGTATCCTCAGTAGTCATTGAACTTGACTTAAGTTTTGCGTCCTTTACTACCTAAATGATCACTTTACGGTAGCTCATGTGCTTGTGCATCTGCTCTCTTTTTGATTGTATTGTGGTCTACACCTCAGAACAAGTTTCACACTACTTGTACACATTTCTCCCACATTGTGCTTTGCTCAATGAACTTGTATCAAGTGAGATGGAAGTGTGAGGTTTGCTTATGGCCAGGTTACTCTCAAAGTAGTCATCTCTTGAGTTGTGTCCGCGATTCGTTAGAAGGCAGAAACGAGAGTGGCTTGGTCACCACGGTGGTTTTTGCTTGAATCTCTAGGTCAGGCTATTCTCAAAGTAGTCTTTCATTGGGTCGCATCCACGATCCTTTGAAAGGCAGAAACGAGAATGGCTTGATCTCCCCGGTGAAAGAACTTGCTTAATCTTTAAAAAAAAAAAAAAAAAAAATATATATGTCTTATAAGCTGCCTCTTCCACTAAAGAATCCGAGCCTTTCACTCTTAGGAGCATCCTTGTTATGCTTAATGCCCTAAAATCAACTGATTTGGGAGTCATTAGTGAATAGGTTTGTTACATGGATCAGTGGGGATGCCTGGAATGTCTTCTATCCTTCGATGGGGTTTTGATAAAGTCTTCTAAAGACCATCAAAGTTTAAATACATATAACCCTATGAGGACGATTGTTCCAAAATGGCCAAAAAGAACTGAATATGTGATCTTATGGGCACAAATGCCTAAGTGAACTGGAACTATGAAGCTATAAGGAAGGAGGAAACCCTACTGGTGTTATAAGGCTGGATACAACCGTTACTATCCTCAGCCGGCTACTCTGTTTCCAACTCACTTGATGCATCTTCATGAGTTCGCCTTGTGTCCATGAAATATTCTCACACACTTCATGGATCTTTGTTCTGATTGGACCATGTTCACTCAACTAGACAGTCACATTTACATGCTTTGCTCAATATTGGTTATTTGTGAGTGGTTAAAAAGTGTCTTACTTTGTGAGTCTATGCTTTGACCATTGTGCAAACCCTTGGATCTGCAAAGGTAAATCTCATCTAAATCTCATCCTGTGAATTGTGTTTGTCTATATGTTTTTTTTCTTTCTTTTGTTGAACGGCTATTTCTAAGGGGAAGAAGCTTTATGCACATGGGACCTTACACCAATTGCTTTCACTTTTGTTCTCTTAAGGTTGTAAAGTGTGCTTAACAGTGTTCACTGTTCATCATTAAATGCTAAGTGTGCTTTTGTGCCTTTTATACTGTTTGAAAAAGTAGGAAATGTGCTTTTCTCCTTGAGGTCATGTCAGTCGGCCCTAGTCCATCGTTTAGGTTCTTTGACCTGATCTTGGCCCAAGGGTCCTTAAGCCCACCTTCTGCATGAACACGTGTTCTCTCCCCTTGAGACGAGATACTGTTGTTGGTTCGGTTCTTTTTCGTCTCCCTTGTGAGTGGTAGTGGTTTGAGTTGCAATTCTCAAGGCCAAACGTCAAATCACGTCGTTCTGATTTAGTGCTCCCACTTTCCCACTCCGTCTCACTTCATCTTCTCCACTTCGCTCCTCTTTCTTCTCTGTTTCTCCATCTTCTTCTTCCTCTGTAACCAGTGAAATGGCTGATCACTCCCCAACTCACTCTCCTTTGGGTCCTCTCGAACACGAGAAGTCCCCTCTTGCATCCACCACTGGCCCTTCCGTTCCCCCCACGGGAACCACAGACTTGGAAGATCTTTTTGGACCCACCTCTGCTGGGTCCCCTCGCAGCCAGGCTCGCACTAGAGCCCCTGGCGGTGTCACCATTGCCATGCAATGGTCTGATTTGAAGAAGCGCAAGAATGATGCGTCGGCAAGTGGCTCGGGTTCCCAAAAGGCGCCTCGGCCACACCAAGTCTCTTCGGCTCCTCTTGCCTCTCGACTTCGGAGTTGATCCTCCACTCTGTCTCCGGGGACTCTGCCAGCAACCACTCCTGCTAAGAGGTCTGCCCCGGTCGCCCCGGTCGTCTCCCCAGCAAGGACTGAGGAATCAGACCCCATCATGGTGGAAACCAGCTCTTTGGAAGGCACGAATAGCTCTGATCAGGAATTCAGGGTCTCACCCGTCAAAGCCGCTGCCCCGAGCCCTCCAAAGACAAGCCAGAAGGCTGCTGCCAAACCTAAGGATGCTGGACCAGCCAAAGCGAAAGGGAAGGCTGTTGCTCCCTCGCAGTCCGAGAAACAGAAGCCGCCTCGCAAGCGTGTTTCCCTGTTTGGTCGCAAGGATAGCAGGCCAACCAAAACTCCAAAGTCCCAGAAGAAACCTCGCGTCACTCTGGCCAGGGATACCAACGAGGCTATCCCTCTCAAGCGAAAGGCTATTGAGGTACTGCCTGTTTCCCCTATCGAGCATTTCGTTTCTGAGGAAGCTAGGTCTTTGTTTATCACCTGCACCATCGGTCGTCCTGTGGTGTATGAAAAGAAACTGGCCTTTGATACCCTTCCTAGTTTTGTTAAAGACAAAATCCAACAATTAGGATGGGTAGAACCCTTAGCCTCCCTGCCTATTGTCAATCTGACCATTGTCCAGGAATTCTATGCAAATTTCTCTGAGGACATGGCTTTGAAGGTTAAGCTTAAGGCCCCCTCCAAGGATCTGCAGGTCTGGGTTCGAAACCGTGTCATTAACATCTCTCCTGCCAATATCCGTAGGGTTCTTAGTCTCCCTACCACCAGGACAGTTGACCTCGATCGTATCCGCAAGCACCTCACTAATGTCTCTCTGACTGAACTTGCTGAGGCTCTGTACTCAACTCCCTCCCAAGCTCCCACTCCCACTGTCTGTCTAGCCAGTCAGTACATGCCTGAGTTTGTCAAAGTTTTGGGGTTTGTTGTTCGGTCCCTTCTCACTCCCTCCACCCAAACCAGCAAAATCACCAAACGCCAAGGAGCCTTCGTCTCCTATATGCTTCAGGATAGTAACCCCTCCTTTCCCGCAGAGTACTTCATCTATCAAGCCATCCACAAGGCTGCTGTTGCCCAGCGCAACTCTGCCAAGAGCTCGCTTGTCTTTCCCGGGGTTATTTGCCTTCTTTGCTATGATGCGGGTGTGAACACTCGAGATGGTGATGCGATTCTTCCCCCCCTTCCTCCTATCGATCTGACCTCCGTCCACAAATCAGTGTCCCAAGCTGGGATGTATGTTGAGTCTCTTGAGCATACGAGTCTCAAGAAGGAGCTGAAAGAGGCCATCCAGTTTGCCGTAGAGGATCTCAAAGTCTCTTTCTCTCAGCAATTTGAGGCATTGAAGACTCACATGGATGTACTTGCAGAAGCGGCCAACCCCAATCAATCAGCCTCTGACTCAGCGTCAAGCTCAGATGGTCAGCCTCGTGCTCAGGAGCCGGCAGGCAGGGACGATCAAACTCAGGGGGAGTTTTCGGATCGGTCCATCTCAGAGGATGACGATGTGGAGTACATCAGTGATGAGGATGCGGATATCTGATACCCTTGCCAGCCCTTGGTTCTGTTGTGTGTTGTCAGTCTTATTGCGGTTGTTCGGTTGTTCTGTTGTTTTGTTAAAGACAATTGTTTTTTTTTGTTGTTGTCGTTGGTTCTGTTTGGTTGTTTGTTGAACATCGTTGTTCTCTGTTTCCCTTTGTCCTTCTGAGACAAAAAGGGGGAGAACTAGTTTCTAGGGCATTATGTTAGTTTCTAGGGCATTATGTTGGTTGTGTTGAACTTTTCCATGCATGCTTATTTTCAGTTACTGAATTATCTGAGAATGTGCATCTGTTTTTATAATGCCTTGGCTATCCTAATTATTCTCTATGCCTTCACTTGTGTTCCTGTTTAGTTTTCTTAAAGACAGGCGTGTCTCGAGAAATCTATGCTGCTGGTTCTGTTGGTTAGAACTAGGTGTTTGGATAGCTAGGTGTGTTTTTGTCCAGGAATGCCAAAGGGGGAGATTGTAAGTAGAAAGATGTTGGCAGTCCTCCTTATGGACCAAAACTCAGCCCATGATGCAGTAAGATGAGTCCCAGTACAAGTACAAGTGAAGCCATGAAGCCCAACCAAATACAAGGCCCAACATAACCTCAGTAAACCTAGGTATATTCATGCATATCCATATCATGTTTTCACTGAGGATAGCAGTACCACTTTGTATCCCAAGTTTGCCACTAAGGATAGGAGTACTGTTATATATACCGGTTTTCTGGGTATTTTTATAAGCTTGTTTAAATCGTCTTGAAACCTATGATTTACCTTCTCAATGCATTTCCAGCTGTTTCCAGTCGATTTGCTTTTCAAATTCAAACAGCCAGCCAAGCATGTGATGCTTTTGGCGCTCAAACTATCAAAGGGTGAAGTTATCTTCAACCCGTGACCTTGAGGGTTTCAAGGTCCCTTTTGTTTATGCTTGGTGTGTGTTACACTTACCTATGCATCTGATAGTAGGCTGTATGATCCTAGAAGGAAGCTGTTTTGCTTTTCCCTATTGTTAACATTCTTGTGGAATGCTTTTGGCAAAACATTTTTCCTTCTTATGAAAAGTTAGCTATTTTTGGAAAGGTGGTTTTGTCTTCTTGTTCCTTGGCTTTGCTCTACAAAGGATCCCAACAGTATCTATGCCAAGCACATAAGGACAAACCTCCTTAATTCATTGGCATGCGTATTGCTTTCTTAAGCAACTTACACTTGCCTATAAATACCAAGCAAAGTGATTTTGTTTGGTGGTCAAATTCATTTGTGTTTTTGTTATTATTTAAGAACTACGGCTTGGCTGTGTTCTTACTCTCTAATGCTCTAAGTCTTCCTAGTGATTATAAATCTTAGAGCTTGAGAAATCAAAAACCGTTTTTCTAAAATCATAAAGCATTTGCATTCCAATACATGAGGTTGTGATTGGAGGTGCAACGACCCCAAGAGTTCACAAGCAGAGTTAGCTAGGGTGTAGTTAAGGTCTGAGTGAAGCTCTTGTATCCCTTTCATGTGTGAGGACTTAGGGGACAAGATGGGAGAGCGTTCTAGTTAGACTAGGTAGAGTCATAGAACAGGATAACAACAAGGTCTGGTATCCCAGGCTCTATTCTTGTATAAGTCTACGAATCACATAGTGGAAAGGTTTGTCCTTCGGATAAGGGCACGCAGTTTTCTTCCCTGAGTTCAGGGTTTCTGCGTTAAAGAAAAACATCTTGGTGTTGTTTTTACTTTCAGCAATCTTTTTCAATTCCTGCATAATCGTGGCAAACTGTCAATCGGGATAGCACAACTCCTTGCTAGCCTCAGATTACAACGCATAACGAAAAAGTTGCAAAGTGTCCTATTCACCCCCCATCTAGGACCTTCAGTATCAACTCTCAGGTTTGGGTGGAGAAGCCATTGTTGTAAGGTCATCTAGATCAGGTTATTAGTCTCTTGCACAATTTTGACAGCTATGTTTTTGCTCAAGCTTAATTATCCTATTCGCACAATTTAGTTTGGCAGTATTCCTCCTTCAATGTATAAAGTATGAACAATGGTTCAAGTTTGCAATTGTTTATATTTGAATATATAGTATAGTATAAGCTTATTATGACTCCAATAGACAAATCAATAACAAAGAACACGAGATGAAAGGCATGAAAAATCTGTACACAGGAACCCAAATGCTTTCGAATGCCTTCCCCATTGCTGCTCGCTCATGAGCAGCTCTAGAGGAGACGAGGTTATTAGGGTGAATACGACCTTAGCTATATATACTACTACTTCAACTGCAATATTAGGCACCTAGGGGAGACTAACTTGAAGCGAAAGTTAAGTTGCGCGCAATGCATGTGTCTTGGTCCATTCATGGGTTTCTTGAGTGCTGTTTGAGTGTTCACGAATACGCCACCACAGTTGAGGGAGGGGTCTCGGTCATTAGCTATATATAATCTAGGCACTTGCTAATTAATGACTATATATACCTTAAAGAGTTCACAGTAATGGCTTTGTATCCCACTAGTTTGAGAATATGGAAGAAGTTGGTCTCAAATAAGTTTAACGTACCAAATATTGCCACCAATCAAAGTTGGTACAAGCTAATTAGGCTCCAAGCTAGTTTTAACAATCCAAAAAGTACAAGCAAAGCCGGAAAGCCTTTCGGGCGAGCAAGAAGAAGTGGAACCGAAACCCAAGGTGAAGAATGTTCGTTATGTATGCAATTTCCTTTAGACGAACTAACTCTAAACAAAGCAATACGAAGCTTAATTAACGTATACAATGGTTTTCGACCCGCTTCGCAGTATTGTGGTTGTGAACCCAACGTCTAGTCTCCGAGCCTCCGATCCAACTCCGGCTCCCCAAAAAGGAAGGTGCCCTTTTAACGAAAATAGAAATTACGAGGGGGGACCCACTGAAACAGAACAACTTACGAAAATCCCGGCGGCAATGACCCGCCAGATTTGGATCTTATACGACGCCGTTTCCAGCTCCCCAGTTTTTGTCTAATCTCTTTGCTTCAGCTCCAAACTCCAGTTTCACTGAGCCAATCTCAGAACCTCCATCCATTCCTGGCCATGGTAAACTCCTTCACTTTTCCCGTTCAATTAATAAACTCTCGATTTTACAAAATCCCTAATTTTCTTACTTCACTACAGTAATTGATTGATTATGTTCTCTGCTTAACAGGTTGACAGTAGAGGCCAAACTAGGCGAATTCTCCTGTCGGCTTATCGGAGTTTCGGTCTGGTTTTTGGTGCTCTGTGCATTCCTCCAATCTATGTCTACAATTGCGCGTTTTCCGGAGGATTGGTCGATCACCAATCCGAGGATGTTGTCTTGGGCGTGTTTTCCGTTATTTTCTGGACTTTGACGCTCACTTCGATGATCAAGTACGCTTGTTTCGTGCTGAGCGCCAACGATAACGGCGAAGGTTAGAGCGAGCTTTGATGTGTGTGTGTGTTTGGATTGTGTTTTCGATTTGTGGGTGTAATGTTGGGTGATTGTGTTTTGTAGGAGGGGTTATTGCATTGTATGCTTTGCTTTGTAGGAATGCCAAACTGTGTTTGATACCTAATCATCAAGCGGCGGATGAGGAGATCACTACTTATCGTTACCCCGGTCATTCAAGTGTTCACACTCCCAATTCGTCGTTAAAGAGATTTATTGAGAGGCATAAGAGTGCAAGAACGTGTTTGCTTGTGCTTGTTTTGTTTGGAGCTTGTATGGTGATATGTGTTGGTATTCTCTCTCCTGCTATTTCGGGTGAGTGTTCTTGGTTTGAGCTGTTTGATTACTAGTGTTGCTTGTTCTTTATTGATTTTGGACATCAGTGAATGGTTCATTGGTTTGTGATATTTTCGATATCGTGTGCTAATAAATGTAAGATTTCTTGCAGTTCTTTCATCTGTTGAAGGCATAAAGTTTCAAGCAAAGAATCTACATGATGGTTAGTGTTTGTTGCCAACAGTAGAATACATACCTACATAAATTATTAAAAGGGTAATCTTATTTACAATTAATTCAAATTCAATGGTGGTGAACTTCAGCAGTTGCCTGGATTTTTTGCTCCTGCTCCAAGTTTCAGTATTCTATTATTATAGATTTGTAGCGTCTTGTGTTTTACAAATGAGATTGCATATCCACTATCATGGAAGTTGTGAGATAGAAAGTAACCTTGAATAAAACCATACACACTTATTGCCTTCTAATGCTGAGTTTAAAATGCATTGCTTAGCTGCATACTGCAAACGCACCATGGTCTCACCTGCGTAAAACTTAGCTATGATTCTAGTTTCTAACACTTCTACACAATCGCAGGTGTGGTGGTTCTCATTGCGTGTATTTTATTAGTGGGCATATTTATATTGCAACACCGTGGTTTTCACAAGCTGGGTTTCATATTTTCTCCCATTGTGATCCTCTGGATATTGCTCATTGCTGGTGTTGGAATCTACAATATCATCAGGTGGAATCCAAGCATATATCAGGCTCTTTCTCCATATTATATTTACATATTTTTCAAGAGAACAGGGAGAGATGGTTGGATTTCTCTTGGAGGAATAATTTTATGTATTACTGGTAAGCATAGCAATTGAACTTTTTAGTTCTATAACTGTTACTTCTCATAACTGCATAATTGTTTTTGTCAATTGCAGGAACTGAATATATGTTTGCAGATCTCGGCAACTTTAAAACAAGACCAATACGGGTATGCAACCACTAATCCTAAATTAGGTCACCAGTTCATGTGAACCTATGAAATTGTTTTTTTGAAGTCGTGAACAAATGATAATATTTATTTCTTTATACAATTGACTACTTATATTATCTGGCACTCTATGCTTCATGGATTGTTCTCGGTCTGCTGTTCTATGCACACCAATAAGTTCAATCAGTTTTTTACTCTGCTAAACTATTTCTTTTAAGAAGTGAATCTTATGTTCCATTTACTCTGCAACTTTACTCTAGCTTAATATTTTCTAGATATACTTTCAACTAGTATTAGTATTGCTTCAAGGTTTGAAGGGTAAGGGAACCGCTAACTGTTGCTATGTGCAGGTCGCATTTTCTTGTGTCATATATCCATGTCTAATACTTCAATATATGGGACAAGCTGCATTTCTTTCAAGAAATCTATCTGCGGTATCTATGAGCTTTTATGCTTCTGTGCCAGGTAAGCTTCTAATAACCGTAAAAGAACATGTCAAAGGATTAATCACTGTCTTGTATTTATACCAGGCATTTAATTCTTTAAGAATGGTTATTAGTAGGCTTAAAAATTGCTCATTTCTTGTTTGTAGCTCCACTAATTTGGCCTGTGCTTGTGGTTGCACCTCTTGCCGCCATCGTTGCCAGTCAACCTGTTATCTCTTCCACATTCTCAGTTGTCAAGCAATGTCATGCAATACGATGTTTCCCACGTGTCAAGGTTGTTACAAACAGACGGATCCCTGGTCAGTTATACATCCCTGAGATAAATTGGAGTCTTATGATTCTTAGCCTGGTCATCACAATTGGTTTCCGAGACATAAATTATATACGACACGCTTATGGTATGTCATCTTGCTCAAACAAGTACCTTCAATTATTATTCTTGGTTTAACGATCAGTTTTATTCTTTTATTTTTTTTGTTATGGAAAGCTTAGCTTGCTTTCTTAATGCCAGGGATTGCATTTTTGGCTGTGACAATCATAACTACGTGGTTGACATCACTAGTCATCAACCTTGTCTGGAACCAGAGTTTCATCCTTTCTCTGTTATTTGGATTACTTTTTGGTTCATTGGAAATCGTCTACCTTTCATCTTCAATTATGAAAATTTTCAAAGGTGGATGGTTTCCCCTTGTTTTCTCTGCAATCTTCTTGGTGGTTATGTATGTCTGGCAGTATGGTATGAGGAAAAAGTATTCGTATGACCTGCATAACAAGGTTTCAATGAAGTGGATACTCACACTGGGTCCTAGTCTTGGGATTGTAAGGGTCCCTGGGATTGGCCTCATCTACACTGAGTTGGCTACTGGAGTCCCATCAACATTTACTCATTTTTTAACCAACTTACCAGCCTTTTACCAAGTGGTAGTCTTTGTTTGCATCAAAACTGTTCCTGTTCCTTATGTGCCCCAAAAAGAAAGGTTTCTAATTGGTAGGATTGGTCCCAAGTCTTATGGAATGTACCGTTGTATGATCCGGAATGGGTACAAAGACGTTTTTAGGAGTGGAGATGACTTCGAAATCGACCTGGTCATGAGCATAGCCGAGTTCATCCAGATGGAGGCAGAAGGTTCTGAAACACCGGAAGGGTCTGTGGATAAGCGTATGGCAGTTGTGCGGACATCTGGGAAGTTTGGCACAAGATTGGTGATGTCACAATCATCTGACTCCGGAGAAAGCAGCAGTTCAAGTCCTTCAGCCCTTGTGGGCAGCTGCAAGTCACAGGTGCTGCAAGATTTGCAAGCCACATATGAGAAAGAAGCGCCAAAGCTCAACTACTGGCGGCGGGCTCGGTTTGGGTTGCTAGATACTAAGTACAAGGATCCGCGTGTGAGGGAACAGCTCTTGGAACTTGTGAATGCAAAGCATGCTGGGGCAACATATGTAATAGGTCACTCTTATTTAAAGGCAAAGTATAGTTCGTCATTTTTAAAGAAGTGTGCTATCAACATTGCCTTCTCTTTCCTGCGTAAAAATTGCCGGTCACCTGCTGTTGCATTGAACATCCCTCATATTTGTTTGATTAAGGTAGGTTCCAACTATATTGTGTGAGGAAGGCCTCTGGTGGTGCATCTTCTGAGAATGGATATGATTATTTTGGCAGCAAAACTTGCATTAGTGGCTGCCTTATCCTTAGCCACAAGCACATAGTTTCAGATTCTTGGTGTTGGAAGATAATGTTTGCTCAGTTGGCATAAACACAGGTGAATATATCAGTGACAAGTTGGTGTTCTAATTGTAATCAAGAGATTCTGAATAATTGAGTTTGCCAGATATGTGCAGTCTGTCCTTTGAAGCAGGATTATTACTGGTACCGTCGAAATTCAAGCCACACAATTGTTGTTTCCGTGAAATTGGTAATTTGCTTTACCAGCATAATATTTTTGTTGCCCTATAAGTGGTAAATTCTTTCTTGTAAACCAAATTTCAGGTTGGTTTACTTGATAGAAATAGCAATTGGTTTTTTTTTTTTGTTTTTTCTTTCTTTTCTATTTCATTTGAAATGAGATGCAGAGTAGGCTTGTCAACATTACGGACAATTGGTCTGTAATTCATTATTCATTGCAAAAGAAATTCTTGGATGTTCTTTAGCATCACCTTCCCCTTTACGGTTCAATTTGATGTGGATGTTGAGCTGCTATTTGTTTGTGGACGAATGTAGAACTAGCTCAGAGGATACCTAGTGCTCCTGATGAGGGGAAAGATTTTGGAATGAGGAGGGTAAGCGTGGTCCGGAACTGTTTTCGTAAAATATAGTACAGTAAAACCCCTCTAAAGTGATAACATATCTAAACTGATAAAAAATCTCGGTCTCAAGTCGGGACTGGTGTTAAAATTTAATAACCCCTCTATTGTGATAATTAATATTTTTTCAGAAAATTGTAGTGCTAAATCTCAGTCCCAACTTTCGCATAAAGTGATATTTATGATTAAATACATATTTTTTCAGAAAATAGTAGTGTTAAATCCCATTTTGAACTCCCGTTTAAGTGATCAACATTGAGTAATTCTGCACTACGACGAAAAGTGTTGGATATGGTAGATTGGGTGACTTTGAGATTATGCTTCTCCTCTAGCCATTGTTGAAGAATTTTTTGAGTAACACCAGGGCTGTCTTTTTTGTATTGACATAGTTTTTTGCGAATCTTGTCGGTGATTGTAACATGGGGAGATTGCTTCGGAGCCATACCTATGGAAAATGTTGATAAACTTAGAGAATGTTATCTAATTTATAAGTAATTTCTTGGGGTAAAAGTGTTAACATACATGAATGTTAATAAATCTTTTGGAAATTCAAGAAACTATTGAAATTTTGGTGAGTTGAATATAGACAAAGAAATATGTATATGTATTTAGTGGCTAAAAACACAATTTTAATCATTTTGGAGCAAAAAAAAAATGTAAACCCCTCTTATGTGATAACTTCTCTAAAGTGATATTTGGACCCATGTCCCAAGAGTATCACTTTAGAGGGGTTTTACTGTATCGAGTAAAAATCTTAAACGAATACAATATATTAAATACCAAGTTAAAATTCTTATCGTGAATATAAAGATAAAAATCAAGTTGAAACTCGAATGCAATAAATACAAGGCCAATGTATAAGAACTACAATCATCCCATGATTCCCATCATCATAAATTTGTAGATTGCAAAAATAAATATTGCCGATCTCTTGAAAGACAAGCCATATCACAAAGTCCCTAGTTCTAGGGTAAGCAAAAGCAACCACAAACTCTGCATCAAGTTGAGAAGAGGAAGTTGGATTCATCAAATGACATCCCTAAATCCTCTACAATATGTCCCCATTTGTTTATTGTCCCCCAAGTCCAGCCAAATTAATGTTGGTCAAAGTAGAGCCAAATGCTGCATATTGAAATCATGATAATCATGGTTAGCCAAATAGGCCAAATGCGATTGTCCATCCCCCAGAATCTCTGGTACTAGAGTTAAAATCACCCCCACAAAACCCATAAATTACCCATGAATCCCGTATAATAAGACTTTTACTGAACTTTGTTTCTCTCTTCTCCAAAATTCAACACACCCCAATTCCCAGTTCCTCCCATATCTGGGAATTGGATAAGCTCCCACTCCAACTCAGCCACATAGACACTTAAACAAACCAAACCCAGAAACAAGAACCATCCCAAAGTCACAGCTATGTTATGTTTCTGATGCGAAAAGGGTTTGGAGTTGCTTTGGATATTTCGCTCTCACCATGTTGAGCTCAACTTGCTCTCACTCGCTTCTCCGCCGTCCTTTCCTTCCCTCACCTATCCCCAGAACTCGGGTCACGACCCGACCCGGTGGTGTGTGTCCAATTTCCCGGAGTTTAAGGATCTCCGAATCTCATTCCAGGCCTTTCAGCACTGTAAGAAGTAAACCAAAACTCAATTTTCATCTGAAAAATCGTAGTTAGTTAGTTTATATGTTTTTCGGGGTTATTTGTGCAGAGATGGAGGAGAATTTCATGCTTTAGGCAGGAGGATTTCTCTTCCGAGACCCCGAAAACTGAGTATATTGGACACTTGGTGCCGGAGGAGGTAGTGAAGCCGGAATTTGATGGTGCCAAGGAGGTCAAAAGGGATTGGGGATTGACTCTTAAAGAGGTCAGTTTTCTTTGTTTTAATACTTCAAGTTAATGAAGAGTGTTATGTTTGTGCCGGTTGAATGTCTGGTGGGTGAAACAACTGGGTATTAAATAGCTTGTTTAGGTGGAGACAACACTTGATTGAGATTATTAGGTATCATGGATTTGGGTTGAAGGTTGGGTTTTGGAACTGACTGATTGATCCATCTACATAATATTTGTGGTAGTTGAACTTAGTAGGGAATTATATAGGCTCATGGTTTAAGGTAGTGATTTGACCTGATATCAGATAGGCAGGGGTTAGGCTAATTTGTCATGCTCAGGAGTTGCACTATTGATCGCATTAGGAGTTCTCTGCCGTTCCGAAAATTAAAGTTTATTGGTAGCTTATTTGAGTGATTAACTTCAGACTCTAATGTTTTAAAGAAAATTTTGCACTGTTTTTCTGAAACCATGACAAGTAATCTAGTTGTTCCAGTATTTAAATTTTCATTAGTGATTACCTCATAGGAATCAATATATGCTGGTATTATGTACTTCAGATATTGAATAGTAACCATCTAAAATAGATTGGTTGAATGGCAGGCCTTATATAGGCAGCAAATTAGCTAGGTGTATTTTTAAGAGTAAAAACGATCTTACAGTGTTTTACAGTCATGCTTAGTATGGCTATCAAGACATTACAGTAAAAATTTAAAGGTGATCTCGCCTAACCGGGATCTCGCCTAACCGGGATCTGAGTTCAAATTCTTTATCATTGGTCCACCTACAAAGTGAATTAACTGGTCTTCTTAGGTTGTTTAGGTGAGAATGGAAACGTGTCATCATTCTGTTGAGAGAATGCTGTAGACAACTATTGTTACTTAATGGTAAACAGATACTATCTGTTGCATCATGGTTTTAATTTCTGGAGGTGTAAATTTCAGGCTGCAGATGCAGTGTTGAGGGCAATAGGCAGTCGGTGGAGTGTACCATGGACAGCAGAAACCATATTGCAGGTAAGTATTCTCCACTTCAGTATAACACAGATTAGGTTGAATGTTACAGTTGTATATGATTAGAGATGGTCATAGATAGGAAGCTGCTATTATCCGTCATCTTCTTGTAGGGATGAGTTTTTAAGGAAGAAACAAGAAAGAAAAAGGAAAGAAATATGCTGTAGTTTGCATCTGGGTACTTTGTTGTTATGGAATAGTGACTTTTAGTCAAATCTAATGTAATATACGCTGGAGCTAATAGTGATGGAAACTGGAGATGGACGAAGTCATGTATTACTCTGTAGTTAATTTGATATATGTTATGCAGGTTATGCTGCTCTGGGTTGTTGCTTTCTGGTTCATAGGTTCTTGGATGGTTCCATTTGCAGCTCACCTGGCAGGTTTCAACAGGGAATCATTAACATTTAGAGGTCAAGCCTTATTCAGCCTAGTGACAGATGTAACTGAGGGTCTTGCCGGCATTATGATCCTTCATCGCTGCTTATCTCGTTTCCGTCCACTTCCTCCAGATTGGTTTAAATTTAGCTTAAAAGGAACATGGCAGATAGATGTTGTGCTAGGATGCCTCATGTTTCCCCTTGTCAATCGGCTATCGCAGTTCAACCTCAACCTATTGCCACTCTTACCGTCCACCCCTGTCACGATATCAAGTGTTGAGCAATCAATTTTGGCGCGTGATCCAGTGGCAATGGTACTGTATGCAATAGTAGTGTCGGTGTGTGCGCCTGTGTGGGAGGAGATTGTCTTTAGGGGTTTTCTACTCCCTTCGTTGACCAAGTACATGCCGGTGTGGTGTGCAATATTGGTGAGCGCAGTTGTCTTTGCTTTAGCGCACTTTAATGTACAGAGGATGCTACCGCTTGTGTTCCTTGGGGTGGTGATGGGTGCGATATTTGCACGGTCAAGGAATCTGTTACCTTCGATGCTCTTGCATAGCCTTTGGAATGGCTTTGTATTTTTAGATTTGATGAAATAAATTCAAGACTTGTACCGTGATTCATTCATTGGCCAAACCATCCAGAAAGAAGCCTCCAAGTGGTTCGAGTTCCTTCCAAGGATTAGAGGCCTTATGCGGACTTGACAGGATTAGCTGCCAGCTCTGTGCTATTGATGTTGACAGAGGAAGTTTCAGCTGGCACCAGTTGAAGTTCACTAACTTGATGTGAAGTGACAGGGATTAACTATGAAATTCATTATCAAGAGGATCAGCTTGATTCTTTGTTCATAAGTATAATGGATAAGGGAGTTGAAGAACGATTCTTTGGGAAGATGTTCAAGTCAGCATAAGAAAAAGCTCTTGTAGTTTGTGGTTGAGCACACTTGTATTACCTCTTTTCTATTTTCTTAGTTTTCAGTTACTCTCCCACAGACATTTGATTTATAAGGGCATGGCTGCCTGAGTATAAATAACTAATAAGTAGGTGGCGCTGTGTAATGAAAAATGTTGTGATTTACTTCTTGCCAAATAGAATCACCCAACGAGTAGTTACTAATTGAATAGCAGAACTGACATTAATTTCTTCGAGTTGCTTAGTAGCAATCGAAATGCTTCAGTACCGGTTGTAATGCTTTTTCGGTCAAAAATTTGGTTACTGTACCTAAACATGCTTACTGAATGAGGCCGAGAATTCTTCATACATAATATAACTTACAAAATGAATGTCAATTCTATCTCTCATGTTAAGCAACTGTACTTCAGGGTTATGCTATCAGTGATGTCCTTTGATTTTGAACTTTGGATGCTTGTTATGCAAAAACTATTGAAAAATTTCTGGCCTCAATATAGGAATCAAAAGTTTCTTTGGTTATATTTAAGTTTTTGACCGATTATAACAAGAAGTCAGGATGGCGGAGTGGTCTAACGCGCCAGACTCAAGTTCTGGTCCTCTAACGAGGGCGTGGGTTCAAATCCCACTTCTGACAATATATATATATATATTTTTTATTTTATTTTTTTTTATTTTAAGATTTCCATCCTTCTCCCACTCCAAACAAATAACGCATGCTTTGAAATTTCTTGTCCAGCCAAAATCGAATGAGAGGGAGAGAGAGAGCTCAGTGAAGGGTCAAAAGGGGAGCTAGGAGGCTGTATGTGGTGGGAACATGTACTTAGAAGTGGTACTTTGGTTTATGTAAGAGAGAAGTCACCACAGATAGATAGAACTGCACTTGCACCATCTTCAGTGACACCATGAATAGTCTGCACCAATTAATCTCAAGCTGCTACTTGCAACATGATCCATCTGTTCTATGTCACATGCAACACAGCAGCCTGCGTTTTCTTTTATATTCCGCCCACAGGACTTGACCCATGCTTGATGATGCTGCTGGTACTGATTCCCAGATATATATAATCTGCATGCTTTCCATATCTGATCTCTATCTATTTCGGGACAAACAACAACACCCAGTTATGGTAAAAAGGAAGACACCAAGTTATAGAGGAATTTGTGGCTAACCAATAAACTAAGATTCAGCTAAGCCTACTTGTAGTTGTGACTTGTGGGCGTACTAGTGGGAGTAGTGGCGCACACAGTTGCAAACCCCACCAAGAATGTTCATTCGCCATTACAACCTTAGGTCATCATGCATTCTCTTACGCCCGGCTGATTCACAAGGAAGAGGCCTAAGTTTTGCCATGTTCGTGTACCACTATCCATCTTGCAGCATTTGAATTCAAATCGAAATAAGTCGCAACAACATTTGTATTTTGTAAAAATGTATATACATGTGTACATGGAGTAGACTAGTCTTACAAAATGCATGTAGAATCCTCTGCATATATATATATCCGTCGACAAATTAGAAATGGTTCATAGCTAGCAGCAGATGAAATAGACTGTTGTTTTGTACAATTCCTTCAGCATGTGCCCTATGGCTGGGAAGTAGTGGGAACCCAGATCACATCCAACAGAGTCAAATGTCATAACGTCAGCGAGTACTCGACGCCATATGCAGGCGGGTCCCGTCATCGGAGAGTGGAGATTAGGTGTGCTAATGAGAGAGGTGCAGGTGTAGTTACCGGAGATAAGAGATTCAAAAGACACACTCACTCAGAGCTGGTGATCGATATCGAAGCTTATCCTCTGATATGATATCTTCCCATTTTGGGCACATCAACAAACACACCCACTCTCATTTTTTCGTAAACTAGTTGCACCCAACCAGGTAGCAACATGTAGAGACTACTGACGCAGTAGAAGTGTGGAAAGGTTGATCAACGTCGAACTCTCAATAGATGGAGAGCACAATCAACGTCGTACTCTATAGAACAGGTCTGGAATCCACTAGGAATTAAGAGACAAACTCTTAGGGTTTTGATTAATATGAAAAAACTCTCTGTATGTGATCCCAAAGGAATGCTTAAATACTGAAAAGAAACCATAGGGCAACTAATAAGGAAACCTAAAAGCCCAAGGAATTAAAACAAAACAAATCCTAAACAAATCCAGAAAATAAAACTAGCCTATAAATACTAAATGCCGAATCGGATCATTAAGGCGATATTTTCTGGCTTAAAACTGATCGGGCTCACTAAAGTGAGTCTTGTAGATATCGTAGGGCAACTAATAAGGAAACCTAAAAGCCCAAGGAATTAAAACAAAACAAATCCTAAACAAATCCAGAAAATAAAACTAGCCTATAAATACTAAATGCCGAATCGGATCATTAAGGCGATATTTTCTGGCTTAAAACTGATCGGACTCACAAAAGTGAGTCTTGTAGATATCGACATTCCCATTCCAGAAAGGTATTATGAGCCTCAAATGGATATTCTGGCCAAAATCTGCTCCAAACTTATTCACAAATCAGAATCTGCATTTTCGTGACCCGAAAAGTCCAAAAGATCATCTTCTTAAATACTCCAGCTGCTAACAACCTCATTGTACGAGAATTACCTATCTTCACATCAATCTTCTTGATTATTCGCCGCTTCCTTACCTTTACAGTTTTCTGTCTAAATTTGCCCCATTCTTGTCCTACATCAGTCTCCTCCACTACGAAAGAACTCGACCACGAGTTCCTCTTAAATAAAGAACAAAAATATGATGACAATAAACCCCATAATAAATTAGACAATTGAACCTGTGGTTTATTGACATAATCTTCTGCAAACTTTGATGGCACAGCCATGAACCCGACGCCAAATATGAGGTTGTTAAATGCAACCTTAATAGATTCTTCTTGTCTCTCCAAATTGCACTCTCGAATGACCACTGGTTCTGAATAATTATTTTGAGGCTGTAATTTTTCTTCCACGCTGATAGCCACATCCATAAGAGTAATTTCTCCTTTATCCTCTACGTGGATAACTTCTTGTGGAACTTCTGTTGAAAACTCATGGACAATTTCTTGGTAGGTTTCCTTCATTGGAATATTTTCTGCCCTTTCTTCAATAAAACAACTGTTTTCAATGGGCAAAACAAACCCTTCCAACTTTATCTTCTTCTCTTCCCCCTTAGAAATATACTTCTTGATCGGAAAATAAGGAAAATCCGCTGTGGTCTTAAAATTCTGATTAGTAACATGATTTTGTCTATTCGTCTCTCTTCCCCCACCTCTGTTGCGGTTGTTGTTCTCGTTTCTCCCGCCCCTTCGCCGATTATTATAGTCATTGTCACCACCGTTGTTATTGTTGTTGACGACCTGATTAGCCAAATTCGTCATCTGGGTTGCTAATTTCGTCATCTGGGTTGCCAACTGGTTTGTCAAAGCAGTAAGAGACTGGGTTAAAGCCGCAGTAAGCTCTTCCATATCTGCCCTGACCACTGGTTGATCTGCTATGGTTAGTCAAGTAAATAAAAGAGACAGGAGAAAGCCTGCTCTGATACCAACTGACGCAGTAGAAGTGTGGAAGGGTTGATCAACGTCGAACCCTCAATAAATGGAGAGCACAATCAACGTCGTACTCTATAGAACAGGTCTGGAATCCACTAGGAATTAAGAGACAAACTCTTAGGGTTTTGATTAATATGAAAAAACTCTCTGTATGTGATCCCAAAGGGATGCTTAAATACTGAAAAGAAACCATAGGGCAACTAACAAGGAAACCTAAAAGCCCAAGAAATTAAAACAAAACAAATCCAAAACAAATCCAGAAAATAAAACTAGCCTATAAATACTAAATGCCGAATCGGATCATTAAGGCGATATTTTCTGGCTTAAAAATGATCGGGCTTACTAAAGTGGGTCTTGTAGATATCGTCGTTCCCATTCCAGAAAGATATTATGAGCCTCAAACGGATGTTCTGGCCAAAATCTGCTCCAAACTTATTCACAAATCAGAATCTGCATTTTCGTGACCCGAAAAGTCCAAAAGATCATCTTCTTAAATACTCCAACTGCTAACAACTTCATTATACGAGAATTACCTATCTTCACATCAATCTTCTTGATTATTCGCCGCTTCCTTACTTTTACAGTTTTCTGTCTAAATTTGTCTCATTCTTGTCATACATCAACTGCACACACCACTAAATTGAATTTTCTTGATGACGACAATTGTTCAAGAACAGTGAAGTGGTCAGAATAAAATAAGCACTAGCCACTAGCACCTAAAAAGAGAAGTGAAAAAATGTTACAGAGGTCCTAATTTACAAGTAAACAATTACCAATTAAAATACCATACTTTATTAATAACAATAGAAAAGAATAGTGTGGCAGTAGGATTACTAGTCCAGAGTTAAAAAAAAAACCATGAGACCTTGGTGGCCAATTGAAGTTTATGTCCTGTGGTAATGCAGTGCACAATAGTCTCTCTACTTCCAATTGTCATCACATTCATTCAAATACAAATTTATTTTCATTTATGACTTTTTTACTGAGAAATAATTAATATTACAATGTCAGACAGTGTACATGGAATAGATAAATAGATGATTTATCATTTTTTTTCTTAGTGTAATCGAGAATTTGGGGAGTTCTATTTGCACCTCCATAATTGCTTTTTGTACCTCCTCTAATATTTTTTGAACACCAATTTCCAATTTTACCCAGAATTTTTCTCTTTGCACTTCATCTTCTCTAATTTTTCTTATTTTGTATTGATTATTGATTCAAAGAGCTGCTTCAGTTTCGTCCCTTTCATCAGCACTGAATTCTGCAATGGATTCTGCTGAAAGATTAGTTGAGGATCTCGAGGCATATAGTAATGATCCCCGGATGAGAAGAAACCACCAGCAATCTCCAAGTAATGATATTGGAGTTACATCTTCAAATATCGCTACAATTATACAACCAGAAAACCCGACACTTGATACGGCCACTGAAATCAATTCAACTGTGCTTCCAGCTGCTTCCTTTTTAAGGAGTTTTCCTACTAGTGCGAGTTTGCAGGACCAGACAGTGAATTCAGAAATAGCTTCTACGGTTTGATCTTCATCTTCCAGGAGAAGAAGTTTTCAGAGAGGCTCTGGTGTGTTTATTAATCAGTATTCATCTGAACCAAAACGTTGTTAGTATGAACCAAAACGTTCAAAACCAATTCGTGGGTTCTGCTGAGTGAGTTGCATGTGCATACTCGCATTTCATTAGTAAGACCACTGGCTTTTCTGAATGCTTCAGGTTCGCTTACAAAATGCTTTACACAAATTGCCCAGTAGATCACACACAAACACCTCTCAAATGTCAAAACATCAGTTTGGGACTGATGCAAATAGAAAATAAGAAAAATTCTGGGTAAAATGGGAAATTGGTGTTCAAAAATATTAGAAGAGGTACAAAAAGCAATTATGGAGGTGCAAATAGAACTCTCTAATTAAATATGATTTGTTTTCTTTTTGTGAAGAAAAATAGAAAGTAGGGTCAAAGAGAGGACCATTGAGCAATAATAAACTGTCAAACCGATAGCAATCCCTCCAAAACTGGACACGTAAAACAGTGACACACCCTCCCCTCCCTCTCTTTTAAAAATCTCTCACACACACCAACAGTCTCTCTGCCCCTCCAAAACCGGGAACCAACTTCCTCACCACCACTCCTCTCTCCGCCGCCACTCATCACCCTTCTCCCGGCGATCCACTTCTTTCGCTTCCCCATAACATCTGGGGTTGAGATATTTTCGCGTAACATATCTCCGGCTTTCTTCCATTCTCTGTCTGATACCAGACATAACTAACTAAATTTCGCGTAACATTTCCACGTTCTTGTCTACCACTTATCACCATCAAACGCTTTTATTCTCTCCGATCATATTCTCCGGTTGCAGGTTAATTTTAGCTGTAAATATTTGCTTCTTGTGGCGAACAAAAACGCTCGCTATATGAATCATTCTGTTTACGCTGTTTGAGGAAAACAGAGGAAAGGGAAAGATGGAGCAGAAGAGTATATTTCTATCGGCGTTGGGTGTCGGGATGGGAGTCGGAGTCGGACTTAGGCTGGCTTCGGGTCAGACAATGAGCAAATGGGCCGGAAATGAGGGCGTGGCCAGCGACGTAACTCCGGATAGGGTGGAGCAAGAGATGCTTCGACAGATCGTTGATGGCAGAGACAGCAAGGTCACCTTCGACCAATTCCCTTATTACCTCAAGTACGTATCGTTTTCATCTCATTTGTCTCGTTAATTAATTTTACCACCTTGCTAATTTTGTTGTTGTAAGTTTGTAACTTTGTTTTGTATGAATGAAATGGAAATTACAGTGAACAGACTCGAGTCCGGTTAACTAGTGCAGCCTATGTCCATCTGAAGAGGGCAGAGGTTTCTAAGTACACCCGGAATCTTTCTCCGGCGAGTCGGGCTATTTTGCTTTCGGGGCCTGCTGGTTTGTAACCCTTAATACTATAAATTCTGTTAACATTTTCATGGTGTCAAATTCTTATCACCTGTTTCTTGTTTTGTGGGTAAATCTTGAAGAACTCTACCAACAACTGCTTGCCAAGGCTTTAGCCCATTATTTCTCGGCCAAGTTGCTACTCTTAGATGTAACAGATTTTTCTCTAAAGGTGAGTATAAGGAGCCCTTTATGTATATGTGTGTGTGTGTTATGTTTTCTGCGTTACTAATGTTTATAAGTTGGTTATGTATACAGATTCAGAGCAAATATGGTACTGGCAATAAAGCATCTGTAAGTGTTCCTTAGATCAATGGAAGTTTGTTTTGGGTAAAAAAAATTCAAATTGATTAGAATGAAATAATTGTGTTTCAGTAATATTTGTGTCTTCTGTTTAACTTGCTGAGTTTACCGTCTTTCAAATCGTATTGTGTTTCGTAGGCTTTTAAAAGGTCTACTTCGGAGATTACTCTCGATCGGCTCTCTGGTCTGTTTGGATCATTTTCTATCTTTCCTCCAAAAGAGGAACTCAAAGGTATTATTTTTATGATGAATTTTCCCTTTACTTACTTTTCTATGATTCTTGACCCGGGTATAACTTTTACCATGAAATCTGCTTGTAGGCACATTACGAAGGCAAAGCAGCGGTGTGGATTTAGGATCAAGGTATATGGAGGGAAATTCTTGATTGGAGTTGCAGGGAAGTGGGGTAGTTTCAAATTTAGTTACGGTAAGTTTTCTAAGTATACCTAACTCTGTATCTGCAGGGGACTAGAAGGTTCTAAAAGTGCTCCAAAGCTCCGGAGAAATGCTTCTGCTGCAGCTAATATCAGTAACCTTGCTTCTCAGGGAACTCTTTCAAATCCAGGTTCTTTCCTCTGACATGTATTGATAAATAATCAGGAGGAGTAAGTGGCAAATTAAAATGCTGAGGGCCAGAACGGGAAGTTAATGTGTACTGATCTAAAATATACTTGATAAGAAATGCCCGTCGAAACAAAGCAGTTACAATTTTAGATATGAAAATCTGAATTTGGATTAATTGTACATCAACTAAATTTATGTCATGTGATGCACTTTTTCTTCATGCATTTTTAGCTCCTCTTAAGCGAACAAGCAGCTGGTCTTTTGACGAAAGACTTTTCATACAGTCCCTGTACAAGGTAATTGGTGGTGCTTTTTGGTGTGATTATAGCAGTCAACAACTTGCCTTATATTTTCCCATGTTCTCTACAGAATTTCTCCATCACAAAATTGATTGCTAAATGTTGTACTTTCAGGTGTTGGTTTATGTTTCGAAAACCACTCCCATTGTGCTGTATCTGAGGGATGTTGACAACCTCTTATCTAGATCTCAAAGGATATATAACTTGTTCCGGAAAATGTTGGACAAGTTATCTGGAGCTGTGCTGATCCTTGGTTCCCGAATTGTGGATTTGGATAATGACTACAGAGATGTTGATGAGAGGCTTACTGCACTTTTCCCTTACAACATCGAGATCAGGCCTCCTGAAAATGAGTCGCATCTTGTTAGCTGGAAGACTCAATTAGAGGAAGATATGAAAATGATTCAGGTTCAGGATAACAAAAACCACATTATGGAAGTCCTTTCAGCTAATGATCTCGATTGTGATGATCTAGGTTCAATTTGCATTGCTGACACAATGGATCTCGGTCACTCTATAGAAGAGATTGTTGTATCAGCTGTTTCCTATCATTTAATGAATAACAGAGATCCTGAATACAGAAATGGAAAACTTGTGATTTCGTCCAAAAGGTGAGATTATTTCTTTTCAATAACACTATATGTTAGTGTTCTGTGCTCTTACTGACTTTGCTGTAAAACAGTTTGTCTCATGGATTAAGTATATTCCAAGAGGGAAAGTTCCGTGAAAAAGATACAATTAAGCTGGAAGCACAGGCGGAATTTTGTAAGGTATATATATATTGTACTTGTGTTTGTATACCTCTGTAACTTGGCGAAAACGATACTAGTATAATGACTATTATTTTTTGTTAATCATAGGAAGCGGGAAAGGAAGGCGGTACTGATGTGAAGGCAGAAACAAAAGCTGAAAGTACTGCACCTGAGAACAAAAGTGGAGCAGAGACAGTAGCTTCAGCGGTGAAACCAGAACCTATAACAACAAAATCAGAACCTTCGTTACTAAAAACAGATGCTGACAATCCAGCCCCAGCTTTTAAAGCTCCTGTAAGTAACCATCTTCCTTTAAGTTTTTCATTGATGTGCCTGAGAGCTATTTGAAAGACACACTCCCCCTTTCTCACTCAACATACTGTGAAGGTTTATATATGATAGTCTGTCCTGATTATTTTTAACAGGAAGTTCCCGATAATGAATTTGAGAAGCGAATAAGACCAGAGGTCATACCAGCCCATGAGATTGGTGTAACATTTTCTGATATCGGTGCCATGGAGGAGATTAAAGAATCCCTTCAAGAATTAGTAATGCTCCCACTGCGGAGACCAGATCTTTTCAACGGAGGCCTTTTAAAGCCTTGTAGAGGTATATTGCTATTTGGCCCACCTGGTAGCGGTAAGACTATGATGGCAAAGGCCATTGCTAGGGAGTCTGGAGCAAGCTTTATCAATGTATCCATGTCTACCATAACTTCCAAATGGTTTGGTGAAGATGAGAAGAATGTCCGAGCTTTGTTCACACTAGCATCCAAAGTTTCTCCAACTATCATCTTTGTTGATGAAGTTGACAGCATGCTTGGGCAGAGAACCCGAGTTGGAGAGCATGAAGCCATGCGAAAGATAAAGAATGAATTTATGACTCATTGGGATGGTCTGATGACTAAACAAGGGGAGCGTATCCTTGTCCTTGCTGCAACCAACAGGCCATTTGACCTTGATGAAGCAATTATCAGGCGTTTTGAACGAAGGTACCAATCACAATTGATATATTCTGTTACTTTTTAATATTAGTAAAGTAGCAATTCTGTGGTGAATATTGGAGTCTTTTTTTCTTTTTTAAGATAAAGAGGTAGATAGAAGAGGAGAGTCCTTTGAGAGTAGTACGTGTTGATATTTCATATATGATCACATAATAATTTTTCTGAAATTTTTTGCTAATAATAAAGCTGTGTGTAAAAACAGAATCTTGGTTGGGCTACCAACTGCAGAGAACAGAGAAATGATCATGAGGACTCTGTTGTCAAAAGAGAAGGTGGATGACCGGCTAGATTTCAAGGAGCTTGCAACTATGACTGAAGGATATAGTGGCAGTGATCTTAAGGTCAGGGCATATATTTGGTTGTCTGGTTGTACAACGCTTATTTTGGTCTGAATTAGAAATTGACTGTGACATAATTTTTTGTACAGAACTTGTGCACAACAGCAGCCTATAGGCCTGTTAGGGAGTTGATACAGGCAGAAAGCCGAAAAGATTTGGTAAGATGATCTATTTCTAAGGAAGTTTGGATCAGAAATCTTTGGATCAGCAACTGTAAAGTTGATTGAATCATCAATATATGTTCTTGATTGTAGGAGAAAAAGAAGAGAGCAGCAGAAAAACAAAATCAACAAGATGCTTCTGAAGAACGAAAACCAGAAGCCGTCTCGGATACAAAGAAAGAACACAGAGAGGGAAGGGTGATCACCCTCAGGCCCCTAAATATGGAAGACTTCCGGCTGGCAAAGAATCAAGTATGGTTACTCTCTTACTTATTATGCGCAAGTATTTTGGGCTAATAGTACTTGCAAAAGTTCTCTCTTCACTGTTGAACCCGGCACTTTATCACTCCCAACCAAAGTCATATGTTCTACTCTCTCTTACTCTCTTGGCATTCTTGTATTTAGTTTGCGGATTCAGCAGTCAGTAACATCTCTAATTCCTTTTATTATTCGTAACACAGGTTGCAGCCAGCTTTGCAGCTGAGGGAGCTATGATGAATGAATTGAAGCAGTGGAATGACCTCTACGGGGAAGGGGGCTCGAGGAAGAAGGAGCAGTTGTCTTATTTCCTATGAGTAGAACCTATACATGTATTTCCTCTTTGGAGTAATCAAATCTCTCTCTTGTATGTATTACCTTCATTTCAGTTCCACTTAGTAGATACAACAGTGGCCCACCCTGAAGATGGATAAATGAGATCGAAGGCATGTAAGATTGTAATCTTAAGTAGAATGTAACAATCTTGTATCAACTTGCTGTATTCTGAGAAAGCTGTTGAGACTTTTTTTGTTTTGATATGGAAAACCTTTTTTGTGTTTATATGGAAAGAAGTGGACATTATATTGTTGTTTCATTCCGACTTCTTTTTTATATTGGTACATTATCATTATGTCGCTGAAGGACATTTATATATATATATATATGAAGAGGTCTTGCACCTTTTCTTTCATCTTTTTATAACGTTTTGCAATCAGAAAAGATACTAGCTGCTCCATGCAACCCAGGCTTGTCTGTGTTAAAATGTTAATGCTTTCCTGGGAGGACTAGGAGTCAGTGTGAAAAAGCTGATATGCTTTCCAGCACCTGCTTCACTGTTCATTCCCACTGAGATTTCATCTTAGATATATTTGTAGTATCATAGTACTATAATTGTCAAGTTGATCTCTAGCTTACTAGCCTTAGATATTTTGTTAGGTTACTTTGTGCCCCCTATATAAGGGAAGTGTTTACTCTGTAATCAATAAGAATTTTGAGATCAAAGAAAAGCTGCATAAGTTCAGTCATCTTATTTTTCTTCACACCCGCTCGCCACACCGTTCGCCAAGAACAGAGTGTGTAATACTTCGCTCGCCAGAGTTAAAAGTTGAAGTATCAGGAATTCTAACATGGATTCCAACATGGTATCAGAGCTCTGTTGATCAATATCAACTGGGGTGTACCATCTGTTGATTCAGAAACAAAAAAAACAAACACAAGTCTTATTTTTCTGTTACTGGAATGGCTGCATCAGGAAGTTCAGAAAACAGAGTTCCAATCTTCAATGGAGAGAACTTTGATTTCTGGATAATCAAGATGGAGACCATGTTCATCTCACGAGATCTATGGAGTCTCGTAGAAGAAGGATACAAGAGACCAGATGCAGAAGAGGAGCAAACAATTGCGCAAATGGCAGAACTGAAGTCGAACATCAAAAAGGACGCAAGAGCGCTCAACATCTTGCAGACTTCGGTCACAGATGAGATTTTTCCCAGAACCTCAAATGAGAAGACAACCAAAGCAGCGTGGGATGTACTCAGTCTTGAATACAGAGGATCTGCGAGAGTCAGAGCTGTCAAGGTACAATCTATTAGAAGAGATTTTGAGTATACAAAAATGAATGATACTGAGTTGTTAGGTGATTATAGCACCAGATTGACGAATATTGTTAATCAAATGAGAACCTACAAGGAACCAATACCTGAGAAGAGGGTAGTACAGAAAATCCTTATGAGCTTGAATAGGAAGTATGATGCTATAGTGAGTATTATAGAGGAGACTAGGGATCTGGAAACTCTAGGTGTTCAGGATCTGATGGGGACTCTGAAAGCTTTCGATCATAGGTTGTCTAGTCATGAAGAAGATGCTGAAAGGGCTTTCCAATCACTCAACCTAAACTCTAACAGGAGTGAGCCATCTAGTTCTAATTCTAAGCAGAAAAAGAACTGGAAAGGTAAAGGAAAGAATGGGAGGGAAAATCAAGTCAGCGGATGAAGAGCAACAATGAGGAGAGTAGCAACTCAGGGTACAATAAATGCACTGTCTGTAATAAGCTTCATGCAGGCGAGTGTTGGTTCAAAGGGAAACCAAAATGCTCAAACTGTGAAAAGTTTGGTCATGTGAAGAAAGATTGTAACTACAAGGGAAATCAACAGGCGAACAGCATTGAAGCGAGTGACTCAAACATGTTCTGTGTTACTCGTGCTGCAGTAGAAGAAAATGTGTGGCTTGTTGATAGTGCTTGCAGTAATCATATGACGGCGAATGCCAATCTTCTACATGATATAGACTGCAACAGCATCACAAGAGTGAAAATGGGCAATGGAATGATGGTGGATACAAAAGGCAAGGGAAGCATTGCTGTTGAAACCAAGTCTGGAAAGATGTACATCAGAGATGTGATGTTGGTTCCAACACTGGAGTCAAATCTGCTAAGTGTCGGACAGCTCATTGAGCACAATTATCACCTTCATTTTGGTGATGACACTTGCAAGATATATCAGAAAGGGCACAGCAAGAACCTGATGGTAGAAATCCAGATGAAGAGGAACAGAAGTTTTCCTCTGACCCTGAAATATGCAACTGAAAGTGCAAGAAGAATGGAGCTAAAGGATGATTCCTGGCTCTGGCACAAGAGACTTGGACACCTGAATTTTCAAAGTCTCAAGTTGCTGCATCAAAAGGAAATGGTGCAGGGTCTACCAAAAATAAATGATGCAAATGAAGTGTGTGCAGGATGTGCATTGGGGAAGCAACACACACTCCCATTTCCGAAAGGAAAAGCCTGGAGAGCAAAAGTACCTCTGGAGCTGGTACATTCTGATGTATGTGGTCCAATGAGAACTACAACTGATGGAGGAAACAGATATTTTCTGACCTTCATAGATGATTTCACAAGGATGACTTGGGTTTATTTCCTAAGGCAAAAGTCTGATGTGTTCGCTGTGTTCAGAAAGTTTCACGCGATGGTGGAGAGACAATCTGGCCTCAAACTGAAGAAGTTAAGAACAGATAGAGGAGGCGAATACACATCGAATGAATTCAAGAAGTTCTGTGAAGACATTGGGCTGGAAAGGCAGCTCACTGTAAGCTATACGCCACAGCAGAATGGCGTAGCTGAAAGAAAAAACAGAACGATCATTGAGATGGCTAAGTCCATGCTCCATGACAAGTCAGTACCTCAAGTATATTGGGGAGAAGCAGTAAATACTGCAGTGTATTTGATGAACAGACATCCAACAATTGCTGTCCAAGGAAAGACTCCGGTTGAAGCATGGAGTGGCAGAAAGCCAAGTGTAAATCACTTGAGGGTGTTTGGTTCAATCTGCTATGCACATATCCCAGAGGAGCTGAGATATAAACTGGATGGAACCAGTGAGAAGTGTGTATTCATGGGATACAGCTCTCAATCAAAGGGCTATAGGCTCTTCAATCTGCAGAAGAAGAAGATGATAATCTGCAAAGATGTTCTCTTCAGTGAGAATTCATCATGGGATTGGAACCAAGGTTCAGCCCAAAACAAAGAAGGAAATGTTCAAAATGAACAAGAGAATCCAGTAGAGCTGGAACTCAATCCGCTAGCAACTGAAACTGATCCGCCAGCGACAGATCCGCCAGCGACAGATCCGCCAGCGACTCATCCGCCAGCACCTCATTCGCCATAATCTTCAGGAGCTCAATCAACACCAAGCTCGCCTCCAATGAGAATGCGAAGCTTAAATGAAGTGTATGAAAGTTGCAATGCATGCTTATTTGAGCCAGAAAGATTTGAGGAAGCAGTGAAGGAAAATGAATGGCGAACTGCAATGCAAGATGAGATCAATGTGATTGTGAAGAACAACACATGGGAGCTAGTTGACAAACCAGACAACAAGGATGTCATCGGTTTGAAGTGGATATACAAGACCAAGCTGAACTCAGATGGTTATGTACAAAGAAACAAAGCAAGATTGGTGGCGAAAGGATACTCGCAGATACCCGGAGTGGATTTCAATGAGACCTTTGCACCAGTGGCAAGGCATGAGACCATAAGAGGTCTGATTTCCATTGCTGCACAAAAGGGTTGGTATCTACACCAACTTGATGTTAAATCGGCGTTTCTAAATGGAGTGCTGAAAGAAGAAGTGTTTGTGGAACAACCACAAGGTTTCATCATCAAAGGCAAAGAGTAGAAAGTTTACAAACTGAAGAAAGCTCTGTATGGCCTGAAACAAGCCCCAAGAGCTTGGTATGGTGAGATCGATTCCTATTTCACAGCAAGGGGTTTTCAAAGGAGTGAAAACGAACCTGCCCTCTACACAAAGACTGAAGGTAAATCAAGCATTCTTATCGTCTCCTTATATGTTGATGATCTGATATTTACCGGAAGCTGTGAAAAAATGATTTCAAATTTCAAGTCTGATATGATGATGAAATACGAAATGAGTGATTTGGGAATCCTGCATTACTTTCTGGGAATTGAAATAATTCAAGCAGTGGAGGGAATCTTCATCACCCAGAAAAGATATGCGAAGACCATTCTAGAGAAGTTCAGAATGCTTGGTTGCAATTCAGTTGCAATTCCTCTAGTGGTCAGTGAAAAATTCTCCAGAGAAGATGGGAGTGGTCCAGCAGATGAGAATTTGTACAGAAGCTTAGTGGGAAGTCTGCTATACTTGACTGCAACAAGACCAGACATTATGTATGCAGCAAGTTTGATGTCCAGATTTATGCACAATCCAACCAAGATACACTATGGAGCTGCAAAGAGAATCCTGAGATACATCCAAGGAACAATAGACTTTGGAATCCTGTATGAGAGGAATGTAGAACCAAAACTCTTTGGGTTCTGTGACAGTGACTGGGGAGGAAGTGTAGACGACTTGAAGAGCACATCTGGATATACTTTCACACTGGGAACATGAGTATTCTCTTGGGCTTCAAAGAAGCAGAAATCAGTGGCATTGTCCACAGCTGAAGCAGAATACGTCGCAGCTTCACTCGCCACTTCACAAGCAATATGGCTAAGGAGAGTCATAGAAGACTTTGGTGAGAAGAACAGATCAGCAACAACCATTCTCAGCGATAACAAGTCTGCAATCGCCATGAGCAAGAATCATGTCTATCACAGTCGGGCAAAGCACATCGCCTTGAAGTTTCATTACATCAGGGATGCAGTCGAGGAGAATGAGATTGATTTGGTGTACTGCAATACAGACGACCAAGTTGCTGATATCTTCACCAAGGCACTCGCCAGAGATAGGTTTGAATACCTACGAGGCTTGTTAGGAATGATAAGGCAAAGCATTAAGGGGGAGTGTTAAAATGTTAATGCTTTCCTGGAAGGACTAGGAGTCAGTGTGAAAAAGCTGATATGCTTTCCAGCACCTGCTTCACTGTTCATTCCCACTGAGATTTCATCTTAGATATTTGTAGTATCATAGTACTATAATTGTCAAGTTGATCTCTAGCTTACTAGCCTTAGATATTTTGTTAGGTTACTTTGTGCCCCCTATATAAGAGAAGTGTTTACTCTGTAATCGATAAGAATTTTGAGATCAAAGAAAAGCTGTATAAGTTCAGTCATCTTATTTTTCTTCACACCCGCTCGCCACACCGTTCGCCAAGAACAGAGTATGTAATACTTCGCTCGCCAGAGTTAAAAGTTGAAGTATCAGGAATTCTAACATGGATTCCAACAGTCTGAATCTGCTATTGGGCTTGTTGCAATTATATATGGCGGACTTGGTCTTAGGGGCTGCCCTAGGAACAGCATTTACAGTGTTGTATGATGCGGTTGGTGAAGCGACCGGTGGCAAGATTAAACCCCTTCTAGGAGCTCTCAAATCAACGTTGGCCTCTATACAACCACTTGTCATCAAGCAAATAGGAGACTACTACGTGAAACTGGAGCTCCCAAATGATGAAGTAGAAAAGCTCCAGAGCCAAATGAGGGAGGCGAAAAGCTGATTTGTTGGTTGTCGAAACTGCGTTGGTGGAATCGTATCAAGTCT
The DNA here is from genome assembly GCA_963682095.1 of Potentilla sterilis. Classification (NCBI taxonomy): domain Eukaryota; kingdom Viridiplantae; phylum Streptophyta; class Magnoliopsida; order Rosales; family Rosaceae; genus Potentilla; species Potentilla sterilis. The sequence goes on along the minus strand of OY821760.1, from coordinate 41,394,388 downwards.
GGTTACATAGTTCAACTTGTTGAATTGGATGCGTCTCTTAAAGGGCTGTTCAAACACGTAGTGATGCAGCAAGAATGAGATATTAAGGAGAACTTGCTTGTAGCGAAGCAAACTGCCAAACAACTTGTTAAATTCCAGGACTTGAATGAAAGACTGTTAAGACAACATACGTTGCTCCAAGAGGACGCGAGAGATCTGCAGGAGAAGTTTCGTTCGCTACTGCAAAACAACGGGAAACAGCCGCTTCAGTTGCAACGAGTGATAGAGGACTTGATGATCCAGCAAGAACCAAGAGGAGTCACTGATGCCGAAACAGGTAACAATTTCTTGTCCATCACATCTGTGATCTTGTTGAGGTTCTCGATCTACTGCTCTGAACGTTAGCCTACCCATAAGAGAATAAATACATGATTTTCTATTGCCTGCTATTGAGTCTTCTTTTGTATTCATTGATGTTATTTGATACATTTTTGACCGTGCATCTCATTTTGTCACATACATTCTCTATAGGACCTTCTCTATAAGCAAAAACCCTATTGTCTTGAAGGTTTAGATTGAAATAATGAATCTTCTCTGGTTTTGGTGCAGCAGGGGATCTGGTTGGAGTGGCCGGTCTGGTGACACTATTTAAGGTCCTGTCTGAAAGCGTTCAGCATCTGTTCAAAGAGAATGTCACGTATAAACCCGTCCTCAAAAACATCAAATCGACTTTAGACTCTTTAGGACCAGCGATCCAAGTGATGACGGAGACCTGCGAGTCCTTGAGATGTGGCCAGAAGAGTCAGATCCGGTTTCTTGAAATACAAATGCGAGAAGGTGTGTGAGCTCTTACGCAGGAGCTCGAAAATTGGTACTTGGAACATCTACAAAAGCTCGTCATACGCCAACAAACTTATTCAATGGGAAGAGTCTTTACAAAAAGAAATAGCTATACTGATCATGGAACTTGATAATGACCAAGCCACTAGTGCATATTCTACCTAGTTTCTACCTATTTCAGGCCAAAACATGTCAATGATCCTTCTCGCATAATCAAATTATTGTGTCAGAAAAAAATGATAAAGAGTGAAATTAGAACAATTTGGGTATTGTGTTTTTATGATTAAGTGTGTGAAAAAATTGTTGAACTTCTGTTATGTGAATCTTTCACTTTTATATATGGCTCCTTTATGTTGTTCTCGGTGACTTATAGATATCTCTTTCTTTGCCGGTCATTTACGTGGGGTGCAAGGTTCTTAGGGCAAAGGTAACCTATGTGATTGTCTGATTGAATATCTTATTTAGGTCAAACAGAAGTTTGCATTATAGCCAAAAGGGAAATGGGATTGGTATATATCAGACAAGATCTTCCAGCTTTCCAGGGAGATAAGGCTCACATTGTCAGACAAAGACGAAAGGAACTCTACACTAATACTTAATAACAAGAAAAGAAAAAAGATCCGAAAACTGTCATTTTGTGAACTCACCTATGCCGCACACAGATATATTACTGTTTGCGGCATAGGTGGAAAACAATTTACAAAATCCATTTTGTCTGGCTCTATATGCTGATGGATTATTCAAGGTTTTTTCTTCTTGCTCTGACGGATTAGTCCAGGTTCATGGCTAAGATATATTGAAAGCATCTTAACATCTAATGATCTAAGATATATATATATATATATATATATATATATATATATATATATATATATATATATGCCCCGAATTATGAGATACCATTACTCCATTAGCCTCGTTGGAATCATGGCTGAGGCGCTAGTTGCTGGGGCTGGTCTAGGAGCAGGATTCACCGTGCTGTATGATGTGATTAATAAAGGGATGGTGAGCAAGTTTATGCAATTTAAACCCCTCCTAGAAGCTCTCCGATCAACGCTGGACTCTATAAAACCACTGATCATCCAACAGATAGGTGAGCATAACGTAAAACTGGATCTCCCAAATGAAGATATACGTGAGCTTGAGAAACAGATGATTGAGGGGGAGAAACTTATTTGCAAGTTGTCGAAGCTGCGGTGGTGGAACCGGATCAAGTCTCGCTACACCAGACAACTTGTTGAGTTGGATAGGTCTCTTAAAGGGCTTTTGAAACAAATACTTATGCAGCAAGCAAGAGATATTAAGGAGAACTTGCTCGTGGTCAAGCAAACCGCCAAACAACTTGTTGAATTCCAAGAGTTCAATGAAAGACTGTTAAGAGAAAGGACTCTACTGCAAGAAGACGCGAGGGAATCACAGGAGAAGTTCCTACTGGCACTGCAAAACAACGGGAAAAAACTTGCTGAATTGCAAGCGGTAATAGAAGAAATGATGAAACAGCAAGAGGCAAGGGATGTTACTAATGCAGTAGCATCAGCAGAAGGTGACGTTTCCTTGAAAATACCTTCACATTATACTAACAACACATACATTAACTATGCTTATTATTCAATTTAAGGATAAAACTTAAAAGAGTGGATTGTGGAACGACAGTGTGATTCACATAGAAAAACAAAAGAGCTAATAATATGTCTAGCTAGAATTTGCACTGTCAAGGTCATATAACTCATAGTGTATATAGAGAGAGGCTAGCCTCTAAAGAGTCATTCGCAAGAGTAAAAGAGAGTTGTGTAATACAGTTTGCAAAGGTACTTAATCTAGACGCTCTAACTTCCTCTTGGAGCTCTACCTGTCCGGAAAGAACTTGCGTCCGAACCAGTATGGACGGCTGCATCTAAATATTTCCTTAAAAGGGTGGAGTAATAATTTCTTAGCTTTACAGGTCTGACATTTAATCCTTATTTTGTGCAGCAGGAAATCATCTTGAAGAGCCTAATCTGATGCCAGTATTCAAGGATCTGTGTGAAGCTCTCCAGCAGCTGTCCAAGGAGAGTAGCACATATAAACCTGTTCTCAGAAGCATCAAATCTACTTTAGACTCTTTACCACATCTTATAGAAGTAGAAAAGACGATCTATCTCCGAGAGCTGAAGGGGATCACATTGGAACGGAATCGTGAGCAGTATAGGGAGCTGAAGGAGAAGTTCAAAATGGTTAGAATGAAAATGCTAGAGGGCATAGAGCTCTTCCGCAACTTCTCAAAGCTTCATGCATGGAATCACTTTGGCAAAAAGTCCTATAAAACGTACAAACTAATTCAGTGGGATGAATCTCTTCAAAAATGTGTAAGAAACATAACGGAGAAGAAACGTCGTAGCATCAAAAGCAATTACCTTTGAATTCGTTTTTTCCTTTTTTTTTTAATTTTTTTTTTTGTCCAAGTTCTGAATTATGAAAGATGTTTGTTGGAAATTTTTGGGTTTTGTAGCTTGGATAATGTAAGGCGTACTGTTTTTGACAGTTTATACACGAGCAAACCTGGGTTCATGTACATTAAGGATGGGCATATGGGGGTGGGGGCGGGGAACTCGTGGGAAAAACCCGTATTTGACACGCAGGGGCGAGGCCGAGTTTCCCTCTAAGGACGTGGGGGCGGGGGGCGGGAGCGGGGTTGCTAATTTCTCCCGCGGGGTTAAGGGGGTGGGTGCGGGGATCCCCACTACCCAGACGGGGACCCGTTTTGAATTTTTTTTGTATTTTTTTTTTCAAACAAAAACTAACATACAAAAAGTTTTTACCATTTTACCAATTATTTTTTTATGTTTTACTCTTCTTGCGCCGCCTCCCCGCCGCCGGTAGCTCCGCCCCAAAGGTCAAAAATTCTACAAAAAACCTTGAAACTTTCTCAGCAGCGTCCCTACAGCCACAAGGACTCAATTACGTCACCTCCATGGTCATTGGGGGCCTCCTCCACCTCAGACGGTGGTCCATACGGAGGTCCGAACACCACCATCTCCAATATTCACAAAAATCAACCAATCGGACATCAAATTACACTCAATCAACTCCAAACAACGTTCTGAATTCAATTCCACCTCCAATTACATCGAAAACCTCATTTCCACCACCTCCACCGAATTCACCAAAAACCCTAGAAATTCAAATCCAAAATTCTCCTTACCGACTGGAATCAGGTCGATTGGTGGCTGGAGGAACGAGTTCTCTACAATCGGGGTGGAACTTCTCGGGCTTCGCAAGGCCAAACGGCGGCGATTCGCCTTGAACAACCACCGCAGACATGACGAGGAGGCCGAGGCGAGTCTAACAGCACTGGTGGCGAGCCGAACGGTGGCCGGATGGCGGAGATAGGCTGAGCCGGCGACTGTGTCGGTGGAGGGGGTTGGCTGAGTCGGGGAGAGAGAAAGAGAAAAAGAAAGGAAGCTGCGAAGGTGGGAGCGGGGGCGGAGAACCCATCACCCGATGGGAGTGAGGCGGGAAACCCCCCACACGGGGGCGGGGGCAGGGAAATCCCCCATATGCCCCCAAACTTGGTGTACATTTGACGATTACAATGTGACCTCAATTGGCTCCTTGAGGGTGTATGTAGATAAAGCAAAGCAAACCCGGGTCAAAAGGTCACCATGTTGGGGTCTTATTTGATTAATAAGCTGTTGGTTTTGTTCGGAAACAACAAAAAACGAGGTGAACCCAGGTGAAGCTAGCAGTAGGCAATTGTACAACAAAGCCGGAATAATAACTTTAATGGACCATTGGCCTAGAAAAACTACATTTTCTTAACCAGTAATCTGTGCCTCTTTCTTTCTCACTAATCTTGTTCATCGGGCTGGTCTGGTGGCACACTGGGACCGTGGCAGTTGCACAGTTCAACCACTTCAGAAGGGAATCAGATCTTCATTACTATTCGGACAACAAATGTGAAAGATCTAACCAGACCCTGTAACATGGCATTGCCCTATAGAGAGGAATATTTACCGTATCGCCAGTAAAAAGATTACAATAGTGGACCTGCCTATTTGGGATCCTATTATAGAATCAATGCATGTAAAAACTTCAAGCAAAACATTAGTACTGGAGACAACCACCATACATTTGACAAGCTGAACCCAATGTACAGAATACTCATTAATATGAAATGTAGTAACATGGATACCACAAATATGATTACCAGGTCAGTCATAGATAACATCCACGAACATGGTACCCAAATATCATGTGTATTAGAACAAGTACGGAACATCTGACAAATTCTAACAAGAGACCAAAAGAAGATAAGAAGATCAAAGATTCTAACCGATCATGGATAAAATTCACAAACCCTGGCAATCACATCTACCAAATATATGTCGGCAAATAAAACCAGCTGCACCCAACCACCCTAAATCTTCTTGGCCTTCAATGCCCCCCTAGGAATCTTACTTAGCACCTTTGCATCAAATACGGCATACTGCTTCTTGATCTCAAACATAGCCTTCTCTGCTAGCGGGTCGATCTTGTCATCATATTTCTCATAGACCACAGGCACTGAGAACAGCAATACAATTGCTGCAAGTAAAAGATGATCCAACAAGAAGGTAAGTCAGAACAGACACAGAGAAAAGTATAGCCGTAACGAATACACACTCATAATATCCTTACCTATGTAAACCAGGGTCAAGAAGTTAAAAGACTTTCCCAAGATAGACACAATCCATAGACCAGCAATCACCTAATTCACCATAAGTGTACCATAAGATAAAACATACAAGTCAGTAATACAGTAACATGGTATCTCAGAAAACAACAAGAATATATAATTGTAATTTTATCAAACCAACACAATTGACTGAAAATGAATTGCCAAAGCACAAGAGAGAAGCAAACATACAGAGAGGAACTGCTTCAGATCCTTCCCAGAAGCTATATCCCTGATGACAACAAGACCCCTGTTGATCTCAAATGTAATCCCCGAGACAATCTGTAGGAACGGCTTCTCAGGAATCTGAATCTCTGGAATCTTGGGGGGAGACCTGCAAGTAGCAATTGATACTAAGTAAACCATTCCAAAACAGATAAAATCGACATTTATACCATCCACAGCAAAAAAGAAGAAGAATCAACAACATACTTGTTAATAAATCCCAAAGCATTGGACCACAAGAAGAATGCTGCTATCGCAACAATCAAAATGTGTGCGACCAAAGTGAGCAGGTGGTATTCAAGCAATTCAAACAGAATCCACATCACCGTTGCTCCACCAAGGATACCTCCGGATAGCTTCTTATCCCTCCACAGGAAAATATCAGCCACTGCATCACACAATTCTTATCATTAAAAACTAATCAACAGCAAAACTCTACAATCATGATGATAATTAACCAAGGTAAGCAAATATACTCATCAATTTCAAATAGTCACACACACAAAAAAAATACAAAATATGCTCATAAATATTGTTCAGACTAATTAGCTCCACAACTGAAAAGAGTGAAGCTTTTTCCAGTAATAAATCAATCTTTAGCTGAAGAAATTATAATCGGTAACTAATCAAAGCCACAAGCTTCACTAACCAGATCTAGATCCATCGAAAAAAAAAATCTAAACCGCATACAATTTCAGCTACTAAAATCTCGTAGGTACGATCCACACTCCTCTAGCAAAACCTAACCCTCTAAAACAGTTTCGCTACAGCCAAACAATCCCTAACTATTCACTGTAAAGCTCAAGAGAAATACAAAGGATGACGAAGCTTACACTTGCCGCCGCCAAAGACATGGTGCACAGGCTTTTCACGGCCAAAGATCCTGTAGACCTTGTCCTTCATGGACCTCGGCGAGTCGTGCACGACTTCCGGCGCCGGCGGCGAATCATGGTGGCCGTGGATCTTCTCCTCGATCTTCTCCATCAACGACTCCGCCTTCACTTCATCCGCCATCACTTGGCTAATATCAAATCCCTAAATTTATTTTCCTTTTATAAATTTCTTGCTTAAATTTCTTTTATGAAACCAAAGCGCACTCTCTCTCCGTCACACTCTTTCTCTCTCTTGTTCCTGAATCCGTGGCGCTTAAATAGTGGATTAAAACCCCACACACTAAGCCTTCGGTTTTTAAAAATAAAAAAACTCTATGAGCCGCCGCCGTTCGATTGGGCTACGCCTTGGTATTGACACCTTTTGATCTTAACACGTGGCGGGAGGATGCAATAGTGTGTTGTGCCGGGTCTTTGGGCTGACGTACAGTGGGCCAATAGTATGCCGACATGTAGGTGTGGGGATTGAATAATGCGTTGGGTCATGCAAAAAAGGCTTAGCTGCTAAGTTAATTAGTAAAATATCTGTCATAATCTTTAGGGTATTAGTTGGAAATTAATCAGGGTCGAAGTGACGTGCAGGATATGACACGTGTCGTTTTCATTGTTTTTAATAATTAGGATGTTATTATATTGGAGATATAATGGGTGAATTAGTTTATGGATTTGCAATCTATGGTTTGAATCTTGTTGAATATTCATGGTCTGAGCTGGTGGTATATAGACCATCCATTGCCGACCACCTACCATTTTGGTTTGTATAGCATGAAGGATGTTCTCACTATTTCGGGTATATGGTTTCAAATTCAAGTCGCAAAGCTACTTATTTGATGTGTTCTCTTTTCATTGTTTGTTGAATTAATTTCGGTTTACATATTTGAATTTTGACTCAATCATTATTTCAGTTTACATATTTGAATTTTGGCTCAATCATCATTTCAGTCTCTATTGTTTTGATTTTATCAGCTACACCCATATACTTCCTAAATTAATCAACCGTTACCAATTTTGTAAATTCCGTCCAAACGATCTTTCAATATCAAAGGTTTTTTAATACCCTTTGCCTACACTAATGCACTGTTACCATATTACGATTATAAATAAGGCTAAACAAATCATATAATCAAGTTGAACAAACAAAAAAAATCATATGATAACTGTCAATTGCTATCGGTTGATTAATTTAGAAAGTACAGGGGTGTAACTGATGAAATTAAAAGAATAGAGACTGAAATGATGATCGAGTCAAAGTTCAAGTAGCTAAACTGAAATTAATTATTGTTTATTTCATGCGTAAGATACTTGAGGATTGATAAATATTTTATTATCTTTTTGCATTATGAATGGCGGAGTTGAGAATTTTCTTTCTCATCTAGAGAAAATTGAAGAAATTAAACTTTAACCTTTTATATTCTTTTTTTTACATCGATCAATAACCCTATTTCACCCAAATCTTTTACCTAATTTTTTGTTCATAGTGTTTATCAGGAGAGTTTTGTTGTGCCTCCCATGGTAGCGACATTGCTTGCTTGTCAAGTTGTCAGCACCCATCTCATACCAAACTAGTCTATATGAGTGCAAATGCTAACCTTTTATCGCTACGGAGATAAATTTCATAAATAAACTAGGTTAGGTTTCTACAATAGAAGAATGTGGCTTACAAATCGGGCCAGCGCACCAATAAACCCATAATTTTCCAAAACATATGAAATTATCAAGTTTATAACACGTCTGAAAATAAACCACCATAATTAACATTATTCAACTTAAATTTCATAGTAATGTAATGATAACGTTGTGGGTAAGTGCAATAAGCAAGTTGTGCATGTGAGGAGGGGGCAAAGACTGAGTGATCGATGCAAGTAAGGGATGGTGATGCTGTTGATTGATTCTTACTTGAACAAAGAGAGCATCGATCTCACCTAAGTATACTATTCCAGTTTCCATCTGCCGTTCTGCCAAATGCCCATCCGTAACAGTAATGTGGCTTAAAGTTTCAAAATTCCGAAACACTATAAGACACTCTTACGTGTATATACACTCTTACTTTTTAACTATTAGTATCCATCATACATAATAGTTAGCAACTTAGCATCAATATATATGTTAATGAATGTGAATCTTAATTAAAAAGAACCTGATCTGAAACTGGGGTTATTCCATCATATGGGTCCAATAGATCGCATATATGCCTTGAGGCTCAGGTTGAGCTCAGCAAGGACCTGAATAAAGCAGAAGGTAGGAGCAACAAGTAAAGAACAATTATATAACAGGGAGCTACTGAACTGTAAAGAAGAGAAAAGAGAAAGCAAACTATCATGCAGTAGGATCCCCCACTCTTTGCTGTTTGAACCAAAAGGGTGGCCTTTTAACGATGCAGGTGTAGTTGTGAAGCAGGTCATATGTTGATATAAGAGAAAGCGCATAGAGTTCTGGAAAAGCAAAAACACAACATGAGATCGATCGAGGAATATGCAAATGAGGGATTAATTAGAGCCAAAAACACACCAGGAGGTTAGCTCCCTAATTCCATAGAAATGGCAATGATGGATCGAACTGGAGCTGGAAAATGATTGAGCTATATGGGAAACTCGGTTGGACTCTCATTTCCATTTGGAGGAGTACTAAAATGGGAGTGGATTAAGAACAAGAGTTGAACCGAATGAGAACTAGATCAAGCTGGAACCTTCAACTTATAAAACCAAAATGAAATTAATTTGCTAGCTAGCTTAGACATAAGGCAATCAAGATACTTAGGCAAGTAGTGATCATGGGAAATTGGCCCGTTGTTGCTTGGAATTGAAGTACAAGGGAAGCAAAACTTCAATGATTTTGTTCTAGCTAGAATGACTTAAATACAAACGATTTATAAGCACCTTGTGCTTCAATATAATCTCTTCTTCTTGGGTTCTAGTAACACACCATCCCAGTTCCACATGACCCCCATATATATACATATATAGCTAGTATCATCTATTTTCCAAAATCATGGGGAACAAAATTCTAGCATGCAGATTCCTGCTCAACAAAGATTTGAAATATTCATTTTAATTAATATCATAAAGGTCACAGAAGCACAAGAAATTAAAGACCGTTATGTGAATAAGGATCTAACATCATGCTTGACAATCACTGCCACTCGAAAATTTAAGTCGTAAGCAAAGTTGAGGAACAAAATGTACATCAAACTAACATAAAACATCAAATTTTCAATACAAAAGCAGAGCCGCATGTATGATCTGTTGCAAACACAAGAATCAGAAGACTTGGACTGTTTAGCCGATCGACATTATAATTAAGTTAACCGTTGAGCAGATCGATTGCAAGTCCTAGCAGTCTGATTCTCCCCAGATTAGTTGCATTGGATAAAGAATAACCGAAACCATCCTTCCCTCTGCAACTGAAATGGTTGGACTTCATAGGCCTCAGTAATCTTTGCCCAATAAGTGAGCCCAAACAAATTTTGAGAAAAGTCTTGTTGACCCTATAATACACAAGTACATCTCAATTCTCAAACAATTCAGACACCCAGTTTGTGGCAATCAGTCGTATTCAGAAGTGGAAGTTGCAAAAAGCTTCGACTTAATTCAATCATTCTTTAACATCAAAATGGTAAGTCCTCAGCAACTCTCACATCATTTGTGTTCAAGCACCAAATAGAGTTTCAAGCAAGTGAAGCACCCAAAATGGCCGAGACAAATCTTTATCAATCTGAAGAGCGAAGATCATCGTAAACTTGTAATTCATATGCATCAGTACAAGACTCGATGATTGTCTCTAGTCTCTACGACTAATAATTCAAAGAGTAGAATTAGAAGCTAGCACAAAGTATTCAATCCAATCCCCTAAGTTGAATCATATATGGAGAATCATTGTCTTCAGCAAACATAAGAGAGACAAAGGAAAAGAATGGTGGGACTCTTATCATCTTCAAAGAAAGTGGCGCAAAAGAATGCCAAAGTTGTGATTACTATCATGTTTTTCTTGGTAGATCCATACATATATATCAAATCCATCATTGTTGCGGCCACACTTTTTGTGGGGATTGTAATTGTATCAGTCAAAAGTTCAAAACACAAGCTAATCGTGTCGCATATATATGCATACAAGACAAAAAAAATCTTTCTTTTTTTTTTGTTACAAAAAATGGGGCCGAGTGAGCTACCATTCCGAACCGGAGAGGGGTTAAGGTTAAAGCTCTTTCAATGCGATTCTTTACCATGCGGATGATCGAACCAGAGACATCTTTTAATACCAGGAGTATCTCTGTAACATTCGCCCAATATGGTGGACCTAGCCCCAACCACTAGACCAAACCAACATTTGTTAGACAAAAAAATCTTTACTAAATCACAAGATCTTCGTATCAATTAGGTGGAAATGACTACATATTTTGTCATCAACATACCACATTCTAGACAATATCAAAAGTACTCAACAACATTTGTTACAAATATATCGTGGTATTGTATATGCGTGTTTTTTTGTTGAACCGTTATTTTGTACGGATTTAATAGAAATGTTTTATGTTCGATGAATTAACAAATTAGGGCATAGATGACTGCCTTTGCTTTTGCAGGTTGATTTTCCCTTCATCTTTTGTTACTGTACTGCAAATGTCTCTTTCTTCCTTTCACATGAGAATGGAGAAAGCAAGCACACATAAGCAAGCATGTCGACAAAAACAAAATCGAAAGAGAATCAAAAGGCCTGAAACACAAACAAGAACACTAGCTTTTCAGTAGAAAGAAATTATGAAAGAATGGCATGAAATATGAACTATTTAAGTCCATGCGAAGTTGATCGTGTTGTTGGTTCATTCTTCATAGCTATTGATACTAAACAAGCTAGGTTAGGCAGGATATCCTAAAAGCCTTAATTTGAGTGCTAATTTCACTAACTTTATGAAAAATGCTGTATCCGGCCGTCCACAAAAGTTGATGGAGAGTTGGAGACCTCCCCACTTTGTAATTGTCTCAAAGTGAAATGCAATCAATGTTAAGGATTAAGGTTATCCATGGGCTTAATCAATAATCATCTCTAATGATCGGGTAGACCTAGTTATCTTAGCTTCTTTCAATTAATTAGGGACCCTAAATTTGTCTTAATACTTCAATATAGGTACATATCGACCCTTTCATTTAAACCTATAGTTCTGTTCTCCCTTTGGTTTGCCAAATATTTCATATAGTAATGAAGTTATCTAATGCTCATCTATTTGAATAAATGTATGTTGGGGTTATTTACTTGGGTAAATTCCTCCTATGGTACATGACGCGTGGTCAATTGAACATTTTGGTACCCAACATTTCAAAGAGGACAGTTTGATACCTAAAGTTAAGTTTTATGTGACACTATGGTACTTATGTCGACTTCTTTGTTAAATGTAAGGGGTAAAATTGACATTTAAATATATTTATAAATAAAAAAAAAAAAAACATGAGTGCTATGCATCTAAGGCTATTGGTTATCACCTTGATATTTCTTTTTTATCCTTTGAGAGAAAGTACAGATGATTTAATTTTTTGTCAAAAGAAAAAAATATGAATTAAACTTTTGAGTTATGTTGAAGGTAAAATAATTGAAATTTTGTTTAATAAATCTAGTATTTGTGATTTGAACACCCACGATAATACATTTGGTTGATTAGATATAACTTCATGGAGTAGTCTTGTGAGTGTTTACATTACTACGATTGAATTTCTTAATTTACGTTTCCAACATAACTAAAAAACATTACAAAATGCATGTTTTTTTAACTCAAAATATTAAGAAAATGCAAGTTTTTATTTTATTTTTATAGATTATACTTAAATGTCAATTTTACCCCTTATATTTAACAAAAAAGTAAACATAAGTACTATAGTGTCACATAAAACGTAACTTCAGTACCAAACTGTCCTCTTTGAAACGTTTAGTACCAAAATGTCCAATTAGCTATTCGTCAGGTATCATAGGAGGAATTTACCCTATTTATTTTGTCATTTGGGCCGTGAAACACCTCATAACATGCGTTTATATACATGATTTCAAATCATTATTCACGTCCGAAATTGCTTCACTTGAGACCTTATTTTGAACATTATTGTTCTATGATGAAATCTCTAATTCAGGACTTAGAATGTTGATTTGTTAAGAGAACTTCGTGCGACCTCTTCGGGCGTTTATAACTACTTACCATCTACATCTACTGCAACAACACTTTTAACCTAAAGACCTTTCATGGAGTAAATTATACAGATAGATGGAGTAATGTGCCGTATCTACAGGATAGAGTAGTGTGCCCTATCAATTATGCAAACAGTTTAGTGCATCATTGTATCTCCTCCATTATGATTTGTGTGTGAGAGTGATGAGACATTGACTTCAAAACGGGTACTTGGAGCAGGTCCACCGGATAGATAGGCTCATAGGCCCATTTAAGATCTGGGGGTTGTTTGGTCACTTTCCGGGGACCAGGCACCAGTTTGAATAATAGACGGAAATTAATTTTCAGATGGTCCACATATACCACATTGTAGCTATCAAAATCATTTTCTGAGAAAGGTAATTATCTTTTGGAACCATTTGTCTCGTCGTTTTACTGCTTCAGAATACCATGGTAACTTTGGATGTGTGAGATGTGCTTGGAAGTATTTATACGTACTGTTCGTGTACATGATGTATCCACGTACGTACTTCTCCAAAGTAATGGAATGGATTTGGTGGAAGTCAAAGCTTTTCTAACCAGCTCGTTCAATCCCCAGGTAACTGATTCCAATTCCCGTTCAATTCTTTGTTTGCATGTCTGCCACGTGCCTTTAAATTTAGCCTGCTCGCTACGGCTACCCTATCACTCCTTTTTATTACCCTCCTCTCAATAATTTTTCTCCTTTTCTGTAAAAAAGGTAACTCTAGCTTAGGTAAACTTATAGCTACAGCTAAAAAGTCTTGCTTCATTATTCAAAGTTTCAAATCCCTCCTACTCTCCTACCCAGGCCATCCAAGCTCTCATCTCCTAGTCTTCTGGTGTTCAAATTTTGAAATCTGGAATCACTGCATTGACGCAGTAAAAAAGTAATCTAAATAGTTCTCGACTCTACTGCGGAACTCTTATCGTTGTTACTCTTGCAGTTCTTGCTCTTTGATGCAGATAATTTGGAGGGCAAATAATTTTCCATGATTACAGAATATAGATGGATCTAACTTTCTGATCTGAAATCCAGAAACGTTACTATATATCCACATTCTTACACTTCCTAATTAAGATGTTTTAAAGTACTCCTGCGATGTCTGTTTTGCACCCTCTGTAAATAGAAGAAAAGATGAATTCATAAAAGTTGAGTTTGAAGGTTGTAGCATACGACATTATGGATGTAGCTAGGTACATCTGAACAACACTCAGAATTGAAGAGGTATTTGAATTTTTTTCATCTTAGACTATCAATTACCAGTAGAATTTTCTCTCTTTTTGAATATACTAGAACAGATGAAGAAATTATGAGAACAAAGACTTGTAACCTTCCATTCTATCTACTTAATAATTTAGAGGTAAAAAAGCAACAAGAATCCGAAAGTAATTAAAGACTACGCAAACTTCATAATTTCGCTTCAAATTTTAAATTTATAAAATTTTCTATATAAAACCAAAGTTACACATACAATAATGAGAAAGCCATAATGAATTTTCATATCTAGCTAATACAAGGGTACAACAACTACTACTACTACTACTACTACTACTACTAAAAAAAAAACATTTAGAATTGATACTGAAAGAAGATCTTAGAGCCAAGACTCTCAATGTTGGTCGAAAAAAGTGAGAAGAGGCTGATAAACTTTTTTATCGACATTCCATCCCAAAATAAAATCCATATGAGCATACTTGTCTACGTATTGCACCACTAGTTTGTCCTTGTCATGATTTTTGAGAAGCAAAAGTTTCACATCGTTGATGTTTGAAAGCGCATCTCTCCCTCCAAAGCCGATGAAAAGAGGAATATCTTTTGGTATGTTTGCCATGTTGTACAACGGAGGAGTAAACTGTTTGTAGTGCTGCAAATTTGGGAGCCGAAGAGTGTAGTCGAACTTTCTTATGGTTCCACTTCTGATCATTTGAGACAAATGCACCATATTCTTTGTGGAAGTGGATTGTAGTGTATGTTCATAGTAACGGACTAAACTTGTGGGATTTAAGCAACAATTTGGACCTGTTATAGCAGTCATAATATTGTTACACTCCATCCCCGGCTGTGTGCAAAGAATGGTCTGCATAGTTTGTTCCAACTGCCCTAATGGAGGAAATTCCTGTAGACCGTGGATGTAGAATTGCTCAGCCAAAAAATATTCGAGTAGCATCTCTTACAAGCGGTGTGGAAACCTGACCTAGATGAGTAATTGGGCTAAGCAAAGCAGCTGATCTTAGTGAGTTTCTCAGCTTTTGTTGCGACAAAGCGGCTAGTAGTGTCAATGTTTCCAAGGAATGACCAACATAATGTGCCTTCTGCCCTGTTTGGTGGTTCACATAATTGAACATAGCAGGAAGATCATAAGCAGCCAATTGTTCCCATGTCGAATCCCAATAAGCAGGATCATTAGCACTAAGTGATCTATGTTCACGGCTAGCGTCTGTTCCTCGAGTATTAGCAAGCCATACATCATACCCCTGATCAGCCAACATGAATGCCAAAGCCTGATACGGTGGATTCAGTACCCATGATGCTGCATCACTTAGAATTCCATGTTGCAACAGAACAGGTGGTCTTTGAGTCGTGGTTGATTTGTTATCATAACGTCCGTGTGGAATTCTTATCAATCCGAGAATGTAACCATCTTCTGTTGTTACATGATGTTCTTGGCAAACATAGCCTTGCGGTTCCACCAGAAATTGACAAATACCATCATTGTCAATACCGACACCGTGAGTTTGTGTAACTCCTGACAGACAAACGAGAGCAAGAAGAAGTAAAATTCTAGCTGAAGGATACTTGGCCATTTGGAATGGATCAAACTGTGAATTAAACTTGTGCATGACTGACTTATATATAGCCTTCATGCTTCACATATCACTGTGGGATTAGTAAATCCATTGCTTGGTGGGAATAAGAAATCTATTGTATAGTGGGATTACGAGATTGTAAAAATGAAAGATTATTCCTAATGAAGCAAGGATTGTATCGTATAAAAGTAAATTAAAGACCGTAGAATAGACTGAATAGTACACGTATTGATCGTACATGTATTCGTATACACAAGTACTGTGTGCTCTCGCTATTTCTTTTGTTCTTTGTTCAGACTTCAGACTTATCTGGTCTCCCTCACATGTCTTCCCTGCTAACCCACGCATTCGCTACAGACAAATTAAAAGAGCTCCAAGCTTTTACCCTAACCCACTCTCACTTTTCATTCACCCAGTTTTACCCCCCTCTGCTTACCCCTGTCATCTCCATTTTCAGTAGTTGTACACTTGTACTACCACCACTCTCTTTTTCTCTCTGCAAAACCCATTCACTCACTCAAACCCACACCACTTTCTCTCTCTTTCTCTATTTTAGTCACCCCCACTTTCTTCTCTTTACCCACTTCGCCTCTGTATACTGGCTCTCCCAACCATGGAAGCTTTTAGCCTTCTCAAGTACTGGCGAGGCGGCGGCCTAGTTGCTTCTACCACTCCTCTAAACGCCCCCAACAACAACAATGTCACCTCCGCCGCGGCCACCATCCTCACCGCCGTGGCCGAAAACAGCGACGAGAGCCACGAAACCGACGACGACGACGACGGACCTTTCTTCGACTTGGAATTCTCCGTCCCTGATGAGGAAGCAGCCGCCCACGAAGCCTCGAGAAGCAGCGACAGCACCACCAGCGGCGACGAGAGTGATGACGTGGAAGTACAACAACATGAGGCCGAGGACGTAGAGTCTGACGATGATGATGTGGAGGAGGAAGGGGAGTTTAACTTCACCGTGTCTTCCGGGTCGAGCAACGACAGGACCGACCCGAATCTGTCGATGTCTCCATCTGATGATTTGTTCTTCAAAGGGAAGCTGGTGCCGATTGAGCCTAGTTCTATAGTTTTCAACCCGGCCGAGCCAAACTCCAAGGCTCAGTTGTTCCCCGGGTCGCTTCTCAAGTCCGCCACCAAGTTCCGGGTCTTCATGTCGGGTCTCAAGAAGTCCAAGTCCAATCTCAACAACCCGGAAAACAAAACGGAGCCCACCAACGGATCTCAACAAGAACAGCATGAGAAACAAGACAATAATAAGCAACAGAAGCAGGGGAAGCTTTTCACGGTGAAGTTGAAAGTGGAGGAAGTTCCCATTGTGTCCTTGTTCACAAGAGACAACAGCTCAAGAATCTCCACCAAGACCCAGACCCAGACCCAGACCCAGAAGAGCACCCAGATTTCCGAAGAAGCTGCTTCTGAGGAGAAGCGCTTTTCGAAGGAGGTAGTACAGAAGTACTTGAAAATGGTGAAGCCTCTCTACGTCCGCGTTTCTAAACGCTACGGCGAGAAGACGAGGCTCTCCGGTCAGCTCACTTGCGTTGGCGGTCCGCAGCCGGCGGAGAAGAGCCAGGCGGAGGTTTCGGAAGCGACTGCGGCGGCGAGCAATGTGAGGAGTTTGAAGCAGGGGAATATTCCGGCAGGGTTGAGAGTGGTGTGTAAGCACTTGGGGAAGAGCCGCTCGGCTTCTTCGGCTGCTGTAGCCGCGGCTCCTCCGGGAAGTGTGCCGTCGAAGAGGAGAGATGATTCGCTGCTGCAGCAGCAGGATGGGATCCAGAGCGCCATTCTGCATTGCAAGCGGTCATTCAATGCTTCTAGAGGTGACATTATCATTTCCCATTTCCAATTCTCATTTTAATTTTTCTCATAGTTTAAATTTTAAATTTAATTTCAAAGTTAAAAGTTCGACACACGAAACATTTTCTTTAAAAGTTGATTTATTTCTTATGTTTTTGTAGATTCCGACTGTACTCCGTTGTCTCGGTCGGTGAGCGATGCCTGCAATGAAAAGGCCTCACGAAAGCCGTCGGATCAAGGCCGAGAGGTTTGATCCAACGGCTGTGATATCTGGCATAAAAGGCGGGAAGATTGGCTCGGAAAGAGGGGAAAAAGAACCACCGGTCAACAGTCCAAGTCAACGTTGTTTACATTGCAAAGTGTAATCATGCCGAAATGAGAGGTAGCAAAAAGAGGGTCCGTTTTTTTCTTGTGGGTTTGTAAATGTTCTCAGAAACCCAGGAAAAAAAACTAGGTGTAGGATTAATCAGTTCTAGTTAGTTCTTAGTAGTAGTGGAACTTAGTGAGACTAGGGTTTATATTATTTGTAATGTCTTATGTAGCCAGTGACTTGCTGTGGTTGTTATATATATTTAGCTTCTTCAACTGGGTTAATGCTACTCTACTCACAAAACCCTAGTCGAATGTGAATATCTTGACCAATTGTGATTGGTTCTGGGTTTGTAGTATTTTACAGATGCTGGGAAAGTTGGGACCTAAACAGTAGAAAAGTGATTTTTTATTAAAGGAAGAGAGCAGAAAAGGGGGTAAAGAGAGGTCAGGTTCTCTGGGGCATTTTTACAAACAGATAGAGTGCATTACTCAGCTCTCCTTGGTCACTTTGTTTATGGGATTTGATTAAGCACTTTATCTCTGCGATTAAGCACTTAATCAAAGTCTAATCTCACTTTAGCTTTCATGGGGTTTTGGGTTTGCTTTTTGGTCTAAAGGATGTATGGGAATTCGAGTTAGTGATGTTGATGTTGATGTTTTGCCCAATTAATCTGGGTTTTGAAAATGGCTTAGGAGAATCAAGTTTGTCTCCTTTGGGCAGTGCTTGGACCTAAGAAAGTGCTACTGTCGTTGTTTAATCTGCTCCTGCCTTATGACTTGGGGGAGTTGGGGCAACGCATTATCATTATCTTTCTGGGTTTCAGAGGATATTGTTTCTTAATGAATAGACTAAACAATGTGCATCTCTAGTAAAAACCAGATCAGAAACTAGTATTGCTTGCATCGTTCAGAATGTGCATTCGACTCGAAGATGTCTAAGTTTCTAAATTCGCCAATTGGTTGCGATGCTCTAAATCTTCAACGGGATGTAGTGTAAAGACATGAATCATTCAAGTGTGGGTGAGCTGTGATCTAATTAGCTAACAACGGTTCAAAAACGATTCGAACTTAAATAGACTCAATCGAGTTATCGGTGCCTCGTTGGTGACAAAAAGATTAGAGTTTTGTTGTCTTGTTGGACCCATATTTTCCACCTATGATCAGTTAAACACATTACAACTCATTTATTGATCTTATTTTTACTCCTCTCATAGAACTAAGTGGTATCCTATGCGTATATTTTTGGTTTTTACCTAAGCCGTTACGAATTTACATTTGTAAATAGTTGGCAACTGAATGAAGCTACCAAGGTCCATGTGTGACTAGCCTGGTTTCTCTGAAGCGTTTTGTTTTGTTTTTCAATATTTCTGATTAATTTTGTCCATTTTGTGGGCATGTGAATCAGTGTACAAATTTCGTACTTCTGGTTTTTGGTCTCAAACCATAATTGTATTCTCTGACTTATCACATGCGGAGCCACTGCTTGTCACTTTGTCACGACTACTTGACTAGTAATTCTCTCCCTCATAATTACCAAAGTTACTTAGGTACCAAGGTGTGTCTGTATATGGTTAAATTCCTCAGTCTTGATCGATATCTCTCTCCTGCTGATGGAAGCACAGACCATGAAATAAGTTTTATGTCATATATTACAGGCTTTTTGTTCCTGCAGTATGTATTCCATACAACAAGGCATTTTCAAATCCGAGTACTTAAATTTTCGATGAAAACAGTTGCTAAAAACCTTCTAAAGGTATGGGAGCTCTTGCTTTAGATTGATCCATATTTCCCGCTAATAATGAAGTGCGAGAAGTTTGATTGTATATAGAGACAGATAGCACATTTCAAGCCTGAGGATATGTAGATTGGTGTTGCGTAATTAAGTTTCGCCATTCATGTACCAATTATAGGCAGCGCCGGTCCTGTGTCATAGGCAGCCTTGTGCCAATTTTTTTTGGCGGCCTTGGTACATAGATATTATGTGTAAAAAAAAAATTTCAACAAGCAATACATATAGCATTTTGAAAAAAAAATGAATTCATATTATTCTAACTCTTAAAGTAAAAACAAAAAAATAAAACGAGAGAGCAAAAATCTCATGTTAAGCATATTTCTTAAGTTCTGAAGGCAAAAAAAATAAAAAGTTGTAATATATAATGTAAGGAACCTGTAAATTTGTACTACCAACATACAACTGAAATGCCCACTGGCTCCACAACCAACAGTGAGAAGGATAATAAAGAAACCTGTAAAAAAGATCAATTTAGCTACGAAACCAATGTAATGAATTTTCAAACTTGATAAATGGTAACACAGTACAATTTTATCTGGAAACAATATGTAAAGTTTTCCATTGGATCATTATAATAAACTGAAACTATCACAAGACTTTTGCCAAGAGGAACTGAACAGCTAACGCATTAGGGTTTTCTAAACATTGATCTTCTAGCATTTTTAGAAGCTAAATCATCAATTAATTTTTCATAATCAAGCTTTTCTAAGAACTCATTTTCAATTGAAATCAAAGCCAAAGAATTTAATCCTTCTTGCGACATGGTTGATCGCAAGTACGACTTTAAAAATTTTAGTTTTGAAAAGCTTCTCTCTGCTGATGCAACTGTAACATGAATAGTTAATAAAATTCTATATATAAGGCAAGTAGTTGGATAACAATTGACTCTCTTCAAAAAATTGAGTATTGCAGACTAAACCTAAAACCCTAGATTGAACGATCAAATAAATTCAATCAGATTGATTAATAATTTCATATGATCAATTAATAAAAGATAAATCATATAAAAAATACAAACTAAAGCATCAAAGTAAAATTGCAAACGATTACAAAGTTGATTTCTGACAATAACAAAAATTAAACAAAAATTGAAAACAAATAAGATTACCTCTGAGGCTCTGACAGTTGAAATTCTTGATGAATTTGGAATGGAAGTTTGTCAGAAATTGAATGGCAGAAGGAGTTGTATAAAGCCAACTGCAACTTAGAAGTATTTCTTAATCAAGAATACAGGTGATAACTCTGTACAATAAGAGGCTGCTTTTATAGACGCATAACAACAATCCTAAAACAATTTTAAAACAATTAAAAAAAATCGTAGAAATAATCAATTATTAAAAAAAAAACTCATATTGGGGTTCAAACTCCTACCCTAAACAACTTGTTTTAAATTACAAACCTAATCAATTGTGGTAGTGTAGTATTTTTGTTTTATGTTTCTCTGTTTTTACTTAAGTTAACATTTTATTAATATTATATAAAAAAAAAATTTAGCGGCCTCCGCCGATCGGCGGCCCTGTACCTCCGCACCACTGGAACAGGCCAAAGGCCGCCTCTGATTATAGGATATGGAGGCTTTTGCGGCACCAGAAGTTTGTTAAGAAAACTTTGACGTCAGGTGTAAGTAGTTGCGTCAACTAGAGAAAGTTCTTACTACACCCGGCCCATTCCCTTGCGTCAACTATTTCCAGGTTTCATATATCGATCTCCATCTTCTAAGTTTTACTATTGTTCTGATGGGTATGGAGGTAACTCATGTAGTCATGTTGGCATGCACCGTAATATTAGGCATGCTGCTATGCAGCATGAGAACTAGCATTATATATATATATATATATATATACTTGTATCTGTAACTGAGTTTTAGTGAACTTAGAATATTGAATTTCATTGAACTACACATGTATTATTAATGTTATCGAATTAATTCTGTGTAATTGTGTTTGTTTAGAATTTGAAATTCAAAAGAATACAGGATATTAGGAAAATGATAAGATTAAAAAAGAGAAGTTAAGACAATTCCTTCATGTAACTTACATAATGCAGTTAGAGAAAATTACTCTATAAATATCCTTCTTATCTCTGCTAGAGCACTTACGTTTTTCTCATTCATTTTGTCCCATTAACAAAGGAGATATCAATGAGTGAATCTAGGAGAAGATTGAATGGAATCAAACACTGGACAATCAAGTCAGTATTTTAGTTTATACATTTGATCTAAATATCTGTCATAATTATATATGTTTATAGTCATAAGTATATAACGAATATAACATGCACTAGTGCACCATTGATAGTGAAAAGATGTAAGGCACCTAGACAAGTGCTATGTGGGAGCTAGGCGGGTCAGGGAGGGTATTAGGCGGGTGCTAGGCGGGTTCTAGAAGGTCATTGGCGGGTTAGGCAGACACTAGGCGGTTGCTAGGCGAAATCTAGGCGGGTACTATGCGGGTATTAGGCCGTTGTAAGGCGGGATCTAGAAGGTCCTAGGCGGATTCTTCTTTTTGTTGTCTTATCTCTCTCGATGGTAAAACTGCTCGTCTCTCTCTTGTATAGAACAGTAAGATGGATGATCTATGATTTTAGAATTGAGAGCTGCCACTCTTATATTTGAGAAAAGTTTTGTGCCGAACAAAAGTGTACAAAACAGAACACTGTCCAGCCTTCTTTTATCTGCGCGCTTTCGTCAAAGGTAGAAATGAAAACATACGAACTCTGTGATCTGTATTGACAGTCCGATTGAAATTAAAAGAGCAACAAGTTAAAAAATAAACTCAGAACATAGTACTGCATTCGATTTTCTACTAATAAACGAAGTACTGAAATGCTTTTGGTGGCCGGTGCAACCACATAATTAAACCACGAAACGCATTTCTTGTCAATCATGCCGGATTTTTTAGCACATTTTAGTCCTTGATGTCTTGCAGAGGCTAAGACTTTTTGCTATGCGTTCCACTGCAGCTACAAGATTGCATGAAGAAAATTGTCACGTACAGTCCGCCTTCTAAAATATAATTGGATCCCTGAAGCTAAATGGAATTTTTCTTTTTTAGGTAATACAGTAGCTAGGTGATTCTGTATGTCAATATTCCCATCAAGTGTGTATCCATTATGCTCTCACACACACACACACAGCCACTCGATAGTCATCTTTGGTAGATAAACCACTCACAATTGGAACCCTCAGATTGACCTTAGCCCTCAAGGGCAGAAATCCCTTGATAGCTACTCATATTCTCAAATTGCAACAATCACTCAGATCAGCTTTGTGGATTAGGTTCTATAAAGAAAAAAGAGTAGTTTTAAATAGGGAAAAAGACCATTTGAACAAAATGGGTTTAAAAATTGCCCATTCCAATGTTTATATCTCACTCCAATGAATCTTATTAAAAATACATAAATACCCTATACTAAACCCTAATATCTTCTCTCTCTCTCTCACTAGCCGACGATCTCTAGAGCATAAGCTTCACCTCCACAACCACAACCGCGGCCACCGTATCCAAACGCAGCACAAGTTCCAGCTCTGAAGCCACCACCCTCACCGCCTCTTGCTCCTCCTCTGCCAGCATCACCTCTCTCGTCTCCTCTAAGCCCTCACACGCCTCCTCCGACCCCTTGTGGTCCGTCATCCACAAAATCCTATATGAGTCCCTGACCCGCAATCTTCCTCTTGGATCTCTGTTGAAGCACTAAGAAATCGATTACTGGGGGTCAGTAATACTATTGACGGCGGGTCCTCCTCCTCCTCCAACATTAGGGTTTTGATCGAATTGGGAATACTATTACTGGGGGTCAGTAATCGATTACTGGGGGTCAGTAATACTATTGACGGCGGGTCCTCCTCCTCCTCCAACATTGGGGTTTTGATCGAATTGGGAATCGATTACTGGGGGTCAGTAACGGGGTCAGTAACATGGTTACTGAAAAATATGGAATCTGTAACCTGATTACCGGGGGTCAGTAATCGATTACTGGGGGTCAGTAATCGATTTGATTACTATGGATCAGTAACTCCAGTAACCTAATTACTGGGGGTCAGTAACCTGATTACTGGGGGTCAATAATCGATTATTGGGGGTCAGTAACATGATTACTAGAAAATATGAAATCTATAACATGATTACTGGGGGTCAGTAATTAATTACTGGAAATCTGTAATCTGTAAATTATTTACTGAGGGTCAGTAACCATCGTCCAATAACCTGATTATATAAAAAAAAATTAAAAATCTGGCGAAAAAAAAATTCCGGCGTAAAAAAAAATTTGGTGACCGGAATCCGGCGACTCCGGCGACCAGGCTCCGACGACTGGCCATGGGTGGCTGGAGGGAGTTGAGTGATATTTCGGCAAAGTTCGTTTTTTTATCTTCCACTTTCTCAGCAAATTATAATTCAAAAATATGTTAGATAAGACAAAAGGACAAAAAAAGAAGAAAAAAAAATTAAATTTGTACTAGAATTGAAAAAGATTTACTGCAGCGGAAGAGGGGCAAAACGGTAATTGTACTTACCTCAGTTAAAACTTTTTTACCCTACGGGTTAAAATATTTACTGCAGTAATTCTCTAATTAGTTTTACTGCCTGTATATGGTGCATATGACTAACCATATGTTTTTCTTTTCCATAAAACTTATTGCACGATGCATCGCGATGGAATTGCGAGCATTATTTCGTTGCACGTACATGGAAGAGCATCTCAAATTTGCACGAGGATTAGAACCGAGTCCTCAAGCGCAATTTATATTTCTATTCAGTTCATTTGGCGAACTAGCAAGTATGATTTTATAAAAGTTCTCGTTTTTCGCAATTTCAATTATTTGAACTTGTGCACATGTGTTAGAACTTGTGTGTTTTTCAGGACGATACAAAGGGGCCCCACCCACCCCAGTGTATCACAGTATTAAAGGGGTAACTGTGATGTTACCGTCCAAAGTTGTGCTTGTGGCTGTGATGTCACTGTGAACCACAACTCTTCGTGACTATTTTATCACGATTCCGACAGAATATTGTCGATGCTTGTGACGATCCTAAGGGAGTCACAAAGGGACAAACTCATGATGTGTGACGGAAATTGTCGCTGTAACATCGATATGTGAAGGAAATTATCACAAAAGATATTGAATTGAGTTACCATAATCTTGGTCTCGACCTAAATTCAATACCTTCCCTCTTGTTCTTTTGAGAAAAAAAACATTGATCGCAACATGCACACAGAAAAAAAGAGAGAAAAGGGTCATTGAAAAAAAAAAAGAATCATGTCATTGATATGGTTCTACATCAGTTCACTAATTGCAAATAATGCAATTATATGGTCAATGTATACAAGAGATATATGGAAGAAGATGAGAGTATCTTCATGATTACAGATTTTTCGATTTTATAATCAAAGTGACTACAAATCCGTTTATTTTGTGAAGACATAGACCTCACATGTGTGACTAATGCTACTTAGTCGATACACTCTTTATGGTCCAGACCTCGAAGTAACCGTTGGCATTTTGATGCATACATGGTTCGATTCCCTAAAAAGCTATATGTGAATGCAATGAATCGCTTTACACATTTACATGGCCTGTTGATTTGAGTTCACCAATCTAATTGGTGATGTTAACTATGAAAATCACAAAGATAAACGAGCCTATGCTCATCAAGAAACAAATAGACATGTTTGCGTATATGCGCGGATGCATGCGCATTGCCTGGCTTCGGCTTCAGCACTCTTGCGCACACCAAAGTCCGCCTTGCCTAGCCTCGGTTTCGGCCTTGGCTTGGCTTGCGCGCTGCTTGGACAACAGCTCCGCCACAACCAAACATTGAGGCACGCCTCGGTCTCCAGACCTTGGCACGCACGCGCCCGCCTAGCCCCGCCCCGGCCTCGGCCCTGGCGTCGGCCTGCACACGGCCCAGTCCGCTGCCTCTCTCAGCCCTATAAGCCCATGCACTCGTCCCGGCACGTCTTGGCTTCGGCCTCGGCATGCCTTTGGTTCTTTAGCATGGCATCGGCCTTCTCAGGGGCTTTATGTCTCGGTAAGCCTTAGCTTCGGCCTCGGCTAACCATCGGCAACTCGCATGACCTCGACTCCAACATCAAGCCTCGGCCCCATAAGCCTTTGCTTTTGCCTCGACACGCCTGGGTTTCGGCCTTGGCGTGCCTTGACATTTGCTCGGCCTCGGCCCGTCCGTGCACTACCTCAGCTTCGGCCTTGGCTAGCCTAGTATGCGCCTATGCTTGACCCCGGCCCTCCCTTTCCTTGCTTCGGCTTGGCTTCCACTTTAGCTTGGCTTCGGCCTCGGATAGCTAGCTCATGGTCTCGGTCTTTGATACTTGATTTAGACATTTATGTCTATATAGTATCGATGTTGGCTCATTTGGTTGTTTTCCGGCTCTATTTTTGAGCGTTAACGGATGTATTTACTACGCATTTAAGCATGCCTATGTTTTATCTTGTGATACTACACGCCATGTAACACACTATCACAATTGAGTATATATTCTGGTTTATATGACTTGGCATAAAACCTTGTCTCTACACTCTTATATACGAATGTATCATAGAGACATTGAGTGTGTAGCTAAATCTTCATGGATTTTATAAATCCATTGTGACTATGATGACTAGTTCATCACATATAATCATAGAGCATTCTCATGCTCAAAAGTTTCAATGTCTTATGACATTCTGATTTAAAGTCACATATGCTATCTATGCATAAAGAAGCAATCGAACCTTGGTCACTATTTAAAGATATTCGTGCCAACGTTTATCACCTTGAAACTCATTGTGAAAATTGAAGAGATTTCTTATGTATCGCTTCTAATGAATGCGCATAACTTATGAGTCAATATTGTGATTGTATTTCACGTATACCACTACAACACTGAAAATCTTAGGCAACAAAATATTTTCGTCACCTAAGAGGGTTTTTCGTCTTCTAGAAGTGGTCGTCTAAGTACTTAGGCGACGAAATATCGTTCTTAGAGGACGACATATTTCGTCTCCTTAGAAGTACTTAGGCGACGAAATCAAATTTTCGTTGCCTTAGTCTATTCCTTAAGAGACGAAATTGTAATTTTCGTCTCATTAGTTTTTCACTTAGGCGACGAAAATTACAACTTTCGTCGCTTAAGTGAATTACTTAGGAGACGAAAATTTATTTTCGTCGCCTAAGTGGAAACCTAAGGAGACGAAAACTACATGTTTCTCGCCTAAGTTGTATTATTATTTTTAAAAAAAAAATTGGGAAAATTGAGACAAAATATAAATATATTAATACTAATAAATTTGTTCATACAAACTAATTAAATACAGATGATTTAGATGTTTTAGATCACCCACACAACGGCCCATGCAAATGATTTAGATGATCCTCCAGAACCTGCAGATGTCAAGTACAGCGCATCAAAACAAGGACTTGCAGTATACATATTTAGAAACACGTACTTGAATTAAAAAACTTGAATTGCTGGACTCACTTATGCAGGTATCATGATCTCTGATATACAAAAGATTTCCACTACATGAGTGGTCGTAACTTCCGCAGGTATTTACAGCTACATTCAGGGCACTGACAGGCTTTCTTCTCTTTGCATTCATTGATATCTGAAGAAAAATCAATGTTAGCGATATAAGTCCAAGGTGTTAGAATTAAACCTTGTTTTTCAGATGTATTAATTACAGCTGTTACAGCTAGTTTTCTGTTATTACAGCTGGACACGTGTTGGTCTCAGCTTTTTCATGTATTATATAAACTCTGGCTTTGCCTAAGTCTGTAACTAATTCTGTTATATTAAATACAAGCTTTCTTCTTCCTCAAGTTTTCTCTCTCAGCTTTCATGGTATCAGAGCCAGGTTTGAGGAGCCATAGATGTAGTAGCAACCATGGCAGTTGGTTGTTCCTGTTCATTGCGTTGACTGGGAAAGCCAATGATGAAAAAGCATCCATCA
The DNA here is from genome assembly GCA_963682095.1 of Potentilla sterilis. Lineage (NCBI taxonomy): Eukaryota > Viridiplantae > Streptophyta > Magnoliopsida > Rosales > Rosaceae > Potentilla > Potentilla sterilis. The sequence goes on along the minus strand of OY821760.1, from coordinate 41,366,929 downwards.
GCTGTGTGACCTTTTCCATTGCAATACTGACAGATAATAGCTCCACCTTGTTGATTGCCATTGTTGTTGGAGGACTGAGCATTGGGAAGAGATCTGCAAGTTTTTGCACTATGTCCAACCTTATTGCACCACTGGCAGGAGATATTCTGACCAGTATTATTATTGTTGTTCCTGAACCCTCCCCCATTATTCTGCCAGCCTCCTCCATTGGTCTGCCCTCTGCCTCTGCCAAAATTATTAAAGCTTCCCCCATTATTCTGCCAGCCTCCTCCATTGTTCTGCCCTCTACCTCTGCCAAAGTTCATACCTGCATAGTATCCTGTGGCTCCAATCTGACCATTAACCATTGGGGCAAATCCATAAGGAATGGGAGAGAATGAATTATAGGGGTTTGGATGAGCAAATGGATATGAGTAACCAGGAGGAACAATTGGTGTAGGTAGAATTGGCAGATTTGCTGCAGAAGAGGTCTGAGTTGCAGTTGTGGAGTGAGTAGGGTTTGAACTTGATGCTTGACTGATGGAGGAATTGCTATTGATAGGAGGATTGGTCATATTAGGCTGAGTTACAACTTTGGAAGTTGATGCAGTCATATTGCAGTTAGCAAGCATTGCTGTAAGTAGACTTTGTATGGACTGACTTTCCTGTCCAATATCCATTTCTGCTGATTTTAACAAGGTCTTCAGCTGACTTAGAGGAGCACATGTGTACTGAGCACGAATCACTGTTTTGATGGCTGCAAAGTCATTAGGCAGACCATTCAATACTGTTATGACTACATCTTCATTATCAAGAAAAACTCCTACAGTTTCAAGAGCATCCTTGGCTGTCTTGATTCTGTCCAGATATGTTTCTATGGTGTCACTCCCTTTCTTGATATTCTGAAAATTGGACTTAAGTTGCAGAATATTCTGTTTAGTTGCATCAGCAAATTTCAACTTGAGACGAGTCCAAAGATCATAAGCAGATGTACTTCCAACAGCACAATTTGTAGCTACTGAGCTTAATGTTTGGCCAATCATGTTCACAATGCTTTGATCTTGAATTTTCCAGGAAATGAATTCACTAGAGATAGAACTAGGACAGGATTCTGTTGCTGGAGTAAATTGAGCTGGACATGGATTAGATCCATCCACAAAATGATAGAGATTTTGGCCCCTAAGAAATGACTCCATCCTAAATAGCCAGGTAGGATAGTTTGACTCGTCAAGCATGACATTAGGGAGATATACAGTAGTGTGAGTGACAATCTGAGGTCCAACTGATTCGGATGAAGGCATGATGAACAAGCTAGGGTTTTGATTAAGGAAAAATTGAAAGAGACAAGCACAAGTCTGTAAAGTTCTTAAATTTCACTTACAGAAGTAAAGGATTCTTATAGCAGAGTCAAATTATGCTGAGAATTATCACTATCAACATCAATAACCATCAGAATCCAACTTAAGGTTTATAGAAGCAGGGAATTGAAGAACAAGCTCAATTTTAACGTAGATTCTTCTAATTTCAACAAGAACAAGCTCAGAGAGAAGAACCTCAGCTTCGATTGTGGTTTTCAGGCACAAAATGACAGTCTAAAAAATCAAGATCTGAATCTGAGAAGCTTCGACCGAGGAGAGAGAGACTTATCTTGATAGAATGAAGAGGACGATAGCAGCGGAGAGAGTAGAAGAGAGAGAACGAAGCTCCGAGCAAGAGAATTAGGGCTCCAGAATCACCACCACTGGCTCTGATGCCATGAAAGCTGAGTGATCTTGAGGAGAGTGACCCTTATTTGCTGAAGAGGAAGACTGATTAGCTTTCTGAATAGGAGAAGAAGAAGTCTGTAATTGAGGCAGCTGGAATGGAATTGGATACAGGCCATTTTCACTGGAAAACTTGAGGAAGAAGAAAGCTGAGAGAGAAAACTTGAGGAAGAAGAAAGCTTGTATTTGATATAACAGAATTAGTTACAGACTTAGGCAAAGCCAGAGTTTATATAATACATGAAAAAGCTGAGACCAACACGTGTCCAGCTGTAATAACAGAAAACTAGCTGTAACAGCTGTAATTAATACATCTGAAAAACAAGGTTTAATTCTAACACCCCTCCTCAACTTGATGGGAGGTGACAAGCATCAAGTTGCTGCATAAGTATGAATGTTGAGGATAGCACAATCTTTTTGTAAATAGATCTGCAAGTTGTTCCTTAGAAGTGATGAATTGAAGAAGAAGATGACCTGCCTTAACTTGATTTCTTGTAAAATGAACACCAACTTCAACATGTTTTAATTTGGAGTGATACACTGGATTTGTTGCAAGCGCCAATGCTGAGATATTGTCACAGATAAGGGTTGGAATCTGAGCAAGGTTCACCTTAAGATCTGATAAGAGATGCTTAATCCATAAAATTTCAGAGGTAGTGTCTGCCATACTTCTGTATTCTGCCTCAGTTGAAGAACGAGAAACAGCAGATTGTTTCTTTGAACACCAAGACACAGGAATGTTAACTCTAATGATGTAGTGCCTGATTCCACTCATGTGAGCAATGAATGCAACTATATGGATAATGATCCAGACATTATTATATCTCATCCATCAATATCAGAAACTGTTGCTACATCCTCTCCTGATCTATTTTCTCCACAAAGTGATACATATATTCAGTTCAATGATCAGGAAGGATCTTTATCCCTGTCATCTCAACCTGGGGGAGGCACTATATCTGTTACTGTAAACAGTAACAGTAAGAAACCTCCTCCTAGTATTTCAAATGCCAATATCCTTCATCCGGTTCAAGGTATATCCTCCTTAACTCAAAATGAGCATGGGATGCTTACCAGGTCAAAGAGGGGGATTCAAAAGAAGAAGTGTTTTATGTCTTTACTCAGCCATATAAGCCTTGATCCACAAGCAACTGAACCAGCTAATTTTAAGGATGCAATTAAAGTTCCAGAATGGAAAAATGCTATGGATGAAGAGTATAATGCCCTTATGAATCAAAACACATGGTCTCTTGTTCCCCTACCAGATGGCAAAAATTTGGTCTCTTGCAAATGGCTTTTCAAAGTTAAAAGAAATGCAGATGGGAGTATTGCTCGGCATAAAGCTAGATTAGTTGCAAGAGGTTTTAGTCAAGAATATGGAGTTGACTATGAAGAAACCTTCTCTCCTGTAGTCAGACATACCACAGTAAGACTGATCATTGCTCTTGCTGCCTTCTATAACTGGAACCTGCACCAAATGGATGTAAAAAATGCATTTTTGCATGGTCTGCTTAATGAAGAAGTTTATATGACACAGCCTGGGGGATATGTCAACCAATGTTTTCCAAACTTTGTCTGCAAGCTTAACAAGTCCTTATATGGACTTAAACAGGCTCCTCGAGCTTGGAATGAAAGATTCACAAACTTTCTGCCTGCCATTGGATTTTCTACATCATATGCTGATCCTAGCCTATTTGTGAAACATACTCAAACAGGTTGTGTATTTCTTCTCCTATATGTGGATGATATTATCATTACTGGGAGTTGTGAGTTGCTTATTCAAGAGGTCAAAACTGCTCTTCAGCAAGAATTTGATATGAAGGATTTGGGAAAATTACATTTCTTTCTAGGCCTTGAAATTGAATATAAAACAGATGGCATTTTTGTCTCTCAAAGGAAATATGCTACAGATCTTGTTCACAAATCTGGAATGGATGACTGTTACACTCATTCTACTCCTTGTAAATCAGGTCTGAAACTTCTGATAAATGATGGAGAACCTCTCGAAGCTCATAATGTAACCTTCTTCAGAAGCATGGTTGGTTGTCTTCAATATCTGACTTTCACTCGTCCAGATATTGCTTATGCCACAAATTTTGTATGTCAATTTCTGCACTCACCAACTTCCACTCATCTTCTGGCTGCAAGAAGAATTATCAGTTATGTCAAAGGCACAATAAATCAAGGCATTTTCTTCAGGAGATGTACCAGTCTGAAGAATCAGAAGGGTAATGATTTATCCCCTTTTATTCACCTACATGCCTACTGTGATGCAGATTGGGCAGGGGATCCTAATGATCGAAAGTCAACTACTGGCTTTGTTGTTCTGTTGAATAATTTTCCTGTGTCTTGGTGTTCAAAGAAACAATCTGCTGTTTCTCGTTCTTCAACTGAGGCAGAATACAGAAGTATGGCAGACACTACCTCTGAAATTTTATGGATTAAGCATCTCTTATCAGATCTTAAGGTGAACCTTGCTCAGATTCCAACCCTTATCTGTGACAATATCTCAGCATTGGCGCTTGCAACAAATCCAGTGTATCACTCCAAATTAAAACATGTTGAAGTTGATGTTCATTTTACAAGAAATCAAGTTAAGGCAGGTCATCTTCTTCTTCAATTCATCACTTCTAAGGAACAACTTGCAGATCTATTTACAAAAGGATTGTGCTATCCTCAACATTCATACTTATGCAGCAACTTGATGCTTGTCACCTCCCATCAAGTTGAGGAGGGGTGTTAGAATTAAACCTTGTTTTTCAGATGTATTAATTACAGCTGTTACAGCTAGTTTTCTGTTATTACAGCTGGACACGTGTTGGTCTCAGTTTTTTCATGTATTATATAAACTCTGGCTTTGCCTAAGTCTGTAACTAATTCTGTTATATCAAATACAAGCTTTCTTCTTCCTCAAGTTTTCTCTCTCAGCTTTCACAAGGTACTTCACTGCAAAATTGCTTCTCTGATCCTATTTGAATATGAGTTTCATGTGCTAATTTTAGTTCTGAAAAGTCATGCAAGTGTCAAACCAATCTAAAACAATTAAAACATCATACTGACTAATTTACTGAAAGTAAAAGAAATATTAAGCAAGGTAACAAACAAAGAAGACAGAGAGTCATGATGGTAAACTGGTCATCTGCTTGAAACTTCATATTGGCTGATCTAATGAAAGCAAGGATCAGTCACATATGAGTGGGATAGTGAACCAACTTCCTTATCCATGATGATTTTGATAGAGTGCTCACGAACTTGACAAAAAACAGTTTTAAAGAAAATCAGCATTTGCTCCTGCATACAGTCGACCACTATATAAGTGGGTTATGAACTAAGTTTGCAGAGTCGCACCAGGAAAGTACGTAAACACATGCAAGTACTGTAATTACAAAATTATGTTCTTCTAAAGAGGGCTGCAGTTTGACTAATTAAAAGTTAAATCAAGAGTGCATGACAAGATGTTTAGCTGCAGACATAGTACGTACGAGAGTCTGGGTAGTTTTCAATATCCCAAAACCTTGTACAGTGAGAACAAAAAGGTTTTTCAAGTAATGGAATCAGTTAGCAAGACGAAGCAAACAATCACAGATAGAAGACAGAAAGATAATCATCACAAAATTCACTCACTTCTGCAATACTAAAGAAGAAAAGATATCATTACCATAACTTGGTTGTCTTATTATTCTTGACATCCAACGTTCAAGGAAAATCTTGTAGAAAGGAAATAAAGAGATTTTCTAACGAAGGTTTGAAACAAGGAGTTGAAAACGTCTTTGTTAAGACATATCCAAGATGCTTCATGCTCAAATTAACAGTAGAGAACTGTCGTGATTTGACACGTAAAACCAGAAAATGACATCCTTATAAAATTTTCTGAGCTTCTAACACACCATTCATGACTCGAAGAGCTTATACAATAAGTATGAGAAGAAAGCTGCTAAATGACCCAAATTTTCCATATCACCCACACTAACAAGAATCTAACCAACTCACAGAAGACAAGAGAGTTCAAAGACTCCATACATATCATGAGATTCGTCTCAGTCACACTCAGTAGTACTAATTCAATACTACATAGTTTCGGTTTCGCACAATGTAATTCACAATAAGGATGAAGACTAAAGAACTTACAGCGTTCTAGGCTGTAAGAGCATCTCCAACCATGAAATCCTATAATAAGGTCCTATACCTATTATAGGACTTCACTTGGACACTATTCATTATAGGACTTTAACCATCTCCAATGGTAAGGTCCTATAATGGGGTTTTATATTTATATATTTAATTTTTCTTTATTTTATATTATAATTAATAATAATTTATATTTATAAACTATTATTGTACATGATAAATAAATATAATATTCATTTGGAAAAAAAAAAATGAATTTTGGACCCGTATGCATTTTCCACAATCGGACACGTGTACGGTCGACATGTGTCGGTGGATATGATTTGAAATTAAATTTTACATAGATATTATCACAAATCGGACAAGATTTTGGTAGACACGTGTCGATGTTTAATTCACAAATGTTGAAAATTTTGGTGTTTCCTTCAAGATATCCCAACAATGCAAAATGTTCTCCATGGGAATCATCGAAGTAATTTGACTTTGCATTCCTTATCTACAAACAATTGATAATAAACATAGTAGTGGTTATTTATTTTAACTATATTTTAAGATTATTAGAATAATTACTTAAAACTATATTTTAACAATGACGAATAAAAATACTTACATCGTCAATATCATTTTCGCCACTCTTATGATTCGTGATGCCTTGGTTTATTGCTTGACGCCATCTCATGCATGCGGGATTGATCTTCTTCCATCGAGATTCAACGCTTGTAGGGGTTCGCTTCGGTGCATTGGGTGGCTTGATACCTTCAAAATACTCATATATACGATCCCACAAGGTTCCGCTTGATTGATTAGTACCAATGGCGGCGTCTTCACCAATACTCACCACGGCGAGGCACAAAGCTTTATCTTCCTCTTCACTAAAATTTTCCGCTCGTGGTGCCCGTGGTTTTTGTGCCCCCTCTCTTTGGACCCATGGTACAAAAAAGAAAAATAAAATTTTGCTAGATGAATAAAATTGATGGAGAGGAAAGAATGCTTGAAAGGATGTAAGAAATGGTGTGGAATGAATGAAATTTTGGGTTGGTATTTATAGAGAAAATTTAGATGTACTGTTCCAACGGGCAGAAAATTTAAAATAAAATTTTAATTATTTTTTTCGTCACTTTTATTACCGTTTTATATAAAATTAAAATTAGTTTAAATGCGAACCGTCGATTAATTTCAAATCTATATCTTGAACCGTCAGATAAAAAATTCACTTAAGAAAATACAAAAATTAAAAAAATTCAAAGATGAATTGAGGCCGTTGAATTGGATGAAGATTGAATTGTAGCCGTTGGATCGATTTGACCGTTGGGGTGCAGGGGGGGCAACGGCTCTCTGGCCGACCCACGTGTTGCGGGCCACGTTGCAGCAGGCTGTATTCTACTCGCCCGAAGCTTGGCGCGTCGCGCATCGTCCAGCCGCCAGCGTTCTTGTCGTTTTGCGCGTCTGGCTTGCACGCCTCTTCTTTCCCGCTTCTTTCCCGCTTCTTTCCCGCTTCTCTCTCTTCTGCTTTGCTTCTGCCACACGGGCCCAGTCCAAAATTTTTAGGACCTGTCTCAAATGAAGTCTCAAAATGAGACGGGAGATGAGACCCAAAGCTAGATTTATAGGGTATAGGACCCCTGTTTTTTACTATTGGAGAGGCAAAAAAATTTAGGACCCCTAAATTATAGGGTATAGGACCTCCCATTGGAGATGCCCTAAGGTTGGCAGCTTTATTTTGCCTGAAACCACCATTATTGTCCAAACACTCATTTGTCTCGACATCTACGATCAGACACTGAACACTCATAACCAAAAAATCAGAAAAAATTAACAAAACCCCACACTAACAAGTAAATGGACTTACCAGATTGTGATCCAACAAACAATCACAGATTCAAAGAATTGCATTCGTAAGAGATGAATACCTGAGCATCTTGCTCCTCTTTCAGAATAGAATTTTCAGAGTCGGCATCTTCGTTGGTTCTTGATTTCAGAAACCCTAGATCGGCGGAGGAGGTTGAAATTGAGAGAAAGCAGCTTCTAAAACTGCGTTGTAGCATCCAGCTGCAGAGCACTATCGTTAGACCAAACCCCAGCCACCATCGACGACAGAGTCTCCAACTGCAAAATCAAATCCTAGCTAACTCAAAAGCTCTGTAAATCTCGAAATCGGATCCAACTAGATCGGCGATGAGAATCTGAAGCAAGATCGGTTACCTTCTTCTCGAGGTTTTGCGGCTGAACAGAGGCCGGGAATTGCTGGGCCGGAAGACCTTCGCGGCGCTTCTTCAACAAGCTCTCTTCTCTCTTTCTCTTATATATATATATATATATATGAATCATGAAACATAAGCAAAACAGTAGGGTGTCGATTAGAGGCGGTGGAGGGGACTGAGCCGGTCGGGGTCGTGGACTGAGGCGATGTAGGAGGCGGAGGGGACTGAGACTGAGGCTGGGGCGGGTGCTGGGGTGGGGACAGAGGCGGAGGCGGAGGCTGAGGCTGAGACGGGGGCCAGGAGACGGTGGCTAGGGTGGAGAAGGGGGAAGAAAAAGAATGGTTTCAGAATTAGGGATTGAGACGAACCCGATCGCCTACATATGTCTCTCACTTAGGCGACGAAAATAAATATTTCGTCGTCTAAGTGGTCTAAGTTATCCACTTAGATGACGAAATAAACTTTTTCGTCTTCTAAGTGACTTACTTAGACGACTAAATAATTTTTTTCGTCGCCTAAGTGGTTCATTTAGGCAAAGAAACTTTATTTCGTCGCCTAAGTGATTTCACTTAGGCGAAGAAATTAAATTTCGTCGCCTAAGAAGAAACTTAGACGACGACGATTTTTTTCGTTCTGAGTTTTCTTATCTAAGACGATGAATTTTCTTTTCGTCACCTAAGAAGGTACTTAAGCGACGAATTTATTGTTTCGTCGCCTTAGAAAGTACTTAGGAGACGAAATTTTATTCTTGGAGGATGAAATTTTTTTTGTCACCTAGGTCTTCTTAGGCGACGAAATTTATATCTTTTCGTCGCCTAAGGTTTTTTTTCTGGTAGTGTACTATGATTCAGATTCTTTGAATCGGCGACTCATGTAGACTCTTATATACATCGTCCGGAATTTTAGACATGTTTTGATGGTCCATATGCAAGTAAGTCATGGACATCGTTTCTTTTGAGCAAAGAAGCTATTGAGATCAAAGATGACCAAAAGAATATTTGGTAGTCATGAGCAATGCTTAAGGCTTAAAGATGACATTAACGTCACCCAAGTCTTCCTCCAAGTCAATAGAAGCACCATCTATGCATTTAATACTGCATATGATCCCCCTCTCATGATCTTTCATTAGCTATGCTCATGATATGGAAGCCTAATCTTTAGCAAAGTTTCGGAGTAACGCCCTCCTACGCTAAAGATAATGATACATAAGATGATGGCCTTAATGCCCTATCATGGTTCAATTTGAGACACAATGATACTATGGTAATATACTTAATGGTTAAACTCAAGCCATAATACTTAGATGTTATGAAGCACCTAGACAATGATTGAAAAGTTGAAGAAAACCTATAAATTTCAGTTTTTCAGCTTGCGGACTCGTCATTGCACGGACCGGTTCACCTACTTTTAGGCCGGTTCTTGAGGTGAAATTTGGTCCAACGATTCTTAACATCCATGGCTACATGGTCATAAAATTTGAGAGCTATTGAACACTTGGAAGGTGCTGAACCGCTCGACACAAACGTTCACTGACCTCAGACAATCTTTCCGACCGGTTCGGTATGTTTCCGACCGGTTCCGGCAATGAAGCCGGCGGCGTTAGAATCCTAACACACGTGCATACCTACTGTTCAAATTTGGTGGCATTTGCTATCCCAAAACTTAGTGAAACGTTTTAGGAAGCACAGATGCATGTTACATTTTGTAACTGAATGCATCTTGTTAACGTATAAGTGTTAACGATCAATACTCTTAACCGTCCACATACTTTATGTGCCATATTGCGCCACCACAAGCGCTTAATGATGGGTATTTGTCTTTAAATAAGATATAAGCTTCCACCTATAGTCCGCCATACAAAAACCTTAACAGGCGATCTCGTTTATGTCACTTTTTGATGAGTCAGTCTTCCCGTCGTTCGGGAGAGATAAGAACAAGTATGTTCAAATAGAACGATTTGGCATTTCCGTGGTTTGTCCCCACTGTGCTTCATCATATTTCTCAAAGTCCCATAAAGCAAAGTGACGAGATTTGATATACATGCTGCAAAGAGCAAACTATTGGTCTTTTAAGGAAAAGATCGGAATAGTACTCTTGTTTCAAACATGCCTGTAAGGATTGATGTCCGAATAAATGGACACATTGTCACCCATAGATGGTGACATGATGACTCCACAAAAGTGGTAGATGGTGTCACTAGGCCGTGACTCTCACAAGAAGTGTAGAGAGGGCACTTAGTTCGATATACACTCGCTGAATGCGAGTATGGCACAACTTGATCCTTGGATCAATGACAACTCATTCGTCTCATGGATTTTCTGGATTAAGGTCATCATTGGGGGACGCCTCAATGAGAAGCCAATCCATATAGAGATATCTATAAATGCGAATTACACTAGTGTACATGAGGACGTGGTATATGAGTTAGATATCGAACACACTCACTTCGTTGAAGCAAATACCAACGTTGTGAATTGGCCTACACGGAAAGATATGCAATCTAATTTATACAAAGAGATAGGTCCTTAGTCAGGTGATGCCGACACCGCAAGTGTAAACTCTATCGATAATCTTTGATGGAAAGCGTAGTGAGAAAAAGAGCCTAGACTCACTTTGTGGCGCAAGGTCTCTCACAAACGCCCTGGAATCGACTACGATGATATATGCCTTCGTAATGGAGTCATATCACACTCCACTACCTTGTCAGTTAGGTAGTTTCGAAAAACTGAACATGCAGCTTATGAATCATCTCTATTGGGACTAAGTAAAGAGATGTACATAAATATCATGAATGGATCAATTTTCACCCAAGTCAAGTGAGCAAAAACCTCGAAGTGCGTTTGCTATCAGATTAGGATGTTCTCTATATGGGTTCAAATCTTCTGGTTGGATATTATACAACGTAGTTGAGCGACTACTTGATTGGAGATGAAATATGAAGAATCATGCCTATTTGTGTGTAAACTACGGATGAATTGTGATTGAAGTATCACTAATCCGATGTTAAGAATGAAAAGATCTTGGGAATACATGGTCTCGAATGTGAGAACTGTTAGTGATGAATTTATTCATCTATCGGCTTATGGCAATCTAAAGGACGTTAAACCAAAGCCTATATGCATCCCATGATCAGTCGATGTATTGAGAAGACTTATTTCGTCTATATGACGAGAAGTCTTGGGAGATGAAACTCTTCATCTAAGTACCATGTGCGCAATCATGTACTTGTCATAATATGCTCGACTCGACATCTCATTCGCTATAAACTTATAAAGCCAAGGTAATGGCTAGACGCGCCCATGCAATGCCATGGTATATGGCGATACTTTATTTCAAGAGAGAAAGGTTTAGGCTTATTCGATCCCATCATGAAAGACACATCAATTGGCAATTCTAGAATTTACCTGGTTCTGTACGTCAACTTCCCCGAGACCTACCGGACAGCCCACTCACTGGAAAATAGTGAAATTAGAACCATTGGAAAGGTCTATGTATCTACTTTCTAGAGACACTAACCATTTGATCATAGCTATCATATTGAGTGAGTTATGGCTGTTTTGGAAAAGTAGGACGAATCTGTCTGGTAATTTGCAGATCAGTCACCTTCGACAGAGCTTTGTGATCAGCTCCGGACGAACCATATTGTGTACTTTATATCACTGGAAATATATGGGTGTCTAGTTTCCATAACCCTTTACGGTTCATTCATACCTACTGTATCGAAAGAGTTATGACTATTTAAGTACACAAAAGTCATGCTGCGCGTGAATCTAATTTTCAACGCGAACTCTAGTTTTGAGTTGTTAAGCAGTCTTCTTTCTTAAGACCAAGTAAAGCTAAGTGTAGCTGGTCTAATACAAGGATAATGTGGTCATATTCAATGACTAGATCATTGGCCACACCTACTTTTGAAGCTTGTGAGGAGCGTTTGTATATGCCATTAATCTTAACTCTGAGATTGGGTTACCAATCAGGGGGAATTGTCTTTTAGACATAAAGGGGAGTCTACCTCACATGTAATCTTCAATTGTAATTAGTGCGTTGTGCTCTTTTCCCTTAGACCAAGTTTTTTATTTTTTACCCAAGTGGTTTTGTTTTGCTTGGCAAGGTTTTAGTGAGGCAACATGTTATGCACCGTGTCACATTAGGTACGCGACACAAGAGAGAGTGTTCAAGGAATGATAATTCCCTAACTTTCTATGTGTGTCTTGACCTAATTAGACTAGATTAGTAGTTACCTTAGTAGATAGGGAATCTCTGATTATTCAGAATACTTGATGTAATGCCTATATATATAAAGGCCTCCTTATCTATCAATAAAAGTTACGTTTGCATCTATTCCTTTTCTCCTAGAACATTCAGGTATTTGTTAACATACTTTCTACTAATTTCATCTATTTTATAAAATTTCAATTCAAAATTAATATTATTGGTAAATTGATAATTAAATTTAGAACTGTTGTTACAACTCGAACATCAACAATAGTCGGATAAATAAAATTTTAAAATTAAGATGTCTAAGTTTACAACTGTATTGCGTCATTTAGTTTTTTTCTTAGTTTTTTATTTCTTATGATAATTAATGTATGTTTTGGTCATTTAACTTATTTATAGAATCTTATTTGAGATATAAAACAAGAAGGGTGTGTATTAAGTGGTTTGTGGAGTGTATATAAAATCTCCAAAGAAATAAAGCAAAAAAAAAAAAAAAACCTTGTTGGATTGGTAATCTGTTAACTAATGATCACGATACACTGATGATATTTAATTACATGAGAAATTTTCCTGTTCCTAGTTTTAAATTGCTATGAAGAATAATAGAGTACAGTATGTGTAACCTCAATTATAATTTATCAATCGACAAATATATCAACCCAAAAGAAAAATCAAACTCAAACATTTAAAAGCTCGATCCTATAGTCTAACTCGCCGTTTGCACTTATCTCCCTGAACCCCTCCGCTTGCAAAATTGTATGTCATGGTACAATTGAGTTCAACCACAACATTCTTCTTCACCATAGCAACTTTCACCTTGCCATGAACTCTCGTGAAGCTGTTCATAGTCAACGCCCCTGCCGCATACTCTTTGGTAAACTCCGGCACGTCTAGGATCTTTTCCAGAGAAATATCGACAGTCACGTTCATCCTCATCGTCCTCCTCGCCTTGGCCACCCCCGCCGGGATCCTCCCCTCGCCGACCTCAGTCCCGTTGAAGTAAACCAAAGTAGTCGTGTTTTCATACTTGAACGACGCCACGTTAGGGTTCTTGATCGAGACGTCCGCCGTAAGAGTGATGTTGGAACTGGTCTGTAAACTTCCGTTAGCAGTAGTCAGCTGTTCGATCGTGACGCCGTTCATCATGATCTTGGGGCCTCGGACGTGGAAGACGGTGAAGCCGAGGATGATGGCGATGACGGCGAGGATCAAGAACATGGCGGAGGCGAGGCCGCAGCAGTGGACGTATTTTCTATGGCTGAGCTTTATGTGGAGGGAGGCGACGTCGTCTTCCAAATCATGGCTGCGGACGCTGTATCTTGATGATGGGGCTAAGGGCTTTACTTGCTCGGAAGGGCTAAAGGGACTAGCCATGGATGCAATAATGGGAGCTCTGAGTTGTGGTTGAAGATATATAATTGTTTGAATCGCATGTCTTCCATAGTGTTTTTTCTGGTCGTTGAAAGTGAAATGGTGAAGAAGTTTTGGAGTCAGATTATTGGTGCAAGTTCTTCTCGAACGCGTTGGCATTAGTTGCACGGCTTGACTTTTGACTTTTCTATTCGTTTTGATATGAAATGATCATACCCAAGAATCTGGATATATAATACAATGAGTTTATAAGATTGTTTATTGTGTTAGAAGCTTCTGATGATGAGTTTGTGGATTACGTTATGCATTGTTGAATTCCATCAGAGGGCATCAACGGAAACTGTCAAGCTGAAAGAAACATAACTTTGTTTTATGGAGCTAGAATGTCATTAGAAAATTGTATGAAACGGCGGCATGAATTTTTATGTAGCCGGCAGAGGAATGATGGGGAGGATGTTAAATTCTAAAACACATTTGTACGAACTCTTTTTTCATTTTCTGTTATCCGTTACTTTTTACTCGTTATTCATTTCCGACACCCTTTACCTTCCGACACCCATTTTTCGTTTTTCTTTTTCTCAGTCACCCGTTTCCCGTTCTAAATTATCTGTTACTCGTTCTCCGTTATTCTAAACTCTAAACTCTAATCTCTAATCTCTAAACTCTAAACTCTAATCTCTAATCTCTTATCTCTTATCTCTAATATCTAAACTCTAAACTCTAAAATCCAATCTCTAATCTCTAATCTCTAATCTCTAAACTCTAATCTCTAATCTCGAAACTCTAAATTCTAAACTCTAAACTCTAATATTTAATCTCTAAGCTCTAAACTCTTAACTGTAAATTCTAAAAGTCAAAACTCTAAAGCCTAAAACTTTAAAACTCCAAACTCTAAACTCTAAACTAATAAACAGTAAAACATAAACCTACAACTCTATATCATAAAGGTGATGCTATTAAAACACCCATTTTTGTTATTAACATACCCTCTTTCAAACGGAATGATAATGAATTAATGTCCAAATACAAAGGTCACGTGAAGAAAGGGTGTGTTAATAACAAAAAAAAGATGTGTTAATAGCACTACCCTATCATAAACCTCAAAAACCTAAACGCTAAACTCTAAAACTGCAATTTAAATCATAAACCATAAAACCTCTAAACCTCTAAATCCTAATCTATAGATCACTACATTCGTGATCTGTCAGGACTCGCTCCGGATTTCACCCTGAAATCCGGATAAGGTCCTGCGGAGACCACTTTAAGACTAACTCTATCGATAAATCGATAAAGTCAATCTTAGGGTGGACAACCCTAAAACCTGCATCAACCAAAAACACTTCTAAATTCCAGTTCCAACCTTAACACCTGGAGCCATCTGCTCCCCAAATCACAACAACCGCCACAAATAAATACAAAATCTAATTCAACTGGCTCACAGGTAATCAGAGCAATCTAATATAATGAACGGGAAATCGAAAAGGAAATAAAACAAGAAAAATAAGAATAAGGGATCACAAATCCCACCTAGCGGAAGCAACAACGATGATAGCTATGCCTCGACTCCGAGTACTCTTGACCCCTGACCACTACTCTGCACACTGGGCGATTTAAACCGAAGGGCGCAGGGGAAAATAATTTAAAAACGTTAGAGTGAGTGGATAAAAACAATATCAAATAATACCTTATATAAAAAGTATCATATTACTTTCTCAATATTTTATAATTAAAAACCACGATGCATGCATTTTCATAAAACGTCCCACGTTTCAGAAAAATCATAATAATTAATAAGCTCCGCTAATATCTCAAATAACAAATAATATTTTTCAAGATATAAATTTTTGAAAACCAAAAGATGAATAGCTGGGCTAATTCCATCGGTACATTTCCAAATATTTTCATAATAAAAATCCAGCCCCACTGGTTCGGAAATTTATTAAATAAATGAAAGTCTCATAAGAGAAAATATTCCCGAAAACTAAAATAAAGACAAAGTCAATCTCATTGGCCCAACAAACGAAACAATGGGGAAGAGGGTACACCATAAACAGGAACCTCTCACTCTCAGGCTCGGGTCGGAACCTCCCAGGGCTTCTGATCAAGCGTGGACAAATATGACGACCTAAGCCCCTTAGGCAAAAGGTCGGAACCTCTCAGGCTACTAAACCAACGTCCCACGCTAAAACTAGCTAGCAAATATGACGACCCAAATACGTGGTGTAAAAACAAATCAAATCAAATCTGAAATCACGCTTCCCCCATTTAATCAACATTCCGTACGGTCCTCGACCGTACATCTGAGGCTTATAAACATAATCAATTAAAATAGTAGCCTCGAAGTAAATATATGTATATAATATCGACATGTCTCACATGTCGTGAAATCACAAATTATGAAATCAAAAAATCCCCGAAAATCTCATTTCCGGTCTTTTAAATATAAATATACTCAAAATGATCAATTATGATTTATAAAATCATGCTATTTCCAGAAATCTCATTTCCGCATAAGATTATGTACTATTTAGAATAGTAGGAAACATATACCCCAAATCTATATTTTCCTTTAAATAGTAAATGAACAAATATCATAATCATATACTTTCGATAATTCACAACCAGCTCGAGAAATTATTTAATTATAATAAACTTCATTTCAATAAAATATTTATGCATGCATTTATTTAAAATAAAATCCACTCACAGTACGACCGAGCGCGCCGCTATTCCGAGCTCTCGTCACGTCGAGTCACCCCTCGACCTGTAACAGGGACGTAATTATAATTATTACGAAACTCGGAATTTATTTATAAACGTTAAATATACGGACGTCCTCACTCGCACGAAGCCTCCCAATTTTCCCTTTTTCGGTTATCGGTATAGGAATTACACCTCAATACTGATAATCTACGTCCGAAATAACTCAGGACACTCACCCCGTGTCCGATTAATCCTTTTACTATTTACTTTTACTGTTTACTGTTTACTATTTACTGTTTACTATTTACTATTTACTTTTACTGTTTACTCTTTACTTTTACTGTTTTACCATTTACTTTTCACCTTTTACCGTTTTACTTTAACCTTTTACTGTTTCACTATTCATCATCTTCAACCTCTCGCCGCCGGAACAGTTGCCCCGCCGCCACCGCCGACAGCTCCGCCACAGGAGGCCAAAAACACCTCCAATCGACTCTAAATTTTCACAGCAGCGTCGCCACCACCTCGGGGACTAATCCCCGTCACCTCCACCGCCAAAAACGCACTCAGCCGCTGCATACGGCGGCCCAAATCTCCCAATCTCTAATTTCTCCAAAACTCAATCAATCCAACCTCAAATTACACTCAATCGACTCCAATCATCGTCCTAAACCCGAATTCAACCTCCAAATTCACCAAAAACATCAATTACACAACCTCCACCGAAATCCTAAAAACCTAGAATTTTGAATTCAAAATTCTCCTTACCTGGTGCAAATTGGTTCAATTCCTTCTATGGAAGGATTGCACAGACTGAGACCTTCGATTCCTGACCGGAATCGAGTCGAATGGCGGCCGGAGGAGGGAGCTTCGAACCGTCGGTGGCGGGTGTTCATAGGCGTCGCACGGCCAAACGGCGGCGAACCACGCCACGCCGCTGCCACAGACTTGAAGAGGAGGCCGAGCCGGTTCGAACGCGACCGATGCCGCGGTCCAGTTCGGCCGGACGGCGGAGAATCGGGCGGAGGTCGGGCCGAGTCGGGGGAGAGGAGAGAGAAAGAAGAAAAGAAAGAAAAGGAAAAAGAAAAAGAAAATGGGGGATTTTCCTTTCGGGAAATTTTTCCTCCCGGCTATTTATACTCATCCAAAATCGGACAATTTCCGATTTTACATCGTAACTGTTTCGTGCGAACTCTAAATTGAGCATGCTATGTGTCCACGAACTCGTTTCAACGTCTTCTACCTCGTCATGAATAAAATCCTCGGTCGGGTCAACTTATTTAAAAGTCAACCTTTAGAACTTTCGAATCGTAAAAACAATTTCCGAGGTGAAAAAATAAAAGTAACACAGTCAAAAGGTAACTCTAGGTTCGGGATGTTACAATTTCTAATTTGGTAATTCCCAAAATGGGCACTGATAGGGGGCCTCAATGAGGCCTTGGATTTGTATGTGGCATGTCATGTCATCAGGACACATCACCAATTTAAAAAAGCATGCCAAATCATTCTTAAGTAAATAGACAATTATATCCCTTTCGATCCAACGGCTCTCCATCATTATATATTTTTCAATAAAAAAAAATCATTGAGATGAATTAGTTACCTTACATGAACTATATTAAATCTATTTAAGGGTTATATGTACGATATTTACTATAAAAAAAATTCCGTTTTAGTTTATCAATGAGGAAGTTATAATTCTTGACTTTTAATTCTTAACTTTTATATTTAATTCTTGACTTTTAATACAATTAATTTCTTAATTCCGTCTCCATCAATACTTTAATGCGTTAGTTATGATGTATATACCATATATTCTCTATCAAATTATTATTTTTCAACAAAAATTTAAAAAGAAACAGATAAATCTAAATCAAATTTATTTTGGACGAATTATATATGTATATATTTGATTTTCTTAGACGAATTTATTTTTCCTTTGAACCAATTATATATATATATATATATATATATATATATATATATTCAAATATACTTTCAGTTTATATAAAAAAAAATATACTTTCAAAAATATTCAATATATATTCAAATTATATTCTGAAGTTTAAATATAAGTATTATTGCGATAAAAAACAAAAGAGAAAAAAAAAGTTATAAATCTGATTTTTTTTTTATTGAAAAATATATAATGATGGAGAACCGTTGGATCGAGAGGGATATGATTGTCTATTTACTTAAGAATGATTTGGCATGACTTTTCTAATGAGTGATGTGTACTGATGACATTGCATGCCACATAGAATTGAGGCCACAAATCCAAGGCCTCATTGAGGCCCCAAATCATTTTCCTTCCCAAAATATATTCCTATATAACCTCGAATGTAGATCCGCCATACATTTTATCTTAAAAGAAACAAAATGGAAAAGGAATGTAACAGCAAGAACAATGATTGAAATATTACATAGAGAAGTTCTTTAAAAAAAAATTACACGGAGATTAAGAAAATTAAGCTCACGAACTAACTATAGCTAGGAAGAACCCTAGCTCGTCATTGCATTATAAAACAACAAACAAGCAAAAGTAAAAAAAGTTACGTGCTGTAGTCGAATTTGGAAGTGATCAAGCGCGTGCACTGTGTTATATTTTCCTATCCTTCTCGAAAAAGATATTGATCGAAGAAGCTGTATCTTATATCTCATCAGGGTTTGCTACCTCTAACATTAGGTTTGCACCGATCTATCATTATTTTGAGACAAAAACAATTGGGGCGTTCTAATTGAAATATAAATGGTGATGCTCAGAAGCAGCTGGAAACGTACTTCCTGTAAACAAAAGAGGGGTTTATGACTTTGTAAATATGAATACCCAAAATTAATTTATAATTAAAATAATAATTATAAATAAAGAATACCAATGAGTTCCGACGGATGTTAAATAGATAAGGAAAGTAGAATCCGTTGAAGTCGAGTCGTGTGTATCACACACTTTCCTTAAGACAATTACGCCGCCTCTATTGGTGCAAAAGGACTTCTTAGCGTTCGTCTCCCAGGATACAACGACCTTTCGAGTTTTTGTGGCTGCACTGCTACAAGAACACCTACGAACTGCTAGTACTTTTTATCTATCACCAGAATAAAACAAGAGCACAAGTGCAGAAGAGAGAATGATCTTCAAAGGAGAAGAGCTCAATGCTTTGTGTTGGTGTTGATGTTAGTGTAGGTATAAAACTATGAAAATGAGGCCCTTTTTATAGTGTGAGGAATGGCCAAGGCTATTAAAATCAACCATCAATATAGGGAACTCAATAGTCATGAACATCTCACTCAATGGTCATGAACATCCCACTCAATGTTCATAATACACATTACATCATATGTTACTAGAATATCAAAAAATTTCTAGTAGCAACTGAAGAGTCACTTGACTCTTACCATTTCCCTTTTTCAATAGCCACCTTTGGATGACAATTTTTCATTCATCCCAAAACCAAATTGGTCATATGAACACATACTATTGTAGTCTTCATTATGAAGAATACAATTCAAGTTCAATTCTCATTAATTATAAGTGTAACACACTTTAATTAATATATTTAAATTTGGTTTCAAAAAGGGTTTTTAACCCATTTTTCCAACAATTCCCCATATGAATAAAATTGGCCACCAAAGACTCGATAGAATTGGTGATAGATTTCTATGGTCGAAACCTGCATAGGATAGGTAGGTATTACCCTTTGAACCTTCCCTTGTGAAAGTATGATTATGTTACTAACTAAACAGTAGACACTATGTCCTTGAACTATTCGTTATTTTGTGTAACTGATAGCATACCTCACACAGGAGTCTTCCTGGTACATTGCAGTTCTCACTATTGTGCCCGTTTTGGCCCTGGACACACGCCTGGTTCTGTAAGAGTTTGATAAGAATTGTGCCCCAACAATTCCCTTAGAAGCGGCCCCACTTCTCTCTTACATAGGTGATCTCTTAATTAAGAGTAACCCGCATTACTCCGCTCGGATTTTCCGACGCATAAGAATCATTAAAAGCTTTAGCTTAACCTCATTCTTTACGGGCATCACTGTTTTTCATCATAGGAATGGACCTGAGAAAACTCCCCACAGTGATCCGACATTATCTCTACAATTTAGTTGTCCCTTTGAACCTAGATCTTGGGATCTCCAGTCAGCTAGGTTGGATATCCACTGTAAAGATTTTTTAATTCATGGGCTTTAGTCCCATTCCTCTTGATGATTTATTAACTAACTCTCTAGTTAACCATTTGGTTAGCGGATCCACAATATTATCTTTTGACTTCACATAGTCAATCAAGATAACTCCAATAGAGAGTAGTCAATTAGTATTATGTCCTCGAAAGATGTGTCTAGACTTACCATTACTTTGTGCCCTGCTGATTGCAGATTGATTGTCACAATGCATGCAAATTGCAGACACAAGTTTTTGTCTATTTTAGAATATCCTCAAGGAATTGGTGTAACCATTGTGCTTCTTTCCCACATTTGTCTGGTACCACAAACTCAAACTTCATTGTGGATCTAGTTATAATGGTTTGTTTGGAGGATTTTCATATCACTGTTCCACCTTTTAGTGTGAACACATAACCGCTAGACTATCGTGTTAGATATCCATTTTTCATCTCAGTATCCTTCTAGGACAACACAACTCAAATATTACTCGTGTGTCTCTTTGACTTGCTCACATAAGCAATATCCATATTTTTCATGTCAAATATGAAATTTAACATATCTCTAGTGGATTTAATCATCTTATTATTGCATTCAAGCAATAAACATGCCATTGCATATCCACTTGCTTTCAAAATGAGTTAAAGTATCATAAAACATACTTTGACCCTTGTCAATGTTAATTAGTCTACATAGAGCACCATAATTATCATATATCTTGGTCTATCATGCCATATATTTGGATGACTCAACCATATTGGTGAAAAGAAACTTTATTCATTCTTGGTCAAATGTCATTTACAAGAATTAAATAATCCACCACTCATGGTCCTATTTTATTTTATAAACTTGGCTTGGTCATACCACATCTCTAAGTCTTTTATTCCACAGTCATAATCATTGACTTCATCCATGCCCTGTTTGTTGGACATATTTTCAACAAGTGCATCAAGTGAAGCCCATTCAATTTCTCAGATTTTTCTCTTTGTGAGACTGAGACATATATTCAGGCAATCACATCCATGGTCGGCATCTTGATCGACTCTTGGTTGTTTCAGTAATTTTTCAATTCCGAAAACACACCCATAAGTGTTATTAGTTCAATGTAAATGTAACTTATAAATTCCATAAGACAATAATATCTGTATAGGCAATCATTCCGTAAGACAAATATACAGGCAACCATTCCGTAAGACAAGTATACAGGCAACCAATTCTGTTTAGGTAACCATTTGGTAGTACAGGTATTACGCAATCACATCCGGTTGGCACCTTGATTGACTCTTTGGTTTTTTTCAGCAATTTTTTCAATTATGAAAACACACCTATAAGTGTTAATTAATATAATCACTTATTTCTCAATTCAATGTATACGTAAGCTACGAATTCTGTAAGGCAACAATATCCGTATAGGCGACCAATTCCGTTTAGGCAGCCATTCCATAAGGCAACAACAAGTTTCGAAAGAACCTTAAATCCATTTAGGCAACCATTACATAAGGCAACAACAAGCTTCGAAAGAACCTTAAAACCGTTCCATAAGGCAACAACAAGCTTCGAAAGAACCTTAAATCCGTTTAGGCAACCATTACATAAGGCAACAACAAGCTTCGAAAGAACCTTAAAACCGTTCCATAAGGCAACCAGAACCTTAAATCCGTTTAGGCAACCAATAAACCTCAAATCATACAAGCAAAATCAAATTGTAATTGTCTTAAGTTGTAAACAAAATAGGGGTTTATGACTTTGCAAATATGATTACCCAAAATTAATTTATAATTAAAATAATAATTATAAATAAAGAATACCAATGGGTTCCGACGGATGTTAAATAGATAAGGAAAGTAGAATCCGTTGATGTCGAGTCGTGTATATCACACACTTTCCTTAAGACAATTACGCCGCCTCTATTGGTGCAAAAGGACTTCTTAGCGTTCGTCTCCCAGGATACAACGACCTTTCGAGTTCTTGTGGCTGCACTGCTATAAGAACACCTACGAACTGCTAATACTTTTTATCTATCACCAGAATAAAACAAGAGCACAAGTGCAGAAGAGAGAATGATCTTCAAAGGAGAAGAGCTCAATGCTTTGTGTTGGTGTTGATATTGGTGTAGGTATAAAACTATGAAAATGAGACCCTTTTTATAGTGTGAGAAATGGCCAAGGCTATTAAAATCAATCATCAATATAGGGAACTCAATAGTCATGAACATCTCACTCAATGGTCATGAACATCCCACTCAATGTTCATAATACACATTACATCATATGTTACTAGAATATCAAAAAATTTCCAGTAGCAACTGAAGAGTCACTTGACTCTTACCATTTCCCTTTTTCAATAGCCACCTTTGGATGACAATTTTTCATTTATCCCAAAACCAAATTGGTCATATGAACACATAATATTGTAGTCTTCATTATGAAGAATACAAATTCAAGTTCAATTCTCATTAATTATAAGTGTAACACACTTTAATTAATCTATTTAAATTTGGTTTCAAAAAGGGTTCTTAACCCATTTTTCCAACACTTCCCATCATTTTTCAAAGAATTGAAAGACATAACCGATCATATGATCATTTCTCATCATTCCTACTCCTTCCTACACATGATCCAACTATCATTTGCGTAAATAGACTTTCCATATGCCAATATTATTCATCCAGTTCAGGTTTAGCCCCCATGCCTATCAAAGAATTTAGAAACTTTAGATAAATTTGTTTCCTTGCAGATTTCCAGAGGATGTGATATAAGTCATATAACTGATTTGATTCTGAATTGAAACAACACCACAAAATCAGTTACAAAATTTTAGGCAGAAATTTTTGTATGCACGGCTCTCTAATTATAGGAGGCGCAATTGCTCAAACACTTAAAATCTGGCCAGTTAGTAGGTGTTTCTTGCCTAAAAAGACTCTTAGATGGAAACTATTACTGTAATAACAGGCTGGATCAGCACATGGACAATTCTACAACCCAAAACCGACCAAGAAAAGCGATATTCTCCGACTTAGAAATCAATCATGCAGCAACGTTAAATTAGGGAGAAAGCACATATAAAAAGAAGCAATGCACACTCCACCGGCAGCAACACAGTTTATGAATCATGATTTCACCTCACATTTCAAATGTTAAAGTTCAAAGAAATCTAAACAATGACTTCACCCCTTGATTAATATTTTGTTAATTCATTAACCTTTGTATTCAATTGTGACATGGAGTTGTGGACTTTTGTGTATCCTATAAATCCTAGATTGAATTTTATTTTTCAATTCGGTGATACTCCTGGTCTCATTCAGAAGCAATAAAATATATGAACACAGATTACATACGTAGAACCAGCTCATTGGAGTTAGGAATCGATTCCTATATGCACCTTTCTCAAGCAAAAGAGACATACAATTTTAGCCTGGACAGATGAAAGCAGGGACAATATTCGTTTTCAGTTTTATTTGTTTGGAATATGCTCACCGAAATTTTGGCACTTGTAGTTAGTTCTTCTGTAGCGAATCATTGTGGATGGAGCCATAAAGCTTGCAAATGGCAACATATAGCTAGTGCAATCATATCAGCCTCAACACAGCTACGCCTGCTATCAAGTAAATGGACAACAGATTCAACTGAGTAAGAGTGAATTATGGATTAGTTCTCGACTCAATTTCTTCAAGAAATTGAAATGGTTTATTTTACAAAATGCTATGGAAGATGATTTCGGACTATCAAGTCTCAAATTTGTGAACCAATTCATAGTAGTTGTATCAAAAACTCATATCTTGTACATGTATATCAATATTCAAAAAGCGGAACAAGTAAACAAATATAATTGAATTTTCTAGGTAGTAAATTTTTTACAAACAAAGAATAATTGAAATAATACCTACAAACTAGATCTCACATTCAAGTGAACAGAACCAAAAATCCGATCTCACAGTACTCTAGCTAGCTATTAGCTATTATCTGCACCTCAAATCCTTGATGGTCTTACTCTTCAAAACAAGCGTCATGGTGCAATCCATCTTCCCTGTCTTCCTCTTGTTTATAATCTCCCACAAAGTCACTTTACCACTCACTTTGCCTGTGACGGCCAGCTTCAACATCCCGGAATTTATATCACTTGTCAAATTATTAGCTCCCTCCGGCAGCCTGTTTGATTTGAGATCAACTCCAAAACTCACCCTCTCCGTCTTCTTCAGTTTGGCTTGCCCCTTCACCACTTTCGTGCTCCCAACTTTGCTTCCTCCGTACAAGAAACTCACCGTGGTCGGCAAAAACTCATAGCCGCCAAAGTTTGTGTTCTTCACAGACATGTGTGCAGACAAAGACGTGTTAAACGCAGGCGGCGAAGACGAGTACTTGAGATTCTTCACGGTGACAGATCCCAATCTGATCTCCGGCGACTTGACTCGGAGAACGAGCAGCGCGAAAACCAAGATGGCGATGCTGAAGAGTACGATCCCGGTGAAAACGTAGACGAAGCACTTGTTGGTTCTCTCCCGGCGTATGGCTGTGAACGTGGGGTTATCGTCGCTTCTGCGGTGTAGCTTCCATGGCGCTAAGGGCCAGACCTGGCTTTCTTGATCTGCCATTGATTGAGGAGTTTTTGCTGCGTTAGAAGACTGGGAAACAGAATTGCTTTGGTTAAAAATGTTTTGAGGGAAAGTTGGAAGTGAAAGGGTTTAAATATAATGAGTGTAGGGTTAGTGGCCAGGTATTTGAAAGCTTTGGGTATAAGAATGGGTCAGTTGTGGGCAACGTCCGTGTCGGCTCTTGATTGTGATTAGATTATTACAGAGACACCATGGATGGCAGTTGTAAAGTTTTAACTTTGAAGTTTTATACGCGCAGGAGTAGAAGGTTTATATTGAGCTGGTCAATCATGGTCAGACGTTCTGTAGAGAAGTGGGACGCCACAGGTCTATTTTAGTCACATTTTTCTTCTTCTTCTTCTTTACCTGATTCAACTAGCATTTCTGGAAGCCGCAATTTCGGGCTGATTCCGATGATTATATGTATGAAAGAGGTCAGATTCCGAGAGTAGTGGAACGAGTCCGAGACTAGAAGTCTAGAACTATCTCTGACGAGAATCTTTGATACTTTCTTTACAGTGGTTTGTGTTTAGGGTGTGCTGATTGGGGTCTTATATATGGTAGCCAAATACAACTTTATTACTAAATTTTTCCTACTGTTAGTGCATAACACTGTAGTGCATAATACGAAAGTACAAAAATGGTACTAAATTTGTTACCAATTTTATTATGATTTTGATTAGCATATATATATATATATATATATATTCAATATTTACCGTCAATATTTAATTGTTTATACCACAAAAATCAAAAGCAGGAAAATAAACAATTAAAAAGACAAACCAAAATCAAAACACGATGAAAAAAATAAACCCCGAACAACTCCACCCGACTTGGCCGCCTCCGACCCTTATTGCCAAAATTTCCAATTCAAAAAGGTGTGATTGAGTTTGGAGTATTTGATCAGTAAACGGAGCAAGATCTCCAATATGATATCATGGGAGCAATGGTGGAACTGTGGAAGAGTGGAGTTGCCGGCTTTGTCACGGGATTGGTAATTTGAAGTGGGCATGGGCAATGAATCAATGATAGACAGGGCGTGACAAACCATGCATAAACTTTACTTGATGTAGAGCTATAAACACAAAATCTTTGTTGATGGTGAAGTTTACAAACTGCCAGAAATTAGGAAAGCGAGTTTCAAATTGTCGAGATCTTAAAGTATAAAGAGTGATTATATAGTAATTTGATTTTCTTTATTTGTGCTTAAACAGTTAAACACTCTATATGAGGGGATGTAAACGATCAGTTTTGTCGCTCTCGATTCTTTCTGTTTTGGCTTCAAGCGAAGGGCATTTGTGATGTTGCACGAGTAGACTCCATGATATGTATGAGTTTTGAATGCAATGAACTAGCCAAACCATATTGTCTCCTTTCACCCCGGGAAGCTAGCTATAAATGGTAATCAAGACCAAAACGCCTACTGACCCATGCAATTTCTCCAAAGCATTTTGTGTGTACATAAATTGGAAGAGGCGAGCTTTGTGCCGTCTGGGAAACATTTATCAATATATAGATGATGGTTCTTTTGCTTGTGACGAATAAAGAGAAAGTTGAGATCGAGATCGAATAGAGCTAACTGAGAGCCATTCAATTTGTTTATGAGAAATTGTTTGTGAACTACTCATAGATTATCCCAAAAAAAAAAAAAAACAAGGTTCTTTGACAATATTGTTCAAGTAAAGATATGTTAACATGATAATCAATATAGAGAGATTTCGATCATTATCTTTTCTTCTTGCTGATCATTGACTAGATTTCATGTAATACAAGAAAGAAAATCATTACAAAATTATGATTGAATCAGTTCCAATAACCGAAACCCTAACAAGACGTAAGACTACTCATCGATCAATGAATTACGATTAGCTGCATTCTAAACCCTCGATGGTCTTGCTCTTCAAAACCAACGTCATGGTGCAGTCCATCTTCCCCGTCATCCTCTTTTTCATAATCTTCCATAATGTAAACCTACCGCTAACCGTCCCAGAGCCGCTCAGCTTCATCTTCCCGGAGTCAATATCGCTGTTTAGAGTATTAGGGCCTTCAGGTAGCCTATTCGACCTCAGATCGACCCAAAAACTGACCTTCGATGTCTTTTTCCCATTCGCTTCCCTCATCACCAACTTTTTACTACTCCCGACTTTGCTTCCATCGTACAAGAAACTCACCGTGCTCGGCTCGAACTCGTAGACCCCGAAGTTATGGTTCTTCACAGTCATCTCCGCTGCCAAAGTTGTGTTAAAGGAAGGCGGCCAAGATGAGTCGTTGAGGCTCTTTACGGTGACGGATCTCAGTTTAACCTCGGGAGGTATGATATGGAGAACAAGTAGAGAGAAAACCAAGACGATGGCGCATAAGGTCACGAACCCGGTGAAAAAACAGATGAAGCAGTTGCTGGTTCGTTCTTTGCGGACCTGGCTCTCTAACTCTGCCATTCTTGCCTTCTTCGAGTGTTTCTTGATCCTGTATTCCCTAAATTGATAAACTTGTATCATTTATAGCCTTGAAACTAGGTTATAGAAACCCTAATCATGAGCCATAAACTTCTCTATTAAGCAATTACTTACGATTGGTTAATACAAAGTAATGAACGTATTCATGACGCAATTAATAAGAATCCAAAAATTAGGACAGTAGGCGAAGTACGTTCACAATTTTGTTTTTTACACTTCATTTCTAAAATTTTACGTGAAAAATTAAAGTGACAAATTGAGAAATATTGTGAAACGATGCGTATCTTGTGGAATTAGAAAGGGAATATCCATTGATAAGTGGGATTAGGTGATCGACCCAAATTACTGAAATTAAAATACATTTCCTAAAAGGACAAGGACTATCCCATATAAAACTTTGAACAAATTGCAGCATCTTATGAGTCTTGATATGCCGTCAAAATAAATTAACTTAAAAAAAAAATTAAAAAAAATTAAAAACTGTAAAACAATACACACTCTTTTACCATAACTTTCCTCACCTTTCACCCTTTGTTTTACCCCCTTCGCCTCTCTCTGTTTTTTACGTACTATTTTTATTTGGGCGAACTAGTAGAATATGAGTATGGACTTATTCCTGCCTTTATTTGCGCAACAAGCCCAAAGGTTTGCGTTCTATTTCTTTATTTTTCTGTGAGGTTTAAAGTTATAACACACAATAGTTTAGAAGTTGATGCTCATGTCTAAAACAAAATACACGACATTACATGAAAATAATGTCTTCAATTTAAGAACCAATTTGTTCCTGATGGTGCATAGCAGCTTTCCAGTTTTCAAGAATCACACACACAAACAAACCATTACGGTCTTCGCTCTTGTTTATTCAAGTGTTATGTTCATCAAAGATTATTATTCTCTGCACATTTGGAATGCAAATGGTCTGTTTCATGCTTCTGCAATAAAGTAAGACCAATGCCTGTCTTCTTCTCCGGCCAACCCTCGTGATTTAATTATATAAATCTCCACTAACTTATTAATATGATGCTTAATCAACCTAGCTATCGTGCTACCAGCCAAGCTTAAACCCTACGTCATCTCATGAACAAGATCATTTCTTACTAATAACAAAAACAATACAGATCCTTCGGCTTTTCTAGTCTACAATGCCAGCTTACAATACTCAAAAAGAAATTTCCAGCAGCCCATGCCTTTCATTAATCCCTGCACAAAGAATCAGATATTATTATTTGTCCGGCCGCTCAAGAACTATTATCTTAAATATTTTTGTATGAAATCGTATAAAAATATAAAAGAGAGTATACGTATACGTAGAACAACTTGTATCTCGTCTTATACTTGAAAGGCAGATGTTCGACAAGTTCCAAGTCTTAGGTCAGTACCAAAATAAACAAGTCAACTAAAGTTAGCGTTGCATATTTGAATCCGACGACCCATTGCTTTCAGAGGGCCACTATCTCGAATAGAAACACTTCGAAAGCTTCACCAATTTTTCTGTTAGTTTTCCACGATTCCAAGCTTGCAAGTTGATCAATTTGCATTATTAGAGATATTTAGCATCAGATATTTCCCATGATTTTATGTGTTACCATTATTATTAAGGCAGACATCACATTGAAAAAGAACAAGGATAAAAAAAAAAAAAAAAATATCTTGAGAGCAAGAGTGAGTTCATATTTGAAACAATAACACTATCAATCTGTATATAACAAAAGAACACAATTACAAAAAATTGTGTTTTGGTAAGTATACGTATACTCACGCAGGTCTATTACATAAACAAAGGACAGCAAAAGAAGAAATAATCGTAGATGTGTATGAAACAAGGGCAATGAAAACAATCTAAGACTGTTTTCACTTGCATTCTAAACTCTTAACTGTCTTTTCTGAAACGTTAATGGCTATGGTGCAGTTCATACTCGCAGACTTCCTTTTCTTCATGATCATCATCAACTCAACCTTTCCGGACAGTTTCGCTTCGCTGGTAAGCGTCAACACCCCACCGCTCAATTCACTGCCGAGAGTGGAGCCGGTCAATGTACCGGTTTTCAAGCTCACAATGGCGTTCACCTTCTTTGTACCTCGCATCCCTGCCTTGCCCTTGGGTACAGTGAATGTCCCAACAGCTGCACCCTTGTACATGAATGTCACGACGCCTTGGTCGAACTTGTAAGGACCCCAGTTGGTGTTCTTGACTCTGATTTGGGTGGTGAAGGTTGTGCTGAACGAAGGGTCTGATGAGGAAGAGGTGAAGCCTGAGAGGGTGCTTGTGCCGAGTCTAACCTTGGGGGTCTTGACTTTCATTATAGTGAGACCAAACACAGTCATGACTGCGATCTGGAACACAATGAAAATACCAATATAAGCAAAGCACTTGATTCTCTTCTTGCGCTTGAGCTCGTCTTCGGACAAAGACTCTCCATCACTTCTTACGTACCCGTTAGCCGGAGCCAAAGGATAAACTTGTTGGTGCTTGTCAGCCATGTCTCTCTTTCTCTCTGATAAGAAATGAAAAGAAAAGAAATGAAGTATACTATGTTTTGCTCTGCTTTTCTGGGTTTGTATTCTCTTAAACTGTAGAGGAAAGTGGTTTGTAGTAATGATGGAATGGAAGGGTATACTAGTGTGGTATATATAGTGTATTTGGAGTCTGCAAAATTTGAATAAGTTATGTGTGAGAATGAAGTTCCTGGAAAATATGATTTGGACATGGAGGGGGAGGTATTTTAATTCAGACGCCAAACGCGTCCGAAGGGGTGAGAATTGTTGACTTCTAGATGATCGATGACTTTGTTTGAGTACTATTCAGGCTTTTTGGCCAAATGTGTTGATTCATATGAAGGTTATTAAAATATCAGAAGAAGGTTCAGTTCTATCCGTTAGCATAGACCATATCTCCCAACCAAAGGTTACAACGTGGTGTTTGGATCTTTTATATTATTCCTGATTATTGACCGCGAATAATACTTGCTTAATTATTGGTTTTTAATTGGATTGTGTAGATTAGTTTCTGTTGTCCCTGATTAGAAGCAGGAATATGGTACATGAAGATTGCCAAGCACTTCATCAATCCAACAAAAAGTATAAACCCCATTTGACTGTGTAGTAGTATAAGGAGCTTAATTAGTTTAGCTATGAAGAAAAAAAGAAAGAAAAGAGAGAGGGAAGAAAAAGAAAGAAGCTAATGCTTTGCTCAGAGATTTTGAGCACGTACATAACAAGTGTTCGGTGCTATTCTGATATGCAAGCTCAACCTCAATGAGGAATTATCCATCCCTCAAAATGTGTTGGTTTGCGGATATATTGGTTATTGTCGAAGAAGATCAAATTCCACTCAACTTAAGACTTTTTTTTTTTTTTAATCTTTTAACTGTTTTTTCTAATGAGCACGGACTTGGGGTACCCGATACAAATTCATATATATGAAGTCTTTTCCTATAATCCAAAGGTTAGTTCTATTTGCACCTCTAAATATGCTTTATATACCTTAACTTCATTATTTTTTCTTTAAACCGCCAATTCTGTCCCTTCAGTTATTTTAGTTTTCTGACTCTCTCTCTCTCTTGAAGACGATAACTTTTTTTCTCTCCAGAACCCGAAATTCAATAAATCACATAAGTAAAAAATTGTGCCATAAATGACAATCAAATCTCAATCAAATAAAGATCAAACTTATGAGAAAACCATCTTATCTTAGCTTTTTGTCCAGTATGATACTAAGTTCTCTTTCAAATTTCTGGGTTTTGTTCAATTCATTATGCATAATTGATTACCAATAGTCTAATAGCAGATTGAGTAGTGGAATTGTGGAATCAAGATGCTAGAAACGTTTAGCCGTTTCAAGAACACGGTTCAATTCGTTCTAGATTGTTTGCTTATTAATTGAAAATTGATAGTTTTTTTTTTCTTTCTTTTCGATACAAATCGATGGTTGTTTGGGTCGGTGGGCAACGAAAAAATGCAGCAAGGTTTAGGAATGGTCAGAGAGATTCTACTTTTTTTTTTCTTGAGAAATTACTAGAGGGACATAAAAGTAATATAAATTTTACAAAAATATATGAAGGTATATTTAGTAGATTTAGAGGTGCAAATAGAACCCCCTAATCCAAAACAGCTTAAGCAAAATTTCGATTGGTACTTTGTAAGTTAGTTACTCTTCCTTACTATTCCAGTTTGTTACATTGTTTTACCATTTGACAGTAGTTTACAGAAATTAACTTTGCTAATGAACCATAATTCAGTGTTGGAGACCAGGCAGAGGAAGCTTATGATCAGTCTTCAAAATAAGCCCTCTTTGTCCTAAGTGAGACTTTTACTGGGTGGTTGTTCAAGCATCCTCATCAGTTTTTATAGCCGTTCATATAATCTGCATTATCTTCAACGATATTTCATTAAAAAAAAAGGCAATGCCATCACTGTCATAACCACTAAGGTTTTGATTCGACATATAACGATTCAATATATTGGGCCAGTTTTATTTGACTCATGCAACAATTATTTGATATAATAATAATGTTCAAAGCCAATAGTCCCAATACCATTCCCCAGTGAAAGAAAAAAGAGTTCTTACCCCTAAATTTTCCTAGTCCAAGCAGGCTTTTCAGTAACCTTGTTATTTTCACTTTCACGTTTGCATATCAACAAAATTGAAAAGAACAAAAGAAGGAAAAAAATTGGAGTTCAAAGTTCAAACTATAATGTGTATAATATATATCAGCCGACCGAATTGGTAGACAAGAATTATAAGGCTATAAAAAAAAAAAAAATTGCCCATGTAAAAGTAACTAAAAATTGGAGTTAGAACGGAGCAGTGCTCTGTTTTTCACTCGCACTCCAAATTCTGGACAGTGTTTGTGGCCACACTAAACACCATAGAGCAGTCCATGTCTGCCGCCTTCCTCTTCTTTATGATCATCATCAATTCCACTTTCCCGGTCAACTTGGCCGTGCTGCTCAGCATCAACACCCCACTGCTCAGCTCAGTTCCGAGCATTGTGTTCGCCGGCAACGATGCGGAGCTCACACTCACCATCACGTCAATTTTCTTGGTCGACCTCATCTTAGCTTTGCCTTCAGGGATGACAACTTGTCCAACAGGAAGACCTGCGTACATAAACGTGATCACGCCGGCCTCGAACTTGTAAGGTCCCCAGTTGGTGTTCCTGACCCGGATTTGAGTCGCGAAATTCAGGTCGAATGAGGGGGCTGCGGGGTTGGCGGTGAGGGATTGGACGTAGATGTTGCCGAGTCGGATTTTCGGAGTCTTAACTTTCATGACGGTGAGTCCGAAAACGGTCATCACTACGATCTGAAACACTATGAAAATTCCGATGTATTTGTACAGCTTGATCCTCTTCTGGCGCTTGCGCTCTTCGTCGGCGTGGAAGGGGTGTGTTTCTTCATCGTGCGCTCCCATTTTGGTTAAGAATGAAAACTTGAAAAGCCTTTGTTTTCTCAGAAAATGAAAACTTAAAAACCTGGAAGTGAATGAAGAAAGCTGTGTTTGTTTGTTTTGGTGGTGATGGGAGTGGGGAGTGTTTGTGTGTATATATATAGTGGGGATTTGGAAGACCGTACAGTTCGTCTATATGGGTCACAAGCTTGCTTCCTGGAAAGAAATGGCATGTAACAGTAACACTATATGTTAAACGCGCTTCATATATTATGTTATTGGGTAAATGGTATGGCCTAAATTTCTCGACTTCTAGATGGTGGGCATGACAAGATCGATCGTCACCTTTGATAGGAAAGCTTTGGAGAATCGTCGTTATCATTAGTATTATGTGGAGATAGAACCTTCAGCGGCATTGGTTGTACGATTTGGACCATTGAGGCCAGTGGGACTTGTGAGATTGATTGATTGATTGATTATGTTGAGCACAGTATTAGTTTTGTTCTGGGTATAGTTTTTAACTCGTATTAGTTTGCACCAGAAGAGATTAGAGAAAGGGAGACTTTGTTGGAGGGCGGCTTAGAGTCTTGTTAGTGAATGAATAAACATGGGTTGAATACGAACGAGGAGAGTCAAGTCCAAGATGTGATGACTTCAGTTGGCTTCATGCAGAAGATGCTTACCCAAGCCAAGTGGAAACTGGTCCTAATAAGCATCCTTTGATTCCTCTCTCATTTTCTTCTTCGTTTCTAGAACAAGACTACTCTGTTTTCTGGTGAAGGCGACTAGGTATATATATATACTTTTTCTTTCTACGGCCAAGTTGGATTAGGAACTTCATTTGTAAACACAAATTATCATTAGTGTTTTAAAACTTCAAACTTGTTAACAATCTATAAACAACAAAATTTGAGCATTATTATAAATGTTGTATCTGAAATTATTTACGCATCCGGTCTAAAGCCTAGTTTGTTATTGCTTTGCTTTTATATAGGTACTACAAAAATACCATATGCTCTTATATCAAACAGTCACAAGCACTAATGACATTGTTCTTTTTTCCGTCGATTAGTAAAATCAAAGAGAAAATGAAAGTCATCGTATGTTTAAAACTCATCACTTTTGTTTCTGCCTAAACCCGGGGGTCTAGTAGATACTTGATGAATCTAACTGTCTCCTGCAATCCTGCTCACTAAGGAGAATACCGGGCGGGCCGGCCTTCACCTCTCCGATGCCTAAGTTAGTATAGTTGAAATATATATAACCAAGGCACGTATGTAAGCGGGGAGAGAGACGAGTTACCTCATAAAGAAGGTAGTTGGGGCCCATATATAGGTGGTTGGGGGTAAGGACTGGCCTTACTCTTCGATGTGGGACTGATTCCCTTCTGCTTATACTTTATGAAGCCCTCGTAGGCAGGCTGGCGCCCCCGACCCCTGGGTTCCTGGAGGCAGGATAGAGTGCCAGGCCCCGAGGCCGGGTGCTGATGATCCGGTCCCGACCCTTGGGCCGGGCCCTGGTGCGCTTGCCGCGGGTCTGTGGGCCTGCTGTAGCCTCTCTGCGGCTACTGTCAACAAGTCCTCCAAGTTCCCGGTCAAGTGCGATCTTGAATGGGGACTTAAATCTGTCTTGCTCTTGTCCCGCAGACCCGCGGGGTTACCAATCTACCGGTGCCCAGTCCCCCAAGTCCGCGTTAAAGATTGGGCGTGACCGAGGTGAGTACCTGTTACCGATGGGAAGCAATAGTTTATAAGCACACTTGCAATATAAGCAGTAATATGACTAAGTGTGGTGTTATGAGCATGGAGCCAAGATGATAATGATGATGTCATGATGCCATGATGCCATGCAACAGACGTGTGCATGGAATGATAATGAGGCGTTGAAATCCGCTATGCAAGAGATTTATGCACGGGATGATAATGAGGCGTTGAAATCCGCTATGCAAGAGATTTATGCACGGGATGATAATGAGGCGTTGAAATCCGCCATGCAAGGAATGTGCACGGAATTTCGGCCGGGCACTCTGCCCTATCGGTACGAAGCGGAGCTTCACTAGGCTTCAACTGGCCGATCTGCCGAAACGGGATTCACTGAGCCTCTACCGGGCTATCTGCCGAAACGGGATTCACTGAGCCTCTACCGGGCTATCGTTTCCCATTGCTAGGCTGCAGGGAGATTACCCTGGTGTTGCGGCCTGTTTGAAGCGCCGGTGAACACTTGCTAGTTCTTCTCAGCTTATATTGAATAAGCGTTGAGGTAAGGGGGTGGCATTGAGGTGACAAAGCTCGCCATGTAGCCCCATGTTTGATCGCCTTTCAATGCGATGCAGGGTTTTTATCCTGCTGGACAAGCGTGCATGGGTTAGATGCAGACTCGCCCGGGTGTATAAAGCCCGCCGGTCGAACATTTTCGACCGGTGTCAGCCATGGTATTGGGCGGAACTCGACCGTTGGCGGACATCATGCCATCTCCGGACGAGTCCAGTGAAGTGCCATGGGCCAGGTGCATTATGTTCCTGGTAGGGGGGCGGCGTTGAGGTGACAAAGCTCGCCCTGCGTCCCCCTGTTGCCGCAGCTAGTGCGATGCAGGGTTTTTATCCTGCTGGACAAGCGTACATGGGTTAGATGTAAACTCACCCGGGTGTATAAAGCCCAAGCCGGTCGAATGTTCTCATGACCGGGGTCAGCCATGGTATTGGGCGGAACTCGACCGTTGGCGGACATCATGCCATCTCCGGACGAGTCCCCCAGTGAAGTGCCATGGTGCCGGGTGGAGCCTATTCCCGGAATGTGTTCTGGAGCCGGTTGAATGCGTCGAAACCGGTGAGCGGAACTCGACCGGGCGTCCTGCGATATCGAGACGAGTTCCCCCAAAAGAGATGCGACTGGACAGACCTCGACCGTTGTCCGGACGCCATTGCAGATCCGGACGAGGTCTCCAGTAATATACGATGAAGAAGCCATGCAGCCGGTTGAATGATCATAACCGCGAACTGCCATGGTGCCGGGCGGAGCTCGACCGGGCGGCCAGCCGTATTGAGCCGAGGCTTCATACCCGGATGGGTGCTCTCCAAGTGGTTGGATGATCATAACCGCAAGAGAGGTCTTCGAGAAATGCAGCGAAGAAGCCATGCAGCCGGTTGAATGATCATAACCGCGAACTGCCATGGTGCCGGGCGGAACTCGACCGGGCGGCCAGCCGTATTGAGGCGAGGCTTCATACCCGGATGGGTGCTCTCCAAGTGGTTGGATGATCATAACCGCAAGAGAGGTCTTCGAGAAATGCAGCGAAGAAGCCATGCAGCCGGTTGAATGATCATAACCGCGAACTGCCATGGTGCCGGGCGGAACTCAACCGGGCGGCCAGCCGTATTGAGCCGAGGCTTCATACCCGGATGGGTGCTCTCCAAGTGGTTGGATGATCATAACCGCAAGAGAGGTCTTCGAGAAATGCAACGAAGATTGTGGTGCAAGCGTGGAATCTGGGGAAGTGGGAGGGCCTGACTCCTTGATTCCCGTTCCTACCTTCCTGCCGTCAGTGTGTAGGACAAATGGCTGACATGCATTTAAGGAGGAAGTCCATCAATCCCGTCAGCTTATGATGGCGTGGGGAGGTTACCAACGCTGGGACACGTGCCAGTGCGGGGCGTTCTTGAGATGGAGGGCCTGGATTCGCAGGCTTTTGAGTTGCTCCGATTACTTGTTTTGGAGGGATTTCGATTGCCTAGGGTATTGGTCCCCTCTATAAAAAGGCATGTTCTTCTCTTCTTTCTGCTGTTGCTTCTTACTTTAGAGAGACTGAGATAAAAGGAGAAATCCGGCGACCACTCTGAGCGTTTCTTGCCTCACGAGATCTGTTTTCTTTGAACGCTCCCTACCATTGCGCGCTGCTTTCCGAGGGGCCGATTGTCCTCGGTTGAGCATACTAATCGGTAAGTTTGATTTCTTTGCCCCATCGTTATTCTTGTTTCTGGGTTTGTTGTTTTGCCTTGGGGGGGGGGGGGGGGGGGGGAGGGATCTCTGCCGTTTGACGGAACTGCTTTGCGGCGAACTTGGGGAGAGGCCGCAGAAGGCGTTGTTTGTACCTGTTGCTGACAAGCGCTAGGGTTTTGTGTTCTTCCCCTAGGTTAAGATGACGTCTTCAGGTTCTGACCGGGTTTCCGAAACGGCTGTCAGAGGTCCCCTCATTGATGATGCGCAGAGGCTGGACGACTGGCTGAGTTCGGAATCTCCGGAGACCGAAGTTGCTGACTGCTCCGGGAGCAGGGTTTCGACTCCGTCCTCGGCTTCGTCCTCCGGGGCTGAATCCTCGGAGACCGAAATACCGCACGGGGTGCGATTTGCAGATGCTCCGGTTGCGAGCTACACCATGGGGAAAGGGAAGCACGCTGTGGTGTGCGATGAACCGGAGGAGAGCATGACCCCGGAAGAGATTGAGGAATTGCGGGAAGCGTGGGATATCCCAGATACCATTCTGCTGCGGCCCTTGAACCCTGGAGAGTCAGCCTGCAACCCGGAAAAAGGTTGGGTTGCTGCACATCCGGACCAGTTCCGGCATGGACTGTCGTTCCCGCTGCCAGACTACGTGCAGTACATGCTGAGTGCGCTGCAGGTGTCACCCGCTCAGCTTCCTGGGCTCCAGTGGAGACGACTACTGAGCCTCGGCTGCTTGTACGAGTTCTCTGGGATGAACATTCCCACGGTGAACGAGTTTCGGGCCCTGTACAGGCTGTCGTACTCCCGGAAGCAGGGGTCCCGTGGTTGCTTGTCCTTCAACAGCCGGAAGCCTCCACCGATCGTCACCAATGTGCCTTCATGGGTGGACAACAGCTGGAGGAAGAAAGTGGTGATGGTGGGCGGGAAGTGGCAGGCGAGGAATAGAATGTACTGTGTTCCTGGCACCTTCCAACCCATTGGTGACCAGTCGTATGAACTATCGGACCTGGAGCGCGAGAGGATTTCGACCATAGCCGGGTGCTGGGACGATCTGGAACGGAGTTCGTACAACTTCATTCGACGGGAAGTGCTGGAATACTGCCAGTTTGGGCGGGGTCCCGGTGCGTAGGAAGCGGTTGAGCGGTGATACTTTGTGTTAACTTCTGCAATATACTAACCGTTTGCTTTCCTTGCAGGTGCATCTTCTCGGGCGACTATCAAGCCCGAAACCACTCTCTCCATGGACGGGGAAGATCTCCTCAACCAGTTGATGGAGAAGGCCGAGATCGTCTCGCGGACGTCAGTGGAGGACGGGTCCGGCCGGCTTGTGACCCATGCGGAGCGGAGGGCCATGGATGTTGATGAGGACGCCTATGTCCTGAAGCGGGTTAAGACCCATCACTCTACAGGCCTGCTGGCGCCTGGAAAGGGCAAGAGCACCGGGGGGGCCTTAAAGATTCCCGGTGGAGCAAACAGGATCCCCAACCGCCCGGTGGCTGTGCCGCGCGTGGCTCGCGCTCCCCTCGCAAGCGCAGGATCTTTTTCTCCGGAGGGCCAGGGAGAAAAACGGAAGGTTGGAGACGTTCCTTCCTCCGCGCTGGTGACACTGACCGGCGAGTCGGTACGGGAGAATTTGGCAAAACGGTTCAGGAATACCAGCGGCGCGCAGACCATCGCTGCCGGGGAGAATGCCGCTGCTGCTGCTCGGCAGAGTAGCCCAGCGCCTGCGGATGCATCAAGGGGAAGCCCGAGTGGTGCAATCGCGCAGCAGGTGGCGGCGGACCTGGCCGGGCTTGGTCTGGATAGGCCCGGGGTTGCTGGAGTCCTGGCGGGCGGGAAACGTCCAAAATGCAAGGAATCCGTCCTCCGGGTAAGTACCGCATGGTACCACTATACTGCTTGACTAACCTTGCCTTGCCTTGCTGTTTGACCAACTCTTCGGTGTTGCGCAGTTGCTGTACAGTCTGTACGAACCGGACGCGAGCGAGGGGCTGTCGGAGCTGCAGAGATAGATAACTGCTCTATCCGAGTCCCGGCAGCGCCTGGAGGTGGAGAAGTCTCGCTTGGCCCGGGAGAAGGCCAGATCGGAGGAGAAGGCCAAGAGGCTGGAGGAGCAGAACCGGATCCTGGATAAGGAGAGGGCCGAGCTGAAAGAGCAGAATCGGTTCCTGGAGGAGGAGAGGGCCGCACTGGAGTCCAAGGTGGACGAGCTCCAAGTGGGAGCTGCTGCTCTGCACGCAGGCTCTGCTGCTCCGGCCGGGTAAGATGACCCGGAACTCTTCGAGCGGGTCGCTCTCAAATACCGGGAGAGCGATCAGTTCCTGGAGTTTCTGGTGAAGGCCAGGGAGGAAGGCATCTCGGATGCGTACACGGAATGGGCGGGAAAGGGATGGTTAGACACTTCCCTGATGTCGACTGCTGCTGAAGGAGATATCCATGAGCAGTCGGACGTCCATCAGGAGGCGGTGGAGGAGGAGCCGGGTGAAGTGATTCGCTCGCACTTGGATTCTTTTACCACCGGTGCCGAGTCTGTCCGGGCTGAAGACCATACCGGAACTGATGTCGACGACGAGGGTACCGCAGGAGAGGCTGGCGGATTGCCTGCCGAAGGCGCAGTCGTAGGTCCTTAGGATTTTCTTGCCCTTTTCCTTGTAATGTTTCCGGATCGGTTACTGCTTGTATACTTGCCTGAATATGAATATAATGGAACTGGCAGAGCCGGTGAAATTTTCTCAAAAGTAGTTTGCATATATACTTGTTTTTACAACGGTTAGACCGCGAACTATGCCAAACTAACCGCTCAGACTAGCGGGTTTTACCAAGACTGGTCATTCTCCCGGTCGGGGTATGTTCCTCTTTTCCCCACGTACCGCTGGAGCTGGCCGTTATCAATCAAAACCTGCACCGCTTGCCTGAGGGCGTGGCACTTGCTCGTTCGATGAGTAGCCTCATCATGGTAGGAGCAGCTTGCCCGTCTGCGCCGTTGTAAGTTTCCCCTTTGGGAACCTTCTCGGGGGC
Organism: Potentilla sterilis; assembly: GCA_963682095.1. Taxonomy (NCBI): domain Eukaryota; kingdom Viridiplantae; phylum Streptophyta; class Magnoliopsida; order Rosales; family Rosaceae; genus Potentilla; species Potentilla sterilis. The sequence goes on along the minus strand of OY821760.1, from coordinate 41,327,011 downwards.
GGTGGAGGAATGACACTCCCGTTCTCAAGTAGGATATCCTCGTAGGATGTGGTGAGAGCGGTGAAGACTTCTTGGTTGATCGGGGGTGCTGGCATGATTGCCAGGGGGCGCTCTTGGCGGAACAGCGCTAGCTTGTGCTCATTCTGAGGCTTATCAGAATAGGACCTCTGCTGCCGCTGTGGCCAGTTTCTGTTATTGGCGTTCCGGCTGGGCCGAGCGGTGCGGTTATCGATCCGCTGATTGGGCTTGGCTTCCTGGGCGGGTGGGGGGTTCTCTTCCCGGGGATGGTCCTCCTGCTCCTCGTCTCGGTTCCTCTTCAGGAGGTGGTGCCCATAGGTCTCATGATCGGCCTGAGCATGCCGGATGGCCATAGCCATCAACTCGTCGTACCCCTGCGGGAGTTCTACCCGGACGGCGAAGGAAAATTTGCCCGCTCGGAGCCCTTGCTTGAATGCCATCTCGGCGATGCCCTTGTCCAGGTTCCGAACTCCGGCCGTAGCCGTCTGCCAGCGGTTGACAAAGGTTCTCAGCTCCTCTCCGGGGGCTTGCCTGCAATTGAAGAGGATGGTCGACGTCCGGGCTCCCTCGACTCGGAGGATGAAGCGGCTCACAAACCGGTCGGCCAACTGCTCGAACGCTTCAATCGAGTTTGCCGGAAGCTCGTAAAACCAGCTGAGTGCTTCTCCGGACAGGGTCTCCTGGAAGATGTTGCAGCAAACTGCATCGGAGTATCCCTTGGCGCAGGTTTGGGACCGGAAGCTGTCCAGATGCTGGTATGGGCAGCCGGATCCTGAGTAGGTGAGCTTGAGGGACTTCTGGTTGCCAGACCTTCCCGACTCTATGACCCGGTGCGAAAAGGGGCCCATACGTTCATTAAACCGAGCGCCCTCCATTGGTCGCGCAGCCCTTCTCTCGTTAGCCTCCATCTGGGCTTTCAAGCTCGACACGGTGTCGGCCAGCACCTGCAGTGCTCGCGCGGTTGGCGTCTCAGCTCCATCTACTGGCGAGGCGTCGGGCTGGCGGGAGGTCGTCGCGCTCTTTGGCGGGATGGCGCCTGATAGCGACTTCTGCTGCACAGGGTCACCGGACCGACCGCCCGAAGATTGCCCTCCATCGGTGTGCTGAGGTAGAACTGGCGGGATTGCCGCCTGTGCCTCGGCCATGGCGCCACTACGCTGATGCCCCCTCTCCAGGGCGGCCACCAGTGCAGTATTCACTGCCTCCATCTCCTCGTACCGAGCGTTGGACCTAGCTCTGTCCCTATCGCTCTCCTCTTTCAGACGACTGACCTCTGCGGCCATCGCCCGTAGCTCTCCCGCCATACCGCTATGGCCGGGGCTGTACGTGGGGTCCCGGCCCGGGCTCTCCGGGCTCTCGGATCGATCGCTTGAATCATCCGAGAACGTCAAGGCGAAGCCCCACCGCTCTGGACTGTCTTCTTCCTCTGCCAGGCCTTTACCTCGCGGGCTGTCGCGATGGGGATCCGGCACGCCGGATGGTCCCCCGTAGCTTCCTACCTCCTGACCGTCGCTTCGGTCGAGGCGCGGCTCCCTCTCAATGGCTGGGGTGGAGGCGAGCGCCTGCACTACTGCAGGGTTTCCCTCCTCGGTGGTTCCTTTCTCTTGATTCATCTCCGATCTCTTTCTCAACGGTGTTGCTTACACGACTTTTCGTTCAAGATTCCCACAGACGGCGCCAATTGTTTCTGCCTAAACCCGGGGGTCTAGTAGATACTTGATGAATCCAACTGTCTCCTGCAATCCTGCTCACTAAGGAGAATACCGGGCGGGCCGGCCTTCACCTCTCCGATGCCTAAGTTAGTATAGTTGGAATATATATAACCAAGGCACGTATGTAAGCGGGGAGAGAGACGAGTTACCTCATAAAGAAGGTAGTTGGGGCCCATATATAGGTGGTTGGGGGTAAGGACTGGCCTTACTCTTCGATGTGGGACTGATTCCCTTCTGCTTATACTTTCTGAAGCCCTCTTAGGCAGGCTGGCGCCCCCGGCCCCTGGGTTCCTGGAGGCAGGATAGAGTGCCAGGCCCCGAGGCCGGGTGCTGATGATCCGGTCCCGACCCTTGGGCCGGGCCCTGGTGCGCTTGCCGCGGGTCTGTGGGCCTGCTGTAGCCTCTCTGCGGCTACTGTCAACAACTTTTTTTCTTAACAATGCTGGAAGCATGGTCTTAATATAGTCCTAATGATACAAGAACTTGAATATTTTTTTTCTTCTTTAAGGAATACCTGCAACTCAGTCTTGGAATCACTGTTCATTTATTTAAATCTCATCACCTCACAAGGAGATCAAAAGCTCCTCACAAAATGATCACCACTATACTACTTACTATTATGGTATTAGTAAGAAAGTTTACAAGTATAATGCCGAAAGAATAACATAACAAGAGTGAAACTAATGAGTAATACTCCAAAAGCTGCCTTCACATGCATTCCAATGCCTGAACCCCCTTGGTTGCCAAATGAACTTCAATAGTACAATTCATCTCTGCCGATTTCTTCTTCTTCATCACAAACATCAATTCAACTTTTCCACTAATCTTAGCTTGGCTGCTCAGCTTCAACACCCCCGACTCTAAATCACTACCAAGATTTGAAACACTCGGCAATGCCTTGGAACTCAAAATCGCAGTGGCTGCAATTTTTTCAGTCGAACGCCATCCAGCCTTACCTTGAGGAATTGTAAGCTGCACTAATGGCGTCCCCTGGTACAAAAACGTGACATAGCTACTATCATACTTGTAAGGACCAAAATTCGTGTTCTTTACTCTAATTTCAGGTGTGAATGTCATATCAAAAGAAGGTGGTGTTTGGGAGTTAAAGTTGAGGTTTTGGACGTCGATGTTACCCAACCGGAGCTTGGGAGTCTTGACTTTCATGACGGTGAGACTGAATACGATTATGATTATGATGTGAGAGATGATGAAAATACCAATATGCATAAACAACTTCCTTCTCTTCTGGCGTTTCAGTTCCTCCTCAGATTTGAAGGTGGTTCCGACCGATTCGTGATCATTTGATATGGTGTAGCCATTTGGTGATGAAGCTTGCTGTTCTTTCTCAGCCATTTTTCTAGCTTTGGTGTCTAGCTAAATGTTGTTACTAATAAAACTATAAGTACTGGAGTAATGCACTAGTCTGGCAAATATGGGAGGTGAATGAAACCTTTATGTAGTGTTTGGAGAATCTGATCACTTGGCCGTAAGAATTAAACAGAAGTTTGAGAATTTGTGAGCAAAGCGCGTGATAGTGTTTTCATAGCCGTCACAAGTGTAAATTGAGTTTAAGATGATACGTGTATTAGGTGTATAGAACCTTAGACCATAATATATTTATTTACATGTTTAGTTTTTGGCGGTGTTCGAATGAGACATGCGTTTAGAGTTTAGCTAGCCAATAATGAAACGTATGATAGTCACTTTAATACTGTTTTTAATTTGGTTTCAATCCACATAACTATCTAAAACTAACCGCAAAGAACATAACTCATTATGTTACAAGAACATGTACATTTCACCGGATAATCAAAGCATAACATGAATGATATAATGTACACTCTTGTTGAAAAAAATAAATCAATAAATAGAATCATAGAGCTATGCAAACCGAAGAAAGAATGAAATAATAACGAAATCGATATCTAGAGGGAGGCTAAACATGCCTGAAATTACAAAAGCACTAGCTCAGTTTCACTTGCATTCCAAAGATTGGACCGTCTTTGTGGTTAGATCAAATTTCATGGTGCAGTCCATATTAGCAGACTTCTTTTTCTTCATTATCATCATCAGTTCCACCTTTCCGGTCAATTTGGCTTGGCTGGTGAGTGTTAAGATCCCGCTGCTCAAATCACTGCCAAGATTGGTGTTTTGCAATGCAGCTGAATTCAAACTCACCTCAACATTGATCTTTTTGGTGGAGCGCATTCCAGCCTTGCTCTTTGGAATAGAAACTTGCCCCACAGCAGCACCTTGGTACATGAACGTTACAGTGCCGGCATCAAATTTGTAAGGACCCCAATTTGTGTTCTTGACCCTGATCTGAGTGGCAAATGTCGTGTCGAATGAAGGTGTGGCTGGGACAGAGTTGAGTGTTTGAACACTAATGGCGCCCAATCTCAGTTTCGGAGTCTTGACTTTCATCACAGTGAGACCAAATACGGTCATTACTATGATCTGAAACACAATGAAAATGCCAATGTAAGTGAACAACTTGATCCTCTTCTGGCGTTTGAGCTCCTCCTCGTTCCGGAAGGTGGGCAATTCTTCATCTTTTCTGGTGTATCCCTTTACTGACGCCACAGCCTGTTTGATCTTTTCAGCCATTTTTCTTAAGTTAACCTGGGAAAGTTTCGAAGGAAATGTATATATATCTTCTGTATGCTGTTTGAGAAAGTGTAGTAGGATGGATATCTAGCTGTTGGTTTGTGGTAATGTTTGCTTCAGCTGCCTTGTATATATATATAGTGCGTTAATTGGGACATTTTCGATACAAGGTCAGCTTCCGAGAAATGCTGCAATGTAACGCGTATAGTTTCTGGTCTTCTAGATGAGGACTTGATCTCTATGCTCGTGTTATTATGTAAAGCTTTCTATTATTCTATACTTCGTCTCTCTTCTTCCGTCTGTTCACGACGTGGGAATGGTCAATGCCTCAATGGTGTGCTACTTAATATATTTTCAGTCAAGTACCAAACCCTCTTCCTTCTAGATAGTTTTCAATAACAGAACAATTGAAATTCAAATATCATAGATTTGAGAATATATACTGTTCTCATGGTGAGTAAACTATACAATAAGAGAAGATACCACTCCACGTTCAGATATTTGGTCTACGCAAAGGGACTCCATCTCAAAGGAAAACCCGAAAGGGACCTCACCAAATTCATTTTATATCGATCATCTAGAAGTCCATAATAGTTCCCATCCTTGGACGCGTTTGGCTTCCCCAAATAAGTCCAACTCATATATTCCAGGAAAGCTGATTCTCCCGCATGACTTGTTTACATTGTCAAAACTCCAAACACTATATAACACAACTACTACTCTTCCATTCAATCATCACCACTCACCAGTTCACAACAAACCAGCAGTACCCTTCACTTCCAAGTTTCTTTCTCAAACAAACCCAACAGCTTTTCCTCTTTTCAATTACTTCAGGAACAAGAAAGAGAGGATGGCTGAGAAGAACAACCAGGCCTATCCTATTGCCCCAGCAAATGGTTACACAAGAAGTGATGGAGAGTCTTTGGTATCCGAAGACGAGCTCAAACGCAGGAAGAGAATCAAGTTGTTTACCTACATTGGTATCTTCATTGTGTTTCAGATCATAGTCATGACTGTATTTGGTCTTACTGTGATGAAAGTCAAGACTCCCAAGGCCAGGTTGGGCGATATCAACATCCAAAGTCTGAACTCTGTCCCTGCAACACCATCCTTCGACACAAGCTTCACAACTCAAATCAGGATTAAAAACACAAATTGGGGTCCTTACAAGTTTAATGCAGGTACTGCCACATTCATGTACCAAGGTGTGCCTGTGGGACAAGTTACTATTCCAAAGAGCAAGGCTGGAATGCGTTCTACCAAGAAGATCAACGTCGAGGTTGTTTTGAATAGCAGTGTATTGCCAAACAGTTCTACTCTTGGAAATGAATTGAGCAGCGGGGTGTTGACGCTAACCAGCCAAGTTCAACTGAAAGGGAAAGTCGAATTGATGCTCATAATGAAGAAAAACAAGAATGCTTCCATGGACTGCACCATAGCTTTTGATTTGGCATCAAAGACAGTCAAAAGTTTACATTGCAAGTGAAGTGTCTATGCTGACTTCAATCGCATCATCTCTAGGATGTAGATTTTCCACGGAAAAAAACTTGTTCTTGAATTTTTATATATATATATATATATATATATATATATATATATATATATATATATATATATATATATATATATATATATATATATATTTCTTTTGTATATGACATGTTGCGGACTTGTACTTGAACTCTTAGCTATATGAAGTTTTTCAAACTACAATTATTCTCCATGATATGGCATTTGATCAAAGCATTAAGCGGCCTAAACACTCCAACCAAGGAGCTATGAAGCACGGACACGGACACGATATGATACGTGGACACATCAAAATGAAATTTTAATCGGACAAGAGCACACGTAGACATATTAATTAAATAATATTATATATATATATAATAAAAAATAATTAAACAGCCCGATTCTGAGCCCGAGTCCATGGCCCAAGCCCAAACCCGAGACACAAATTTCTCCATCTTCTCCCCGTTTAAGAGCACATGCACCAATGGCTTAATTGAGAGGGTTGGTTTGAAGGTTGGATCAATATTTACATCCACCGGGGGGGGGGGAAATTGGTCCAAGAAAGTGGTGGGTCCTACGTGGAGCCCAGCTAACCCATTCAAAGCATGGGGTAAGAATTAACCCATGAATTCGTTCGGATCAATTTCAAGAGAAAGACTACACACACAAATTTTACACATGGAATCATATGTTTTTATTTTTTATTCAATTAAGTTTGTTGGTTGGCCCACCGATTAGTCTTGGGATTAATCTATTGTTGTATTTTCAAATGGAGGGCTAAGGACTGATTTGAGTGAATACTATATTAATCTGGGTTGAAAATTGGTCCAACCCACTGAAAATTGGTGTATTTGCTCTAACAACCCGCTTAGCTGCATATATATAATTGACATAGAATTCCAAGTTGCCAAGTCCTACCCACATTTTTCCAGAAGCTTAATTATTGCTTATCGTTCTAAGACAGCCTCGTCGTTGGGCAAAGAGACACCGACCCTAGAACTTTTTCTACGGTCGATCCCAGAAGCTTCGGTGTTAGGGATCACAGGACAAGGCTGAAGAGACACCGACCTGACCCGACTCTGGAATTGGCTTTGATTCAAGGCTCGATCAAACGACGCCGTCGTGTTTCGGAATAGAGCGTGCTGATGGAGACGGAGAAAGACGGCGTCGGTTATAGGCCGAAGACGAAGGAGATGTGCGCTGCGTACGAGGCGATGCTCCACCTGATCCAACAATGGTTGGGTGATCAGCCGGCGAGCATGGTGCGCGACACCACCGACGAGGTTGAAATCCCTAAACCCTCTTTATGTAATGTAAAAGTTAGAATTACCCCGCGTGTCCAAAACCATTTCGCGTGTCTAAGCCGTGTCCGAAATTCAATACGCGTGTCCGTGCGTATTATAGCGTGTCCATACGTATATGTGTCCGATACGTGTCCGATATGCGATACGCGAGCTGAGAGACGTGTTCATGCTTCATGGTCAAGGAGTCATTACTACTCTTATCATTTGAGCCATTCGATTAGAGCTAAAAGCTAGAAGTCTCTCTATCAAAGGATGTGTCTAATTAGCCGTCATATTCACGTAGTGATTAGTATTTATTACTTAGCTGTGATAAATTATCTTTGCATCAAAACTCAAAACAAGAATAATGAAGAATTTGAAATCATTTGAATCAGCAACCTAAATACCCAATATGTATACAAGTTTAATAAGATTCATGTATGGGACAATGCTCCACGATGCTAGAAAGTAAATCAGAAAATTTGACTCTAAGCATATAGCTTAAGGCCTTAAATTGAAAATTTCACTAACTTGATAATAGGATAGTTCATTGTCAACTCTACGGAAATTGTTTTCTATATGTACATGTGGCAACGTCTTATATGCTCAAAGTAGTAGTACTTGAACGTGTTGGTAATAACATGACAGTTGGCTGTCACTAATAGTTAGAGTTCAATAATTGAAACTAATGTCAACATGACTTTGAGTATGACTCTGAGTATTAAAACTTTGAACATGTAAAAATTTTGGGCTATCTTGGTCAAAATGTACGAGCTAAGCACTTATGAAATGATACGTTTGACTTATGAAAGAGTCGAACTACAACGTTTCACAAACATTTCGTGACTTTTCTTTCCTATGCTAGCTCTTTGCGATGGTGGCCTTTCCAAATGAAAACTATGCCATTCTTATTACAATATATAAATAAAAAGCAATGCTGATATACATTTATGCCAACAGAATTTAAAAAAGGACTCACAGTAAAAGAACTTCGGAAATGTAAAGTTGGGCGGGAATATAAGTAGAGTTGGTGGGGATCATGCTCTGTTTGTCACTCGCATTTCACATTTTGGGCAGTCTCCGTAGCCAAACTATATGTTCATGGCAGATTCAGCACCCGGCGAACAGTCAACACGTGGGGTGGCGGATCTCAATTTCAGTCTTCTTGTGATGTGCCCGAGCGTGCCAGTACCTTTGAGTTAGGTACAACTTCAAGCGGACGACCTCTGGCGAGCGTATCTGTCTGCTCCCGATACCTGACTTCTTGATCAAGCGACTGTTTACGCGGGCGTTGACTAGGCCGGCGTAAATGGCTCAAACAAGACCTAATAAAAATCTACTAGGATTTTCTTCTCAACCTATTGCAGATTGAGTAATCTTACTTCGATCCTGAGATGCAAAGCAGAACTATAATCAAGACTGCGGGAAATCCAACCTATGGCAGATTGACTTAGGGTTTTGTTAACGGAGTAACGACTCGATTTGTCACGAGATGTGACGACTGACACGATAAGTCTTAGCGACGCGCTCGACACGAATGCAAGGCACAGTTCGACAACCGCGCAAGTATACAGCGACCGGTGCGGGCGTAAGGTTGCGGCAGGGTTGGATCGTGGTTGTTTGCAGTTTGTGGAGGCAGTACGCGCAAGATGCTCCGGAGAGACTTTGCAAGATTTGCGATGCGCAAAAGCTTGTCTGTTTGTAAGATGGTTGTGAACCCTTTTCAAGTTGTATAAGAATTCTTTATATAGAGAACGCAGAACCCTAATACTTGCGTATCAAGTTTAATGGATTCTGAGATCAATTAGGATTTAATTACCTTAGACCACCTCCTTCTCAGATTCCTAGAGGAACCCCAAATCCTTTTCCAGAAAAGAAAGACTAAATATATGTCAGATTATTCTTTAATAAATAACCTCGTGGGCCTCGATCCACAATCTCGGACAAATGTCAATTTAGGCCCAAACATTGGGCCTAGCCTTTGAAATTGAGGACCGAAAGAAATTGATAAAGGCTAGAAAGCCCAACCCGAGTCCTTTTAAAATTCTGAAACATTGTGTCATTCTCTCTAACATAGCAACTTTACCAAATTGAGCTCGAAGAACTATTCTGAAACCCTTGACCACTGTCAATCCTACCACTTCAAATTTCAGAGAACCCCTTTCAGATTCTATAAAACTCAGATTAAGAATCACCAATTCACATCTCAACCTCCATTCCTTCACCAAAAAGATCATGACTTTCGAGATTCAATACGCTTCAGCCCTCAAAGGAAAGGAAAGAATAACCTCCACCATTATTGAAGTCGAAAGTTCTTACTAGACCTCTCTCACGCTACCTGATGACTATGGCAGTGTCGGGTTAGGACCACGACAGCAAGAGCTTCGCCAAGACACCATCCTTCCATTTGTCGACAGGTCGCGACCCCCACCAGTGGTTTTTCGAGAAAAAGACATAAAATGTGGGGATTAGCAGACCTCCAACCACTACGAGATCCCGATAGCGTTTGCCTCCTGGCCGTTACCAACCCAGTCAATGGCGCAGTGGTACTATGAAAGGCGATCGCTTGATGAAACCCTCAACATCATTTTCTTACTCAACCCAAAAGGAGGGAATAGATGTGCTCTTATGCCTTTAATCTATTTTTGGAATCCTTCTGCCAATGCCTTCGATTTAAAATTTGAGCAAGCTAGCATCACTTTGCTAGACATGTATGCTGGATTAGGATTTCCCCTAGGCCGAAAAACCTTTAGTCTGGATGATTATCCTGAGGCGGATGTCCCCTCAATCACCCTTCCAGAACCCTCTACCCGGAGTTGGCAGAATTGGATAACACAATTCCGAGCCTATAAAGATGATATAGGCGGAATAGCATTCCTGGATTTCTGGCTTAATAAGTTTGTGTTTTGCTCAACCGCCAACAAGATGACCAAGACATAGCAGAATGGCTGAAATTCTGTATGCTCGTAAGGAGATTGGCCTTGCCCAATTAGTACTAGCACATCTGTATAGGTGCCTCCATACCTTGTTCGCCAATCCCTTAAGCTGCAAAGTCTCTGGACCACTTTGGATTTTGGAAATCTGGTCTCAAATGTACTTCCCTGGTTTAGCATCCCCTGAGCCCACCAAGATAGCCGAAGACAGAGTGTCGGGACTCGCTTATGCCAGATGTAAGCCTAACTATGGTCAAGGTTACGCAGTGTGCTTTGATGTGATGTTCAACACGGACGCTCAAGGTTTCTACTCAGAGGCACATATGCTCCTCCACAGGAGATACCCAAAGGCCTTGAAGGATGGCTTCCTTCCCTCAGCCGATCAATGTGAGGAAGGTCGAAGACTGTTTCTCCACTGCATCTCCATGGCGGACCTTCCCCTCTTCACCTCTAATAAAGGCGAGCAAGGTGTAGAGGTATATGCCCCCCAGCTGTTTGCCAGATAGTTTGGACTGACTCAGCTTCTGCCCTATCCCCCAATCCAGAGCCTGAACATGTTTTCAGCCTGGCGACCGAGCAGAAACACCCCTGCGAATGAAGGTGCTAATGTTGTATCTGCCCTGCGACCTGCCAACTTTCCAAACTTGGAGCAGTGCCCTGAGTTATAAGTCTCTGGAGAAGCTACTGAAGAGTACCATACCTGGTGGGCTCAACTTAGAGGAGAGTTATTCAAGAAACAATCTCTTCACTACTTCAGAGCTCTTTTCAACCATCAACATCAGTACCTTACCAGCGAGGATGTCAAAGTACTTGATGGAGGTCCTCTATATCCTGAAGTAGACCCTGAGCAGGTATTTCTTTGTCCTTTACTGATATATATGTATCCATTTTCAACGAAAACCACTAACTGATTTCCCTTAACACAGGCCTCTGTCAAATCAAGCAAAAGCAAAGGAAAGAAAAAGGGCCCTCAGACCTCCACCAGCAGAGCTGCCCAGAAAAGAAGAAGAACTCTAATCATTGCTGAAGAATCAAATCCTGAGGATAATAAGCCAGTAAGTTATCTGTATTTATTCATTTATGTTACTGCACCACTGATCTATTTAACAAATTAACATGTCAAATCTGATGCAGTTGATAAAATCTTTCCCACATGGATTAATAAGGAAAAGAAGCAAAACAACTTCAACCGTTGCTGCTGCCGCGATTGAAGTGTCTTCAGGTGAGTCTTCTGAGTCACCTCTTGATTCATCTCCCCTTAGTGATTTTGAGTTGGGAGATGAAGATGTCCATGATTTCGCTGGAATCCAACGAGTTTGTAATTCATTTGAAAATGAGTGCCAATGGGTTTGCGAGAATGTTGCTATTGAAGTACCGCCTCTAAGCTTTCTTCCTGCTGATTCAGGTACTTATAGTATTCCGAACAATCCTATGGCAATTACTCCCTACATTGCCGAGATTGTCCCTCTAATTACTCCAACTCTCCCTGCAGAGCAAGTGATTGGAGGAGTTGCTGCCATACAAGCCGCTGAAGCTATGGCAGATTCTGGACAGAATCCTGAGACTACTCTCATATCTTCAGAAGTTAATCCAGTACCCCAGGCGGCTGTTGTTGAAGAGGAAACGCCTCCAAATCTTGAGGTAGTTATCCTAGAAGATGAAGATACAGCTCCCCCCTCTCCTATTAGAGCCTACACAGATGTTGGAGAGAGTTCAAACATACACAATTCCCCAGAACCTCAAGAGCAACCTTTAATGGAACTTCTATCAGATACCTCGCCCGTTACAGAGGTACCTCTTAATATCCTTTGTCTCTTGTATTCTTTATGGTATTGAATCAATCCTCACCACAATTACATTTATATAGGTAAATGAAGTTCCTAATGCCCCTAGGAATGATGAGGGTTGCGGCCATGTTATAGCACCGATAAGCACCCGCTGATTCGCCTCAGCTTGTGTTTGGAATAAGCGTGGGGTAGTGTGCAGGGTTGGGAGCCTGCGGGGAGACCTGTTGGGTGCGAGCCAACAGATCTACCGGTGGGATGTTGCGGTCGTGTTAAAGCACCGGTCAACATCCGCTAGTTCTTCTCAGCCGGAACGTTATAGGCGTGAGGTTATGTGCAGGGTTTCTAGCATGCGGGAAGATTTGTTCTGTGTTAGAGAAACAATTCTCCCGGTAGGGTGGCCCGGCCATTTGTCCCCCATATTTTTCACAGCTTTGTGTGATGCAGGGTTTCTAGCCTGCGGGAAGATTTGGCCTGTGTTAGAGGAACAATCCTCCCGGTCAGTGACCGGTTGTTATTGGGTGTACCACTGATTGTCACAGCCCTTGTTCATACAGGCGTGGTAACGTGCAGGGTTTCTATCATGCGGGAAGATTTGTCCTGTGTTAGAGAAACAATTCTCCCGGTTTTATAAAGCCCGATGTTTTGAAGCCTTGAGTTGTTGCTGGCTTGTCCGTGCCCGTAGGCGCGAAGAAAAGTGACTAAACCGATGGAATGCCACGGAACCGATGGAATGTATTTTACCCGATGGGATGCCTGTGATCCGGTGAAATGCCACATAACCGATGTAATGCCTGTAAGCCGATGGAATACCACATAACCGATGGAATGCCTGTAAACCGGTGGAATGTATATTACCCGATGGGATGATGATGGCGACGGCAACGTCCCGATGGGATGGCTTTCCCTGAATTGAGGTTGGCGCTTGGGGAAGTGGTGGGGGGCCGGACGCCTCGGTTCTCACCCATATCTCCTTCAACTGCCGTTTGTAGGCGAGGCAAGTGGCTGACATGCATTGAAAGAGAAAACCCATCAGTCACATCAGTTATGTGGCGTGGGGGTTTTATCGATACTGGGACACGTGTCAGTAGGGAGAGGTCAGAGATGGAAGGTCCGAATTCGCAGGCGTTTGACTTACCCCGATTGAGTATTTTGGGGGGATTACAGGGGTGCTTAGGGTACCGGACCTGTCTATATAAAGGCCTTCCTTGTCTTCATTGTTTACTCTTTTTGCTCTTGTTTGAGAGAGAAGAAGAAAAAGCTGGAGAGGAATCCGGAGAAAGTTCTGTGAAGGTATTCTCACGCTATCCGTGCTTCAGGCGTGCTTGCTGTTACATACGATTGCTCGGTGTTTTCCCAAGACTGACTTTCCTCTGTTGTGCATAGTAATCAGTAAGTTCCGCCTCCTTTGTTTCCGTTTTTTCTTTGTTGGTTCTTGCTTTGCAGGGGTTTTCTTTTGCCAGGGGATCCCTGTCGCAACGGATGAGTTGTTTGGAGCGGGGAATCTGCGGCAGATTTGGGAAGCAGCCGCAGAGGGCGCTGTTTTAGGTTGTCGCTGACTGGCGGTGGGGTTTTGTTTTCCTCCCCCTAGGTTACATGGATTCTGGGAGCTCTGATGGAACTTCTGAATCGACCGCCAGACGGCCTGTGACGGACGATGAGGAAAGGTTGGAGGATTGGCTTGCTTCGGTTTCCTCAGGGTCAGAAGCCGTCGCCCGCTCCAGGGGCGAAGTCTCGCCGTTCGGATCTCTGGGGAACGAGGACATCCCCCATGGGGTACCCTTTCCTGGTACCTCGCCCGCGGTTTACATGATTGGGGATGGGGAAGGGGCTGTGGTGTGTGACGAACCGGAGGGTACCATGAGTCCCGCAGAGGTTGCCGCTTTCCGGGAGACGTGGAGTATTCCGGATGAGGTGAAGCTACGGCTGCTTAATCCCGGAGAGTCGGCTTGTAACCCAGAGGAGGGTTGGGTTGCCGTTCACAGAGATCAATTCTGTCACGGGTTCTCCCTTCCGCTGCCAGATTTCGTGCAGTATATGTTCAGCGCCCTGCGCGTCTCTCCTGCGCAGCTTCCCGGAAACCAGTAGAGGTAGCTGCTGAGCCTTGGTTGTCTGTATGAGCTGTCCGGAATGAGCATGCCAACGGTGAACGAGTTCCGGGCGTTGTACCGATTATCCTTCTCGAAAAAGAAGGGGTGTCGGGGTTGTCTCACTTTCAGCGCCCGAGACTTTCGGCCCATCGTTACCAACCTGCCCTTCTGGATGGACAACAACTGGAGGAAGAAGGTGGTGATGGCAGGTGGGAAATGGCAGAAAATGAGGAGGATGTACCAGGTTCCTGGTACCTTCCAGCCCCTTAGTGACCAATCCTATGTCCTGTCCGGATTGGAGCTGTATAGGATTGCCAGAATATTCGGGTGTTGGGACAATCTGGAGCGAAGCTCCTATAACTTCATAAGGCGGGAGGTATTGGAGTACTGCTGTCTCGGGCGGGATCCCGGTGCGTAGCAGGGTTTTGATACTGACCTTCCTGTTGATTGTATTAATACTAACCCCTTGTTTGTTCTTGTAGGTGCATCTTCCCGGACGGTCGTCAAGCCCGATAATACACTATCCATGGACGGTGAGGAGCTTGTCTCGAAGTTGAAGGAGAAAGAGGAGGTCGTTTCACGGACCTCGGTGGACCGGGAGTCTGGCCGGCTTACGGTCCACGCCGAACCGGTGACCATGGATCTTCCAGATAACGCCTACATCCTTAGGCGCGTGAAGACTCATCCCGGAGCACCCACTACGGTACCCGGAAAGGGCAAGACCACCGGTGGGCCACCAAAAGTTCCTGGTGTAACGAATAGGATTCTGAATCGCCCGGGAACGGTCCCGCTTGTCGCCAGGGGCTCCTTGAAAGGCGCACAATCTTCTTCTCCGGTCGACCTGGGTGAGAAGAGGCGGAGGATTACGGATATTCCGCCTTCCACACTGGTGACGCTGGCCGGTTGGTCGTCTGGTGAAAACCTGGCGAAGCGGCTCAAAATAACCAGCGGTGCGGCGAGTCCTGCTGGGGACAAGGCCGCTGCTGCCTCAAGCTCTGCCGGTCAGCAGAGTACCCCCGCCCCGGTGGGGGAAAAGAGAGGTGGTCCGGAGAGTCCCTTCATCCGGAGGCTGGTGGAAGATGCGGCTGGCCTTGGCCTGGATAAGCCTGGGGCCGCTGGAGCCCTGTCTGGGGAGAACCGCCAGAAGAGCAAGGAGTCGGTCCTCCGGGTAAGACTTGCTTGGTTCTGCGGTACCGCCTGTAAAGCTTCTGCAGGGGTTTTTTTTTTTTTTTTTTTTGTGTTGTTGTCTGATCGGCTCTCTGTCGTTCTGTAGCTGCTGTACAATCTGTACCAGCCGGACCCGAGTGAGGAGCTGCCGGAGCTGAAGAGGCAGGTGGCCACTCTGACCGGAGCCCGTGAGCGCCTGGAGGCTGAGAAGTCCAAGCTTGAGCGGGAGAAGGTCAGGCTGGAGGAGAGGGCCAAGAGGTAGGTGGCCAAGCTAGAGGGCCAGGTTCAGAGCCTCAAGGAGGAGAAGGAGCGGGCTGAGGAGGAGAGGGCCAAGCTGGAGGCCAGAGTGGACGAGCTCCAGGTGCAAGTCGCCGCTGTGCGTGCCGCTGCAGCCGCTGCGATTGGAGAAGAAGACCCGGAGCTTTTCCAACGGGTTATCCAGAAATATCACAGTGGTGATCAGTTTCTGGAGCTCCTGGAGAAGGCTAGGGAGTCGGGCATCTCTGACGCCTACGTGGAGTGGGAGGAGAAGGGGTACCTAAATACCTCGCTAATGCCGAAGGCGCAGGCCGATGATGATGCTGATGGGCAGCCGGAGGCAGAGGAAGAGAGGGGGGCGGAGGAAGAGCAGTTGGAAAGGGAAGGCTGACCTAAGCCATCTGACCCTACCGAGGAGGCTGCGGCTGTTCCCGCTGAAGAGGCCGGTGGTGATGCTAGGCCCGCCGAGGGAGACGTGGCTTCTTAGGTTTTTTGGTTTGCTCTTCCTCGAGAGTGAACGTTTGCTCTTCCTTGAGAGTGAACGTTCACTCTTCCTCGAGGATGTTCAGCGACCTTGTGGATTGTGCAATCGAGGCGGTAGGACCCAACTCTAGCATGCATCGGGTAGACCAGCGATGATGGCTTCTCCTGGCTATACCTCCACTGTTCTATATCACCGGAACCGAATTTGGGAGGCGTGTCACCGGGCTCCCGAAGTAGCCTCCAGAATAGGGAAACATGTAATAGTATGTTTGTATCCGATGACACAGTGAACCTCTATATATTCTTGTTTTAGCTCAAAATACTTGGCATATATATCTTACAATGTTACATTGGCTGAACCGTTGATATGCATGCCAAACTGATTATGCTTGATATCTCTTATCACCCAACCCTTCACTGGGTCCGGGCGGGCTTACCAGCCCTGATCTCGATCCCGGTCGGGATCTGCCCCCCTTTCCCCTATATACCGTTGAAGCTGCCCGCTGCTAACCAACCCCTCTACCGCTGTCTTGAGGGCAAAGTAGCTGTTCGTCTGATGGGTAGCTTCATCATGGTAGTGGCAGTATTTGCCCGTTCGCGCCGGGGTGAGTTTCCCTTTTGGGTACCTCCTTCTTGGCAGTGGGTGAATGGTGTTCCCGTTCTCGTGCAAGATGTCTTCGTATGATGAGGTCAGAGTGGTGAAGACTTCTTGCTGCTCTGCCGGCATGATCGCCAGGGGGTGTTCTTGCCGGTACTGCGCCGGCCTGTGCTCGCCCTGGGGTTTGTCAGCATAAGGTTTGTGCTGCGGCTGGTTCCCCCAAGTTCTGCCGGGTCTGCCTGATCGGGCACCTCGGTTCTCGTCCCGCTGGCTGACCTTGTCTTCCCGGGGGGTGGGAAGGTACTCCTCCCGCTTCCTCTTCAGCAGGTGCTGCCCGTACGTCTCATGGTCTGCCTGAGCATGCCGGATGGCCATCGCCATTAGCTCATCGTATCCCTGCGGGAGTTCCACCCGTACGGCATAGGGAAAATTCCCTGGCCGGAGGCCCTGTTTGAATGCCATCTCGGCGATGCCCTTGTCCAGGTTCCGAACCCCGGCCGTCGCCGTTTGCCACCGGTTGACATACGTCCTTAGCTCCTCGCCAGGTGCCTGCCTGCAGTTGAAGAGGACCGTCGATGTCCGGGCTCCTTCGACCCGGAGAATGAAACGGCCGACAAACCGATCAGCCAGCTGTTCAAATGCCTCGATGGAGTTTGTCGGGAGCTCATAGAACCAGCTGAGCGCCTCTCGAGACAGGGTTTCCTGGAAGATGTTGCAGCACACGGTATCGGAGTATCCCTTGGCACATGTTTGGGACCGGAAGCTATCCAAATGCTGATACGGGCAGCCGGATCCCGAGTACGTGAGCTTCAGGGATTTCTAGTTACCAGATCTCCCTGACTCCAGGACCCGGAGCGAAAAGGGGCCCGTACGCTCGTTAAATCGCGCGCCTTCCATCGGCCGCGCTGCCCTTCTCTCATTGGCCTCCATTTGAGCCTTCAGATCTGACACGGTGTCGGTGAGCACCTGTAGTGCTCGGGCTGTCGGGGTCATCACTTCATCCTCGAATGAAGCGTGTGACTGCCTGGGCGTCGGCATCGTCTTCGGTGGGGCCATGCCGCCCGGGGACTCCGCCTGCTTGGGGTCGCTGGGCTTTCCGCCCGATGACTGTCCCGCCTCAAACCGGTGAGATCGGCCTGGTGGGGGTACTTGTGCCCTTGTCATAGCGGTGTTGCGCTGCTGTCCTCTTTCTAGGGCAGCGTTTACCGCCTCCATTTCCTCGTACCGGGCGTCGGATTTTGCCCTATCCCGGTCGCTCTCCGCGCGTATGTGATTAACTTCGGCTCTCATCGCCTCTATCTCACCCGCCATATCGTGCCGGTCGGGGCTGTATGCGATGTCCCGGTCGCTGTCACCGGGCAGACAGTCCTCCTGGTCGCTCGGGTCGTCCGAGAGCGTCGGCGAAAGACCGGGGAGCGTCGGTCGATCGTCCCTCGCCAAGTCTTTTCCGCGCGTGTTGCCAGTGCATGCTTCTGGCGTGTCGCTCGGTCCTTGATGGCCGTCGTCGTTCCGGCTGTCCCGACCGAGATGCTGTTCCTGTGCGGCGACCGGGATGGTGATGAGCACCTGCTCCTGTACGACCCTCTGGTCTTCTTGGGGGTTCCTTTCTCGCCCTACTTCCGAGCTCTCTGCCATCTTTCTTCAGATGATGCTTTTGTCTGGGCGACACAACTAGTAGAGCACAATAACTTTTAACTCCCGTTCCCAGTTCCCACAGACGGCGCCAATTGTTTCTGTTCAAACCCGTAGGCCTGGTAGAGACTGGTGAATCTAGATACGATCTCCTCCTGCAAACCTGCTTACTAAGGGGAATACCGGACGGGCCGGTCTTCTCCTCTTCGATGCCTAAGTTAGTACTGGTGGAGTAAATAGATAACTTAATCGGGAATGATAAACAGTAGAAGAAATTAGTTACCTATTTATGAGGGTAGTTGAGGCCCTTATATAGGTGGTTGAGCGTGAGGTCTGGCCTTGTTCTTCGATGTGTGACTAGTTTCCTTCTGTTTGTATAAAAGGGGCAGCTCTGGTAGCCTATCCAGCAGGCTGGCGCCCCCGGCTCCCGGGTCCCTGGTCATCAGTTAGACTGCTGGGCCTCGAGACTGGGTGCTGGTGATCCTGCTCCGGGCCTCAGCCCGGCTCGGGGCATGCTGGCTGCGGGTCTGTGTAGCCCCTCTGTGGCTACTGTCAATATATATATATATATATATATAGTCCCTATCCAGAGTGAACCTTCGCTCTAAAATTGACGTGTGAAGTTCTTTTTTTTTACACATTTTTCGGTCATATTTTCACATCTCCACCGTTTACATGTTTGAACCTAATGTATAGATCATTTCTATAAAATTCATCTAATTTGGTTACCATTAAGGTATCGAAACTATATTAAATCAATGAACAAACCAAATATGTTCAACCTAAACTGTTCGTGTAAATCACCATAATGAAAGGTCAAACAATTATCAAGTTGGATGAAATTTTGCAGAGATGATCTATACATTAGGTTCTAACATCTGAACGGTGGAGATGTGAAAATATGACTGAAAAGTGTGTCAAAAAAAAACTTCGCACGTTAATTTCAGAACGAAAATTCACTCTGGATAGAAACTATATATATATATATATATATATATATATATATATATATATATATATATATATATATATATCAAAAGAGTATAGAATTATACCAAAGTGTATGGTACTTGGTTAATTATATGTCAATAGATGTGTCCAATCTAACCTTAAGAAGAATCTTGCCCATTGTTGTCCAAAACATGACTTAATTTCATGTTGTAGCACAGATTATATTCAAAACCCAATAGAAGATATATGTATTGCTTTGTTGGTTGAAGATAATTCATTATGTTTTTTTTTTTTTGAATAAAAGTTTGGTGTGACTGTCCTCAAACATTCATTCTGTTTTATTTACTAGCCAGTATATTCTATTTTAGAGTTAATTCTACTTAATGTGTGACGTTCATTTTTAATTACTCTTAAGCACCAAATTCAATGCCTTTTTGTTTATGAATCTTAAACCAGGGTACATCATCTTCAAACAGAGAACATATAGAATTAGTGTTTTATCCATTTCAGCCAAAAACTTCAACACTGCAGCTAATGATGTACACACAATTTGGATATGGTGTCCATAATATTAATTGCAATGAGTTGCAATATTCGTATGCGGATTCGTGTGCAGAGTATAACTTTTCTGTCACAAAGTACTTGAATACAAGCATTGTTGACGAGGTTTATTACTTGACTAATCAAACATCAGATTCCTTTCCACCACTCTGACCAGACAATATTCAAGGAGCCAGTCAGCTAGGAGATGTTGTTTGAGAATTTAATGACAATGAGCATCAATTGCAATAAGGCTTGCAAACTGATCCTAGCCTTGTGGTCTGTACATGAATGATGAGACTAATATATAGCGGTTCATCTCATTCTGATCATTTGATGTAATGTAAGAGGTAAGAAAAAATACCATGTTTGATGTTTGCTATAAAATGTTTTATTTGGAGCATATGATGAAGATATCATGTATAGGGAGATATAGGGGTGTGCGTTTGGGCCCGAAAACCCGAAAGCCCGGCCCGAAAGCCCGAAAAAAGACCGACACGGGCCGAGCCTGAAAATTTTTAGGACCGGCCCGAGGAAGGACCGGCCCGATATTGGAAAAATCGGTCCGAGTTCGGGCTTGAATTTTTTTGGGCCCGAAAGCCCGGCCCGGCCCGAGGGTTTAATATATATGAAGAAAGAAAAAAAAACCTAAGTATCCTATCCTTTCCAGTTCAGTCGTCTCAGTCAGCCTAATACTCCCACCTCGAGTCCTCGTCTCCTCCTCTGAGTCCACCGCGGCACAGCCCACCTTCGACCTCCGTCTCCTCGTCTCCGTCTCCGTCTGTCTTTGCCACTGGCCCTACAGATGCTGAGGAGCATGGCGGCGGCGTCGTCTTGGAAGCTGGGGGAGGAGCCGAAGAGAGTCTCGGCGAGGTAGGGAATGGTGCCAGAGTCGGCGACAAGAGGGTGGTTGTCGGCGTCGTGCTTGGTGATGAGGCGGAGCTCCTTTAAGGCTTCAGATCGGGTATGTTCGGAGACGGAGCTGAGCTTGGAGACTAAGGATTGAGCTGTTCGGAGCTTGACCTCTATTTTCAGATGGAGCTGAGCTTCGGATCGGATCTATTTGGAGATGGAGATCGTTTCGAGCACCGCCGCTGACCTCGCCGGCGTCGACGACGATGACGATGAAGATGGGCCGATCTACCCTACCCTAGCTGCTTCTTCGGCGGTTTTGCTTCCCACTCTGCTTCAGCCACGTGTGGTGGTGTTCGATGGGGTCTGCCCATCTCTACCATGGAGGTTGGGTTTCATCAAGTTTCGATTTGTATGTTTCTGGGCGTTTGTTTTGGTTTGATTGCTAAATTGGATTTGGATTTTAGAGAATTTTTGGGGGATTTGGAAAGGGTAATAGAGATTTTGGGAGGAATTCACGGTGAGAATTTGGAGGAGTTCAACAAGCTCTTTTTGGGCCCGAAAAAGCCCGAAAACCCGGCTCGGCCCGTCGGGCTCGGGCCCGGGCCGGTCCTCATTTTAGAAAAAGCCCGGCTCGGCTCGGACCGAGGGAGTCGGGCTTTGGGTCGGGCTTTGGAAATTTTGGGCTCGGCCCGGCCCGCGCCCACCCCTAGGGAGATAGAGTCGAGTGGTTCTACCTAACACGCGTCTAGAGTCCGCCTAGCACCAGCCTAGGGCACTTAGTCTACCTTGCACCCACCTATCCCTCCCTATCTGATACATGAATAGCTAGAAAATCACTTGACCAGCAGTATCAGAACTCACGTGGCATAATTTTATTACTCACGCACACAGGGACCAAAGCTGATCATCATTGGGTTTGATTAGAGGAAGCAATCATTCGTAATTCTAACTTTTAAGTGAAACCTTCCATGAATGAATTGTCGCCTTGTTTTTTGGCTAAAAGTAAGAGGGAAACTAGCTAAAAGTCCTCAACAAAGTCACCATCATCTAGAATAATAATTTGGCCCTTATACTGACCAAGTCTCGTTTGTCGTCGGAACAAAAATTGCCACCCAAATATTAATCAACATTTTGACAAAACACAGAGCAAGAAATAGTCCACATGTGTAACTTATATTGGAATTTTCAACTTCAAACACTATATGTAACACCACTTCTAGTCATGTTTCATCAATGCCAGAAACTACAACCCTTTCACTTCCTTATTTCATTTGTCCCAGCTAGAAATTGCAATTCACAAAAGGATTAGAACTGAAGAAGAGCTGCAAAGAGATTCACATACCTCAAGAAGAAATAAAAGAGATGGCTGAGAAATCCGACGATGAGATGACTTATCCCTTAACCCCATTTGATGGTTACGAGCGAATTGATGGAGAGTCTTTCGTACCCAGAGATGAGCTTCAACGAAAGAAGAGAATGAAGTTGTTTATCTATATTGCAATCTTCGTTGTGTTTCAGGCCATAGTCATCACCGTACTTGCTCTCACCGTCATGCAAGCTCACGTGCCAAGGGCCATTTTGAACAAAATCGACGTCCAAACCCTCAACTATAACACTGCAACACCTTCATTCAACATGAGCTTCACAACCGAAATCTGGATCAAGAACACAGCAAATTGGGGGCCGTTTAAGTATCGTGCAGGCTCAGTTCAATTTTATTACCAAAATAATCCTGTTGGGGAAGCTGTTATTCCAAGCGGAAAGGTTAGAACGCGTTCCACCAAGAAGATCAATGTGGAGGTGAGATTGAATTCTGATGCATTGCAAAGTCGTTACAGTTCGGATCTCAGAAGTGAACTAAACAGAGGGTTGATAACTCTCAAGAGTGGGGTTGCATTGCATGGACATCTCTATTTGATGTATATACTGAAGAAGTCCAAGTATGCTGTAATGAGCTGTGAACCAGACTTTGATTTATCTACTAACAAGGTCTCTATCGCTCATATGATCATTGATTAAGTAACCTGCTACCCATTTTGCCGGTTTGGCAGGTTTACTGGAGAAGTTGAAGCTCCACTAATTGCAATATAGATTTATTGATTTAAATTGTAATTCTTTTCGTTAAAATCTTTCTTTTTCTAGTAAAAAAAAAAAAAGCGTTTTCATATATTATGATTTACAATAAAAAAAATTAGCTGGTTAATTTGCATGTAATTGATAAGAGTAAGAATTTGCATGTAATTGATAAGAGTAAGTTGAATTTGTATTTCCTAGCTAGTGTGACAATATAATTTAGCATTCGCTCTAGACATGATTGGCGAAAGAACAGTTGAAGCAAATTGTGATACAAAGAAACATAACAAAGACCAATGTAGGCACACAACAAATTTAAATTTAAGTGTTACACACAGAAAAAAGAATAACGTATTAAAACAAATCATGATCGAACTAGCTAGTCTTGGTCACTGTCAGTTCCATCATCCAGCAGACAGCAGTAGTGATAGCTGCTTATTAGCTTGTTTCTGATATCATTTGCACTGCAGAGTTCGGATTGCCTTTGTAGACAAATCAAACACAATAGCGCAGTTCATTTGGGCAGACTTCCTTTTCTTGGTCACCCCCATAATTTCCACCTTTCCAGACAACTTGGCTTGGCTACTCAGGGTCAACAACCCACTCTTCAATTCACTCCCAAGGTCAGAACTGCTTGGCAATGCTTTGGAATTCAAACTCACCGTGACATCAATCTTCTTGGTAGAACGCATTCGAGCCTTGCTCTTTGGAATAACAACTTGCCCCACAGGCACGCCTTGGTACGAGAACGTTGCGGTGCTCGCATCAAACTTAAAGGGACCCCAATTTGGGTTCTTAACCCTAATTTGGGTGGTGAAGCTTGCATCAAAAGAAAGCGTTGCAGGGGCAGAGTTGAGACTTTGAATGTTGATGGCGCCTAATCTCAGCTTAGGGGTCTTAACTTTCATCACCGTGAGAGCAAACACAGTCAGAATTATAATTTGGAAAACAATGAAAATACCAATGTATTTGTACAATTTCATTCTTTTCTTGCGCTTGATCTCATCGTTGAACTGGAAAGTGGTAGAATGATCTTGACCATTTCTCTGATGCCCCTGAACTGGGACTTGTTGCGTATGATGAACCGGGGTGTGTTGCGTCTGATGAACTGGGGTTTGTTGCGTATGATTGTACTTCTCAGACATTTTCTCTCCTTTTCTGGGTATGCTTGGACTCAAAGATGGATTACAAAGTTTAGGAGTTGTACATTTGTGGTAACGTCAGTAATGGCTACTTATAATCAGAAAGGAATAATAGGAGAGTTCTTCATGGAAACAAAGAGGCTGGGACCAATATATATATATTTTTTCCCCATGGAGATATAAACAGGCCTAAATGAGATTCTTGACTTCTTGATGGATATAAAGATGGAAAAGCACTGTTATTATATCTAGGGAAAGGTTCGATTACATCCAAGTAGGACCAAAAGATATATACTTTGTCTCTCCAGCTAGGTGAAGTATGTGATGATCATAAAGCTGTATTCCTTATTCATCTAGTTGTTCTGTTTAGTTTTGACCCCAACTGTTTTGCAGGGAATAGCGAGGGACCTTCTCTTTACAGAGAAGTAAATGAGTAGATAGCTCTACAGTCACTGATATTCTGTTAATTGTATATTGAAATGGTTTCTTGTAAGACGAGGATTCTTGCTACCATATATATCAAGCTTCTGTTCAAATATTCAGTCATAAAAAATCAAGAAATTAAAGGATACAATAGTGGCTTCTGTGGTGTAAAAAATCGAAATATATTTCATTTGCAGCTAGCTATACAGCAAATCCAAGCAGGCATCAAACAAGCAAAATAAAATCTGACAATGAAAAAGGAATAGAAAAAGTAAATATAGTACGATCACTTGCATTGTAAACTTTTGACAGTCTTTGTGGACAAATCAAAAGTTATGGTGCAGTCCATTGTGGCAGACTTCTTCTTCTTCATTATAAGCATCAATTCAACCTTTCCGGCCAGTTTGGCTTGGCTGGTCAACGTCAAGATCCCGCTGTTTAATTCACTGCCAAGAGTAGAACTCTTTGGCAGTGCATCGGTATTCAAGATCACTGAAACACTGATCTTCTTCGTGGAACGCATTCCAGCCTTGCTCTTGGGAATAGATACTTGCCCCACTGCCACACCTTGGTACATAAATGTTGCAGTGCTTGCATCAAACTTATAAGGACCCCAGTTTGTGTTCTTAATCCTAATCTGGGTGGTGAAGCTTGTGTCAAATGAAGGTGTTGAAGGGACAGAATTGAGGCTTTGGACATTAATTTCACCCAATCTGACCTTAGGGGTCTTCACTTTCATCACAGTGAGACCAAATACGGTCATCACTATGATTTGAACAACAATGAAGATACCAATGTACATAAACAATTTCATCCTCTTTTGGCGTTTAAGATCATCTTCGGATACCAAAGATTCGCCATCACTTCTAGTGTAACCATTTGCAGGGGCCAATGGATAAGCCTGGTTGGTCTTCTCAGCCATCTCTTAATAGAATCAGAAAGAAAATTATCTCTGCTATAGTGGGTTTGTTTTTCTAGGAAGTATGAACTATTACACAAGGAAGTGAAGGGAGCTGTGTTTGTTGTGATAATGTTATGGAAGAGTAGAAGGATGTTTATATAGTGTTTGGAGTTTGGACAACTTCCATCAAGTTGGAATGATCTTCCTAGAACAAGTGGGTTTGGCTAAAGTATTTTATTGCAGACACCAAACGCGTCCAAAGCTGGGAATTATGGACCTCTAGATGATCAATGACTTTGGTTAGGCTTGTGCTATCAGATGGACTGTTTGACCAAACTTTTATAATGAGTATTGAGAACGTATGGGGATCTATCATGATTTTATACTGCAGTTTACTCTACAGACATATTGCAGGCTGACGAGAAGTATTGAATAATTACAGATAGCTGTTCTATATTATCACTACTCACTCACAAAGTCACAATACTTAAGAATTGGGAGTTCTATTCAAGCATGCATTGACCAAATCCTAGAATAACAAATGTCTACAACATAAGACTTCTCCTAAACACAAACAAAAGAATATATTAAGGTCCTCTCAGGGCTTTGGTTAAAAATAAAACTGAAAACAAGGTCTTCATGCAATTCTAGAAGACTAGTCAAAAACTCTATGCTAGGCATACATGTTTTGGTAACATGTTGCCGTCATCAGTATATTCCCTCTGAACATCTCAACTCTGAATACCAATGGATTGCCAAAACTTCCTACTCTAGATCCTGATAGATGATTAACTGGATAGGTGGGCTTGACGCTGAGTTACCAAGCTAAATTAGCCGGAAAGGTGCAATCGATAAATTCCATCTTTCCGGTTAATACTATTAAAGGAATGAAAACAAGTCAATGATTCTAATTAGTCATTGGAGTGATCTTGGCAACCTTGATTGCTAAAATGGTGGATCGTACATATGCTGGTACAATCAACATAATTGCTTTCCTAGAATAGAGCTCATTGACTTCACAATTTATGTATATATTCATATATGTTGTAAACCATTGTACTATTCCAATTCAATACAATACATTCGATTACCAATTTCTTGATGGTATCAGAGCACTATCCTTGGTGACTCTAGAGCCTTACACACCTTCCGCAAACACAACAAACAAACACATCAATACCAAACACTACCAAACTATCCCCATGGTTAACAAAGGACACATTGTCCAAAACCACATACAGAGACATGACAAATCTACTTATCCTGCACCACTCTGACAAGTCACACCTACTTGCAACATTGCACACCATGACCCGTATTCAATACTATATTGGATCATAGACAGTGGAGCAACGGATCATGTCACCAATCTTTCACCCGCTCACAACAAAATCAAAGCATCACATGATTTTGTAGGTCTACCTAATGGAGAGCAAGCCGCCATTGAAAGCATCAGAACAATTAAGTTGTCGACAGATTTGTATCTTGATGGTGTTCTTCATATACCTAAATTTCGTGTCAATTTGATATCTGTGAGTAAATTGACTCGAGCATTGAAATGCATTGTGATATTTTATCCGGATTTTTGTGTTATGTAGGACATGGATACAAACAGGGTGATTGGTCTGGGCAAGCATGTCAACGGACTTTACTACCTCACGCCAAGCCAAAATCCTCACCTAGCAAATCACATCACCCACACCACAAATCTTTGGCACCAACGTCTTGGGCACCCATCTTCCTCATCCCTCCACTTCCTGTCTCAAACTATTCCAGATATAATGTATGATCTGAAACATGTTTGTGAAATTTGTCCTTTAGCCAAACAGACCCGTCTAAGTTTCCCTTCCAGTTCCATAAAATCCACTGCACCTTTCGATTTGATCCATTGTGACATTTGGGTTCCACACAAAACTCACACTCATGATGGGGCTCGTTATTTCCTCACCATTATTGATGATTTTACTCGTTTTACCTGGGTTCATCTTATGAAATTGAAATCCAATACACAATCCTTGATAAAGTCTTTCTTCTCCTAGGTCCAAACACAATTCAATCGGGACATTAAGATCTTACGTGCTGATAATGGGGGGGAATTCACATCATTACGATCTTTCTTTGATGCCCATGGTACTCTATTTCAACATACTTGCACTTACACTCCACAACAAAATGGAGTTGTTGAGTGCAAACATCGTCACCTTTTAAATGTGGGTCGTGCTCTCCGTTTCCAAGCTAACTTATCCTTAAAGTTTTGGGGGGAAAGTGTTGCCACTGCTTGTTATCTTATCAATCGTCTCCCTACACCTCTTCTTTCCTACAAATCTCCTTACGAGCTCTTACATGGCACCACACCCATCTACTCTCACCTTCGGGCTTTCAGTTGTTTATGTTATGCCACTAATCTCACCCCTAAACTCAAATTCGACAAACGCGTACATCGTTGTATTTTTATCGGGTATCCTCATGGGCAAAAGGGGTATCGGGTCTATGACCTAGATACCAAGAAATTCTTTACCTCCAGAGATGTTGTTTTTCATGAACACATATTTTCTTGTCATGCATTTCCCAAGGAAGATCAAGATGATGCACCAGTGCTACCAATCCCTGACACCAGCCCAACCCACCACTTCAGCCCACTTTCTACTCAGCCCCATCAGCCCACACCAAATATTCCATCGACTGCCTCTGATCCTTCAGCGAAGACATCACCATCACCATCTCAGTCTCTCCGATTGGAATCTCCAACCTTGTCCTCGCCGGTGCCAACACCTCCTCACCACCCGCCTGCGTCACCACTTCCTCACCATCCGCCGGCGTCACCACTTCAGCCGGCACACTCAACCCATCATCAGTTCCCAGATACCAACACACATATCTCACCCATTGCCGATCCTTCCTCGACACCGACGTGTTCCCCAGTACCGCGTAACCTTCCATCCTCGGCGCCCCTCACTGATGCCGACGCTACGTCACCGACCTCATCCCTCCCTCAGGCCCCTTCTCTCCAATCGGTGCCGGCAATTCCATCCTTATCTATGTCGCCACCAATTCGATTTCCACACCCAGACTTGACTCCCTTCCCGGACCCCATTCCACCTTCAACCTCACCAGAACTAGATGTGTCTACCACCTAATCAGATTCTCATTCACCTGCTGCACTTCGCCGCTCAACCCGTGCCCGACAGCCACCTCCATACCTCAAAACCTACAAGACAAATCATGTCGTTCTACTTGCCTCAGACGTCGTACCCTCGTCCATGTCCGGCACCCGTTATCAATTACAGAGGTACATACATCTCATACTCCAACTTATCGTCTGGTTATCGTTCTTTTGTGCACACTATCTCTCAACTTGTGGAACCAGCTAACTATGAACATGCAAGTCATGATCCTGAATGGGTCAAAGCCATGAACAATGAGATTCAGGCTCTTGAAGTTAACCAGACATGGTCCATGGTCCCTTTGCCTCAAGGACAACGCTCAATCGGTTGCAAATGGGTATTCAAGATCAAGTACAATTCTGATGGTACAATTGAGCGATACAAAGCTCGGCTCGTAGCCAAGGGTTTTAACCAAAGAGAATGGATCGATTACAAAGACACTTTTGCTCCTGTGGCTATTGGCGCTGTCCGAAATTGGCCGTTACATCAGATGGATGTCCAAAATGCTTTCTTGCATGGTGAACTCCTTGAAGAGGTATATATGATGCCCCCACCTGGTTATCGCCGACAGGGGGAGAATTTGGTATGTCGGCTTCACAAGTCATTATACGGCCTTAAACAAGCCTCTCGTAGTTGGTTTAGGCGTTTCCATTTTACAATCCAAGAAGTTGGTTTCACACAATCTCGTGCCGACTATTCATTATTTACACAGGTTGATGGGAACTCTATTACTGTGATTCTGCTTTATGTTGATGACATGGTTATAACAGGAAACAATCCGAAGGCAATTGATGATCTCAAAAAGTTTCTTAACAGTTGCTTTAAGATCAAAGACCTTGGACCACTCAAATATTTTCTTGGGATAGAAGTTGCACGCTCCAAGGCAGGAATTACAGTTTGTCAACGAAAGTATACGTTGGACATATTAGAGGAGGCAAGATTACTTGGTGTGAAACCTACAAAGGTGCCAATGGAGCCTGATTTGGTGCTAACAACAAAGGGAAGTGATGCTCTCAGAGACCCGACTCAGTATCGGCGCTTGATTGGGAAATTAATTTATTTGACAATTACGAGACCATATATCACATTCGCGGTCAATACTCTCAGTCAATTCATGTAAGAACCCAAGATTCATCACTTCAAGACAGCTCTTTGCCTCCTCCATTATCTGAAGTCAGTTCCAGGGTAAGGATTATTTTTCTCGTCACAAAGTCCACTAAAATTGATTGGCTATTGTGATGCAGATTGGGCTAAATGTCCACTCACACGCCGTTCTGTCACAGGATATTGCATATTCCTTGGAGTCACTTATTTCATGGAAAAGTAAGAAACAAGCTACCGTGTCTAGATCCTCAGCTGAGGCTGAATATCGTTCGATGGCGTCATCTGCTTGTGAGCTTTCTTGGCTTAGATACTTACTTGCAGACTAACATGTGCCTCATCCTGAACCAGCATTATTATTCTGTGATCGATCATCAAGCTTCTTTACACATAGCAGCGAATCTAGTCTACCATGAGAGAACGAAGCATATTGAGTTGGATTGTCACACTGCTCGTGAAAGAATTGAGAGAGGAGAAGTCAAAACGGCTTATGTTTTTACTGGGCATCAAATAGCTGATATGTTTACCAAGCCATTACGAGCACCTGCTTTTCACACACACATGAGCAAGTTGGGTGTTATTGACATCCACACTCCAACTTGAGGGGGAGTATTAAATGAATGAAAACAGGTCAATGATTCTAATTAGTCATTGGAGTTATCTTGGCAACCTTGATTACTAAAATGGTGGATCGTACATATGCTGGTACAATCAACATAATTGCTTTCCTAGAATAGAGCTCATTGACTTCACAGTTTATGTATTTATTCATATATGTTGTAAACCATTGTACTATTCCAATTCAATACAATACATTCGATTACCAATTTCTTGAAATACAGTACAATAATGAAGAAGAAGTCTTGCACAATGAACTGCACCATAATATTTGAACTGTACACAGGGTCAACAAGGATGGTAGAGGGTAGAATAGCTGGCATTGTTATAAAATGGCGATCCAACATAATTTTCTATTATATTCATCAATTTTTTATTATTATTATTATTATTATTATTATTATTATTATTATTATTATCTCTGCAACTTGTACTTGAGCTATATATAATTTCATGTGTTTATTTTTCTTTAGCTCTCTTTTGATCTATATCACCTGCGACATCTTGAACCTGAAGATATCAGAAACTGAGCCAAAGACGAGCATTTCCTTGCAAGAAATCTAGCATTCTGTCTGCGTCAAATTAAGCACTAAGTATCAGGGGTAGAATGGAATCATCAATATTCTAGAGGACTCCCTGATTTAAAGTCCCACGAGACATTGACCAATATAAATCATGCATTTGGGGCTTGGCATCGAACAAAGGAGAGTGACACACTGAGGTTTTTCACTAATAATGGCTAGTCAGTCTGGTAGACTCTGAATTTGTCATTTGTTTTTGGTACTCTTGAATTTTTTATAAACAGAAAGACTTCACTTTAGTATAGTCAGTATAGATGCTTGTAGGGACTTTATTTGATACAGGTGTATTCTGGAATTGTAGAATTAAGAATATGTTTGTATATTCAATGGCTTATAGCAATGATATGGACTCAATAGTAAAATTCAATTCCATTTTATAGCTATACAACAAAGTAATGCATGATACAAAGAGACGGATAATTAGAATATTATAAAATGAAGAACTAGTCTGATGACTGATCACTTGCAGTTTATGAGCTAAAATCTGGTTTGATATTCAAATGTATGTACGAAGTATAAATGAGAGCACAACACTGACCTCTGTGATTCAATCAAAAAATATAAATATCAACCTTTATATAATTACAACAAATCCAAGGGAAAAAAAGAAGTACAAAGAATGGAAATTTACAATGTCAAGAACTAGTCCGATTACTTGCACTGTAAACTTTTGACTGTCTTTGTGGGCAAATCAAAAGTTATGGTGCAGTCCATATTAGCAGACTTCTTCTTCTTCATTATGAGCATCAACTCCACCTTTCCAGTCAATTTGGCTTGGCTAGTCAGCGTCAACACCCCACTGTTCAATTCACTGCTAAGAGTTGAACTGCTTGGTAACGCATCGGTGTTCAAACTCACCTCAACATTGATCTTCTTGGTGGAACGCATTCCAGCTTTGCTCTTAGGTACTGATACTGTCCCCACAGGTGCGCCTTGGTACATGAATGTCACCATGCCGGCATCAAATTTGTAAGGACCCCAGTTGGTATTCTTGACCCTGATTTGGGTGTTGAAGGTTGTGTCGAATGAAGGAGTAGCAGCTGCTGAATTAAAGTTTGTGATGCTGATTTCGCCCAATCTCACCTTTGGGGTCTTGACTTTCATCACAGTGAGACCAAACACTGTCATCACTATGATTTGAAAAACAATGAAGATACCAATATAGGTAAACAACTTGATTCTCTTTTGGCGTTTGAGTTCATCTTCAGACACCAAAGATTCTCCATCATTTCTTGTGTAACCATTTGCTGGTGCCAAAGGATAAGCCTGGTTGTTCTTTTCAGCCATCTCTTAAAATAATTTTAAGGAAAATCTCTGCCTTTTGCTGCTTTTGTGGATTTGTGTTTGTAGGATATGTATGAAGATACGAAACTAGGAAGGAAGTTGTTTATGGTGATGATGGAATTGAAGGTACCAGTTTGTGTATATATAGTGTTTGGAGTTTGTGTTCAATATGTTCAGTAGGGGAATGAACTTCCTGGAATATGTGATGTCTGGGGTTAAGTATTTTATTGCAGACACCAAACGCGTCCAGATGTGGGAAGTATCAACTTCTAGATGAAAAATGATTTTAAATGAGAAATGGAAACTTGGTGAGGGTTTTTTATTATAAATCGGTAATTGAAAATATTTGCATGATGCCAATAAGCAGTATACGGAAGCCTATCTTGTGTTCATCAAAATATTAAAGTACACGGCATTGTTTATACTATATTAGATAATCACATATGCATTGACCATTCCCAGATACAAAACCCAGGTGAGAAAACAACAAAGTATAAAATTAGTAGAAATCTATAACGGCATTAAGACTTTGCCTTGTAACAAAAGAAAAAGATATCAGCAAGTCCTAGCCTTCTATTCCTATTTTATCCTTGATGGGGTCATAAAGACTTGATCTTACAGCAAAAGAGTCTGAACTTAAGGTCCTCATACAACTGATTCGACCCTCTAGAAGACAAGAAGTCAAAAACTCTAAACTCTGCGCGTTGGGCTACATATCAGCATTCCTGGATGCTTACATGTAGGCATTATCTAGATCAAATTCTCCAAAACCTGAACACTATATATATCAGAAAACTGAAGCCAACATTCCCACAAACCAGTAAATACCAACAATTCATACTATACTTGCTCATTTCATTCATTTTATACACATCCTCCTATTCCTATACTTTCCAGGTAATCTAGAAAAATGGCTGAGAAGATCAAACAGGCTTTGGCATCAGTCAAAAGTTACGCTACAAGAAAAGATGAGCAACTGCCAACCTTCCAATCCGAGGAAGAGCTCAAACGCCAGAAGAGGATCAAATTGTTCACATATATTGGTATCTTCATTGTGTTCCAAATCATAGTCATGACCGTATTTGGTCTCACCGTGATGAAAGTGAAGACACCTAAGGTGAGATTTGGAGCCATTAATGTCCAAGAGCTCACCTCCGTGCCTGCAACGCCTTCTTTCAATACAAACTTCACAATCCAAATCCGGGTCAAGAACACAAATTGGGGTCCCTATAAGTTTGACGCAGGCATTGCAACATTCATGTACCAAGGCGTCCCTGTGGGACAAGTTACTATTCCAAAGAGCAAGGCCGGGATGCGTTCTACCAAAAAGATTGATGTCACCGTGAGTTTGAGTACCGATGGATTACCAAGCAGTACCACTCTCAGCAGTGAATTGAACAGCGAGGTGTTGACGCTGACCAGCCAAGCCAAATTGACCGGAAAGGTTGAACTGATGCTCATAATGAAGAAGAAGAAGTCTGCCAATATGGAGTGCACCGTAGCCTTTGATTTGTCCACAAAGACTGTCAAAAGTTTACAATGCAAATGAGAGTTGAACATCTACTTTAAGCTACTGGATTGCGAGTGATCAAGACTAGTTCTTCAACTGTTGATTTATTTCATACTTTGATTTGTTATATGATTTCATTTATTCATTGATAATTTGCCCAGAGGCCACTGTATTTCTTATTTACCTAAATTCTTGGACAGAAATTGAACAAAACATTGAGGAAAGATATATACTTGAAAGGGAAAATCAGGGAAACAAAACATGTTCGATAAAAATCAGAGAGAGTGTGATGTACCTCTAGGTACATGATGATGACTGTTCTGGTCGAGAATCGGAGGAAACTGGAAGTTCTGAGGAGTCCCTTTTAGTGTAATTAGCTAAAGTCACAGTGGCCACCATAAGAGAGACAAACGCCAACTCAACTGGGGCTCTCTGTTTTTTCGTCACTCGCGATGGAGGGTCTGTTTTTTTTTCCA
Organism: Potentilla sterilis; assembly: GCA_963682095.1. Lineage (NCBI taxonomy): Eukaryota > Viridiplantae > Streptophyta > Magnoliopsida > Rosales > Rosaceae > Potentilla > Potentilla sterilis. The sequence continues at coordinate 41,293,315 of OY821760.1, read as the reverse complement.
CAAAGATGTGTTTGACCCATATGATTTGGGTCAATTTTGGCTTTGGCCCATTTTGGCGCACTACTCTCTTAAGTATTTGGTAGGCCTGGGCGTGGGCCGAGATGGGCCGGGTATCGGCTAATTCCGGTCCTAAACCCGTAATTTAAATTAGGGACGGGACGGGTCGGGATTAGCTTTTTTTAGAAGTGATTCCGACAGGCCCGAATCCCTTTCGGGAGCGGGCCGGGATCGGGACGAAAACGGGATAACACAATAATATGCGGATTCAAAGATGACGCCAGAAACGGCATATGATCAAAACCGAGAATCGCATTCTAGTGAGTTGTTGCTTGTCATTAATATTGAACCAAAGAGATTATGCACAAAACTGAGCCAAACATACATTATGCAAAAAATGGACAAACAGAACGAACAAAATTGACGGAGCCGGAAGCCTTGGACAGCTTCCTGTTCACCTCGACGAAGCCGGAGGCGAAAGCCTTGACTGCATTCTCCTGATCATCATCATCCAGTACAGCCGGAGGTTGTATAAACCTTTTCTTAATTGCTTGAATGATTCTCAGTGGCTAATACAAGATATTGTTGATTTAAAATTGGAAAATGGGACTGAAATCGAATGCCAACACAACCCTCAACTTTGCTGCAAATAAACAAGAGGTTAGTTAGCAGAACACTAAGTAGTTTATTTCTCAAACTAATGATTTCCAATAACAAAAGTTTGTACCCAGAAAACCGGGAAGGGAGCGGATTCAGCGCACTAATAGTGTGTAAGTCATTTACACAATCATTTTTTCAACTCCATTAGTTAACGCCTCAATGGCTGGGTATTGTGAACGCCGTTTTTTATGGTCTTTTTTCTTACCATTTATGTTGTTGCGAATCATGTTGACATAATGGTTCATCTCCAATTTGCTTTAGTTATAATATTTTACAACTTTATCTTCACTCACTCCTCAAATATGAAGCCTATGTGAATAATTGGTGATTAAACTAATAGTTAAAATTACATATTTGAATGTCGGTTCATTTGCACCTCGGTGCGTTGCATAATTTTCCAGAAAATCCTAGTCGTCTAAAAGTCTTTATATATTCAGAGAGAGATTTGTAAATGGTTATTTACTAATCAATCAAGGGTTCTTAAATTGTAAACTAATCAATAAAAAAGTATCTAATTTTCACTAGCTCTTAAATACTTGGCAATGAAGCATAAAGATTTTCCCCCAAGAGAGTAAAAAATTGGCTGGAAAATCTTTTGTATCAAGATTTAAACCCAACATGCACTATCCAATCCGAAATTGAAAACCTTAGGGCATGTTCGGTAACGTCTTCAAAAATAGTTTTCGAAAATAAATTTTGAAAAATGAAAATGAAAATAAAAAAGTGAAAACGTCAAATTGATGTTTTCACTTTTTCTTTATAAAAGTTGAAAATGCTTTCAATTTTCTGTGTTTTCAGAGATATCTTAACAAGCATATTTTCGCTTTGTTTTCATTTTCAAAAATGAAAATATGGGGTATGAAAACGTTACCGAACGCCATCTTAATTTCTTCAATTGTAACTCGTTTGTGCTTAAACACTTGTTTTAGTTACCAAACATGTTGGAAAATCAAAATGATAACAGAAATGTGTATCTGAATAGTTGGAGGCTTGGAGCACATATGCTTGCCCTAACTTGAGTGGAAACCAATCAGCACGGCCGGGGCATGAGCCTTGGAATGGCCACATGCATTGCAAGAGCTTTGCCATAAGCAACGCAGGGGCAAGGCACCATTACGTGTTCGATGGGGGGTATCATGCTCCTTTTCTTTTACATTGTTTGGTTCTTGTTGACATGAATTACCAGAGGCACTTTCACTTTCTGACTCTAGTGCAACGAGCGGAGATATGTTATATTAGAGGTTTTTGTTTGTAATTTATTTTTGTTTATTCAAAGATATGTTGCCGTGATCATGTCAACTATTCGAGATCATGTCAAATAAAGACAGAAACATAACAAGTGGCCAAAATAACATTAATGTATAACTACCATCAATATATATAGCTCTGGAACAAAGCAAGGCGTCACACAGACAAAGAATGAAAAAATAAAAGCAATTAAACAGAAGAGCTAGTCTCCCAGCTGTCATAGTCTATCACTTGCATTCTAAGCTTTTGACGGTCTGTCCGGACACATCAATTTGTATTTTGCAGCTCATACTCGCTGACTTCTTCTTCTTCATGATCATCATCAACTCCACCTTTCCGGTCAATTTTGCTTCGCTGGTCAGGGTTAACACCCCGCCGCTCAATTCGATGCTGAGAGTAGAGCTGCTTGGCAATGCAGCGGTGTTCAAGTTCACGTTCACGTTGATCTTCTTGGTGCCACGCATCCCGGCCTTGCCCTTGGGTACAACGACAGTCCCAACAGGTGTACCTTGGTACATGAATGTCACGAGGCCTTGGTCGAACTTGTAAGGTCCCCAGTTGGTGTTCTTGACTCTGATCTGGGTGTTGAAGGTTGAGCTGAACGAGGGTTCTGTAGTGGAAGAGGTGAAGCCTGAGAGTGTGGTTGCGCCAAGTCTGACCTTGGGGGTCTTAACTTTCATTATAGTGAGACCAAACACAGTCATGACTGCGATCTGGAACACAATGAAAATACCAATGTAAGCAAAGCACTTGATTCTCTTCTTGCGCTTGAGCTCGTCCTCGGACAAAGACTCCCCATCGCTTCTTGTGTAACCATTTGCCGGAGCCAAAGGATAAGCCTGGTGTGTTTTCTCAGCCATGTATGTTTTTCTTTTCTGATGGAAACGAGAAGGAAATGAAAGAAGTAGATATGTGGTTTGTTTTGTGAAGATGATGAACTAATGATGATGAAACAATAGGAAGTGAAGGAAACTTGTTTGTGGTGATGATGAAATGGAAAGTAGAAGTATGTGTGTATATATAGTGTTTGGAGATTTGGACATCTTCAATAAGTTACTTCGGCGAATGAGTTTCCTGGAACTTGTATTTGATTTAAGACACAAAACGCGTCCAAATCTGGGATTAATTATCATCAAAGTCATCGATCATCTAGATGATCATTGAGGAATGAGGACCATTTAGCCTTTTCCCACAACAGGTTAGAACATGAATAGTGTAGCATCTCATCTGGATATTAAATTCAAGCCTGCATTGACCATTCCCACGTTTTAAACTCGTGAAAGAAAGGAAAAGAAAACGAAGTAAAGAATAAAAGAAAACTATAGCACATTGCCTAGAACAGAACCAAATTTTATATCTTCTTATTTTAATTTCGTTCAATTTTCTTACTGTAAGTTAACAAAGACTTTGTCTTGCAGCAAAAATCTACAATTAAGGACCTCATGGAATTCGTTCGTTCTAGAAGAGTAGAAGACTTACCAACTACTCTATCATGCGCCGCTGCGCGTTACCTTTTACCATTTCCTGGAAGCAACTTTGTAGTCGAAGGCGGCCAACTATATATGTAGCCCAGCTGCGGCCAACATTTCTACAAACAATACTTGCTAAAGAAAACTGAGCAGAAAAGAGAGAAAACATATCGAGCTTTTCCAAGTTACTAAAGAAAATGGCTGAGAAGATCCAGCAGGCTTTGGCATCGGTGAAAGGCTACACCAGGAAAGATGAAGAATCTGCCACTTTGCAAACCGATGAGGAGCTCAAACGCCAGAAGAGAATCAAGTTGTTTACATATATTGGCATCTTCATTGTTTTTCAGATCATAGTGATGACCGTTTTTGGTCTCACTGTGATGAAAGTCAAGACCCCCAAGGTGAGATTGGGCGAAGTCAGCATCACAAACTTGAACTCAGCAACTTCAACGCCTTCATTTGACACAACATTCAACACCCAAATCAGGGTCAAGAACACCAACTGGGGTCCTTACAAATTTGATGCAGGCACCATAACATTCATGTACCAAGGTGTGCCTGTCGGAACCGTGGCAGTACCTAAGAGCAAAGCTGGAATGCGTTCCACCAAGAAGATCAATGTGGTGGTGAGTTTGAACTCGGATGCATTGACCGGCAGTTCTACTCTTGGCAGTGAATTGAGCAGTGGGGTGGTGACGCTGACTAGCCAAGCCAAATTGACTGGAAAGGTGGAATTGATGCTTATAATGAAGAAAAAGAAGTCTGCCACAATGGACTGTGCCATGGCAATTGATCTGTCCACCAAAACTGTCCAAAGTTTACAATGCAAGTGATAATGTGACAGCTACCTAGTTCTTGATTTGTTATTTTTTCATTCTTTATGTTTCTTTGTGGCGCTTGGATTTTGTTGTAAAAGGACTAAATGCTTTATACATAATGCTATATGCAATTTATCCATATTTGTTGTTACTGTTGTTAGTATGATATCGCAGCTGAGAATGAATCTAACAACTAGATTCAAAGGGGAAATATATAGATGAAAGCACTGGTAATCATTAGTTTAAAAGTACCTCAACATGTTTCTAGAAGTACAAGCTGAGAAACAAAAATTAAGGTTGACAGTTGCGATCGTCTGAGATGATGAGAAGGCCTGTTATCATTACTATGAAAGAAACATTAGGTTGTTATATTTCCAAATTTCCTCAGAGCATGAATGAGCTCACAGACCAGTAAATAACTCTCAACAAAATGCTGTTCAATCTAGTCACACTCAGATATGTTTCAATAATACATATTGTTCAGCATTTGTCAACAATCTTAGACAAATTTCATTTTACAATTATTTGTTGGAATCCATGTTAGAATTCACAATATATACTTCTACTTTCGCACTGGCGAGTGTGATCAGAAACCAGTTCGACGTGGCGAGTGGCGACCAATTACTCGTGGCGAGTGAAGTATATGACACTGTTCACTTGGTGAATAGTGTTTGAAGAAGAGTAGATGAACTGAACTTATGCAGTCTTTTCTTTGATCTAAAATTCTTAGAGATTACAGAGAAACACTTCCCTTTTATAGGGAGTAAAGTAACCTACAAAAATATCTAACCTAGTTTAGCTAGAGATCAACTTGACAAATTATAGTAATATGATACTACAAATATCTAGCTGAAAAATCTCAGTGGAATGAACAGTGAAGCAGCTGCTGGAAAGCATATTAGCTTTTCAGACAGATTCCTAACCTTCTCAGGAACGCATTAACTTCAACACTCCCCCTTAATGCTTTGCCTTATCATTCCGAGCAGGCCTCTGAGGTATTCAAACCTATCTCTGGCGAGTGCCTTGGTGAAGATATCAGCAATTTGGTCATTTGTATTGCAGTACACCAGATCAATCTCATTCTCTTCTACTGCATCCCTAATGTAATGAAACTTCAAGGCGATGTGCTTGGCCCTACTGTGATAGACAGGGTTCTTGCTCATGGCGATTGCAGACTTGTTATCACTGAGAATAGTTGTTGTTGTTCTGTTTTTCTCACCATAGTCTTCTATGACTCTTCTTAGCCATATTGCTTGTGAAGTGGCGATTGAAGCTGCGACATACTCAGCTTCAGCTGTGGACAATGCCACTGATTTCTGCTTCTTTGAAGCCCAGGAGAACACTCATGTTCCTAGTGTGAAAGTATATCCAGATGTGCTCTTCAAGTCATCTACACTGCCTCCCCACACTACCAGATACGGCCGAATAGCCGACGAAAATTTTTTCGTCGGCCATTCCATTTTTTCGTCGGCTATACCCTCTGCCGACGAAAATTTCGTCGGCCATAAGTCGTCGGTAATACGCCGTCGGTAATACCAATGGCCGACGAAAAAAAAAATTTTGTCGGCCATTCCAACCTTGGCCGACGAATTATGGCCGACGAAAATGATTTCGTCGGCTATTTGTTCGAGTATGGCCGACGAAATTTGGTTTCGTCGGCTATTTGTTCTGAAGTATAGCCGACGAATTGGGCTATTTCGTCGGCTATTTCGTCGGAATATATTAATATTTTAAAGTTATAGCCGACGAAATAATGTCAATTTCGTCGGCTATAACTGCATTTTGGGCAAAAAAAAATACCGGATCGGAGGAGGAGGAGGAGGAGGAGGAGGAGGAGAAGGAGGAGGCCGGAGGAGGAGGCCGGAGGAGGAGGAGGAGGGGAAGGAGGAGGAGAAGGAGGAGGAGGCCGGAGGAGGAGGAGAAGGAGGTGGCCGGAGGAGGAGGAGGGGAAGGAGGTGGCCGGAGGAGGAGGAGGGGAAGGAGGAGGAGGAGGAGGCCGGAGGAGGGGAAGGAGGAGGAGGAGGCCGGAGGAGGGGAAGGAGGAGGAGGCCGGAGGAGGAGGAGGAGGAGGAGGGTGGGGGGAAGGATGAGAGAAAAAAGGCGGGAGGAAGATTTAAAAGATTTAGAAGGAGAATAGCCGACGAAATACAATGTTTCGTCGGCTATACTTAGAGAATAGCCGACGAAATTAATATATTTCGTCGGCTATACTTTGGAAAATCAACAGCCGTTGGATCTGAGCCATCCAACGGCGGACAATAAAAAGGCGCGGATCAAGAGAATAGCCGACGAAACATTCAAATTTCGTCGGCTATACTTAGAGAATAGCCGACGAAATACAATGTTTCGTCGGCTATACTTAGAGAATAGCCGACGAAATTTGAATGTTTCGTCGGCTATTCTATGAAAACATACTAAACTGCGGTTTTGAGGCCCTAAACGAACTCGAAAGCCCAAAAAAGCCCACACTTCGTGGCAAAGCTACGAGTTTTGTTCCTGGCGTCGTTCCCTTTCCGGAATGGTATCACAATCATCATTCGGACGCCGGACGCCAAATCTACAGTAAACCGGGTTTTGACTGATTTCATTATTTCGGCACACGGATTTTATCGGAATCTTGTCATTTTTCAACCGTAGACGTATTTCATTATTTCGGTCATATCTTATTTGACGACATATTTGCATTTGAAGAGTGTACGTATAGTAACTATTTGAAACTATATATTCACTTAAACACTTAGTAAACAAGTTAAGGAACATTAGTACATATGTTCCGATTTTGAATCTAAAAGTTTGGAAAATCTATTCCAACCGTCAGATATCACCGTTAAGATTAAATACATGTATGAAAAAAAATCCAACTACATCTGACAACGTTAAAGGCTCGATCGGGACGGTCAACCGGGTGAGTCAAACCTCTAAACGCTTTAAAACGGAAATTGGCCCGTCTAAATGACGTTTTTTTGCTTGATCTTCAATAGAGAATAGTTTCAGATTGATGAGACGCGACAAATCGTATAAAAATTTTCCACAAAATATTTACCGACCGTAAGGCTACCCATAGGAAAACGGGAGTAAAAAACAGTTAACCGCAACATTCGGCACACAGATTTTGTCGGAATCTTCCCATTTTTCAACCGTAGCCGTATTTCAATATTTTGGTCATGTCTTATTTCACGACACATTTGCATTTGAAGGATGAAGCAATGGTTTGTCGATAGTGATAGAAAATGGAAACTGCTCTTTTTTTGTTTTTTTTTTAATCATAGCCGACGAAATCAAACCTAGTATTCGTCGGCTATTCTTTTGTCGTTTTCTGTCAAAAATAATCGTATAATTATTTTTTTAAAAACTTATGGCCGACGAAATGCTTAATTTTCGTCGGCCATTGTTCGTAAAATAATTATTTTTAAAAAACGTATGGCCGACGAAATAATTAATTTTCGTCGGCCATTGTTCGTAAAATAATTATTTTAAAAAAAACTTATGGCCGACGAAATAAAAAATTTTCGTCGGCCATTCTTCCAAAAGTTTATAGCCGACGAAAACTTTAAATCGTCGGCCATTATAGGAGTATAGCCGACGATTTTTCATTTTTACCGACGAAAAAAAAAATCGTCGGCCATTCTATGGGAATGGCCGACGAAATTTTTTTTTTGCCGACGACAAAAATTTTCGTCGGCCATTCTTGGGAATAGCCGACGAAAAAAGTGTTTCGTCGGCCGTTTTTTTTTTTTTCGTCGGCAAAACCCTTTTTTCTTGTAGTGCCAGTCACTGTCACAGAACCCAAAGAGTTTTGGTTCTACATTCCTCTCATACAGGATTCCAAAGTCCATTGTTCCTTGGATGTATCTCAGGATTCTCTTTGCTGCTCCATAGTGTATCTTGGTGGGGTTGTGCATAAATCTGGACATCAAACTTGCTGCATACATAGTATCTGGTCTTGTTGCAGTCAAGTATAGTAAGCTTCCTACTAAGCTTCTGTATAAATTCTCATCAGCAAAACCACTTCCATCTTCCTTGGAGAATTTCTCACTGACCACTAGAGGAATTGCAACTGGATTGCAACCTAGCATTTTAAACTTCTCTAGTATAGTCTTTGCATATCTCTTCTGGGTAATGAAGATTTCCTCCACTGCTTGAATTATTTCAATTCCCAGAAAGTAATGCAGGATTCCCAAATCACTCATTTCATATTTCATCATCATATCAGACTTGAAATTTGAAATCATTTTTTCACAGCTCCAGTAAATACCAAATCATCAACATATAAGGAGACAATAAGTATGTTTGATTTACCTTCAGTCTTTGTGTAAAGCGCAGGTTCGTTTTCACTCTTTTGAAAACCCATTTCTGTGAAATAGGAATCGATCTCACCATACCAAGCTCTTGGGGCTTGTTTCAGGCCATATAGAGCTTTCTTCAGCTTGTAAACTTTCTGCTCTTTGCCTTTGATGATGAAACCTTGTGGTTGTTCCACAAACACTTCTTCTTTCAGCACTCCATTTAGAAATGCCGATTTGACATCAAGTTGGTGTAGATACCAACCCTTTTGTGCAGCAATGGAAATCAGACCTCTTATGGTCTCATGCCTTGCCACTGGTGCAAAGGTCTCATTGAAATCCACTCCAGGTATCTGCGAGTATCCCTTTGCCACCAATCTTGCTTTATTTCTTTGCACAAAACCATCTGAGTTCAGCTTGGTCTTGTATATCCACTTCAAACCTATGACATCCTTGTTGTCTGGTTTGTCAACTAGCTCCCATGTGTTGTTCTTCACAATCACATTGATTTCCTCTTGCATTGCAGACCTCCATTCGTCTTCCTTCACTGCTTCTTCAAATCTTTCTGGCTCGAACAAGCATGCATTGCAGCTTTCATACACTTCATTCAAGCTTCTCATCCTTACTGGTGGAGAGCTTGGTGTTGATTGAGCTTCTGAAGATCCTGGCGAGTGAGGTGCTGGCGAGTGAGTCTCTGGCGGGTGAGTCGCTGGCGAATGTGTCGCTGGCGAGTGTGTCGTTGGCGAGTGAGTCGCTGGCGAATGTGTCGCTGGCGAGTGAGTTGCTGGCAAGTGAGTTTCTGGCGAGTGAGTTGCTGGCGGATTGAGTTCCAAAATTTCTAGATCCTCTTGTTCATTTTGAACTCTTACTTCTTTTACTCCTTTCTCTTGGGCTGAACCTTGGTTCCAATTCCAAGATGAATTCTCACTGAAGAGAACATCTTTGCAGACTATCATTTTCTTCTTCTGTAAATTATAGAGCCTATAGCCCTTTGATTGAGAGCTGTATCCCATGAATACACACTTCTCACTGGTTTCATCCAGTTTATATCTCAGCTCCTCTGGGATATGTGCATAACAAATTGATCTAAACACCCTCAAGTGATTTACACTTGGCTTCCTGCCACTCCATGCTTCAAACGGAGTCTTTCCTTGGACAGCAACTGTTGGATGTCTGTTCATCAAATACACAGCAGTATTAACTGCTTCTCCCCAATATTCTTGAGGTACTGATTTATCATGGAGCATGGACTTGACCATCTCAATAATTGTTCTGTTTTTTCTTTCAGCTACACCATTCTGCTGAGGTGTGTAGCTAACAGTGAGCTGTCTTTCCAGCCCAATGTCTTCACATAACTTCTTGAATTCATTTGATGTGTACTCGCCACCTCTATCTGTTCTTAACTTCTTCAGCTTGAGGCCAGATTGTCTCTCCACCATTGCTTGAAACTTTTTGAACACGGCGAACACATCAGACTTTTGCCTTAGGAAATAAACCCAAGTCATTCTTGTGAAATCATCTATGAAGGTTAGAAAATATATATTTCCTCCATCAGTTGTGGTTTTCATTGGACCACAAACATCAGAATGTACCAGCTTCAGAGGTACTTTTGCTCTCCAGGCTTTTCCTTTTGGGAATGAGAGTGTGTGTTGCTTCCCCAATGCACATCCTTCACACACTTCATTTACATCATTTATTTTTGGCAGTCCCTGCACCATTTCCTTTTGATGCATCAACTTGAGACTCTGGAAATTCAAATGTCCAAGTCTCTTGTGCCAGAGCCAGGGATCATCATTTAGCTCCATTCTTCTTGCACTCTCAGTTGCACAATTGAGAGTCAGAGGAAAACTTATGTTCCTCTTCATCTGGATTTCTACCATCAGGTTCTTGCTGCTCCCTCTCTGATATATCTTGCACGTGTCATCACCAAAATGCAGGTGATATTTGTGCTCAATGAGCTGACCAACACTTAGCAGATTGGAATGCAGAGTTGGAACCAACATCACATCTCTGATGTACATTTTTCCAGACTTGGTTTCAACAGCAATACTTCCTTTGCCTTTTGTATCCACCAACATTCCATTTCCCATCTTCACTCTTGTAATGCTGTTGTGGTCAATATCATGTAGAAGGTTGGCATTCGCCGTCATATGATTACTGCAAGCACTATCAACAAGCCACGCATTCTCCTCTACTGCAACACTTGCAGCATGAGTAACACATAACATGTTTGTGTCACTCGCCTCTATGCTGTTCGCCTGTTGATTTCCCTTGTAGTTACAATCCTTCTTGACATGACCAAACTTTTCACAATTTGAGCACTTTGGTTTCCCTTTGAACCAACACTCGTCTGCATGAAGCTTATTACAGACAGTGCATTTATAATACCCTGAGTTGCTACTCTCCTCATTGTTGCTCTTCATCCGCTGATTTGTTTTTCCCTCCCACTTCTTTCCTTTACCTTTCCAGTTCTTTTTCTGCTTAGAATTTGAACTAGATGGCTCACTCCTATTTGAGTTAAGGTCGAGTGTTTGAAAAGCTTTTTCAATTTCTTCATCATGACTAGACAACCTATGATCGAAAGCTTTCAGAGTTCCCATCAGATCCTGAACACCTAGTGTTTTCAGATCTCTAGTCTCCTCTATAATACTAACAATAGCATCATATTTCCTATTCAAGCTCATTAGGATTTTCTGTACTACTCTCTCCTCATGTATTGGTTCTTTGTAGGTTCTCATCTGATTAACAATATTAGTCAATCTAGTGCTATAATCACCTAACAACTCAGTATCATTCATTTTTGTATACTCAAAATCTCTTCTAATAGATTGTACCTTGACAGCTCTGACCCTTACTGATCCTCTGTACTTAAAGCTGAGTGCATCCCATGCAGCTTTGGCAATCTTCTCATTTGAGATTCTGGGAAAGATCTCATCTGTGACCGAAGTCTGCAGAATATTAAGAGCTTTCGCATCTTTCTTAATATTCGACTTCAGTTCAGCCATCTGCGCAATTGTTTGCTCCTCTCCTGCATCTGGTCTCTTGTATCCTTCTTCTACGAGGTTCCATAGATCTCGTGAGATGAACATGGTCTCCATCTTGATTATCCAGAAATCAAAGTTCTCTCCATTGAAGATTGGAACTCTGTTTTCTGAACTTCCTCCTGATGTAGCCATAGCAGTAACAGAAAAATAAAGACTTGTGTTTTTTTTTTTTTTTTTTTTTTCTGAATCAACAGAAAGTACACCCCAGTTGATATTGATCAACAGAGCTCTGATACCATGTTGGAATCCATGTTAGAATTCACAATACTTCTACTTTCACACTGGCGAGTGTGATCAGAAACCAGTTCGACGTGGCGAGTGGCGACCAATTACTCGTGGGGAGTGAAGTATATGACAATATTCACTTGGTGAATAGTGTTTGAAGAAAAGTAGATGAACTGAACTTATGCAGTCTTTTCTTTGATCTAAAATTCTTAGAGATTACAGAGAAACACTTCCCTTTTATAGGGAGCAAAGTAACCTACAAAAATATCTAAGCTAGTTTAGCTAGAGATCAACTTGACAAATTATAGTAATATGATACTACAAATATTTAGTTGAAAAATCTCAGTGTAATGAACAGTAAAGCAGCTGCTGGAAAGCATATTAGCTTTTTAGACAGATTTCTAATCTTCTCAGGAAAGCATTAACTTCAACATTATTCAGCTAGCGAAGGGATCAGATGTGATCTCTAATACTTGAATTCTGATACAGAATGCACAAATTTGTTCTTCGTCCTATCATTGATAGCCAATATTAACTTTTAACAGGCATCTGTGCTTGGTGTATGTGATTAGCCACTAACACTAAACAAGAAGAATGCTACAGCAATACATCATGGCTCTATTAAGACCCTGCAATAGTGCAATGTAATGAAGTATTCCAAATTCACCTAGTTGTTTCCTCTACTTTTTATCCTAATTGTTTTGCAGGGAATAGCAAGGGACATTCTTTTTACAGAAAAGTAGATTGTATTCTGATAATTTTGTATTCCTAATTCACCTAGTATATAGTTCCAGAGTCGCTTATATTCTGTTAATTGTATTCCTAAATCACCTAGTATATAGCACTCTTGCTATTGTAGATATTAAGCATTTGTTCAAATATTCAATCATTGATCTAAGATTACAATATAAAGTGGCTTCTGTGGTGTACAAAAATTGAAGTATATAACTATATATCATTTGCAGCTAGCTATACAACAAATTTAAGACATCAAACCAACAAAATGGAATTTGACAATGAAAAAGGAATACAAAAAGTAATCAATCGTCTGATCACTTGCATTGTAAACTTTTGACAGTCTTTGTGGACAAATCAAAAGCTATGGTGCAGTCCATTGTGGCAGACTTCTTCTTCTTCATCATAAGCATCAATTCAACCTTTCCGGTCAGCTTGGCTTGGCTGGTCAGTGTCAAGATCCCGCTGTTTAGTTCACTTCCAAGAGTAGAACTGCTTGGCAGCGAATTAGTATTCAAGATCACTGAAACACTAATCTTCTTTGTGGAACGCATTCCAGCCTTGCTCTTGGGAATAGATACCTGCCCCACCGCCACACCTTGGTACATAAATGTTGCACTGCTTGCATCAAACTTATAAGGACCCCAGTTTGTGTTCTTCACCCTAATCTGGGTGGTGAAGCTTGTGTCAAATGAAGGTGCTGCAGGAACAGAGTCGAGGCTTTGGACATTGATTTCACCCAATCTGACCTTAGGGGTCTTCACTTTCATCACAGTGAGACCAAATACGGTCATCACTATGATTTGAACAACAATGAAGATACCAATGTACATAAACAATTTCATCCTCTTTTGACGTTTGAGATCATCTTCGGATACCAAAGATTCTCCATCACCTCTTGCGTAACCATTGGCAGGGGCCAAAGGATAAGCCTGGTTGGTCTTCTCAGACATCTCTCTAAATATTTCGTAGAAAGCTTTGAAAGAAACACACTTTTGGTTTGGCTCTAAAAAATTATGAAGTGAAGCAATGTATAATGTATTGGTTGTGGGAATGATATCAGTTCTGCTTCATATATATAGTGCTGCTTAGGAAATTGGATGAATGAATTTGAGTAAATGGTTGGTGACTTGGTGTAAGCTTCTGTGAAATGGAACCAGTGAACGCGCATATGTTCCAACTTTTGATTTCTAGTCTTCTAGATATTGGTCGCTTAAGTAAGCTCCATAAGGAGCTTACATCAATTAGAGAAATTAATATCCAATTTGACATGTGGTAATCATGTCATACTACTAAATTAATTTTGGTGGAGAAAGTGAAGGAAAGGCTAACCTATTAGACATACTGCTATTTTGTGTTACACCAGAATCTGCAATTCTTATGATTATAATAGGCATATGGTTTATTCCTAGATATTAAACTGATAAATGAAAAGAAACGCAGTATAGAATATTCCCTATAGAACAAAGACTTGGTCTGGAAACAAAAGGATGCTTAACAAGTGACAAAGTCTCAGCAAGCACGCACCTAAAATAGGACCAAACGTCTAGAAGACTACTATCAAGTCAAGACTACTATACTTTGCAAGTTTGACTACACTTTCCTGGAAGCTAAACTAGCCCCTTCACCTTCTCTGAAATCGTCTATCAAACACTATATAGCAGTGCCAACATTGTCACAACCAACTTCACACATACTACACTTGCTCATTTCATCTTATACTATCAAAATTTTCTTTCGAAACTGGAAAAACACAACATTTTCTATAAAGATTTCCGAAGAAAAGAAATATGGCCGAGAAGAACCAGCAGAGCTTTGCATCAGCAAATGGCTACCCCAGGAAGGATGAAGAATCTGCCACCTTGCAATCCGAAAGTGAGCTCAAACGCCAAAAGAGAATCAGATTGGCTATGTATATTGGTGGTTTCATTGTCTTCCAGATCATAGTGATGACCGTATTTGATCTCACTGTGATGAAGGTTAAGACCCCAAAGGTCAGGTTAGGCGCCATCAACATCCAAAGCCTCAACGCTGTCCCAGCCACACCTTCATTCGACACAACCTTCACAACCCAAATCAGGGTCAAGAACACAAATTGGGGACCATACAAGTTCGATGAAAGCACTGCAACATTCATGTACCAAGGTGTGGCTGTGGGGCAAGTTAGCATTCCTAAGAGCAAGGCTGGCATGCGTTCCACCAAAAAGGTTGATGTCACAGTGAGCCTAAATTCCAACGGATTGCCAAGCTCAAATCTTGGAAGTGATTGGAGTGGTGGGATCTTGACCCTCAGCAGCCAAGCTAAATTGACTGGAAAGGTTGAACTCATGTTCGTCATTAAGAAAAACAAGTCGGCTAATATGGACTGTACCATAGCATTTGATCTGTCCTCAAAGACAGTCCAAGCTTTACAATGCAAGTGAGCTAAAGGCTGCATCTTCAGCACTGATCAAGACTCCTTCTTGAATCGTTAATTCTTTAATTTATTCTTTATGTTTTCTGTATATGGTTGCTTAATTTGTTTTCCTTTACATTATTGAATATAGAAAGAGAGATGCTTTTACATGTAGCTCCTAAAGTAAGCTTTAAATTTTATGGAGAATGATAGTTCTGCACAAGATAACCCTCCTGACATTGAAACAAGGCAATGTTAAAAGTTAGAACCACCATTGGTGTTCTTGACACTGAATTTGTTTGAGAGCTAGTGTTCAGAATCTGGACACAGAATAGTAACCTCGAAACTATGAAAGGATTCAAATTTCTCCTCATATAACAACTAGGTCTAACAGTTAATCAGGACAAGAAATCAAGTGAAATTAACTGATTGATACTGATAAGCAATCAAGCATAGAAATACCTTAAAATCAAAAGTCCTTTCGCCATCGCGATTCTACGGTTTGAAAAAGCTGGATTGCAGCATAATATGATGCTTCCCCTTTTCTCTCTAGAAGAGCTAATTGGGGCAATCACTGTCGCCATGAGAGGCTGTTAGGATTAATTAGTTAATCTTCTGTTAATTAGCTGTCTAACTAACTGGTTTAGCTCTTAATGAGCTGTCAGTATTAGCCACGTGTCTTGTAGTGTGTGGCTGCTCTATTGTGTATAAAAACACATTCTGTTATTGTAATAGTTAGTTAAGCTTTCATCAATAGAATCATAATCTTCTTTCACTCTAAAAGCTTAATCAGCTTTCATGGTATCAGAGCTTAGGTTCGATTTTGGAACCCTAATTGCTTAAAATCTTCAAGATTTTTCATCTCTCTTGTTTCGATTGCAGCTCGGCTTCATCAGATAACCTCTTTGATTCTCAATGCTCTTTGATTTGAAGCGTTGTTCTTACTTTCTTGATGCTCAAGTTGATTTAGGCTGTGATTTTTCACTGTGATCCTACTTGATATGCGTTATATAGTTGATTGATCAGCTCTGTTATACTCGATTTGCATAGATTGCCTTGAAAACCTTTAATTGATGAAATCTGAAACCCTAGATTTGTGAAGATTTATACTAATCTTCAATCTAAGCTCATATTTCTGCTTATCTCCTATATCCTTTCCTTCGTTTTCAATTTCGAACCAAATCTTGATCTAAACCCTATCTCTTGCCTCTTTTTCTGCTTCAAACCATAACTAGCTCTCAAACCTTCTCTCGTCCTTCATCACAAGCCCTAGTGTTTCTCCCTAATGTTCAACTTGATGATTCGAATTATCCTACTTGGTTATTTCGAATGAAATCTTTTCTTCAAGGTCAGAACCTGTTTGGATGTGTGGATGGATCTATACCTTGTTCTTCTCAGTTTGTAGAGGGATCCTCTTCTGTTGTCTCTCCTGAGTTTATTGCCTGGAAGGCTCAGGATCGATGCATTGTTCATATGATTGGACAGACCTTGAGTAGTGTTGCAATGAATTGTGCTGTTGGGAGTAAATCTGCTCAAGATTTATGGAATCGTCTGAGGTTAAAATTTGCTGATGCAAACAAACAAAACATTCTTCAGCTAAAAGCTAACCTGCAAAGTCTGAAAAATGGCTCAAATGACATAGAAACCTACCTTGATAGAGTTAAGGCAGTTAAGGATGCATTAGAAACTGTTAATGTTACTGTTGATAATGATCATGTTGTGCTTGTTGTTCTGAATGGTCTTCCATCAGAGTATGCTGCTATTAAGACTGTTATTCGAGCTCAGTTTACTAGTGCTCCATTAAGTCAGCTTAAAACTATGCTAAAGGCAGCAGAGATGGACATCAACAATGAGATGCCAGGAATTCAGGGTCTTTTGACATCTATGCTTGCTAAGTGCAACTTGAATGCTTCAAACACCTCAAATCAGGCTTCCACTTCCTCTAGTCAAGTCCCAACTTCTAATGCCTCCTCAAGTTCTGCATCTCATATCCCTTCAGTTCCAGCTATTCCTCCTGGATTTTCAGCTTCAGCATCCTCATCATATCCTGTCTCCTCTCAGACTTCATATGTGTCTATTCCAAGTATGCCATATGGTTTTTCTTCCATGCCTGCTTACACTATGGTCTCCTCTTCACAAATGAGTGGCTTCTATGCTGGAAGGGGTAGTAGCTACAACAACAATGGAGGAAGAGGTAATGCAAGCAGAGGTAATGGAATCAACAATTTTGGTGGAGGCAGAAATAATGGGAATGGAGGTCATGGTTACTACAACAACAACAATACAATGTCTTCTATTACATGTCAGTGGTGCAATAAAGTTGGTCATAGTGCCAAAACATGCAGGTCTTTCCCAACTGCTAATCAGAACAACAACAATGCTTCTGATCAAGAGAAATGTCAGTACTGTGATCTATCTGGTCATTCAGCTGACAGATGCTACTTCCTAATTGGCTTTCTTGGTCAACAAAATGATCAAACCAATGGTCAAGCAACAACAATGGTGGCAACAACCAATCTGACTCCTCAATTCTGGTTAGCTAACACAGGAGCCACAAATCATATGACCAACAACATGCATATGCTCTCAAATGTCACCTCTTATCCTACAATTGATGGTGTGCAAATTGGTAATGGTAAAAAGTTAAATATATCACACTCTGGTGATGCCAATCTGAGATCTCTTAAACTTCATGATGTTCTTTACATTCCAGATTTAACTACACATTTACTCTCTATATATCAATTGGTAAGCTGTACAACTGTTCTATTTGGTTTGATGAGTTTATGTGTATAATACAGGATAAGGTGCAAGGCAAGATTCTCTTTCAGAGGTTGAGTGAGCAAGGGTTATATCCAATTCTTTTTGAGCTTCCTGTGTTGTCTCAGAAGAACTCAAATGTTTCAGTTTCAGACTCAACAAATCTAGGATCAGCATCTTCTTTCAAATTGTCTTTCTCTTCTCAAAATAAAGCGGCAAATGTCACTCATCACTCTGCAAATCTTGGACAGAAGGTCAAGCAGTCTCTTTGGCATCAGAGACTAGAACATCCCACCAATGAAGTCATCAAGACTACGCTTATGAAAAATAGTATATCTTCTACTGCAGATAGTAAGTGTTCGGTTTGTGAGTCTTGCTTGCTAGGAAAGTTTCACAGACTTCATTTTCCTAAGCCTCAGTCCCGAAGTACTAGTCCTTTTGAATTTGTTCACTCAGATGTTTGGGGTGCATCTCCACATCTTTCTCTTGATAGATACAAGTATTTTGTATTATTCATTGATGATTGTACAAGGTTCACTTGGATTTTTCCAATGAAGAATAAAAATGAAGTTCTTTTTCACTTCAAATCTCTGTGTGCAATTGTGAAAAATCAATTTCAATTCTTTCATTAAGATTTTCAGAAGTGATGGTGGTAGAATTTGTTAATAATAAGTTTAGAGAGTTCTTGGTTCTTCATGGAATTCTTCATCAGATTTCTTGTCCATATACTCCTGAGCAAAATGGAGTTAGTGAAAGAAAGAATATGCATATGATATGCAGCATATCAGGGAAATAGCAGTCACTTTGTTACAGCATGCATCTCTGCCTAATCAATTCTAGTTTCATGCCTGAGCTACAACAACTTTTCTTGTCAACAGGATGCCTACCACAATTCTGTAGATGAAATCTCCATATGAGATGTTATATGGATGCATTCCCAAATTAGATATGATCAGAGTTTTTGGGTGCAGTTGTTTTCCTCTATTGGCTTCAAGAATAACAAATAAGCTTCAGCCAAAGACTATGAGGTGTGTGTTCATTGGTTTTGCAGCTGGATACAAAGGTTTTGTATGTTACAGTCCTGTCACAAAGAAGTATATCATCTCAAGACATGTGTTCTTTGATGAATCATTCTTTCCATACTCTTTAAGTAAGACTGAAGTAACATCTACTGAAAGTTTTGCAGTGTCAGTCAAGAAGAATGTTCCAAACAATAACCCTTGCTTCAACAACACTCAACCTCTCTGCTCAATAATCTTGCATGTTCTTGTCCTCAACACATCTGCTTCTCTTCATTCTCCAGGTCAGTTTTCTTCTCATCATTCTGATCAATCAATTGAGTCTAGTTCTAAGAATTTATCTGAGGATAATATGCCAAATAATGATATGGCAAGTCCCTTACCCTTTTCTGAACCTCTTGATGTGAGAAATGTTTGTGACTTTGTTGATAATGAGCCATCTGTTAATGTTGCTGATGATACAATTTTTGAGCCAACTTCTTATACCACAATTCAATTTAATGATACTAATGGAGACTTGCTTCTATCTTCAAGTCCTGGATTTGGTTCTATCTCTATTAATCTTGCCTCTGATTCTAACCATATCCCTTCTGCTCAAGTATCTGAAGCAAACATCCTACATCCAGTGGCTGGAATTTCTCATTCTGATCATAACACTCATGTTATGCTTACTCGAGGAAATGAGGAATTCAGAAGAAAAAGTGTTATAATGCCATTTTAACTCAGTTAAATCTTAATCCTAGTGGCTCAGAACCTCAAAACTATAAAGAGGCTCTCAAAATTCCTGAATGGAAAGCTGCAATGGAGGAAAAATACAATGCTCTTATGCAACAGAATACATGGACTCTTGTTCCTCTCCCTGATAACAAGAATCTGGTGTCATGCAAGTGGTTGTTTAAGATTAAGAGAAATGTAGATGGTTCAATATCAAGACACAAAGCTAGGTTGGTTGACAGGGGATTTAGTTAAGAGTATGGAGTTGACTATGAAGAAACTTTCTCTCCAGTTGTTAGGCATACAACAGTTAGGCTTATTATATCTCTTGCTGCTTTCTACTCATAGAAATTACATCAAATGGATGTTAAAAATGATTTTCTACATGGCTCATTAAATGAAGAGGTGTATATGACTCAGGGTCAGTTTGGGAGGGATTCAGGAGCTGTTTTTTAGGTCAAAAGTGATTCTGGCATAATCTTAAGTGTTTGGTAACAACCCATAAAACTGATTTTAGAAGAATTGATTGTGTTAAAAGTGGATTTTGGAGAAGCATGGTAAGAGATGCTTTTGTGGGAATCGGTTGGAAAACACGAAGCTGCTCTTTAATGAATTTTTAGTAAATCCTATTCTACCCTCTTTCTTCTCTCTCCACCAGATCAAGCTCTTCTCCCTTTCCTCACTGCCTCTCTTCTTCACTGCCTCACTCAAGTTCTTCTCTCTTTCTCATCGCCTCACTCCACCGGATCGGGTTCTTCTCTCTTTCTTCACTGCCTCACCCAAGTTCGTCTCTCTTTCTCATCGCCTCACTCCACTGGATCGGGTTCTTCTCCTCACTCAAGTTCTTCTCTCTTTCTCACCACCTCACGCCACATGATATCTTTCTTCACTGCCTCACTCAAGTCTAGGAACCAGACCATCGATTTCGTCCCCAACCCAAAAGGTAAAACATCTTTTCCATAACTATTTGGTATGATTTTAGATTTGATTAATTTTAGGTTGTTGGGTTTGCTAGATTTTTGGAGTTGTTAATAGCCCTTCATTATCATACTGATTAGGGAGTGGGTTGTGTATGAACCCTAAGTAGGGAGTAGTAAACCTCAGAATATCCATGATTTTGGGGGTTAAACTAGAGAGAGGGATCAGTAGGAGTGGAGTTACGTGGGTATAGAGCAAGTAGTGAGTGACATAGAGAGACTGATTTTCAATGGTCTGATTGAGGAGGTATTTGCATAAACAGACATAAATTGAATTAATTTCTGTTTACCTACTTGAATTTTGGCTCAATCATCATTTCAGTCCATATACTTTTGATTTCATCAGCTACACCCCTGTACTTCTCTAAATTAATCAACTGATACCAATTTTGTAAATTCCGTACAAACGATCTATCAATACCAAAGGCTTTTTGGTATCTTTTCCCTACATTAATGCACCGTTACCATATTACGATTATAAATAAAGCTAAACAAATCATATAATCAAGTTGAACAATAGAAAATAAACAAAAAAAAAATCATATATGGTAAAACAAAAAGAAATCACCATATATGATTTGTTTTCTATTGTTTAACTTGATTATATGAATTGTTTAGTCTTATTTATAATCGTAATATGGTAACGGTGCATTAATGTAGGGAAATGGTACCAAAAAGCCTTTGGTATTGATAGATTATTTAGACGAAATTACAAAATTGGTATCAGTTGATTAATTTAGGGAAGTACAGGGTTGTAGCTGATGAAATCAAAATTATAGGGACTCAAATGATGATTGAGCCAAAGTTCAAGTAGGTAAACTGAAATTAATTCACATAAATTTATACAAGTTTAAGGTAACTATAGCATTCTTTTCTTTTCTGTACATATGATGAATGGTAGGGTAGATAGGGAGTGAGTAATAGAAAGTCTACCCTTGATTAGCATCTGGAGGCTATCATCGATAACCTATTTTTACATATGCTTAACATGTTCTGACCTTAGAGGCAAGAGAAAGGGGAAGTTCTGCAAATTAGGGTCATAATTCTTGTGTTATTGTAATTTTTAAAGTTCAATTGTTTCTATATGTAGTTTTTCTTCAAAGTTTAGAGCTACTTTTAAGAAACATAAGAATCTGAAACCAGTACTTGCAGAAAACTTTATCACATGACTTGATTGTATCATTTGTATGCATGCTATGAATTATTGTGACTTTTGATAAGTCTGTGATATGCATTCTTTTGATAAGTCTGTGAATTTGCATTCTTTTGATAAGTCTGTGAATTTGATAGTTGTTGAGAAATTGGTGGATCAATTATCTTATCTATTCATTCTTTTAATTTTCTTTCCCATCAGATGGGAAGGAAGAAAACTAGTGGTGAAACTGAGGGTACTGGGGAAACTAGTGGTAAAAAAAATGGAGTGTTTTACGTGATATGCCGAGCTTTCCTTATGAAAAACAAGTGAAGATAGTTGTTGCTACAATGACTCTTCATAACTACATAAGAAAGTATGCTCACCAAGATCATGATTTTGATGAAAGTGATAGATTTTCAAAGTGAAGAGATTAGTGAAGATATGGAGGACAATGAACATGAAGAAGATGAGACGGGAAGACAAGAAATGGAGGTTTTAAGAAACACCACTGCACAAAGTTTATTGAATGCATCTATTTAGCATTTAGTTCCAATTTGAACATGATTTAGCATTTGTATATTATTTAAGAACTTTATTTAACTATGGTGTTAAGAAATCTTATGTAATATCGTGGATTAACTTTATAATTACATATTGGAAGAAACAATTATTTATTTTAATATCAATTTATAACAATGTCTATTTTTGTCATTATACCCATCTAAAACAGTTTTTACTTATAACTTACCAAACACACGAAATTACTTTTTGGTTCTCACAGTACTTTTAAAAACAGTTTACCAAACACCTCAGCTGATTCTTCTCACAGCAATATCAAAAGTGATTCTTTTTACAGCAACTTCAGAAACAATTTCTCTCACAGCACAACAGTCCCAAACTGGCCCTCAACCTGGAGGCTTTGTGCATCCCACATCATCAAGCCTAGTTTGTAAGCTTAACAAATCTCTCGATGGGTTGAAGCAGACTCCTAGGGCTTGGAATGACAGACTTACTCAGTTTATTACCTCAATTGGCTTTATTGCTTCATCTGCATATCCTAGTCTCTTTATCCAACACAATCAGCATGATTCTGTCTTTTTGCTCTTATATGTGGATGATATCATAATTACAGGTTCATGTGAATCTATGGTAACTGCAGTTAAATGTGCTCTTCAGGATAATTTGAAATGAAGGACTTAGGTCTTCTTCATTTCGTCCTGGGTGTGGAGATTCAATATTTTGATAATGGCATTTTTGTATCCCAAAAGAAGTATGCAAGGGATCTTATTCATAAGTCTGGCCTATCTGATTGTCATACTCATCTTACTCCCTGCAAATCTGGTTTAAAGCTTTTCAAGGACAATGGTGAACTGTTGAAAGCTCATGATATTTCTCAGTACAGAAGTATGGTGGGATGCTTGCAATATCTTACATTCACAAGACCTGATATCTCTTATGCAGTTAACTCAGTTTGTCAGTTTTTGAATTCTCCAACACATGTTCATCTAGAAGCAGCTAGGAGAATTCTCAAATATGTTAAAGGAACAATTGATCAAGGTATTCTATTCAAGAGAAAGTTGCATGACAAGAGTTCTTTACAGCTCAAAGCCTACTGTGATGCAGACTGGACTGTAGATCTTAATGATAGGAAATCCAATATTGGATTTGTCATTATGCTAAATGATTGTCCTATCTCATGGTGTAGCAAGAAGCAGACTGCAGTTTCTAGATCATCAACAGAAGCTGAATACAGGAGCATGGCAGATACAACTTCTGAAGTGATGTGGTTAATACATATGTTCAAAGATTTGAACATCTCTCTTGCAGATGTTCCTCTACTTCACTGCGATAATATTTCTGCACTTGCTTTTGCCACTAATCAAGTATATCATTCAAAGCTGAAGCATGTAGAAGTGGATGTTCATTTCATAAGGAATCAGGTTAAAGCAGGTTCTCTTAAACTGTTTTTTGTCTCCTCAAAAGATCAACTGACAGATTTGTTTACAAAGGGTCTGTATTCTCCTCAGCATCTTCATTTGTGTTCCAACTTGATGCTTGTTACCCCCCATCAAACTGAGGGAGGAGTGTTAGGATTAGTTAGTTAATCTTCTGTTAATTAGCTATCTAACTAACTGCTTTAGCTCTTAATGAGCTGTCAGTATTAGCCACGTGTCTTGTAGTGTGTGGCTGCTCTATTGTGTATAAAAACACATTCTGTTGTTGTAATAGTTAGTTAAGCTTTTAGAATCATAATCTTCTTTCTCTCTAAAAGCTTTCAAGCGATAGATCAAATTAAGCGGCACCAGAGAGTTTCCCATAGCAAAGCTGTAAATAAGAAAAAACACAGGGGCTTGTCTTTTAAAACGTATCCGATCGTTTCCGGCGCATATCTCATATTTAGAAACGCGCCGAAAACGTTCAGGAACATGCATGATACAATCGGATACTTCCAGATAAGTTATTGAAAAGACAATTTTACCCCTCCGTTGATCTGCACGTTTTAGGCGTCACTCTTATAACTCTGCACCCTCGCAAGTTATGATTACGCGGCTCTACTCCTGCAACTTCCGAGAGGGGAGCAGGTCAGCAGGTGATTATCTCTTGCAACTTCGTTTCCAATACATATCTTTTTTTATCTTCGTAGATCCTTAGAAAAGATCGACAATATCGATTACATTCTTACTCTGTTCTTGCTCTGTTCTTACTCTGTTCATACATTGTTCCCTTGAGTTACTTGTATATTATTGCTTTTATAGAAAAATCAAAATTCTATTTTTGTATTCAATCACAAAAGAGAAGGCAAGACAAAACAGTGGCCTTCGTTATAGCTATACAACAATTACAAGGAGTATTACAGATTCAAAAGAGAAAAAGAATAAGGGAATTACAATCAAGTAAAAAAAATCAAGAACTAGTCTTGATCATCTCACAGTCCAAAATCAGAGAATTATATAAAGCGCCTTTTCAATTCCAATCTCTAGCCCCAGCTGCTTGGCTTCTCTTAATTTGATCGATGATCACTTGCATGTTAAGCTTTTGACCACCTTTGCCTTCAAATCAAATACAATAGTGCAGTCCATGGAGGCATTCTTCTTCTTCTTCATTATCATCATCAACTCAACTTTGCCTTTCAATTGAACTTGGCTGGTGAGCGTCAGCACCCCGCTGCTCAGTTCAGTTCCAAGAGTGGAGCTGCTTGGCAAGGCATCAGTATTCAAAGTCACCTCGACAGCGATCTTCTTGGTGGAACGCATTCCGGCCTTGCTCTTAGGGATATCAACTTTCCCAATAGTCACGCCTTGGTACAAAAATGTGGCAGTGCCTGCATCAAACTTGTAAGGACCCCAGTTTGTGTTCTTGATCCTTATCTGGGTTGTGAACTTTGCATCGAACGAAGGTGTTGCAGGGACAGAGTTGAGGGTTTCAACACTGATCTCACCCCATCTGGCTTTCGGAGTCTTAACTTTCATCACAGTGAGACCAAATACGGTCATCACTGCGATCTGGAACACAATGAAAATACCAATATAGGTAAACAACTTGATCCTCTTCTGGCGTTTGAGCTGCTCGTCGGTTTGGAAGGGGGCCGATTCATGGTCAGTAGTTCTGGAGTAGCCATTTGCTGATGCATAGGTCTGCTGGTTCTTCTCTGCCATCACTCTGATCTTCTTGAAAGCTTGAAAAGAAAATGTATTGTTTTCGAGAATATGAACAATGATGAACTGAAGAAGAAAATGTGAAATTGTTTGTGGGAATGTAAGCTTCTGCTGCTTGTTTATATACTAGTCTCTCTGAGGAAATGTTCAGGGTTTCGTGGAAACTAAACCAAACTCCCATATTGACTTGCCTAGTTTTCTAGATGTGTTTACTATTTCCACGCTTATAGAACCTTTATCTCTACACGTTAGCAAGCTCTTTTTCAAGTTAATTTGACTGAAAACGAAGTTTGGCATCATTGAAATGATGTGAAGGAACTTTCCCTATTTGTATTATACACCGCGTGATGTAATTTGCACTCTCCTCTTGTAGTTGACTCGAGACTGGTCAAGAAAAGAGGGCTTGAAATGAAATTGAGAATTTCTTGAATGGGATTGGTGGTTTTACAACGGTCAATTTCCTTTTGGTAATTTTGTTATTCAGTTATTGTTTGCTGGCGAGCTAGAGCATCTTGTGCTCTTCTAAAAAAAAAAAAAAAAAACTTCTCAAAAAAGAGCATCTTGTGCTTTTTGTCCGTTGCTACTACTTTATGTGGTGGCAGTTAGAGTCATGTATAAAAGCATATATTAAGATGTGTGCTTGGGATTAAACATTGAGGATTGAATGTAACGCTATTGAAAAAAGCTACCCCGTGATTTCATTTCAGTGCTTCTAGTGATTTCCTTAGGTTTGTGCCGACCATTGATTGAGATTTTATCACAAGTACGTGTGGAACTTAACCTATTAATCATTTTTATTGGAAAGTCCGAAAGAATGTACCGTTTCTTCTGATGAAGAGTTCTTGAGGTTGAGACCATCCTTCTAATTTCAATTTTCACTTCTATGTAAAATGTTCTCTACCACGTTTTTTACCTTCCAAAACTTCATTTTCAAATTGATTAATTTTCTCATTTAAAATTAATCGTAAGTAAAATTCACAAGTTCAAACAAGCAAATTGACATGGCTGCAACTCTCTCTCTCTCATAATTTAGTGTAATTATAGGTCGACCAAAGTATCAAATACTCAATGAATTATGTGTTTGGGATCAAGATTAACTCAGCTAGTTTGGTGGGATGAGGCTCCTCCTTTTATTTTATCATATTTGTGAAAGTGACGTTATGGGTCTTCCCCAATTTCGGTTTTCCTAGTGTTGATGTGTTGTTGGTTTTCTTAAGAGGTTTTGGTTTGGTCCCCCTCTCTTGTTTTTCATTTTTTATTTAATATTTCATTGGGGTGTTAGGGAGGTTATTCCTCTCTATCACTCGTCTTTCAGCCAAAAAAAAAATATGTGTTTTGGGATCAAGATATCGACCATAATACTCTCAAGACTAATTAAATCATTCGATTGTCGGCCAGTTTGTTTTCTTTTGCCTTACAGTAGTGAAACAGTGGAGATTCGTTAATTACGTTAGGCGAGTAAACATGACACAGAAGACAGCTATTTAAATTTGTTATCAATATTAATCTAACATAATTTTATGCAAGTAGCCATATATTCTTGCAGTATCGATATTCAATCGCCATAATAGCCGAAATACACCCTAAACTTGGCTTAAATTGTCAATTTACACCCTCAACTTGTAATTGCAAAAATTTACCTCCTCAACTTGTCAAAAACTGCCGATTTGCACCCCCTCCGTTAAATCTAACTTTTTCCATCCAATTTCGAGTCATGTGACATGCACGTGAGTGATATTTTCGTCATTTTTTATTTATTTCGTTTTATTAACAAATATACTCTAGAAATTTAATTTTTGAAGAATATTATCTATATAAAAAAGGACAATTATATGTACTTACTGATTCATTTCGTGGTACTTTCTTTTTGCAATCAATTCATTTTTTTTCTTCAAAATAATGCATACTTTCCATGATATAATTTGTCGATAAGGAAAATTACGTGAACTAAAATTAAATTGACGAACTACTATAATGGTTAAATGATGCAATCAACTTAACCATACAAAATAGTGGTTCTAAACCACACAAAAATACTCAAATAGTCTCTAAACAAGTCGTCAAGTCTATTTCCACGGCACCTATGAAGTTCTGAGGTTTGTTTTGTGTCCTCACTTCATCAGCAGATGATGAATGATTAGCTCTATACATTAATTGAAATAGTAGTTCGTCAATTTAATTTTAGTTCACGTAAGTTTCCTTATCAACAAATTATATCACGAAAAGTATGCATTATTTTAAAGAAAAAAAAATGAATTGATTGCAAAAAAAAAAAAGTACCACGAAATGAATCAGTAAGTACATATAATTGTCATTTTTTATATAGAAAATATTCTTCAAAAATTAAATTTCTAGTGTATATTTGTTAATAAAACGAAATAAATAAAAAATAACGAAAATATCCCTCACGTGCATGTCACATGACTCGAAATTGGATGAAAAAAGTTAGATTTAACGGAGGGGGTGCAAATCGGCAGTTTTTGACAAGTTGAGGAGGTAAATTTTCGCAATTACAAGTTGAGGGTGTAAATTGACAATTTAAGCCAAGTTCAGGGTGTATTTTGGCTATTATGCCTATTCAATCAGATAATTAAGAGAATGAAAAACAGAGGCCTCAATATTTAGAAACTCAGAAAAAATATCCTTATAATCAACGCAGCAACAGCTTAATTAATCCAAGCATCACACAAAATGAATCAAAGAATGCAAATGAACTAGTCTTCATCATTTCACAATCCAACTAGGGTATCTGAAGCTACAGCGTAAATCGCTCCACCCTCTTGTATATACTTGTCTGATGGATGATGATCACTTGCATTGTAGGGTTTTGACAGTCTTCGAAGACAAATCAAATGCTATTGTGCAGTCCATAGAGGCAGTCTTATTTTTCTTCATTATCATCATCAACTCAACTTTGCCTTTCAATTGAACTTGGCTGGTCAGTGTCAACACCCCGCTGCTCAATTCACTTCCAAGAGTGGAACTGCTCGGTAATGCATTAGTATTCAAACTCACCTCAACATCGATTTTCTTGGTGGAACGCATTCCAGCCTTGCTCTTAGGAATATCAACTTTCCCAATAGTCACGCCTTGGTACAAAAATGTGGCAGTCCCTGCTTCAAACTTGTAAGGACCCCAGTTTGAGTTCTTGATCCTTATCTGGGTTTCAAAGGTTGTATCGAACGAAGGCGTTGCATGGACAGAGTTGAGTGTTTCAACTCTGATTTCACCCCATCTGGCTTTCGGAGTCTTAACTTTCATCACAGTGAGACCAAATACGGTCATCACAATGATCTGAAAGACAATGAAAATACCAATGTAGGTGAACAACTTGATTCTTTTCTGGCGCTTGAGCTCTTCGTCGGATTGGAAGGGAGACGATTCCTGGTCAGTACTTCCGGTGTAGCCATTTGTTGATGAATACGTCTGCTGGTTCTTCTCGGCCATTTTTCTGATCTTCCTTGGAAATTTGAAAAGAAAATGTACTCACTTTGCTGATTGAAAACAGAATATGAAGTTATGAACTGAGCAAGTAATATTGGTTGTGGGAACTGAACTGAGCGAGGTGGTATATATATACTATATAGTTGTTCGCGTCGGTTTTTACACCTGTCGAACTATCAACACGTGGGGGTGGCGGACGTAGGTTTCAGTCCTGGTGCGTTGTGCGTGAGCGTGCCAGTACCTTTAGGTTAGGTACAACCTTGGTGCGGACGACCTCTGGCGAGCGAATCACCCTTGGCGAGCGGATGACTCTGGCGAGCGTGTTCGTCTGCTCCCTGCTACCTGACTTCTCGATCAAGCGACTGTACGCGGGCGTTGACAAACCGGCGTAAGGGCTCGAACAAGACCTAAGTAAACAATTACTAGGATTTTTCCTCAACCTTTCGGTAGATTGAGATATCTTACTTCGATCCTGAGATGCAAAGCAGAGCTATATATCAAGACCGCGGATGGCGTTTGCTTCCAACCTCTTGCAGATTGGCTTGCAGATTGTTTGTCTTCCAACCTCTTGCAGATTGGGAAATCTTCCAACCTCTTGCAGATTGGGAAGGGTTTGATCCAACCTTTTGCAGATTGGGACCATGGTTTTGTTACCGGAGTAACGACTCGATTTGTCACAAGGTGTGACGACTAGACTCGATATGTCTCTGCGATGCTTCGACACGAACGCAAGGCACTTTCGACAACTGCGGCAGGTATACGGCGACCGGTGGTGGGCGTAGGTTTGCGGCAAGGTTGGAGCGGTGGTTTGCAGTTGGTGGAAGGCAGTTCGCGAGAGACTGCTACTGCGACCGAAACTTGGTGCATGGCTGCGACTCTGAGTTTGGTGCAGGGAAGCGACAAGCACTCCGGAGAGGCTTATGCCCCGGAGGGACTTTGGTTTGCGTTGCGCAAAGGTTTTTGTGTGGAGGAGCTCCCTTTTCTTGAACACCATGGCCTCTTTATATAGAGAATGCAGAACCCC
Source organism: Potentilla sterilis (assembly GCA_963682095.1). Lineage (NCBI taxonomy): Eukaryota > Viridiplantae > Streptophyta > Magnoliopsida > Rosales > Rosaceae > Potentilla > Potentilla sterilis. The sequence continues at coordinate 41,263,712 of OY821760.1, read as the reverse complement.
AATACTTGTGTATAAAGTATAATAGATTCTGAGATCAATTAAGATTTGGTTACCCAAAACCACCTCTTCTTCGATTCCTAGAGGAACCCTAATTCTTTTCCAAGAAGGAAAAATACTTCAGATTATTCCTTAATGAATAACCTCTTGGGCCTTGACCCATGCTGTCGGACAAATGTTAATTTGGGCCCAAACATTGCCCCCCAGCCTTTGAAATTGAAGGCACAATGAAATTGATAAAGGCTAGAAAGCCCAATCCGAACCAACTCTAGCGGATGCAACTTTTTGATATTGTCCCACTGGGCGTGCCAAAATGTTCGCGTCGGTTTTTACACCTGTCGAACTATCAACACGTGGGGGTGGCGGACGTAGGTTTCAGTCCTGGTGCGTTGTGCGTGAGCGTGCCAGTACCTTTGGGTTAGGTACAACCTTGGTGCGGACGACCTCTGGCGAGCGAATCACCCTTGGCGAGCGGATGACTCTGGCGAGCGTGTTCGTCTGCTCCCTGCTACCTGACTTCTCGATCAAGCGACTGTACGCGGGCGTTGACAAACCGGCGTAAGGGCTCGAACAAGACCTAAGTAAACAATTACTAGGATTTTTCCTCAACCTTTCGGTAGATTGAGATATCTTACTTCGATCCTGAGATGCAAAGCAGAGCTATATATCAAGACCGCGGATGGCGTTTGCTTCCAACCTCTTGCAGATTGGCTTGCAGATTGTTTGTCTTCCAACCTCTTGCAGATTGGGAAATCTTCCAACCTCTTGCAGATTGGGAAGGGTTTGATCCAACCTTTTGCAGATTGGGACCATGGTTTTGTTACCGGAGTAACGACTCGATTTGTCACAAGGTGTGACGACTAGACTCGATATGTCTCTGCGATGCTTCGACACGAACGCAAGGCACTTTCGACAACTGCGGCAGGTATACGGCGACCGGTGGTGGGCGTAGGTTTGCGGCAAGGTTGGAGCGGTGGTTTGCAGTTGGTGGAAGGCAGTTCGCGAGAGACTGCTACTGCGACCGAAACTTGGTGCATGGCTGCGACTCTGAGTTTGGTGCAGGGAAGCGACAAGCACTCCGGAGAGGCTTATGCCCCGGAGGGACTTTGGTTTGCGTTGCGCAAAGGTTTTTGTGTGGAGGAGCTCCCTTTTCTTGAACACCATGGCCTCTTTATATAGAGAATGCAGAACCCCAATACTTGTGTATAAAGTATAATAGATTCTGAGATCAATTAAGATTTGGTTACCCAAAACCACCTCTTCTTCGATTCCTAGAGGAACCCTAATTCTTTTCCAAGAAGGAAAAATACTTCAGATTATTCCTTAATGAATAACCTCTTGGGCCTTGACCCATGCTGTCGGACAAATGTTAATTTGGGCCCAAACAATAGTGTGTGTTTGAGGAAATGGTGGGTGCCTGGAAATGACGCACATAGCATAAGGTTGAAGTGATTGACTTGCTGCTAGTCTTCTAGATGGAAATTTTCAACTTAAACATATAAAAAGGAATATGTAGCATGTAAAGCATGTCCAAAATTTTCTTTCTTTTATTGACTTGACAGTACTGGTCTTATCATGTTGAATATATTAATGGCTAGAAGCAGAGTGCTACACAATTATATGATAATCATCCAAATGGCTCTGCTGGTCAAGAAAAGGGTGCTGAAAAGAGAATCATTCTTCTATGAAATGAAAAAACAACCCTGGCTTTAGGTTGTTCAATTTGCCAATTGGTTGCCTAATTAACATTAATCGTTTCAAAATATTAATGAAGTTGTGAGCGTGACACATGACACTTTAATGGAGAAACTTTTCAAACATACTTGTATAAACCAAGGGCAAGTACCAAATTCTTATTAAAGAATACATTTGAAAAACTGTTATCCAACTCTTGAACTTAATTTTAGTTTAACTCCCAACAGTTGTTTTGTAGTTATGAAGGCATTAGACATATTAGGATTTCATATACAGAGTCGCACTTTATATGACATGCAACAACTCTGTGATTCCATTTATTCGCAGGTCGACATTAATATGATAGCAGGTAGCATGTGTGCTTCTACAGCTTACCATTAGAACAGTGTTTGATTGTTTGTCTAATTGTAAAGTAACAGATAGTGATGAGATCTAAATTTTAGCACAGCCCTCCATTGGAGATGGGCAGATGGCAAAACCTTGGTTGTAAGACTGTCTCTCCAACTGAGGATATGTGGCTGATTTCGGGTACTAGGGCACTGGTTCACTAATTTCGATCATATAATTTTCAAAATCAATTTCTCTCGTAGTCTGGTATCTCAATTTCGGTTGTTTTAATTCTAAAGAAATATTTTTTTATGCATATATATAATATTTACATTATATATTATAAAATGCTGATTTCGGGTAAAAGGCAGAGAGAAAAGGACCTGCCGACCTGGACAATAGACCAACATGATCTGCTATAAATTGGCCCAACCCAACATGAAGTTTTTGGTCAGTGGGGCCAAAAAAAGACCTAAAAGTTTCTCAAGGCAGAAAAGAAATTGCTGTATAGATGATTGGACAACTCAGTCTGCAACCTTTGATGGATTTTATGCTTAGAAATCAACAGGTATTCTTTGTATAGATTAAGCATAATTTGTTTCAGACTTGGATTTCATTAGATTATGTGCATCATTATTGTTAAACGATCTCGGTACAATTGAGTATTATTCACCTACTTATAAGTTGTATTTTATTTGTCACTTTTCTGATGTGGGATCTCTCATTTTTTTTAGAGGTTCGCACGTGTAATTCATTTGTGCCCATCTAAGAAGTACGGATACGAGTACGTGTGTCCGTATTCGACACAATACGATACGCGGACACGTCAATTTTTTTTTTTTGAATACAGACACGTGGTGGACACGTTAACTAAATTTTATTTTAAATATTATATATATGCATAAAAAAATATGTGAAATGTAAACAATTAGTTTATAAAATTAAAACCTAGTCAATCCAAATCTAAACAAAGTTTCATAATCAAATTACAATACAAATAAAAAGAACTAAATGATTTCATTCATCTTCATTCATACCGTCCATTTATTTTCTTTTTCTCTTTTTATTCTGATTCGTTGGATCAAACTATATAAAGCCCAAAACCCATCTCAGGCCCATTTCTCTTCTCTGCTCTCTCTCTCTCTCTCTCTCTCTCTCTCTCTCTCTCTCTCTCTCTCTCTCTCTCTCTCTCTCTAAAACCAGAAATCGGCGAGCTTCCCTCCGCCGTAGCGCCACAGTCAGGCCACGCCGCCACCACCATCAGATTCACCTTCTTTTGCTCTTCAAAACCCTGTCCACCAGTCGTGCATGCAAGCCGAGATCCAGTGAAGTCGAGATTGATGCAGATCGGCACAGTCGAGGTTCTGGGTGGCCAATCGGAGCTCCGACAACCCTCCTCTTAATCCTTGGTAATCTCCGAGTCTCACCCTTCCTTGCTAGACTCTTTTTCCATCGATTTGTGAAAGCCCAGCCTTTAATCACGCACTTCTTTCTCTGTTTTGCATCGTCGCCTCTCCTCAAACTCCGACGAGCCTCTCCTTCGTGTCCAACAAGGGGTTAAAACTCAGACACGCACGTGTCCAACACAAATACGCGCGTGTCCATATCGTATCCAAATCAGACACGCGTCTCCTGCCATATTTCACCGTATCGTATCCGTATCTGTGTCTGATACGGAATACGGCACTGATTTCACGTGTCCGTGCAACCTAGGTGCCCATTATGCTTGGGGAAACCCCATACGCTGGGGAAGCAAATGGAGAGGAACCGCTATGATACTATGTTAAACGGCGACAAGCGTGGCCCGTGAATCACCATTATACCGATAATGTTCAAACTTAACCACCTTTGAGATATTAGGTTTTAATCATAAAAAGTCTCAATACAATTGAGTATTATCCACCCACTTATAAGTTGTATTCTATTTGTCACTTTTCTGATGTGGGATCTCTCATCTTCAACAATTCTTAGCTGTGTATAATCAAGCGGAATGTTGTACTGCTCTAAAGTCTAAACTAGTAATGGACATTTGAAAGGGAGGATCCAAATCCATGTTTGTGTGTCCCCAATCTTATGTTCTGTGTTTGCTCTACATATATTATCTTTCCCCATATTCCATTCATCTCATCTGTCTCTGTATTCTCTAGTTTTCTATTCTGAAGGTCCTAGAGGGGGGGTGAATAGGACACTTTGTAACTTTTTCGTTATGCGTTGTAATCTGAGGCTAGCAAGGAGTTGTGCTATCCCAATTGACAGTTTGCCACGATTATGCAGGAATTGAAAAAGATTGCTGAAAGTAAAAACAACACCAAGATGTTTTTCTTTAACGCAGAAACCCTGAACTCAGGGAAGAAAACTGCGTGCCCTTATCCGAAGGACAAACCTTTCCACTATGTGATTCGTAGACTTATACAAGAATAGAGCCTGGGATACCAGACCTTGTTGTTATCCTGTTCTATGACTCTACCTAGTCTAACTAGAACGCTCTCCCATCTTGTCCCCTAAGTCCTCACACATGAAAGGGATACAAGAGCTTCACTCAGACCTTAACTACACCCTAGCTAACTCTGCTTGTGAACTCTTGGGGTCGTTGCACCTCCAATCACAACCTCATGTATTGGAATGCAAATGCTTTATGATTTTAGAAAAACGGTTTTTGATTTCTCAAGCTCTAAGATTTATAATCACTAGGAAGACTTAGAGCATTAGAGAGTAAGAACACAGCCAAGCCGTAGTTCTTAAATAATAACAAAAACACAAATGAATTTGACCACCAAACAAAATCACTTTGCTTGGTATTTAAAGGCAAGTGTAAGTTGCTTAAGAAAACAATACGCATGCCAATGAATTAGGGAGGTTTGTCCTTGTGTGCTTGGCATAGGTACTGTTGGGATCCTTTGTAGAACAAAGCCAAGGAACAAGAGGACAAAACCACCTTTCCGAAAATAGCTAACTTTTCATAAGAAGGAAAAAGGTTTTGCAAAAAGCATTCCACAAGAATGTTAACAATAGGGAAAAGCAAAACAGCTTCCTTCTAGGATCATACAGCCTACTATCAGATGCATAGGTAAGTGTAACACACACCAAGCATAAACAAAAGGGACCTTGAAACCCTCAAGGTCACGGGTTGAAGATAACTTCACCCTTTGATAGTATGAGCGCCAAAAGCATCACATGCTTGGCTGGCTGTTTGAATTTGAAAAGCAAATCGACTGGAAACAGCTGGAAATGCATTGAGAAGGTAAATCACAGGTTTCAAGACGATTTAAACAAGCTTATAAAAATACCCAGAAAACCGGTATATATAACAGTACTCCTATCCTTAGTGGCAAACTCAGGATACAAAGTGGTACTGCTATCCTCAGTGAAAACATGATATGGATATGCATGAATATACCTAGGTTTACTGAGGTTATGTTGGGCCTTGTATTTGGTTGGGCTTCATGGCTTCACTTGTACTTGTACTGGGACTCATCTTACTGCATCATGGGCTGAGTTTTGGTCCATAAGGAGGACTGCCAACATCTTTCTACTTACAATCTCCCCCTTTGGCATTCCTGGACAAAAACACACCTAGCTATCCAAACACCTAGTTCTAACCAACAGAACCAGCAGCACAGATTTCTCGAGACACGCCTGTCTTTAAGAAAACTAAACAGGAACACAAGTGAAGGCATAGAGAATAATTAGGATAGCCAAGGCATTATAAAACAGATGCACATTCTCAGATAATTCAGTAACTGAAAATAAGCATGCATGGAAAAGTTCAACACAGCCAACATAATGCCCTAGAAACTAGTTCTCCCCCTTTTTGTCTCAGAAGGACAAAGGGAAACAGAGAACAACGATGTTCAACAAACAACCAAACAGAACCAACAACAACACAGAAAAAAAATGGTCTTAACAGAACAACCGCAATAAGAACGACAACACACAACAGAACCAAGGGCTGGCAAGGGTATCAGATATCCGCATCCTCATCACTGATGTACTCCACATCGTCATCCTCTGAGATGGACCGATCCGAAGACTCCCCCTGAGTTTGATCGTCCCTGCCTGCCGGTTCCTGAGCATGAGGCTGACCATCTGAGCTTGACGCTGATTCAGAGGCTGATTGATTGGGGTTGGCCGCTTCTGCAAGTGCATCCATGTGAGTCTTCAATGCCTCAAACTGCTGAGAGAAAGAGACTTTGAGATCCTCTACGGCAAACTGGATGGCCTCCTTCAGCTCCTTCTTGAGACTCGTATGCTCAAGAGATTCAACATACATCCCAGCTTGGGAGACCGATTTGTGGACGGAGGTCAGATCGATAGGAGGAAGGGGGGGGGAAGAATCGCATCACCATCTCGAGTGTTCACACCCGCATCATAGCAAAGAAGGCAAATAACCCCGGGAAAGACAAGCGAGCTCTTGGCAGAGTTGCGCTGGGCAACAGCAGCCTAAACCCGAACAACAAACCCCAAAACTTTGACAAACTCAGCCATGTACTGACTGGCTAGACAGACAGTGGGAGTGGGAGCTTGGGAGGGAGTTGAGTACAGAGCCTCAGCAAGTTCAGTCAGAGAGACATTAGTGAGGTGCTTGCGGATACGATCGAGGTCAACGGTCCTGGTGGTGGGGAGACTAAGAACCCTACGGATCTTGGCAGGAGAGATGTTAATGACACGGTTTCGAACCCAGACCTGCAGATCCTTGGAGGGGGCCTTAAGCTTAACCTTCAAAGCCATGTCCTCAGAGAAATTGGCATAGAATTCCTGGACAATGGTCAGATTGACAATAGGCAGGGAGGCTAAGGGTTCTACCCATCCTAATTGTTGGATTTTGTCTTTAACAAAACTAGGAAGGGTATCAAAGGCCAGTTTCTTTTCATACACCACAGGACGACCGATGGTGCAAGTGATAAACAAAGACCTAGCTTCCTCAGAAACGAAATGCTCGATAGGGGGAACAGGCAGTACCTCAATAGCCTTTCGCTTGAGAGGGATAGCCTCGTTGGTATCCCTGGCCAGAGTGACGCGAGGTTTCTTCTGGGACTTTGGAGTTTTGGTTGGCCTGCTATCCTTGCGACCAAACAGGGAAACACGCTTGCGAGGCGGCTTCTGTTTCTCGGACTGCGAGGGAGCAACAGCCTTCCCTTTCGTGGGTCCAAAAAGATCTTCCAAGTCTGTGGTTCCCGTGGGGGGAACGGAAGGGCCAGTGGTGGATGCAAGAGGGGACTTCTCGTGTTCGAGAGGACCCAAAGGAGAGTGAGTTGGGGAGTGATCAGCCATTTCACTGGTTACAGAGGAGGAAGAAGATGGAGAAACAGAGAAGAAAGAGGAGCGAAGTGGAGAAGATGGAGTGAGACGGAGTGGGAAAGTGGGAGCACTAAATCAGAACGACGTGATTTGACGTTTGGCCTTGAGAATTGCAACTCAAACCACTACCACTCACAAGGGAGACGAAAAAGAACCGAACCAACAACAGTATCTCGTCTCAAGGGGAGAGAACACGTGTTCATGCAGAAGGTGGGCTTAAGGACCCTTGGGCCAAGATCAGGTCAAAGAGCCTAAACGATGGACTAGGGCCGACTGACATGACCTCAAAGAGAAAAGCACATTTCCTACTTTTCAAACAGTATAAAAGGCACAAAAGCACACTTAGCATTTAATGATGAACAGTGAACACTGTTAAGCACACTTTACAACCTTAAGAGAACAAAAGTGAAAGCAATTGGTGTAAGGTCCCATGTGCATAAAGCTTCTTCCCCTTAGAAATAGCCGTTCAACAAAAGAAAAAAAAATAGACAAACACAATTCACAGGATGAGTTTTAGATGAGATTTACCTTTGCAGATCCAAGGGTTTGCACAATAGTCAAGGCATAGACTCACAAAGTAAGACACCTTTTAACCACTCACACATAACCAATATTGAGCAAAGCATGTAAATGTGACTGTCTAGTTGAGTGAACATGGTCCAATCAGAACAAAGATCCATGATGTGTGTGAGAATATTTCATGGACACAAGGCGAACTCATGAAGATGCATCAAGTGAGTTGGAAACAGAGTAGCCGGCTGAGGATAGTAACGGTTGTATCCAGCCTTATAACACCAGTAGGGTTTCCTCCTTCCTTATAGCTTCAAAGTTCCAGTTCACTTAGGCATTTGTGCCCATAGGATCACATATTCAGTTCTTTTTGGCCATTTTGGAACAATCGTCCTCATAGGGTTATATGTATTTAAACTTTGATGGTCTTTAGAAGACTTTATCAAAACCCCATCGAAGGATAGAAGACATTCCAAGCATCCCCACTGATCCATGTAACAAACCTATTCACTAATGACTCCCAAATCAGTTGATTTTAGGGCATTAAGCATAACAAGGATGCTCCTAAGAGTGAAAGGCTCGGATTCTTTAGTGGAAGAGGCAGCTCATAAGACATATATTTTTTTCTTTTTAAAGATTAAGCAGGTTCTTTCACCGGGGAGATCAAGCCATTCTCGTTTCTGCCTTTCAAAGGATCGTGGATGCGACCCAATGAAAAACTACTTTGAAAATAGCCTGACCTAGAGATTCAAGCAAAAACCACCGTGGTGACCAAGCCACTCTCGTTTCTGCCTTCTAACGAATCGCGGACACGACTCAAGAGATGACTACTTTGAGAGTAACCTGGCCATAAGCAAACCTCAAACTTCCATCTCACTTGATACAAGTTCATTGAGCAAGGCACAATGTGGGAGAAATGTGTACAGGTAGTGTGAAACTTGTTCTGAGATGTAGACCACAATACAATCAAAAAGAGAGCAGATGCACAAGCACATGAGCTACCGTAAAGTGATCATTTAGGTAGTAAAGGACGCAAAACTTAGGTCAAGTTCAATGACTACTGAGGATACCAACACATATTCCTATCCCGTGAAGCTGGGAACAAAGACTAAACTAAAAACATACATAATATTTTTTTTTTTTTTTGATTTTCCAAGTAAAACTATGTACAAGGCATGTTCTCAGGGGAAGATTAGTGAGGGCCACAGATACCAATTGCCTTCCTTAGGCTAGTGAACCTAAGATTGTCAAGTGGTTTTGTGAACAAATCGGCCAATTGCTGTTCAGTAGGAATAAAGGTCAACTCAAGCAAGTTATCTTCTACTAAGTTTCGGATGAAATGATATCTAATCTCTATATGCTTTGTCCTAGAATGCAGCACAGGATTCTTAGAGATATTGATAGCAGAAGTATTGTCACAGAATAGGGATAGAACCTCTTGTTGAAATCCGTAGTCTGCGAGCATGTGTTTCATCCACAAGAGTTGTGTGCAGCAAGTTCCAGCAGCAATGTATTCTGCCTGAGCTGTGGACAACGACACGCAGTTCTGCTTCTTGCTATGCCACGAAACAAGATTGTTTCCCACAAAGAAAGCGCCGCCGGACGTGCTTTTCCGATCATCCGCATCTCCTGCCCAATCCGAGTCGGAATATCCTGCAACTTCACAGTTAGTGTCGAAAGTATAGCTAATCCCAAGGTCAGTTGTACCTGCAATGTACTTGATTATGCGCTTGACCGCCTTTACATGTGACTCCTTTGGATTAGCTTGGTACCGAGCACACACCCCTACACTATAACATATGTCTGGTCTGCTTGCTGTTAAGTACAGCAGGCTACCAATCATGCTACGGTAGTTGGACTGATCAGCATCAGCTCCATCAAGATCGACTGTGATTTTGCAACTAGTTCCCATTGGATTTGTGACTGGAGAGGATGTTTGCATCCCAAACTTCTTCACGAGTTCCTTGGCATACTTGGATTGAGATATGAACAGGCCATCCATCTTTTGATCAACTTGCAGACCTAAGAAGTAGGTCAGTTTCCCATAGTGGCTCATCTCAAACTCCTTAGACATAAGATCAGAGAATTCTTTAACCAAGTTATCGGAAGTCGATCCAAAAACAATATCATCCACATAGATTTGAGCAATAAACATATCCTTAGAGGTGATTTTTACAAACATAGTCTTATCAACTGAACCTCTAACATAACCATGCTCAAGAAGGTGAGTGGACAACCTCTCATACCAAGCTCTAGGTGCCTGTTTAAGGCCATAAAGGGCTTTATCTAATCTGTACACGTGATCAGGATGGCTAGAGCTTTGGAAGCCTGGGGGTTGTGCAACATACACTTCCTCCTTAAGAATACCATTCAAGAAGGCACTCTTTACATCCATTTGGTACAGGGTAAACCTCAAGTAACACGCTATTGCCAAAAGCAACCTAACTGATTCCAACCTTGCAACCGGGGCAAAGGTTTCATCAAAATCAAGTCCCTTTATTTGTGAGTAACCTTGAACGACCAATCTAGCCTTGTTCCTGGTTATCACACCTTTCTCATCAGACTTGTTTTTGAACACCCATTTTGTGCCAATTACATTCTTGTTTTCGGGTCGTGGCACGAGGTGCCAAACCTTACTTCTCTCAAATTGACTTAGTTCATCTTGCATGGCATTAATCCAATCAGTATCACACAAGGCTTCTTTCACGTTCTTAGGTTCTATGGTAGACACAAAACCAAAGTGCATAACTCTATCTATGGTAGACCTATGCATTGCAAAGAGACTTTTTAACACTGCATACCTGCTTACCGCACTTTTTACCTTGCTGCGTGTGATAGTGGATTGTGAATCATCACCAATGATGTCAGAAGGAGAGTGATCTTTTTGCACTTGTCGCCTTCCAGTTCTGTGTGGGGGCTGGGTGATTGTGGATGCATCCCTGCAGCCTTCCACGGGATTGGTAAACTCATATCCATCCTCATCCTGATCCTCTCCATTTCTTGAGTCAGCTTCTTCAGCTGAGGAACTTTCCTTGCAGATTGTGACATCTGCATCTGGCTGTATGGGATCAGTAGGAATTGTTGGATCATCTTCAGATGTGCAACCAGCCCGGTGAGTACACCTGAGACCATCATCAATGGCAACGTTAATGGTTTCCATTAGCTTGCAAGAGACTTTGTTGTAGACTCGATAAGCCCTGCTTTTGAGAGAGTATCCAAGGAAGACACCCTTATCACAACGTGCATCAAGTTTGGTTAGGTATTCTCTGTCCTTGTAGATGAAACAAGGACTCCCAAATACTTTCAGGTGGGCCAGATTTGGCTTCCTTCCCTTCCATATCTCGTACGGAGTCTTATCAGTTCCTGGCCTGAAAATAGCACGGTTAAGAGTATAGCAGGCATTGCTCACAGCCTCAGCCCAGAAGATGTGAGGGAGACCAGAAGCATTAAGCATTACCCTAGTCATTTCAACTAAGACTCGATTCTTCCTTTCAACAATCCCATTTTGTTGGGGAGTGATCGGAGAAGAGTATTCATGATGCACACCAAACATGTCACAGTACTCATCAAATTTTGCATTATCAAATTCAGTGCCATGATCCGTCCTAACTCTAACAATGTGTTTACCCTCATGCAATTTCTCATTCGAGATTCTTTTGGCAAAAGTATCATATGTATCAAAAGTATCAGACTTTGATGCAAGAAACATAACCCAAGTAAAACGAGAAAAGTCATCAACAATGACAAGGGTATATAACGCACCGTTCAAGCTAGAAGTCCTAACTGGTCCTACCAAATCCATATGCAGAAGTTCTAACACATTAGAGGTGGGTTGAGCATTAAGAACAGAGTGGGGAGAGCGTGTAAGCTTACCAATCTTACATTCTCCACACATACCTGAAGCTTTCCCGGAAAGCTTAGGAAGTCCTCTAGCAACTTCCTTTGTTGATAGCTTCACGATGTCCTGATGGTTCAAGTGACAAAGACGTCTGTGCCAGAGATCAAGAGGCAGCTCACCAATTTGTGCACGAAAACATAGTTGCGGCTTGAACACCTTCTGAGCCAGGATACAGTAGCAATTGTCCTTAGTCCGATCTCCTTGCATGACGCTCATCCCTTTTCCATTTAGAACCAGACATTTGATCTTGTCAAAAATGACACACTCGTTCTCATCGACTACTTGACTCACACTCAGCAAGCATACTTCCAAACCTTTGACAAGAAGGACATTTTTTAATTCAGGGAGACCTGGAGCCCTTACTGTCCCTTTACCAATAATGTCCGAATTTGCTCCATCCCCGAAAGTAACGCACCCAACTGGAAAGACATCATCCCTTGATACGAACCACTTGGGATTGCCAGTCATGTGAGCCGAGCATCCACTGTCAACGTACCAGGAATCAGATTTCCTAGCTGATAAGGCAGTGAGTGCAACATTGCAATAAGCTCTTGTTCTTTGTGGAGCTTTCGGCTTTAGTATGGTTCGGCTGAGGAAACACACTCTCATAGTATTACTATCAGAGTCTGAATCATATTCATCTTCATCATTGTGGTCATCTACTTGAGCGGGCTGCTCTTTAGACCTGGACTTGGTCTTTGGGGCCCAGATTTTCTTCCTGGACATATCCCTAGGGTTAGGGTTTGCAAGAGTTCTAACAATCTTCACAAGTTCCTTGAGAGAGTTCTCGATGGAATCCTTGAGAGATGTTAGAACTCCATTCTCGGCATTCTGAGCAGGTCCTTCATTCTTCAGTTTGTAGCAATAGGGTCGAATATGACCCATGACACCACAATGATGGCATTTTGGGACAAACTTGGTCTTCTTGGGCTTGGAAGCCTCCTCCTTGGGGGACTTCACCGTCTTCTTTGTATCCTTCTTGTTCGATTTTGAGTGATTGATAATCTCAAAACCCAGACCGCTCTTGTCATGACTCGGTTTTCCCATATCAACAATTTCCTTGAGCTTATCCGATCCAACGGAGAACTTCTTGTACTCCTTCTTCCAATCTTCTAGCTGCAGCTTCAAGGTGGCCTTCTCAGAGGAGAGGTTGCTGGTCAGGGCATCCTTAAGTCTCAGACTATCTTCAAGAGACTCCTTCTCTTTTATCAAGGCAATCTTGTCAGCCTTCCACTTCTTCTTTTGGAACAGCAGCTTGTCATGTAATTCTTTGACAAGGTTCTCACTCTTGGTAAGCTCGTTCGACAAGCCCTCAATCTTGTCAAGCATGGACTTTGATGCAACATGCAAGTCAGAATATGCATTATGAAGCTCTTCGTCATGTTGAGCTTCGTTATCATCATCAGAGTTCGACGTATGTGCAAGCTTTACCGATGCAATGAATGCAACGGTCTCCTTTTCTTCCTCATGGTCTGAGGAAGGTTCAGACTCACTGTCTGACCAGGTGGCCTTGAGAGCCTTTTGCTTCATCCTATTTGCACATTCAGCTGCCTTATGACCGACACCACCACACTCAAAACACTTATCGTTCTGAGGAAAGTTTCTGGGTTTGAAAGTGGATTTGGGATTTCTAGGGTTACTGATTTCCCCTTGTCGAGGATATTTGGTATTGGCTGTAGCCCCCTTTTGATTAAACTTAGGGTTAAACCCAGGGTTCCTTTTCTCCCTAAGAATCTTCTCCAATCTTTTGGTTAAGAGAGCAAATTCTTCCACAGAACCATCTCCAGACACAGACTCTTCCTCTTTAACTACTGTGAAGGCTAAGGATCTATCCTTTTTAGAGGATTTTCTCTTGGCTTCAAAGTTTTTGAGGTTCCCTACAAGCTCATCTAGAGTGTAAGTGGTCAAGTCTCTAGCTTCTTCTATGGCAATCTGTTTAGACTCGAAACTAGGTGGTAAGGCCCTTACAAATTTTTGGACCATGCGTTGAGGGTCAATGGGATGATCTAAGCTATGGCAATGGTTTGTAATGGCAAGCATACGTCCAAGAAAGGTTTCTACAGTTTCATCCTCACTCATTTTTAACTCCTCAAACTCATGAAGTAAGGTTCTGATACTTTGTTCTTTTACCTTGTTTGTGCCTTCATGAGCGGTGGCCAAGACTTGCCATGCATCCCTGGCAAGGGTGCAGTTGATGATCCTTCGACGAACGTCTTCGGATACTGCCATGAAAAGATTGTTCAAAGCCCTCATGTTGGCTTTGGCTTCCAACCTTTCATCTAAAGTCCATTGGTCGCGAGGCTTTGGAATGGAAGGTGCAGTTTCTGTTTCCACCGTCATAGGGGCAGAATATCCAAACTCAACTGCTTCCCATTGTCTTCCATCGTCCTGGGACGAGAGGAAAGTAAACATCATAACCTTCCAATCTGAATACCCTTTCCCATTGAAAAAGGGAGGAGAATTCAGTGAGGAACCGAATCTGTGATCCATACCCCTCTAAGAGGATCTCACGAGCAAGCTGGTGGCTGCTCTGATACCACTTGAAGGTCCTAGAGGGGGGGGTGAATAGGACACTTTGCAACTTTTTCGTTATGCGTTGTAATCTGAGGCTAGCAAGGAGTTGTGCTATCCCGATTGACAGTTTGCCACGATTATGCAGGAATTGAAAAAGATTGCTGAAAGTAAAAACAACACCAAGATGTTTTTCTTTAACGCAGAAACCCTGAACTCAGGGAAGAAAACTGCGTGCCCTTATCCGAAGGACAAACCTTTCCACTATGTGATTCGTAGACTTATACAAGAATAGAGCCTGGGATACCAGACCTTGTTGTTATCCTGTTCTATGACTCTACCTAGTCTAACTAGAACGCTCTCCCATCTTGTCCCCTAAGTCCTCACACATGAAAGGGATACAAGAGCTTCACTCAGACCTTAACTACACCCTAGCTAACTCTGCTTGTGAACTCTTGGGGTCGTTGCACCTCCAATCACAACCTCATGTATTGGAATGCAAATGCTTTATGATTTTAGAAAAACGGTTTTTGATTTCTCAAGCTCTAAGATTTATAATCACTAGGAAGACTTAGAGCATTAGAGAGTAAGAACACAGCCAAGCCGTAGTTCTTAAATAATAACAAAAACACAAATGAATTTGACCACCAAACAAAATCACTTTGCTTGGTATTTAAAGGCAAGTGTAAGTTGCTTAAGAAAACAATACGCATGCCAATGAATTAGGGAGGTTTGTCCTTGTGTGCTTGGCATAGGTACTGTTGGGATCCTTTGTAGAACAAAGCCAAGGAACAAGAGGACAAAACCACCTTTCCGAAAATAGCTAACTTTTCATAAGAAGGAAAAAGGTTTTGCAAAAAGCATTCCACAAGAATGTTAACAATAGGGAAAAGCAAAACAGCTTCCTTCTAGGATCATACAGCCTACTATCAGATGCATAGGTAAGTGTAACACACACCAAGCATAAACAAAAGGGACCTTGAAACCCTCAAGGTCACGGGTTGAAGATAACTTCACCCTTTGATAGTATGAGCGCCAAAAGCATCACATGCTTGGCTGCCTGTTTGAATTTGAAAAGCAAATCGACTGGAAACAGCTGGAAATGCATTGAGAAGGTAAATCACAGGTTTCAAGACGATTTAAACAAGCTTATAAAAATACCCAGAAAACCGGTATATATAACAGTACTCCTATCCTTAGTGGCAAACTCAGGATACAAAGTGGTACTGCTATCCTCAGTGAAAACATGATATGGATATGCATGAATATACCTAGGTTTACTGAGGTTATGTTGGGCCTTGTATTTGGTTGGGCTTCATGGCTTCACTTGTACTTGTACTGGGACTCATCTTACTGCATCATGGGCTGAGTTTTGGTCCATAAGGAGGACTGCCAACATCTTTCTACTTACATATTCTACTTCCTGTATTCGATCAGAGAAATTAGAAAGGAACAAAAAAACAGCTACCTCACTACCTCAGTGGTTAAGAAATTAAATAAACACCATAATGGTTTTTATAACTCCACAATGGAATACATATGCTTCAATTTCACAAACGTATAAAAGAATAAAATAGTAACAATACAATAGAAATTTCAGAAGTAGCAGTTTATCCCTCGGGAAGTCCATGTTGTAGATGCAGCCTAGCTCCACACCCCATCACTCACTGTTTAGCTTTTCTGATCATTTGCATTGTAAGCTCTTGACTGTCTTTGATGACAAGTCGAATGCTATGGTGCAGTCCATTGAAGCATTCTTGTTTTTCTTCATGATGAGCATCAATTCCACTTTGCCTTTCAGTTGAACTTGGCTGGTCAGTGTCAACACCCCGCTGCTTAATTCACTTCCTAGTTTGGAACTGCTTGGTAATGCATCTGCATTCAAACTCACCTCGACATTGATCTTCTTGGTAGAACGCATGCCTGCCTTGCTCTTGGGAATATCAACCTTCCCAATAGTAGCACCTTGGTACAAGAATGTGGCAGTTCCTGCATTAAATTTATAAGGACCCCAGTTTGTGTTCTTGATTCTTATCTGCGTTGTGAACTTTGTGTCGAATGAAGGCGTTGCAGGGACAGATGTGAGGCTTTGGACACTGATTTCCCCCAACCTGGCCTTGGGAGTTTTCACTTTCATCACTGTGAGACCAAATACGGTCATCACTGCGATCTGTAACACAATGAAGATACCAATGTAGGTAAACAACTTGATTCTCTTCTTGCGCTTGAGCTCATCTTCAGATACCAAAGATTCTCCATCGCTTCTTGTGTAACCATTTGCTTGAGCTGGAGGATACGCTTGGTTGGTCTTCTCAGCCATCTCGATCTCTTTTGTTTCTGATACTGAATGAAAATAAAACTCTTCTGTTTCTCTTCTGGATTGATTTGTGTGTCTAGGATGAAACTAGGAAGTGCAGGTAGTTGTTTGTGGAAATTATACAAGAGTATTGTGTGTTTATATAGACTATAGTGGTTGGAGTATGCACAGTTAAATTAAATTATAAGGGGAATAACTTGCTGGAAGAATATTATTTCAGACAGCAAACGAGTACTCCAACCGAAGGTGGGAATTATTGACTTCTAGATGATGGACTAGGACCCTTTCTATGTTCTGCTCCTAAGTCATAATGTAAAGGAAAATCATGTATAGAATAATGGAAGGGTATGACGGCATAATGACCTCCTACAGCATACACAAGGATCTCTAAGTCTGCTTAAGACTTAATTTTCAGTTTTTTAACATATCCTTTGCTTTGTGAACTACGTAAAGACTAGACTTTATCTTAACGAAAACACCCAAAACTGAGTTCCCCCCATCTACACGACTTGTATTAAGGTGACAGATTTGAGACTTCGAGCGATTAGCTACATTTCAGTATTTCCTGGAAGGTAGAGGAATCATCTCCTCTAAACTCATTAATCATCGGAGAACTCCCTCACATAGCAGTAGAAAGCCAAACACAAACTCAATTCATAGTTTTGAGAGCTGAGCAGAAAAAAGTGAACACACAAAGATGGCAGGAAAAATTAGACACGCCTTGGCATCAGTCAAAGGTTACTACCAGAAAAGATGAACAATTGTGTAAGTATAAAGAATACCGGCAATCTTCTATGGAACAAAACACAGCCCGTTTGTGTTATCAAGCCCAATTAAGTGAAGTCAAGAGGCCAAGTCAAGAAGAAGGCCCAACACAATCTCATAACAACTCAGGTAGACTCATACATGTGCATATCATATGTTTTTCACTGAGGACAGCAGAAATGCTTCCTATCCGAGTTTTCCTACAGTTCTTGGCTTATTTCAAAATGATCTTGAAATCTGTGCATTTATCTTACTTATGTAGGTTAGATCTTTCCAGTCATTTTGGTTTTCAAAATTCAAACAGTCAGCCAAGCATTGGATGTCTTGGTGCCCAAACTATCATAGGGTGAAGAGCTTTTTCTTCAACCCGTAAAGCTTGATTTTTCAAGATATGTTTATTTTAGCTAGGTTTGTGATACACTTACCTATGCTCATGACAGTAGGCTGTTTGAGATTAGGGAATAGCTGGTTTACCTTAACAAATGTGCTAACATGCTTTTTGAAAAGCTTTGCAAAACCTTTTTGCCTCCCTTTGAAAAATAAGTCATTTTGGGAAAGTTTGCTTTTGTCTTTTGTGTTTGGTTTTGTGCTTGCTTTTCTAACCAGCATGTGAGCCAAGGACAAGTGTCCAAACTTTCTGAATACATAGGCAAGTGTGTTGCTCTCTTATGAAGCACCTCTTGGCCTATAAATACCAAACAAAGTACCTCTTGTTTGGTGGTTCTTGTGTGTGTTTGTTTTTGTATTTGTGAAAATCTTCTTAGCATGATTTTCAGTTCATAAAGCCTCATTGCTCTAAGTCTTCCTAGTGATTATAAATCTTAGAGCATTGGCTTGAACAATCTTTCAAAACCCATATTGCATTTACATTTGCATGACATGAGATTGTGATTGGTGATGCAACAACTCAGGAAGTGTTCATAGCTGAATCAGTTGAGAAGTAGCTGAATTCAAGAGTGAAGCTTTTGTTATGTGCGTGGGAAAACACTTAGAGACAAGAGAGACACGAAAGCTGAGATTTTAGACTAGGCGAGTCTAGACATGATAGTAACGAGGTTAGCTATCCCCTCAGGAGTTGTAATCTTGTGAAAAGTGTTTAACGTTTTTCATGAACCAGCTTAGAGATAGCTGAGTTCTGTAAACTTTCATATGTGAGCACTTAGGGGACAAGATAGGGTGAACGTTCAAGAAACTAGGAGAGTCTGAACAGGATAGCAAACTAGGTTGTCGTTCTAGAGACTAAAAGAGTCTGGAACCGGATAGCAACTGGTTTAGTCATCCCGGGTTCAAAATCTTGTATAAATGTACGAATTGCATAGTAGAAAGTTTTGTCCTTCAGGAGTTAAGGGCACGCAGTTTTTTTCCCTGGGTGCAGGGTTTCTGCGTTATAAAAAACATCTCTGTGTTATTTATTTTACTGCATTTTTTTTTCTTACACTCGTTGAGTTGTGAATCAGGATAGTACAATCTATTGCTATCCTCGATAACATCATTTAAGCTTAAAAGTTGTAAAGTATCCTATTCACCCCACTTTAGGACCTTCAAATTGCCCACCTTCCGATCCGAGGAGGAGCTCAAACGCCAGAAGAGGATCAAGTTGTTTACATACATTGGCATTTAATTTTCATTATGTTTCAAATCATGATCATGACTCTATCATGAAAGTGAAGACCCCTAAGGTGAGATTGGGCGCCACCAATGTCCAAAACCTCAACTTTGTCCCTACCAATCCTTCATTTGACACAACCTTTGCAACCCAAATCAGGGTCAAGAACACAAATTGGGGTCCCTATAAGTTTGATGCAGGCACTGCAACGTTCATGTACCAAGGTCTAGCAGTGGGGCAAGTTTCTATTCCGAAGAGCAAGGCTGGAATGCGTTCCACCAAAAAGATAAATGTTGAGGTGAGTTTTAATTCCAATGGAATTTCAAGCACTTCCAATCTTGGAAGTGAACTGAGCAGTGGAGTATTAATATTGACTAGCGAAGCTAAATTAACTGGAAAAGTTGAATTGATGCTTATAATGAAAAAGAAGAAAACCGCCGCAATGAACTGCACCATGAAACTTGACTTGTCCACAAAGACAGTTCAAGCTTTGGAATGCAAATGATCAACAGAGAGCGGAATTGTGGCACTTTGTATATAGCGCTTGTAAAGTTGATGATGGAGATTAAGATTAGACCAAACTTTAGGTGTGGTTTGGGAGTAGTTCTTAATTCTTTGATTGCTCGTATCATGTCAGTTCGTTGTTTTTGAGTAACACTTGTATTTGTCGTTGAACTTCATCTTACTCAAAGAGTCTTAGATGCCTTCAGTTACTAGACAACTGCTATTCCTCAAATATTGATGGATGATTTTATTGTTAGGCCACCTTTGTTACCTTAGTGTGACGTCTGTGACATGACAATTGATATGCTAATTACTTGAAGCTTTCCTACTGCTGAGCTTAGAAATGCATTCATCCCTTTTTTTTCATTCGACAGTTTTAAGGTAATTGCTGTAGCTCGTCTACCTCCAATTATTAGCAGTGCTAGTTAAGACTTATATATCATAAGACTTATAAGAAGCACTTTTACCTTCCTTCCATTAATCCATAGACCGCAGACCCTATACATTCAACTATCCGAGTCATCTACTCCAAATTCATAACTTTAGTAAACAAAGCATTTAAGCCTTAATCATGCCATTTTCCTTTCATTAACGGTTCCAGCACCTCTGTTCGTTCTACTTCATCTGTATATACAAAAGTAGATTCCGCCCTCCTTGAGGATTTTACCCAAAAAAAAAAAAAAAAAAAAACTTCTGTTTTGAACATAATAGTTGCCTAACCCATAGTCTCTGTGAAATGATGCAGTAGTACTAGTAGGCACGAAATTGATCGTTTGGTTTTAAGTTCTCCAGATTGTCTATGTTAAATTAATGTTAAGGGTTTAAGTAAACTAGGTTCAATATAATCACATCAAAAGAGTTCAAGAACACTATTGTATATACTCAACTCAATAATTGTACATATGCACCATATCCATGCCCCAAGGCGTCTTACAACTTAAAAAGAACAAAATAATCAAATCACAGAGAAAAATGAAGGAAAACAATTAATAAAACTAGTCTTCATCAGGCAATCCATATGCTAGCTCCAATTGATGATCACTTGCACTGTAATGTTTTCAGTGTCTTCGATGACAAATCAAATGCTATTGTACAGTCCATAGAGGCATTCTTATTTTTCTTCATTATCATCATCAACTCAACTTTGCCTTTCAATTGAACTTGGCTGGTAAGAGTCAACGCCCCGCTGTTCAATTCAGTTCCAAGAGCAGAACTGTTTGGCAATGCATTAGTATTCAAACTCACCTCAACATCGATTTTCTTGGTGGAACGCATGCCAGCCTTGCCTTTAGGAATAACAACTTGCCCAATAGTCACGCCTTGGTACAAAAATGTGGCAGTACCAGCATTGAATTTGTAAGGACCCCAGTTTGTGTTCTTGATCCTTAACTGGGCCTCGAAGGTTGTATCGAACGAAGGCGTTGCAGGAACGGAGTTGAGGGTTTCAACTTCAATGTCTCCCCATCTGGCCTTTGGAGTTTTAACCTTCATCACTGTAAGACCGAACACGGTCATCACTATGATCTGAAACACAATGAAAATACCAATGTAGGTAAACAATTTGATTCTCTTCTTGAGCTTGAGCTCGTCTTCGGATACCAAAGACTCTCCATCGCTTCTTGCATAACCATTTGCTGGGGCTGTAGGGTACGCTTGGTGGGTCTTCTCAGCCATCTCTCTTTATTCTTCTGGTATGAATGAAAATAAAATTGCTCTGGTTTTGTTCTGCTTCAATGAGTTTGTTTTTACAGGATGAAACTTGGAAGTGAAGGTAGTTGTTTGTGGAGATGATGGAATGGAAGAGTTGTAGCGGTATCATATATATAGTGTCTGGAACTAGTATTGACAATTACAAAATTGCTGAAACGACTGCTGAATTGGACTTAACGGTATAATATTATTTGATACACCAAACGCGTCCAAAACCATAGGTGATCATTGTTGACTTCTAGATATCTGGTTGATGCCTTGATGGCTTTGTTGAGGAGTGAGGACCTTTTCGGCCTTTGCTATGAGGATTCAGAATTTGAAATAGCCGTTTTAGGACCTTCGATTATATACGTTTTCATAGACCAAAACTCAACAGGTCGGAACGTGTTGCTGAGAACCTACTCATCATGCATAGTCCTTCCAGAAGAAGAGCAGCACATTTTAAGGGAAAGAAAATAGGACTGCTTAACCACGTCGTCTACAACAGAAAATAGGACCTACTAGGATTAGCGAGTGATCTGATTTATTTTCGTTGCATATTTTATGCCTTGATTTGGTTAGTTATGTGCATTAAGACTTTGTTTGAAACCTGCAGAACATAAAATTAAGGTCCTCAGGGAACTCATTTCACCCCTGGAATGATACTGACAGCTGTAATTTTGGTAACCGAGGAAGTGATTGGTAAACTTGCTACTTGTATTAGTTGGTATTTGTGATTTGTTAGTTGTAACAGAGTGTTGGGGAATACATGATCTAAGATTGTAAGTATAAAAATGTTGGCAATCCTCTATTGAACAAAACATAATCTAATAGTGTTATCAAGCCTAATCAAGTGAAGTCAGAAGGCCAAGTCAAGAAGAAGACCCAACACAATCTCAAGGCAACTCAGATAAAATCATGCATGTGCATATCATGTGTTTTTCATTGAGGACAGCATAAATGCTTCCTATTCTGAGTTTCCAGCAGTTTTCTGGTTTACATCAAAATGATCTTGAGAGCTGTGTATTTATCTTACCTATGTAGGTTAGATCTTTCCAGTCATTTTGGTTTTCAAAATTCAAACAGCCAAGCATTTGATGTCTTGGTGCCCAAACTATCATAGGGTGAAGATTTTTTTTCTTCAACCCGTGACTTTACAAATCTTAAGGTAGCTTTTGTTTTAGCTAGGTTTGTGATACACTTACCTATGCATATGATAGTAGGCTGTTTGAGATTAGGGAATAACTGTTTTGCCTAGACAAATGTGATAACATGCTTTTGGAAAAAGCTTTGCAAAACTTTATCTTCCTTTTGGAAAGTAAGTCATTTTGGGAAAGTTTGGTTTGTCCTTTATGTTTGGCTTTGTCTTTTACTTTTCTATTCAGCATCTAAGCCAAGGATAAGAGTCCAAAACTTTCTGAATACATAGGCATGTGTGTTGCTCTCTTAGAAGCACTCCTTGGCCTATAAATACCAAGCAAGGTTCCACTTGTTTGGTGGTTGTTGTGTGTGTTTGTTTTTATATTTGTGAAAATCATCTTTGTATGGTTTTCAGTTCAGAAGCCCTCTTGCTTTAAGTGTTCCTAGTGATTATAAATCTTAGAGCATTGGCTTGAACAATCTTTCAAAACCCATATTGCATTTACATTTGCATGCCATGAGATTGTGATTGGTGATGCAACAACCCCGGAAGTGTTCATAGTTGAATCAGTTGAGAAGTAGCTGAATTCAAGATTTAAGCTTTTGATATATGCGTGGGAAAACACTTTGAGACAAGAGAGACACGAGAGCTGAGTGTTTAGACTAGGCGAGTATAGACAGGATAGTAACGACGTTAGCTATCCCCTCAAGAGTTGTAATCTTGTAAGAAGTGTTTAGGGCTCTTTATGAACCAGCTTAGAGATACCTGAGTTTAGAAAACTTTTACATGTGAGCACTTAGGGGACAAAATAGGGTGAACGTTCAAGAGACTACGAGAGTCTGAACAGGATAACAAACTAGGTTGTCGTTCTAGAGACTAGAAGAGTCTAGAACCGGATAGCAACTGGCTTAGATCCCAGGTTCTAAATCTTATATAAGTGTACGAATTGCATAGTGAAAAGTTTTGTCCTTCAGGAGTTAAGGACATGCAGTTTTTCTCCCTGGGTGTAGGGTTTTTGCGTATAAAAAATATCTCTGTGTTATTTATTTTACTGCACTTTTTCTTTTATACTCGTTGAGTTGTGAATCGGGATAGTATAATTCATTGATATCCTCGATATCAGCCTTTACACAAAAAAGTTACAAAGTGTCCTATTCACCCCCCCTCCCCCCCCCCCCAAGACATTCAAAGATGCATTTCAAGAAGGAACGAAACATTTCAGCATTGATGAGAGAGAGAGAGAGACTTGAGCGGTCGTGTCATCGAGAGAGATACGATACCAAAGAGGAAATCCCGCCTAGAATCATCTCCTAACACCTTCTAATTTGAGCCTAGAGTCCGCCTAGCACTGCGTAACTCCCGCCTACACCGTCTGCCACTGCATAACTCCCGCCTAGCACCCGCCTAGCACCCGCCTAGCACCTCATAAATCCCGCCTAGCACCTTTTGATTCCCGCTTAGGGTCCGCCTAACCTGCTTAGCACCCACCTAGCACGTTCTATTTCCCGCGTAGCACCGCATAATTCCAGCATAGCGCGTTATGACATATTTGAGTATAGCTCCAAATTATTGGCTTGCATTATCAGAGTTGTACCACTTCTTGACATGGTTTTAGAACTTACATGAATGGTAAACTTGTGATTTGTTAGTTGTGACAGAGTGTAATGGAATACATGAATCTAAGATGCATTTCAAGAAAGAACCAAACATTTTAGGATTGATAGCTGCTTTTGATCTGTCTAATATCAGTCGAGGCAATCTTGCTGATATTCTTATTCTCTCCACTAACCTTTCAGAATCTGGCTATGGATTTCAGTCAATTAACACATATTCTTATTCTTCCAAATCTTCAACTCTCCCCTGCAACACTTTCTTTTGACAAATACCCAAATCAGGATCTAGAAAACAGAATGGGGTCCCTAGGAATTTAATTCGAAGCATTCTGTCACGAACCACGCTTACAATATTACTAGGTGACACATTATGGAGTTGTGATGCAGAAACTATCTTCATATCATCCCATGATTAAAATCCAGGTACTTGCTAGTAAAGAAAATAAGCTTCCATAATTATACTCAATCAAATAACACCAATTGAACTATCTTCATACCAAACTTTACATAATGAATAAAAGAATAAATGACTAGAAGCATGAAAGAATATCAAGAACTAGTCTTTGATCATCTCTCTATACAAATGATTGTCTTATTGGTTCGTGCATGATCACTTAGATTCCAAAGTTTTAACCGTCTTTGATGACAAATCAAATGCTATGGTGCAGTCCACTGGTGCATTCTTGTTTTTCTTCATTATGAGCATCAGTTCGACTTTTCCTTTCAATTGAACCTGGCTGTTAAGGGTCAACACCCCACTGTTCAGTTCACTGCCAAAAGTTGAACTGCTTGGCAATGCATTAGTATTCAGAGCCACTTCGACGTTGACCTTCTTGTGTAAGTAGAAAGAAGTTGGCAGTTCCCTTTATGGACCAAAACTCAGCCCAAGATGCAGTAAGATGAGTCCCAGCACAAGTACAAGTGAAGCCATGAAGCCCAACCAAATCAAGGCCCAACATAACCTCAGTAAACCTAGATATATTCATATATATTCATATCATGTTTTCACTGAGGATAGCAGTACCACTTTGTATTCTACGTTTGCTACTAAAGATAGGAGTACTGTTATGTATACCGGTTTTCTGGGTATTTTTATAGCCTTGTTCAAATCGTCTTGAAAACTGTGATTTATCTTCTCAATTCATTTCCAGTTGTTTCCAGTCGATTTGTTTTTCAAATTCAAACAGCTAGCCAAGCATGTGATGCTCTTGGCGCTCAAACTATCAAAGGGTGAAGTTTTCTTCAACCCGTGACCTTGATGTTTTCAAGGCCCTTTTGTTTATGCTTGGTTTGTGTTACACTTACCTATGCAATTGATACTAGGCTGTATGATCCTAGAAGGAAGCTGTTTTGCCTCTCCATATTGTTAACATTCTTTTGGAATGCTTTTTGCAAAACCTTTTTCCTTCTTATGAAAAGTTAGCTATTTTTGGAAAGTTGGTTTTGTCCTCTTGTCCTTGGCTTTGTTCTACAAAGGATTTCAACAGCATCTAAGCCAAGCACATAAGGACAAACCTCCTTATTTTATTGGCATGCGTATTGCTCTCTTAGCAACTTACACTTGCCTATAAATACCAAGCAACGTGATTTTGCTTGGTGGTCAAATTCATTTGTGTTTTTGTTATTATTGAAGAATATCGGCTTGGCTGTGTTCTTACTCTCTAATGCTCTAAGTCTTCCTAGCTATTATAAATCTTAGAGCTTGAGAAATCAAAAACCGTTTTTCTAAAATCATAAAGCATTTGCATTCCAATACATGAGGTTCTGATTGGAGGTGCAACGACCCCAAGAGTTCACAAGCAGAGTTAGCTAGGGTGTAGTTAAGGTCTGAGTGAAGCTCTTGTATCCCTTTCATGTGTGAGGACTTAGGGGACAAGATGGGAGAGCGTTCTAGTTAGACTAGGTAGAGTCATAGAACAGGATAACAACAAGGTCTGGTATCCCAGCCTCTATTCTTGTATAAGTCTACGAATCACATAATGGAAAGGTTTGTCCTTTGGATAAGGGCACGCAGTTTTCTTCCCTGAGTTCAGGGTTTCTGCGTTAAAGAAAAACATCTCTGTGTTGTTTTTACTTTCAGCAATCTTTTTCAATTCTTGCATAATCGTTGCAAACTGTTAATCGGGATAGCACAACTCCTTGCTAGCCTCGAATTACAACACATAACGAAAAAGTTGCTAAGAGTCCTATTCACACCCCCCCCCCCCCCCCCCCCCCCCCCCCCCTCTCTAAGACCTTCACCTTGGTTGAACGCATTCCAGCCTTGCTCTTAGGAATGACAACTTGGCCAATAGCCACACCTTGGTACATGAATGTGGCAGTACCTGCATCGAACTTATATGGACCCCAATTTGTGTTCTTGATCCTGATTTGCGTAGTGAAAGCTGCATCGAACGAAGGTGTTTCAGGGACAGAGTTGAGACTTTGGATGTTGATTTCACCCAACCTACCTGGCCTTGGGGGTCTTAACTTTCATCACAGTGAGACCAAATACAGTCATCACTATGATCTGAAACACAATGAAGATACCAATATAGCAAAGCACTTAGTGTACGTTTGGTACCCAGTACTGCATTACACCTCCTTAAGTTTTAAGACTGCCCTGTACTCACGTGGACTACCTTAAATTGTACTAATACTGAGCCATGTTTGGTGTTGCATGGGACTAGAAACAAAAACTTTAAAAATAGGGTTGTCCTATGTTTGGTGGTGCATCATATTGGACTACTTTTTCAATTTAGAATTACAATGTTATGAAGTTGTGTTGTTCACAATATTTTTTTTTACCATAATGGAGAGTTGTACATTCAAAAAACAAATGTCATCAACTACCAAAGTACATTAGTGATTCACATGTCGCAATTGGTTGCATGAACAACTCCGATTTTTATACAGCAACGGGTTCACTACTTCCACATCAATTTGATTTTGGTACCCCATAGCTTTAATGTTAAGTGTTTCTAGTCACTTAACCTTCTCATAAGACAGAGAGCAATTGAAACATCATCCACCTCATCAAAAAACTTGAGCAAATTGCCAGATTTAGGATGATCATGTGGGACTAAGAAATCAATTTAAACAACAAGTTTCAATGTATTCACAATACTGAAATCCATAAAAATACCAACACAATGCAGGAATAGAATATTATAATCACCATAAGAAGCCACTAAAATACCAACACTCATGCAGTTCATTAGTCTAACTTAAGAAGCCACTATAATTGGATCTTCACAAGTTCACAAATTACAATTACCATAACAAAAAGCAATATATTTCACTGATGTTAAATGTTCATGATCAAAAAATCAGTGTTAGGATGTCAACCTATTTGTGGCGCAGCTTGTGTCTTGTGGATTTGTCTCAAAAGGTAATGGTCTTACACTACTTCATCTCTAGGCACCACCAGCTAATGATTGTCCATGAGTAAGTTCTGAACAAATACCTCCTTAACCTCATCATCCAATGACTTAAAGATGGAAATGTTTTGTGGCTTCTCTAAGATGATTCTTAATGCAGCAATCTGATCACCAACAGATAGCCCCATGTTCTTCAATTCTTTGGCAATGTCAGAGCGATCTTCATTGCCCTTCATTATGGCCTCAGTCACCATTTGCATTCTTTTTCCGGATTCTTCAAATAATTTCTCCAAAGCAAGAACAATCTTATCAGCTTCATCAACTCTCTTCCTCTTCTTACTACCTTCAGATTGGCTACAATCTTGGTTTGACATGGGGCTGACATTATTCTCATTTACACCATGTTCAACATTAACATCATTATTGCTTTGCACATCTGCCATGTCAGCAGGGGCTTCCGCACCCTTTCCATTAGCACGGTCCTTCCCAAAAATCACAGCAAGACGATCATATATTGGATAACTTTTGTTTCTCCAACCTTTAGCACCTTTGTTATGCTACAACAAAAATAATACATTTTTCAGTTTACCAATTACCAACCAACAAAAGAATTTTCATGGTGCAACATCCATTTCCGCAAAGCTTACTGTATATGGAGGGTGGGGGGTTTGATTTTGACACCAAATACTAATCAACCAAGTAGACGTTGCAACAATTCTACTTATATGGCTCAAATTATATAGTATCACATAAGACTAGCTTTCATTTTCAGTTTTAGCTATTCAACTAGACATAAGCATAAGCATAACCATGTCATGTTAAAGAAAGACAACATAAACTTAAATAAATTTATTTACCTGAACATAAGTATCCCATGCATCATTGCTATCCACTTCAATGCATTTCTTAGCATCATTCCATGCAAAGCCACTTGTGTTTGACATGTCATAGACAGTACTATAGTTTTGTTTCCATTTTTTCAATTTTGATTCAATGTGTGGATATGCCTTGAGATTTGATTCAGGGCATAATTTCTCTAAGTCCTTCTCCATTTGAAGCAACGTTCCAGATTTGAAACTCTCTGTTTCACATCGCAGGCCACGAGCAACAAAGTCATCAAGGACAGTCAACAAGGCATCTTCCTCAAAATTTGTCCATTTACGCCTAGTTGCCTTTGCTTGCTCAGAATTGGTGTCACCATTGTCCATTTCTATTCATATTTAAACCAATAAAACAAATTAGAATTATGATCATGAACTAGAGTATAGATAAAGCAATTAGTATAGATAAACATAAGGAATGCAAATAGATACTTGATTCTATTTGATAGACATGCATTACAGTAAAACTGAATTCCTGGATTGATGCACACGTATGGAAAGCCCTTGATGATGAGCCATGCATGTAATATTGATGATACTAACACTTATACAAGAACCTTTCTAGAAAGGAAAAAAAAAAAACTATTCAAGGAAGCATGCATTAATTAGGGAATTCTATTGCAACACATATATATGCCTGAGATCAAGTGTCTTCGATTCCCAAACACAAATATATCATTCAGAAATATATCATCTACTGCAACAGTCACAAACACAAATATATCATCTATTGCTGAAACACAAATTTAATTAACAAACACAAAATCAATTAAAAGATAAAAATACTCTCCAGAAACACAAATAAGTATTTCAATGGTATAGTTCTGTGCACAGCAACTACTGCAACACCCATATATCATCTATTACATTGCCATAAATAAGAATAATTGTAATCTAGGATACTACTAATCCAAATCACATCTAAGTTTGGCCTCTAGCATTTCTGCGTCTCCCCCAATCACCAAACATTTGGGAAGCCAAATCATTTCGCCATGCTGTCCATTGATCCGATGCTTCAACAGAGTCAAGCATATCACCATTTTCCATATTTGCTAACTCGTCATACTCAAATACTGCATATTCCATTGGATCAATAGACATTTCCCTTCTAATAAAATTGTGTAAAAGACAACATGCCGTAATTATACGACATTGTGTCTTAGTGGGATAAAAAGAAGGACTCCTTAAAATAGCCCATCGACATTTCAGCAAACCAAAACAGCGCTCTATCACGTTTCTTGCTTTCGCATGCTTCATATTAAAATACTCTTCTTTATTAATAGGCCTAGACCCTTCTCTCCATTCTGATAAGTGGTACCGTGTTCCTCTATAAGGTGCAAGAAATCCCTCACCATTAGTGTAACCACCATCTACAAGGTAATAATACCCTAACCAAAAAAAATAAGAAACCCTATTAGTTACATATATACAATATATAGTAGGAGTATAAAGTATTGTTGTCATAGCTAATTATGGCCTTACCAGTAGGAACTCTTAGTCCATTTGGCCTAGTTACTGCGTCACGAAGTACTCTAGAGTCTGATGCAGAACCCTCCCATCCCGGTAACACAAAAATAAATTGCATGTCCCGTGCACAAACTGCTAAGACATTGGTTGCAATTTCAGACTTTCTAGTTCGATATCTTGGCTTGTCAGTAGCAGGTACACACACTCTAATATAAGTCTCATCTAATGCTCCCAAACAATTCTAAACCAAAAAAAAGTAAAATTTTATTATAGCTATAAGAATTGCAGACCATAGTAAACCAAAACGAACCACTAGCAATAATTCCATCATAATTGTAATAACATACCTTAAACCACTTCCATCTAGGATCTGTTTCATTATCAAGAACAGGATTTGGCATTCTCAATAGGTTACCTTGTAGTCGTAATACCCCTTGCAATACAGAGTTGAAGTACCTACGTATTGTCTCTCCTGATCGGAAGAATCTACCACTAATAGTGCGATTCTTAACATGATGAGCAAGAGTATGTAAAAACATACATACTTGCTCCTCCACAGATACTAATCCTTCATTTTTTATCCTTCCAGCAGTGCGTAAAAGTTCACATAATAACCCAAAAGCCCTTCTATCCATTCTCAACTCATTCACACACTCAGTGTCACTATTGCCTATTATACTATCTAGATAAATCAAACGAGTCTCATATCTAGTAAATGATCGATTATCCAATGCTCTTTGTTCATCTCGTCTTCGCCTTAACTTTAACATCAATAATGTAAGGATTGTACAAGCAGACATACTCTCTAAATGCCACAGTTCCAACAGCAAAATCAACAACAGCTTTCTTCCATCCATATCTATAAGTTAAAAAAAAGAGAGAATAAACCATCTAATTCATATGAATGCTTACTGGAATATATATGGGACAAATAACACAATAGAAGATAATTTATATATATATATATATATATATATATATATATATATATATATATGAATATAAACAATAGAACATAGCGATGTTAATTGTTTGCTTGATTAAATATACAAACGAACCAAAATTGAAGGCAAGCTTTACTGGATTTATTGAGGCTTTACTGGATTTATGGAGAAAAATGTCAAGGAAGCTAGTACGAGCTACATAGTATGTGGGGTTATTGAGGAAGTCAATGAGACAACACTTAGGATTTCATAGCTACCAAATAGGATTTGCTGAAAAAATTTATGGCTCCTGCCCAACACCCAAAGTCACGTGCTTTCCCTTCTTTAACTATATATATATATATATATATATATATATATATATATATATATATATATATAAAGCCTTTATCTTTATCACCAAAGCTGAAAAATAATAAGCAGACCGGATCTTCTTCTACAGCCACAAGGACAGAAACCCAGATCAGACTTATCACAATTCACCACTCTCATCCTTCAAGTTTCAATTTTTAGGTACTTTTATTGTTTACTTATTTATCTGTTAATAATGAATGATAGGTTCAGTTTCGTAGAGCATTTACTGATCACAATTATAAACTCATATAAAGTCTGAATCTTTTGCATCCGTGGTGGACATTCCATTGTAAGATGACAGAAGATGTGTGTTTCCTGCATTAAACTACTAAACATTACAGACTGACCCCTAGCATAAGCACAATGATCCATCGGGTTCTCAAAACACACAAAATCCCAAGCCTATTACCCAATTTCAGATTTTATTTCTTCCCTTACGAGATTAATCATCTCTGGATCTATCATAAAAGAGAAACAAATGAATGAAGAAGTCAAGGCAGAGATGTAGAAATAGATGAAATTACCTTATGCGAACTGTGTAGTTGGGCGGCGAAGTGTTGAGCGAAGAGAGGAGATCTCGGCGAACTGTGTAGTTGGGCAGCAAAGAGAGGAGGCAGCGAAGTGTTGAGCGAAGAGAGGAATAGAGAAAGAAAGAGAGAGTTAGGTTAGTCCGTCTTATTTAAGGGTGATGAAAATGAGCACCCAGCTTAACACCAGCTAATAAGGAGGTGAAAAAGGAAACACGGGCTTACGTAAGCCCATTTAAGTTTGTACTTTGTAACAACAAACATGGTATTAGCCATCTAGTACTCCTTATTTAAGACTATCCTGGCTAATCCCAGGAAACAAACATGCACTTAATTCTCTTCTGGCGCTTGAGCTCGTCCTCGGATACCAGGGACTCTCCATCACTTCTTGTGTAACCATTTGCTTGCGCTACAGGGTATGCCTGGTGAGTTTTCTCCGCCATCTCTCAATATAAGTGAAATAACGCTTTTTCTCTACTTCTGTGGGTTTACTCTTGTAGAATTATGAGAAACTAGAAATTGAAGAGAGTTGTTTGTGCTGATGAGGGAATGGAAGAGTAGAAATATGTATTTATAGTGTTTGGAGTTGTGAACAATTTAATCAAGTTAGCAAGGGAAGTGAGATTCCAGGCACGTCATATCAGCGTTTGTCATCTGGGGAGAGGAAGTTTATTCTAACATCAAACGCGTCCAAAGCCAAAGGTGGGATTTATTGACTTCTGGATGATCCATGACTTTGGTTACTGGTGAGGACCTTTTGGGTTTTGCTTCATTAAGTAGAGAATATCTAACGACACAAGACATCCTTGAAGCTTATAACATCAATAATGATATGTATGTATGCTTATCGATTCCTTTTCTTTCATTTATGCTTTCCTTTGTCAGATTAGAGAAACTGGGACCGAAGGCTATACTCAAACTGCGAAGATTAAGCTTCTCATCTACAAGACTCTAAAGCTGTCTGTTTTATAAAATTTAACTGAATTTGATATTTTATTGATTAATATGGAGGTCTTTAAATATGCATTACAACAAGTATCCCGAATAATCAGGGATTTCCTATCTACTAAAAATTATACTATTCTAGTCTAATTAGGTCAAAACACACGTCAAAAGTTGCGGAAATAACATTCCTAGAACACTTCATTGATTTAGAGAGCTAAACACTAAGTAGTACACTTGCTCATTCTTACTTTCATACAACAAAAATAAAGTAAACACTTGCAAAGCAGTTTAACAGTAAAAACAAAAAATAAAAAATAAAAAAATAGAAAAAATAAAAAAGTGGGGCTGATCAAACAGGCCGTGGCATCAGGTCAAGAACACAAATGGGTCCCTATAAATTCGATGAAGGCAGTGCAAAGAGCAAGGCTGTTATGGGTTCTGCCAAAAAGATCAAAGTCGAGCTGAATATGAGTACTGTTAACATAAGTCATGAATATTATGTAATATTATGTAATTAATACTTTCCTGTTCTGTATATGTTAGTACAGTGTAGTACAATAGTACATCTTGTATCCTCTTTATATAGCCTCTAATGTGAGACGAATAAGATATCAGAAAATTATTCTCTCAAATTGTGTTATATTCAACTTGGTATCAGAGCAAAGATCCGAAATGACTTTGTCTCTTTATTTTTCCGCTGCAATTATCCGTCTGGCGTTGGTTCTCTGTCAGACGTGTGAAGTTAGCTCGTCTTCTTCAAACTAAACCCCATTGTTAGGGTTTGTTAATCTCTTCCACTGTTCAGCGTTCGATTCTATCAGCCAAGCACTTTTACTGACAACAATCCTCGTCGAAAAAGAAGAGAAATTGTTTTTCTGCATACTTTTGCCGACAACAGCTCGTCGGCATCCTTGTTCCTGCATACTTTTGCCGACAATTGCCTCGTCGGCAACGTTGTTTCTGCTTCAGGCTCGGCCCGATCCGTTCGACCCGGTCCTCTGCCTTCGTCTTCCTTGTCTGGCGTTGTGCTCGACCCACCGGCGCATCTTCTGCAATCTCAGGCGCCACCCACCGGCGCATCTGCACATCTCCGGATCTCGTCCGGCCGCTCAACCCGCACCACCAGGCGTCTCCGATCCGGCGTCAATCTCTCCGGGTCTCGTCTTCTCTGGCGTCACCCTCGTCTGCTCTCGGCGTCACCCTTTCCAGCCTCTCAGCTAGGGTTCTCTCAAGGAACCTTCAGCCCGACCCGTTTTTTTTTCCGTCCAACCCGACCCGATTCCGCTTGGCCCGACCCGATCCTGCTTGGCCCGACCCGATTCCTACTGCTCGACCCGTTTGTAGTCCGACCCGCTCTGGAAGAATGTCTCGGGTGTATGTTGGAAATTTGGGTTCTTGGATTTCAGAAGGAGAACTCGACAATGAGTTCCGTGGTTTCGGAATTATCAGAAGAATATGGGTTGCAAAAAGGCCACCGGGTTATGCTTTCATCGATTTTGTGCATAGTAAAGATGCAGAGAATGCCGTTTATGAGTTAGGTGGCAAGAATGGCTAGAGAGTTGAGTTCTCACATAAATCTATACATGCGGTTGGTCAATACTGCAACAATGGTAATATTTCCATAACTAATCAGACTCCCGCATGTGGTAAGATCGGTATGACTTTAAAAGTTTCTCGCTTTGTTGGTTCTGATACATGGATTATTGATTCTGGTGCCTCGGATCATATGACTTATGATAATTCTCATTATATTACTGATTTGTCTCCTCCACCCGTGTCAGATGTCACTAATGATAATGATGAAGCTTTTCCTGTGTTAGGGATAGGGTCAGTCTGTGTTACTCTTGTTTTAACTCTTCATAATGTTCTATATGTACCTGACCTGTCACACCATTTGATATCTGTTCCTCAGTTAAATACTGAGTCTCGATGCTCTATAACCTTTTTTCCCATGTATGTGATTTTTCAGGATCTTCTCACCAGGGAGATAATTGGTCGGGGGGACTTGAGGGGCAGATTGTTTCACCTGGATCAGACGTATGCGGGAGAGAAACCAGGAGCACAGTCACGCACTGCTTTGACTGCAAGTTCAAATCAGCTAAGTGAAATTTGGTTATGGCATCGTCGATTGGGGCATTCATCTTTCCATGTTATGAAAAAATCCATGCCATCTCTGTTTTTTTGTGTGGAAGAGTCATCCTTGCGCTGTGAAACATGTGTTCTTGCTAAGAGCCATCATTCTACCTATTCTCCGAGTTCCTCCAAGAGTAGTATCCCTTTTGAATTGATTCATTCTGATGTTTGAGGACCTTCTAAAGAGCCTACGGCCATGGGTATGAGGTATTTTTTGAATTTTATTGATGATTGCACAAGGTTGACATGGGCTGTTCTTCTTAAAACCAAAGATGAAGTCTTTCCGGCATTTCAAGCCTTTTATTCCAATGTCCAAACACAATACCATGCCACAATTAAAGTTTTTCGGTCTGATAATGGGGGGGAATATGTCAACCATACATTTCAGGAGTTTTTTCAAACACATGGGATTGTTCATCAAACAACGTGTCCTTACACACCTGAACAAAATGGGGTATCTAAAAGGAAAAATCGTCATTTACTTGATATGGCTCGTTGTCTTCTCTTTAGTGCCCATTGCCCTAAGAACCTTTGGGGTGATGTTGTCGCAGCTTCTGCTCATCTTATCAATCGCCTTCCATCTAGTGTTCTTCAAGGAAAATGTCCAGTTCAGGTTCTTGCATCTCATGTCTCTCTTCCTTCCTATCATAATTTACCTGCCCGGGTCTTTGGTTGTGTGGCTTTTGTTCATGTCCCTAAGAGTCAGAGATCGTCTAAATTAGATCCTCGGGCGATCAAGTGTGTGTTTGTTGGTTATGAAAGCCATAAAAAGGGGTACAAGTGTTATCATCCACCTACCAGAAAATACTATGTCACTATGGATGTTACTTTCTTTGAGGACATGAGCTATTTTTCCTCGGATGATCAAACCCTTCAGGGGGAGCATTCATACTTTGAAGAGCTGTATCATGGCGAGGGGGAGCAAACAGGAGTAGAAGTCTCAGTACCAGCAGCACCAAAAGTGACAGAAGCTCAACCAGAGGTAGAAGTCTCAGTACCAGCAGCACCAAAAGTGACAGAAGCTCAACCAGAGGTAGAAGCCTCAGACATTCATGTTCCAGGAATTAAACAAATAGCTGAGAGCACAACAGATGTAGAAGATCAATCTGCCCCTCCAGCCATCACTCATACCCCTGATCCTCAACTCCCTGCTGTAGAAGATCAATCATTTGAGGTATGTCCTTCCACTAACCCTAGTAGTATTGAGCCTAATAGTGAACAATATGTGTTACCTAACAGGTCTACTAGAGGTCATCCCCCCAAAAGATATGAGCCTAGTTTACAAGCCAAATCAAAATATCCAGTAGCCAACTATATGTCCACTAGGAGATTATCAAAGTCATATGAATCATTTGTGAATCAAATATCTGTTGTATCAGTACCTAACAAAGTGCAGGATGCGTTGAGTGATCCAAAGTGGAGGAAAGCAATGGAGGAGGAGATGGAAGCATTACAGAAGAACAATACTTGGGAGCTTGTATCTCCACCACATGGAAAGAAGGTTGTGGGATGCCGCTGGGTGTTTACAGTAAAGCATAATCCAGATGGGTCAGTAAGCAGGTATAAAGCACGCTTAGTAGCAAAGGGATTCACCCAGACATATGGCATAGACTATGATGAGACTTTTGCACCTGTTGCAAAGATGAACACTATTCGGGTATTGCTTTCTTTTGCTACTAGCTTAAACTGGCCTCTTAAACAGTTTGATGTCAAGAATGCATTCCTTTATGGAGAACTTACAGAGGAAGTGTATATAGACCTTCCACCTGGATATGTAGCTGTTTCTCCAGGTAACTTCGTATGCAGATTGAGAAAATTTTTGTATGGTCTTAAACAATCACCTCGTGCTTGGTTTGGAAGGTTTTCACAATTCATAAAAAAGATTGGTTACAAACAGAGTAATTCAGACCACACATTGTTTCTCAGACACCAACATGGGAAGGTAACAGCCCTGATTATATATGTTGATGATATGGTAGTTACTGGTAATGATATTGTTGAGATAGATAGATTACAGAAGCAGCTAGCCACATAATTTGATATGAAAGATCTGGGTACACTCAAGTACTTCTTGGGCATTGAAGTAGCCAGGGGGAGTGAAGGAATCTATCTGTGTCAGCGGAAGTATGTCCTTGATCTACTGACAGAAACAGGTATGTTGGATTGTACTCCAATTGACACTCCTATAGAGCAGAATCATCGATTAGCAGAGTATCCTGATCAGGTGCCTACCGACAAGACTCGTTATCAGAGATTAGTTGGACGCCTGATTTATTTGGCACATACCAGACCAGATGTTGCGTATGCAGTAAGTGTAGTAAGTCAGTTCATGCATAATCCAAGTGTGGACCACATGGATGCTGTTGTGAGGATTTTGAGATACTTGAAGTCAGCTCCAGGTAGAGGAATAATGTTCTCTAAACACAACAACATTCTTGAGGTTAGTGGTTTCACAGATGCAGATTGGGCTGGAAATATTACTGATAGGAGGTCAACATCTGGTTATTTTACCTTTGTGGGAGGTAATTTGGTTACATGGAAGAGTAAGAAGCAGAAGGTTGTAGCTCGATCAAGTGCTGAGGCTGAGTATAGAGGTATGGCTCATGGCGTGTGTGAATTGTTGTGGTTGAGAAATCTACTACGTGATTTGGGTGTTAAGTTGCCAAATGCAATGCGGTTATATTGTGACAACAAAGCAGCTATTGACA
This sequence comes from Potentilla sterilis, assembly GCA_963682095.1. NCBI lineage: Eukaryota > Viridiplantae > Streptophyta > Magnoliopsida > Rosales > Rosaceae > Potentilla > Potentilla sterilis. The sequence goes on along the minus strand of OY821760.1, from coordinate 41,226,523 downwards.
TTTCACAGAATCCAGTATAACATGATCGTACTAAACACGTAGAGGTGGATCGCCATTTCATAAAAGAAAAGTTAGACGCCAAGATTATTAGCTTCCCGTTTGTTCCTACTGAAGAGCAGCTTGCAGATGTACTCACTAAAGGAGTCTCCAGAAAGGCCTTTCATGACTCATTAAGCAAGTTGGGCATAGTTGATGTGTATGCACCAACTTGAGGGGGAGTGTTAACATAAGTCATGAATATTATGTAATATTATGTAATTAATACTTTCGTGTTCTGTATATGGTAGTACAGTGTAGTACAATAGTACATCTTGTATCCTCTTTATATAGCCTCTAATGTGAGACGAATAAGATATCAGAAAATTATTCTCTCAAATTGTGTTATATTCAACTAGTACTAATGGATTGCAGCGCAATTCCAGTTTTGAGAGTGAGCTGAGCGGCAGTGTTAACGCTGAGCAGCCAAGCTAAATTTACGGGAAATGTTGAACTGGTGCTCATAATAGTGAAGAAAAGAAGTCTGCTAACATGGACTGCACAATGATATCGATCTGTCCACTAAGAGGGTCCAGTCTTTGGAATGAAGTGAGGAAACATGTAATGCAAGTTGGGTTACATTGTAATTCATTTCTATTGGTTTGTTCTTTCACTGAAACTTGTCTTTGGTGTACAAACATATTTTCCGGCGACATTTCTTCTGGATGTACTAATGAAATCTTCGTCGACAAAGTGCGTCTCGTTTACTTTTGCTATTAACCTTTGAAGTTTTTTGGCGACGACATAGCCTTGCTAATAGGGTTTTCCGACGATATTTTTACATATACAGAGAACTATGAAGCGAAACAAAGTATTTCCGACCCTAGATATGTGACTAGCAAATTTCATACACCCAAGTATACAAACATCTCTTTATTAATCTCATTACTACCAAGAAATAATAAATGAGCTACATACTAGCTCTCTGTAAACAAATCCAAAGCCCACAATAGAAAGAAAACAGGGCAAGAAACTAAGAATAAGAACAGAGAAACAAAGAATAAACCCAAGGCAAAATCATTTACAAGTCAAATCGTAAACAACTTTGTTTGGAACATTAACTATCATCGAGCAGTTCATGTTTGCGGTCTTCCTCTTCTTCATCATTCCCATCAATGAGACCTTCCCAGTAACCCTCGAGAGAGCCCTCAGTGTTACATTCCCTGCACTCAGATCAGTAGCGAGGCTTGAATCCGACACCCCACTCGAGCTTACATCAATGGTCACATTGAACCTCTTCGTCTTCTTCAAACCTGCACGGGCCTTGACAATCGTAGCTCTTCCCAGAGTGGCAGTCCCGTATGTAACATTAGCCGTGGTGGCATCGAACTTGTAGCTCCCGAAATTCTTGTTCTTCACGGCAACTTCAGCAATGAGAGTTGCGGTGAAGGAAGAGGTGTTCGAGAGGGAACTGACCGTCACCGACCTCAGCCTCACGCTCGGGGTTTTGATCTTCATCACTGTCAATCCGAAAACAGTCATGACTATGATTTGGAACACAATGAAGATTCCAATGTATGCAAAGCATTTCCTGTTCTTCTGGATTTTCTTGAACCTCTCTGATTCCAACATGGCTGGTTCTCAAGCTGTGGGAGGGTATAAACTCAAAAGGGAGGTACTAAAGTCGGATGTTTCTGTGTTTCTTTGGAGATGGAGAACTGGTTTGTGATAGAGGGTTGGTTGGTATGGCAATATATACAGGGAATGTGTGAGATCAGCTAGGCCAGGAGCTTTGTTTTTTGGGAAACTGCAGGGAATTTCTAGGGCGGTATTACTCATATTTCTAGAGTAGCGTACGTGTTGAGAAAATATCTAAATCAAATGGTGTATAAGTCTTCAGAAATTGTCAATAGAGGCGATTGGAAGAATTTGATCGAGTATTGACCCAATAAAAAAGTGGGACTAATTTATATTAGAAGCTTCCCACAGAGCTTGACCCACCATGTTTAGGCTCTACATGCGTTAATAACAAAACGTACCAATCAAATGTTGTGATGGTCACAGACCCAATTTGTCCGTCCCAATTAGACTACCATATAATTTCTTCCTTTGTTCTCACTATGTAATTCTATATTATAAAATTCAAAATAAAATTGACCAAGGAAAAAAAAAAAGGTAAAAATGATTGGGCTCAAAAGTTCAAGCCCGCAATAGATAGCCCATGTCAATATAACAACTCGACCCAAAGAAGATGCTATTAGATTATGGACAAATAATGGTGTAGGACCCTGATTGATTGTCCAATTTAGATACAGCTCCTCTCTCCATTAATGTTTTATTTTATTTTTCTGGAGAGATATCCAATAATACATATTTGTTCTGAAGCGAAGAAAAATATCACAACCGGCCAGCAACCACTTACTTCAAAAGTAAAAAGTAAAAAATGCTGGATGAAAAGCTCGATTATTATTGGCACTATCATTTCCCTTTAATTTTTCTTAGGCGACTTTTCAATTTGATAAATAAATGGATATCAACTAATTTCAATTCAAGGCCGGTTAGCAGCCACAAATGCACAAGCGTCCACCGTCCATGCCTTTGCAGTTTTGTCTTTGGCTGCCTATTACTTGCATATTCCCAATTTGTGATAGGAGCTTATTGAAAGATTTTGAGACCTGAATTAAGCTAGCTTAACTTTGTCAACACTGTAAATGGAAACTGCAAGCTAGAGAGAGCGCAATTACATTTCATTGGAGCCCTTTAGGGGAATGCTAATGCAAGATTACGTAAACCTTTCCTGATTTATGTATCTGCTAACAATCAACCGTAGATCCTTTATACCTACTCAGCATCAACTATATATATTCCAAGTTTGAGAATTGATGCTGAAGTTTATAGAACTGCAGGAAGAAGAGTACTTAAACAAACTTTACAGCATTATAAAGAACTTTAATTAGGACAACATACATTCATACTCATCCTTAATTAGTAGGATAAATTATATAATATATTTCTAATCAAAGTTGTAACTAGGCTAGCTGTTGATTACTACATATACTGTTTAACCCATGGTCATGATTTAGGTTGCCTAGTTAAGCCTTTCAAAGGAGAATAAATCAATCTCGGATTCTCAATTTGACATGAACATATTAATTTGTAAAAGAATGTATAATCAATATATAGCTCAATAACCAAATGCCAACTACAAAGTACATCTCCAATACCCAAAATGAAAGACTAATGGAACAGATACAAATGGATTACTAGCTAGATCAAACAGACACACAAGCCCCCAAAATTCTACATCTACAACAAACATAGAACTTTGCTCACTTGCACTTCAAATTAGCAACAGTCCTGGCGGCCAAATTGAGCGTCATGGTGCAGCTCATTTTGCCAGACTTGTTCTTCTTGATGATCTTCATCACCTCAACCTTCCCCTTCAAAGTGGACTCACTGGTCAGAGGCACAGCCCCAGCGTTGATGGCGCTTGTCAGGTTCGTGGTTCCGGACAACTGGCTCGAGTCAATGCTAATGGTGATGTCGGTTCTCCTTGTCGATCGAGCTTTGGCTTTCTGGCTGGGGACATCAGCAGACCCGATTACTTGGCCTTCATATAAGATTGAGACAGTGCTGTTGGGGTACTTGAAGTGACCGAAGTTGGTGTTCTTGACAGCAAATTTGGTCACCAAATCCACGCTGAAAGATGCAGAGGTTGAGCTGCTGGAGCTGAAGTTTTCGACAGTCGCGGTCTGGAACCTGACTTTGGGACCCTTTATCTTCATCACGGTGAGTGCGAAGATCGTGATCACAATGATTTGAAACACGATGAAAATAGCAACATAGGCTAGACACTTCTTGTTTCCCCCTCCTTTCATTTTTGTATATGTTTTGGGATTGTTTTTGTGCTTGTGAAGAATAGAAACTCTTCTTATGAAATTGGGTACTCAAAAATGTTATAGAAAGCTGCAAGGAGATGAAGGAGATGAATGTGTTGGTAAAGCAGATCGAGGGTTGCTGTATTTATATACTTTTGTGGTGTCTGATACAAGACGATGGATATTAGGAAATACAAGTGGAGACATGTGATTTGTTTTCTCTGAGGTTTTTATTTTATTTATTTTTTCTCCTTCAATCTTTGATTATTTCTGTGTTGATATTTCTAAACGTGTTCGGTATTGAAGACTTTGAGCAACAATAATATTGTAACAATGACAGAAGCTTCTGTAGAATATCTCCACCATATAATGGCATCAGTTTTATTTTCCCAGCTCTTGGGTTCCTTCTGAATTCTTAATTTAACAATGACGAATAGAGTACGGAAACCCTAAGATGAGAACTCGCAAACAGTTTAATTACGTATGTATTAAAAAAAATTATTATTCTTATGTATTCTATTCATCAATGATGAACGATTTTATCATTAAATTACATTTTGCTACTATAAGATTGTAAAAATTGTAATAGAATATACGCATCAACCTTATAGTTGGCGTACGTGTATATATACAAACGTATAGTACTAGTTCACATTAATTCAAGTACGGATCAAAACAATGTATCAATGTGAAATCTTGCATACCAAGTCTCCATCTTAAAAACCCAAGATAAAATGCCAAAAAGAGATGACAAGGAGATTATAAGGTAATTAACACCTTATTCATGCACACCAAGCTTAATTAATTCCAAAATTGAGGACTTAATTGGAGTCCTTGGACACCTACATTGACTATGTTTATGGCCGAAAAAGACTCTTGGATGCTCAAGTGGGGGTTTTGTCACGTAAAGATATGCCGCTTCTTCTTATCTTCTGGAAGAGAAAGACACCTGCTTCGAATTGTAAGTACAGCTAGCATATTAACGTGTGGCGTGCAAAGCGCGCTGCTGCTAATATCACAAAGTCTGCCAAGAAAGACCAGATTACATCGATCGATGGTTTTGCATGTTGGGAAATGACCATGAAAGCGCAGATTATGATCATTTATCATTCTCATTATAATTAGATAGAATTAGAGGGAGTCCTTGGCAAAGGATAAAACAAACCGTATTGGTGGCTGCTTCTGCTCGATCAAGAGCTGCGCCTCTCCTCCGATATATGAATTAGCAGCAGCTAGCCATTATAGACCTTCGTATTCGTCTAGCTAGTAAGCTTTGGAGCTTAGTACGTACGGGAGTGGGGTTTGAGCTACTATTGAATTGCATGCAGTTGCCCCATTAACAACAAACAGCAACAGCGAAAAGATGCCTCCTATCTAACCTCTAGTCTCTCCAATGTCCAATAATCTACTACAATCATACTATAAATTTTAGAATCAAATTATTTTCCAAGAGAGAAAATGTTCAAGCATGGACGTACATGTCTGCATGATTGCTTTAAGTATCCTTAAATCCTTAATTCGTTTCTATAATTTGTAATTTTGCATGAATAGGTGTTTGAAGTAATGATTAATCTTAACACTAATCTGGTGCCACGTTCGAAAATGAAAATAATAGAATCCTAGTATTATGCATGTATGTTGTGGCGCGCCGGTTCAATCATTCAACTACAATATATTAAATATTATCAAATTATACTAACCACTAATGAAACATATTAAGGCTGGCTGGTATATATGTTGGCATGTTGCACAATCATTCAACTACAATATATTCATATTAAAGGGGAATCATGAAACAAAGTGCGAATTATATATAGCATTGGCTATAGCACGCAGAACATAATCATCTGGAGTATTTCATCATGAACATAACAAATAACTATGTTCCGTCGTCTATCTAAAGCCTCGCTCGAACATAATCTGGAGTAAGAATTAACAGTAAATTCACAACCGGCGTGTACGTACGTATGCGCGCTGTTACAGAAATTATAGAAAACTTACGGTACTTACACTTTGACCGGTATTATTGTTAATTACATACTCTACTAACTAGGTTAATTAGTTTTGCATGCATGCTTAATTAGTTAGTTTGTGATAAACTGGAGGGCTTATATATATATATATATATATATATATATATCTAGTTGTAAATTTACAGTATTGCTCTCGAGCTAATGACTAATGTAACAGAATCTGCAGATATTCGAAACAAAATTCTCTCTCTTTTATTTATCTCTTTAATGTTCATGCATGGATTCAAGCTTTGATGCATATATATCAGCATATGCATCTTCTTCTTTGTTCTTCGATAAGAAACAGACATGCAGTATCTTTCCATTTTCAGTTGGGCCTTATAAAGTCACTTAGATTTACGGCTGCGAGACTCAACCAAGCCCAACTGGTATGTTTTTGTCAAGTACCTCTGAGGTGCAACAACATGCATGAGGAAGCAGAGGTTCGGCCAAGAATATGTCTTCTTAACCCAAAGGCATGCGAAGTAGGCCTCATCAACGGGCCGGGCCGGGCCGGGCTTATTTAAAAATTATAGGATCCAAACCCAACAATATAAGGCGGGCTTGACGGGCTTTTGCGGGTCGGGCCGAATAGCCCTTGGCGGGTTGAGGCCGGGCCGGGCCGGGCTTTAATTAAAATAAATAAATATTAGAGATTATTTTTTTAAAAATGGTTTGGAAACTCTAAACGCCAAACTCCAAACTCTAAACCCTAAACTCTAAATTCAAATTGATTTTCAATTATAAATATACCCTATAAATATGTGGCTTATAGAATTTTCATTTTATAAATTTAGCCATTATAATGACAATATGCATACTAATGCGGTATAACTTGATGAGAAGATTATAATCAAGTGTACAACTTTTCGAAACAACTATATAAAAGAAGTCAAATTTTGAAAAATGCTATGAAATATAATTTGATCGTTATGATGAAATACGGTGATGGTCAAAAAATCACTTAAATCCGACAAAATTAGAACCCCGATCGGTGCGGTCAACCTTATTTAAACTTATTTCTCTCTATGGGGAGCCATAGTATCGGGAGGTAAACGTTCTCAAATTTTTACATGGCTGATTACGTCTCATTTATTTGAGAGTTTTGTTTGGAAGAGTCGACGAAACAAGGTCATCTAAAGGTACCTAATAACGTTTTCGTGTGATAAGTTTTATGAAAATATGGTTGACCGTTTCGATCGAGCATCGAACGTTCACGAAACGAGCTGATTTTTCTCCTCTACTCATATTTAACTATAACGATCACATCAGACGGTCAAAATTTTCATTTTGTGAATTTAGCCATTATAATGACAACATGCTTACTAATGCAGTATAACTTAATTAGTAGATTATACTCAAGTGTACAACTTTTCGAAACAACTATATAAAAGAAGTCAAATTTTGAAAAATTCTATGATATATAATTTGATCGTTATGATAAAATACGGTGATGGTCAAAAAATCACTTAAATCCGACAAAGTTAGAACCCCAATAGGTGCGGTCAACCTTATTTAAACTTATCTCTCTCTATGGGGAGCCATAGTATCGGGAGGTAAACGTTCCCAAATTTTTACTTGGCTGATTACGTCTCATTTATTTGAGAGTTTAATGTTTGGAAGAGTCGACGAAACAAGGTCATCTAAAGGTACCTAATAGCGTTTTCGTGTGATAAGTTTTATGAAAATATGGTTGACCGTTTCGATCGAGCATCGAACGTTCACGAAACGAGTTGATTGTTCTCCTCTACTCATATTTAACTATAACGATCACATCAGACGGTCAAAATTTTCATTTTGTGAATTTAGGTATTATAATGACAACATGCTTACTAATGCGGTATAACTTGATTAGTAGATTATACTCAAGTGTACAACTTTTCGAAGCAACTATATAAAAAAAGTCAAATTTTGAAAAATGCTATGAAATATAATTTGATCGTTATGATGAAATACGATGATGGTCAAAAAATCACTTAAATCCGACAAAGTTAGAACCCCGATCGGTGCGGCAACCTTATTTAAACTTATCTCTCTCCATGGAGAGCCATAGTATCGGGAGGTAAACGTTTCTAAATTTTTACATGGCTGATTACGTCTCATTTATTTGAGAGTTTAATGTTTGGAAAAGTCGACGAAACAAGGTCATCTAAAGGTACCCAATAGCGTTTCGTGTGATAAGTTTTTTGAAAATATGGTTGACCGTTTCGATCGAGCATCGAACGTTCACGAAACGAGTTGATTTTTCTCCTTTACTCATATTTAACTATAACGATCACATCAGACAGTCAAAATTTTCATTTTGTGAATTTAGCCATTATAATGACAACATGCTTACTAGTGCGGTATAACTTGATTAGTAGATTATACTCAAGTGTACAATTTTTTGAAACAACTATATAAAATAAGTCAAATTTTGAAAAATGCTATGAAATATAATTTGATCGTTATGATGAAATACGGTGATGGTAAAAAAATCACTTAAATCCGTCAAAGTTAGAACCCCGATCGGTGCGGTTAACCTTATTTAAACTTATCTCTCTCTATGGGGAGCCATAATATCGGGAGGTAAACGTTCCCAAATTTTTACACGGCTGATTACGTCTCATTTATTTGAGAGTTTAATGTTTGGAAGAGTCGACGAAACAAGGTCATCTAAAGGTACCTAATAGCGTTTTCATGTGATAAGTTTTATGAAAATATGGTTGACCGTTTCGATCGAGCATCGAACGTTCACGAAACGAGTGAATTTTTCTCCTCTACTCATATTTAATTATAACGATCACATCAGATGGTCAAAATTTTCATTTTGTGAATTTAGCCATTATAATGACAACATGCTTATTAATGCGGTATAACTTGATTAGTAGATTATACTCAAGTGTACAACTTTTCGAAACAACTATATAAAAGTAGTCAAGTTTTGAAAAATGCTATGAGATAGCATTTGATCGTTATGATGAAATACAGTGATGGTAAAAAAATCACTTAAATCTGACAAAATTAAAGCCTCGATCGATGATATGTTTACTTCGTGATTTTTAGACTATAATTTAACATTCTTAAATATATTAATATAATAATTATTTTTAACGAACTTAAATGATAAAATAGATAAGTTTAAGAGAAAAGATGATCCATATTGTGCTAGTGAAGTGTGAATATCCATTAAAGTGTGTGAAAATGAAGATCTAATTAATACATTAATGTGTCAAAAATATAAAATAACTCTATATGGGGGTAACTTATTCTTGTTGTGGGAAAATGGGAATTGGTCTACTCATTTCATTGATAATCCCCTTTATATAGGGTGAGTATTACAACGGTAATAGTAAATACATTAATGACAATAATAACTACCTAATTATCTCTCGTCAGTTACATTGACGAAGGCACACAATGTGTTTTTCCTTCAACACTCCCCATTGTGCCGAGTCAGAGATAAAATGGTGCATGTGGTGTTGTCTCATTAAAAACCTTGCCAAGTAACAAAAAACCCAATGGGAGAAAATAAAACTTTAGTCGAAGGAGAAAAAGAGCACAACGCACCTATTACATTTGAAAACAACATGTATGTGCTAGACTCCCCCTGATGTCTGCACCTCCCTCTGATTTTTACATTAATAATGGGATTCTCCCTGATTCTTTCATTTGATCAAGGGAGCTTCAGTAACATTAGCATAGTTATGCATTTTCACATGTTTTTCCAAATATGACTTTAAGCAATGATTTAGTAACTAAATCTTGCCACATCGTCCTCAGATCCAACTTGATTTACTTTGATCTTTAGGATAATGTTGTTCATGAACCGAACACATAGGTTCATATTGAACATCAGGTTCACTCGTAGTATGACCTTCATATAACAAAACAGAAATAACTTCGCCTAGAGTATGGATGAACCATTAAGATATTTGAAATTGATCTGTAACAACATATTTTCTTATTTCACCTTTAATGCGTTTTTCTTTACGCATAGTTAGCTGTGACGTGTATATTTTCTTTATCATGTCACATTCTATGTTGAGATTGAATAAGCCCAAATCTTTCATATCTTTAAGAATTTGAAAGAATCACTTGCGTTGCGTGGGCGCAGAGCTGTACATAGCTTTATAAATTTTCATCGAATGAGAGGTCGAGTCTTACATATTATGTTTAAGTACAATCATGCGTCATTGCACTTGTATAGGATTTTCATTTCCCAATACTTCTTCATCATCATCCATTAGATGATAAATTGATCTATTGTTAGAGTAAAGACTTCGACTGATCATCGGAGTATGTGTTGGCCTCACTTTATTCTTTAGAGTGCCTAAGCCGATTGATGGATGGTCACCATCATTACAGTCCTTGAGTTCCATTTCAAGACTGTGTATTCCCAAGATCTTTTTCATTCTTAACTTAGGATTTACAATACATAGAGTATCTTTTAGTTCATTGAGAGTTCATGTATATCCATAATAAAATCGGAAGGGCATAATTCACCAATCTCTTCCCAATCAAGTAGTCACTTTAGTGAACGTTTCGATTTCTTTTGCAAACGTACTCATGTGATCTAGAGCCACTTGATTTGAGTGAATGAAATCCGTTTAGGATCCTCATGTATATCTCTTAATTTAGATCCCCATAGAGATATATGTTTTGACCACTTTCATAAGCTGCATGTTCAGTTTTTCGGAAACTACCAAACTGATAAGGTAGTGGAGTGCAATGACATCCATTACGATAGATTGTCTCCTCATAGTCCATTATGAGAGAATATCTCCTCGTAGTCGATTCCAGTGCGTTTTTGAGAGACCTTGCGCCATAAGGTGAGTATGCATACTCTTATTCTCATTACGCATTCTAACAAAGATATATTTGATAGGTTTTATATTTGCGGTGTCGGCGTTACCTGCCCAAATACCTATCTCTTTGTTTATACTGGATCGCTTATTTCCATTTTGCTAGTTTACTACGTTGACATTTTTCAACGAAGTATGGTTCGATATTAGACTCATTATTCCACGTCCTCATGTACACTAGTGTAATGTGTTCATAGAGATCTCTATACATTCAAGGATTGGTTCTAACATTTGAGACGTCCCCCAATGATAACCACAATCCATAAATATTTTCATGAGACGGATTTGAGTATCACTGATCAATGGATCAGGTTGTGCCAAACTTGCTTTCTTCCTTTAGGCAAGTACTTATCGAACCTAAGGTGACCTCTCCCTCTTCCATGGAGAGCCCCGGCCTGTGACACCATTTATGCCACTTATGGTGTCACCATGCCACTATCCATAGTGGTGGTGCAATGCCCAATTCCTCTTGGGTGACACAATGTCCTCTTAATAAGACACTATCCTTGCAGGCATGTTTGCAGCAGGTTTATTTGATCTCGTCACTTTAATATATTAGACATCTATACACTTTTCTTTGTGTTATTTTGGGGATCAGGATGAGACACAGTGGGAACAAACCACGACAATTCCTGTCGTTCCACTTGAACATACTTGTTCTTATCTCCCCCTAACGACGGGAAGACTGTCTCATCAAAGTGACACTCCACAAATGTAGCGATGAATAGATCGCATGTCAAGGTTTCGACATAGCAGACTAGCTGGAAGTTCTTTTCCATCATAAATATTTATGCATCTCAAGGGACCCATCATTGTGCGCTGTGGCGGCGCAATTTTGGCACATAAAACCATTTAGCCGAGCTCAAGGATGGTAGATCCATGTCAATCCAAAAGAGCTCAAGAATTACGATTTCGTTTGAGATCCTTTAAAATCATCACATATAGTCACTAGCTATAGTGTAAAGTTGTTCAATAATGATGGTCATAGATGAATAAATAACGCTGCATGTAAAATTGCATAACCCAAAACGGAAGTATTGGTGTGCTTTACCAATATTAAGACTATTACTATAGTCGTTTTCCGTGAGACCAATTGAGTTTTATATAAGACTATGATGCCCATTACATATCTCATATAATAAGCTATGAAAATCATTGCGCCTACGGAAATTAACCCGGCCTAGGTGCTTTGATAGTCTAGCATAAGCAGCATAAATTTTAATAGTGGATGGTGTCATGACACATGACCAGCGTGTTGACACAACAACCTACACCATAAAGTATCTATGGTGTCCGCAAGTTGGTAGAATCGATCCACTGAATCCTCTTTTGATTCAATATAACAACATAATGAGAAACTCATGTGTCCTTTGCATATGATGATCTCAATCATAATTGCTTTAACGAATAGGCTTTGAATGATGTACTTTTATCCATAAAATCACGACGGATAGGAGAAGCATAATAAGGTATAAATGTATATACTTGTGCATCAAATATATTATAATGCCACATTGGGGGAGCGGCGGAATTTAGGAATTGAACATACGTCTTCAACCCTATATGACAATATTTGAGGATAAAATGTTCATTGATCGTCCTCAGATTCGTATGTGAACCATATTCTTCTAGTGTTTGCTTCTATTTATCCAAAAATATAGATCAAAGCCAATCTATGTCAAAATTCCAAAAGATCATTTTTGTATGACGTTGGATTTAATTAGCGGTTACTTAGAACCTACTAAGTTGATATATAAACTTCTCTAATACTCGTTAACATTCGCAGTCATTAGAGGTAATGCAAAGGAGCTCAAATGAATTCTCACTTGTGTTTTTTTCCACATGAACATCGTGGCATAAATTTCTTTAAAGTATAGGACAAATTCAATTTTCTCTTATCGCATAAATTGTCAATATGACATATGCTCAATATATACGTCGAAACGTAACTCAAGTTCCTTAGAGTAACTCGATGAGGATTATAATAAAAGGTATTGTAATCCCAATTAGGCAGGTGTATTATGAATCCCAAAGGAAAAGATATACTGATCCTTATCACTTTCTTTGATATACTAATCATTATCATATACTATTGATATAGTACTACTGTTTTTCAGTACTATTATTTTAGGGATTACATTGTGCGTTTCTTTGTACACGGTCCTTTGTTTCATGCATATATTATGATATGTTGTTTTACTTTATGCAATACTTTGCAAAGTTAGATGCAGAAAATTGAATCATGTATATTATAAATAAAATTTGAATAATCTCAATTCATTGAGAGAAAATTCAAGAATTAGCATGCCAACGATTATATTTAGTCTTGTCCAATTGCGAGATAGAAACTTTAAGACCAAAAGTCTATTTTAGGACCAAAAGTCTAATGTAGGCGTAATAGCCTTTATAAGGATATCTTGGAAATTTATAATTAGACTAATTAAAGTCAATATTGGATGGAGCCAAATCCTTTTGGCTCTTTTAATAACTGCAATGATGAGATGTGTCATTGACATCTTCTTCCCATATGGTATATCTTTAGTTGTAAATTCATTTTCAATGTTCTTGTTGGATATTGAAGATACTTTTTAAAAAAAAAAACGCGTACTCGTATGATTCTTTATACTTATAGTAAGTCGAAGCTAATTTTTTGCTAGCTTATAATGTACGTATCAATACTTCATTGATTTACAACAATGGCAGAGTGCTTCACTGCACAATGACATGTCTCCTATGTCATCTTTTCAAATGGTATATTGTCTCCACTTGCTTTTGGATGAATATAGAGATTTTTTACGTCCTTCGTAATTGCCCTTTGTTTTAGGGTTATTTCATTACTTTGCATAATTTGTTTCAGGAAATTTCTTTTTCTCAGACCTTACATTGTCATTCAAGATATTGTAATTATTTATTAGCTATTTATATAAAGCAATTTGCATAAATATACCATGCTCAAGCCTTAGTTGGCTTAATAGGGGAATTTGGTACTCAAGTTCTTCAGAGTCCAATGTGTCAAAACTAAACTGTGATGGTTAGACCATCTATATAATATAGGAAGAATAGAATGTATTAATCTCGTGGTCTAAATGACATGCACGACGACTAATATAAACCAATATACATTATATTAAATCTGATGCTTCGTGAAATTTCGTTATCACAATAAAATTTTGGTTTCTCCATTTTCATTGCATGTGAAGCTAATGAAATTTCATTATCGTTGCTTTTTATATAATCAAGAAGATATCCATGATGAAAAATTTTCAAGAAATAAAAATTGGTTTTCAAGACCGAAATTTGTAATGGTCATATTTTTCTTACTTCGTGAAAATGATTTTTCACAGTATAGGTTTGTCACTTTTTCTTTATATTACAATGCTCATGAAATTACATTATCAGGACAATGCTTAAACTAAATAACATGTTAAATAAATTAATTATCTAACAGTAATAAAATAGACATATAATGATGCTCAAATTTCATAAGTATATGTCATTATATGATAAAACCAATTTGAGCATTACATCATTTACGATTTAATGAAAATGATAACTTTAATTAGATCTTACTTGTTAGTTTGCCAAATAAACTGCATACGAAGCGATTGCTTGATCTCCAACTCAATATTGTCGTCGCATATTTATCGTCGTATCGTAATTGATACGTCACATGTAAAAACAACAATATTCATATGATTAGTCACTTTAATCATATATATTTTACATTTAAGAAATTTCTTATTTTATAATTAAATTCGTAAATTAGAAACTATAACTCACTGTTCAGTAATTTCGAAAAATTACCTTTGAATTTAACGGTGAAAAGGTAAATATCCCCTTTTTTTTTCGGGTCGGGTCGATCAAAGCTGGGTCGGGTTTGTTTGACGCGGGTCGGATCAGGCCCAAGGCAGCCGGGTCGAGAAACTTAGGAGCGGAGGCGCGCTGGACGGGGCTGCTGGGTGGGATTCGTTGGCGTGGGCGGCGTTGTGATGGATGCCGGCCGATCGTGTCGGCGCTGGGCGGAGCCGGCGTCGGCGTTGGATCGGAGAAGTCGATGGGTGCCCAGAGAAAATTTCTGGGTGTCGGGTCGAGCAGTAAATCCGGCCGATCGGCGTCGATGTGAGCTGGGCTGACGTCGGAGCAACAACAGCGTCCATCGTTGGAGGCATGCTGGTGTAGGGCAGTTGCAGGCCTTGCCGCTAGCCTCGTCGTCGGAGATGTGAAAGAATTTCCATTCTCTGCCGACAAAGCTGTCGTCGGCAGAGTTTAGGGTTTTCTTTTACCGACGAATGATTTTTCGGGAAAAAGGGTTTCTGGAGAGGAGATCTTCTTTGCCGACGAAAATGTTGCCGGCAGAAGAGTTTTTCTGGGATTTTTCTCCTTTGCCGGCGAAAAAAAAATAGGGTTTTTGGTTTTTTTTTTTCAGGAACAAAGACCTAGTGTTTTTTTCTTTTTTTCTTCTCTCTGGCTAAAGCAAAGTGCTGATAACGTGTTGTGGGAAAATGAGAATTAGTCTACTCATTTCATTGATAATCCCCTTTATATAGGGTGAGTATTACAACGGTAATAATAAATACATTAATAACAATAATAAATACATAATTATCTCTCGTCAGTTACATTGACGAAGGCACACAATGTGTTTTTCCTTCAACAATTCTTTAATTATTGAGGTATAGATTTTAACGGGCTTTACGGGCCGGGCTTTTATGGGCTTTTGATGAAGCGGACTTGGCGGGCTCTTAACGGGCCGGACCTACGGGCCGGGCCGAGTTTCTAACCCCTAAACTAAGTCCGGCCCTCTACCCACCGGGCCCGGGCTTAAGCGGGCTTTTAGACGGGCCGGGCCGGGCTTGAAGTCCATCGGGCTTGCGGGCCTCCATCGGCCCACTTGATCCGCGGGCTTAATGATGAGGCCTAATGCGAAGTATCAAGTTCTTATTAGATACTAATTGACCATATTTTGGTTTTGTTCTTTGATTTGGTGTTTTCACATAGATAATTATAATGTAGTTAATGTAAGTGGATTACTCTTTTGGATCTTTGAGTGAATATTTGAGAATGATTTTAAGGAAGAAGTTAGGCGTACCAGAAAATAAGGAAGTGAATGTTGAATAAAGAATCTTAGCATTAAGTATTCGATCTCCATAGTTCATCCTAGCTTCTTTCTACAATCTCCTTTACTGTTAGTATTTGATTCTTTGTGACTTCATCTGAATTTTGACATTCTGGCTCAATCCCACTCCCCTGTATTAATGCTCTTCTTTAACAACTCTCTGTAGTTAGGGAGGCTCTCAGCCAACAAGAATAATATTGATCATATCAGATCGTGCACAGTAGCCACGCATATGTGAGATTCAAGTTCTGAGTTTAGAGTATAATGAACTAATTCTTTGCTGTACACTGGTTACCAAAATCTTCCAAAAGATACTGCAATATTGTGTGTGCTTCATTCATATGGATCTGACCCCCAATGAGAAAAAAAAAAAAAAAAAGTATGATCCTCATTTACAGCCAAAACTCTATTATTGTAAAGCACCCTATAAAAATAGTTGCATTCCATGTGGTCCTCTGCATCATCATCAAACTCAGCAATTCTAGAAGGATTCTCTGAGCCCACTTCACAAAAGATGAACAAGAAGAGCTTCCTCAAACAGACAGAGCCATCTCACTCCCACCTCACATCAATCCATGACTCCACAGAACCTTCCTCAGTTTCTATCTCCTTTTCCAAACTGTCTTCTTCTACCCACCAATGGGTGTCTACCACTCACCCCATTCAAACCTTTTACCAGTTTTGTGTCAACTTCTCCATTCTAGCTGTACCACACTCTAAGCTAGTACCTTCCCCAACAATGACAGTTTAGGTCACTTGCTACACCTCCTCTATGATCCCATCTTAGGCCACCAGTACAGTGCAGGGCTAATAATATTGCATCACTGAGATTCCTAATCATCAATCTCACTAACCAGAACATTTCTTCTGGTTGTGCTTGCTTTCTATGATTTACATATATATGACTAAATACTAATATATGTATACATCATTTTTTTTTCTACCCAAGACTACAGAATTCCTCTTCATTTTATTCACCTAAGAATATGGCAAAAAAATTTACTCTGCAAATAATGGAGTTGAATGGAGAAGCTGGGGCATAAGTGCTAAACTTGTATATGCTTTCCAAGAATCTTTCAGAAGTGCTCCTTGTGAAATTCAAATTTGGTTGGACCTTTTTGATTGAACTCATAGCAAAGCTTGCTGAGTTCTTTGGCTAGAACTGGTGCTCCGCAATAGAACACCCCTGAATGTTTCAGCCTAACAGAATTAATAAACTTGGAGAAATAGCAACTCTTTAAAAAAAAAAAAAATTATGTGCTTGAGGAGATTGACTCACCTATCCTTGCACCATAGTGCTTGGAGGAAAATTTTGAGAAAACTTTCTTCCAGTTAGGCCTTGCAAAATGAGTACGAACCTGATTGCAAGAATCAGATACAATAAGTGTTTCATATCAGAACTTTGTGGAATGCAATTAGCAATGTTGCATTTTAAGAATGACAGAGATCAAATATCTCACCCTAGTGCCAGATACAATGTCAACCCCATTCTTAGCATGATTGAGAGCTTGTACCATGGTGATTAGTGTTGATCGAGCATCGCCTTCTTCATACACACTAGTCAAGTAGTTGTGCATCTCAATGACACCCTAAAATCAAATGAAAAGGCATGAAGTTAACAACAAACAAATACATGGTCAGCTACAGTCATATTCAATGGCATGGAACGTTTGTAAGTACCCTTTGATCAAGATCCGCAACTTCATTCATCACTCCTTTGAACCAATCAAATGAGCCTTGTTCCCTAGTTACCCAATAGAAGTAGGCATTGGTGGTCTTCAGAGTCTTTTTTCGTTTCGGATGAAGCTTGTTGGGAGAATCTGTACTTCCTGAACTTATGTCTGAATTTCTACTGTAATCTGAGGCAGAATCCTGAAAAGAAGAAAGCAGAATTTTGAGTTGGCGAATGCCAGACGATGCTCATTGATATAAATGGACACTTACTTGGTGAATAATTAACATAGAATCAAAAGCATAACATGATAATTTCATGAATAAGCTAACTTACTGCCTGTTCCTCCATTTTGACAATATTGTTGAGCAAATCTTTCAAAATACTAATGAACGGTGTTGCCCCTATCCCAAGACCAACCAGCAGCAGAACATCATATTTCTTGTAGTCTTGTGCCGGTGCACCGTAAGGTCCATCTATTAAAAGCTTGGGCAAACTGTTCGAAGAACTTATATTTAGATGTCACATGAAAAATTTGACCGAAAACAGGGAAGACATATCTGTGACAATGCTAGAACAATATGCACCTTTTCTTGGTGGTTTCATCAGCCCTCAGTAGGCCACTCTTCCCAGCTAAGGGAGGCTCACAGGCTTCTGAGAAAACCCTCTTAAGCTCTTGTGTCCAGTCACCAAGCTGCCGGATGTGAACACTAAGGTAGTCATCACCGGGAGCAGATGTAATTGAAAACGGATGCCTGAAATATACATTAACATCATTAGAATATCAATCAGTACTGATAATCTGATGTACAGAAAGGGGTAACATAAATTTTGGTAACTAACCACTCAAAAGGGGAAACAGCTGGGCATTGAACAAACATGTATTGTCCACTTTTGTATTTAAACTGGGGTGGCTTAGACATTTGCAATGTGAGAACATTTCCCGGATAAATAGCAACCTATTTAGAATTATAAAGAGAAATGTTAGCAATGAAAACAGTGGTAAGAGAAAGGACTTCAAGGTTTAGCACAATGTTTGCTCACCTTCAAAAGACGGACAGTAGAAAAGCCAGACCGGAAGACTCTCAGGATTCTTTCACCAGCATATAGTAAAACTGGAACGGAAAGATACATCCAAGTCTGAAAACAAGAAGATGGAAACATTAAGCAATTTATACATAATCAAGACCATGTTATGTTAGCACTCAATGCAAGGAGATTTCAAACTATACCGTCTTAAGGTACCATTTGTGCACAAGATAGAGGAAGACTCCATGGATAACGAGCAAGGCATAGACGATGACAAATAAGTGATGTGAATACCAGAAGGCATTGTAACCGGTGAGCCTATTGAAGGGCTTGGGAAGCTTAATGAGGCTCCGCCTGAACCATTTCGTCGCGAGTGTGAAAGCAATTGCCATGCATATCAGCATTATAATTCCAGTCACTCCCTCGGCCCCCTTAACCAAATCCATGTATGTGGGTTTATGCTTTCCAAAGTCCTCATGCAAATACTCCTCATAGACTGATTCAGACACCTTTATAAGCCTCGGAAAATCACATGCAAGATGGTTCCCAGCATGGAGTATGATACCAATTACAATAGCTGCAGCAATGCTCTGTAAAGTTATGAAATGAAAATCATCAGCAGGGGTAGTTACGTTTGTATACGGCATTGGCTTTGACAAAATCAAACACAGGACCTCTACATATCAAGTTATCAACTCTGTCATTCATGCAGTTAAACCATCTGCTCTTCGATGTGTCATGGTTCTTGGAGATCCTAATAAGGTAAAACCTTGGTACACAAAAGAGATATTACTGTCACCATGTGTTTCATTATTGTGTCGTCAAAAACCATTACACCAGGCAATGCCAGTGAAGCACAATGCGGTGATCAGGGGCGGATCCAGCCCAAAGGCTGTGTGGGCTTTAGCCCAAGTACTTTTTTGGGAGGACAAAAAACTATTTTTTGTTTCAAAAACTAAATAGAAGAACACACACTTCAACCCCAAAGAAGAAGAACAGCAGCCATCTCAAAGACTTGGTGGTCGTCCTCGCCCGCAGGTCTGCTCCACGCCTCCACCTAAAAGTCTAAAACATATAATCTCATGCTTCTTTTTTTTACTTTCTTCTTGTTGTTTATGTAAATCAAACCCAATTGAAACGAATTTGTCTTTGATTTTGTAACTCTAAACTATGGGTCTTGAATTTTAACAGATTGCAAGGTAAATTGGCATATTACTGGGTGTCTGTCTGGGTCTGCAATTTGGCACTGCAAGGTAAAAAAGTTTTTCTCTTCGTCTCTGTTCTGGAAATCTAGAACTCCTTGACATACTCCATTAATTGAAGCCTCTATATATCTTCTAAGGTATTTATTTAGACGTGCTGATCTTGACATAGAACAATCAATCCTCAATTGGTGAGTATTGATTTGGGTTGAAGACTTGAAGCAACAGTTGAAAAATTGTATGGGACATAATCTGTTGTTGGCTCCGTTCATAGAGAGCGTAGATTGTTTAGTTTTTTTATTTTATTTCATCGAATTTTATTTCAAGTTTCTGGGTTCAGAGTTTTTCTTTTGTTTGTGTATATGACAAAGGTATTTGATAAATAGATCTTAGCCGCGCTCTTTAGCCTTTTCTATTTGTCTCCGACGGAAGCTGAAGCTTGATGGTTGATTTGGATTTCTTTTTTAAGCTTTCTGGTTTGTGAATTTTGTGGAATTTCTTGATTTCTCAGGCTGCTGCACTAGAGGTTGCACTGTGTTGGTCTCTTTTTGTCAATTTTTTAAACTTAAAAAAAAAAAAAATTGTCAATTTGTATTGTTCTTAAATCTAGCCCTAGGTATATTCAATTTCTAGTTCCGCCCCTGGCGGTGATGATCAAATGTTGAAATTGTTGCAATGGCCAGCTATAGTTCTGGGACAAAATTAACCCAAGTTCTCTAATTACGGTGACTTTTGCACTGAATTCTAATCGATAGTCGATAGCAGCTGCTTAATGATATGTCGATAGCCTTTCAGTTTGAAAATTAGAAGTTGAATGACCAGAGTATGACATTATTTTTTTTTTTTTTGCTCAATGAAGTATATAACAAAGTAAAGGTAGCGTATGAACAACTCAATCTGGTCTGGTTTCCACTATCTTTTGTTCTTTTCCCCTCAATAACACAGGTATATATAGACTACACATATTCAACATTCGCTGCGTTTATGGAATGTGCTTTCCATGGAAGCTGTATTTTCATCATTGAGGCTAGGTCAACCTCTCGAATTGACCTTAACTATAAAGTCACTCCTAATTAATTGGGTCCCAAGCTAGACAAACCTTAGTTGTAACGTATAAACATCCTCTAAATTCTAAACTCCGCTTAGGCGAACCTGAAAATTAAAATAGATGAGAAGGGTTGTATTGTAATTGCACATACAGCTAAAACAGAGCAATAGAAGGAAAATTAAAGGAAAGGAAATTGATGAGCCCCTCCAAAACCTCAGCCTCTTTGCTCTCATTCTCCTCCCTCTTTTCTTTTCTTACCCCAAAATTTCAAACTTGCTCTCTAAAGCTCCGATTTTTCTTCGATTTTTGGCTCTTCTGATTTGTTGGGTAGCGAATCTTTCGGGTTTTGGTTTCAGTTTCTTTGCCAGGTTTGGTTTCCTGATAAAAGCACTAAGATTGGTCTTCCGGTTTCGTTTACTTCTTGTTCCTATTGTTCAATCTCCGACCTCTAAGGTGCCCGCCCCTCTTTCTCTACGAGTTATACAATTATCTGTTTCTTCTCATTACTTGTTACATGCGATTTCATTGGGTAATTTTATTATTATTATTATTATTATTATTATTTTGCAAATTCCTTTTGGCTATATATGCTGGAATTGGAGCACTTTAATTCTAAATAGCTCCATCTTATTTTGTGATGATTGGGTGTCTTTGTGAAGTTTGTGAGGCTAAAGGTTTGATATGAATACTTTAGGAGGAAAACAACAGAAAATAAGAATACCAATTTCGTTGAGTAATTGTTTCTTTGCAAATTCGAGCAGTCTTCTAGCTTGTCAATGGTTTTTGAATTCATATTGGAACAAGGGAAACTCTTATAAGATTCCGATCTTAGTCTTTTTCGATATTCATGGGCTGTAATCAAGGCAGTCTTTTTTGTCCATTTTCAGCTGTATGCTTATAAAGAGAGCAGTGTAGCTTTTGACAAGTCTTATATTAGTTTAGATATTCCTACATTGACACTAGTGCACTCAAATTACTGTTAGTAGAAGATCGATAAGAATTTATAGAATATTTGCTTTGTTTTTATTCTGTTATGTTAACTATGTTCAACACTGAAATGACTGTTTTTGGGTAGGAAACAATATGAGAGTAAAGAAGCAGAAGCGTCATAGGAAGATAGTGCGGTTCTACACAGCATGTTATGGGTTCAGACAGCCATATAAGGTCCTCTGCGATGTCACTTTTGTCCATCACCTTGTCACCAATCGCATCACCCCGGCTGACAAGGCCCTTTCTAACATACTTGGTGCCCCTGTCACACTATTCACTACCAAATGTGCTGTTGCTGAATTGAAGATGCATGGTCCAAGCCTTGGTCCCTCCCATTCCGAGTCTCTTGAGGCCGCAAATAGTCTCATTACTGCAAGGTATATACCTATCTCTAATTTTTTTCTCTTTCCGAAGATTATTTCATTATTTCTTAATTAGGATTTGTACATGTGTTTAGGTGTGATCATGAGGAAGCCATGAGTGCTGATGAGTGCATCATGGATGTTATTGGGAAAAGTAATTCTGAGCACTTCTTTGTTGCTACCCAGCAGGCTGATCTTCGTAAGAGAATTCTCAAGGTTATTGTCTCTTTCTGTTTTGTATGTATTACCGTTATTGCTGTTACTGTGGTCTCTTGTCTACCCTCATTTATTACTTTTCCGTATTGCAAAAACCTATCTTTATGGACTTTACACATCATTGAGCATGTATCCCTGATTCTATGCAGATTCCAGGTGTCCCTGTTGTATATGCTCTGAGAACTGCTCTTTTGCTTGAGGCGCCATCTGTTGCCCAACGCCAGTTCGTCAAAACTTCTGAAGAACAACGTTTGCACATGACTGACTTGGAATATAAGATGTTGCAAAAGAGAGCAAAGAATATGCTGGGAAAGGATTCCTCAGATGAAGATGTTGATTCTGGATATCAGAACTTGGAAGTGCAGGCTGTCGAAAAGAAGCGCGCTACTAGGAAAGAATTGGGTGTGATAGATAAAGTTCAGTTCAAGAGGAAGAAGGCAAAGGTAGGCGTTCTAATTCCTTTTAGCTTGCTTAATTTTGTGTTCCTCAACAATTCTGCTCATATTTAGTCCTGTATTAGGTTTTACAGCTCCTATTCATGTCACCTTTGAATACACATGTTTATAGAAAAGGCATGTATATGCTTATATGGATAATGAGAACTCTTGTAGTACTAAGATTCTTGGACCCTAGAAGATAATTGATCCTTAAAAAGTCTCTTAGCAGATTCTAACGAGTCTGATTACTTGAATGTAATTTGCCAATTTTTATGTCCCTCACTTTCTAGGCATATGCATGTACTCTTTCCAAAGTTCGACCTACATTATGTGAACATTTTTCTGGCTGAAAAAATAAAGAAAGACTCATATGGCATCTACTGCTTAAGCTGAATACTCTGATACTCTACTTAAGCTGGATACTCTGATGCTTATGGATTCTTTTTCTTGCAAAATTGCAGGGTCCAAACCCCCTTTCATGTAAGCCGAAGAAGACTTCGAAAAGACCTGATTCTGGGAAGGTAAGCTTGCAAATAACATAAGTGAGGGAAATTATCTGATGTTTATGTTTATCTTTGGAATGATATATGTATCAAGTCCAAAGGACGTTTGATGCATTTAATTGTCAATACATAAGACACGAGAAACTGATCAAAGTCCATAATTTTAGACTTCTGGAGAAAAAATAATAGTATAACGTATCTATTGCTTGACATATTTTGTGGTCCTTAAATCTCGTTCAGGAAAGGAATAATGAAGATGCCAGTGTGAGGAGTAGAAAGAAGCGGAAGAGATCACGGAAAGGCAAAGTCCCTGTGAAGGCAGATGGTTAAAGACCCCTCAGCAGTATAGGTTTGAAAAAATGGCTTTCATTGGGTTGGTAGGTTCAGTGAGCACCTTTTTAGGGCAGGATAATCAAAATGAATGGTCTTGGAACTATACTATTTGATTACACATCTTGTACTTCTGCAGTCGTACCAATTTTTGTTTTCATCCTTTCATAAGTATTACAATCTTGAAATCCAAATCCAAATCTTGCACTTTGTTAACAGATAAACGAGAGCTAATTTGGCTACCATATCTATTTTGATTTTTCAACTTTTAGTCAAAATCTTGTAACTGTTAAACACAACTCAGCTCATTCTTAGGCAAACATATTTGCTGCTTGATTATCTGTCGGAAAGTAGTCGGTTCTGATGCCACCACTAGCAGATCACTTATATTGTTTCATTCTGCATTATGTTTGGCTTGGGAATTGGCATGAGTGTAGAAATTGTTAATATCAATTATGTGATATTTTAAATGAATTTGCTGCAATATGCATGTTTGAAAGTAATGTGATCTGATGTGTTGATAGTTCTTCAGTGTATATGGTCTATATGCGATACTTCAGTGTGTGACTTTTCCACTTTGTTGTTATCATGATGAAATGAGTTGAATAAATGATAATTCCCTGGGATGTAACTTTGGATGACATCAATTCCGCCACTTCTGGTAAAATGAGATATGAAATCCAATACTTCAGCGGGCTTAAAACATAAACACTAATCAGCCTATTCAAGCGGAAAAGAAAGTAAACTGAAAAACACTACGTCAGTACCTTACCGAAAATGCTATTGAGTTCTGACCTCCCTCTTGCATTGTTAATGGAGAGGGCAGATATGAAGGTGGCTGTGGTCAACCAGGAAGTGACTCAACCCTAGATGTTGGTGCTTTAGATAAGTGCTAGAGGACTTGTTCTCAAGTGGAATCTGATTACATTGTGAATTCTGAAATGGTGTCCCTAGCATTTGAAATGTTAGCAAAGTTAAGGGGGCAAAAGGGATGTCACATTTTTATGTGTTGGGTAAACTTGGTTATCTTAGGCAAAGTACAAGATGTGAAGGATTATATAGGGAGTGAGCCCTACTGTAGAATTCTAGTTTCTAATTTACCTTCCAGTTGTTCATAAAGTTCCATCAACCGAACTAATGCAACTGAGAAACAAACAAGCATAATGACCGTTGTGTGTACTGTGTTCTGAAAAAAGAAAGGATCACCACAGACAAGGAGTTAATTGAGAGGGATGTGTAATTAATTATTACCAAGCTGCACAGCTTTTTCTTGTTTTGAGTCTAATCAAAACATTTACTTTTCTAGTTGAGAAGTGATGACATGATGGGTAGAGTAACTGAGTTCAAGAACAAGTGAACAAGTAACTGGCTGCTTTGTAGTCACACTCACATTTAGTAACCAAAGCTGGTTCTGAACTTGAACAATGGCTTCTTCGTATCTTCGCCAGAAATGTGCTGATCACCGGCCAAGATCGTCTGCAACCACTCCCCGGCGTTTCCTCAAGGTTATCTTAGATGAGACTTCCTGAGACAGAAAGCTCGTGAGCATCTCCTCTCTCTCTCTCTCTCTCTCTCTCTCTCTCTCTCTCTCTCTCTCTCTCTCTCTCTCTCTGTACTTGTTGAAGAACAAGGTTTCTTTCAGAGATAATCTTGATCTTTTTTTTTCTTTTTTTATGGTTTCTTTGTACTTCTGTGCAAGTATGGTTGCTTTCAAGTTATTAGATAATTCATAATATTGAACATCACGTTGAGTTTTGAAGGCAGAATAATTTTTCTTCTTCTTTTTTTTTTTTTTTCCTTTATTCGTTCTTATGGGATTTGAGTGTGGTTAGCTTTAAGATGATGAAGACTACTTGTTTGTTGCTGTTCATATGGTGCTTCATTTTTAGTCCGCAGAGATCAGATTTTTCTTTTGTTTGCAGGGGATTCCAAAGAGTTTTTGGGAGATATATGGAGACGATCTATCAAATTGGGTGTACTTTAAGCTTCCAGGTTGTCTAGAATGGGAAATAGGTCTCACAAGCTACAATGGTGAGGTCTGGTTTAGGAAAGGTTGGCCAGAGTTCTCTAAGAACTACTCTCTTGAGAAAGGCTACTCGCTACTTTTCGGGTACGAAGGGGATTCTAGGTTTAAGGTTTCCATATTTAATGGAAGCAATAACATGGAGACTGACTATACCACAAGAATGCCTGGAAGTGAAGAGAGTGATCAAGATGATGATATAACTCTTGAGATCTCGGAGGATGTTTGACTAACTGCCCTGCCTCACAAGAAAAACATATCAATTTTGAGTCCTAGAGTAGAAATGAATGTCAATTCTGAGGAGCATGTGAAGAAAGAAACACATTGGACAAAATCAAAAATGAAAAGTATGGAACATTTTTTATGTTTGACTTGACTGTATTTCTCCCATATGATCATAGCTTGTAATTTATTCTTCATGTTATGATTTTTAGCAGGGAAAGACCATACTGTAGTGAAACGAGATAGGGGAGGCACTAGCACTCAAAGGTTCCGAATTCGAAAACAGACACCAAGACTGTATGGGAGAGCTCAATCTTGCTACCGTTCTTTCAGAATTCCCATGCATAGCACTTACATAAATCAAAATCTTTTGGTAAGTTTCTCTGTGGGATACGATGCGAGATCTAGTGTGACCAAGAGTTGATCATAGATAGCTTCTCATAAGTAATGCATGATCTTCAAAAATGAACTGATTGTTTAATTTTCTTTTTTTAATTTCCATTTCACTTTCAGTGGTTGCCTAAAACGTTTGTCCAGACATATCTTGTCAAGCAGCCTGGTAATGCTACACTTACAGTTTTGGGTGGAAAAAAAGCTTGGCCTGTAAAATTGATATATGAAGAAACAAAAGGAAGAGTCAAATTTTGTAAATATCTTAGGGGTAAATATTATACCTATTGTTAATTTTGTATAAAAAAATCCTCTAAATTTTAAACTCCGCTTAGGCGAACCTGAAAATTAAAATAGATGAGAAGGGTTGTATTGTAATTGCACATACAGCTAAAACAGAACAATAGAAGGAAAATTAAAGGAAAGGAAATTGATGAGCCCCTCCAAAACCTCAGCCTCTTTGCTCTTATTCTCCTCCCTCTTTTCTTTTCTTACCCCAAAATTTCAAACTTGCTCTCTAAAGCTCCGATTTTTCTTCGATTTTTGGCTCTTCTGATTTGCTGGGTAGCGAATCTTTCGGGTTTTGGTTTCAGTTTCTTTGCCAGGTTTGGTTTCCTGATAAAAGCACTAAGATTGGTCTTCCGGTTTCGTTTACTTCTTGTTCCTATTGTTCAATCTCCGACCTCTAAGGTGCCCGCCCCTCTTTCTCTACGAGTTATACAATTATCTGTTTCTTCTCATTACTTGTCACATGCGATTTCATTGGGTAATTTTTTTATTATTATTATTATTATTATTATTATGCAAATTCCTTTTGGCTATATATGCTGGAATTGGAGCACTTTAATTCTAAATAGCTCCATCTTATTTTGTGATGATTGGGTGTCTTTGTGAAGTTTGTGAGGCTAAAGGTTTGATATGAATACTTTAGGAGGAAAACAACAGAAAATAAGAATACCAATTTCGTTGAGTAAAAAACCCTTTTTCCCGAAAAATCATTCGTCGGTAAAAGAAAACCCTAAACTCTGCCGACGACAGCTTTGTCGGCAGAGAATGTTGCCGGCAGAAGAGTTTTTCTGGGATTTTTCTCCTTTGCCGGCGGAAAAAAAATAGGGTTTTTGGTTTTTTTTTTTTTCAGGAACAAAGACCTAGTGTTTTTTTCTTTTTTCCTTCTCTGGCTAAAGCAAAGTGCTGATAACGTGTTGTGGGAAAATGAGAATTAGTCTACTCATTTCATTGATAATCCCCTTTATATAGGGTGAGTATTACAACGGTAATAGTAAATACATTAATGACAATAATAACTACATAATTATCTCTCGTCAGTTACATTGACGAAGGCACACAATGTGTTTTTCCTTCAACAATTCTTTAATTATTGAGGTATAGATTTTAACGGGCTTTACGGGCCGGGCTTTTATGGGCTTTTGATGGAGCGGACTTGGCGGGCTCTTAACGGGCCGGGCCTATGGGCCGGGCCGAGTTTCTAATCCCTAAACTAAGTCCGGCCCTCTACCCACCGGGCCCGGGCTTAAGCGGGCTTTAGACGAGCCGGGCCGGGCTTGAAGTCTATCGGGCTTGCGGGCCTCCATCGGCCCACTTGATCCGCGGGCTTAATGATGAGGCCTAATGCGAAGTATCAAGTTCTTATTAGATACTAATTGACCATATTTTGGTTTTGTTCTTTGATTTGGTGTTTTCACATAGATAATTATAATGTAGTTAATGTAAGTGGATTACTCTTTTGGATCTTTGAGTGAATATTTGAGAATGATTTTAAGGAAGAAGTTAGGCGTACCAGAAAATAAGGAAGTGAATGTTGAATAAAGAATCTTAGCATTAAGTATTCGATCTTCATAGTTCATCCTAGCTTCTTTCTACAATCTCCTTTACTGTTAGTATTTGATTCTTTGTGACTTCATCTGAATTTTGACATTCTGGCTCAATCCCACTCCCCTGTATTAATGTTCTTCTTTAACAACTCTCTGTAGTTAGGGAAGCTCTCAGCCAACAAGAATAATATTGATCATATCAGATCGTGCACAGTAGCCACGCATATGTGAGATTCAAGTTCTGAGTTTAGAGTATAATGAACTAATTCTTTGCTGTACACTGGTTACCAAAATCTTCCAAAAGATACTGCAATATTGTGTGTGCTTCATTCATATGGATCTGACCCCCAATGAGAAAGAAAAAAAAAAAAGTATGATCCTCATTTACAGCCAAAACTCTATTATTGTAAAGCACCCTATAAAAATAGTTGCATTCCATGTGGTCCTCTGCATCATCATCAAACTCAGCAATTCTAGAAGGATTCTCTGAGCCCACTTCACAAAAGATGAACAAGAAGAGCTTCCTCAAACAGACAGAGCCATCTCACTCCCACCTCACATCAATCCATGACTCCACAGAACCTTCCTCAGTTTCTATCTCCTTTTCCAAACTGTCTTCTTCTACCCACCAATGGGTGTCTACCACTCACCCCATTCAAACCTTTTACCAGTTTTGTGTCAACTTCTCCATTCTAGCTGTTCCACACTCTAAGCTAGTACCTTCCCCAACAATGACAGTTTAGGTCACTTGCTACACCTCCTCTATGATCCCATCTTAGGCCACCAGTACAGTGCAGGGCTAATAATATTGCATCACTGAGATTCCTAATCATCAATCTCAGTAACCAGAACATTTCTTCTGGTTGTGCTTGCTTTCTATGATTTACATATATATGACTAAATACTAATATATGTATACATCATTTTTTTTTCTACCCAAGACTGTACAGAATTCCTCTTCATTTTATTCACCTAAGAATATGGCAAAAAATTTTACTCTGCAAATAATGGAGTTGAATGGAGAAGCTGGGGCATAAGTGCTAAACTTGTATATGCTTTCCAAGAATCTTTCAGAAGTGCTCCTTGTGAAATTCAAATTTGGTTGGACCTTTTTGATTGAACTCATAGCAAAGCTTGCTGAGTTCTTTGGCTAGAACTGGTGCTCCACAATAGAACACCCCTGAATGTTTCAGCCTAACAGAATTAATAAACTTGGAGAAATAGCAACTCTTAAAAAAAAAAAAAAATTATGTGCTTGAGGAGATTGACTCACCTATCCTTGCACCATAGTGCTTGGAGGAAAATTTTGAGAAAACTTTCTTCCAGTTAGGCCTTGCAAAATGAGTACGAACCTGATTGCAAGAATCAGATACAATAAGTGTTTCATATCAGAACTTTGTGGAATGCAATTAGCAATGTTGCATTTTAAGAATGACAGAGATCAAATATCTCACCCTAGTGCCAGATACAATGTCAACCCCATTCTTAGCATGATTGAGAGCTTGTACCATGGTGATTAGTGTTGATCGAGCATCGCCTTCTTCATACACACTAGTCAAGTAGTTGTGCATCTCAATGACACCCTAAAATCAAATGAAAAGGCATGAAGTTAACAACAAACAAATACATGGTCAGCTACAGTCATATTCAATGGCATGGAACGTTTGTAAGTACCCTTTGATCAAGATCCGCAACTTCATTCATCACTCCTTTGAACCAATCAAATGAGCCTTGTTCCCTAGTTACCCAATAGAAGTAGGCATTGGTGGTCTTCAGAGTCTTTTTTCGTTTCGGATGAAGCTTGTTGGGAGAATCTGTACTTCCTGAACTTATGTCTGAATTTCTACTGTAATCTGAGGCAGAATCCTGAAAAGAAGAAAGCAGAATTTTGAGTTGGCGAATGCCAGACGATGCTCATTGATATAAATGGACACTTACTTGGTGAATAATTAACATAGAATCAAAAGCATAACATGATAATTTCATGAATAAGCTAACTTACTGCCTGTTCCTCCATTTTGACAATATTGTTGAGCAAATCTTTCAAAATACTAATGAACGGTGTTGCCCCTATCCCAAGACCAACCAGCAGCAGAACATCATATTTCTTGTAGTCTTGTGCCGGTGCACCGTAAGGTCCATCTATTAAAAGCTTGGGCAAACTGTTCGAAGAACTTATATTTAGATGTCACATGAAAAATTTGACCGAAAACAGGGAAGACATATCTGTGACAATGCTAGAACAATATGCACCTTTTCTTGGTGGTTTCATCAGCCCTCAGTAGGCCACTCTTCCCAGCTAAGGGAGGCTCACAGGCTTCTGAGAAAACCCTCTTAAGCTCTTGTGTCCAGTCACCAAGCTGCCGGATGTGAACACTAAGGTAGTCATCACCGGGAGCAGATGTAATTGAAAACGGATGCCTGAAATACATTAACATCATTAGAATATCAATCAGTACTGATAATCTGATGTACAGAAAGGGGTAACATAAATTTTGGTAACTAACCACTCAAAAGGGGAAACAGCTGGGCATTGAACAAACATGTATTGTCCACTTTTGTATTTAAACTGGGGTGGCTTAGACATTTGCAATGTGAGAACATTTCCCGGATAAATAGCAACCTATTTAGAATTATAAAGAGAAATGTTAGCAATGAAAACAGTGGTAAGAGAAAGGACTTCAAGGTTTAGCACAATGTTTGCTCACCTTCAAAAGACGGACAGTAGAAAAGCCAGACCGGAAGACTCTCAGGATTCTTTCACCAGCATATAGTAAAACTGGAACGGAAAGATACATCCAAGTCTGAAAACAAGAAGATGGAAACATTAAGCAATTTATACATAATCAAGACCATGTTATGTTAGCACTCAATGCAAGGAGATTTCAAACTATACCGTCTTAAGGTACCATTTGTGCACAAGATAGAGGAAGACTCCATGGATAACGAGCAAGGCATAGACGATGACAAATAAGTGATGTGAATACCAGAAGGCATTGTAACCGGTGAGCCTATTGAAGGGCTTGGGAAGCTTAATGAGGCTCCGCCTGAACCATTTCGTCGCGAGTGTGAAAGCAATTGCCATGCATATCAGCATTATAATTCCAGTCACTCCCTCGGCCCCCTTAACCAAATCCATGTATGTGGGTTTATGCTTTCCAAAGTCCTCATGCAAATACTCCTCATAGACTGATTCAGACACCTTTATAAGCCTCGGAAAATCACATGCAAGATGGTTCCCAGCATGGAGTATGATACCAATTACAATAGCTGCAGCAATGCTCTGTAAAGTTATGAAATGAAAATCATCAGCAGGGGTAGTTACGTTTGTATACGGCATTGGCTTTGACAAAATCAAACACAGGACCTCTACATATCAAGTTATCAACTCTGTCATTCATGCAGTTAAACCATCTGCTCTTCGATGTGTCATGGTTCTTGGAGATCCATAAGGTAAAACCTTGATACACAAAAGAGATATTACTGTCACCATGTGTTTCATTATTGTGTCATCAAAAACCATTACACCAGGCAATGCCAGTGAAGCACAATGCGGTGATGATCAAATGTTGAAATTTTTGCAATGGCCAGCTATAGTTCTGGGACAAAATTAACCCAAGTTCTCTAATTACGGTGACTTTTGCACTGAATTCTAATCGATAGTCGATAGCAGCTGCTTAATAATATGTCGATAGCCTTTCAGTTTGAAAATTAGAAGTTGAATGACCAGAGTATGACATTATTATTATTATTTTTTTGGTCAATGAAGTATATAACAAAGTAAAGTTAGCGTATGAACAACTCAATCTGGTCTGGTTTCCACTATCTTTTGTTCTTTTCCCCTCAATAACACAGGTATATATAGACTACACATATTCAACATTCGCTGCGTTTATGGAATGTGCTTTCCATGGAAGCTGTATTTTCATCATTGAGGCTAGGTCAACCTCTCGAATTGACCTTAACTATAAAGTCACTCCTAATTAATTGGGTCCCAAGCTAGACAAACCTTAGTTGTAACGTATAAACCAAGCAAAGAATAGGGTTGGTGAGAGTGTTACCTTGTGGAAGTTGATATTGTCATCGAAAGGCACGACGTAGCCGAGCCTGGTGTTCCTCAGCCAAGTGATGGTGTTTCTACACACCGGAAACAGCACCAGAGCCATGTTGAACTTCAACGTCTCCGCCGCGCCCTTGGCCGTGAGAAGACAGTACCCCATTATATGAAACGACCTTTTGTGCTTGTACTGAAAGAACTTCCACGTAAAGAGCCCGATCATTATGCAAATCCAGAGTGTCAAAACCCAGATTCTCTTCCAGTTCTCTTGCAAGTAGTAGAGGAACTTGCTGCTGATTCTGCGTATTGGACTTCGCCTTCGGAGGCCTTGCAGGTTCTGGCTTAGGGCTTGGCTTGTGTAGCTCAGTGCTTGACTGTAGTTTAGGTACGTGTCCTTCTGGAGCAAAAGGGTCTCCAATTGCCATAGCTGCATCATCATCATGATCAATCATCACAATCGACATATCAAACCCCCGACATGAGAAAAAAATCATATCAGAGATTTCAATGGAGCATGCAATGAAAGATATCAAAGATCTGCGTGATGTCAACTCATAAATCATGGCAAATATCACATGCGTGGATACGTGTTTGAGTGAGAAATAAGCAAAAGAAATTAGCACAAGTCCACAGGGAACAACTATATATATTTGTGGATGTCAACAGAAACCCTTTGTTGAAAATAAAAACAAAAATTTAGGGGACAAAGAAATGTTCCAAGTAGATGCATGATTTAATTGAAGTTACTCTCTACATATAGACTCGCAATTTTTATGATGAATTTAAACATGAATAATTAATCAATTAGTTTGTTGGAATTAGTATGGGGGAAAAGAAATGTAGTGCTGGTGGTGTAGTAGGTAAAGATGATTATCAATCTTGTGATGGATTCACGACAGTGTCTTTACCAATATATAATGCAAGTCACAACAGCTTAGATCATAAGGATTGAACATACAGTATCCACTCAGCTTTTCTTTAATTTGAACAAGTTTCATAGAAAAGGCAAAATTATTAGTGAATGAAACAGTCGTAAACGAGCTACAAACGGAAGTGATGATGGGTGAAGAATGCATCGAAAGCTTATAAAAATGAATTCACAAGCTTTGCCGTTAGAATTGGACCACCATGAAAATAATGCATGCAACTCCTCATAGCAATCCATACTAGCTAGTTTGGAAAACGTCCAACTGGTCAAGGGCTTTACTCTTAAAGAACTCAGTTATTAAATATTTAATTTACAGTTTGATGCATCAATCTCAATTGTTAAATTCTAACTATTAATTATAGTTAACGATCATTCTATTACTAACACATTCAAGTACCGGTATTCCGAACATAATATTCATGTACGTCCATGTAGCTAGAAGAGTAGAAGGGATATTTCATGGGCATATTTTTTTTATAAAAAAACATAGACAGAAATGAAATAAAAAATAAGAATAGAAAAAAGTTGACCAACCTCAATATAGCCAAGTCTTTCAGGATCCAACTCTTCCATGATCAAAGCTGCATATTCCTCTGCTTGTTCCTTTAATCTTGATAACTTGTTGGCACAAGCACTCAGCATGATGATCTGGTCAGCCATTCAAATCAAACAATTACAAATAATTTAAAATGGCAGTAGGTAAAATCAAAATTCACTCTAAGCAAAAGGAAAATACATTTTTATTATATATAAAAAATCATATTAGGTGAAATGACAAATTTTTCCAACAAACACTGACTTCGTATCATTATTTTCCAATCAAAGACCCAAATTATTTTCTCTCATTTTGCCAAACAAATGGAGACCAGAATATCTCGACCTCGCATGCATCATCGGATAACCGATTTGACCAAACAGCCCTCACCAACCCCACTGAAAGCGATAAATCATTTCTCCAGAAAATTAAGAAAATCAAAACTGTCATCTGTTCTAGTTAGCAAAAGAAAGACACCGGCCTGGTGCACTTGGCCAACTAATATATAGAAAAATTAAAGATGCTTAAGAACATGAAAAACCTCTTAATCCAAGAAAACTCAAATTCTATCTATCCAGATTAAGAAAACTCAGACCCAAAATTATAATTTGTTTATTCAAGTGTGGTAGTTAGTTTTGGAATTTCACGTAGTTAAGGTTACCCAATCCCGCCTACCGTTGTAATATTTTATTGCGTGACACCTTGTAGACCATGAACCAAATTAGCTGATCGATGCTTAAGCTAAATTAGTCATGAGCTCGATCGGTCGGCGCTAACCTTCTTTCATTTTTCTTCCATTATTCAAATCTTCACGTATAGGTGGACTTTAGGCTGCTAATCTATGAAAATGCCAACTATATTATAAACTAATTCAACTGATTTATGCTAATTAGTTCAACATTATTTGAAAAAACGATGACATGTTTTTATTTATCGTACTAATCAGTACTACATATATCAAACGTATGGTCTGACGAACATAATTAAACACTTAAACAGTTTATATTGTATGAAGAGTTCGATTTCCAAACTTGATTATTGAATGGTGTACAACATAGAGACCAAAATCAAAAAGAATAATACCTCTTTCACTTCTTCTTCGGTAATTCTTCCATCTTCATTTTTGTCCACCCTGTGGTATAAACCAGGAGAATATTGAATTAAATGGGAAAAGACAGCCTTGGCCCCTGTTGTCCAAGAGTGTTGCTTTGGGTCAAATTAATTGGGGAATTAAAAAGGGAGGGTTGATTGATATAAAATTAAGTTTGAAATGATTAGTGATCGAGTAGTTAATTAATGCGTACATGTCGAAGAAGATCTGAAGCCTTGAATCGAAACTCTGATCGGAAATTTGCGACCAAAACTCGTAAAGCTCCTCCTTGCTGATCTTCTCCACCTTCAATCTTCGTCTTCGGCCGAGCGCATCGAAAAGTTCCAGAGCAAACTCCTTCGAATCTCTCATTCCTTCATGAAGATAATTAAGCATAACAAATTAATCACTGTAGTAAACTGATCAAAGGTGAAAGTGGAGAAGGTGATCATGAAAAACACAAAACACAGACACATTAAGAATAAAGGAATTCATCACAACAATGCATGGGATTGATCATGAAATGAATGAACAAACCTATGCATTGGGCGAAGTCGGCACGGTATAGGTGGCCGTCTTTAGCGAGCTTGTCGAAATTGCTCTCCACCTCGTTCCATGCATCCAATCCATTGCTCTTGCTCTTGCGGTTACTAATGAACCTCAGTCCCCGGAGCGCTTTCTGTGCTCCGGAGCGGGTTCGGTCTAACTGCGCTCTCTGCCTTCTCAGAGCCCTCGCTGCCAGAGCCGAGTCATAATAACCACTCCCGGCGCCTCCTCCGCCATTCTGAGAAGCAATCGCCGAAGAAGCCGCGAGCACTCGCGAGGGATTTCCGTGGCTCCACGAAAACCTTCTCAGCTCGGCTTTCAGTTCCTGGGAAAACTGCCTGGCCTTGGCCACCGCCTCCGCCTTCAGCTCCTGAGAGAACTGCCGGATTCTACTGTTGGACGTGCTCCGCCTTATCGACTGCGACCTCGAGGAAGATACCGAAGAAGTTTCCGCTCCTCCGTCGTCGGGAATATTAATCACCGTCGCCGGCTCGACGCTGCGGAGGACGATGGTGTTGTCGTCCTGCAAATCTAGTGTAACCTCGACGAACTCCTCCGCGGAGGTGGACTCGGTCCCGGGGGACGTGGCACCGCTGACGATCGTCTTGTCCGGGACCGAGTCCGAGGCCCATCGGCGTTCATGCCTTGTATGAGCCCTCATTGATGATGAAGAAGCTAAACCAAGCTAAGATCACAACCAGCAGAGAGAGAGAGAGAGGAGAGAAGGAAAGAGACCCTAGTATATAATATGAGGAAGATGATAATATAAAGAATATGAAGGAGGTGGTTGTGATTGGTTATTTGGGAAAATGCAGAGGGAAGGAGGAGGAGAGTGAATTGTTTAAAAGGGAGAGTGAAGTGGTCGCAGAACGCGGTGTTCGGAATCTATGGGAAAAGACATGTAACGCGGAGCGCAGCAAAATTGAGAGAGAAGAAAATCAAGAAGCGGACAAGCTAGCTTTTTAGCGGAGAAGAGAACAATGGGGTTATCGGGGACCCAATTTCCCAGAGGGACCATACACAAAACAATAGCACCACCCAATATATATACCATCCACGTATGTGTATATAAAAGTTGGAATATATATTTTATTGTTATGGTATATTCTATTTTTTCTTGGCTTGAACATAAATTTTCAAATTTTCGTTTTGTTGTTGTGTATTATGGTTGATCTAAGAAGAATGTAGCACTAAATGAAAGCTACGTTGTGTTGTGTCTTGTGTGTGTGCCTTGTACGTTCTTTCTTGTTATTCTGTTGATTCTCTGGGCTATTCATCATTTCAGGACAAGGAAGAGAGTGGGTGGGATTCGGGATTGGGGGGGGGGGAAGAAATGGAGATGAACTTATGGACATGCACATCTTAGAGGACCGTGTAAATTAACAATGTGTTGCCGATTGGTTGTAGAGTTGAGGAATCAACAGATGCTCGAGTCAACCCCTAAACGATTTTTATTTTCACCTTTTTTTGTGTTTTGGTTAGTAGAGTTGGGGACGTACCTTTTACAAGAAATGTATTCTACTGTTCGAGATAGATTGTAGCTTCCAAAGAAATAAGGCTTTGAAGTACAAGGATTGGTGTACCTAGCAGAGTACTACGTACTGGTCGTAGCTAGCAAGATAGTGGCTTTCATTTGTATTCCGTTGAATCCAGTCATCTAGCTAGAGAATGCTTTCGACACGTTTCAAACAATTCAGTACAACATATTCAATAATCCATCGTACATGTTGCTAGTGTTCGTTTTACTATCGATAAATGGTACTTCGATCTCTCACTAATAACAAAAGGAGTACTTGATCGAGTAGTGTCGAAGTAACTAACCATACACATGTCTAATTCAATATTGGTTTGTCTTTCTGTTTTCACATTCGAGGAAATAATTAGGTTACCACTTCAAAACTTTCAGTCTAAATCTGAAAAATTTAGCCAGCTCTGTATATAATAGTACTGTTTATGCACAAACCCGTAGGCCTGGTAGAATCTAGAAGTGATCTCCCCCTGCTTAACCTGCTCACTAAGGGGAATACCGGGCGGACCGGTCTTCTCCTCTCTGATGCCTAAGTTAGTATAGTTTGGATGAATAGATAACTTAAAGCACGTATGATAAGCAGTTGGAGAGATCAGTTACCTATTAAAGAGGGTAGTTGAGGCCCTTATATAGGTGGCCGGACATGAGGTCTGGTCTCACTTTTCGATGTGGGACTGGCTTCCTTCTGTTCGCACATAAAAGGACAGCTCTGGTGACCTCTTTGGCAGGCTTGCGCCCCCGGTCCCCGGGCCTCTGGTCACAAGGTGGACTGCTGGACCTCGGGTCCGGGTGTTGGTGATCCTGTTCCGGGCCTCAGGCCGGCCCCGGATGCGGGTTTGCGGGCTTATGTAGCCCTTCTGTGGCTACTGACAACAAGTCCTCCAAGTTCCCGGTCAAGTGCAATCTTGAATGAGGACTTAATATATCTTGCTCCTGTCCTGCAGACCCGCAGGGTTACCAACCCAACGGTGCCCAGTCCCCCAAGTCCGCGTTGAAGATTGGGCGTGACCGGGCGTGGTGATGTGAGTACCTATAATGATGAGGTGTGACAGTTATGAGTATGCCTGCAATACTGATGATATTGTGCTCAAGTGTTTGTCGTGCCATGAGTATGGAACGGGGTTAAACCTGGACAAATGCATGGGAGGACAATGTAGCGTTGAGATCCGCCATGCAATAGATGTGCAACGGGGTGAAACCCGGACGAGTGCATGGGAGGATGTGGCGTTGAAATCCGCCATGCAATATATATGGAGCGGGGTGAAACCCGGACGAGTGCATGGGAGGATATGGTGGGTGAGGACTCGACCGGTGGACTGCCATACCGGAACGAGTCCCCCAAGTTCCCAAAGCGAAATTGCTGCCAACAGTGGGGCAGGCCGGGAGTAGCCCGGTGGCTCGGCCCAACTTGTGTTGGAATAAGCGTGGGGTAACGTGCCTGCAGGGAGAGTTCTGTGTTAGAGAAACAATCTGCCCAGTGGGGAGGCGTTGAGATGACAAGTCTCGCCTTGGATCCCCATATTGATCGCAGTTCAGTGCGATGCAGGGTTTTTATCCTGCTGGAAAAGAGTACATCTGTTAGATGTAAACTCTCCCGGGTGTATAAAGCCCATGCCGGTTGAATGTTCTCATAACCGGAGTCATGCTATGGAACCGGTTGAATGTTACCTAACCGGTGAGATGCCATGGAGCCGGTTGAATGTTACATAACCGGTGAAATGCCATGGAGCCGGTGGGATACTACATAACCGGTGGGATGTCATGGAGCCGGTGGGATACTACATAACCGGTGAGATGCCATGGAGCCGGTGGGATACTACATAACCGGTGAGATGCCATAGAGCCGGTCGGATACTACATAACCGGTGGGATGCCATGGAGCTGTCGGATACTACATAACCGGTGAGATGTCATGGAGCCGGTCGGATACTACATAACCGGTGAGAAGCCATGGAGCCGGTCGGATACTACATAACCGGTGAGAAGCCATGGAGCCGGTCGGATACTACATAACCGGTGAGATGCCATGGAGCCGGTCGGATACTACATAACCGGTGAGATGCCATGGAGCCGGTTGAATGATCATAACCGGTGAACTGCCATGGAGCCGGTTGAACGATGCCTAACCGGTGAGATGCCATGCAGCCGGTTGAATGATCATAACCGGTGAACTACCATGGAGCCGGTTGAACGATGCCTAACCGGTGATGAGCCTTGGAGCCGGTTGAATGATACCTAACCGGTGATGAGCTCTGAAGCCGGTTGAATGATACCTAACCGGTGAGATGGCATGACTCTTGGGGAAGGGGGGGGGGGGGGGGGGGGGGGCTTGACGCCTCGGTTCCCGCTCCTATCTCCCCTAACTGCCGCTTATAGGCGGGACAAGTGGCTGACATGCATTTAAGGGGGAAGCCCATCAGTCCCGCCAGTTATGATGGCGTGGGAAGGTTATCGATGCTGGGGCACGTGTCAGCAGGGAGCGATGAGGGCCTGGATTCGCAGGCGTTTGAGTTGTCCTGATTGCGTGTTTTGGGAGGATTGCAGGGGTACCTAGGGCATCGGATCCGTCTATAAAACGGCATCTTTTGCCTTCATTACTTCTGTTTTGCTCTTTGGCCCAGAGAGACGAAGAGAAGGTTGGAGAGGAATCCGGCGAAAGTTCTGTGGAGGTGCCTCGCGATATCCGTGCCCCAAGCGTTCTAGGTCTTTGCCTACCATTGCTCGGTGTTTTCGTAGGACGGACTTTCCTCGGTTCGGAGAATTGCCTCGGTTCGGAATCCCCTGAGTCCGAAGCCGTTGACCGCTCCCGGGGCGGGGTCTCGTCTTCCGGGTCTTCGGGATCTGAGGGCATCCCGCACGGGGTGCGCTTTCCTGGCACTCCGCCCGTGAGCTACACCATCGGGAGTGGGGAAAAGGCCGTGGTGTGCGATGAACCGGAGGGTAGTATGAACCCCGAAGAGATTGCCACCTTCCGGGAGACGTTGAGTATTCCCGATGAGGTGGCGTTACGGCCGCTCAATCCCGGAGAATCGGCCTGTAACCCGGAGGCGGGTTGGGTTGCTGTTCACGGAGACCAATTTCGCCACGGGTTCTCCCTCGCGCTGCCGGACTTCGTGCAGTATACGCTTAGCGCTCTGCAAGTGTCTCCCGCGTAGCTTTCCGGCAACCAGTGGAGGCGGCTGCTGAGCCTCGGTTGCCTGTACGAGTTGTCCGGGATGAGCATGCCAACGGTGAATAAGTTCCGGGCACTGTACAGAATATCCTTCTCAAAGAAGATAGGGTCCCAAGGTTGTCTGACCTTTAGCGCCCGACAGTTGCAGCCTATCATTACCCATCTGCCTTCCTGGATGGACAATAGCTGGAGGAAAAAGGTGGTGATGGCGGGTGGGAAGTGGCAGAAGAGGAGTAAAATGTACCGGGTTCCTGGTGCCTTCCAGCCCCTTGGCGACCAATCGTTCGAACTGTCCGGGTTGGAGCGGGAAAGGATTATGACTATACTCGGATGCTGGGACGATCTCGAGCGAAGCTCCTATAACTTCATTCGGCGGGAGATGTTGGAGTACTGCTGTCTCGGGCGATATCCCGGTGCGTATCAGGGTTTAAGCGGTGTCATTTCTGCTGACCGAGTTGATACTAACCCTTTGTTGGTTTTGCAAGTGCATCTTCCCGGACGGTCGTCAAGCCCGGTAATACGCTATCCATGGATGGTGAAGACCTCATCTCGAGGTTGAAGGAGAAAGGGGAGACCGTTTCACGGACCTCGGTGGACGAGGAGTCCGGTCGGCTTACCGTTCATGCCGAATCGAGGGCCATGGACGTTGGGGATGACGCCTATATTCTGAGGCGTGTGAAGAGTCACCCCGCTCCGCCCAAGGCGGGACCTGGGAAGGGCAAGTCCACCGGAGGGCCACCAAAGGTTTCTGGTGGGGTGAGCATGATTCCGCACCGGCCGGGATCGGTACCGCTCGTCACCAGGGTCACCCGGTCAGGCGCACAATCTTCTTCACCGGACGGCCAGGGTGAGAAGAGGCGGAGGGTCATGGACGTCCCTCCGTCCGCGCTGGTGACTCTGACCGGCCGGTTGTCGGGTGAAAATTTGGCGAAACGGCTCAAGGTGGTCAGCGGTGCGATGAGTGTCGATGGGGACAAGGCCGCTGCTGCCTCTCACTCTGCCGGTCAGCAGAGTAGCCCCGCTCCTGCGGAGGAACAGAGGGGAGCTCCGGAGAGTCCCTTCGTCCGGAAGCTGGCGGCGGATGTGGCCGGCCTTGGTCTGGATGGGCCTGAAGCCCCGGCGGGGGAGAACAGCCAGAAGAGCAAGGAGTCGGTTCTCCGGGTAGGAACTGCTTGGTGCCCTGGCACTGCTTACAACTCGGTTACTTTTGCTGTTTGCTTAATTGACTCCCTGTTGTTTGTAGCTATTGTACAATCTGTACTAGCCGGACCCGAGTGAGGAGCTGCCGGAGCTGAAGAGGCAGGTGGCCGCTCTGACAGAAGCCCGTGAGCGTCTGGAAGTGGAGAAGTCCAGGCTGGAGCGGGAGAAGGTTAGACTGGAGGAGAGGTCCAAGAAACAGGTGGCCAGGCTAGAAGAGCAGGTCCGGAGCCTCGAGGAGGAGAAGGAGCGGGCTGAGGAAGAGAGAGCTGAGCTGGAGGAGAGAGTGGATGAGCTCCAGGTGGGAGCTGCCGCTGTGCGTGCCGCCGCCACCGCTGCGGCTGGAGAAGTGGACTCCGAGCTTTACCAGCGGGTTGTCCTCAAATATCACGACAGTGTTCAGTTCCTTAAGCTCCTGGAAAAGGCGAGGGAATCGGGTATTGCCGACGCTTATGCGGAGTGGGAAGAGAAGGGGTACCTGGATACCGCTCGAATGCCGAAGGCGGGGGCCGGAGCTCTTGTTTGAACGCCATCTCGGCGATTCCCTTGTCGAGGTTCCGAACTCCGGCCGTCGCCGTTTGCCAGCGGTTGACAAACGTCCTTAGCTCCTCGCCAGGTGCCTGCATGCAGTTGAAGAGGATGGTTGATGTCCGGGCCCCCTCGACCCGGAGGATGAAGCGGCCTACTAACCGGTCGGCCAGTTGCTCGAACGCTTCGATGGAGTTTTCCGGAAGCTCATAGAACCAGCTGAGCGCCTCTCCAGATAGGGTTTCCTGAAAAATGTTGCAGCATACTGCGTCGGAATAGCCCTTAGCGCACGTTTGGGACCGGAAACTGTCTAAATGCTGGTATGGATAGCCGGACCCTGAGTATGTGAGCTTTAGGGATTTCTGGTTACCAGACCTCCCTGATTCCAGAATCCGGTGCGAGAAAGGGCCCATGCTCTCGTTGAATCGCGCGCCTTCCATCGGCCGCGCCGCCCTTCTCTCGTTGGCCTCCATTTGGGCCTTTAGATCCGACACTGAGTCGGTGAGTATCTGTAATGCCTGTGCGGTCGGGGTCACGACTTCATCCTCGAATGAAGCGCGCGACTGCGGGGGCGCCGGCGTGCTCATTGGCAAAACCGAGCCGGTCGGGGACTCCGCCCTCCTGTGGTCGCTGGACCTTCCTCCCGAAGATTGCCCTGCCTCAAGGCGCTGAGGTCGGCCTGGCGCGGGTGTAGTTGCCCTTGTCATGGCGGCGCTGCGCTGCTGACCTCTTTCCAGGGCAGCCACCAGGACAGCGTTTACCGTCTCCATTTCCTCATACCGGGCATTGAATTTTGCTCTATCCTGGTCGCCCTCCGCACGCAGGCGACCGACTTCTGCCCTAATCGCCCGTATCTCCCCCGCCATATCGTGCCGGTTGGGGCTGTACGTGGTGTCTCGGTCTCTGTCACCAAGCAGACTCTCCTCTTTGTCGCTCGGATCGTCCGAGAATGTCAGCGAGAAGCCCCGGTCGGTTGGTTGGTCTCCCTCCACCGGGCCTTTCCCGCGCATGCTATCATGGTATGACCCTGGCGTGCCGGTCGGCCTCCCACAACTGCCGTCTTCCTGGTTGCCCTGGTCGCTGCGCTGCTCCCGTACAGCGACCGGGGTGGAGATGAGCACTTTCTTTGGTGCAACCCACTGACCCTCCGTCGCATTTCTTTCCTGGCCCGCTTCTGAGCTTTCTATCATTTGGTGACGCTTACGTGGCTTTTATGCAAGTTTCTCACAGACAGCGCCAATTGTTTCTGCACAAACTCGTAGGCCTGGTAGAATCTAGAAGTGATCTCCCCCTGCTTAACCTGCTCACTAAGGGGAATTCCGGACGGGTCGGTCTTCTCCTCTCCAATGCCTAAGTTAGTATAGTTGGGATGAATAGATAACTTAAAGCACGTATGATAAGCAGTTGGAGAGATCAGTTACCTATTAAAGAGGGTAGTTGAGACCCTTATATAGGTGGTCGGACGTGAGGTCTGGTCTCACTCTTCGATGTGAGACTGGCTTCCTTCTGTTCGCACATAAAAGGGCAGCTCTGGTGACCTCTTTGGCAGGCTGGCGTCCCCGGTCCCCGGGCCCCTGGTCACAAGGTGGACTGCTGGACCTCGGGTCCGGCTGCTGGTGATCCTGCTCCGGGCCTCAGGCCGGCCCCGGATGCGGGTCTGCTGGCTTATGTAGTCCTTCTGTGGTTATTGTCAACAAGTACGTACGACGATGATATATGATCGAAT
The DNA here is from genome assembly GCA_963682095.1 of Potentilla sterilis. Lineage (NCBI taxonomy): Eukaryota > Viridiplantae > Streptophyta > Magnoliopsida > Rosales > Rosaceae > Potentilla > Potentilla sterilis. Next base: position 41,183,134 of record OY821760.1, on the reverse strand, counting down.
TACAGCTCATGCCTAGCTAATTAATCCTAAATTAGCTCCCGCATCTAATTGGGACAACGAAATCTGTCGCATATTTAAGATTGCATGCTCAAAACATGGGAGAAGTACGTATAAAATTCAAAATTAGGGTTTAGATTGTAGTCAATTTTAACCGGGGGAGGTCGGTTTTAGCAGCATGTATACATTTAGATCTATATCAAACATGATCACTATGTTCATATCACTTTAGTAGATTAGAGACAGCCATGCATTCCTAGACCCCAAAGGCATTTTGATAGCCATACCTACTGGTAAATGATAATGTCATGAATAAGTGAGTGACAGTTTTCAATCACCTAATATGTTCATGTAGAATTCATTTGATGGATTAAATTTAAAAGTTTTTAGTGACCCAATTAGTCCATTGGCTTGTCTGGCTAATTAGTCTGCAGTCTGCACCCAGAAAAGATTAATTTTAACCCAAATACCAACTTGTGATGCCGAGCAATCATCTGGCACGAAAACCCCCACCTAATTAAAATCTCATCCCCAGATGGGTTTAGAGTCAGACACGATATCCACTTGATCAAAACATGTTCTAGAGGTGCTGCTGCAGCTCGTTTCTTAACCCTAAAGTAAAATTAGAGTTTACAGTAATCGCATACTAGTGTATATTGGTCTGATCTAGAGTACTCTTGACTAGTCAAGTCTAATACACGTACAGAAGGATATAGAATAAACCAAAATAATTCGATCAGTTCTAATCGATCCTTAGAAACCTCGAGGAAGAACCGAAATTACAAACAAAATAGCATGCAGTATCCATCATGACGACTCCAAATACGAACTTGCTGCATTGAAGTCGCAAACGGCCAGGCAAAACCTCCCACACAGTAATACATGAAGTATATATAGTTGAATACATATATATATATATATGTGTGTGTGTGTCACTGTACAATAAGATTGTCGTTGCTGAGGATATGTTGACACAAAAACTCGAAGTCGGCTTTACAGCAAAGCCTATTATTTCCACAGAATTTGTGGAGAAAATTAGTGGGTTTTCCTTACGTACATTCATAAAGACATTCCACGATAGAAGCCAGGTAGGTATTAAGAACATGCGTTATTGTTCTTGTTAAATATAAAAAGAGGGACTAAGTTTTCTACGAGTCGTCTATAATGATCGATTTCCATTATGTGAGGGGCTAATTAACTAAATTTTCCAAGTCATCGCGAAGGTTTTAGACCTCTTGAGTGCTTCAGGTTTCAACAAGTGTGTGTCAAACTTTGAGTCTTTGGCATCAAAATCATGAAAAGACGGATAGAAAACGAAGTTCAATGTGTGTACGTATCAAGAAAAAAATAACAAGTTAAATGATGTATGAGAGTTCATCTGTGATGAACAAACTTCAACTAGAACTTATATATTGGCAACAAGATTCCTTTTTTCTTTTATGAAATTATTGGCAAGATTGATCAAGTGGTTTTGTGAGTAGGTGGGCTTCTAGAACATGTTTTACGTATAAAGCCCGCAGATGCCTAAACCAGAAGTAAGCAAAAGTCAATTACTTACCAACCCAACTCTTATATATATGAAGAATAAAATTAAATAACCTCTCAAAAATCGATCATAGTCTTTTATTAAAAGGACTTGTAAATTGTAATAATATGTTAACGAACTTGATTGCTGTGCTGCTATGCATTGCACAATCTCAATTGTCTCGTACTCTCTTCTGCAGTTTACTCTGAAAAAGGGTTGTAATATTATGGTTCATAGTCAGATAGAGTTCCTACGGAGGCTATGAAAGTCCTTCTGTCACTGTAAATTGTTCTTGCTCCACAGATTTCCAGATTAATTCATAGTGTTTCGTATCAAACTCGGATGATCAGCATTGTTATGTATATCTGCTGTCATAAGTTAATAATTAGATTGACAATCTAGAAATAATCTCATCGATGTGCAAACAAATGTATACCCATTGCTTTGCCGAAGGAAGGATGCAATTAGCGGCCGTTTGTTTTGCTTGGGAGAGGTCTATTATTTTCAAGGTCCAACTTTAGGAACTTATTAGCGGCTCACATAAAAGTATACTATTTCCCAACTTGTACGTGCTTCTTCTTAATCAATAAACCTTCGAAGTATTAAAGAAAGAAATATATATACAAGTGCCCTCAGCCAACCATTGTCATGTGTAAAAATTCCTAATCATCTAGCCAGAACAAATTGCATAGTTCGGTACAAGTGGTGATATGAAGAATGATTGACGAGTGTTTTCTTGCCCGTCTCTTAGAGCATCTGCAGCAGTAAGCAATTTCAAAGGCATAGGCTGCCTTTGGTCAAAATTGCAGCAAAAATTGAATGCAGCAATGGGCAACAGTATCGGGCAAAGCAGTGGGACCCAGTTGCCTGACCAATTAAGAAGGCAAATTTTGCCGGTTGAGTTGCCCGGACAAAGGAGAAGTAGATGTATTTTTTAATGGAAACAAATGGATCCAGCTAGCCGTTGCACTTTCTCTCCAACGGAAACAAACGGCCACAAATTTGTTTTTATGATTCAAATTTTGTCCTTCTATAAATATCCACTAATGGGTAACACACTGCGTAGCACGGAAGCGCCACCTTGCTTGCGTTTCGCGCTTCGGAAGCGCGTCGGAAGCGCTCGGAAGCGTCCGGAAGCGCGCTTCCGAGAAAAAGAGGTTTTGGAAGCGTTGTGGAAGCGTGAGTTTCCGATTTGGAAGCGCGGCGGAAGCTTTGCACAAAAATTCTAGGGTAATAGAATTTCAATTCAAAAATTCTCCTTACCTGGGTTGAATCAGTTCAATTCCTTCCATAAAATTGACGAGCAGGCCGAGGCCTTCTATTCCCTACCGAAATCGGGTCAAACGGTGGCCGGAGGAGCGAGCTCCGGTTCGAGGCAGTCGAACTCTCTCCGCCTTTGTACGCCTAAACGGCGGCAAATCACGCCGCGCCACCACTACAGACTTGAAGAAGAGGCCGAGACGGTCCGAATGTGACCGGTGCTGCGGTCCAATTCGACCGAATGGCGGAGAAAGGAGGTCGGCGGCGGAGGTCGGTGCAGAGGCTCGGGACCGAGTCGGGGAGGAAGGAAGAAAAGAAAAAGAGAGAAAGAAAAAAAAGAAAAAAAAAAGTTAAATATATATTTTTTATTTATTAAAGTAAAAAATTAAATATATATATGTTGTTTTATTCCAACGCTTCCAAAACGTACCCGCTTCCAATTTTTTCTCGAAAAAAACGCTTCTGCGTTTCCAAACACTTCGCTTCCACGTACCCGCACCCGATTCCATGTAACTTAGGTAACACATTTCTACTACCAATTTCTCTTCTTGTTCATCTTCATTTCTCATTCCTTGTATTGCTTTTGAAAATGTCAACTTGGCTACCTATTGAAGAAATTCAATTGTGTACATCATGGGTACATTTTACTACATGCACCGTCATCGGCAACCGTCAATCAAGTAACAAGTTATGGGAAAAAATTCATGCCGATTTTAAAGAAAATTGGCATGGAAACCCCGACAATTGTCGAAGCAGCCAAGGTCTACAATCTCATTGGCGTAATTTGAAGGGCATGCTTAAAGTTTGGCATTCATGTTTGCAAAAAGCCACACATCAACGACGAAGTGGTGAAAATCTAATGGATGAGGTAATATGTTTTTGATAAATATTAACATGTTAAATTAATTATAATTATATGAATTTGTTTTAGTTTACCACTAGTATTGAGAATATGTTGCTAGTTCCTACATAATTCCTTCTTCTTTTTTTTAAGCATTTTTAGTTTACTAAATTTTAGTTTTTCATATATATAGTATATCCAAGCTCAAGCTTATTATAGCGATCAAATGAAAGGAAAAGAGTTTGATAAACTAGCATGTTGGGAGGAAGTTAAGCAACATCGGTCTTTCATGGATCCACCAAGAACCCCTCCCCGACCGACATTTCACACTGAAGAGACGGATTCTCCCACTAATTTGGATGAGGAAAACGTTGTGGAGACACTACCGAGTCCATCTGCAAGGCCACCGGGAATAAAGGCTTCAAAAGAAGCAATAAAGAAAGGAAAAAGGAAGCAAGAGAAAGATGACCGTGTAGCAATTGCAATAGAAAGTCTTGCTCAGTCCACTGCTGCTACTGTTGAGCTAATTAGGAAAAGGTATGAGAATTCTCGAAATCACGCAGCAAGAGTATTGGCACTTGAGGAGGAAAAAGAACAAACAAAAATTATGTCAAAAGATACCACTAACATGTCACCTGGTTCAAAACTATGGTGGAAAAGAAGGAAAGATGCGATTAAAGCAAAAACAGGAGAAGATGTTAGTAGCAGTGTTGATGACACCCAATGGTTCGATTAAGCCCGATAATTTTTATTATTTGAAATAAATGTTCCTAGTGTTAGTATGTTATTTATGTAATTTTAATTTTAGCAAATAAAAGTTTTACTTTATGAAATTAGTATAATTTTATTAACAACAAAGCATACATTACTAGACAAGCATATTTAAATTACAAAACTCATTTGATTAGAAAAAATTACGAAACACACTAGGTGACAATACAATTGCCACTTATTAATGATAAAAACATACCACACAAATTAAAAATTAAAAATTAAACACACTTAGATTGACATTAAAATTGCCAATTATTTAAAACAAGAAAGTCCAACATCGAGTTCAATCATTCTTCAAGAGCTTCCGAATTCCAGTTGTGCACAACTAAAGCATCTTGAAGGGTCTTGTGAAGATAGGCCGAGTAAAGTTGCTACATTCGGTCAATGAGCTGTGGAAAATTTTGTCTGTCTCTTCCCACTGGTTGGAAAGGAATAGGATGTCCTTCATTGTCTAAGGGACGATCATAAACGTTTGCTCCTGTCGGGTTCATGTTGTCAATTTCGTTAGGCTCTACAAAGTCTTCTTCAACAAACTCATCCTCTACAATCATGTTGTGAAGAATGATGCAAGTTATCATGATGCTTCGAAGAGTCGACAATTTAAACAAACGAGCACCATGACGTAAAATAGCAAAACGAGATTGAAGAATACCAAAACACCTTTCCACATCTTTTCGATATGCTTCTTGTTTTTTGGCAAAGAGTTTCTTAGCAAAACCCCTTGGGTTGGGAATTGTTTTGACAAATGTTGAACACCGAGGGTAAATTTCATCAACAAAGTAGTATAGGTTGGAGAAGGTTATGTTGTTGACCTCGAACGTCACTGAAGGGGCACGTCCAGAGATGACACGTTGGAACACTTTCGACTGTCCGAGCACGTTGATATCATTTTGAGCTCCAGGAGTTCCAAAAAATGCATGCCATATCCATGTGTCGTAGGATGCTACCGCTTCAAGAATAATTATTTGGCGACCTTTACGACCAGTGTAAGCTCCGGCCCATCCAGTCGGACAATTTTTCCACTCCCAGTGCATACAGTCAATGCTCTCAATCATGCCCGGAAAACCACGTTTATCTGCTCTTTGAAGAAGTCGGTGGTGGTCTGCAGGTGTTGGAGTGCGAAGGTACTACTCGGAGTAAAGAGTTTCCACTTGTTGGCAGAACTTCTTCAAACATTCCAATGTGGTGGATTCGCCCATTCTGGTTATTTCAACACATTGATCGGCAGCAGCACCGTATGCAAGCATACGTAATGTACCTGTCATTTTTTGTTGAGGCAGAAACCCCATTTTGCCAGAGCAATCGGGTTTTTGATGCCAGAACATGTCGTGGTTGCAAAGGCTCTCCATGATGCGATTAAAGACTGACATTCGCATTCTGTACCTCCTCCGGAAGTCTACTTCATCAAAGATTGGATGATTGATGAAGTAATCCTCCATAAGACACTGGCCACGTGACTCCCTGTGTCTTTCGATATTCCGAGCACGACCAGGCCGTGAACCACGCCCTCTTGGTGGATCAGAGGAATCATACTCGGCCAGAACTATAGCAAGCTGGGCATTTGTGGCTTGGATTCGCTCAATACCTTCTGTACTCTCTTGTTGCCTCTGGAACAACCAGTTGTTCAACTCTTCCATTTAAGAAAGGGAAAATGTGATGAAGTGCTTGGGTGGAAGAAGAGATTTCAGAAGAAATTAAGATGAAGAATGAAGTTGTGAGAGTATATGACGATGTATGAGATATATTTATTGACAATGATGGCACACTTGAAGTTAAAATAACGACACGTGTACTGGTTTATTGGCCGGAAATCTTATATGATATCTAAGATAATTTTGTTAAAAGATAATGATTTATTCAAGATTTACACGTGTCAACTCAAGATTAAATAAAATCTTATCCGGATGAGATATTTTGTCAACAGAAACTTTTTTTTATTTAATATATAATTTAATTTAAAGATTTAAATTATATATATCCAAGCATAATCTAAATATTATGAAAATGAATTTTTTACTCAAAATAATACATTGTCTTTAAAAATTGCCTACAACTGCTGCATACAAAACAAGAAGGCAAAGGCAATTTATGTGAATAGTGTCTACCTTTGTACAGATCTTGCCTATAGGCAAAGCCTATTGCTGCATATGCTCTTACACAACGAGTCCTCTCCCACACTAGAAAGTTCTTATGACTATCTTACTCAAGTCAAAACATGATTGTGATTTTAAGTCATCTTGCTCGATAGTGTGATCGAATTCCACCCTAATTACAAAACCACTTTCTATATGAAATATCCGAGTCTCCTAGATTACCTACAGATGAAACTTTAGCTAGGATGGAAATTTTTTCCCATCTGTCTCTTAGAATAATGACCAAGTAAAAGTTAATTAAGGATCGATCCAGTTCCGATCCAGTGTATCGTAATTTTTTCTCTTTTGGGGAGGTTGGTAGCTAGGGCTAGCTCTGTACGTAATTCCTTAAACAATACTATAAGCTGCCGATCATCTTGACCACGCTTAACAATTCGCTTATACTTGTTGATGCATGTCGGACGTTAATATAGAGAGACCAGAATAAATTACCTCATCCAATTAAAATTGATCGAAAGTGACCGAAAGCTCCTTCGTTTCTAATCAGTAGTAGGTTTGTGTGGACTTTGCGAGTTAAGAGTCTTTTTGTCAAGTCCATCGATATTGATCTTAGTTTATTAAGGTGTTTACGTATGTTTTTGTCTATATATTCTTTGTAGCACTATAATTAAACAACAACAAAAAACAAGAAATCAAGACAAGAATTGAAGCACGAGTCAGGACCTTGAATATCAGACACAGGAAAGAAATTAAGAAAAAATATGAACCAATCAATTGATCATTTTTGCTTTTCATGCTACATTTGGTTAAAACTTAATTAGAAGTTATGTATTGATTATAGGTAGTGTCTACAATTGCTCAAGATTTAAAGGTTTATATGGCGCGTTGGTAGAGTCTAGGACTCTAGGGTTTAAAGATCGACCTCAAATTTCAAGACTGGATTTGGAAGGGGAGCTGTTTTTTTTTGGATCAATAAAACACTTCATTAAGCTCCAGAGAGCAAAGAAATACCCAAACAAGGTCAAAACAGAAGCAAGCAAGTGTTTGGGTTTAAATTGTTGACGTCCGCCACCCCCACGTGTTTGTCGGGTGCTAAATCCGCCACGAACAGCAAGAACAGCAACTACGTACAGAGGGGAAAAACTAAGAGAGCAATGCAAAGAGAACTCGCCAATTCGAGCCCTCAAATAAGAGCATCAGCCCTCTGCTAGTAATCCCAGCAATAGAGTTTCCACTGTGATCCCTAACCACAACACCGATCCCACTCTTGGAGACTTCGAGCTGTGCGCTCCATCAACATTTACTTTGAAGGGGGGATTTGGCGAGTGCCAAACTTTAGGGGAAGAATGGTTTGAATGGTACCTCACCTTTCTAGCTTTATAAACTTTGGTACCTCACGTTTTGAAAATATCAGATTGGTACCTCACGTTTCAAAATCTACCTACCTTTAATACCTCTAGTTAACACCGTTAAAAATTCCGTTAGTTGTATTTAATTTTAGATTTTACTCATTTTTGACGGAGCATGGTGGGCATAAAAAGTTGTTTATTCAATTATACTGCATATATGTAATTTATCCTCTGCACTCAAGGGTAGACAGTTAATTTTAAGCATTACAGTATTTCTTCACAGCGTTTAATTTATTTAGAAAATATTAGAATCACCGAAAAAGAATTAAGAGATAAAAAGGCAAAATTAAAAATCTTAAAAAAACTTTAGAGAAAGACTTCCTAGAAGTAGACCAGGCTATTGGGATATAGTTTTTAGGTTTACTCTAGGTATTCGTATAGCAGAAAGACAAATTACAGAACTTAAAGAGGTTTTGCAACTAGAACAAGAACCTCTTGAAATTTTGAGCCGCGGTTAGAAACCGTTGGTTAGATCCGCCTCAGTTGGTATCAGAGCCTGTTTTGCTCAAAAACAGGTAAAGCAAAAGCTTATGCCACAAAGTTGGCTCTTCTTAACAAATAAAAGAGAGCCAAAGCAGCTAAAGAATTATCAAGCCTTTTGCATAGAAAAAGAAAAAGAAAAGTGGAACTTGTGTTTTCACACAAGACACATCCAAGAGAACCAATACTCCATTGAATACGCCTGTAGAGTTCTAAATACTCTATACGACGAGCATATTCATCTTCAAAAAGAAATAGGAATAGAAGAACTTGACCCTGCCAGGCCAAGTATAGTTGAATTTCTAGATCACTTATCTAGAGATAAGACTACTGAGAAAGTAAAAGAACAACTCGAGAGATTTAATCTCAGAGTAAATCAGTTAGAAGAAATTCAAGCAAAGATATCAAGACTGGAAATCAAGCTTGATTATCTTAAAGAGAAGCAATATCTTGTAGATATTGAAAAGAAATTAGTAAGGATTGAAAACCTTGCAAATAATATTCATCAACAAGCAGTTGATCTAAAAGGTACTCAAGAAAATCTAAAGAAACTCTTAGAAACTCTTATATCCCGCATAGGATGAAGCAAAGAGTTGAGCTAAAAGTACGACAAGAAGACTTAAAAGCAGTAAGTGTTTATCTTGCAACAGAAAAACTTGCTGAAAACGTTGAAGCAATAATACATCAACAGAACTACAGCAATATCTACCTTCAAGAAATAGGGAAAGACATGGAAGAACAGTTCCAAGAACTAAGCTCAAAGATTTCTAGCCTACAAAAGGGTATAGAAAAAATGAAAGAAAATTCAATCGTTGAAAGAATCAACGAAGAAGCACTAGCACAAACAGTAGCTAGTAAAATTATTATACCTCAGCCAAAACCAGAAAGTGGGTTCAATTTCAGTGAACCTAAGTTGTTAAAATGGAAAGAATCCAAAAGGGATATAAAGATGTTAAGCAGAGTCTTTAGCAAAAGATATACTGTACCAGCAGTACAGCTTGTAAATGCTCAAGAATTCGAGTATAACGAAATTGAATCTAGCGTGAGAGAAGCCTCAGCACCAAAATTTAGATTCAATAAAATTTACAAGAAAGGATCCTTTATTATGGATTCTCACAGATTTAAGATGTTAGAACTAACAATACCAGCAACTGGTGGTGAAACAGACATCAGGCTAGTTACTTCTAGAGAAGTAAGTGAAGCATTTCAAAGAAAATATTCTTATATGCACATTGGTGCAGTCCAAATTTCCATAAAACTCTTAGCAAGAGATGGTATAGACTGTTCGGTCTTGTGTATTCTACAAGACGACAGAATAACAGACTTCAAGAAAAGCCTGTTAGGAACAGTAGAAGCCTCACTATGCAACCAGGTTGCATATTTCAACGTCTTCCCAAACTTCACCACTCATCTGAAAGACGCAGCACACTGCCTAAGACTGAGAATCAAAACAGATGAGATTGTCATGAAACAAGGCATGATGGAACTTGCCGTTGACTATAGGATCTATTACAAGCTAATGAGCTCCAATGTAACACCAAATACTAGATTTGTCAACAGCCCCGGTCTTACCACATCTGTCCTTACCAATCCTAGAAATAATACTCAGCAAAAGCACATCACCAAATGGGATGAAGTATCATTCCCTAGAGAATGGAACTTAGCACCTCCTGAGAGGCAGATACAAAGCTCTAATGCTTCTATCTATGAAGATACTGGAGGAAAAATAAGTCTCCAGTTCCATAGGCATTCTTTTGCTAACTATGAGCAAGCAAGTACTTCAGGATCAATTCCTGAAGAATCTTTTGAGGAAGAAGAAGACTCAAAAAGACCTATGAGAATGCTTAGAGTAGAAGGGTTAAAAGAACTCTATAAGCAAGCAGAAACTTGTGAAACCTTAGAAAGGTTAGAAGAGATAGTTAAGAAAATTTCTTTAGTCCAAATTAAAAGAAAAATTCTTCCTTATCAAGCGGCTGACGCAGAAGCCAGCAATATGGATGCTGAAGCAAGCAACATGGATGCTGAAGCAAGCACTAGCTAGCCAACCACCTTTGGCAGGAAATACTATCATCAATAACATCACGAATAATCCTACCAAAATCATTAGAGAAGAAAAAATCAAACTTTCTAAAGGACAGCCTCCTACAGGAAAGATTGGAGAAAGAAGCTCCCAAAAATATATTCCTACAGAACCCCACTGGGGACAAGCAATCTCTGAAATAGGAGTTTATCTAGACCTCGATAAAGTAGGAGATAAAAGAAAAACCATAGACAACTGGGTAGCCAGCTTAAAGCTAACCCAAGCACTGGTTTTATCCAAATTCCACTATAAAGAAGCTCACGCTTACTATGAAGCAACCTTAACAGGAATAGTCCAGAAATGGTACAATTCCTTTAAGAGAAGTAGTAGTTGGGCAGATTGGGAAGCAAAATTAGCCAAGACAAATGATCCAATGGATTTCGCTATCCCTATATACGCACAATTTTGTGGAGATATAACGGGACATAGTGAACAAACCAAGGAAAGAGCTAAAGCAAACATCCAGAAATTAAGCATCTGCAATATGAGGTATTTTGAAGAATACACGAATGAGTTCCAAAATTACTATTGCACAATAGGAGATTTGGAAAACATAGATCTCATTAGAACATATTACAGAAAGTTACCAGAACCCTGGAATAATGCTGTAGCACAGTCCCTTGAAGAAAATCCTTTAGAATATTTTTCTATAGGAGGAATAGCAGAAAGGGTAAGAGACCTGTTAAGAAAACAGTGTACAGAAAATCAAAAGTCGAAAACTGCTAAGAAACAACTCAGAGGAGTTGAAAATATGTGTCCTAAAATCCTAGACACTCCAACCCAATGGGGTTGTCATCAGTACAACGAAAGAAAAACTAAGAGCAGATTTAGGAACAAGAAATATAATAAATTTACTTCTAAAAAGAAGTATAAGTTCAGAAAAAGCTCTGAACAAGATAAAGAAAAAAGATCTCCTAGAAAGAGATTTTTTAAGAAAAGAAACTGTTGACAGTAGCCAGAGAGGCTACACCAGGGCCCACAGACCCGCAGCAAGCGCACCAGAGCCCGGACCAGGACCCAGGATCGGACCACCAGCACCAGGCCTCGGGCCCCAGCGGTCTATCCTGCCTCCAGGGATCCTGGAACCAGGGGCGCCCGCCTGCCAAAGAGGGCACCAGAATATCCAAACAGAAGGGAACCAGTCCCACATCGAAGGGTAAGGCCAGCCCTCACCCTTGACCACCTATATACGGGCCTCAACTACCACCATAAATAGGTAACTTGTCTCCCTCCCTGCTTACATACGTGCCCAGGTTATATATATTCCAACTATACTAACTTAAGCATCGGAGAGGTGAAGGCCGGCCCGCCCGGTATTCCCCTTAGTAAGCAGGATTGCAGGAGATCGAGTCGGATTCATCAAGTATCTACCAAGACCCCCGGGTTTAGGCAGAAACAATTGGCGCCGTCTGTGGGAACTCGTTCAAAAAGTCAGTGTCGCTGTGCCGGAAAGCAGGGCCCTGGTGACCCTTTAAGAGATCGCTAAAACCACAGTCCGGAAGCCATGGAAGGAAGAAAGATAGAGACAAGCACGGAAGGATCGAAAGGACGAATTCAGTTCCCCGACCGGGCCCCACACGCAGGGGCCGCGATCGGTGCGAGGTTCGTTCTTTCCCCCGACCGCAAAGGAAGTCCGGAAGCGCGAATTCAGTTCCCCGGCCCGGCCCGTAGCATAAAGGCCGAGGTCGGTGCGAGGTTCGCACTTCCTCCTATTCAAAACAGGGCTCACGATCGTCAAGTCTCAGAGAATCCCGACCCAGTGGGAGCAGGGGAAATAAGAAAGATGAAGGCAGAAATTGAGCGATTGCGAAAGGAGGGCGATCAGGATCGGTTAAAAGCAGAGGCCCGAAGTCGGGAACTGAAGGCAGTAACCACCGCCCTGTTAGCGACCCTGGAGCGAGAAGGCCAGCTGGGTACTCCTCGGGCGGCCTCGCACACGGCGAGCAAGGCTAGCGAATTCCCGCATCTCGAGATAGGGCTGCCTACGGGCAGGAGGAAGACCGTCCATATGCCCGTACCCCTCTTCTCAGAGGCTCTGAAAGATTCCGGCCCAGTCAAGCTCCCGTACCGCGCAGATCAGGCATCAGATGAGCGGGATAGCTCCACCGCGCGAACGATCGAGGAACTTTCCGCTTCGGTATCGGACATAAAAAGCCGCATGGAGACCAGCGAGCGGAAGGCGGGACGACCGCAGGACGGCGCACGGTTTACCGAGCGCACTGGACCCTTCCCACGCCGGATCCGAGAAACGGGGGGATCTGGCGACCAAAGGCCTCTGAAGTTGACATACTCGGGAACAAGCTGCCCGTACCAGCACTTGGATAGCTTCAAGTCGAAGACAAGCGCTAGGGCCTATTCGGATGCCGTGAGCTGCAACATGTTCCGAGAAACGCTCGCAGGGGAGGCACTGGGTTGGTTCTACGAGCTACCGATGGACTCGGTCGAAACTTTCGCACAGTTGGCCGATAGGTTCGTCGGCCGGTTCGTCCTTAAAGCCACGGCAGCCCAGCCATCGACGGTCCTCTTCGATTGCATGCAGACTAACCACGAACCATTACGCGCCTTCGTTAACCGGTGGCAGGTCGCCACGTCCGGGGTAAGAAACTTGGATAAGAGGATTGCGGGGATGGCCTTCAAGCAAGGATTAAGAGCTGGGGAACTTTCATACGACTTACAAGCGCAGGGGCCGCTGGCGTACGACGAGCTGATGACCGTGGCCGTTAGGCATGCTCAGGCAGAACAAGAGACATATGGGAACAAGGCGCCCAAGCGGATCTCAGATGGCATACCGCCATCCACTCACGGAGGCAAAGCCGGGCGGCTACATATCAGCCGGGTACCTGTAGCCGCCAGGGGGATAGAGGCGCGAAAGGAGTGGCAACCCCGGCGAAGCAGCGACAATGATCCCCGACCAGGAAGAGGACCACCTTTTGGGCACCCAGCTCGGATCCAGGTAGCTGTGTCAGCAGAGCGGACACCACGGGCCCCGGTTCCATCGCCAGCAAGAAAACCCTATGAACCGGACCTTCGGATCCCAGATCGGAAACCGCAGAAGACGGTCGTACAAGACCAAGCCCGCCCCGGCAGCCCCAGGGCGGACCGACCGCGAGCTCGGCCGATAGGGACTATATGCACACGAACCCCCGGGTGGATCGAGGTACACGGGAGCATTAACATGATCCACGGTGGGGACCATATCGGTCAGCTCACCCGGAGCTCAAAGAAGCGGTGCCTAAGATCAATCCGGGGGAGGGAGATTTACGCCTTCAGAGAACGAAGCGTCCAAGCCGCTAAAACCGGATGGAACTCGGTCACTTTCTATGAGGATGAAGAGCCGGAGGATGTGATCCAACCGCACACCGACCCCTTCCTTATCACGGTCCAAATAGACCACTGGATAACCAGTCGTATGCTGATCGATACCGGAGCCTCTGTCAACGTAATGTTCCGAGACGCGTACCGAGGATTGCAAAGAGGGAGGAACAAGTTATCCCAGGATAACGAGCCGCTGATAAGCTTCTCCGGTGAGGTAGTCCAGCCTCTAGGATCCGATTACCTACCAATCATTTTCGGCAAGGGAGACAGAACGAAAACAGAGCATTTGGAATTCATCATCGTCGACTGCCTGTCGTCGTACAATGGTATAATCGGTCGGCCAGGGTTATGGAGGCTCAAAACGTTCATTGCCGGCCACATGCTGATGTTGAAAATGCCTTCACCAGCCGGAGTTATAACTATACGCGGGGACCAGAGAATCGCCCGTAAGTACTACGCAGAAGCCCTGACCCACGGGAGGAAGCGGGCCGAGGTCTTTACAACCGCTCAGCAAGTACCAGCGCCGGATCTGAGTCTTGACCCCCGTGATGACATCGCTCCAGGTAGAGTTAGGCGATTCACGTTCACCGAGAAACCAGAGCGACCTTCGGCCGTGGAGGAAACCGAAGCCATCTGTATTTCCAAAGACCACCCGGACCGAAGCATAGTGATAGGGACACAACTCGACCCGGTCGTCAGGGAAGAACTCATCGCCTTTCTCCGGGCCCACAGTTCGGTCTTCGCATGGTCCTACGAAGACATGCCGGGCATATCCCCAGAGATAGCCGTTCACCGGCTAAACTCATTACCCAGCGTCCCCCCGACGAGGCAAAAGAGGAGGTCTTTCAGCCCGGCAAAATATGAGGCGATTAGAGAAGAAGTGCAGAAACTCATGGGCATAGGCTTCATCCGGGAAGTCCAGTACCCGCGCTGGCTCGCCAACGTGGTCATGGTACCGAAGAAGGCAGCCGGTCAGTGGCGTATGTGCGTGGACTTCACTAATCTAAACCGGGCATGCCCAAAGGACAGCTTCCCGCTCCCTCGGATTGATCAGCTCATTGACTCCACATCCGGCTTCAAGCTGCTCAGCTTCATGGACGCCTACGCCGGGTACAACCAGATACGGATGCACCCGGATGATGAAGAACACACGTCATTCACAACCGACCGAGGCACCTACTGCTATAAGAGGATGCCGTACGGTCTAAAGAACGCCGGCGCCACCTACCAACGGATGGTGAACCAAATGCTGGAACAAGAGATGGGCAAAACCGTGGAAGTTTACGTTGATGACATGTTGGTCAAAAGCTTAACTGCGGGGGCCCACGTCCGGGATTTGGCCGTGGTCATCGGTAAAATGCTCAAATTCGGAATGCGCTTGAACCCGAAGAAGTGTCTTTTCGGGATTTCAGAGGGTCTTTTTCTAGGGCACATCATCAGCCAGCGAGGGATAGAAGCCAACCCGCTGAAGGTCCAGGCAATCCTTGATATGGAAACACCAGGAGAGAGAAACCAGGTCCAGATCTTGACCGGCCGGTTGGCCGCCCTGGCCAGATTCATCTCCCGTTTAACCGATAAGTGCGTCCCGTTCTTTAAACTGCTCAAGGCACAGCAAACCAGGAAGATACTCTGGGCTGCGGAGCATGAGGCAGCGTTCCAGTCCATCAAAGCATACCTGGCTGCAGTTCCTCTCCTATCCAAACCACTGCCGGGAGAAATGTTGTACCTTTACATAGCCGCATCCGCAGCCGCCGTCTCCGCCGCTCTCGTCAGAAAGGAGGGCACGCTCGAACTTCCGGTATACTACGCGGGAAAGGGACTTACAGGAGCCGAGGGCCGGTACCCCGATATAGAGAGATTGGCTCTAGCCTTGATTGTTAGCGCCAGGAAGCTCCGGCACTATTTCCAGGCTCATTCCATCACCTTATATACCAACCACCCCCTGCGGCAGATCCTGCAAAAGCCAGACACCAGCGGGAGGCTCGTGCGATGGGCAGTCGAATTAGGGGAATTCGACATCACCTATGCCCCACGAACAGCCATCAAGGGACAGGCTGCTGCGGACTTCATATGTGAGCTCACCCCAATGGCGGTAGAAGACCATCCCGCCCCGCTCGAGGACGCAGGGGCAGAACAAACCGCCAAGATCGAACCAGACCTGCCAACCGGCTGGAAACTTTACGTGGATGGCTCCGTAACCGCCAAACGGAGTGGGGCCGGGGTCCTGATAATCTCGCCCGACGGCCAATCGTACGAGTATGCACTACGGTTCCTTTTTACCACCTCCAATAACGCTGCCGAGTACGAGGCCCTCATAGCCGGTATGCAACTGGCCAAGGAGCTGGGAATCTCATCCATGGACATATACAGCGACTCCAGCTTGGTAGTCAACCAGATGAACGGGGTGTTCGAGGTTAAAGATCCTCAGCTATCCTCCTACCAGGCTTTGGCCAAAACACTGATCGGGTTCTTCCGCGGCACCAAGATCCAACATATTCCCCGGGATGCAAATAGGCATGCAGACGCCCTTGCGAGGCTAGCAACCGGAAACTACCCCCCAGAGTACCGGAGAGCTAAAATCGAGACCCTCCAAAAGCCAAGTATAAGCAAGACCATCTCCGAAATATTCGCGGTAGAACAGGTACCACCGAGCTGGATGGACCCAATAGTCAAGTATCTGACCGACAAAACCAGCCCCCAGGATGCGGTGGAAGCCAGGAGGCTGCACCTCCGGTGTGCCCGGTATGGCCTCATTAACGGCCAATTATACCGAAGGGGCCACAGCTTCCCCCAGCTGAGGTGTGTGACTAAGGAGGCAGGAGAAGCAATCATGCGAGAGATCCACGAAGGGGTATGCGGTAATCACTCCGGCGCAAGGTCATTATCCCACAAATCACTCCGAGCGGGATATTTCTGGCCCTATATGGCGGCAGCATCCAGGAAAATATCACGCGGCTGCCACAAATGCCACATGTACGCCTCGGTACCTCGTGCCCCGGCAGTCGCATTATCAATCCTGTTGGCACCTTGGCCTTTCGCACAATGGGGATTAGACATCATCGGCCCTTTCCCCGTGGCAGTAGGACAATACAAGTACGCCATTGTGGCAGTGGATTACCAAACTAAATGGGTCGAGGCAGAACCGTTGATAAAGATCACTGAGGAACGGGTTAAGAAATTCCTGTGGAAAAACATCTACTGTAGGTTTGGGGTGCCGCAGACTATTATCACGGATAATGGGACGCAATTCAACAACGCAGATCTCATCCAGTACACAGCCTCCCTGGGGACCCGGATGCTATTTGCCTCGGTAGCACACCCGCAGACCAACGGCCAGGCAGAAGCGGTCAATAAGATTATCAAAACTCTTCTTAAAAAGAAACTGGATGCCAAAAAGGGATGCTGGGCCGAGGAACTCCCCGCGGTATTATGGGCCATCCGGACAACAGCAGCAGAGGCAACAGGAGAGACCCCGTTCTGCTTGGCATTCGGGAGTGAAGCAGTGCTCCCTGTGGAGACTGAGATACCCAGCGGCAGGGTCGAGAATTACGACGCCGACACAAACGCCGACGGCTTACTACTCAACCTGGACCTCATCGAGGAGCGGCGCGACCGAGCGCACATGCGAAACCAAACCTACAAGCAGCGGGTCGCCCGGTACTACGATAGAAGGGTCCGGGAAAGAAAGCTGCAAGTCGGCGACTGGGTCATGAGGAAGGTCCAGAAAAAGCCATTGGCCTTGCAGCCAACATGGGAGGGACCCTACCAGATCACCGCGGCCGTAGGCCCGGCAACATTCCACATCATAGACGCTACGGGCATCTATTCTACCAGGCCGTGGAATATCGAACACCTACGCTTTTACCCTAGATAGTAGCAATCATAAAGGAACGAAAGTGTAATTGGCAAGCATTGCAATGTGCAGTTATGACATTAAAGAGACTACACCAATTACAGGATATATGTACAGAGCAAACACCTAGCTAGCACTCCCGGAACCCACAACCCCCGACCCGCCACCTTTTAGCTCCCGCTCCTGCTCCCTCATCACGATCAGGGCTATGTCAGCCTCCATCCGCTCGGCGTCGAGCCACCCTTTCTCCCGCCACTCCAGATAGGCGTCACTTATACCCTCCGTACGAGCCTTCTCCAGCATCTCCTCAAAATCTGACGACTCCCGAAACTCGTCAACGGCCTTATCGGCCACTTCAGCAAGTTCGGATTCCACCAGCCTCTCCCGTCCCCGAACGACCGCTGTCATTTGGGCCTGCAGCTCCAAAACTTTTGCCTCCAACTCAACAATCCTCCCATCACGGGCGGCAAGCTGTCGGCTGGCTTCCTCTCTCTCCCACACGAGTTCCGCGCTCAGCCGGCCGCCTTCCTCCCTTTCCTTCGCAAGCTCGGCTTCCGCCACACCCACCTTAACACCCAGCTCCTCCACCCGCTTCTCCAGGACAGCGGCAGCCTCCATTCTGGGGCCGGCGACATAAAACCTCTGAGCCAGCTGCCAAAAAGAAAGCAAAAGGAGCATCAGCTCATGTCACATCACGGAAGAGGACTCACAGAAACACATTTACCTGTAGAGCCAGTCCCACGGGCTCCGCCATACTCTCACCCGGATTTTCGGTCCAGGACCCCTCCCGGTCGAGCCCCAAGGTTTCGATTATACCAGCCACAAGCCTGCTAAATCCACCACCAGAGCTACGAACGGTTTCCGGTTCCTGAGTCCTGCGACCACCCGCCTCCACAGTCGGGACTATGGCTCGCCCCGTCGGCCCAGCTGAGCTTGACGCCCCCGCATCAAATACCCTCGCTCTCTTTGCCGGACTTTCACTGTGGCTGCTTCGACGGTGCTCGGGCAAAACCACCGATTCCCTCTCCCGCGAGGTACGCACTGCCATTTGCCGCGCCACTGGGTCTGGCCCCGGGAGGCCCTCCGCCCGCACTTCCCGAATGCGGAGTGGAGAATTGTTCTCACCGCCCGGCCGCCTCCCATAATGAGCGTCCGAGAACACTAGCGGCACCGGCCTTGCATGCTCCGTACGCTTCTGGGTAGCCACGTCAAGAACGACTTTTGCGGCCTCCTCCCCTATCTCCATCAACCGCGCTGCTATCAGCTCCTCATCCGGCTCGATAGTCTCCTCAACTTTAAGCGCGGGCCGAGGACCGTTAGTAGGTTTTCTCCCCATCCCCAGCACCTCCAGCACGTTCCACCGAGTGAAATTATAGGTGCTCCGGCTATCATGGTCCCAGCCATAAAACAAACGGAATAACCGTTGCTTCTCCAGGTTCTCCAATTCATAGGTCTGGTCCCCGATCGGTTGATATGCCCCGGGCACTTGATAACCCCTCCAGGTCCGCTGCCACTTACCACCGGCCAGCACCACCGACCTCCTCCAGCCATCCAAAACCGTCGCCGGCAGATGCGTAATGGCAGCACCATGCTCCCGTGTGGCAAAATTCACGCAACCACGGCACTGGCCCTTTCTGCAGTAAGAAATCCGGTACAGCGCCCGAAATTCATTAACTGTGGGCCAGTCCATATAACTCAAACAGAACAGGCACCCAAGCCCAAGCAACTGCCTCCACTGATTGCTCGGAAGCTGGGCTGGGGAAAGATTCAGTGAGCTCAGCATGTACTGGACAAATCCCGGCAACGGCAGCGATAGACCGTTGCGGAACTGGTCATCAAAAACGGCGACCCAGCCCGGCTCCGGATTACAGGCCAGCTCGCCGGGATGCAAGCCTCGAAGTTTAACGGAAGAGTTGATATCCCACCTCGACCGAAACTCCCTAATCTCCCTCTCGTCCATACTTCTGACTGCTTCGTCGCAGACAATCGTCCCATCACCATCCCGCAGCTCGTGCCTCCTAGGCCCACGAACGCCACTGCCATAATGCGCAGACCTCCCAGACGCCATTAAACCCCAAGACAAAAGTTCAGTTCTGCCGAAAGATGGAAGAGGAGAGCAGAAAGCAAAGTGCGGCAGGAAGAAAGCAGATGAGACGATAAATAGGGCAACAACAAAGGTCAGGCAACCCCAGCCGTCGATCCCCTCCATCTCAGTCCGCCCCCTGCCGACACGTGTCCACGGCATCAATAAAGGACCCCATGCCATCATAAACTGATGGAACTGATGGGCTCCCCCTTCATTGCATGTCAGCCACATGCCCCACCCACAAACAACAGTTAGTAAGCAAGGAGCACGCAACAAGGCGTCCCCTCTCCTCGCTCCACAAAGGTCAAACTTCGAATCAACCCGACACCATGACGTGTCACGGTTACTTACACCGGCTGAATGCCAGTTCACTGGAGGACTTACCCCGATATGGCAGCCCGCCCGATCGAGATCCGCCCAGCACTATGGCATTCCACCGGGCATGTGACATTCAACCAGCTCCAAAATATTCTACCGGATGTCATTCCCTACGCCTACGGGCAGGGACGAGCCAGCAACAACGTGAGGCTTCAAAACGCATGGGCTTTATAAACCCGGGCGAGCTTACATCTAACCAATGTACTCTTGTCCAGCAGGATAAAAACCCTGCATCACACTGAACTGTGATACCCTTGGGGATACATGGCGAGACTCGTTATCTCAACGCCACTCCACTGGGCAGATTGTCTCTCTAACACAGAGCAAGTCTCCCCGCAGGCTAACAAACCTGCACATTACCTCAACGCTTAAACAACAAAAGCTGAGAAGAGCTAGCAAGTGTTAAAACAACGCCTCAGCGCGGCCATAACACCCTTCGGGCACCTGTTGGCCTATTCCACGCACCAACAGGCCTCCCCGAAGGCTAGTCTGCAAGTCCATCCGGGACTCGTTCCGATACGGCAGGACGCCCGTCGAGCTCCCGTGAACTCCGCCCCGCACCAATATGGTTCATCCGGGACTCGTTTCGATACTTTAGGAACGCCCATTCAAAGATCCAGATACTCACCTCGGTCACGCCCAATCTTTAACGCGGACTTGGGGGACTGAGCACCGGTAGGTTGGTAACCCTGCGGGTCTGCAGGCCAAGAGCAAGACAGATCTTAAGTCCCCATTCAAGATTGCACTTGACCGGGAACTTGGGGGACTTGTTGACAGTAGCCAGAGAGGCTACACCAGGGCCCACAGACCCGCAGCAAGCGCACCAGAGCACGGACCAGGACCCAGGATCGGACCACCAGCACCAGGCCTCGGGCCCCAGCGGTCTATCCTGCCTCCAGGGATCCTGGAACCAGGGGCGCCCGCCTGCCAAAGAGGGCACCAGAATATCCAAACAGAAGGGAACCAGTCCCACATCGAAGGGTAAGGCCAGCCCTCACCCTTGACCACCTATATACGGGCCTCAACTACCACCATAAATAGGTAACTTGTCTCCCTCCCTGCTTACATACGTGCCCAGGTTATATATATTCCAACTATACTAACTTAAGCATCGGAGAGGTGAAGGCCGGCCCGCCCGGTATTCCCCTTAGTAAGCAGGATTGCAGGAGATCGAGTCGGATTCATCAAGTATCTACCAAGACCCCCGGGTTTAGGCAGAAACAGAAACTCAAACCCGAAGAAAAATAATTCTAGAGAAACAAAGCCCTGTAGATGCTGGCTTTGCAAGGCTGAAGATCATTATGCAAACGAGTGCCCTAAAAGGGAGAAAAGATCTTCTAAAGCCCTTCTAGCAGAATACGATGAAGCCGTAGAATACGCAAACATAAAAGGGTTTGAAGTAGCCTATTCTGATGAAGAGAATGAATCTATATATTCTCTTGAAGATACATCAGAAAGTGATACAGAAAGCACCTCAAATAGTTCTGAAGGAGAAAGTGAATATAACTATAGACCTATATTCATGCTGATCCAAAACTGGCATCGGAAAACTACTGATAGTATCAGTCAGTTTACTCCAAGACATGGAGCTTTCACTTGTGACTATTGCAAGTGTGAAGATAATAATACAGTACCCATGTACTGTAAAGAAATAGGAGAAACCTATCATAAAGAATGTTTCATAGCAGAAGTAAGGAGAAAAACAAAAGATCCTGAAGTACATACGTTAGTAAATCAAGAATATGATATATTTCTTGATCAAGTCCAAAAACAAGATCTTGAGAAAAACCTCGAGAAGATGAAGTTAGAAACTTCAAAAATTATAAAAGAAGAACCTAGTCCCTCCATAGCAGTACCCGAAAATAACCCAAAAAAGGTAGAACCTGAACCTATACAAGACGAAGAAAGAGCTATAAATCCTTTCACAGAATTCACTAGAAAGGAAGAAACAATCGAAACCATCCAACCAGTAAAACAAATTCAGACAAGTATATATAGTAATTATATTACTATAGGTCTGAAATTTCCCAATTATAAGAAATATCATCTACATGCTTTTGTAGACACTGGTTCAGGATATAGCCTAGCAAAGAAACATGCTATTCCTGAAGAATATTGAGAAAAGTCTGATAGAGAAGCCACTGGAATTGGAATGGGAGAAAAGGCGTTTACAATGAGTTATATAGCCAGAAACGTCAAGATTTCGATAGGAGGAGGAACCTTTACGTTCCAAAGGATTTGGCAAAGTGAAGCCCAAGGGTCCGACCTGCTGATAGGAAATGATTTCCTACTTCGGCAAAGGATAATACAGACAATAGAAATGATAGGTATTGAGAAAAATGATAAGTTCTACTGGGAATCCAGATTACTACATGCAGTCAACATTGCAAGTAAAGGATTCACAGAGCAATATCAGAAGTCACGAGCCAAGCGTTGTGATCATAAACCACCCTTTGAACCGGTTATACAACCGGTATTAGCTTTGCAAGAACACCAAGAAATTATGCAAAACGAAGCAACAACTTCGGAAGAATCAGAATCAGAGGAAGAACCTCAAGATTCAGATAGCTCGGATGGTGAAGAAGAATTCATCCGAGAACACAATCTTAAAGTATACATTAATAAAATAGAGCAAAAGAAAATCTCAAATCTCGTTGAGATAGAAAATCTGCTGAAACCCATAATCAGTGAAGATCCTCAACTATATTGGGAAAGAGACCCAGTATACTGTCAGCTAAAAATGCATGATGCCAATGCAATATGCCATGTCAAAACAATACCTCATTATAGAAATGAAGATCGAAAAGAAATGGAAAGCCAAATTCAAGAATTGCTTGAAAAGAAATTAATTAGACCCTCTAATAGCCCTCATCATGCTCCAGCATTTTTGGTTAGAAACCATGCAGAGCAATTAAGAGGAAAAGCAAGAATGGTCATAGACTATAGGGATGTTAACAAGAAAACTGTCAAAGACGGTTATCAGATTGCTCAAGTAAGAGTCTTGATAAATAGACTAAAAGGAGCAAAAATATTTTCAAAGTTCGATGCAAAATCGGGCTTTTGGCAAGTAAGAATGCACCAGGATTCCATAGCCTTAACAGCCTTTGGAACTCCTCAAGGACATTACGAATGGCTTGTAATGTCATTTGGACTTAAGCAAGCTCCATCTATCTTACAAAGAAAGATGGATAACATATTTAAGCCATACTCAGATTTCTGTATAGTTTACATTGATGACATTCTTGTCTTCTCTAAAACTATGAATGAACATCTGAAGCACCTTGAGCAGATTTGCAAGCTCATAGTTCAGAAAGGAATCATCCTTGGACAAAAGAAAATTCATCTTATAAAAGGAGAAATTGACTTCCTTGGCATACACGTCAAGGACGGAGAAATTCGTCTTCAAGAGCATATAGTAAAGAAGATAAGCCAATTCCCTGACAGTATCCCAGATGCAAAGTCTCTACAGAGATTTTTGGGAGTTGTTAACTTTGCGAGAGATTTTATTCCTCAAGTGAGTGGTCTCACTGCTCTTCTCTCTCCAAAGACAAGCACTAAGAAAAAATGGTCATTTACAACGGATGATAGCAACACCGTTAAGAAAATTAAAGAACTCACAAAAAACCTCCCCCCTTTACAGTTACCTGAAGAAGGTGACCTGATCATTTTGCAAACAGATGCAAATGACTATTATTGGGCAGGAGTAGTTTTAGCAATAGCACCTAATACAAATCAAGAAAAGATATGTAAATTCCTGTCAGGAAAATTTATTCCAGCAGAATTAAATTATTCCACAGGAGACAAAGAAGTTTTAGCCCTAATAAAATCCATAAAGGGAGCTGAAGCCTTTTTAGGAAATAAATTTCTGGTCAGAACAGATAATAAGAGAGTGAAAAACTTTAAGAACTATAAGCTAACAGATGCAGCTGATAGAGGAAGAGTTCTTAGATGGCAGATGTTTTTATCTCAATATGAATATGATGTTGAAATGATTGCAGGAAACAAGAATTATCTGCCTGACGCTCTCACAAGAGAAATGGCAATGTTCGAGAGAGAAGAGGGTCGTAACCCAAGAAGCAGAAGGCCCGAACCAGAACCAGAAATCGAAGAAAGAAGAAGGCCCAATTTCGGAACAAGAGCTAGGCCTGAAAACAAAGGAACAAAAGACAAAGCTCTACTACAGAGATACCGAGATGGAGACAAGACCGTTGGCCCATTACATGATGGACCAGGTTACCAATATCTGGTATCCTACTCTCCTGCTGGATCCAGTAGTGCCCCTGAAAAAATTCAGCCTGACCCAATAAAAGAAAATGATCCGGAAGATAAGCAATCTTCCAATGCAGAAGAAGAAATTGTAAATGAGTATTTACAGCATCCTAGAGCTACAGTCACAACAGACTGGTTTCAAAAAAGACAGCCTTACAAGTCAAGAACCACTGACAGGATAGCATCCTTCAGATTACCATCAGTAAAATGCCTGAGAAAAATATTTGATCATCCTATGAGAATTTACGAAAGACCGGTGTTCAGAACCAGCAGAAATTTGCAGTTCAACCAGAGAGTCATCATGGACAATATTTTAGCAGCATCTCGAGAAAATAATGAAGCGTTGGTTCTACAAGCCCTGGAAACACTTGCTGAAGAATTCTGCAGTTACGAGCTCGAAAAAGATCAGCAGCTCAAGGAAAAGCTGAACATTCAATACCTTGAGAATCCTGATAGTGCTAAAGTCCCACTTCTAGCCCTATCAGAATCAGAATGGTTCAGTTTTCATAATCTCTTAGGAGATTCCAAGAACCGCCAAGCTCTTCCAGCAACCTTGCTAGTAGTAGCAGGTCCTTACTATGGAAGATACCTGGTTGATGTTGAAGCAGAGCATCCGCAGAAGAACAAGTTATGGTTAATCGAGAACGGTTTTGTTCATAATCTTTGGACAAAAACCAACGAAGACCTAGAAGGTCTCCCTGAAGCAATTTACCATGCAGTTAAGAACATTAGACCAGCTGGTTGTATTCTGAGATTAAAGTTCATTTCTTCTCCTCCTGAATGGACTAGAGAAGAAGGGAGAAAGAGTTATATTTCTCCTTATCACTATGTCAGAATTATCCAGAGTTGTGCCTCTCCAGCACACAAATGGTCATCAAGCAATGGAAGACCCAATCAGAGCATCCCTTGGATGAAAGCAATGGCTGTAATTCGTATTCAGAACCTGATCCAGAAAGATGATGATGCTACCCTCCTGGCCAAAGGAGAAAAGATCATTGTGGCCAGCTATAATCATCCTCATCCAGAACACTGTGATTTGTACAAGGCCTTAGAAAGGCGAGAGGTCGATGGTACGTTAGCAACTACCACGTGGATAGAAAAATTGGAGAAAGAGCAAGAATTCAAAGACCCATATGATTCAGACATAGAATCCAAAGTTGAAGAAAATGACGACTCAGGAGCCTCTTTTGATGACGAAGCGCTACACAACATCAATAATATGATGGAGTATTAGCAGCCGACGCATCAGGACAAGAAACTTTAAGTGAGTGGAATCCAGCTAGTGGAAGCCAGCTCATTTGTAAGATAAGTTTGTAAAATAAAGTTGCTGCCGACGCTTACGGACAAACTACTTTTGGGAAAAGATAGTGCCAGCTGTTAAGATAAGGATTCCTCCTGTCTGCCTTTCTTAATGGAATTCAATTCCGTTTTGAAATCCGAAGGCTATATAAGGAGTCTCAGAGTTCAAGAGAAGGCATTCGAAAACCAAGGAAGAAAGGAGTAGTCTGAAGCTTGAAGGCTTGTGAGTGTTTCTGAGTGTTTGTGAGTGTTTTAGTATAGTAAAATAAAGAGTGAATAGTGAGAGAGTGATTTCTTGCTAGTCATCTGGTGTGGATTGCTTTATTTTACAAGTAAGTTTGTATTTCAATTTCAGCATGAGTAGCTAAATAGCTTTTAGCTGTTTACCCAAGAGTGAGGCTCTGGGTTATGTATATGTGAGTATGTTTGGATAAATAAACTAAATATGTTCCCCATATCCGTCGTCATTTTATGTTTATTTAAAACTCTCAAACCCCAGGTGGAGGATTACCTCCTAGGAGTGGTATTTGAGAAAAAATTGTTCAGTATGTTCCTGCTTTCTGCTTAACTAGAACTTAAGAATTCCTATTTATTGGTTTTACTAGAACTTAAGAAACTTGTCAAAACTAAGACAACAGTGAATCCGCCAGAATAGTAGCCGTCAAGACAGGAGTCGTTAGGTAAAATTGGCATGATGAAGGTTAGTTCTTAGAATTGATAGGCTATTAAGATCTAGTAAGCAAATAGGTAGTGGATAATTAAGTTTTAGCAAAAGTAGAAAAAAATAAAATAAAATAAAATAAAATAAAAAATTTCAGTTAAATAGTTAACGGAACTAACGGTCAAAGTACCAAAGGTTAGTCAAAATCCAAATATGAGGTACTGATTTGAAGTTTGGCAAACGTCAGGTACCAATCCTTATAAAGAGGAAAACGTGGAGTACCTTTAGAATGAATTTTCCAACTTTAGGACCTGGCTGCTGGGACTCATTAGCTGGACCATGAACAACATAATTAAGGGTTAGGCTTTCGCATGCATGGTCTTTATTCAAGAAACATTGAAAAGTTCGACACACAAAAAAATAAAAAATAAAGGAAAAAACTTGGCTAACCAATCTTGGTTAGTTAAAGCTAACACTAGTCAATAACGAGACGACACGTGACTTTTAAAATGAATTAAATAATCATGTAAATACCCACTCAGCCCCTGTAAATGTCCTTTATACCCCTATAAATGTCACATGTCATCTTGTTACTGGCTAGTGTTAGCTCTAGCTAACAAGTCTTGGTTAGCCAAGTTGTTTCCAAAAAGAAATAAGAATGTATTTAAAATCAAGTCAATTAAGAAGTGTTATTTCCTAATGACATTTTGGCATGGGTTGTTGTTCCAAGGCAAAGTAGCATGGGCTCTTCTGGAAAGATTAATGCACTTATGTACGACTTGGATGAGAACTAGAGTTCCATTAGAAAAGGCCCAAGGTTAGAGGAGATTAGATTCAAGCTTAGTGTGGGGATCATGATTCCTAAAGTGTATTAGTCCCGTTCTTGAAAATTTTGGCCTTGTTGGACGGATTGTATGAATAAAATTCTTGAAGACATGCAAGGCCTTCAAAATCTCAGGACCGGCGTGGCGATGCTTCAATGGCTCGATTAATTTTTTACAGAAACATACCAAGATCTATATATTCTCTCTTATATATAGCTAGATTCAGATGATCGATGAGCACATATAACTTTTCTTCAGTCGAATAATTTCTATTTTAAGAAAAGTTAGCTAGCTGATGCATACCACAAGAATCACATTTCTTGACTCTTACTATAAAGTTTGGAATATCTAACATATTCCATGAATGAAACAGCAATATCCTCCTAATCGATCTACTTCTACTAGCTAGAAAGTTCAGGGTTACGTGGATCGGTGGATGAGAAACGTGGTTGTTTTTATATGAACACAAAGTGCAAAATTCTATAATTTATTAGCATGGAGATTTGCTTAGTTGACTAGTTTAGATTCGGTCCAAGATCATTAGAGTCGCCCAGTCGCCCAGTTTTCAACCAGCTTATGCACTAACCAACACGTGGTGCACTCCTAGAATCCTAGATGTGAGCTTTTTTCCTTTCTTTCAGCTGTGATTATTATAAGTTTGGGAGGAGGTGACCCTCATGCTGATCATTTAGTCTGATCTCCGAAACTGTTTCCTTCTTTGGTACTGATCGATACGTGTGTGTGCGCGTATACATTTCCTATCCAGAATTAACTTTCATTTTAAAATTAATGTGTTTAAATTTTTTTTTATATATTTTTCAGTCATATTTTTACATCTCCACTGTTCAGATGTTAGAATATAATGTATAAATTATCTCTGCAAAATTTTATCCAACTTGAATAATCGTTTGACCTTTCGTTATCATGATGTACACAACAATTCAGGTTGAACAGATTCGATTTATTCATTGATTTAATATAGTTTTTTTTTACTTTAAAATTAATGTGTTTAAGTGTTTTTTGATACATTTTTCAGTCATATCTTTATATCTCCACTGTTCAGATGTTAGAACATAATGTATAAATCATCTCTGCAAAATTTTATCCAACTTGAATAATCGTTTGACCTTTCGTTATCATGATTTACACGACCAATTCAGGTTGAACAGATTCGATTTATTCACTGATTTAATATAATTTCGATACTTTAACGGTAACGAAGTTAGATGAAATTTTGCATGAATGATCTATGCATGAGGTTCTAACATCTGAACGGTGGAGATGTGAAAATTTTACCGAAAATGTGTTAAAAAGGAACTTCACACGTTAATTTCAGAACGAAAGTTCCGTATATATATATATATATATATATATATATACAGTCCTTCTCGGCTACGGACGTCCGCACGCACTGTTCACGGTGCGGATGCGGCGTTTCCGGCCACCGGAGAGGCGGCGCCGGCGTATCCGGCCGGTGGGCTTTGCTCGCCCCGGCCCGGCGACCCCGTCTGTGCCGGCCCGAGGTCCGTCGCCGGCCGGCAGCCCGGCGGAAATCCAGAAAAAGCAGAAAAATGAACAGTACCCCGTCATTTTTCTGCATTTTCTGTATTTCCGGCCGCTGCCGGCCGGCACAGACGGGGTCGCCGGGCCGGGGCGAGCAAAGCCCACCGGCCGGATACGCCGGCGCCGCCTCGCCGGTGGCCGGATACGCGGCATCCGCACGGTGCGGACGTCCGCACCTGAAAATCACTTTATATATATATATATATATATATATATATATATATATATATATATATATATATATATAAATCTGTACCGGTCAAGCATCTCAATCATATGAAAATGTTTCCTCATTCAGAAGTCGATATCCGAAACCTGTATGAGTATCAATGTTTCTCAAATATATCTGTTTGATTACTTGGGGAAAAATAACATCGTTAAGACACAATAATCTTTCTGGTTTTATTAATACCTCGATTCTTCTACAAAGATCAATTAAACTGAACATCAGTATTCAGTAGCTGTTTATATTAGTTCTTGTGATAAGAGTTTAAGGGGGCGTTTGGTACGTGAGATTCTCATAGCATGTCTTAGTCTCTATAATAGTCTGGGGTTTCACAGACCTGGCTTTATGTTACGTAAGACATGACCCATGTTTGGGGCTGTGTTGGACTAAGCAACAACATCATAACAATGAACCCAGTAAACAGAACAACCACCAAATCTCAAAACTCAGCAAAACAAGAAACTCAATCATCTGCAAAATCTGAATCCCATTAGAAGTATTCTAAGAGGACTCTTCCTTATCAACACCAAAGATTTACAATCTCATCTCTGTCACTCGTAATCACCCAAAAAGCCAACCAAAGTTGTTCTTCCGATTCAAAAGCAAAGCAATTTGGGCATTGAAAACAAGGCTATACTTCCTCCAATCGGCGAACCCATGATTGATTAACATCTTGATTGTTAACAAAACAAGAGCCTAGATAAACAATTTGAATCCAATAAGGTAAACCTATGAAATTGTCTATAATTTTCTTATAAAACTAACCAGGGAGGCTTGAATTTGAGAGAGTAATTGATGGTGGAGTCAATAGCGAATTTTGCTATGTGGGTCAGAAGTCTGCCGGAGTTTTATCGGTGGCCGGGATCGGTTTTCTTCTCTTACGGCTTCACTATTCACTCAGCTCTAAGGTCACCCAAATTCGACACGATTTCATCTAGCCAAGTAAATCGACAAGAAGTATGGCAAGCCCAAGTAGGGAGACGACGAACCAGGTTATGATTTTGGGAGATTTCTAATTTCAAATTGAAGGTAGCAAATCAGGATTGAGCGAAAAATGAGGTGAAAACGATGTGTGAAATAACGACTGAGCTTGGCTTGCATAATCCCAACAATTTTGGTGTCTCTATGTAAGACCATGCGGGAGGGGTATTTGGGCTTACATAGTCCATTAAAATTAGTCCTTGTTTCAGCCAAACACTGGATCAGTCTTATTTTCTTCTGTATGACAGTCTCATCCCACCTAATCCCATGTAACAAACATCCCCTAAGGGCATGCATCTTGATTCTTGAATTTTCGTTAAGGGATTCTTCTTGGCCGGTGGGAAAATTACTAATTAACCAGCAGCGAGCTGAACTAGTCAAAAATGCTGTAGGGATGGGTGGTCATGAACCCAGAGAGACAAGGAGAATGTCAGTTCTGGACGTGTAAATATTTCGTTGGATTTGCAAACGCACCCATTTTTGTCTTTGGCATATACATATATAGTAGGAGCATCCTAGTAGATATATAGTCATATTGAAAATGAACCGAAAGCTAGCATGAATAGTTTGAAAAGTATAAAGTAATTATATTGAATGGAAAAGATGGAGATCAAGGTGATTCAGAGCACATGCAATCGGAGTTGGCTGTAAAATTTTCTAAACGTAGTATCAGAACGGCCGGGAGATCTCCTACCAATCGGCCAGTGGCCAGTAAGTTGAAACCACATGTCAATCATTTCACTGATTTACGTTTGGACAGTTAAAGAAGCTCTAGGTTTAATTATTCATAGCTGCGGTTGTCTTACCAGACGTCCAAAACGAACGTTCGCATACAACCTAGCTCGGCCTCAGGATTTTGGCCGGCCTCAAACTATGCCAAACAAAAAGGCTATGTAAATTATTATGAAATGTCTACAATGTTAACTGCGCGCGCATATATATATATATATAGTCCTTCTTGGCTAAAGACGTCTGCACCATTTTTTATGGTGCGAATTTAATATTTTGGCTAACTTTTTTATTGAATTTTTACATCTCCACCGTCTAGTATTTAGGTACTCATGTATAGATCATCTCTGCAAATTTTCAGCTAATTTGATAACCATTAGCATTGTTGGAGGTATATATGGTGCACCGCCAAGCATGTTCGGCGACCTCGTGGACCGTGCAACCGGCGGCAAATGTCCTACTTCCGGCATGCATCGGGTAGACCAGCACCCCGGCTACATCTCCATTGTTCCATATCACCGGTGCCGCACTCGGAAGCCGTACCACCGGGCTCCTGAAATAGCTTCGTGAGTAGGAAAAGTGGGTTTGCATCCCACATTGGAAACATTGTAAAGAAGGGAGCCTTCCTTCCTTATAAATAGAAGGCTCCCCCCTTAGATATGGGATCTTGGATACTTGCTACTCTTGGCATGTAACCACTCGATGGCTTTCCGGCCGATCATACTATATTCCAAGTGGACGTAGCCATGCCATTCGATGGCTCGGTGAACCACTATACTCGCCCGTGTCTATTTATAGCTTTGTTATTGTGCTTCTGTGAGTCCTCCCGGATTCTAGCAGAAACAATTGGCGCCGTCTGTGGGAACTGTTACAAAAGGTTATGTTGTTCTAACCAGCAGGCTGCCCGGACAGTAGGTCCAGATAATTAATAGGCCATCAGTTTTTCGCCCGGGTTAGCAGGCCAGTCCAATCGGCCAACGGGTCGGCCCGGTCAAGCAAGAAGTCAAAGATACCCGGTCAAGACAGTCAAACCGGTAGAATAAACTTTGAAGCCGGCTGCCGCGTTTCTGTGCCTCCGGTGGTGCTCAAAGGAGGATGGCATGGCGGAGCAGGTCAACTCTAGGGCGCGGGGATTCGAGGCCGCCTGCGGCAGCGGTTGGGTGAAGCACCGGGAACTCGTCCGGGTTCGCACGTTGGTGGCATCTAGTGAGCGCCTCCCTGTCCCGTTCGGTCTCAAGGCCCTCGTCCCGCTGGACCATGACCACCGCCCGGTTCAGTCACTAGGTCCAGCTCGAGCTTGGCACCTGGGGCCATGGTGAAGATCAAACTCGGAGCCAACTTTGGAATTTGCTATGGGCAACGGCCGGGCCATCCGAGAGCAAGAACGAGAGAGAAAACTGCCCGGTCCAAGCGAGCCAACAGAGCAGGTAGTCCCAGCTTCGTGGTGCCTCCGGTGACCTGCAGCCTCCAGCGGCCCGAAGTCACCTCCCGGTGATCGGCGGCCCAAAATCACCTCTAGGTGACCATAGTAGAGGACTGCACGCGTTGGGTTCTTCTTTTCTCTCTCGGTACTTGCGGGCACCGGCAAGGCCTGGTTTTCTTCTCCGGGTGCCGGTGGCTCCTCTCCAGCACAGACGACCCCCCCCCCCCCCCCTCTCTACGAGCTCGGACAACCCCTCCTCTCCGGTTCGGCTCCTAGCCATGCGCTGGTTCCCCCTTTCCGGCCGTTCTCCTCTCCGGTAAGGAGACGAAAGCAGAGCAGAGAAGAGATGCAAGAGAGACTAGAGGAAAGAAAAAGAAAAAGCCAGAGGAAGGAAAGCCAGAAAGAAAAGAAAGCAGGAAAGAGAGAAACAGAAAGAAGAAAGAAACAGAAGCAGAAAAAAGGCCCAGCAGGTCAACCGCCCGGTCAACGGGCCCAACGGGTCAGCAGCCCACCAATCTGCTCATTACACCCATTATGTGCCTGGGCGAGCACCGGACAACCCAGGAACCATTCCCGCCGGCTATTCAAACACCTGGCTGCTTTCTCCAAAGATAAGTACTCTTTTCACCACTCAACACATGTTTCACCTGTGCATAACATGTTTGGGAACATACGATACATATGCGCATAATTACCTGCTAGAACGGTACAATTATAGCTTGCTGGTGCATAACAACATGATCTTTGCATAAACAACATACTGCACGATCATATCATTATGCATCGCATTACAATGCATCGTACTACTGTGCACGTATTTCAGTGCATGGCATTACAATGCATCGCATATCAATATGCATCGCATTACAATGCATCGCATTACAATGCATCGCATATCAATATGCATCGCATTACAATGCATCGCACTACGGTGCACGCATTTCAGTGCATGGCATTACAATGCATCGCACATCAGTATGCATCGCATTACAATGCATCGTACTACGGTGCATCGCATTTCAGTGCATGACATTACAATGCATTGCATGTCAGTATGCATCGCATTACAATGCATCGCACTACAGTGCACGCATATCAGTATGCATCGCATTTCAGTGCACGCATTCCATTTTAGTCCAGCGCCTGCTGATCTCCCCTGGTCAGTCCGGCACGAAGTTCCCGTGCACATTCCTACGGAATAAACCGGTTGAAAAATCGACATATTCCTACGGACAAGCCTCCGGGCTTTCGGTACTATCAGGCATTCCACCGGTTCACATGCATTCTACCGGTTCACAGGCATTCCATCAGTTCTTTAGCATTCAACTGGCTCCAAGACACTCCATTGGTTTAATCACCACCTTCGCGCCTACGGGTACGGACAAGCCAGCAACAACTGAAGGCTTCAAACACATGGGCTTTATAAACCCGGGAGATTTTTCCTCTAACACATGCAAACTCTTCCAGCAGGCTAGAAACCCTGCATCACACCAAGCTGTGAAAAATATGGGGATCCATGGGAGACTTGTTATCTCTACGCCACCCCACCGGGCAGATTGTTTCCCTAACACAGAACAAATCTCCCCGCAGGCTAGAAACCCTGCACCCCACTCCCATAACGTTCAGGTTGGAAAGAATGAGAGGATGTTGACCGGTGCTATAACATGGCCGCAACACCCCACCACGAACAAACGGGAATACTCGAACTTCCGGCTGAGTTCTTTTTCTAGTTGGGGGACTTATTGGAAGCGATATATATACCGCATTTCGGTATTGCACGCCAACGGTAACAGGCATTCCATCGGTGAAAGGTATTCCACATGCATTCCAACAGTAACAGGCAGTCCATCGGTAAAAGGCATTCCAATGGTATTCCAAAGGTATTCCAACGGTAACAGGCATTCCATTGGTAAAAGGCATTCCAACAGTAAAAGGCATTCCAACGGTAACAGGCATTCCATCGGTGAAAGGTATTCCAACGGTATTCCACAGGCATTCCAACAGTAACAGGCAGTCCATCGGTAAAAGGCATTCCAACGGTATTCCAAAGGCATTCCATCGGTAAAAGGCATTCCAACAGTAAAAAGCATTCCAACGGTAACAGGCATTCCATCGGTGAAAGGTATTCCAACGGTAATCCAAGTGCATTCCAACGGTAGAGCATATTCCAACTAACGGTTGCGCATTCCATCCATCGAGCTGGTACCAGCTTACCACTCACTTTCCTAGGGCATAACCGGTTGCACCAACCGAGTTATCCCAACCGACAGTATGAGCCCAATCATGGTCAGCGGATCAAGGTCTCCAACGGGTCAACCTCAGGGCGAATCTTCTCTGGGCACCCCGGTTCCGCACCGCTGCGCCAGAGCCTCGACCCCTGCACCACGGCTCACGCTAGCACCTCACCTCCGGCCTCGTGAGCTCGGCCGCTCAGTCTATCAGCTCACCCTCCGGCCCGGTCTTGTTCAGCAGTCAACTTGGACAGTGGTTCACCTCAGCCAGCAGGTCACCCTAGATTCAGCAGGCCCGGTCCTGTCCAGCAATCACCTCGGCCAGCGGGTAACCCCAGATTCAGCAGGCCCGGTCCTGTTCAGCAATCACCTCGGCATCACCTCAGCCAACGGGTCACCCCAGATTCAGCAGGCCCGGTCCTGTCCAGCAATCACCTCGGCCAACGGGTCACCCCAGATTCAGCAGGCCCGGTCCTGTCCAGCAATCACCTCGGCCAGCGGGTCACCCCAGATTCAGCAGGCCCGGTCCTGTTCAGCAATCACCTCAGCCAGCGGGTCACCCCAGATTCAACAGGCCCAGCTCTGTTTAGCAGCGGCTCTGCCCGATCAAGCTTCAACGAGTCAGGACCGGTCAAACCCGGATCCTCCCTGGGCACCCACCACCGTTCCGGAACCCGATGATCCAATCAGCTTGCCTCCGGAAAATATTACACAGACAGTGCGGATCAGAACCCGGCACCTCAGTACACCCCCAAGCAAGACTAAACACGGAGGTCACTAGCAAGGAAACATCACTCCCGGCCAAGTCAAATCTCCAACACGGACTTGGGGGACTATTACTGGGAACACATCAGTAACACTCGAGCGGATGGGTGGGACTCGGCATTCGAACGCCCGGTAAGAGTCTAATCTCACTTAGGGAGTAGGGGTGACTCGGTCACCACCTACGCTTGGCGGCACATGATGATTAATTCCCCAAGTAAGATTGCACTCTTACTCGGGAACTTGGGGGACTTGTTGGAGGTATATATGGTGCACCGCCAAGCATGTTCGGCGACCTCTTGGACCGTGCAACCGGCGCCAAAGGTCCTACTTCCGGCATGTATCGGGTAGACCAGCACCCCGGCTACATCTCCACTGTTCCATATCACCGGTGCCGCACTCGGAAGCCGTGCCACCGGGCTCCTGAAATAGCTTCGTGAGTAGGAAAAGTGGGTTTGCATCCCACATTGGAAACATTGTAAAGGATGGAGCCTTCCTTCCTTATAAATAGAAGGCTCCCCCTTTAGATATGAGATCTTGGATACTTGCTACTCTTGGCATGTAACCACCCGATGGCTTTCCGGCCGATTCTTACTATATTCCAAGTGGACGTAGCCATGCCCTCCGATGGCTCGGTGAACCACTATACTCGCCCGTGTCTATTTATAGCTTTGTTATTATGCTTCTGTGAGTCCTCCTGGATTCTAGCAGAAACAAGCATATCAAACTAGATTAAAATAAATGGACAGACTGCATTTTGTTAAAACTGAATCGTTCATGTTTATAATAGAAAATCGCACTTTTGAATCCCTTAACGATTATCAAATTGGCTGAAAATTTGCAGAGATGATCTATACATGAGTACTTAAAAATTCAATCGAGAAGTTAGTCAAAATGTCAAATCCGCACCATAAGGTTTGGTGCGGACGTTCTTAACCAAGAAAAAAAAAATATATATATATATATATAAGTTAAAATACTATATAGTCAGATCAAATTGGACCTCAGATCATCAGTGTATGACTAGAGGAATACAAGTCCTCAAAATTGATTAAATAGAAAACTCGCAAAATTCCAAGATATATGAGTAATTAAGCGTAGCAATTTGAACATGACCAATGACATGCACTATTTAGACTTGATCAAAATGAATATATGCAATTTAAAAACAAAATACAATAATCTTTGTTATACCCGTCGTTTTATATGTCAAATTACTACTGTACCGAGTTTTGAGCACATAGTAGCATTGATGTACATTACGTCCTTCCCTTTTTGTCACCAAGCATTATCTGCAACTGAAAGATTGATTAAGACTAGGTCGCTTTAACCCCAAACTCTTTCTAGAATTATCATTTAACGAGCACTTACGTGTTTTAGTATGATATGACTGATGATGCAGCTACAGGATATATATTCACATCACCCATCTTATTCGTACTGCTCGATCAGTGATCACCAGCATCGAATCCAAGTCTTCGCAGTAATCCAGATTTGGAAATTGCTGAGGATACGATCTCTTTTTCGGCGCCCTCTTTTTCTTCCTTCTTAATCTGTTTTTTACTGATGGGGTTGGGATGGCGTGGTGAATAATCCACCCACTTTCTACCTCTTTCTCAACACGATAATGCATAACTTTGAAATTTGAAACATTGATCTTTTCAGCTAACAGTTTTCCACGCACCAAAAGCTAACTATTATCTTTCAGATAGGTAAACAGATTCTTCATGCGGTTAACGTAACAAATAATAGAAACTCACCTTATAAATTCCAAATTATGAAAGAACAATCACTATGTCTACCTTGTTACTGTCCAGTGCCATAACGACATAAAGACTTTATCAAAGTGACTAGTTGTTTAAAACAATCACCTAAAGTAAATAGCTAGGGTTAAATATGTGAATGGTGGCGGATTTAACTTGAGCAATTTTCTTGGATTTCACCCTCCCTCCATATTTTCTATGGTTCCCCTTTTTGTCTCGTGCTCAAGAATCTCGGTCCTGGTAAACAAACTATCACAAGGCCTAACTCACAATTTGACAATACAATGACAAGAAGAGCAAATTTGGAAGCTCAGAGACCCCATCTATGCCAACACACACGCGTCCCCTTTTCATCGCTAAATTACATGTGAATTCTTACTAAAATAAACAAATAAATCGTAATATATCATGCAAAATCTTCATATATTACGAACTTACTTGATTTATATGAATAATCCCATCGAAGTGTGTCTCTGGGAAACCAGCAATGACTTTTCTGGCAAGGCTGTCGCTCTCATTCAGATTATAAAATGGAAAACCAGCCTCTCACTCATTGAGAGCTACTTGTGTCCTCCATATGACGACCAATTATACAGGACAAAATTTGTAGCTTCATGCAATAATGTAGACGTATATATATACGATATGCAATCATACGTATACATACAATATAATTTGAGTATCCGCACAATCACGTACAGCTACGGGTATATATCATATATAATTACGTGAATATCTATACGAGGGATGTGATTTTAGTTGTGTGTATATAAGTATAGCAAGCTGTTGAAGTGTGTTTACAACAAAAGAGAGAACTTTACAAATATTGGAAAGACCGACCGCACAGTACTTTCTTTGGCTATAAATATCTGCTCCCCTAACCTGCATAAGGTTTACATTTTACAGAGAGAGAGAGAGGATGAAGATTGTTCCTTTCTTCAAATCTTTGTCAAGGTCGGTTCATGAAGAACAAAATGATCATGTTCACCAGGAATCAAAGACAGGTATCGATAGCAGTGGCCCTAGTGGGGCTTCCACATCCATATCGTTAACAGTGTGGAGAAAATCTCTCGTGATTAGCTGTAAAGGGTTCACAGTGATCGATTCCAGTGGAGATCTGGTTTATCGGGTCGACAACTACATCGGACATCCTCAAGAAGTCACTCTCATGGATGGCTCTGGGAAATCCATCCTCACAATGCGTCGGAACAAGGTAACTAACTACCCTTTGCATAATATAGAATCATTTCGTAATACATCAAACAATTTAACATGTTATGTTATCAAACGATGAATCGACGATGCCTAACAAGAATTTTTTTATTTTTTTTTAGCTTTACATCTTGAATAAAAGCAATATATGTAGAGAGCAACTGGGTTTGATCTTGACTGTTTCTCATGTTTATTGATTGGCAGAAGTTTAGCCTGGTAGAGAGCTGGTTTTTGTACGAAGGTGAAGTGGGAGACTTCTGCACAGCAAGAACAACTGGAGCAGCATCAAAATATTGGCCAGTGTTTTGCGTGAAGAAGAACAAAAACATATTGAATTTTAGATATCCTAGTATACTTGCCCATGTATATCGTGAAGTATCTGGTAGTCATAATAGAAGATGTGCCTATGTGATTGAAGGTTCTTACACGCATCGATCATGCAAGGTAGTGGAGGAGTTATCGAGGAATGTGGTGGCTGAGATCAAGAGGAAAGAAGCAAATGTTGGAGGAGTTTCTTATGGGGAGGAGGTTTTCCATTTGGTTGTGCATCCTGGATTTGATCCTGGATTTGCAATGGCGCTTGTGCTATTATTAGATCAAATGTTTTAATTTATTAGGTTTTCATATGTATATTTCATTTATTTTTTGCTTGAAGAACATATTGGAATTTGATTTTTCAGGGAATTGATATTAGTGAGTATCTAATTTGTACTGAAAGGACTCTACTGACCATTTAAATACATTGTAATATGATCAAAACAATTTTTCTTGTTCAGTTGCATACATAAAAGAGAGAAAGGATGAGCATGATAAGTATCTTGACCTCCCACTTCGGGTAAGTAAATCTAAATCAGCCATTTTTGCATACATAAAAGAGAGACTCTCTAATAAAGTAATAAATTACTTGGTTGGAAATCAAAACTGCTCAGTTGTGCCGGCAAGGAGATTCTAATTAAAGCAGTAGCGTAGACGATGTCATTGTATGCAATGAACTGCTACTTGTTGCCAAAGGGATTGTGTGATGATATACATAAACTATGTGCCTCTTTCTTTTGGGGGGATACTGATGATAAAAAAATGAATTCACTGGAGAAGTTGGGAAAGACTATGTTTAACAAAAAAAGGAGGCATGGGTTTCAAAAATCTGTATGCATATAACCTTGCGATGTTGGCTAAATAAGGATGGAGAATAGTCAATAACCCTCAATCTTTGGTGGCACGAGTCTTGAAAGCCAGGTGTTACCCTTACTCATCTTTTTGGGAGGCTCAACTCAGCGATGCTCCTTCGTTCTCTTGGAGAAGCATTCTTGCGGCTAGACCAATTCTCAAAACTGGAGTACAATGGAAAATTGGCAATGGTCAACAGGTAAATGTGTAGACTGATAAATGGATTTATGTTAAATTGGCATTCAATCTGCAGCGACCAGTTGATTGTGCGGTAAACAAAGTGTCGGACCTAATTGATCACGAGCAGCGTACTTGGAAAGCCTCACTAGTGCACTCACTTTTTCCTCTCCCGATTGCAGAAAAAGTATTGTGCATCCCATTGAGTAGAAGAGAGGCTGCTGACAGGTTAGTGTGGAGTCTAGAAAATAAAGGTTTTTACTCTGTGAAATCTGCATATTGGGTAGCAAGACAACAAGTCCTAGCTAATGTTCTTACTTCTACCTCTCATGGGGACCCATTTGGCTTGCTCTGGAAGAAAGTTTGGAGTGCTACAGTACCCAACAAAGTAAAAATCTGTAATTGGAGAGCTATTCAAAATCTTCTGGCGACCCGGGAAAGGCTTATTTCTAAAGGGTACATTGGTGAGATGCACTGCCCTATATGTAATCATTATACTGAAAGCACTCTACACTTGCTTTGTCACTGTCCGTTCATGCAACAAATACTCTCGCTCTCTGGTTTTCATCTGCAGCTACATGATGGTATGTCTTTTAATGATTGGATGTTGCAGGCTGCCACAATGTTAAAAGCGGAAGCTTTTAACAAGTTATTGGTCCTAATTTGGAGTGTGTGGACAAACATGAATAATGCTCTGTTTCAAAAAAAGGGCAAATCTGCCTAGGAGGTCATGCTAGGAGCGATGGCTTGGTTAAATGAGTACCAAGTAGCCAACAAGCCTACCAGAACCTCCTCACAGCGTGTGACCCAGCACTGGCAAATACCATCGGGAATTCATACTTTTAAACTGAATGTGGATGCAGCCTTCTTGCCTAACCAGACCAAAGGTGGAGTTAGAGGGGTAATTCAGAATGTGCATGGCCATTTCATTGCTGCCTTTGCCAAACCAGTGGCATATACAACTTCTCCAAAGCAGTGTGAGTTATTAGCTATCCGAGAAGGCATGGATCTCATCCACTCTTTGACTCTTCAAAATGTGATTATAGAGAGTGACTCCATGGAAGCTATATACAACTTCTCCAAAGCAGTGTGAGTTATTAGCTATCCGAGAAGGCATGGATCTCATCCACTCTTTGACTCTTCAAAATGTGATTATAGAGAGTGACTCCATGGAAGCTATAGCAGACCAAAGGTGGAGTTAGAGGGGTAATTCAGAATGTGCATGGCCATTTCATTGCTGCTTTTGCCAAACCAGTGGCATATACAACTTCTCCAAAGCAGTGTGAGTTATTAGCTATCCGAGAAGGCATGGATCTCATCCACTCTTTGACTCTTCAAAATGTGATTATAGAGAGTGACTCCATGGAAGCTATATACAACTTCTCCAAAGCAGTGTGAGTTATTAGCTATCCGAGAAGGCATGGATCTCATCCACTCTTTGACTCTTCAAAATGTGATTATAGAGAGTGACTCCATGGAAGCTATAGCAGACCAAAGGTGGAGTTAGAGGGGTAATTCAGAATGTGCATGGCCATTTCATTGCTGCTTTTGCCAAACCAGTGGCATATACAACTTCTCCAAAGCAGTGTGAGTTATTAGCTATCCGAGAAGGCATGGATCTCATCCACTCTTTGACTCTTCAAAATGTAATTATAGAGAGTGACTCCATGGAAGCTATATACAACTTCTCCAAAGCAGTGTGAGTTATTAGCTATCCGAGAAGGCATGGATCTCATCCACTCTTTGACTCTTCAAAATGTGATTATAGAGAGTGACTCCATGGAAGCTATAGCAGAAGCAAAAGCTATCTACCATGATTTCCTTGTAAATTGAGGAATTATAGATGATATCAAGAGCATTTAGTGTCGTTTATAGGGTGTTGAGATTCAACATTGTCCTCGTTCTTGCAACATGGTTGCATATAAATTAGCTGCAATTGACATTGAAGCCGATTTTGGTACAACTTGGATGGAACAAGCACCTAGCATGTTGCTAAATGTGCTAACCTATGATTGTAATCATCTTGCTTAATTCTCTTTTAATAGAATTTCCCTTTCAAAAAAAAAAAAATCTTATATTATATTAAATCATATTTCAAAAAAAAATTAGTAGACGGGAATAACTGTTTTTTAATAGAAAGCGATTAAAAACTAAAGAGAGGATCTCCTCCGCCCCTCGTGCAACGTGCACAAAAGAGATCAAAATTTAGCGCAGAACTACAGTGAGTGGGAAGCTAGAATTCCGAGTTCTAAGCTCAGTAGTATGTCCTAAGCAAGGGAATTTGCAACAACATGGCTGAAGCCTGAAGGTGATTGGGCTGAAACGGCCAGCAATGCCTTTGATATCTTGGATGATAAGTTGCCATGGAACTTTATGCTTTCCAAGCACACAGTTGATTTGGGACTTGGGAATCTCCTTCAATCTGGAGGTGGGAACAAGCAAGGCTGCGAGCTTGGATGAGCTTATCTCTCAAGATACGAGAAATTATTCGGAACACCACGTATTCATCATCTGAGCTGATACCAAATGTATTTATATTTTTTTAAAAATAAAAAATAAAAAATTCCCGACACTTAAACGAACTAATATGATGCTAGTTTTGTGGTGTTCTCTAACTGAGGGAACATGCCAGTTTTCGATTGCAAACTTTCACAGATTGCGTTAGATTGGAATCTATGTAAAACAGAATTTGAATTCTCAATGCTCTTCATGGCAAAGAATTCACCACTACTGCGTTCTATCCTTTCTTACAACACAAGATTTCCTATTCATTTTTTCTTACAACAATTTCATTCTGCCTAATTGCCTAACCAGTTGCCACATTCCTTTCCGATTGCAGCACAAGGTGATATATACAGATCAATTTTTCCCAATCGCCCAACTTTCCAAATCAATGAAAACCCGTCTCTAGAGAATACATACTCATCAGTCTGGCCGATCTCTTACCCTGTTCCAATCCATCGTCAATAACTTCCTTAACTTGTCTCGCTTATGGGAAGGCTTCTCTGGAACCCTTGAAGGTGGAGGCATCATATATGAATGCTTCGCCACATCAGAAGTCGAATGTCTAATACTCCCAATCGACTCTCTACCTGATTTGCTAGGTAATGACCTACTTGATCTTGGTGTGGACCAACTTACTGGTTCTTTCCTAACGCTACTGAATTTATTGTAATCCTTTCTATCATCACTTGAAGAGAGCTTGGGCCTCTTTGGGGGCAGCATCAGCATCCGGTCAGTGCTTCTTCTTGGGAGATTATCAGATCCAGATACGGCAATTGATGATCCAAATACATCATCAGGCTTCTCAACTGATTTCAACTTGCGAGCTTTCATGGCCTTTTGTGAAGGCTTCTTTGGCCATCGTAGGATTCCATCTGGATTTCGAATGAAAGGATTTGTTGCCATTCCACACAGTGTTTGAGCAGCAGCTAATATATTTGAACAATGCTCATCTGTCACAAGCAAAAGCAATTCATTGAGAAAAGTGAAACAGCACAGCTGGACATGCATATAATTGAAATCAGGTGCATTTGTATTAAGAACTTGCAATATTTGTTCCTAAAAGATGTGCAATCATCATGCAAGTGTAAAATTGATTGAGTTATTCATTCCCGATATCCTACTAGTTCCATATCCCATCACATCTTTTACTTTTCCATTTGATAATTAGTCATCTGGCTCAACCTATGATCAGATTGATTAGGAATCTACTAATACTGATAACTAAAAGTGCTTTCCACTCAATATATTCCTGAGACTTGGTAAGAGCCATAGTAGACCAACATTGAAACCATTCAATTACATCACCCACCACCCCAAAGCACTCCAAAACATGTGCATACAAACACAAAAGTAGCATAAAGAAATAGGATAATTAAAGGAAGAGACTTTACCATTACTATTTCTTGAGTGATTCACCTTCCCTCGCAAGTCTGCATAACCAAACAAATAAATTATTTAAAAAAACTATCCGTCCCAAAATGATGCTTAAAGGAATATAATATATAAATAAAAAGCTCACGGCCTAGTACTTCAATCAGAATCGCGAAAGCTTTTTCATGAAAAATAATAATAATGATATTAATAATAATAATAATAATAATACCTAAAGCAGCGTATGATTCTTTCAAAGATGTTGCAGGAGCCGACGAATCCAACTCACACTGAGGTAAAACAGATATGGTTGGGGAAATTTTATCACTTGAAGAAGCCTTTGACAGTTTTGCAGAAGGAACTAGACTCTGATCATAAGTCATCGACTCCAAGTCTGTAAAATTACTAGTGGCAATTCCCAAGGAAGTAACAGTTTTCCTCTCTATTCTTAGCCATCGACCTTGACATGTGCCCCTGCTTGTAGACAATTTTCCTGCATCTGAACTGATTCTACAATGCCAACTAGAAGTATTTGACCACGGGAGAGGTGGCAAACTTGCTCGCCGAGACATTTGCTTGCCTGAGCATGGATCGGGAATACTTTTTGAAAATAAACCAGGCTTTGTGGCATCCAGAAGCAAAGAATCCAAATCCTTGTGAGGAGGAAGTTCCAAGCGTTCCAAAATACAATTGGGTTGACTTAATGGCATATCAAGGGGATTTGCGGGACTATCAGGCCGGCTACAAGAATCATGTACCTATATAACATCATCAATTATTAGTAGAAGCCAAGCATTAGGGTCTTAAATGGAAACTGAACTAAAATCCCGTCACTGGAGCCTGAGTCTCAACTAAAAGTGCAAGCATTCACAGAGGCACGCAGACTTCAGTCAGGCCAGCAGACTTATACTGGATGCCGAAGATCTATCCCAAAAACTATTACAAAGACACCCATGAACAAATAAAGTTTTATATCTTCCATGTAAGCCATTAATGTTCTAGATTATCAAATCAGCTATCCAAAGTACTTTAAATTTTCTTCAGCAGTAACTAATATTTTCAAATATGTACTGACCACTAACCTTGTTAGATGAAGACAGATCACTTATGGATGACTCTCCTTTATCACCATTAGCTGCAACTGAAGTTGTGTGTAACGGCAAAGATGACATTTTCATTTCGGAATGGCTATCTACTTCAGCATCATGTTGGGGCTGGACAGACCTCGGGAGCTGAAGGATAGTACAAGCCTTTCTAATCGAATGCAAAAAGCTATCGTTACCATTCACTGGTTTCTTTCCTTTATCCTTACCTAAACTGAGATGTTTGAACGCGCCATCAAGGAGCTCATTCAGTGGCGGATCATCTACATGCTTTGTAACATCATGATTATCTGACTTAAGCCCAAATACTCCTGCCATTCATTTCAATGAGGAATT
Organism: Potentilla sterilis; assembly: GCA_963682095.1. Classification (NCBI taxonomy): domain Eukaryota; kingdom Viridiplantae; phylum Streptophyta; class Magnoliopsida; order Rosales; family Rosaceae; genus Potentilla; species Potentilla sterilis. Next base: position 41,138,441 of record OY821760.1, on the reverse strand, counting down.
TAGAATAATTGATGAGTGCACTCCATAAAACAAGCAAAGTCTACATAAAAACAGAATTTATCATTTTGATGTATACCATAGAAGTTGCTCCCTCCAGCAGACAAACTGAAGCTTGCCAAACCTGCCTTCACAGAGAAGGAATCGTTTTTAGTCTTTACAGGAAGTTTGTGATTTCTCTTATCACCTCGCTTGCTTGTAAATTTGGTCTTTTGTTTCGCCGATTGTGTCTCTGGAGTAGTGTATGATACAGAAGTTGAAAAAAGAGGTGTCTTAGCAAAAAAATCTTAAAAGGCCATGAAAGAAAAATCCAGTGTAGTTGGCATTTAAAAGGGACAATAAAGTGGTTAAGTATCAAAATCCATATCTTAGCAAATTAAAACATAAATTCATGAAGGGCACACTTCAAAACTGGCCTCTCTACTGTCCAACCACCTAACCAATGAAATACTTTTCATACTACAGCATGACATGAAGAAAGAGATCCTCAATGATAAATGGGCACATAAAACTAGCAGTGTAAAAAGGTTGAAGATACTAGGCGGAAGGTCAATTTTTTTTTGTTTTTTTTTTTTTGTCTTTTTAAGGAATATGTACTTGAATACTAGTGCTCAAAAGATAAAATTGAATCAAGAGTCAAGGCATAACAATTGCACCCGAAAAATGAATATGGACCTAGATGATGTACTTCCACAATATCTTTAAAACTACTGAGAATGTTAACACAGAAATTTCTGTCCCTAAACGTTGGAAATTCCTATTGGTTTGATTGTCTTCCAAAATACCACTGAACACGTTCGGTGAAATGAAAATGTTCCAGGTCAGATCTTTGCAAGCGTTAAATTAATCCACATATTAGATAACCTTTATAAGTTTACCAACTAGTATTCTCAAAATCTATCATAACTACATAAACTTGTGTATATTAGTTATTGATCAAGATCATCATGTTCACAAAGACACTTATATTTGACAGTGAGAGGCAGATTGTAAATTCTAATCTAGAGACATTGCGTTTTTTTTTTATAACAAAAATATACATATACATATACACAGTGGCAGTAAGCCTCCCCTCTCATTACAGCCGAGCACAAAACATTGCAGGCTGATAGTGATAGATCAAACGAATCTCAAAGTAGGTACTGAACTCAATCCATCTTTGCAATCAAATCTTGTGCATTTACAAGGGTGAGACAGTTGAAGTTATTCAAGTATTTGGGTACCATATTGGACTGTGAGGTTTTCCTTAGTTGGGTTTGTACAGCATCAGTGTAGTTAGAATACCACCCTTATTACCTTTTGAGCATTGAGTTGTTATGAATAATAAAACTTTAAGTTTAGCTTATTCCTCCTAGGCTTTTCTTTTCCTCTTTATTTTAGCCACTGTTCAGTTTAACATTATGGGTTCCATAAATTTGTAACCAAATCAAGAAAAATGAGAACCATAGCTCAGTGTGATGTTAAAGCAGGAGGTATGAGCTGTAGGAGTACTTTAAACTTTCCCAATAAGAACTGTAAATTTAAAAGTTTCCAGTGATGAATTATACACACCGTTAAACAACATCAGGAAAACCTTTTCAACATATTTCCACATTCTTGCAGATGATGACACATTGCCTGTTATGGCATTTCATGACTAGTAAATGCAGAAAATTAAAGTTTTCACACGTCAAGAGACCACAGATGGCATCAAGCAGCATAAACAGACTTTTCATTAAGCATATAAACTTGTTTAGCCTCGATGATGAAAAGCACACATCCACATCACATAGATATTTCAAATTGACCGCAATTTAGTACCTGCAGAATTGCACTTTGTAAGATATGAGCCGAGCTTATCCGGCAAGTTCTTTATCCCATCAACTTCAGCTAGGCTAACTGACTCTTCTAGTTGAGTGATCCGTGGTCTCTTAGAAGGCAGATTTCCTGCTTTTGACACCTTTACTGATTTCTGTTGTAATTGTACACTTTCAATGCCATGATTAGACGAAAACCCATTTCTACCCCTGGCATGAAGGTGCCTGGACAAGTCTGCACCCTGATAGCTGCTGCGATGCTGACCGTCAAGCTTAGATGGTTCAGACTTTGAAGAACCGTTTGTTACATCTGAGAACATGAAAATATTATCAGCACACAAAACCAAATATTTAGTAACAAAATCTAAAATGAACATTGCACAAGACAAAATATCAAAAAGGTAAAAAAATCTGTCAGCATAGCTATATATAGGACTCTATAAGTTGCATATATTGGACTAGGGCTGTCAATGGGTCGTGTCGTGTCGGGTTCGTGTCGGGTCAAGATTTTTCGCGTGTCACAAAACACAAACCCAAACCCAACCCATTTAATAATCGTGTCGAAAATTTAAACCCAAACCCAATCTATTTATTAACGGGTTACCCGTTTCCAACCCGTTTAACCCATTTAATAAATAGGTCGTGCCGTGTTGGACAAATGACCCATTAACATTGTGACCCATTTAACTAATGACTTGATTAAATTCACAACAAACTACACAAGACCACAATTATCTGTAATTCATATATAAATCCATTCATAAAATTAAAAACTCTCATAAGTTTAAAATTAAAAAATTCATCCATCGTATAAAAAAAAATATACATAATCCATAAACTGAGTTTGAAATTTAAGGTTTGAATGTAAAGCATCAAATGCCAACTTGCAAACACTGCTTCACTTTATTCAGCATAAAAGGAACAAGTAATCACCACCTATAACAAAGCAAGATCATGGAAACGAGAACAAACATGAATACAATAATCTTATTAGGGTTTGAACATGCTATCTAATAATCATGGAAACGAGAACAGATATATATATATATATGTTTGTTCATATGTATAAACCATAAGTTCATTACGATAGCATATATATAATAATCATATATCTCATCCCAGTTTTGAACTGGAAGATCTAGAACAAGAGTTGATCAAAATCAAGTATCAGATAAACATATCTCATATATAAAAGTACCATTGGCTTGATGATAATACCTTCTCGAGAAAAGGTGAAGTTTTGATGCTGATGTGCGGTGGAACTTAGGGTTTTTGTGTTGATACAAGGCTTAAACAAGAGAATTTATTGTGTTAACGGTAACCCTAATTGTAAGAAAAGACTTAATCGACCCTTATAAACACGTAATGTATGGGTCATGTATGCATGTTATATATAATATAACCCGACTCATTTAATAAACGTGTTAAGCGGGTTAATTTCGAGTTGGCGGGTTGACCCGCGGTTGACCTATTTAATAAATGAGTCATGGCGGGTTGACCCGCCGCTGACCCGCTTTTTAATCGTGCGGGTTCAACCCGCTTTATTTCGTGCGGGTTTCGAGTCGTGTTATCGGGTCGTGTCGAAATTGACAGGCCTATATTGGACCAGTAACTAATCTAATGAGGAAAATGAAAAGAAATGCTTGAATTGGAAAGCTTATTAAGCAATAATTCTTTTCCTTTTTTTTATCTTAACTGAATATATAGATTTTCTAAGCCAATAAAACAACAATATGTTCGGAAGCATCGCATACAGGATTTCAGAAATGATCAAACCATAAAGTCCATCTATCAAATCAGTAATAAACTCGTCTAATTTGATTAATTAAAATGATTAATAAAACCAGAAGGAAAATCAAATCAAAATTAGAGGCCGGAAAATCACCTTTATAACTGAGAGACGAGCTGCACAGCTCGGACGAAGAGCTTACAAGATCTTTAGTAACTCCAGCTCGGCGCGACTCCATATGATAAGTCAATTCAACTGAATCCATCACCGGAAAACCACCGATCTTAATCACATCGACAGCAAACAGAGTTACAATAACAGCCGGCGGAATCGCCTCGCAGTCCAAATCATGGCCGGAGCAGTCGAAGAGGAGCTGAAGAAGACCATGAGGGAAGAATTTCAGATCGGAAATCAGCTCGGATTTGAGGATTTGGTGAGAGGAAGAGTGAGAAGAGCAGAGTGGATTTTAGCTGAGAGAATCAGGTTGCGGCGGAGTGGAGGCGATGTAGGGGTTTTCTAGGGCAACGACCACAAATGGGGAAGAAAGAGAAGTATTTATACTTTTCGGGAAAGGGTGAGGTGGGTTTGGTGGGTTGGGAATATTCCGGTGCGGGTTAAGCGTCAACGGTGGATCCGGAGCAGTTAGTTGGCTAGGACACGTTGTTTGACGTGGCGTTATCCAATTACCCCGTGTATTACAAATGAAGGAACTATTATCTAAGGACCACCAATGAGAGCCTAACATGTGGTTAAGTTAGGTGGTCTTTATGTTCATCTAATGTGGCTGAAGGCGTTATACAAATCCAAACAAAGCAAGGTGAAAATCAAATGATGGTAGGATTACTTTCCTAGTAAGTCCATGTAACTCAGGGGTTAGGTGTGTATATAACTATATGCCTCTCCTTGATAATATCTCTCCAACGATCCTAAATTGGGTTAGGAGGATTAGGAGCGGTCAGTGGCCATTCTATGTGAGTCATAGTTCTAATAGGAATAAGAGTGTTTTAGTTGTTAGAATAAGGATTGTTAATATGGTAGGATTACTTTCCTAGTTATAAGTCCATGTCACTTAGGGTTATGTGTGTATACAGCCCCCTTCTAATGAGGGATCTCTCATTTTGTTCATTTTGAAGGATCCCTCATTTAACCTATTTTTTAATAACATATTAACATATCCATCGTTCAATATTCATGTTTATATAGGTAGATCATATCTGAAAATTTTTATTCCATTTGATAATCGTTAGAGCATTCAAAATTGTAATTTACAAAAAAAAAAATACTTGAACGGTTCAAGTTTGACAGATTTCATACGTCCATTGATTTAAGAGAAATGTCCATTTAGTACAATTTTTGGCCCCTCATTACAATGAACACCCTAATTTCTTGTCCTATTAAACATAAGGTAACAACTCTTATTGCCCATTTGAACAAATCTTTTCAACCCTAGTACAATTTTAATTTTTTTTCTTCCCTTTTTACCCTCACTCCTTATACTCTGGATTTTTTTTTTCAATATTAAATTACTGACTCTGACTTTAAGCATTACTGACTCTCAGTAATTAGATTACTGACTCTCAGTAATTAGATTACTGACCCCCAGTAAGTAATTTACAAATTTCAGATTTCTAGTAATCGAGTTACTGACCCCAGTAATCAGGTTACTGACCCCCAATAAGCAAGTTACAGATTCAAGATTTCCAGTAATCAAGTTACTAACCCCCAGTAATCAGGTTACTAACTCCCATTAAGATGATTACTGACCCCCAGTAATAATGTTGATCCCCAGTGAACTGACACTGAAACCAATTGAAGAAGTAGTTCGTCAACCCTCATTGACCTTAATATATTGAGCCAAAATAGTACTGGTTGGCAGTGTAATTGGAATCGACTGCCTGAGCAGCACATCGTGCCATTCATGAATATATGACGGAAAAATTCTGAATAAAACTCATTACAGTGGAGAGTAAGACAAAAATCATTAATTGGTGGGAAGCAAACTCGGCTTCGGCGAGGCAGCACTCATCAGAGCCTCCGTCGTGAAGGCGAGATCGGAGAATTCAAGCTCGGAATCCGGGCCGGGTTAGGCTGGGTTGGAGAGGCAATGGATGACGGCCTTGCATTCGCTGGCGAGCTTGGCGTGCTTGCCCCACGAGGCGTTCTTGAGGATCTTCTCTAGGGCTGGAGAAACGACATGTCGGTGACGAGAATCGGCTTCCGAAGAAACCATTCATGGCGGTGGCTACAAGCGGTGGTGGTGCCGGGGATCTCACCAATGAGTCGGATCTGGGGAAATCGCAGGGGATTCTTGGCCGGGAACAGTGGGAATCTGTGTCGCTCGGCGAGTTGACTATGTGTTGAAGGGTTCTTTTGATTTTGGAGATAACTAAACTCAAAATTAGCCTGCAGCTTGAAAGATTAAGCTGGTCTTGAGCGTGATTCAGACAGAGAAGGAGCTGCGCATAGTGAGCCTGGCGTGGGAGCTGGAAAAACACCGCAGTGAAGGAGAATCGGGCTATTTCGGGGATGGCAGATTTGGGTTTCTAGGGTTTGAGAAAAGAATTTGGGGGTTTTACTTGAATGGCATGAATGCTTGAAGGCTTGAAGGGGATGAAGGAAGTGTTGTTGGATTGTTGCTGGGCAGGTGCTGGGTAGCTGCTGGGTGATTGCTGGCTTATGCTCTCCCTCTTCCGATCCCAGGAACCCCTTTTTATAGGCTCAGAATAGAGTTGCGGAGGAATCGAATTCCTCTCAGCTGTAGGATAAACCCTTTCCCCCCTTAAATCTTAACCTTGATTTATGCAGGAGAATAGGGGAAAAGACGTTTGCTTGAGATGGGTTACCTAGGGAGATGAAGTTTGCTGCAGGGTTCTTTGCCAATTTCCATGACAGACTGCCCCATGTCATGAAATCCGGAAGGAGGAGCTGGGGAGAGATTTGGGACGGCGAACTCATGATTTCTAGGCTGAAGAGGGTGTTTATTAACTGGTTTAAGACATGGCTGCAATGGAGATAGGGTGGTAAACAAAGAGAACTGCGGTTTCTGGGCTGCTGTAGGGTGAGGAACCAGACCTTCTGTGGATACTTTTGATTAAAGAGAAAGGAGGTGGGTTTGGTGCAGGGTAAGGAACCGGACCTTCTGTGGACACTTTTGATTAAAGAGAAAGGAGGTGGGTTTGGTGCAGGGTAAACTTGGGCCTTTTCCTAAAAGTGGCATTTTTGGGCTTTTGCTTGGGTTCAGAGTGAAATAGCCAAAATTCTTTAACTTCACTATTTTCGTCATCGATTTACGTCATTGGGCATGGATTTCGGGCCCAAGACCGAAATCATCAATAACGCTAGATCGACAACGAGCGTTGTGCGTTTTTCCGTAACCTTCCACACCATACCCACTATGTAAGCCCCAAGACGCACGCGGGTTGGGCCCGCATAAATAGCGTGTTTGCCTGGCGAGTTAAATCGAGCATAGAAATACTCATGAAATTTTACGTGAACACATATAATAAAAATACGCGATTTTTCAGGTATCAACACTATGTGGCAGAGAGAGAGAGAGAGAGAGAGAGAGAGAGAGAGAGAGAGAGATGTGGTTTTAGTATAGGGTAGTTATGTATTTTTGCCAAGATTCATTGGAGTGGGTAGCTAACATTGGAATGGGCAAGTTTTCCCCCATTTTTGTGCAAATGGTCATTTTCCCTTGATTTAATATAGTTAGAAGCCTTAACGATCACCATTTTGGCTAAAACTTTACATGAATGATCTACACATATAGACCTAGTAATTGAACGGTGGAGATGTAAAAATGTGATTAAAAAATTAGTCTAATGATCGATCCCTCATAGGACTGGGCGTTTGAACCTGAAAACCCGAAAATCCAGCCCGAAAACTTGAAAAAAGCCCGAAACAGGTAGAGCTCTAAAATTTTAAGGACTGGTCAGAAATTGTGAAAGTCGGTCCGAGTTCGGTCTTGATTTTTTTTTGGGACCGGAAGCCCGACTCGGGCCGATGTTTTAATATATAGCCACGTGTCACATATCTATTGGTCATCAATATTTATTAAAAAAAAAAAACAGAATAGCAGTTAAGTGAGAATGTGAGATAACCTAAACCTATCGTCCACTCGTCCTGTCCTCGCCTCCTCCACTCCTTTAGGCTCTACTCAGTGCGATTCCAGCCCACCAGTACCAGAGCTCCGGCTCTCCGGTCTGTCAACTCTGTCTCAGTGCGAACTATACCACAAATCTCTCCGGTCTCTGCGAAAGTGCAAATCGCCATCAGACCACCAGTACCACAGCTCTGGCTCACCACAGCTCTGACTCTCTGCCTCCGACCTCCGTCTCGATTCCCCAATCTCTGACTCTCCACCCCATCTCCTAGGTTTGTAACCACCGATTTCTGTGATTTCATTACTTCTCTAAGTTTCCGATGTGGTTTTTGTCCCCCAAAAAGCAATCTTGGGTTTCTAGGATTTGCCTATTAACTAGACTTGTTTGTTTTACAGAGTTGTGAATAGACGTTCAAGAATCAGTACATGAGGATAATGGTATTAAGATTCTTGTAGCTTGTATATTTTTTCCATGGGGTTTTGTTTTGTTGATCAATGATAATGAGATGTATGCTTACTGAATGCTCAAGTTGTCTTAGTGAGGTGTGAATTGGATTAAGATAATAAGAGGATATGGATGGATTTTCTTCAGGTTTTCCATATGTTAGTTCATGTGTGTAGTTGGGATTTTGGCTTGATTTTCTTTATGCTCGTGTAATATGTTTTCTGAAAATTGAGGGAACCTCGAGCCATGTGTTTATTTTCTTTGCTCAAGTTGACTTTGCTTACTGAGTCAAACTGTTTCCTACATTGCATATGTTTAAGACCTCTTATATTGTTTATGCTTATGTTTTCTTCTTTTTTCTTTTAATCTCTTAAGGCAGCTAGCTTTTCTTTTTTTGATGAACTGTAATCCAGTACCTAATTTCTGTGATTTGATTATCTGGTTTGTAATATATTTTTGTGTTCAAATATATTTGCTTGCAGATTTTCATGGCTTCAGATGAGAACTCAAGCTCAAATTCTGGCAGTGGCAGTGCATTAGACAAGTCTGCTTCCAAATCGAAAAAGTCCGAAAACCCGGCTCGGCTCGTTATGGTCGGGTTCGGGCCTGTTCTCATTCACTGAAAAGCCCGACTCAGCTCAGCCCGATTGTGTTGGGCTTTGGGCCGGATTTCACAAAATTTGGGTTCGGCCCGGCCCGCGCCTAGCCCTAATCCCTTATATAAACTAAAATAAGAGATTCTTTAATGGAATGGCCCTCGGTGTGTATATATATCTCTCCTTGTATGATTACTTGTTACCTCCTAAACTCTTAACCTAAAAACAGTTTTGTCCCTCTGTTTTCAAATTAAACTAGTAGATCTTTAATCTCCCATATTCCAACAATTTAGTTCACTCCGTTAAATGAATCCATTATTAGCAAACTTTAGGTGTTAAAATGACCATAATGCCCCAGTTGAAAATCTTTTTTTATTTTTCCTTTTTTTTGGATCAAATTAAGTATCTCTCTCTATCTCTATATATAATTATATATATAAACCAAAAGTATAATATCAAACAAAAAAAGAGTTGATGAACAAAAACAAAAGAGAAAAAAAAAATATTTGATTTTGAACAGGGATATTTTCGTCATTTTAGAAATTTAACGGAATATTTTGACAATCATGTAACGGAATTGACTAAATTGTTGAAATATGAGAAATTAAGGATCTACTAATTTAATTTGAAAGCATAAGGACAAAATTATTTTTAGGTAAAAAATTTAGAGGGTAACAAGTATTTACTCATTTATTATATATCTCCAAGGATCCTATTTTATTTCCAAAGCTTCTTGGTTTCAACTCGTTATAGTTTAATTGAGTCTCTTCTCCAAGGATCCTACTCTACAATTATAGGTCGATTATTGCTAACGACAATATGTTTCTTTCTCTTTGTTATCCAGATACAATTATAGGCTGGTTATTAGCAATTTAACAAACTGGGCAGCAACAAAGGGAAAAGAAGAAATAGGGATGGATGTTTTAAAAGCAAATACTGGCATAAAAGAAATACTGAGCAGAAGCGCAGGCATACATGGCTTCTCGATGTCTACTCCACTGCCAATGAGGATGCTTGCGTAGCCATCAAGTTCTACGAGACCATTGGAGGGAAAAAATATTTTCTGGATCCTGAGCCTGCAACTCCTCATGCAGTGTCAATTCCTTCCTCCTCACATATGGACCCAAATCGGAAGATTCATTGAACACTCCTGAGGCATGGATTGGTGAATGCAAAAGGGATAAGTGTTGATGCAGCAGATGGTGGCGAAACAGTTGCTGGCTGAATTGCGGAGGAAAGGCTTCTAAGGCGTAGACTGGTGAATGCAAGGATAAGTATTGGTGAGTCCCTTGCGGCAGATGGTTGCGAAACTGCTGCTGGCGGAAGGGTTAAGTGTCTGATGAGTACCATGCTGATGTTGCTGCTGGTCAAACTAGTTCTCTTGGCGATGGTGCTGACCAAGCTACCGATGATGAGTGGATTCAAGACTTGGTTCAAAACCTGATTATATCAGAGGATGATTGCATTGCATTTGGCTCGATTCAAGAATGGGGTGACCAGAGTGAATAACAATCAGAGAATAATTAGAGAATTTTATGTATGTTAAGAATTGCTTAAGGATATATCATGTATGTATGTTATTCTGAATTGCTTAAGGATCTATCATGCTCGTGATTAGATTAGGATGCTCGAGCAATATGCGCTTATGTTTGATGGCATAGTGGTAGATGATGGCACAGCAGGTCAGCAGCCGCTGGCGCATTTGGAAAGTAGGCATTTCCTTTGGTATCTTCATAGAACCAAATTGCAACACTAACGGTGCTAGTTGCGGTAGCGATGGTCTATACATCTACAAGCCATATATGTCTCCTCCTATTCGAATTCGCATCTCTATTTTTTTTTTTGTTTTTTTTATAACGGTACGTTCTCTTACTGCCCAAGGCCATTTACCCTCTCTTTTAACTTATTCTTCTTTTGTTGTTGGAGCCCAAATTTTAAAGATCCAGCCTTTCTCTCCCCAATTTTAAAGACCTATCATTTCCCTCTCTGTCCGTGACTCTCAAGTATTAGAGTTTGAAAATCCATACGCAATTCACAATACAACCTCTTTATATAACTCGAGTATATAACATTTTCTAACAATCTTGAAGGAAAGAATCAGCCGTGTAAATAGCTGATATGTATTAAGAAGTTTGTTTCCTATTGTAACTAGAATATCCCACGTAGTTAGGGATTGTATGATCGTAGTTATCCCTAAACTCTCTAGGGTTAGACTTGTATATATACTGCAGTCTCTATAATGAAATATACAAGCTTTACAGCCTCTCTTCGTACTAGTTCTTTCATGGTACCAAAGCACCGATCTAAGGCCTGAACAACCACCACAACCCACAAAACACTCACAAATCAATCACAACCCACCATGGACGAAGACCAGAAGTTAACCCTCGAGCTCTTGAAGCAAAAATTGATTCAAGATGCCTCATCCTCAGCAGCACCTGTTCGTCAACCAGAACCATGGGAGTTCTCCAACCACGAACTCTTCATTCACCACTCGGATCAACATGGTATGGTCCTTGTACCTCAATTACTGGAGGAAAACAACTACTCAGAATGGAGCCAATCCATGAAAAATGCCTTGAAGATCAAGAACAAGGTAGGATTCATTACTGGTTCAAGCACAAAGCCTGTCATTGAAGGTGCCGAGCAGTTGCAATGGGATAGATGTGACACCTTAGTGAAAACATGGCTCACTGGTTCCATGTCCAAAGACATCTCTGGAAGTGTGAAGCACTGCAAGTCAGCACGCGCTGTGTGGATTGAACTTCAAGAAAGGTTCTGCCAAACCAATACTGTTCAATTGTTCAATATTGAAAATTCCATTTCTGCTTGTGAACAGGGGTCCGACTCAGTCACAGCCTTTTTCACTAAACTTAAGGGGTTGTGGGATGAGAGAGACATCCTTTGCAGTCTAGCACCCTGTGATTGCGCTGAAGGAACAAAGATTGGTGATTACTTCAAGAACCAGAAGACAATGAAGTTCCTAATGGGGCTGAATTCCAACTATGATGCACTCCGGAGCCATATTGTGTCCATTGAGCCTTTGGCAAGTCTGAATGCTGCATACGCCATGGCAATAAGGCAAGAGAAGCAAACAGAAGCTTCTAGCCGAAATAGGGCTTCTCTCCAACCGGAAAGAGCTGCTTTCTTGGTCAAAAATTTTGATCGAGAGAACACAGCCTCTTCAAGTGCAGTAAAGCGCAAGCCTCGTTGCACCACATGCAACAAGGGCACACATCTGACCAAGCATTGCAGAGCACATCTCAAGTGCACTTTCTGTGGTAATACTGGTCACATCTATGAAGAGTGTAACAAGAGGAAAGCATGGGAAGCATGCAGTAGTGCATCCAGTCGTGCGAACCAGGTTCTTGCTGCACAAAACTTTAGCAATGACCAGTTTCCCTTCACCAAAGATCAGTGTAGACAGATTGTTGAAATGCTGAAGGAGAACAACACAGCTTCTGTGAATCATGTTGGTAAAACTTCTATCCCTGATGAAGTCACAGGTAAAGCCTTCGTCGATCCATATAATGAGAATGTGTGGATCTTGGACAGTGGTGCTACTGACCACATCATTTTTAACCCTCGATTGTTCACACACTCATACTCCACCACAGATCGTTATGTTAAACTTCCAACTGGCCAAACCACCCAAGTTACCCTAGTAGGCTCAGTCCAGTTTTCATCCCACTTCATCCTACATAATGCCTTATGTGTCCCATCATTTTATCTGAATTTAATCTCCATCAGTAAACTTGCTCACGATTCATTCTTCATTACTATCTTTCTCAAACAATTGTGTTTCATACAGGACCTACTCTCGGGGAGGATGATTGGGATGGGCCATGAGAAGGGTGGACTCTACTGCCTTAAACAAAGTCGGCAAGTCACATGCAATGCAGTGGGCAGTAGCTCTTCAGTCTGGCATCGACGTCTAGGCCATCCATCGGCCAAAGTATTCCCTCTGTTTTCTTTTCTCGCAAATAAAACTTGTGATGCAAGTACTTGTCCTATTTGTCCTTTGGCTAAACAGACTAGAAAGCCTTTCCCTTCCAATCTTATTTCGACTGAGTTTTCTTTTGAATTAATTCATGTTGACATTTGGGGTGGTTACCATAAACCCTCTACGTCTGGTGCACAATATTTCCTCACTATCGTAGATGATTTTACTAGGTGCACTTGGGTTTATTTGATGGCGCACAAATCAGAAGCTCGACAACTCTTAATTGATTTTATTGTTCTAGCTCAAAACCAATACAATGCCCGAGTTAAAACAGTCCGTAGTGATAATGGTCCTGAGTTTAAAGCCAAAGAGTTTTATGCATCACATGGTATTATTCATCAGACGAGTTGCGTCAACACACCCCAACAAAATGGTGTTGTTGAACGCAAACATCGTCATTTGCTAAACATGGCACGAGCACTTCTTTTTCAAGCCAGTCTGCCCAAGAAATATTGGGGCGAAGCCATACTCACAGCTGCATACCTCATCAACCGAACCCCCACTCCATTACTCCATGGGAAAACTCCATTTGAGGTACTATTTCACAAAGCACCAAATTATTCCCACCTTCGAATTTTTGGTTGTCTTTGTTTTGCTTCTACACATCCAACCAAACCCACCAAATTTGATCCTCGAGCCACAAAATGTGTGTTCATAGGGTATCCTCATGGCCAAAAGGGGTATAAACTACTTGATCTTGACACGGGAAGAATTTTTGTGTCGCGGGATGTCACCGTTTATGAAGATGTCTTTCCTTATCCAACCTCCCCAATCTCAGAAAAAGATAAGGGTTTACACCATCCTAGGGTAGTTCCTACCGGGGTTTTCGATGATGATCCTATTCCTCCTTTAGTCTCCTCTCCTAGGGTTCCAGAACCTCCCTCAACCATTAGTGACACTACCATTCCTCCAACGCCAGTTTCCTCATCATCTGATCCAGTCCTCACTGATACTCTACCTTCTCCTTCTACTGAACCAGTCTCTCAAGCCTTAGTTCCACTCACCAACGCTTCCGCACCACCAGACCGGCGTTCATCTCGTCCAACCAAGACGCCAGCCTACTTGCACGACTTCCACGTTGAGGCAGCTTTACCTTCTCGGTCTGCTCCATCGTCCTCTCCACAAACTGGTACAACACACTCTCTCTCAAATTTTCTGTCATATGATCATCTCTCTACTTCTCATCGTGTCTTCACAGTTAACCTGTCCCTCTCTAGAGAACCCACCTCTTTTTCACAGGCAGTTAAGCAGAAAGAATGGTGTGATGCCATGGCACAAGAGATCAAGGCCTTACAAGACAACAAGACTTGGAGCATTGTTCCTTTGCCACCACACAAACGCCCTATTGGATGCAAATGGGTGTACAAAATCAAGCACAAACCAGATGGCAGCATTGAGCGTTACAAAGCTCGTCTTATGGCCAAAGGATACAGCCAAGTCGAAGGAGTAGATTACAGGGAGACTTTTGCACCAGTGGCTAAGCTCACAACTGTACGTGTGCTTCTTGGTATTGCCTCAATCAAAGGATGGCATCTTCACCAACTCGATGTCAATAACGCCTTCTTAAATGGGGATCTCCATGAGGAGGTATATATGCAGTTGCCTCCTGGTTTTGGTCGAAAGGGGGAGAATACAGTGTGCAAGTTACATAAGAGTCTGTATGGATTAAAGCAAGCTTCACGACAGTGGTTTATCAAACTGTCTCAAGCTCTCAAGTCCACCGGTTTTCAGCAATCTTGGAGTGATTATTCCTTATTCACCTGAAACCAAGCAGGCAAGTTCACTGCACTGTTGATCTATGTCGATGATGTGATCCTAGCAGGCAATAGTCTCAGTGACATTATGAAGACTAAACTGTTTCTTTCGAGCCGTTTCAAGTTGAAAGATTTGGGGCAGCTCAAATACTTCTTGGGCATAGAAGTGGCACGATCCAAACATGGAGTTGCCTTGAGTCAACGGAAGTATGCACTAGAAATCCTTGAAGACACAGGTTACTTAGCTATCAAGCCTGCTTGTGTTCCAGTCGATCCTAACCTCTCACTTACGCAGCAAGGGGGAGAGCTTCTTACTGATCCATCTCAGTACAGAAGGTTAGTAGGTCGCATGATTTACTTAACAATTACTAGGCCTGATTTGGTTTATGCTGTACACATCCTAACACAGTTCATGGATAAACCACGCAAACCACACCTTGATGCTGCACATCATGTACTGCGTTACCTCAAGCAAACTCCTGGCCAAGGCATTTTACTCCCCTCTACTGGCAAGCTTGAGTTAACTGCACATTGCGACGCTGACTGGGCAAGATGTAAGGATACACGAAGGTCAATAACAGGTTATTGTGTTATGCTTGGCAGAGCACCTGTTTCTTGGAGAACTAAGAAGCAAACCACTGTTGCACGATCAAGTGCAGAAGCCGAGTATCGTTCTATGACAAGTACCTGTTGTGAAGTCACTTGGTTGCGTAATTTAATGCAGGAGCTGAGCATCAGGCAGCTACAACCGACCAGAATGTTTTGT
The DNA here is from genome assembly GCA_963682095.1 of Potentilla sterilis. Taxonomy (NCBI): domain Eukaryota; kingdom Viridiplantae; phylum Streptophyta; class Magnoliopsida; order Rosales; family Rosaceae; genus Potentilla; species Potentilla sterilis. The sequence goes on along the minus strand of OY821760.1, from coordinate 41,123,250 downwards.
GACAATCAAGCAGCTATCCACATTGCTTCCAATCCAGTTTATCATGAGCGGACGAAGCACATTGAGATCGATTGTCATGTAGTACGTGAGAAACTACAACGCAAGATTATAGAGCAGCCTTTGTTGGCACTAAGGAGCAGACTGCTGATCTGTTCACTAAGCCATTGGGCAATTCGCAGTTTCAGACACTTCTTGGCAAGTTGAATGTGATCAACATACATTCCAACTTGAGGGGGAGTCTTGAAGGAAAGAATCAGCCGTGTAAATAGCTGATATGTGTTAAGAAGTTTGTTTCCTATTGTAACTAGAATATCCCACGTAGTTAGGGATTGTATGATCGTAGTTATCCCTAAACTCTCTAGGGTTAGACTTGTATATATACTGCAGTCTCTATAATGAAATATACAAGCTTTACAGCCTCTCTTCGTACTAGTTCTTTCAAACAAAACCACTTTATTCACAATACAACCTCTTTATACAACCTCTCAAAAAACTCGAGTATATAACATTTTCTAACAAAACCTCTTTAGTCGACTATAGCACATGATGAAAGTTTGATTTTGGATTTATATCTCTCCCTCACAATACAAAAATTGGATATTGTACATATTTTATCTTCATTTTGTTACACATATAGAACGACGTGATTTTTAAAATCAGGACGGTTGCTGAGTTATGGTTGTTATCAAAAACCACATCGATGAACTTTCTTTCTTGTAACAAAGAAGGACGTTTCGAATGGAAAATTTTACAATATGTTGATGCATAGCATGTATGGACTGTAGCCTAAATTATAGATGTATCATTAAAGTTTAGAGTTGTAAGCCTCAAAGTTGTAACTGAGTAGTTAGAGTTGTAAAATATCTAATTATAACATGAGTTTTTTTTTAGTTTAGTATAAACTAAAGTTACTAAGAAGAATAAATCATCCAAATATGCTCTCATACTCGTGCACAATATCCTTGGAATGAGAGGACCTTGCAAGCAGGCTGCTACTAGATTGAGGGAGGGAGGATTGTTTTCAATTGTTCAACTCAATTAGATTAACTATTCTAAACTAAACTAAATTGGGGAGGTTTGTTCCAAACAGGCTGCTACTAGATTGAGGCTGCTACTTGAACCATCCTTCATTTTCGAGCTTCAAGCGCTCCACCTTCTCGCCCCTTGTTCGTATCTAGGTTTGATCCCGAGGCACTGATAAAAAAAGGAGTAGTGAAACCGACCTCCCACCGCTTGCATGAATCCAACCAACGGCACCTCGCAACAGCTTGAATCTTCTCACTCGTTTTGTGGCTTCAGCACAGGCTCTTTCAGCAGAAGCGACCTTATCATCTTCTAAGGCCAAAAGACCGAAGGACGGCATGGATCCGATGACCGTGAGAGCAAACATTACCAAGTCGTATGTGTTATCTGGTTTCACCTTCAAAACTCGATCCACGAAAACAATCTTAGGAACCTCTATTATCATGTTTAGGATAATGTACACAAATTCCGGGGTAGATGGTTGATTGCCTATGGATGCAAAATTGTAGGGTTGTGGCCGTTTTAATTACAAAATGAGTTGTTAAAGTAGTAATATTAGTACTTGTTAGCGGTAGCAACAACCAGGCTATCGGGGCTCACGGACCTATACCAAGGGCCGGGACGAAAGCCCATGCACCCGGGCCTAAGGCCCGGCCGCCCGACGACCAGTAGAAAACGGGACAACCGATGGAAGAAGCCCACAAAGAGTGACCCAGAAGAGTGTTCAGATATGAAGAAGGAACCTTGTCCCACATCGATAGACGTGTCCAGCTCTGGGACCTGGGAGCTCATATAATAGCACAACCACTTTCCTTATATGGTAATCAACCAATCTCAAGCTTAAGTACTGTTGACCCAGGCCCCCAAACCCGCAGCCAAGCCTCCTGGACCCAGCCCAGGGCCCGGGAGCAGAATATGGACACCTGGTCCCGCGCCCGGGAATGTCTTACTTATGATCGGGGCCCGGGGACCGGGGACAGCAGCTCCCCAAACTGGGGCCGAAATAGCCCAGCTATATGTGCAGAAAGGGGCTAGTCCCACATCGAAGGGTGAGGCCAGTCCTCGCACCCGACAGCCTATATATGAGTCTCAACTACTCTCATTAATAGGTAATCAATACTTCAACTACTTATTCCCGCTTAAGTTATCGGTTTATCCCAACTATACTGACTTAGACATCAGAGCGGAATAGACCGGCCCCGCCCTGTATTCCCTTAGTTAGCAAGATTAGCAGGAAGGAATCACACAAAGATCCATCGGTTTTTGTGAGTCTACGGATGCTGATATAAACAATTGGCCCCGTCTGTGGGAAGATTTCGTCACATAAAAGCCACGTTTGAATAAGTATGGCCGAAAGGTCGGGGCCAGAAACCAATGAGGAAAAACCGGGAGAAGTACACCTGGAAGCCATCGGTCGCAGGGATCCGGGGATGATATGGCGGGAGAGATAGAGAAGATGAAAGCAGAAGTCACGCGGTTGCGAGAAGGGGGCGATCAAGACCGGATGAGGGCGGAAGCCCGGTACCGGAAGATGGAAGCGGTAAACACCACGCTGTTGGCAACCTTGGAAAAAGGGCAACAGCAGAACGCCGCACTAGCGAAAGCACTGGCAGCACCAAGGGAAGGCATTGAGTTCCCACACTTGGAAGTGGGGCAACCAACCGGGAGGAGAAAGATCGTGCACGTGTCGATAGCGCTCTTCCCGGAGACCATGAAGAACTCCGGAGCCCCCAACCCCCCCCCTCCCCGCCCCCACACCAAGCCAGTGTGTCGTCAGATGGGGAGGACGGTTCTACCGGTCGAGCACTCCAAATGTTGTTTACTCTGTGTCAGACACGAAGCCCCGGATGGAAGCCATCGAAAGGATGGCAGCAAGACCGCCCACAACTGCGCGCTTTAACAAGCGGGCCGGACCATTCTCCCACCAGGTATCGGAGGCTGGGAGAGCCAACACGCAAAAGTCGCTGAAGCTAATGTACACCGGAACAGAGTGCCCATTCCAGCACTTGGACAACTTCAGATCGCAGGCGGGCGCTAAGGATTACTCTGATGCCACTTGCTGCAACATATTCCAAGAAACGCTCTCGGGGGAGGCGTTGGGGTGGTTCTACGAGTTGCCGGCGAACTCAATAGAGTCGTTCGAAAGACTGGCAGATAAGTTTGTCAGCCGGTTTATCCTTAGAGCCAAGGAGGCCCAAACGTCGGCGGTTCTCTTTAACTGCATGCAGGCAGACAACGAGGGACTACTGGCGTTCGTTAACCGCTGACAAACCGCCACGGCCGGGGTAAGAAGCCTCGATAAAGGAATCGCCGAGATGGCGTTTAAGCAGGGGTTGGGGCCCGGGGAATTCTCCTACGCCATGCGGATAGAGAGGCCGCAGGGGTACGACGAGCTGATGGCCATGACCGTCAGACATGCACAGGCAGAGCACGAGACCTACGGAAATCGGCTGCCTAAGGGGAGGCCGGATGACGCGTTATCGACTCAGTGGGAGAATGGGACCCGACAGCGAGGTCGAGAACAGAGGCATTCACCCATCGAAAAAGCCAGGAACTGGGGCAGTCAACGACCACGCAGGGATAACATCGGGAGCCCATCGGGAGGAGACAGGCCCGCGCCCTACTGCATGGAGCGACCCTTGATTATTATGCCAGCGGAGCGGCGTGAGCAACCCTTGGCTATTATGTCAGCGGAGTGGCGCGAGCGTCCCTTGGCTATTATGCTAGCGGAGCGGCGCGAGCGGCCCTTGGCTATTATGCCGGTGGAGCAACACGAAAAGTCGACCACGCTGACTTCCTCCTACGAAAGGATTTTTAATAAAAATAGGGAGGCCATTCCCCCGCCAGAGGCATCCAAATGGAGATCTTACCCGGGAGCAGTCTGGCAAATATTGCTCCTACCATGACGAGACATTCCACCAGACTAACGACTGCCATGCCCTAAGAGCGGCGGTGGACGGGCAAATAGGGGCTAGGAAATTACAGCAGTATAGACAGGAAATCCGGAATGTGGGAACTATACAAACTCGATTCCCTGGGCGGATCGAGGTGCACGGAAGTATAAATGTAATCCACGAAGGGGTCCACATCGACCGACTCACCAGGAATTCAAAAAAAAAAGGTGCCTAAGGTCGATCAGGGGGAAAGAGGTGTATGCTTTCGGAAACGGGAGCGGCCAAGCGGCTAAGACCGGGTAGAAGTCGGTCACATTCTATGAGGAGGAAGAGCCGGAGGATCTAATTCAACCGCACAATGATCCCTTCCTTATTACCGTCCAGATATACCACTGGATGACCAGCCGGATGATGGTCGACACCGGGACATCAGTCAATGTAATGTTCTAGGACGCGTACAAGGGACTGAACTGAGGGAGGGACAAATTATCCCAGGATAATGAGCCATTAATAAGTTTCTCTAGGGAGGTAGTCCAACCGCTGGGTTCGGATTATTTACCGCTGATATTCGGCCAGGGAGACAAGACTAGAAAGGAGCACCTCGAGTTCATTATAGTGGACTGTCTGTCCTCGTAAAACTGCATCATCGGCAGGTCAGGGTTATGGAGGCTGAAAACATTTATAGCTGGCCACATGCTGATGTTAAAGATGTCATCTTCCACCGGATTCATCACCATTCGAGGAGACCAGAAGGTCGCCCGTAAGTACTACGCGGAAGCCTTAACCTGCGGCAGAAGGCGAGCCAAGGTCTTCTCGGCAGCCCAGCAGACACTGTCGCCGGATCCCAGTATCGACCCCAGAGATGACACCGATTCCAATGAGGAAAAGCCAAAGCGCCCCTCGGTGGTAGAGAAAACTGAAGAAATTTCCATCTCAGAGCACCATGCGGGGCGAACGGTGGTAATAGGAACAAAACTGACACCGGATATCAGGAAAGATCTCATCACTTTCCTCCAGGGGAACAGTTCGGTATTCGTATGGTCCTATGAGGACATGTCTGACATATCTCCGGAAATAGCAACACACGAGTTAAATATCCTGCCCGGCAGTGTCCCGGTACGGCAGAAGCGGAGATCCTTCAACCCGGCTAAGTACGATGAGATCAGGGAGGAAGTGCAAAATTTGAGGGGAATAGATTTCGTCCGTGAGGTCCAGTATCCCCGCTGGATAGCCAACGTAGTTATGGTCTCAAAGAATGGAACTGACTAGTGGCGTATGTGTGTAGACTTCACTAACCTGAACCGGGCGTGTTCGAAGGATAGCTTCCCGCTCCCCCGGATAGATCATCTTGTAAACTCGACTTCCGGGTTTAAGCTGTTGAGTTTCATGGATGCTTATGCCGGATACAACCAGATAAGAATGAGTCCGACTGATGAAGAGCACACTTCATTCACGATCGACCGGGGCCTCTACTGCTATAAAAGGATGCCTTATGGGTTGAAGAAAGCCGGTGCTACGTACCAGCGGGTCGTGAACCGCATGTTAGAACAAGAGATGGGCAAAATAGTAGAAGTCTACGTGGATGACATGTTGGTCAAAAGTGTGACCGCCGGTGCTCACGTACGAGACTTGGCAGTGGTGATCGGCAAGATGCTTAAATATAGGATGCGCCTGAACCCAAAGAAGTGCATATTTGAGATTTCGGAAGGGTTGTTCCTAGGTCACATCATTAACCAGCGTGGAATCGAAGCCAACCCGCTCAAGGTCCAGGCGATCCTAGAAATGGAGACCCCGGATGAACGGAACCAGGTCCAGACTCTCACCGGGCAGTTAGCCGCGTTAGTCAGATTCATCTCCCGCCTCACCAACAAATGCACCCCGTTCTTCAAGCTGCTCAAAGTCCAACAGTTCAAGAAAATCTATTGGGCCGCAGAGCACGAGGCGGCATTCCAATCTATCAAGGCCTATCTGTCAGCAGTTCCACTCTTATCCAAGCCAGTGCCAAGAGAAATGTTGTACCTCTACATAGCCGCATTGGACACGGCTGTAAGTGTGGCTCTAATCAGGAAGGAAGACACACTGGAACTCCCAGTGTATTACGTAGGTAAAGGATTCACCGGGGCTGAAAGCCGATATCCGGATATCAAAAAGCTAGCTCTGGCCCTGATCGTTAGTGCCAGGAAGCTCCTGCAGTATTTTCAAGCCCACTCCATTACCTTGTACACCAATCACCCTTTAAGGCAGATCCTAAAAAAAACATGAAACCAGCGGCAGGCTGGTCCGCTGGGGGTAGAGTTGGTGACTTCGATATAACGTACACCCCCCGGACAACTATCAAAGGACAGGCCGCCACAAATTTCATATGTGAGCTCACGCCGGTGATAAAGGGAGAACTTCCCAACCACACGGAGAATAGTCAACCGGATATCATGGTCAAGGTGGAGCCAGGATTGCCCAGCTGTTGGAAGCTTTATGTAGATGGCTCCGTCACGTGCAAACGGAGCGGTGCTGGTATCATATTAACTGCCCCCGATGGCCAGTCGTATGAGTACGCTCTGCGGTTTCTGTTCAACACCTCCAATAATGCGGCTGAGTACGAGGCGCTAATAGGTGGCCTGCAGTTAGCCAAATAAATAGGGATCCCATCCATGGAAGTGCACAGTGATTCAAACTTGGTGGTCAACCAAATGAAAGGGGTGTTTGAGGCGAAGGAGCCTCAGATGGCCTCATACCAGGCATTGGCCAAAACCATGATGGAACCGTTTAAGGGAGCAACCATTCGGCATATTCCTCGGAAGGAAAATAGGCACGTGGATGCTCTGGCAAGGCTGGCTACCGAAAACTATCCACCGGCGTACTGCAGAGCCATAATTGAAACCCTAAAGAAGCCAAGCATCAGCAAAACTATCTCTGAGATTTTCGTCATAGAGGAAGTACCTCCTATTTGGATGGACCCGATCCGAAAGTATCTAACCGACAAGATCAGCCCCGAGGACAAGGTGGAGGCCAGGAGACTGCACCTCAGATGCGCCAGATACAGCCTGTTGGGCGGCAAGTTGTATCGCAGAGGGCATAGTTTTCCCCATTTAAAGTGCGTCACAAAAGAAGCCGGTCAGGCCATCATGCAGGAAATTCACGAAGGAGTCTGCGGTAACCATTCCGGTGCCCAATCCTTATCACATAAAACGCTCCGGACGGGGTATTTCTGGCCAGACATGACAGCTACTTCAAAGAAAATATCAGGCGGCTGCCACAAATGCCACATGTACGCCACCGTACCACATGCCCCGGCAATAGCCCTATCGATCCTGTTGGCACCATGGCCGTTCGCACAGTGGGGATTGGATATAATAGGCCCATTCCCAACGGCCATCGGCCAGTTCAAGTACGCTATCGTGGCCGTCGACTATGAGACCAAGTGGGTCGAGGCAGAACCCCTGATCAAGATAACAGAGGAAAGAATGAAAAAGTTCTTATGGAAAAACATTTATTGCCGGTTTGGTGTCCCGCAGACTATTGTCACGGACAACGGCACACAGTTCAATAACCTAGATCTCATCGAGTACACGGCCTCTTTGGGAACCCGGATGGTGTTCGCATCAGTAGCCCACCCGCAAACCAACGGCTAGGTCGAAGCGGTTAATAAGATCATCAAAACACTCCTAAAAAATAAGCCAGACGACAAAAAGGGCCTGTGGGCTGTGGAGTTGCCGGCGGTCCTGTGGGCAATCCGCACAACGGCAACAGAAGCAACAGTATAAACCCCGTTCTGTATTGCCTGCGCGGCCAAGGCTCGAGGCTTGGAAGTCCGAGGACCAGTACGGAGCGGGACGACCGACAGGGGAAGCCCACAAAGAGCGACCCAAGAAAGTGTTTAGTTATGCAAAAAGGGCTTTGTCCCACATCGAAAGATATGTCCAGCACTGGAACCTGGGAACCTATATAACAGCCAAGCTACTTTCCTTATAAGGTAATCAACCAATCCTAAGTCAAGTACTTTCTATTATTCAATTACTATCCTTCACCGTACTGACTTAAGCATCGAAGTAGAATTGTCCGATCCCCATCTGACTTCCCTAGTAAGCAGGATTGAATCAGGAGAAAGTCAACCCAGGAGCCAACGGTATCTTTGAGCCTGCAGATTTATACACTAACAAGCACGATGAAGACCTCCAGGCCTGGTTCAAGATCCTACAAGCGACTGTCGCTGCTACTATAGTCACTACTGCGGATGCTGCTAATCCCAACACTCTTCAAGATGATTACCCTACTGATGTTGCCCACACTGCTTCTTTTTCCGAAGATGAGTGGCTTCAAGATCTGACTGCAACAGACGATTGCATTGCATCATTATCAACTAATGCATTTGAGATCCATTATACTACTCCTCTTGCCGATGATGAGTGGTTTCAAATCATGTTTGCAACATACAATTATGAGATATGCTTGGATAACTGTGAGTGCTAATATGTGAAGAATACTAAAAAATGACGCCGTATTTAGAAGAGAAGAACAATGAAAAATTAATAGAGAATATTTATCAAAAGAGGGTTGTTTATTCCACAAAAGAAAAATCAAAGACTACATAGAGAGAGCATTCAAGATTGAGACGCGCAAAGAAGGTTACAAAGATGATTTTTTCCATCCGATTTCTACCTTTGATGTGATTGGTTGAGATTTGATTGGGCAAAAGCAAATCTTAATCGAGCGCCTCTATATAAAGTAGTCTCTATGCTACGTTTTCACCACCATCGAAATCAGAATTCACGTATACACACCCTTTTTTCTCTCTCAAGTTTGAAAGTCTCTCCAAGTTCAAGCTTTAGAAGTCGAAGGCGCATCGATCTCCACCATTAACGCATCCATCCCTTTGAAGATCTTCTTAACTTCTCTTTAAAAGTGTAACCATGAACACTCTTTATAGTTTTTAATTCTCTTTAGTTTGGGATTTGAATCTTTTTGTTTTTATTTATAATATTTTGATCTTTCATTTACATTTTAAATTGAAAGCATGTTAGATGGTTAATTTTCAAATACCAAGAAACATGTTTAACATATTATGGGCCAGTTTGGGATTGATTTTAGAGCTGTTTTTATGACCAAAAATGATTTTGGGCTTAAAATGAGGTGTTTGGTGAGACCTTGAAAACTGCTTTTAGCAAAATAAATTCTCCCAAACAGCAGGTTTTGGAGAAGTAGGATAAAAGATACTTTTGTGAAAATCAGTCGGAAAACACGGAGCTGCTCTTTAATGAATATTTGGTTAACTCTATTCTACCCTCTTTCTTCTCTCTTTCTCATGGCCTCACTCCACCCGATCTCTTTCTTCACCACCTCACTCCACCCGATCTCTTTCTCATCGCCTCTCACTCCACCCGGATCTCTCTTTCTTCACCACCTCACTCCACCCTTCTGGGTATTGCTCTCATTGCTGATTTCCTCTGGGCTTCTTCATCTTCTCGTTTTGCTCTCCTTAACGCCAATTGGGCTCCCCCAGTTTCGATCCTCACCCCCATAACCAAACCCAACAAGGTTTGCTCCCCTGTTTTGTTGCTGCTTGCTTAAGTTTCTACCTGGGTAGTGTTTAGTTTGATATTAACTTTTCAAAGTTGATTTCTTTATCGAAATTCTGATTTGCTTGAGCTCATTGGTTAGTGATTAGATTATTATGGGGTAAATGCAGTGCCATAGTCACATTGAAGGTGATTTTGTCTGCTCTGATGTCATCTTTTATCTGGGTATTGTTTGATTTCTGAGGAAATGGTTGGAAGTGAGGAGGAGAAACTCTGTTTGCATATTGGTTACTTTGTGGAGGATCAAATGTTGGTTGTTGGGATGTTTTTTTTGGATTGCTAGAGTTTACGTTTTCTTTTTTTGGTTTCTGAGAAGATGCTTGAGAAGAAAAGGGCGAACATGTTTGGATCTTGGTAATTTGGGCGTAAAGGAAACTACGAGTTTGTATGAATGCTATTATGTATCTTGAAGTTTTGGAATGCTCGAGTCGTCCAGTTGAAGCTTATATATTAAAGAATAATTAATTTGTAGGATTATGTTGACACAATTGATGGTGTTTATGTTCAAGCTATTATTCCTCCGTATGATCAAGTTCAAGGAATTGAAGAACTTAATAACCAAGTAATTGTACAAAAAAATAACAATATGTCCATTTTAGTAATTATACCCACTCAAAACACATTATAGTTACAATTTAGTGAATTTACTAAACACTCAAAACTGTTTTTCGTTCTCACAACACTTTAAAAAACAGTTTACCAAACACCTCATCTGTTTCCTATAACAACAGATTCAAAAGCAATTCTGCTCACAGCAGATTCAAAAGCAATTCTGCTCACAACACAACAATCTCAAACTAGGGTAGAGAAATGTGATATCATCATGTATATACCTTGTGTGTTGACCAAATATGTGCTTCATCTAAAATAAACTAACGGGCGCTATCTTATTCAGTGAATATTTTGTATGCATGCTTTCATGTATGGAACCATTTAACTGACTCATATATGAAAGCTGTTTGCAAGTGGATCTTAATTTATCCTAATTTAGTATGTGCAAATCTTAGTTATTAATCATTTTCCTTTTGTTTGAGGGAGGATTTTATTCCCACTATGTAACATACTTTGGTAATCATAATTCGTGCCTTGCGGCTCAATTGGAAAACCCCAATATATTTATATAGAATTTTATTTATAATTATAAAATCTAACCCCACCGGTTCGTCTACCGTCCTAAATCCTTCGAACAATATGCACTAGAGTGCTCCTCTAATCAAGTATACTCACTTATATCGAATCTTAATTAATGAAGTCATTCACGAGACTAAAAATCTCAAATTGTTCTTCAGCCTCGTGCGTGCATTTGTCGACGATCATAATAAAATCTTATAAAATAAAAAAAGTAAATTCCTCCTATGGTACCTGACGTATGACTAACTTGACACTTTGGTACTCAACGTTTCAAAGAGGACAGTTTGGTACCTGAAGTTCAGTTTTATGTGACACTATAATAGTTATGTTGACTTCTTTGTTAAATGTAAGAGGTAAAATTGACATTTAGATATTATTTATAAAAAAAAAAAATTAAAAACATGAGTGTTATGCATTTAAGGCTATTGGTCATTACCTTGATATTCATTTTTTTAAATATTTTGTCAAAAAAATATAAATTAAACTTTGATATATGTTGTAAAATAATTGAAATTTTGTTTAGTAAATCTAGTATTTGTGATTTGAACACCTACGATAATACATTTGGTTGATTATATATAACTCTACAGAGTAGTCTTGTGAGTGTTTACATTACCACGATTGGATTTTTTAACTTATGTTTCCAACATAACTAAATAATATTAAAAAAAAAAATGCATGATTTAACCCAAAATATTTAAAAAATACAAGTTATTATTTTATTTTTATAGATTATATTTAAATGTCAATTTTATCCCTTACATTTAACAAAGAAGTCAACATACTTACCAAACTGTTATATAAAACTTAATTTCAGGTACCAAACTGTCGTTTTTGAAACATTAGATACCAAAGTGTCTAATTGGGTATATATCAGATATCATAGGAGAAATTTACCCAAATAAAAACTAGATATCTATTGCAACTTTTAATAATTAGGAAAGAATTGATCCAATCATCCAAATCAACTTTCAAGACTTCTCAACGAAACAATTTCAAAATTCAAAAACTTCTTCTCATAATGAAACCACGATCAAAACCCCCAGCATGACTCATGAGACATTCATCGAGTCCCCAAACCAAACCCCGGCAACGCACGTGCCTACCGCGTGCCTACCAAGTTTCCCAGATAGGGTTGGCACGAACCATTTTATTTAGAGAAGAAATCAAAAGAGGACCCCCAACCGTTGTTGCACACTCGTTTTATTCAGCTCCAGCCGAAAATGGCCGCCACGCACTCCTCCACCACATCTTCTTCTTAAAGCCAAATTCAAACCCTAAAAGCAGATAATTTCTGATTCCGATTCCGATTTCCCCTATTATTGTGATTCGCTTCTCCTCTATACTCGGATCTTTTTTCTTTCTCTTTCTGACTTGTTGAGCTAGGGTTTGGTATTTTGTGATGGAAGATACGATTGTGGATGATCTTATACGGAGGCTCGTGTCGGCGAAGAGCGGCCGGACGACGAAGCAGGTGCAGATGACGGAGGCGGAGATTAGGCACCTCTGCACCACCTCCAAGGAGATCTTTCTCAGTCAGCCCAACCTTCTCGAGCTCGAAGCTCCCATCAAGATTTGCGGTATACTAATCTGTTTTGGTTTTAGCTTCGGCTGAATTGAAAGCTAGTTTCTTTGACTTTGTTCTTACATTTCTGTTTGTTCAATTGGGATTAAAGGCTTTGGTTATGAATTTGTGTAGTTAAACAGATTTTTTATGTGGAAAATGCTCTGTTTTGTTCTGGTACAACGGATATGTGTGATGTTTGAGTAGCAGAGAGGAGCAGTTTAAGTGTGTGGATAGAATAGCAGGCCGGTTCGTAAAGCCGAGAACAGGAAGAGTAATTTCAACCTAGCAAAGGTTTTCGTAGAAGGCTCTTATATGGATTAATTAGTTGGCAAAATCAGTGGAGTACTAAATAGAGTCGTACTGCAAAAGTAGGTTACTCTGCTAAAGTTTGTTAATTGGTTTGTCCAATCAGCTGAATTTTGATTACGATTGATTTATGTTGTTTTTCACTTGGCGGGATTATGTGAAAAAGGACTTGATAGCATTACCGGAACTAAATGAACTGAACCTTTAGGTCCTTGATCAAGATGAATCTGATTTTTATATGTAGATGTAACCAAATGCCAAGGTTAATATGTAGTTGTGTTTGGAGAATGTTATGGTATTTGTTTACTTTCCTGAGTTGAATAGATATAAACATATCTCTATTCAGTAGGGTGATGAATTTCAATTTCTGTGTGACAGGAGATGTTCATGGTCAGTTTTCTGATCTTTTACGGTTGTTTGAGTATGGCGGGTACCCACCTGAAGCCAACTATTTATTCCTAGGGGACTATGTTGATCGTGGGAAGCAAAGCATTGAGACAATTTGCCTTCTCCTTGCATATAAGATTAAGTACAAGGAAAACTTCTTCCTCCTCAGAGGCAACCATGAATGTGCTTCCATCAACCGCATATATGGGTTCTATGATGAGTGCAAGAGAAGATTTAATGTTCGTATTTGGAAGGTATTTACTGACTGCTTCAACTGTTTGCCTGTCGCTGCTCTTGTTGATGAGAAGATCCTCTGCATGCATGGTGGTCTATCTCCTGATTTGAAAAACTTAGATCAGATTAGAAATATTGCCCGCCCAGTGGATGTACCAGATCAGGGCCTTCTCTGTGACTTATTATGGGCTGATCCTGATAAAGATGTTGAAGGTTGGGGAGAGAATGATCGTGGTGTGTCATATACATTTGGGGCTGACAAAGTTGCTGAATTTCTTCAAAAACATGATCTTGATCTTGTTTGCCGTGCTCACCAGGTATTTTTTTCCGTTAGTGTTCATTTTTTTTTTGTTATCTATATACCTGTATTGTATATTTAAGGGGAACACAGAAGAAGAGTCTTGTAGGATTTTAAGGTGATGAGTGTGATCCTGCTCTGCTATATTTGTTTTGATTACTGCTGACTTTAGGGGTTACTCACTATCTTCTTATTGTGAAAGCTGACCCTTGGGATACTCTCTTATCTTCTATAACTGATGAAGTGAGTTTGTGTATTCCTTGTGTCCCAGCTCCATTCTGTGGATTCTATTCACCTTTTGTATATAGCTCTTTTAATTCGATAATATTTGTTTATTGAGATTTAGTTTTAAGATTATGGACTTGTATGCTCTTGTATGCATCGCCAAGGAACTTCACATCAACCAAATGCACTTCAGACAATTATCTCTACATTTGCAGTTATACTTTTCTCTCGAGTGTTTAATGGATTTTGAAGTAATCTATTCAAAATCTTATATTCCATATTTTGGTGAACTTGAAAAATGAATAGTGAAGATTTTGTTTGCCCAATGCATCCTGTTTGCCTAGGTATTTATCTCCCTTCTACTATTGGTGCCCTCCTTGTGATGGTCCTTTGTGCTTGTTGGCACTGATAATGATGATTGGTATCCCTTTAAACAGAAGCTTTAAAGAACATAGACCAACTTAGCTACACTAATAACAACTTAGCTACATTATATGCATAAGAGCCGTTATTGTTTCTGGATATGACTTCATCCGGTTGTTTATCAGGTTGTGGAAGATGGATATGAGTTTTTCGGAAAGAGGAAGCTGGTGACTATATTTTCAGCACCAAATTACTGTGGCGAGTTTGATAATGCTGGCGCCATGATGAGTGTGGATGATACATTGACATGTTCCTTCCAAATTCTGAAAGCATCTGAGAAGAAAGGAAAGCTTGGTGTAGGTAGCAACATGTTAAGACCAGGAACTCCACCTCACAAGGTAAATAAAATTCTAGATGTACGGATTACTTACAAAGGAGCACCATAGATGTAAAAATAATACTGAAGGCTCTTTGAAATTTAGTTTTCTCATCATTGTAGTAATAGTAGGCTTTGGGGAATAAAATTTCAACGGGTTACTTATTCATTTCCACCTGCCTTTATTTCTTGCAGGGCAAGGGCTGATTGATTGAGGAAGCATTAACTGTAATTCTAAGAAAGAATATCTATCTCCTGCATCATCTGTGCTGCATGGCATGATATCAGTTGCAAGGTTGATAATTCAACAATACCTCGTTTCGTTTGAGAGTATGAAGATGCAAAGCTACATCTACAGTGTGTCAAAAGAGCCTTTAGTGTCCAATATTGATGCACATTTCTTCGGCAAAGAAATTGAAAAAAAAAATCAGATTGAATTGTATAATTGAGATTCTGACTTTGTTTTGTTGAATTTTAGATGTTTTTTATTTGAGGAACCTGATTTCTGTTGCTTACAATTTGAGTTAACTCAAAACTGTAGTGATAATCGACTGATGCCTGACATTATAGCAGGGCGTTTCCATCTGGTAGTTCAACATGGATGGTAGGCTAAGGGCATATCGAGTTTGACAGGGAAGCAGTGTCCGATGGTAGGCCAAGGGCGCTTTGATGGTTCATTTTAGAAGTGTGGTTTACTGAACTGTAGTCAGGGAAACTTGCATGATATGATTGACAAGTTTTTATCCTCTGTATACTTTAAACTTGCTTGACTTTTTTTTTTGTTTTTTCTAGGATACATCAGTGGTTTTGGTTGTGTTTTAGAAGTATTTAGAAAGTGGGTGTTGAAGTACTTGTGAAATGTTTTAATTTAAAGGGAAGCGTCTGACGTCAAATTTGAAGAGCACCTAGCACCTACTATCCACCCACCATCAGGCTTATGGATCCCCTCCTTGTTCATGACGAGTCTACTAAATCCTTTTCTTTTTTTTGGGTCCGGGTACGTACTAAATCAGTAAATCCAGCTCAGTACTAAGATGCCTATTTTGTATGACATTTTTGCGCTCAATCGAGTAGGAGGCTAGTATATTTTTCTTTAACAAAGACATGATGTTCTTCTTCTTAGTCCTCAAACGCCTATTATGCACCACTGACAAAGTTTGGGATCCTTTTCCCTTTTGGATGGAGGTACTTGAGCTACTTTCATGGGTAGTTGTTGATACCCGAAAAATCATGCAATTAGTTACTATTCTGTCACGCGACAAAGGCCATGCATAGTCACGTAATTATGTAAAATCATATAGTTTTATAAGGATTTTATGTTCATTACTCGATTATAAACACGCTAAGCAAACACGAGCTAGATATGGACCCAAGTCATATCCTCGCATTCTTGGGGCTTACAAGAACGGGTGTGGTGTGGAAGGTAACGGAATTACATGAGGCCCGTTATTAGTCTTAGGCCTGTCGGTAATATTGGACTTGGGACCAAAATTCATGCCCGACGGCCTGACTCTTAATACGGGTAAATAAGAAGAGAAATGCCTAAAATCCCAGCCCAAATCCTTCATGACCAGATAAAATAGCAAAAGACATAAAATCCCATAACAAGGAAGATGTTCCCAGCAGTACAATAGAAATGCTGCTATTGCAGTCCCATCAATAACTTTCACAGCAGCCATCATACATAAGTCACGGCAGAAAATCTGCCAAAGTATTCCATAATCTCCTTTAGACAAAACTAAGAGACAATACAAAACCCAGTACATGTTTTTAACCAAGTCATATGTTTACCCAACAGTAGGAACCTTCAACCAAGATTCCTGGAACTGTCTATAAATACCTAGTGCTATTAACCAAGTGGGGGGCGGCAGAAGGGGTGAGCTAGCAAGCTCTCTAGACACTTCTTCTCTCCATGCTCCATCTCCCCCAAATCCATACCTAGTTTCTCATCCTTCTCAACTCACCTCTGTCCCAAAGCCTTTATTTCATAAACCAAAACCACATAGCCATTTCTTGAATCTCTTCTTCTCAAACTCGTGCCATTCTAGCTCCCACGCCACATGCCTTCTTGCAAGCCTCTTCATATTCTTTCAGTCATCAGAGTTCCTGCATCCAGAGCATAAAGATCATTACCCCGCAGCAGAACAATATCACTGTAGGGCAATATCAAAACTAGTTCCTGCATCCAGAGCATAAAGATCATTACCCCGCAGTAGGCCCATTTCACTGCGGGGGAGAGATGGGAAAACACTACAAAGCTGCTTGAAGCTTTGGACCCAGTCCCGAACTCATATGGGAAAGCAGAGGAGATATATATAAAGTTATTTAATCTATCATTGCAGCCTCTGTACAAAATCACCCCAATAGTAGTTTGTATCAATATCTGACATCCACTTATGCATCACTAAAATTGGCCACCCCCTCCTTGACTATTGAAATAAAAATTGTCTGATTATTCAAGGGATGTTGGTTTTTCTTTCCAAATCAAGGTCATAGACAAAAAAAGATATTCGATCATCTTTATTTATTCTGTGTCAGTATGGTCTTTATTATAGACAAAAAACAACATGATAGTCAAAATTTGTGTGTAATTCGAATTTTGACTATCATGTTGTATAACATGTGAACTCCATTAACTTATATAATTACACAATTATCGAGGTATTTTCTGTTACTAAAAATACAAAAAAAATTATTACACATTTGCCCTCACAATTTTCAAAGTTCTAAACTAACACTCACCATTTATGTGGAAATGTGGAATGTGTTGAGCCATACTCAAGGTGAGTGTGAATCCAGCACTAAAAATGTGGATTCCATTAATTTTTTACAATATGCAATAGGCATCCTCACAAATTTTAAATTTATTAAAATAGACGTTAGTGATTGCTAGTTGTATTTGTATATATTTGTGTAATTTCTTTTTGAAACATGTTCTCCTCATTAGCTTTTAGAAAATATTCAATTATCGAGATATTTAGAAAATGAAGAACTTCAAAGAATCTATATCATATTGCCCCCATTGAAATCGACCGACTTACCACAAAACAAAACCGACATGCTCAAATATTTGCTCATTATGAACTTTTTCGATCCAAATGAGACTAGTTGTACTGCGGCCGCACAAACTCTTTGGTCTTGTTATGCAAAACTGTGAGTATGAGATGGTGGTGGTGGAATGGTGGTGTTGAGCTGTTCATTTTGGCTGAAGGCGGTGAATGCAAGTAAAAGTGTAGAAGTTCGATTATTCATTCTAATTTATACTATTATTAAAGAAACATGGCTTGCTAACAATTTTTTATTTTTTTTTACTTTTATACCCTTGAAATATTAAATAATTTTATGAATGTATCTAACTGTTAGGGATAAGAACGTAAAAGTCATGAATAATTTTTCTCTTATTTTTTTAAAATTAACTCCCCACTTCTAGACAGTTAACTACCTATTTCTACACATCCTATGAGTGTGAGCAGTTTCTAGTTTTTTTTTTTTAAAAAAGGATAATAATGTCAATGCCTAAATAAATACCAAACTTTTCTGAAAAATCTATAAGAGGTAAAAAAGAAAAAAGCCCCACAAAAAGTTACATTACAGGGAATCATGGCAGAGTAGATTTCATGTCGTCAGGGTCCCACACAATTCAATTTCAGTTTTCAATAGCATTTCAGAGTAAATGGCCCACTCTCACACAAACAGAGCCCAAATTTCATAAACGAGGTAAACTCGGATGACCGGAACGACGCTCACACCGCAGTCGGCGAGTAACTTAGTCAGTCTTAACCTCGGCGGTGGCGCCGGCACTCCGGTCTCGGCTTCGTTCGTCAACTGCTTCCGCGTCTCCACCGTCGCCGAGCGGCTCTTCGCTCACGTCCGCAACGGTTTTCAAGGCGATGTCATGGAGTTCTTCAACCTCTGCCTCTCTCTTTCCAGGTACCGATTCTTCCTTCAGAGCTCTAATAGCTTCAGAAATTCTGGAACTTTTCGGTTGAATGTTGAATGCGTGCTGTTAAATTTGTTGCAGAGGGATTGATTATGCTGTTGCGAACAATGAGGTTCCGGCGAAGGCCAGCGATCTGCCTCTTCTGTTGAGACAGGTAGGTTTTGCTCTTCTGTAGGTTATGGAATTTTCGATTTTTGTTAGCGGAATTAGAATTGTTTGGATTTTTCTGTGTAGATATGCCAGCGGAAGACCAACGACGTTTTGCTAGCTGCTATTATGGTGCTGATGATATCTGTGAAGGTATGTTTACTCATGTGGAGTTGATTTTGTCGAAGAAATTGCGGAAATGTGTGGACTTTTCGTTTTGTTTTCGGACTGAATGTGTGTTTGTGTTGGTAGAATGCTTGTAGGACTGGATGGTTTTCGGAGGAGGAGAGTGAAGAGCTGTTTTCGCTAGCTAATGAGGTTTGGTTTTGAACTTGTTTTCTTGTTGCTGTTTGATGTTTGCTGAAGTACATCGTGGAGGTTTACTTTTGAACTTGTATATTATTTCGTTTATGTGAATGTTGCTGCTCTTGTCTCTTGTGATTGTAGATCGGCAGTAGGTTCTGTGGCTCGGGGGATATCACAACTGGAACTAACTGTTCTCTTTCTATTGTTGACAAAGTTATTGAAAGGTGGGTAACTCTTATCAAATATGGGCACTTATGTTATGTGTTGATTTATCTTTCCTTTTGGAATGATACTGTGAGTATCTTGTCTTTAAAAAAAGAAGCATAATGATAGTTTTGATACAAATAACAAATTGTTAGTAACTTTACACGACAATAGCTTAACTTTATGTGCATGTAAGAAATTAAATGTCATCCTCTCTACACTCCAGTAGCTGTGTTCTTAGTTCTGGGAAATCACTTTTCAATTTTTCATGTTCATAGGTTTTTCAGATATCCCTCTGTTCTATTCTCTAAAAAAATATATTCTTTGTTATTAAAAAAAAATTAAAAAATTAATTTCCATGCTGGTGGCATCAACCGCTGTCTCTGTTGAAGTTATACGTTTTACAAAGACTGAAGTGAGTATGTGCGTGTGTTGGATGCAGGTATTATCCAACATTGAAGATGGGCCATACTCTTGCTTCTCTGGAAGTTAAGGTAGTCCTTTATTTCTCTTCTGATTTTGATTTTTCTTTTTGTTTTTACTTGGATCTGAATTTTGTTTTTGTATGTGCTCGAGTACATTGTAGCCTGGTTATGGAACGTACGTGCTTGATTTCCATATTTCAAAGAGTACCACGTATTTTCCTCATGAAAAAATTGTAAGCTTCTTCTCAACTCGGTTGCAATTTTAGTAGTGTTTATAAGTGCTTGTAAATTGATCACATATGCTTCATTGTTCAATGTCATCCAACACACACACACATGAATATTCATATTATCTGTATTACCTATACAGGTATACATGATGTTGGTCTAATTAGAATGCAATTTTTGGATACATAACTCAGGTATTATGTTAGATATCGATGATTCAATGTGAGACTTGTGGGAGGATAACTTAGGTGTTTACATACGCACAAGTCTATGATATGGATGATTGATCTCACCCAATATTCATATGTAGTCACTAAGGAACCTGTCCTTACTGAAGGATGTTAGGAGAGAATATGTATACCAGGGATCATGCGGTTAATAATCATAATCTTAGTAATTGTCTGATTAACCTAGATCCGTAGGAAACACATTTCTAATCATAGACATAAAATTCCATGCTGCGTACTTTATGTAGACTTCTGCATGCATTTTGATGGTTGACACCTTTAATATGTAGCTTTAAACATATCATGTTCTATAAGTGGTCAATTACATGCATTTCCACCTTCATTCTCGTAGGCATTTTTTTTTATCTCGAATAAATCATTACCATTTTGTCCCATTCTTGTGGTGGATTCTTCCTTTGTAATTGGCACTACTTTTTATACCTAGAGCTTGAACTATCAATTTTGGAAGTAGTCATTGATCTTAGCCTCTTCATTTTCCTGCAGCGGTTATTTGTCACACAAACAGATAATATCGAGACATCTTCTTGTATTATAAGTCCCCAGCAAGTGAAGTATGGCTCACCTTTCACTCTACCTTTTACTTTAGCAGGAACTGCCGCTCCTTTATTCTGATGAACCTCGTTTGTTTCTTTTTCTTTGCAGCTTTCTTCTTAATGGAAAGGGAGTAGATAAAAGGATCACTTGTACAATGGTATTTGGAATTTTTCTTCCAGACCTGATATTTATATGACAGCATTTGAATTGTGGCATAATATTTGTTACCATTCTGTGTCTATTTTTTTCTGTCAGGATACTGGATCACAGTTGCCTTCAAATGTGACCGGAATGCTTAAATATGGAACAAATCTTCTTCAAGCTGTGGGCCAGTTCAATGGTAGGCTTCTACATTTTTAAAATATTGTAAATATATAGTTCGGTTTACCATATTCATCTGACAGTGGTATAACCGTTTTTAGGTCACTATATCATAGTGGTGGCGTTTATGAGCATCGCATCGTCAGTTGACGCCTCAGTACTGAAAGATTATGTTCAGCCCATTGCACCTTCCCCAAATTCAGGTGTTTTAAATAGGACCAAGTAATCACTAGATTGATTTACATATTAATATCTGAAGTTATCAATATGCTAGACTATTTTATTAATCTAACTATCTTTTCTTGATTATTAGATACTGATATAGTTGAGGGGCCATCAAGAATATCCCTTAATTGTCCCATCAGGTATGCCTTAATATTGGTCATTTGTAGCTTTAATGATGGATATTTTTCACAGATTATTTCAGCTGCAATATTGTACTTTTCTTGTTACTCTTTAGTTTGGAGGCACATTTCTTGGCCATTTTGATATCATTCTTAGCAAATAATTACTTCGGCTGTTATTACTTTATAAAATTATGTTGATTGTTATATTTTTCTTTTATGTGCAAAACAGCTTTACACGGATCAAAACTCCTGTTAAAGGACATTTGTGCAAACATCTTCAGGTGAGTGCTCTGCTGCTGTATAAACATATTATAAATATTTATCTCCCTCTTGTATATGTAATGTGTCTTTGCTTCCGACTTTATGTTTATCTTCAACAAGCTTAGAGCAATGTGAAATTTTTTTCTTTCTCTATGATATTTACTTGCACAGTTAACTTTAGATGACCTCAGCTTTTTTTGGTCTTCTGAAACTAGAGGTCTCCTGGATTCTGTTTAGAATGGTGATTGCCACCTCTAAATTATTCACAAGTGCTTTAGATGAATCAGCCACATGGTCTTTGAATATTGTTTGGACTTGGGACAGATACTACGAGACTACAGTCACACTTTGATGTTCTAAAGTCTCTGGTTTTATTAATTTTCATGTCCATTTGGCCTTGGAGAAAACAATAAGTAAAATACATCTTTGTTTCTGTCATTTTGGTTATAGAAAGGACAGGAAATAATGAACTGTAACTTCTGGTGTAATGTTATCAATTGTGTTAAATTATACAAATAACCTAGCTGTGGTTACTAACACAGACACACAGACACACACACACACACACACACACACACACATCTCTCTCTCTCTCTTGAAGCCTAATGAAAAAGTTGTAAGTTCTTTTTATTACTTTGCAGTGTTTTTTTTTCCTTCTTTCTCCTAGCCGGAACTGAAATCCAAATTGTGTTCACAACTTTGACGCTTGATGAAAATTATCACTATTTCTACATGGAAGCATTTAGCTTTTCATGTTCCTGCTGATTAATATTTTCTTCTAATTCCTTTTTGTTCATTTTTTTGTTACTATAGTGCTTCGACTTCAGGAACTTTATCACTATGAATATAAGACGACCAAGGTGGCGCTGCCCCCATTGTGATCAGCCTGTCTGCTATTTTGACATTCGTGTCGATCAAAATATGGTCAAGGCATGTAGCTATTTGTTTGGTTTCCATGTTCATGTGTCACCTCCCCAACAAATACTAAAATAGTTGTTGATTTTCTTTCCCAGGTCCTGACAGAGGTAGGAGAGAATGTTTCTAAAGTAAATATCTCTGTAGATGGATCATGGAAAGTATCTGAAAATGATGATGATGATCTAGATCTGGCTGACAAACTGAAAGAAACATCTGAGAAGGATGAAGCTACTCCAGGTCCTAGTGTTATGGATCTTACCAATGATGATGATACTGAGATGGAAATAGCTAGTGCTTGTGGACCTGAAGATGTGAAACCTTTGAGCAGTACGAACCCTGCTCAAGTAGAGCATGACTTTTGGGTTGGAGTTTACTTGGCTAATAGCATGCTCACTTCCGGTCCACAACTGGCTAATTGTATCTCTCACACCAGTCCCAGCTCTTTACAACCCTCCTTGTTGTCTGACGCTGTTTCTCTTGCACTTAATCGAGGAGCTGGGAGTCATGGGAACACTGATTTTTTGGTGCCAGCAATGCATAATCAATTTTCTAGTCCTAATAATGGAAACTCACAACAGTTGCAATCTGCAAATCCGATTGCTAGTAATGAGTATGGGATATCACAGACATTACCTAGAGACATGGGCTCTGGGCTGCCAATAGTCAGGACTCCAATAGCAGTTCAGGCCCTTCCGGCACTGTCCCAGACACTGAACGTGCAACAACAAAGGCCCAGAACTAGTTTCAACAACCCAGCTCCCAATAGTGCCTCCCTCACTCCTCAGGCTGGCCCCAATTCCCCTGCAAATGTTCCTAATGCAGTATGTAGTGACTTGGAAAGGCAACAGCACTTCTCTAGGCCCCGGATGAATCCAGTTCAAGTGTCAGATATTGCTTCATCTTCATTGCATTATGGCTCAAGAACAACTCAGGTTGGTGCCTCCTTTTCTCGATGCCCATTTTGTTCTGCATTAGTGTAGTGGGCCACACATATTTGCAAGCGTAAAACCTCTGGCCTCAAATTGTCTTGGCTTGATCACTACTTTCCAGTTTGGTTAAGTTGTTGGTCAAAACTTTCCAGATAAAATTGCTCTTGTTTGTGCGCAGAATATATATAATTTCAATGTTACAAAGTGTTTTCCTTTTCTGAATCCTTTTAGTGATGGTAAAGTGTTTTATTTCACTGATCTTACAGAGTTTGGTTCCCCAAGATCGGCCCTTTACTCATGGCCAATCCGCTATTGGTCATCAGGTTCCCAGCCAACTGCAAAACGCTAGCAGAGTATCTTCTGGGTACCAGCTTTACACAAATGCACACCTACAGCAAGCATTGAATTCGAGGACTCCACCAACCGTAAGCCAATCTTCAAGCGCACATTCTTCACGGTCCCATGTGATGCAGGGAAGTGCGCAAGTTGGAATTGGTCAAACACCAAGTTCTTTAAACAACCAACAGAGTTTCAGAGTAGCTGCTCAGCGAGCAGCTCTGGCCAGGCAGTCTTCACCAATACCAGCTCAAAATCAAACTCCCAGAACCAGACCAATTTTGCCTGCAAATTCTGGAGGGTTTAGAGGATCGCCAGGGGATCAGCGTGGAAACGTTGGAGGACCTGCCCAAGCAGTTTCAGGGGCTGATGGGTCGGGGGATTCGCCATCTGAACAGAATTGGCGACCAACAGGTCGAATGCGTGGAAGTCTCTCTGGTCAGGCTTATAGTGCTGCTTTGAACCAGTTCATCATTCGGCCAACCCAACCAACTGAAAATGCAAGACCTGCGCCACACCTGACTCCTCCACCACACTTGACCCCTCCCCCACATCTGACTGCTCCCCCTCACCTGATGCGTCCTCCACACCTGACCCGCCCCCCACACCTGACCTCTCCATCAACTATTCCATCCCAGCTGCCGACTATTATGAGCTCTCAGGGTCCTCAAACACCTAACAGTCAGCCTCAGTAGATTGATCATGTCTGAGTGGTTTCATGTGGATATTCTGCACAGGTTGGCTTAGAGGTGTTTAGACTGTCGTCTATATTAAAATAGTTGGTCAATTTTGTATTCCATGGTCAACCGGGTAAGTCTTTTTTTAGGAATTAGGAGTATGCTTTGTAGTGTCTTATTACAGCATTGAGCTATTTTGTAGTACAAGGTAGAAAATCTCAGTGTTGCTGTTGACTGATGTAGTTGTGATTTTATCTATATATAGCTCTATTTATATACATCTAATCGGTTTGAGTTATGATCTTTGTCTTCGACATTTATATTTGCTCATCTTGATTTCTTCAACAGTGAGATCATTTTGTTTGCCCTCCTTGAGACGATATATTACTAGGTTGATGAGTTTGTCCTCAAGTGATCATCCTGAGGAGAGTGAATGAACAAAGCATTCGTTGGTGTGCATAATAAAACTGAAGCGGGAAGCCAAGTGATGCAGGGACTCTGATCTTTGCTTGAAGTTTCATGGGATTTGCTGTTCCAATGCAAAGTTTTACCTCGTTTGTTTTGCCTTTATTTTCTTGCTGTATATCTTGTTGGAACGATAACAAAGATTTTTGGGTACCAAAATATATTCTGAATTTTTCAAACTGAAAAATATGGCTGTAGTGAACCAATTGGATTGGTTCTTTGGTTCATAGGTGCAATGATTCGACTTCTAACAGAGATTGTAAATGGAATCCTACTTTGAGAAAATTTGATTCGTATCAAAGAAATACTTCAACTCTAAAGCAATTGAACAAAAAACTACATTTTGTTGTCGTGAGAGAAGCACTTTTTCTGGTGAATAGAGAAGCACTTTTTCTTTTGTGTTACAAATAGAGAAGCACTTTTCTGAAGAGGGGAGCCATAAGTTGAAAGATTACGGGGGGTGTATTGTATTTGAATTTTCATAGTATTTTAAAAATTATTATGGATTTTAGAAGTTTTGGGGTATTCAATTTGGATTTATAAAAGAAGATTTTAAATTCACTAAAGTTTGAGAGTATTCAATAATGACTTCAATTAACTTTTAAAAAGTCTATAGAAATTTAAGGGTATTCAAAAACTTTGCGAATTTTTAAAAATTCATTAAATGATGGATTTACATGGCTTGTTTAGTGTAAATTGTAAAGAAAACAAGATTCCATCAATCCAATCATTTTTTTTTTCTTTTCATTACTCTCTCTCTCTCTCTCTCAACAGGTCGCAATTTTCTCATACATATTTAACAATAAGAGCTAACTATACAAGTCGATGGTAATAGAAGAGTACAACGAGTACATGACGACGACCCCAACTATGTTCCTCACGGTCGCATATATCGGAAAACCCACGCCTTTCATAACTAACCCTATCAATTAACTTTCCGGCACTAACTCGATCTAATATCAATTTTTATCGACAAACCCCTCTCTCTCTCTCTCTCTCTCTCATTCTGCCTCCCTCATCTCGTCATTATTTCTATGGATTTATAATTTTTTTCTTTTCATCATTTTTATCCTTACACTTCTTCATTCTCCATAATATACATGTCTAGTTTGATACACATATAGAACTAGTTAACTTGGACAGATTCCATGTTAATTTTTTATTTATTTATTTATGTATATGTTTCTGTCAGAATTCGGAGACTCTAACAAAAACATAATAAAAATAGAATAACACAAGGATGTATAGTGGTTCACTATGCCTACGGCGGACATGTCTACGTCCACTTAGGAATATACTATAGCTGACAAATAAGCCCGGTGGTGTTACAAGTGTGGAATGCCTAACCTCCAAGATCCTCATATCTAAGGGGGAAACCTTCTATTTATAAGCAAGGAAGGCTCCCTCCTTTACATTGTTTCCGATGTGGGACACAAACACACTTTTCCTACTCACGAAGCTTCTTTCGGAGCACGGTGACAAGCCTTCCGGATGTGGCACCGGTGATCTTCCACAATGGAGATGCAGCCGAGGTGTCGGTCTACCCAATGCACGCCGGAAGCAGGACCTATGGCGCCGGTTGGACGGTCTACGAGGTCGTTAGATATGCTTGGCGGTGCACTATATTTATTGTCAACAAGTCCCCTAAGTTCCCGAGTAAGAGTGCAATCTTACTTGGGGAGTTAAAATCATGTACTGCCAAGCGTAGGTGACGACCGAGTGACGTCACCCCCACTAGTCCCCAAACTCCTCAAGTGAGATGGACTCATTACCGGGCGTTCGAATAATCCCGCCCCTCCGCCCGGGGAGATTGGACTTATTACCTCAGTTGCATCTCCATTGTGGAAGATCACCGGTGCCACATCTGGAAGGCGTGCCATCGGGCTCTGCAAGAAGCTTCGTGAGTAGGAAAAGTGTGTTTGTGTCCCACATCAGAAACAATGTAAAAGAGGGAGCCTTCCTTGCTTATAAATAGAAGGCTCCCCCCTTAGATATGAGGATCTTGGAGGTTAGGCATTCCACACTTGTAACACCACTGGACATATTAACCGGCTATAGTATATTCCTAAGTGGTCCTAAGTGGACGTAGCCATGCCCGCCGTAGGCATGATGAACCACTATACATCCTTGTGTTATTCTATCTTTACCATGCTTTTGTTAATCTCCGGATTCTTACAGAAACAATTGGCGCCGTCTGTGGGAAGAGTTCTAAAAGTCATGTTGAACTTCCATCAGTATTCAGTCCCAGGATAATCAATAGTTGTTCCCGGGATTATGTGTAGCTGAACACTATATTAACATCAGCAGGCAGCCTAGCCCGGGTTAGCGGGAGGCACTTAGTCAACAACCCAGTTAGGCTGGTCAGCGGGTCAACTCCCAGTCAAACCGGCCAGCGGGCCACTCCCAGGCCCAACAATCAGCTGGTCAGCAGGTTCAAGGAAGCAAGTCAGCGGGTCAAGATTTCCACCCGGTCAATGAGTCAACCCCCAGTTGAAACTTCTCTGGGCACCCACCCACCAGCGTCGTGATCGTTTCAGAACCACCTCCGCTTCGCTCTGTGACAGGCCACTCAGTCGCCCGGTCCAATGGATCTAGCTTGGTCAGCAGCCCGGTCAACAGGCCAACAGGTCAGCAGCCGAAGCTTCCTCTGGTAAGTAATGTCTCCGGTACAGAAGTTCGAGGCCGCGAGGGATTCGAGGCCAGCGGCGGAGACGGATAGGCGAGGCACCAGAGAGGCCGTACGTGTTCACAACAGGCTCGGATCGTTGGAAGGCTCGACATGGCTAAGGGGCCCAGAGTTCACACCGGTCGGGATGATCGCTGGGGCACCAACGTTCGGCTCCCCCTCCGCTGACATCCACCTTCACCACTACTGGGGCCGTACACCTCTCGCGGACGACATTGCTAAGGCTGATGTCGCCTCCCGGTGACCAGCGGCCCGAAGTCTCCTCCCTGTGACCGGCGACCCGAAGTAGCATACCGGTGACCCTAGCCAAGCATCACACTTGTCCGGCCCGACCGGGTTTATAAGTGTGACCGGTGTCGTCGCACCCGGTCTAGACGTTCGCACCAAACAACTTCACAGAGAGTAGAGCAGAAATTGGAGCGACACCTTAGATGCCATCATCTTGCATCCAGATGGTGCTATCCAAAGGCCTTTTATTTTCATTCGGGACAGCAGCAGGCAACCCGGTTAAACTGGTCAACAGGAACCGGCCGGGTCAACGCGAATCTCCTCAGGGCACGCACCGCCGTGGCTCCACGATCCGTTCTGGAACCCGGTGATCCGCCGACAACACTCCACGAGGCACCGAAGAGCCACGTCAGGGGGCGTATAGGGCACGTACCGCCGTCGTACGAGAGTGACCCCGCCTCCCGGACCCGGTGGTTAGGCCCCGGCAGTGTGAGGTACAGGAGAGCTTATCCGGGTTCACGACATCGATCCTCACCTCCTCGCTCGTGCCCTTGTGCCCTCACACCTCATCCCTATGACACCTCCGGGTTTGTCGGCTCGCCTCCGGACTTGGTACCAGCGGAATATGTGTCCTGTGTTAAGAGGATGAGTTCTCGGTGGGGTGGTCTGGCCAAGAGTTGGTATTGGCCTGTCCGTTGGGGTAACTCGGTTGGTGCAACCGGTTAATCCGTAGGAATGTGAGCGGTAAGCTGGTACTGGCTCGATCGATGGAATGCTGCAACCGTTAGTTGGAATAGGCTCTATCGTTGGAATGCATTTACCGTTGGAATACCGTTTGAATACCTTTTGAATGCCCTTGGAATACCTTTTTACCGTTGGAATGCCTTTAGAATACCGTTGGAATACCTTTTTACCGTTGGAATGCCTCTGAAATACCGTTGGAATACCTTTTGAATGCCATTCCTTTGGAATACCGTTGGAATACCTTTTGAATGCCATTTGGAATGCCTTTGGAATACCGTTAGAATACCTTTTAAATGCCTTTGGAATGCCTTTAATGCGATGCATACTGATGTAACCGACGCACACTGATATACGTGCACTGAAATGCGATGCATACGGACATGCGTGCACTGAAATGCGATGCGTACTGATATGCATACGAATATGGCGATGCATACGGATATGCGAATATGATCGTGCTATCACTCAAGTGTGGTATATATATAGCATTTAAAAGTCCCCCAGTTCGAAATAGCACCCTACCGGGAGTTCGAATATTCCCGTTGGTTCGTTCTTATGTTCGAATTTGCGGGGAAAGGCAGCGGGGCTTTCCCGCTCATAGTTAAGTTCGTGCGTACAGAGTTTTTAGCTTGCGGGAAGAAGCTCATGCGTTAGAGAATACTATCTCCCAGTGGGGTGGCTTGGCCATACCGTTCCCAAACTTTTCACAGCCTTTGTTCTTGTAGGCGTGAAGTATGTGCAGAGTTTTTAGCATTGGTTCTTACTGGATTTAATCGATTGTTTGCAGGGTTTTTAGCCTGCGGGAAGAGTTCTCTTGTGTTAGAAAAGGAACCTCCCCGGGTCGATTGCCTCAGCCTTAAGTTCGTACTGGCCTAGCCATAAGTTCGTACTGGCTTTACACTTTCCCGGTGGAATACCTCAGCTCAATCGGTGCGATGCACATACATTTGGTAGGTATAGAATGAAAGCATGCAATGCTTGATGTTTTGAGAGTGCATGATATATGCCTCTAGTGTTGTTCGCTTACCCGTTGGAATGCCTTGGCTGTTGTTACTGGCTTACCCTTTCCAGGTATTATACCTCAGTCAATCATACACACGAAAGACTATGTTGCTATGCAAAGACAGATATTGGTATGCATCAACAAGCTAAAAATTGTACCGTTCTAACAGGTAATTATGCGTACACACTTATCGCATGTTTAATTTTATCAACATACCCAAAGTAATCATGTGGAGACATAATGATATGAAAGGTGGTACTTATCTTTGGAGAAGCTGTCGGGTGTTTGAATAGCCCACGGGAATGATACCCAGGTTGCCCGGTTCTTGCATGGTGCCCAGAGAAGATTTGCCTCTGGTTCTTGCATGTGGCTATGCTAAGTTTTTTTTGCAGCCCACTGCATGAGCTCAAAACTGGCTCCGGGTTATGATCCGCACTGTCGGGGTTCCGGGTCTAGCCTGCAGGACGCCTGGGCCGGGATGTTGAGTTGCCTGCACCCGCCGACCGGGACTGCACTAGGAGGAGACCACCCATCGGTGGCTAGAGGAGTCGATTACCACCGGTTCCCTCAACCGGTCCCATTGGTTCCTTCTCAAACCCTCACTGCTGCTGCCACCCTGTAACCGCCACCATGGCCTAAGAAATGAGTCGTGAGGCTGCTGAGGTGGCCGCTCGGGGCCCCGGGGTGCCAAAACTCGTCGTCACCCTGCTTGAGATCTAACGGGCAGGCCTTCCACAGGGCGTACTCCATGGCTACAGAGCAAGCACTTCCCGCTAAGCCGTATTTCCCGGAGGCAAGCTGATTGGCGTAGGTCGCCGGGACCAGGTGCCGGGAAGCCTATCGGGGAACCTAGAGGTGAGCTGGCGAATCTGGAGGTGAGTTGACGAGTCCGGAGGTGAGTTGACGAGTCCGGAGACGAGCTCATGAATCCGGGAGGCGAGCCGACAAACCCGGAGGTGCCATAAGGATAAGGTGCGAGAGCACAAGGGCACGAGCGAGGAGGTGAGGATCGATGCCGTGAACCCGGATAAGCTCTCATGTACCTCACACTGCCAGGGCCTAGCCACCGGGTTCGGGATGCGGGGTCACTCGCGTACGGAGGCGGTACGTGCCCTGACAGTCTCTTTGGTGCCTCGTGGAGCGCTGTCGGCAGATCACCGGGTTTCGGAACGGATCGTGGAGGGACGGCGGTGGGTGCCCAGAGGAGATTTGCGTTAACCCGGCCGGTTCCTGCTGACCAGTTTGACCGGGTTGCCTGCTGCTGTCCCGGATGAAAATAAAGGGCCCCTAGTGTTTCTTTCTTTCTTTTTTGTCGCCTTCCTCTATTTTTCTTCTTTGTGCTTTTTATTTTTATTTTTTCTTTCTTTTTCTTTCTCTTCTCTCTCCCCTCTCGCCTCATGCCCAGAGAGGAGGACGATTGGAGAGAATGAATTGACTGGCCGAAGAGAGAGAGCGCGGGTTACCGATACAGGAGCTGAGCGCCTCAAAATGGCGCCTCCGCTGCAGGTCGGGCTGGGCGAGTGACGAGCTAAGTCAGCGGAAAAGATACCGCTCGGGGAGGGACGAACCTCTTCATCAGCTGCCTCAATCCTCTACCGGCGGCGGACTCGTGATGCGAACGTCCGGACCGGGTGTGACGACAACGGTCACACTTATGAACCCGGCCGGGCCGGACAAGTGTGATGCTTGGCTAGGGTCACCAGTATGTGACTTCGGGCCGCCGGTCACCGGGAGGCGACGTCAGCCTTAACAATGTCGTCCGCTAGAGGTGTACGGCCCTAGCAGTGGTGGAGGTGGATGTCGGCGCCGCGGCGGAGGGGAAGCCGGACGTTGGTGCCCCAGCGATCGTCCCGGCTGGTGTGAACTCCGGGCCCCTGAGACATGCCGAGCCTTCCAACGATCCGAGCCTGTTGTGAACACGTACGGCCTCTCCGGTGCCTCGCCCAGCCGCCGCCGCCGCTGGCCTCGAATCCCCCGCGGCCTCAAACTCCCGTACCGGAGTCATTACATACCAGAGGAAGCTTCGGCTGCTGGCCCGTTGGCCTGTTGACCGGGCTGCTGACCGAGCCTGATCCATTGGACCGGGCGGCTGAGTGGCTGGCCCGCGGACCGGGGCTTGCCGCAGCGCGAAGCGGAGGTGGTTTTGGAACGATCACGAAGCTGGTGGGTGGGTGCCCAGAGAAGTTTCAACCGGGGGTTGACTTGTTGACCGGGTGGGAATTTTGACCCGCTGACTTGCTTCCTTAAACCTGATGACCAGCTGATTGTTGGGCCTGGGAGTGGCCCGCTGGCCGGTTTGACTGAGAGTTGACCTGCTGACTAGCCTAACTGGGTTGTTGACTAAGTGTCTCTCGCTGACCTGGGCTGGGCTGCCTGCTGGTGTTAATATAATGTTCAGCTACACATGATCTCGGGAACAACTATTGATTATCCTGGGACTGAATACTGATGGAAGTTCAACATGACTTTTAGAACTCTTCCCACAGGCGGCGCCAATTGTTTCTGTAAGAATCCGGAGATTAACAAAAGCATGGTAAATATTGAATAACACAAGGATGTATAGTGGTTCACCATGCCTACGGCAGGCATGGCTACGTCCACTTAGGACCACTTAGGAATGTACTATAGCCGGTTAATATGTCTAGTGGTGTTACAAGTGTGGAATGCCTAACCTCCAAGATCCTCATATCTAAGGAGGGAGCCTTCTATTTATAAGCAAGGAAGGCTCCCTCCTTTACATTGTTTCCGATGTGGGACACAAACACACTTTTCCTACTCACGAAGCTTCTTGTGGAGCCTGGTGGCACGCCTTCCGGATGTGGCACCCGTGATCTTCCACAGTGGAGATGCAGCCAAGGTGTCGGTCTACTCAATGCACGCCGGAAGCAGGACCTATCGCGCCGGTTGGACTTGGATATGCTTGGCGGTGCACCATATCTACTGTCAACAGTAAACATGTTTATGTTGATGAAGTGATTAATGATAAAAGTTTGTCAAAATCTATGAAAATCCATAAAAGTTGAATTTTTTGTTTTCACAAATCCTTAAAAGTTTCTCTTATAAATCTAAAGAAAATCTATAAGATTTTATAAGTCCGTATAAATCTAAAGTTGTGTTTGGGGGGGGCTTTTTTGCTCCCCTGATTATAAGCACAGCAGCATCTCCTGTTTGGTAAAACGACTTTCGGTCTCTAGCTGGGAGAAGCCCCTGCTTTTTCCCTTAAATGCAGAAGTAGGGGGTAGCCTCCTTTTGGAAGTCAGCTTATGCTTATGCACTGTAGTGGGAGCCCTGTAGCTAAATGAATTTTTCAAAATACCAGAGCTGCCCTCACTCTCTGTAGGGGTCGAATCGATAGCCAAGGATGTCTCCCACCACCACCTCTCCGACTCCGCCGTAGAAGACCTTCTCTCCCAAGCCAAAGACCACATCCTCCTTGAGCAACTCGCCGCCATCGCTCCTCCTTCTCCCTCGACTCCGTCCTCCCCACCCACCTCGAGTCTCGCTTCTCCAAACTCAATTCCTTCTCTGTCCTCCGCACCTTGCAATTAGTTGAGGAAGGATTCTCCTTCGCCGCCGAGGAAAGCTGGTTGCTTCTGGTGCTCCGAGAAAGGAAAGAGTGCTTCGTGTGAGAGGACGAGTAAGGAAAATCAGATATTCAGTCCGGGTCAAGGACGCGATCGGGTCGTCGAAGCCGGGTCGCTGGATTTTGGGGCGACGACGATAAAGCGGCGCAATGGTGGCAGCTGAGGCGTCGTCGTGGAGGGCTGGAGACCGCCGTCGAGCTAGAGGGCGGCGTTGGGTTCAGCTACTGGGCAGGATTTGCAGCGCCAATCGAGATAGGGACGCCGGATTTGGGAGCCAACAACAGATTCGGTGGGCTGAGGGGGTCGCTAGCTAGACGAACCGCATCGAGGTTGAGCAGCTTCGCGGCGGGGAGGCGTCAGAGAAGGCTCGACTAGTGATGAAGAAGGACGCCGGCGAGGGAGACGATCGCATGGGTGCCCAGAGCAAATATCTGGGTGCCCTGAGCATCTTCATCCTCTGCCGACAAAGAGGTCGTCGACAGGGTTTAACTTTGCTTTTTCCGACAAAAGGTTGTCGGTAGAACTTGGGGTCCTGGGAATTATTTTTTTCTTTCTTCCGACGAAGGGGTTGTCGGCAGAAGAATTTCTGGAGTTTTTTTTCTTCTTTTGATTGAAACCCCAGGGTTTATGAATTTTTCAGGACTATTAGACGAATGCTAGAGCCACGTACTGAGAACTTGTTCTAGGAGAAATAAATGTAAATCTGAGATTTCCTAGAACACGTTCAATTAGCCATAAAATTTTAAATTAATCGGTATTACCATTCAATTAAAGTTAAAAAAAATTTCGTGTCTAAATTGGTCATTTACATACAAAAAGCACAAGTCAGCTTTCAGTTTACCATACACTTTGCCAATGTCTTTTCCACTAACAACACTAAAAAAAAGCCAGTTTACCAAACACTCAACCAATTTGCTTTTCAGCATAAACCAGCTTTTCTGTAAAACCCAGCTGCACCAAACATACCCTAAGAACTTTTTATGAATCCATCACTTAAAAAAAGTCTTCATAAATCTGAATACAATACACCCCTAAGACAAAATATAAGAGTCATTAAAAAATTTCAACGACATGTCACTCGTTATGTGATCCGGTGATCGAGACTATATTAATTAGGGGTGGGTTCGGTACAATACCAATTCATTTTTGCCTCTACCATCTACCAACCAATTGTAATTGGTAACGAGAAAATTTGTACCATTACCAACCACCGAAGCCTATATACCAACTCTTCGGTATACCAATACTTTCGGTTGGTTCGGTTGGTAATGGGCCTCTACCAACATATAATATCGGCCCAATTAAGTCTAAGGCCTAGCCCAATACATAATTGTATTCATCTCTTTCTAAAAGCTGAAAGTTCATCAATCATCATATAAGAATAACAAGATACAACAATGAGGTGGAACCATACAAATGCGATTAAAAAGTATTGTCCAACACCATAACATGAACAAATTAACAAATCAAGCTGGAGATTGTGCCATTCCTTCCTGCCTCACAACCTTGATTGAAAGAATTTTCTGACATGAACCAAAATTGAGCTATATCAAAAGAAGAGCAAAGCTGCTATAGAGATGCAGTAGGAAGAAAAATAAAAGTAAGACATGTTACACTGCAGGGATAGAAATAAAGTCCAATAAATCTGCAGAGATGCATGGATGAGATGAATTTCTTGACTTTCTAAAGTATCATGAATTCATGATGCATGGAAAGGATCTCATATTCTCATTTGCAGCATATGTAAATTTGGCGGAGGAGTAATGCAAGTCTTCATCTCACTATAACCAAACACATTAATCTCACTATAAATCTATAATGCAGGTCTTCATCTTGAGTCACATTCCAATCTGCCAAACCATCTGTCTGTTGCAAGGTAAACATTCATTCTTTAACGAATTTAATTCCAGCATAAACGTTCCTCTAGATCTTTTAGGTGACTAATATACTATGCATGAAGACGATGACTAATATATAGGAAAATATCACACTGCCCCCATATATGCATGTAAACAGGAAAGTTCCAGCTCGGTAAGCCAACCCTCAACTCAGTTCTAGCTAAGCCATTTTAGTCTCTTTAAAGTAGCAATTCTACCAACAAGTATCCAATACAGCATTACAGCAATCTCAAGGAAAAAAAGATATTATGCATATTGACTGACCCTGCATACTCCAATCCCTCTACAGTTCCAATCTTTCAATATCTAACATTCGCAGGTTCCTTCCTTTTGTTCGCAGGTTCCTTCCTTTTCTTGCCAAAAACTTGTATAGAAGTTGCTGCAGCACAAAATGCAGGTGATGGAGGTGCAGCTGGTGGTGAATGTTGCCCTGACAGGGGTGCAATTTTCTCTGCATTTGCAACGGATCGACTTGATGAGGTCGAAACGCTTGCTTGACTCATACCACTCGACGATTGATGATTGTACCTGAAACATCAATGAGGAAAGGGTTAACATAACTGCTTACCTGAAATATCATTAATACAGTAATGCCCAAAATATGTCCAAACAGTCCAATCGCTACATTCGAACAGCAAACAACGAATTCACTAATTCAGGGTCCAATCGCACCATCCTTATTGGCCGAATCTAAAATCAAACCTCAAAAACCACTTTACCTGGGACTTGACATGGAGAAACCGAGAGAAGACAATGAATCACAATAGGTTGGAGAAGACTTGGATATACAGTGGAGAAGACTTGGATGGCGTCTCCGACGCCGACGCGAACTTGGAGCAGACTTGGAGAAGGCGAGGTCAGTTGGTGGAGAATGCGAGATCGGTTGGTCGGATGGCGGGAGGCGGACGGCGAACGGCGAGGCCGTGTTTGGCCGAGTGATCGAAGGAGGGGAGGGTCGGAGGGAGGCGGAGGAGGACTGCGAGTCTGAGACTGAAAAGTCTGAAATCACTGAATCGAATGAAATGAATGGAATTGGAATGTTAGTCACTTAGTCAGTTTTTAGGGTAGGGTTGAATTTGAGGGTTGAGATTGTGTTTCAACATATCAACGGTCAAGATCAAATAATAAATTAAAAATAAAATAGTTGGTTGGTACGGTATTACCGAGTTTTGTCAAAATTATTACCATTACCGTACCAATTTTATGAAGTCAGTTCGGTATTACTGTACCAACATTTCGGTAACCAATATAGTTGGTAACCAATTTAGTTGGTTCGGCGGGTAACAATTGGTACGGTTTTGTTCGGCTCATTTTTACCAGTTTAACGAAGTGAGGCAGTGTCTCACTCCGACTCACTGAGTCTAACAACCACTTCTACTCCGTCACCGCAGTAACAAACTACCAACCCTCCTTGAATGGTGAGAATCCGACTCGCTCCGACTCACTGAGTCATGAAGTGCCGATCCGTCGCGTGCATATGGTCCGCCACGCCTCCCTCTCACCGAGTCACCGCCGCCGGGGTGCTCCACCGCCCCCCGACGCTCTACACCGGCGGATCCGATGGCTCCCTCATCTGGTGGAACCTCCACTCCTCCGACTCCACCTCGGTAATCTCACTCTCCCTCACCCAGCTCACAATTTGGATTCGAAACGAGTTTTGTATGAATGATTCGAATTCTTATAGGAACTTGTGCCAATCGCTATGCTGTGTGGCCACGCTGCACCGATAGCCGACCTGGCCATTTGTGATCCCCTCGCTGTTTCGGAGTCTGCGGAGAGAAATTCCTTGAGCAATGCCGAGCTGAACTCCGGCGCGTTGATAAGCGCATGTGTTGATCGCATGCTGTGTGTGTGGAGTAGAGACAGTGGACATTGCCGGCAGAGACGGAAGCTTCCGCCTTGGGTGGGGAGTCCTTCCATGGTTAGGACATTGCCGTCGAATCCGCGGTATGTGTGTGTTGCTTGCTGTTTTGTTGATA
Source organism: Potentilla sterilis (assembly GCA_963682095.1). Classification (NCBI taxonomy): domain Eukaryota; kingdom Viridiplantae; phylum Streptophyta; class Magnoliopsida; order Rosales; family Rosaceae; genus Potentilla; species Potentilla sterilis. Next base: position 41,086,465 of record OY821760.1, on the reverse strand, counting down.
CTGTCCATTTGAATGATCATCATAATTTGGTTGAGTCGAGTGAGGTGTTAGTTGATAGGGAGGCCACTAAGCATAAGAAGCCCTCGAAATGCACTTTGGTTATTGTTGATTCGTATACTCTTAGCATTGTACAGACTCTTTTTCATGGAAACTTGTCCATCGGGTCGTTGAAGTTTATGGATGTAGTTTCGTTGATAGAGGGTGAGGGGACACATTCTGTAGTAATGGCTGATTCGTTCGGTCGGCTACAGATGGTTTGTTTACCGAAGGAGCCGCACCTAGATAGGGAGGGAGGGAGTGGTTTGCATACAAGTTCTCAGATGGAAAACCCGGTTTGTGTTGAGGGATTAAGTGAGGGAGGGCAGGTAATGTCGATAGCGACCTGTGACAATGTTATTGTCTTTGTGTTGAAAAGTTGCTGTGTATTTAGGCTATTGCCTACTGGTACTACAATAGGAGAGATTTCTTTCGCGGACAACGATCTCGTTTGTGAAGAAAGTAACTCCACTGAGTCACATTTTGTGGGTGGAATCTTTCTTAAAACTGAAGTTGCTGCTGATCTAAAAGCCCAAGAACCCCATGGAGTCTTTTCAAGAACTTTTGCTGTTTGGAATAACAAAGGTCTTTCAATTGTTTACTTGATATCCTATGTCAGAGATACTTTCAAGTGCGAGCGTCTTTGTGAGATCCCTGCTTCCTCTTATCCCCTTGATGTGAGACTATCAATTAGCTTCATTCAGTTGAGCCATTATATTCTTCGGATTGAATCAGTTTGCTTAATTGCCGAAGAACATTCACAGTGGAAGCCCCACGTCACAATATGGTCTACATACTGGAAACATGATGACCATGGTAACTTCTGCCTGTCATTTAAATTGCATGGAGTTGGCCGTTCTTTTGTGGACTGGACTGCAAATTCTGTGCCAAGTGATCAATCTGAGGTTATGCAGGCCAAGCTAACTTCCGCACATTCTTTTATTTCAAGCTCCGGAAGTTCACAGAGTTCGCATGCAGACAGTGACAATCTTGGGTTAGTTAATAAGCGAGGGGTTGTGTCTTCTTCCATGGTTATCTCGGAAATTTTCTTTGTTCCTTATGCTGTTGTGTATGGCTTCTCGAGTGGAGAAATCGAGATGGTGCGGTTTGATTTGTTGGAGGGCCTTGCTTCTCTTGGTGGAAGTCCACATCATGCAGCGGAGTCACACATGTCCAGACAGCTCTTTTTGGGGCATACAGGTGCTGTGCTTTGTCTGGCCGCACACAGGATGGTAGGTGGTGCCAAAGGATGGAGTTTCAATCAGGTTTTGGTGTCTGGAAGCACGGATTGCACAGTTCGCATATGGGATCTTGACACGGGAAATCCTATCACAGTAATGCACCAACATGTGGGCCCAGTTCGCCAAATAATTCTTCCCCCAGCTCGTACTTACCGTCCTTGGAGCGATTGTTTTCTCTCAGTTGGGGAGGACTCATGTGTAGCACTTACTTCTCTCGAGACTTTGCGAGCAGAGAGAATTTTTCCGGGACATCCCAGCTATCCAGCAAAAGTTGTATGGGACAGTGGAAGAGGCTATATTGCATGCTTGTGTCGAAACCACTCAGGAACATCAGATACCATTGATATTTTGTACATATGGGATGTAAAGACAGGTGCTCGAGAGCGGGTCCTTCGAGGGACAGCGTCTCATTCAATGTTTGACCATTTCTGTCAAGGCATCAGCATGAAATCCTTTTCTGGCAGTGCATTGAATGGGAATACATCTGTTTCCTCATTACTTCTTCCAGTAATTGAAGATGGGGCTTCTACTCACTCTCATTTGAATAGTCTAGACAAATTGGGCACATCATCAAATATGGCGCCTGGTAATACCGCTGAGTCCAATACTTCCAGACTCAGTAAAGGTGATTCTGAGAAATTATTTCCAGCCCCTCAAATGGCTATTCAGAGCCGCAAGCATCCAATCACATGCTCTTGCCCTTTCCCTGGAATTGCTGCTCTCAGTTTTGACCTTGCATCATTAGTGTTTCCTTATCAGAAGGATGACCTTATAGCAAATAGCTGTGATAAGAAAGAAGATAATCGTGTCAAGGGACAGGGATCTGAGACACCAAGTCCCCTGAACATGCCTGTAGATAATGGTTCTAGTGCGCATTCGACCTCAAATGATACTGTTCAAGAGATCGAATGGATTAGAACACTGGAAGAATGTCTACTTCGATTTAGCTTGGGATTCTTACACTTATGGAATATAGATTCTGAGCTTGATAACTTGATTATTGCTGATCTAAAGTTGAAGAGACCAGATAATTTTTTCCTCGCTTCTGGTTTTCAAGGTGACAAAGGATCTTTGACGTTGACATTTCCTAATTTGAATGCTATTCTTGAGGTACGTTTAAGGAACTGCACTGATTGTTAAGATATGTTTTCTCATTTAGCTGTTTTAAATGTTTTCTGAGACATTGAACAACATTTCAGCTCTGGAGAATGTCATCAGAGTTTTGTGCGATCAGGTCACTGACAATGGTGTCTCTTGCCCAACGCATGATTAGCTTGTCTCATGCCAGTTCAAATGCCTGCAGGTGATCCCCGAAATCTGTTTTCACAAGTGAAATAGTTTTCTCAGGTTCCCCCTAATATCATGCACACCAGCTGTAGTTTTGTTTATTTCTTTATGATTTTTATTCCTTTTTTTTTTTTTTTTTTTTTCCTGCAGTGCTTTAGCAGCATTTTATACTAGGAACTTTGCAGAGAAAATTCCAGATATAAAGCCGCCTTTACTTCAGGTTGCACCTTGTGCTTATGGTTTGGTATATTCTTAATTTAAATGCATTTATCTTTTATTTGTCTTGTTCCCCTGGTGGGCAAAGTAAAGGAGAAGTACTTTTCCTGGAAGTCGCTCCATCTTTTCGTTTTCCAGAATAATGGAGAAGAAGTAATTACTCATGTCATTTGCTTAAAGCAATCACATATTTCAATAATCTTACCTAGACTATATTGGGTCTTAAGAATAGGGTCAGTGTAGATAATGTTAGATGGTTACTGGTTAGTGTAAATATTGCTTGTTGACTAGATTCATTACCTATGGATATCAGTTAAAAGTGCCCGGCAGTTCTGTTTAGTAATTTCTAATTTTAGGATTCAATTTTGGCTTAGTTTTTCTGCGGAGAATTATCTGTTCAACTGGTTGTTACAAAGGAGACAGTTTCTTTAAAAATTTATGACATAAATCGTTGATGAAGATAACCATATGGGGAGCTGCACTACTATTACCTACTGGGCTGATGTACTCATGGAGGGAAGGATCAATGAAAAAGGAATTTTATATATATATATATATATATATATATATATATTGTGTTATGCAATATAATTATATAACAATAAGTGCTAGTGGTCTTCCTTAGCTATCTGTCCATAAACAGATTGGAATTGTCGAGATTTATGATTGACAGTTAAAGTCCATCGAATTTATGTTGATCATATATTCTTACTCTGTTTACAGCTTTTGGTGAGCTTTTGGCAAGACGAAAGTGCACATGTATGTATGGCTGCACGCACGTTGTTCCACTGTGCTGCTTCTCGAGCAATTCCGCTTCCTCTATGCAGTCAAAAAGCTAATGGCCACTTGAACCTGAGCTCTATAAGTGGTCCTGTAGAGACTGAACATGTAAATTCAAACATAGAAGAAGCATCTACCAACTTATTGCCTTCTGAGTCTGAAGAATTGCATATACTTGCATGGCTGGAATCATTTGAAATGCAAGACTGGATTTCTTGTGTTGGGGGGACAAGCCAAGATGCCATGACATCTCATATTATTGTTGCAGCAGCATTGGCTATCTGGTACCCTAGTCTTGTAAAGTCATGTCTTGCCATGCTAGTAGTGCATCCTTTAATGAAGCTGGTTATGGCCGTGAATGAGAAATATAGTTCAACTGCAGCAGAGCTCCTTGCTGAAGGTATGGAGAGTACATGGAAAGAATGCATCAGTTCTGAAATACCTCGTCTGATTGGAGATATATTTTTCCAGATAGAGTGTGTAAGTGGCCCAATTGCCAATTCATCTGCACAACATTTGGCTGTACCAGCTGGCCTTCGAGACACATTGGTTGGTGTTCTTCTTCCAAGTTTAGCTATGGCTGATGTCCCAGGGTTTTTAGCTGTTATGGAAAGCCAAATATGGTCTACTGCATCAGATTCACCTGTTCATTTGGTATCTCTCATGACTCTCATGAGGGTTGTGCGTGGTTCTCCAAGACACCTGGCTCAATACCTGGATAAGGTTTGTATTGCCAGTTCTTAGTGGGCATTTCGCTTGTTAAGTGTCTCATCTTTTCCTATTTCTGAATGCTTAAACCTTTGTTTTTAGTCATTATTTGTCATGATTCATTGTTTATTCCCAGTTCTGATCTTTGTTATATATCATCAAAAGTGCTTAATACCTTTCATGATTTATGACAACATAAGTTTATATATTTAGCTATTGTCAAGAACTGGTTTTTCCTGCAAATTGCGTAGTATGAAACAACCTTGTTTTGAAAGCTGGATTTCTATTTTTAGCAACCTGAAGTAATATAGTTGGAGAGAAATGGGGAGGACTGAAGGATCTGTTTAAGTTGGCCCTTTGTCTTTGTAGTTTAGTTAGTTTAACGCGCAGGCTTTTTATTTTATTGACATATGGACAGACTTGCAGGTTATTGACTTCATACTACAAACTGTCGACCCTAGCAACTCAGTCATGCGCAAAACATGCTTTCAAAGTTCAATGTCTGCTTTGAAGGAAGTTGCACGTGCTTTCCCTATGGTAGCCCTGAGTGATACATGGACCAAGTTAGCTGTTGGGGATGTGATTGGAGAGAAAAACAATGCTAGCATTCGGGTGTATGACATACAAAGGTATTCAAAGAATTTAAGAAAAGGGTGACTTTTTTTTTATTTTTTTTTATTTTTTGCTAGTTTAGTTAGTTTGGGCATATATGTGTTTTCTGTATGTGCTTCTGTATATATTTAGTATGTACGTCTGTGTTAGGGCATATATGTGTTTTCTGTATTATTTTGTGTTGATTCTATTATATGTTGTAATTCCCTTGGTTATATATCTAACAAAATTTTGAACATATATGGGATTATTGAATCTATTTATTTAGCCGTTGACAATTTAGTATTGTTCTCAATGTAGTATTATGAAGATAAAAGTTTTGGATGCAAGCGGACCTCCTGGACTTCCGAATTTACTTGCAGCAAGTTCAGAAATGAAATTAGTTACTGCAATTTCAGCTTTGAACTTCACCCCAGATGGAGAGGTACGTTTTAGTGATTGTCAAAGCTGATATAATGTTATTTAGCGAGATGCAACCAATGGCACAGTTCAATCAAAATAAACTGTCTGATAATATTACAAGTTTGTAGGAAATATAGCCTTCATTGACATGCCCTCTGTACGGAAACCTGGCTCTCAGGTCACGACTGTTTACTTTTTATCCATCCAGTGAATACTAATATCGTAGTTTGAAACAATTATTGGCAGTTTCACTTAATTTAAGCAACGTACTTAACTGGTTATAGCCATTTAGAAACTGTTTGGTATACAATAAACAGGACTCTGTTCAAGGGCGCTTTTTAGTTGTAACACATACATTTGCAGGGGCTGGTTGCTTTCTCGGAGCATGGGTTGATGATCAGATGGTGGTCATTGGGATCTGTGTGGTGGGAGAAACTGAGTCGAAATTTAGTTCCTGTCCAGTGCACAAAGTTGATCTTCGTTCCCCCTTGGGAGGGATTCTCACCTAATTCTATGAGGTCAAGCATAATGGCAAGCATTATGGGACATGATGGGCAAGCCAATATCCAGGTAACTCTCCGACTTAGATATTTTAATACATGCAAAGCTTTCTATTTAATTAATCCCACATTTTGGCATTATAACATCAGCGTGACCATGTGGCACGCCAAATTTTTTGAACTGCCTTGTGTTTATTATTCCCTTTTCTTTTTGGGTGGTAGGAGAATGCAAAAGGTTTGAGTCAGGCTGACAATTTGAAACTGCTGATTCATAACCTGGAACTATCTTATCATCTTGAATGGGTTGGTGAACGAAAAGTACGTCTTACGAGGCATGGCCATGAGCTGGGCACTTTCCAGTTGTAAGCCTTCTTTCAAGCCAATTCTAACGGACAAGCTAGAAAAGAAAGTTTTCATGGACAGAGCAAGTTTGACAGCTACTATCGCAGCAAGATATTTTTGCGAGATTTTTCTCAATGAGAACCAAGGTTACCCTGGACCTCATTCTTCTCGCAAGCACTTCAAGCACCTTCTCTTCTGCAGTTTGAATTAGGCTGCGAATGCGTCTTATTTTAAATGATATGTGAGAACATCTTAGTTTACAGACGGGGCATCAACAGCGATACGGTTAGGCAGCAGCATAGATTTGTTTAGGCTATGAAGTGTACATGTATTCACATATATGTAGGAAACATCCGAGTGTATAGTTTGCTGAGAATCCTGAGATGCTTCGGCAGAAAGGGTGAGAAGACTGTACGAGTATACTGCAACTGTAAAACATGATCTGGATTTATTTCAAAGATGGCATAATTTTTCGCGTTTAGAATGAATAATGGAGCAAGAACAGTAACTAGTGCTTATTATTATTATTGTAGACACTGAACTGAAATGCTTGGAGAGGAAGGGCCAGCAACAGTAGACTGACCGACACTCCCAGCTATCAAGCTCTGGGTTTCGAGCAGCAGTTGTAGATAAAATCAGGTGCCAATAACTCAAGAAATAACGAGTTCCATTATTTTCTGGGCAAAAGAATAGGACGAAATTTATTATTATTATTATTTCGTAGATACAAGAAGAGTTAAATTTGTAACCTCTTCTAATTCAGTACCAAATGCAACATACAAGAAAGAGTTAAGAGTGTAGGCAATAATTTGAGGCCTATTCATTCTTGAAAAAAAAAGTTAAATTACGAGAAGGAATGAGACAAAAGAAGATAAGGCTCTAGTTTTAAGAGGTTCAAATGACATTTTAAGTGATCTAGATTTTGAATTTTGAGTTCGTCTCCTACGTTTTGATTGGTGAACTATGAATAACATAGATAAATATGTTTATCACTGACAACTCCTTGGCATTTCAAGTCGATCAAAGCCATGTTTTGAACACCAACTTCACCACACAAAACTATATACTTCACTTCTTTTCTCTACAGTTTTTCTGAGGGTCCTAGACAGTAAGGTGACTGTTACCCCCGCATCCTCTCTATCAGTCTGTTTACTAAAAAGGATTGCCGTCCTTCGATCTCTTCAGCATTTTTCATATCAAATGCCAAATGGCCAAACGTGACAATCAACATTTCTCATAATATTGCTCGACTCTATTGTGTAGCTCTTATCCTTTTTACAGTGCCATTCCTGCTCTTTGAATTAGGTTTTTACATTTAATTGGTGGGGGCATAGTTTTCTAGGTTTACAGAACTATATATAGATCAAACTTTTCTGATAAAAACATTACTATGCACATTCTTGCACTTTCGAATTAACATATTTTAATGCGCTCCATGCAATGTCTTTCCTGTAATTAGAAGAAAAGATTAAGCCAATCAATTCATGAAAGTTGAGTATGAAGGTTGTAACATAAGACGCGATGCATGTAGCTAGGTTGATCTGAACAACACTCAAAATTTATCGAAGAGGTATTTCCTTCATCTTAAACTATCAAGTACCAGTAGAATTTTCTTGAACTGAAGAAGAAATATGGGAACAGAGGTTTGAAACCATACTGGAGGAAATTCCCGTAGACCGTGGATGTAGAATTGCTCAGCCAAAAATATTCGAGTAGCATCTCTTACAAGCGGTGTGGAAACCTGACCTAGATGAGCAATTGGGCTAAGCAAAGCAGCTGATCTTAGTGAGTTTCTCAGCTTTTGTTGTCACAAAGCGGCTAGTAGTGTCAATGTTCCCAAGGAATGACCAACATAATGTGCCTTCTGCCCTGTTTGGTGGTTCACATAATTGAACATAGCAGGAAGATCATAAGCAGCCAATTGTTCCCATGTCGAATCCCAATTAGCAGGATCATTAGCACTAAGTGATCTATGTCCACGGCTAGCGTCTGTTCCTCGAGTATTAGCAAGCCATACATCATACCCCTGATCAGCCAACATGAATGCCAAAGCCTGATACGGTGGATTGAGTACCCATGATGCTGCATCACTTAGAATTCCATGTTGCAACAGGACAGGTGGTCTTTGAGTCGTGGTTGATTTGTTTGTAAGATAAACTAAGTATGCATATAAATTGTACTCAAACTTAAGAACACAGATATACCTGGAGCTGCCATAGCTTACGATCACGAGATGTATTTGATGAGTTGACGAACTTGGTTGATTCTCCTCTGAGCTATCCTTAATGAGAGTTCTCTTATGGGCAGAGCAATGTATTCTCTATATGGTGTTGATAGCTAGAGCAGGGACCAAGCATATCTATATATAGGCTAATTAGCATAGGTACCTTCCCATAAAGGTTTTCCTATATATATTAGCAATAGGAATAACATTCCTGATTCATGTACAGATTCACACATATCTAATGTAATGAGGTATGGCCAATTAATTAAGTTCACCTCAATGAAACTAGGAATCTTAATTGAGACATCATTGCTAAGTCTGATTGCTTGTTCTGAATGAAGAGTAAGAAGTTGATGTTCATTAAGTTGACATTGATAAGTCCATATAATCTTACAGTCTCCCACTTGGACTATCAATGTTCAACACAGCAAGAATGTCACCAAGACCAGACATAACAATCATGTAGTGCGCGCTGGACTAGCTATGAATTTCAACTTGTTCCTAAAACTCAGTCAACTTGAAACTTACTTCAACAGACAAAGAGAAAACTAATATGCTTACCAAAGCACTAGTACCTCAGCACCATGAAAAAGTAACCACAGATCACAGGAGTCAATTTAATGTACATGAAATCTCTCTGTAGGTGCTTAATGAAAATATTCATGTTAGCACAAGAGGTCCAATAATGAAGGATTCACAATAGAATCATGAATTTATTAAATTTGCTTACTAATATCAATATAATAGCAACAACTGAACTCATCACTATGCATATGTAGTTCTGCAATGACTTTGATAATCTTAATAAAGCCAACAACATACGCAGAAAACATGATCACAAGTATATAAAAGAATAAACTTCTAATAGAACTATTGTTGCTTAATAAAATTTAACAAGTATTTCAGCTTCTTTAAAAAAAAAAAAAAACGCTTATGACAACTAAAAGAACCAAATTTAGCTCCCACTAAACTGCCGAGTCAAAATTTTCTAAAACACCCATATTTTTGACATGTACCTGATAAGGTGCTACTCCAAGGGCCTTTGTGAGAGGATCTGCGAGTTGAGTAGCGGTGCCAATTTTGATTATCTCAATCTCATTGTTCCTTACACTTTCTCTAACAGCATAATACTTCACATCTATATTTCTTGAAGCTGTAGACCTTTTATTGTTCTTGGTAAAGAACACTGCAGCTGCGTTATCACAGTAAAGCTTCAATGGTCTTTCAACTGAATCCACTACTTTAGTTTCAATTAAGAAATTTCTGAGCCATAAGGCTTGACCAAGAGCATCATATATGGCTACATACTCAGCCTGCATAGTTGAAGTAGCTGTTAGAGATTGCTTCACACTTCTCCATGAGATTGCACCACCTGCCAACATGTAAATATACCCTGAAGTTGATTTTAAATCATCAATGCAGCCCTTATAGTCAGAATCTGTTTAGCCAATCACTTCAAGTTTCTGATCTTCGACCCTTCTGTATACCAGCATATAATCCTTTGTTTTCTGCAAATATCTCAATATCTTTTTACCTGCAACCCAGTGCTCATTTCCTGGATTAGACTGATATCTGGCTAGTACACCTGTCGAAAAGGCAATATCAGGCCTGGTACATACTTGAGCATACATCAAACTTCCTACCAATCTCGCATAAGGTCTCTTATCCATCTCCTTCTTCTCGAGTGAATTCTTAGGACATTGAACTGAATGCAGCTTATCCCCTTTTGACATTGGTGACTCACCTTCTCTACAGGTCTCCATTGCAAACCTTTTAAGTACTCTGTCAATGTAGTTTCTCTGAGATAACCCCAACATTTTCTGTTTTCTGTCTCTTTTAATCTCTATGCCAAGCACAAAAGCTGCTTCACCCATATCCTTCATATCAAAGTTTTCCAATAGAAAACTTTTGGTCTCTCTCAACAAGTTTAAGTCACTGCTTGCTAACAATATATCATCAACGTATAATATCAAGAAAGTAAAGTTGCTCCCACTGATCTTCATATAAATGCATTCATCCAACTTATTTTCCTCAAAACCAAAAGAACTAATCACTGAATCAAACTTAAGATACCACTGCCTAGAAGCTTGCTTTAATCCATAGATTGATTTCTTAAGTTTGCATACCTTTCCATCATCCCCTTCAGCAACAAAACCCTCAGGTTGAACCATATATATCTCTTCATCCAAATTTCCATTTAGAAAAGATGTCTTGACATCCATCTGATGAAGCTCGAGATCATAGTGTGCCACAAAAGCCATTAAGACTCTAAAAGCATCCTTGGTTGACACTGGAGAGAATGTTTCTGTATAGTCAATACCCTCCTTTTGAGTGAAACCTTTGGCAACCAGTCTCGCCTTGTACCTCTCTATATTTCCCTTCGAATCTCTTTTAGTTTTGAACACCCATTTACATCCCACTGGCTTATACGACTTTAACTCCGATTGCACAGCTTTAATCCACTTGTCTGCATGTGCAGACTCAATTGCTTCAGAATAAGTCGCAGGATCTTCTTCTCCTAAATCAAAACTAGCTTCTCTCAAGAATGAAGTTTCATAAAAATCTGGAATTGCTGATCGTCTCTCTCTCTGGGATCGCCTCAATTGCACTTGTTGTTGTTGTTGAGGTTCAACTACTTCTTGTTGTTGAATTGCTTCATTAATCTGTTGTGGTTCTATATGAGGCTCTTATTGTTCCAATATATCATTATTTTCTTGTTGTTGCGGAGGTTCATGGTAATTTTCTGCAATTTCTTCTGCTAGATGTAAATTGTTATGTAGATCTGGTAGCTCATCTTGATTTTCCATCACAGTGTCTAAATTATCGTCACTGCAATAAACCAACCACTCAAAAGTGTCATTCAAATCAGCTTCTGTAATTCCGGGTTCAAGATTACCAATATCTGCAATATCTGATCCATCTAGCTCCCCCATGAAAACTGCTATGTTGGTCTCCAAGATCCTCGTTCCACCATTAGGGCTGTAAAACCTATAACCTTTAGACTTAGTCAAGTAACCAATGAAAAATACATTCAAGGTTCTTGAATCCAATTTCTGTTGTTTAGGATTGTACATTCTTACTTCGGCTCTGCAACCCCACACATGAAAGTGGTGTAAACTTGGTTTCTTATTGAACCATAACTCAAAAGGAGTTTTATTCTCAATGGATTTACTCGGAGTCCTATTGCAGATATAGTTGGCTGTCCTCAACGCTTCTCCCCATAAATATCTAGGCAAGCCAGACTTGCAAATCATACTTCGAACCATATTTATCAACATTTTGTTCCTTCTCTCTGCAACTCCATTCTGCTGCGGTGTATCCAGTGTGGTGCATTGAGCTTTAATACCACACTCCTCAAGATAACGAGCAAAAGGACCTTTATTTTGCCCAGATTCTGTATACTTGCCATAAAACTCTCCACCTATGTCAGATCTAACAACCTTAATAACCTTATTCAGTTGCTTCTCTGCCTCTGCCTTAAAAATCTTAAAAGCTTCTAAAGCCATTGATTTTTCAGAAATAAGAAAAACTTGACAGTATCTCGAAAAATCATCGATGAAAGTGATAAAGTACTGATTTTCACATATAGTTTTATGAAGAAAAGGACCACATATGTCAGTATGTATAAGTTCTAATAGCTCTTGACTCCTAATCGAACCTTTCTTCCTAAGAATAGTAGTTTTCCCCTTGACACACTCTATGCAGACACCAAAATCAGAAAAGTTTAAAGAAGGTAAAACGTTTTGTTTGACTAAAAGTTTCAGCCTTTCTTCTGAAATGTGTCCTAGACGTTTGTGCCAAAGAAAAGCAGATTTTTCATTTAGTCTCGGCCTTTTAAAACCAACAACTTTTTCAGTCAAAAACACTTCTACAGAATTTCTGCAATTCATATGCCAATAACCATCAATTAAAGAAGCATCACCAATATACTCAAAACTTTTGAAGAAATCTAAACCTTTATTATTGCCTGTAAAAGTACAGCCATAATTTTTGACTAAAAGAGAGCCTGAAATCAGGTTTCTTTACATAGAAGGAATACAAAACACGTTTTCCAAGTCTAAAGAAAAACCAGTAGTAAAAACAAGTCTAACAACTCCTATGGCCTTGACAGCTACTCTATTTCCATTCCCTGAGCTAATCCTAACTTCATCCTTGTTTGGAATCCTCTTTCTTAGAAAACCCCTTTTTACTCATCCAGTCCTTAAAAGCTCTGCATTCCTTTTTAACATGTCCAGGCTTTCGGCAGAAGAAGCACTTTACAAAACTTGATTTTTGATTCTTGGGGTTGTTAGATCCTTGAGAAGCTCCAGTTATAGCTTTTGAGGTAGAGGGTGCTGAATAGGTAGGCTTATAGGCTCTTTTCTTAAATTGTAGCTTGCTGACCAGATTAATAGCCACTCCTTTTCTCTTCTTAATTTTGTCCTCTTCTTGCACACATATCGAAATCAATTCATTCAAGCTCCATTTTTCCTTCTGTGTGTTGTAGCTGCATTCTAGCTGGGAATATTGTGAGGGCATAGAGTTCAGAATAAGGTGAACTAGAAAAGAGTCATCAATGGTAACCCCCAGACCCTTCAATTTCACTGCAGTTTTTGTAGCCTTTAGGATGTATTCTCTGATACTTCCAACTCCGTCAAACTTCATACTAGTAAGAGCATTTATTAATGCCACAGTTTCGGCGTTATCAGACACTAGAAACTTCTCCTCAATGTTCTTAAAATACTCCTTTGCTAGTTTGGCTTCTGGTATACCACCTTTGTCAGCTTCTGACATGGACCTCTTCATGATAACTAAAGCCATTCTATTGTGTTTGTGCCACTGAGCATACTTATCCTTTGTTTTCCTAGTACTGGTGGTAGTTAATTCAGCCGGAGGATCTTCATGCAGAACATGCTCGTAGTCACTGTATCCTAGACACAATTCCAGGTCTTGTTTCCACCTCTTAAAATTTGATCCATTAAGAGTTTCCATTTGGTTGAAATTAAAAAGCATATTCATAGCTGAAAATTTTTAGAAGCTTTATTAGTAAGCAATGCATTTAGATAACTGGAGGGACAATGAATGAAGTGCCCATATGAATGATGAATGTGTCATGCTTTACCTAGAGTGGCAGAAAGACTTTAGACACTTTTACAACTTAATCATATACCCAAAATCTCAAAACTCAACGGTTGGTATCTAGAACATATCCACACCTAGAGTGGCAAGAAGATAGTTCAGCTTACCATATGAAGGTGAGTTTCAAACCTTGTTATATGCTAATATTAATCTCAAAAGCCATAATCATTTAAACCTCCTATATGGAGCAAGGATTCAAGCTTCTGAAACCAACATCACAATGTGTTAATCCAATACTAAGGTCTAATAAAAACACTTTACATGGGACTGCTATAGACAGTACTATTTGTAAAATGCTTAAAACTGGAACTGGAACTGGATCAGGTTGTTAGAGTGATTTGATTGAGTTTTATACTTTATATTGTACTGTGCTTTAGACAAAAGGGAGACAAACTGACCACAGCAAAATAACATTAGTAATCATAAAAACCCACTCAAAATTACATTATGTCCAACAAACGATCATATATAAATTATTGAAACACCTGGGTTTGAGGATTCTCATGAAGTTTGGTCGATGATAATCCGAAGACAAATAGAAGATGCAGAGGTTCCCCATTAAGAGTTCAACAAGATGTATAGAAATTTAGGCGGAAATTTTCTTGCTTGAAGGCTTAATCGAGAATCTCATCATCTAGAGCAATATACACAGAAAAATTTGGGGCTAGCCGTTTTTAAAAAAAAACAATTATAAACTTTTGCTCCACTTTCCTATTTAGATGAAGGCCTTCAGGTCATCATCTTTGGGCTAAGTTTAATTAAGATAACCCATACCAAATACTTGAATTCTCTCCCTTATGGTGCTCGGCAGAAATTTTTTTTTTTTTTTTGTGAAAAAAAAAACAAAAAAACTTTGATAAAGTCATGTGGATTCTTAAGCGAGCACAAAAGGCTCTGATACCATAATGTAAGATAAAATAAGTATGCATATAAATTGTACTCAAGCTTAAGAACACAGACAAACCTGGAGCTGCCATAGCTTACAATCACGAGATGTATTTGACGAGTTGACGAACTTGGTTGATTCTCCTATGAGCTATCCTTAATGAGAGTTCTCTTATGGGCAGAGCAATGTATTCTCTATATGGTGTTGATAGCTAGAGCAGGGACCAAACATATCTATATATAGGCTAATTAGCATAGGTACCTTCCCATAAAGATTTTCCTATATATATTAGCAATAGGAATAATATTCCTGATTCATGTACAGATTCACACATATCTAATGTAATGAGATATGGCCAATTAATTAAGTTCACCTCAATGAAACTAGGAATCCTAATTGAGACATCATTGCTAAGCCCGATTGCTTGTTCTGAATGAAGAGTAAGAAGTTGATGTTCATTAAGTTGACATTGATAAGTCCATATAATCTTACATTGTTATCATAACGTCCGTGTGGAATTCTTATCAATCCGAGAATGTAACCATCTTCTGTTGTTACATGATGTTCTTGGCAAACATAGCCTTGCGGTTCCACCAGAAATTGACAAATACCATCATTGTCAATACCAGGACCATTAGTTTGTGCGCCTCCTGCAACACAAACCAGAGCAAGAAGAAGTAGAATACTAGCTGAAGGATACTTCGTCATGTTGAAGATAGCCTCTGATGGATTGGTTTCTGTTGAACTTTAATGAACTCACAAAAGCAGATAAGAGAATAGAGAACTGATCAAACACATGAACATGAATGTGTCCCGAGTCCTGACTGACTTATATATAGCCTTATAGATGTCATACATTTCATTATGGGGATTACTAAATCCATTGTTTGGTGGGAGTTAGAAATCTATTGTTTAGTGAGATTAAGAAATCCACTATTTAGTTGGATAACGATTTCCATAAAACCGGTGTTAAGAATTGGATTTAAATTAAGATTAGTCCTATAGAAACAAGGATTATCCCATATGAACATACAGGTAAATAGTGCATCAATGAGAGATATCATTCTTAATATGTGGTATAACGATTAAGAAATACAGTAAGATTATTTCTAAAGAAACAAGGATTATCCCATATAAACATAGTGAATCAATAAATGGAAGATTACATGGACCTTGCTATATACATTTATTACCAGACATATAATATGGATGAGAAACTTCTATTTAGTTATACTAGACGCATTATTCTTTTTCAGTATTTTTTTTACACGCAACTAGAATTTCCTTAGTTCCTGAAGTGGGGAGAATTAGAAGGCTCTGTCTTTTGCCTTTAAGCAAGTAAAGCAGCTGCTGAACCCACAAAAGCTGCATTGATATATGTTGTAGGTTCAGAATGAGAATAGTCTGATCTTGCATCCTGGAACTGGTCATTCACATCAGGACCCCCAACAATTGCACCCACATGAGTATTTGGATTTGGACTCCCAGAATTGTAGTAGGTATAGCCACCATTGCAGTCCACCTTGGTGTAGAGTTTCTTGATTGAAGGGATGGATGAACCTCTATGGTGCAATTTTGTTGGGTATGTGGTACCAAAACCCACCATGTATGACATCTTCTTGGGGTTGGCTCCAAGGATGTAGTCCACCTTAACATATATGAAAAAGTTGTCATATAGGGCTAAGGATCGATACTCTCACGTAGAGAATAACATATCAAATGGTCTCTTTCAGAATGATGAGTACCTGAGATTTAGCAAAGGCTTTGATTCTTGCAGCAGAGAAAAACATGGAGCCGCATTGAACTCCACCAGCTTTTGTACTATTTATGGTTTTTGAGTAGATGAATAGCGCCAAGGTAGAGCTTGTAACATACTGCAAGTTACTACTATCTCTAATAAACAGAAGTCCACCTGCAAACAGAGCAACCATAACTTCAAACCAACCTTCAACAGAGAATTCAGTAATTACTTGGTCATTAGTAACGTAAGATGAGCGTACCGGGTGTTCTTTGAACTTGTGAAGAGCTACTCCCTGGCATCACTGCACATATATATGACTCCGCATTGGTCTTGTACTGGAGCAAATTCGTGTTTCCAGCATGGTATTCCTGCGACAAAATCCATATGATTAACTTACATTTGCATGCTAGGTACTCGATACTAAAGTAGGGTATTATATAATTGCAGTGTACATGTACTTTGGCTAGTAAAGTCTGAGCTCCAACAAATTTGTTATCCCAACTGAACTCCGACACTGCCTGACTCCATCCTTGGTTGTTTACCACATAACTCAAATAACTTTTGTTTCCACTTGCCTTGTATAGCCAAGCCGCAGCCCATAACAGCTCATCCTTATATAAATATATATCAAGTTCCGGAACATAAGTTCATACTGAATCAATTGTAGTAATTATTCGTTACAAATTCAAGTAGCTACTTTGAGTTTTTAAGTTTTTACCTGGTAGCCAGAGTAGGAGCAGTAGAAAGGGCAAGAGAGCTGGTAAGACCCTCTATACTTGTCAGCCAAGTCAAACAGCTGTATATGGACAATTTATATCATGTATATATCTTGGTTGAGAAAATTGAGCTAAAAGAATGTATGATTCTTACAGATTTGGAATAACTTAAGAGCTTTGAAGAATAGGTGGAATCAACTGTCTTAAAGACAATCGAGGCTGCAGCGAGGGCAGCAGCACCCTCAGCTGCGGCCTCACTGCCTGGAGAACTCGATGTGATCTTGTAGAGCTTTCTTGATGTGTCCATGTCTTCGGGACGCTCCCAGCACTGGTGATCCGCATTTCCATCTCCTACCTATGAATTAGAGCATTATAAGTATCAAAGTGCATGTACATAGTAAATTACTTAGAAAGCAAGCCACCTACATATATAAAGATCTCTCGGTCATTGTTTACTTATCGAGCTTAAAACCGCTTCACCACTGCTGGTTATGTCTAGGTCTTGGTACATTCATACGTATATATACACAATGATCCTAAAAGTTGGCTGGAGTCACTAAATAAGATCTCTTGACAAGAAGGTACTTTGGAGTAACAATGCCAACAGCCGTACGTATAATATACATGCTGAGCTACTATGTTACACAATCATAAGCACCTGAGTATAGAAGGTGGTGGGCGAAGGGTGAGCTTTTATTATGAAGTCTGTGCCCCAACGTATCGCACTTTGGAGATATGCAAGCTGGTTTGCTGAAGATATCTGCTTCTGGTACTCAATGAGACTCCAACTCAACAAGCTCACACTATATGCCATTGGCCACCCAAATTTCACGTTGTCACCGGCGTCATAGTATCCTCCGGTCAAATTCACCTGCATGTATAGACACCACATACTCACCGTTAACGTACATAAATATCAATATATCATCATAAATTCAAGTGTCCATGAAGTACGTATATATATATACACATTATATGTGTGTGTGCACATGTATGCGTGTACGTACTCCTTCGAGCTTGCCATCGGAAAGAGCAGAGTCTCCTCTCCAAATTACTCGCTGGGTGTTCGGCAACTTCCCGGAGCGTTGGCCTTCGAAGAACAATATAGATTTGCCAAGTGCATCTTTATAGTTAATGGCTGAGACTACCCCATTCAAAACACACCACAACACCAACACACATGCAACAACTCTACCATGCCGCATCATGATACAATCAATTTCAAGAACCCAAAGCACTCTTACACAGAAACACAAGCGCGCTCTTGTTCACTAGATGAAATAGATTAATGAGCCAAGGATTCTGATGTCTAATGGTTCAAGACGCACACACTTATATAGAGAGCTAGAGCCAAGTACAGGCATGTGATAAATCCATGCAACAGTTGAGAAATAACTGAAAAAGAGTTTTACATTAATTTGTATGCACATGAACGATGACGCAAAGTAATATAAACCAGGACTTTACGAAGATTTTGCAATTTAGGTACGACATAGTATCCATAACCCATGCACCCCTCAACGTCATTTACTTCTAACCTTATCGTTCTATAGCTTGTTTTCAGATAAGCTTGGTTTCGATGTTTTCTGTTGTTCATTGTGCCCTTAGTTTGAGTTAGTGGATATAGTACTCAACTCTAATTAATTATATCACTATTATGACGGCTAGTATATAACAATTTCGTGTACGTACCCTTTTCCCTTTTGATCACCCATACGGCCATATATACCTATATAAGTACTTTGAGTGGCGAAGCCAATTAGGTAACTTGGGTGAAAGACCACATCGAGGATATGAGAAAGAATATGGGGTATTAATTTGTCGAACATGTTTGCAATTAAGAGAAGAAGCTTTCTCTTAATTCCATTTGATTGGTTAATTACCTAATTTCTTAATTACAGGAGTCAGTTCCTTGTGTTTCAAAGTTTGTAATTAAGTTTTCGTGAAGTAAGGGAAAGAAAAGAAAGGGAGTGACGCTTGAAATGATAAAATCGTGATCAAGCTAGGAGTTTTTCCAACATGGGCAAAAAGTTTGAAGCAAAGAAGGAAATATTTCAAACGATCGACATAATAGATGCAAAGAATGGTTGAAATTTGCTTCGATCTTCTTCTTTCTATTATACAAAATTTTCTTTGATATGATATCAGTTGCGAAAACTATTATATAACATTCATTAATTTGCGTAGTAATGCATGTAGAAAACCCTAAATAACGTATAGCTAGCAATATAGGACATTAGGAGTACATGCATACGTCGTACTATATACGTACTTGTAACTGTATAGAACAAGCGAAACAATGTTCCTACTTCCTAAACCCTAATCATTTTTTTACGTCCCGGCCAGTTGAGATCATCCGAGCGTAAAGCCATAAAGCATTAACAACTACTAAATCATCCATAATGTCTTATCATTATAAGAAAATTTCTGCCATACAGCGCTGCAGAGTATGATTATAACAGTGATAATTAAAAAGGATATTTACGAGTTGCGTCTTAACGCAATCCCACATTATCGTCCTTCTTTTTGGGCCTCTAGAACAAACAACTGAAGCAACTGTGGTACAAGGCCCATTTTCCGGTACTATTGACGCTGTCTAATGTCTAGGCCTTCCATGTTATTCGCAATACTAACTCAAGGGAGAAAGAATAGAAAGAGGAGTTCAAAACCCTAATTCAAGCATTCAGGCTTGCGCGTTTCCCAGAAACTCATACCAGCTACAGCAGCTTTCCCATTGATTAGTTGACTTTATAGAAAGTCAAAGGTTATAGTTAACTCTAGCAGCAGCAGCTTTGTACTCTTCATTTCATTCTCTTGACCTGCAGAAAAGTCCGCTGGTAGTATAAACACTGGAAGAAAGTTTTGATTCTATTATTTCAGTAGCTTTGAAATTTCGACTTCTCATATGAGTATGGGAGGAAATGTAGATACCCGTACGTTTGTATTCAATTATAGTTAATTCATCTCGTTTAATGGGAAAATAATACAACTTGTCACCTATATAGCTAGGGTTGAATTAGAAAGCATAAGATAACATATACATCGGTTGATGTTATCTCAAAATCATGTATCATTTAGGTGAGTCGATAATTCGATATATACTAATTATAATTAAGTAAATAACAAATTACTGATCACTTCTTATATTTGTAGTGTCTCGACAGTTTAGTCATTATGGTTTTAATTTCAACTGATCACTCCTTGTGGTCTCAATTTTCTACCAATTGATCAACTTCATCCAAAATGATTGTCAACTATTTTTCAACTTTCTCAAATGCCCTTAGGTTATTTTTCTTATTTTTTTACTTTCTCTTCTTCAAAACTAAAACTGAGAGAAGCTCTAGAATATCTGGGTTCATGATTGTCGATCTTCCATCTAAGAATTTTACAATTGCAAACCGATTGCAATCGGAAAAAAAATATGTAAATTGATTTGATATATACTACTAACAAAATCAAATAACATCACCATAATCATGATGAAATAAAATTCTATAAAATCTCCATCATATCAATTTAAACCAAAATGATATTAAAATAAATTCTCATCATCATTCTTAGTATTAACATCACTCTCTAAGCTCCCACGAATGAAACTATATAAATAACTATCATTTCACATATAATTAAGCTTACAAACAACACTATTACACTAGGCTTAATTTTTTTAATTTTTTTTTTTTTGCCAATAAGGCTCAAACTTAATTGGGCTAAATAGCCTTTCATGGTGAATTGTGTATTCTTCGGTTTTGGTTTTGAAGAAAAAGAAAAAAAAAACAAGAAGAAAAAATAATAAAACAACACGTAAGGCATTAGAGGAAATTAGAAAATAGTTAACAACTATTTTGGACAGATTTAACTAATTTGTCAAAAATTAAGACTACGAGGAGTGATCAGTTGAAATTGAAAGCACTAGGACTAAACTGTCGAAACTCTAAAAGTATAAGGAATTACCAGTATTTTGTCCTTAAGTAAATAAAAGTGTCTCGGATCTAGCTATAGCCAGCTGTAGGTTAACTTCATGTCGACCATCATCCTCTTAGGTTAATCACTTACTTAAACACAAATCATCCTCAAAAGTCTTTTGCTGAGATGGGGTCCCAAGGATGAAGCATACCTAAAAAAATTTAAAATGGAAGAGATTGATTTCAAAGTCAAAACAAGGAAAAGTCCATAATTTTATTGCAACTTGTATCGTTTTAATATATATGTAGTATGATCCTCACCCTAGTTATAGCTTATCCTACTATAGGAATACGATAGCAATATATCGAGTCAGTTGCAAACTTGCAATACACAGCTGATAGCTAGCTAGGCACGAACGATATATGATATATCCACGAGTGCGTGATGGAAGAATTAATATAGAAAAGAAATTAGTACGGTGAAGTAATTTGGTTACGTTTAATGGAGGGAAGCGTACAAGTTAGATAGAGCTGGTGGCTTTTGGGTCCGCCGTGGCCACCCCTCCACGATCAAATATGATCGTATATCAATTTCACTATATCTTCTCCGTTTGGCTACACCCATCTTTTTCCTACTAAAGCGCGCAGTATATAGAGATGGCATGGGCAGCTACCTATAGGGGTCAGGGCCAGTTTGATCGAATACTTCCAAGTTGAAAGCTATTGTGGACTCAACTACGCGGAATACCCAGCTAAATTGATCGAGTTCAATCTTGCGTACAGCTCTCTCTGCTATCATGTCTAATCAACTTAATTTGTTGGTTAATTAGTGACAATATTTAGTAATTGCAATTAAATCATTTGGAGTACATCCATGTTATACTCCAACTGGTAACGGACAGAATGAACGAAGGGATCGACTGGGAGATCGAAGATCAAAAGAGAAAGACGAACTAAACCGTTACAAAGTTAGACTGCTGCATGTAGTTTCTCGAATTTTGGAATCCCTGCATGCATCTTATCTATTACTGTTATTCAGGGGGGAGGTACTCTGGGGCCATGGCACCCCCAAGATTATGGCAGTATATGTATACATGTAAGGAATTTTGGTGAATTGAATCCATTCTTGGCTTCATTATATATGATGGCACCCCCTCACGTTTCAGCAACATGTATAAATTTCGATAATAGATTGATTAGATTCAACTATCACTACTGGAAAACAGGTTCGAAGCGACGACTTTTTGTCGTCAAAAGTCGTCGCTTCGACACCGAAGAGACCAAAATGTCGTCGCTCCGTTTTCGTCGTTTCGATTCGAGGCGACCACTTTTGCTACAAAAGTCGTCGCTTTCATATGTCAAGCGACAACTTCAAAGTTTGTCGCCACATACTGAGCGACGAAGTTTGGATCGTCTCCTCACATTCGAGGCGACGAATTTTGGATCGTCGCTTCCAATTCTAGGAGACGAATTTTGGTTGGTCGCTTACAATTTGAGGGGACGAAGTTTGGTTCAAAAGTCGTCGCTAGAGTGTATGGGATGATAAATTTTATGCGACGAATATCAATGTTCGTCGCTTCATGTCTCCATTTTCGTTTTAAAAAAATTTCCCGCCAATTTCGTTTAATTTTGTTTTAACTTGTTTTTGTTTTTGTCCAGTTGGCGGGGAGGCGGTGGAGGAGGCGACGGAGGAGGCGACGAAGGAGGAGAACGACGT
This sequence comes from Potentilla sterilis, assembly GCA_963682095.1. Taxonomy (NCBI): domain Eukaryota; kingdom Viridiplantae; phylum Streptophyta; class Magnoliopsida; order Rosales; family Rosaceae; genus Potentilla; species Potentilla sterilis. The sequence continues at coordinate 41,064,034 of OY821760.1, read as the reverse complement.
CGCCGTAGAGGTGGACCTCGGAGAACGACGTCGCCGTAGAGGTGGAGACGGTGAGGAGGCGCTCTGCCGTCGCTGCGGGAGGAGGGAGGAGCGGTGGGAGGAGCTACGGTGGAGAAGGCGAGGTGGGAGGAGCCAGCTCATCAGCAAAGCGAAGTAAAGCTGGCCGGGGTGGAGCTCGTCGTCTTCGTGGACGACGGAAACGACGTCGTCGAAGTCCATCTCGTCGGCGTTGCATATGAAGCAGGTTGGGTGCTTTTGAAGAACGTAGGAAACCCTAACGGGGTAGGAGTACTCTTGGAGTTTTCCGGTGGAGCTGCAGATGCGGTGGCCACTTGGGTGGAGCTGTAGATGCGGTGGCCACTTGGGTGGAGCTGTAGATGCGGTGGCCACTTGGCCGGTGGAGGAGGCGAAGGCAGAGGAGGAGAGGGAGTGAAGAGGAAGGAGGAGAGGGGGAATATATATATATATATATATATATATATATATATATATATATAAAAGGGGAGTCAATTATAGCCGTTAGATCTGGAAAATCTGACGATTCATAGGGTCGATCCGCGCAATGTGTTTTAATTGGTTCTCAGCATGTGGCGCGGATTCAACACTGAAACGACGAAGTAAGACGAAATCCGTCGCTTCAATAATATTTAAAAGTGAAGCGACGAAGTAATACAAAATCCATCGCTTCAATAATATTTAAAAGATTTTAAATTTTTTATTGATTATACTGAAGCGATGAAGTAATACAAAATCCGTCGCTTCAATAATATTTAAAAGATTATAAAAATTTTATGAGATTATACTCAAGTATACAACTTTTCGAAGCAACTATATAAAAGAAGTAAAATTTTGAAAAACACTGTGAAATAACATTTGATTGTTATGATGAAATACAGTTATGGTAAAAAAATCACTTAAATCCGACAAAGTTAGAGCTCCGATCGACGCGGTCAACCTTATTTAAACTTATTTCTCTCTATGGGGAACCATAGTATCGGGAGGTAAAAGTTACCAAATTTTTACATGGCTGATTACGTCTCATCTATTTGAGAATTTAATGTTTGGAAGAGTCGACGAAACAAGGTCATCTAAAGGTACGTAATAGGGTTTTCGTGTGATAATTAAGTTTTATGAAAATATGGTTGACCGTTTCGATCGAGCGTCGAACGTTTACGAAACGAGCTGATTTTTATACTCTACTCATATTTAACTATAACGATCACATCAGACGGTCAAAATTTTCATTTTGTGAATTTAGCCATTATAACGACAACATGCTTACTAATACGGTATAACTTGATTATAAGATTATACTTAAGTGTACAACTTTTCGAAGCAACTATATAAAAGAAGTAAAATTTTGAAAAACACTGTGAAATAATATTTGATCGTTATGATGAAATACGGTTGTGGTAAAAAAATCACTTAAATCCGACAAAGTTAGAGCCTCGATCGATGCGGTCAACCTTATTTAAAACATATAAAACTGCCGTTTTGAAGGCCTAAACGAACTCGAAAGCCCGAAAAAGCCCACACATCGTAGCAAAGCTACGAGTTTGACTCCTGGTGTCGTTTCCTTTCCGAAAATGTATTACAATAGTCAATCGGACACCAAATGCCAAATCTACAACTCTCCAAACTATGAAAATATGGTTGACCAGATTTCAAAACATGAAGCCACGACTATTGCTCAAAACTTGTCGCTTCGTATAACAAGTCAGCGACGAATATTGACGAAAGTTATGAATTTCGTCGCTTGAATTTTACATCGGCGACGAACTTTGAATTTTCGTCGCTACAGTTTACAAAACATTATTGGGAGGCGACAACAAACCAATATTCGTCGCTTGAATAAGATGTGAGCGACGACTATTGATCAAAAGTCGTCGCTCTCGTTTTCTGAAGCGACCAATACAATATTGGTCGCCTCAATGTGTTGAGGCGACGAACATTGATTTTCTCGTTTCAATATTGGTCGCTTCAGACCTGATTTCCAGTAGTGTATGAATTTCTCACCGGCTATCACAATACAAATATAATTATGTATAAAGAATTTAAAGAAAATAGTTAATAGATACTTCTAGTCTTAGTGCATTTGGAGGACGATTTTCTTACCGACTTTTTGATTATGTATATATACATTGAAAAAGAAATTGTTATAAATTAAATATGGAGTCGATTATTGAAGACTATCACGATATGCAGTAGTTTAAGATCTCCAATTTTGAAATAATTAAGTTAACATAGACTCAACTAGTGATGACCATTACGAGTCATACTTTTTATGTATAATTAAGTTTTAAAATCTATTTAATTTATTTTTAATTTTTATTATTCATACATTATCTATTTTATTGGCCCCCCTCATTTGTAATTTCTGGCTCCGCCCCTGCTGTTATTCTGAGGAAGTTGAGTTGTGGTCTTGGAACAAAATTTGTCTTTGGCTTAGTGTAGATGTTACCAGATATACAGGTTGTGCTATGCTATCAATAATTCAGGAGCAGCATGCAGCTAGCTAGAGAATTCTGCTAACACCATATATAGTACGCACTGTTTAAACAGCGGCTACAACAAACAAATTAATCTGACTAATTTGAACTTCAAAAAATTGATGTGCTAGTCCTGTCTCTCAATTCTTAAATAATTAATGTAATTAATGACTTAATTATGTTTAAAATTAAATGATTGACAATTTCATTTCCTTGCTTACAGCTAAAGGTTGGGTACTTGGGTAGGTTGTGATACATTAATCAAGTACCCCAATTATATCATCCTAATCTGAATTATCAATTTATATAGATAATAATGGAGAGTCACTATACTAGCTAATTACAATTCATCTTAAAAAATGAAGTTTGAATTCTCGAATTGCAACTCGCATCACTATCTGATTCCTGAAAGCTATATCGATCTAGCAATATTTGTATAGATCTTGGTCAGCAGGCTCCAGTTACAGTACTTGAAGAATGACCAAGGAACCAAGAACTTTCAAAGTAACTGTCCGAGTACTGATCCGAGAAGAAACCATCCGCCATGACTGGTTCCGCCATCAATTCGCTCAATTCCTTTAACTTTCTATCCAAAATTTCAAAGCTTGGAACAGCTTCATCTCCATACATCATATCTCTGGGACTCTCTTGGCTAACTTCATCTTCTTCCAGCAGTCTCTGCGTCTCTTCTTTTACAAGAACTAATTTATGTTTGCTGATCTTTTCTTTGTTCTGGGATTTGGGGAACTTGGTTCTAGTGCTGCCAGCTAGAGAGTTTCGCCGAGTAGGATGATCATGGTTGTGTTCTGCAGTGTAGGCTATAATGAACAGGTTTGGATTGGAATTGCTCCTTTCAACTTGCTTTCTTGCTGAACATCCTTTTGAGCTACTGCACCTGTAATAGCTCCTAGGATATGGCGATCCCTTGATGGGTTTTTGCCCATATTTTCGCCACGCCCACACGTCCGAGAACAAATCCTGCTCCTTAACCTCTTTCACCACCCTTTTGCTCTGATTCTTCCTGCTGAAATTAGCATTTGAAAGATTAAAATAAAATCAAATATTTGGTGGAAACTCTAATCGCAAACACTAAAGCGCAGTGTAACACATCATTTCCTTTAATGTTAGTACACTTGTAAATCATGTTCGATTTAGAATTACCAACCTTCTTCTGCACATGGATGAGGATTCTTTCACACTTTTCAGCTTCTTTGGCTCTTCTTTTTCTTCTGCAGTGACTTCCTGCTGAACCAATGGGGAGGGGGCAGGGATAATAGGTGAGGAAAAAGGCTGCACAATTGGGTAGAAGGGCTTGTAAAGCTCCTCCAATTCATCCAAAGCTGTTGTGGCATCAAACAGTTGAGGAAAGGCCCGGAAAATCTCATCATCTTCTTCAATAGTTACAGGAGCAAAGCCAAAACAAGATAAGTTAGATGACTCAGCTGAGAACTCCATGGTATTACCAAACCCTTCAAGATTGCTATTGCACCCTCTCACCACAGCTTGCAAATCCCAGTTCTCCATTCAAAACAGAATCACAGAGAGAGAAAGAGAGAAAGAGAGAGTAGACTGAGTTTTGATTGTGAAGAAAATTAGATGATGGGAAATCAAAGCAAAGGCTTGCTTATATATACTGGGAAATGAGGTTCCATTCCATAAAACCCTCTTGTGGTTTCTCACTGGGGGTTGACATTGCAAAAAAGTCAAAAGGGTTTATCTCTCTGTTATCCATTGTCAACCGTACACGCATCTTACGTGGCTCCGGCGACCGGCAGCAGCCAATGAAGAACCGAATTACTAAATTCTCCACGCGCTACAATCTTCCGCATGTCGGCGCCGATTACTGACAACAAGTCTGCATTTAAACCCCAAAAAGCTTTATTTTGTCGTCTTCCAATAATTTTGCCAATTTTTTCAACAAATACGAAACTGAAAGTTTTCCTTTTCTGCAACTTGCAAATTGGTAGTTGCTTCGAATGTGCCTCAGAATTCAGAACTTGAGTGAATTTCTTCTGCATAATATGTCACTCTGTTGGAAATTGAAACTTTGTATTAATTTTAGAATGGATTTCAATGAGAATTAGAGGAGGATGATAATGAAAGACAACTTTTTGTAATGAATGGGGGAGGGACTTTTTTGATGCATATGAGCATATATATCATAGATGTAACAAGTGTCTCCGATGGAGGAGATTGTTATTGGTTGGTCCCCTCCTTCCTACCTCCTCTCTTCCCTTTCTCCCTGGACCAAGACATCTATGATATATATGCTCGATCGATCTTAACCTTTCAATAATATTTAGGAAGTAGGTCATTAGGTCTTGGGTTCGAGTCACGATAAAGAGGTAGTAGGTGTGAAATCCTTAGATCTTCTTTAAAAAAAAATTAAAAAAAAAATAAAAAACTTTCAATAATATTGATCTTTATGACTACACATAGTAAGATATTTCTGCAGTATACAATTAGATATTTTCTAATTTCTTTATGTTTATACTTACACCATTTGTTATAATGACCAAAGCGCAAAAAGAACCACAATGATAGAACTTGTATAAATTAAAGGTTGTGGTATCCCATCACCTCCTATCTTTGGGCATAGTTATGTACATGTAGGCATAGATATAACCATTATCTCCGTTGGTACCCTAGCTAGCTTCCTATCTCCCCCAACCAAGAATTCTATGACCTATGCGCTTTAGATCATTCCCTTTCCATCCATTCCCCACTCTTAGGACTCAAAAGTTCTACTATTTGGCCTTTGGTGTCTCGGTAGAGACCATTCGTATGAAGAGAATTAGTCTTAACGATTTGTAATCATCATAAGTTTGGTAATCTGATCACCATCACAATGCCTAGCATTTGAAGTAAAATTCACACGGTCACAGCTATTGGACATGAGTTGGCCTAGGAAGGCTAGGATCAAAGTTCAGCTAAAATACTTGTAATTAGTATCTCCGGCCGGCACACCAGAAAAATTATATCAGTACGCATTGTCTACCAAACTTTTGTAAATTAAGCGTCTTAGAATTCGCTATAGCTAGGAAAACTCAAATAATATGCAGACTGCGCATAACACACTGCTAAACTTCGACACTATTTTGCTTATATCTTGCTAACTGTAAGCGTACAAGTTGCAAACACGAGATTCCCAAAGTCAATATCAAAGAAAAAAAATCGATCAGTCACTGCTTGCAACTTGCTCCTTGTTAGCATGGGCATATTTGCAGTTGCAAGACCCTAACAGTGACAATTATTAATTCAATAACTTAAAACAAGTCGGCGATGGACGGAAAAGAAAAAACGAGCCTACAATTTGTGACTTTTTCTTCCTTTTGATGAATGCAATAAGCAACTTGAAACCAAGGGAACCGAAGCTCAAGAATATTGGCATGGCCATGCCGTAACTGGGTCCAACATATGACGGTGGTGACCACCACTATATGATATCACTATTGACAAATCTTCTTCTTTTGGATCTTTTTAGATTCGAGATCCGATCCTTTTCCTACCAAGCCTAGGAAGTAACAGAGAGTGTAAAGATTTAACCTACTCGTGTGTTCAATTCCTACTGTGTGCTCGATTAAGACGTACTGCAGTCCGGTCATCCTTCTCCAGTTCTGGATTCGATCATGAGGATTAGTGGTTGATGACTTGTATCGAGTAATGCCTGAGTCGCAACATCGATCAAGTGAACTCACTTACAGCTTTCTCTTCAATTGGGATAGACGGTAGACCCTTCCATTTCGTCGAGAAATCACTAAAGTTGCTCCTGCTACTCACCCTAGAGCCCTGTTCTGATTCTTTCTTCCCTTGATTTAGCGCAAGGAAGGAAATGACAGCGGAAGATGCAGCGATAGCTTTTGTTTGGTTGACGATGCTGGTCGATCCTTGGACCTGATTGTCTTCACAAATAAAGCAAAGACCACCAAGCCAAGAAGGGACCAGCTAAAAGATGCAGCGATAGCAGGAATATTTCATTGCTAGCTGAAGTTTATGTTTGCATACTTACATGACTAGTAACATATATACTGTACCTGCAGTGATCATATTGTTGGAGCAAGATCAAATGCAAGAGCTCCGCAAGCTTCCCTAGGCACACAATTAATCCAACAAGTACTATCAACTAAACCATGCCCTAGTCTAAAAAAAAAAACTAATGAAAATATTTGTGTTCATACCAGTATAGACGGTGTGAGTCCGAACTCTCTCTAATTTACATATCTTGGGCAATGTAGTCAACGATTTTAACCGTTCAAAAGTTTAATTAATAAATAAATATCATCTCTGTAAAAAAAGAATGTAAACAAATATCATTAGCTTCTCCACGACGTATGGGTTTTTTCGGGCTTCCGAGTTCGTTTAGGACCTCAAAACAGCAGTTTCACATATTTTCAGAATTTATGTTTTCTAGTTTGTTTTGGATTTGTTTTGTTTATTTCATTGGGCTTTTATGTTTTGTTGTTAGTTACCCTAGGGTTTGTTTTATCAGTATTTAAGCATCCTTAAGCGGGTGTGGACGGACTATCTTATTATCATTCAATCAAACAAGAGTTTTTTCTTATTTTCTGGTGGATTCCAGAACTTATCCTTAGGGTTTTTCGCTTGAGATCCCTTGTTACTATTCAGGTTTATCGCTTGTAAACCCTTCATTCATCTACTGCGTCAGTATAAGTTTATAAAGGTTTGACTACTTCATCTATTGTCAATTGATTTTGGATTGTTACCCACGTCCACTTACGTATAAAACCCAAATAGCCACACGGACTCCACGTCACCCAAATTGTTATTCACGTGTATGGCTTGAAAATTCGCCACACGTGCGGGGGTGTTGAGAATACCGGAAATGATTCAACAATCAATGCTTTATATGGAACTCCTAAGAGCAAATGCTGCGGTGGTGTAAAAGCATGGGGTAGTGTGAAGAGTGGGTTGAAAAACACATGCAACGGTGGGTTAATTTCATGGGCTAATAATGGGACCCACGTGGGGGCCACCTACCTAGACTAAGACATGGGTTGATCCTTGGACCACGGATTGAGCTGGGGTAATTACATCGCGGGGCCCACGCCAACTTTCCATTTGCAATACCTGACAGTTTTCAACGGAAAGAAATAAAAAGTCAGATAACGGGCTTAAAATTTGGGTCATTAAATCAAGATCAACGAACCAAATTTAAAGAAAACGGTAACTAACATTTTTATAATTTTACACACAATCCGAGTTCACCAACGGATTATTCCAAAAATTGAGGGAAAAAAATATTTTTAAAATCAACCAAATTTCCTATAAAAATCATACTTCTCTTCATCATTTTCCATCTCTTCCTTTTCCATCATATTTGTTCTTCACTATATCATTCTTCATTCTCCACAAATTTACTTATCTATCTCTCTCTTGTCCAATTTATTTGTTCTTAATTTTCATTCCTCAATCAACAACATAGGAGAGGCCGGTACTACATGGACCAAAGAGGAGGAAATTCAATTGTGTGAATCATGGGCGGCGGTGACCGTAAACCCCATCACCGGCAATGAACAAACCGTTCAACGGTTGTGGCATAAGGTACATGAGCATTATATTGAAAATTGGACCGGATCAACTAATGTCCGACCGCGTATGGCTCTTCAATCTCATTTTAAGCCTTTGAAAAAGCTTCTCAAGCAATGGCACAATGCGAAAATTCAAGTTAGGAATTTTAGACCAAGCGGCACCAATCAATTGGATGAGGTAATTTTTTTAGTCCATCTCATTAATTTAAATTACTACAATTATGGTAGCTCTTAATTTTATAATGTTTGGATTTTTTTTTTTATAGGAAAGACAAATTGAATTAGAGTTTATAAAGGTGATTAATAAGCAATTCGACCATGCCGCATGTTGGGAAGCGGTGAAAGATCACCCTACTTTCAGAGATCCACAAACTCCTCCGGTTGCTCCTTTTATTTATTCCACGACTAGTGGTTCTCAAACCGAATAACCAATTAATTTGGAGGATGAAGTTGTTTTAGAGACGCCACGCAGTTCCGTTGGAATGCCAATAGGACAAAAGGCAGCCAAAGAAGCAAAAAGGAAAGGAAAACAAAAGGACGAGGTGAGTGAATCTATGATCCAAGCTTTACTATCCATCACTGAGAGCAACAAAATCACAACTGACTTTCTTAAAAAAAGAGAAGCGGATCGTAAGGCCGAAAGTGAAAAAATGATGAAATTTGAAGAATCAAAAGAAGATGCAAGAATAATGGCAATGCAAGTCAATGATTTTACCCCTGACTCAAAAGTGTGGTACAAAAAGTTGAAGACTGACATAAGGAGGAAAACCGAATGCTATAGGCCTCTCTTTGATGAGCCACCCCCACAATAGATTATTTGTATTTCAATTGTACCCTTAAGAATTTTAAGTTCAATTATTTAATGAAATAAAAGTTTATCATTTCCTTTGAACTCTTTAAGACTTTAACACTAATGATCTTTTATTAAAAGGAAATAGAGTAAAAAAAAACACATATAATTTTATTAAAGTAATAAAAAAGAAAGCACACATACTATTTATTTAAAAAAAAACACACACACACACACACATAATATTAAATTAAAAAAAAAACTCACATATGGGAAATTTAATTCATCTGTTAATATGGATCACCAGATCATCTTGTAGTGCCTTGTGGAGGTAGGAGGATCGTAATTGGAAGTGAGCATCTAAGAATGCTGGTAGTGCTTCTCCGTCCCTCAGAATTGGTTCATGATGAATAACATTACCTTCACGATCCACTGGTCGTTCATAGACGCTTGTTAACAATGGATGCAAGTTATCCTCTTTATTAGACTCCTCAAATTCTTCTTCAACGAACTCATCTTCTACAATCATATTGCGAAGAATGATGCAACTTATCATGATAGTACGTAGATCTTCCAGTTTGAACAAGTCAGCACCATGTCGGAGTATGGCCCATCGAGCTTGAAGGATACCAAAACATCGCTCCACATCCTTACGATAAGACTCTTGCATTTTGGTAAAGTGTGCCTCTTTAGCGTCTTTGGGCTTTGATATTGCTTTGACAAAAGTTTTCCACCTTGGGTATATTCCGTCAGCAAGGTAGTATGATACAGTGTATGTACTATCATTGACTTTGTATGCTACCTCCGGAGCAGTTTCGCTGATAACTCTTTCGAACACGTTGGATGCACCGAGAACGTTGAGGTCATTTTGAGCACCAGGGGTACCGAAGAAATCAAGCCATACATGTGTGTCGTAGGAGGCCACAGCTTCAAGAATGACAGTAGGGTATCCTTTACGGCCTGAAAAAGCTCCCGACCACCCTTTTGGACAGTTTTTCCACTTCCAATGCATGCAGTCGATGCTCCCAATCATGCTGGGAAAGCCACGCTGTTGTCCTCTATGTAGAAGCCTTTGTAGATCTGCGGCATGAGGAGGTCGAAGATACCAACCACCGTACAAATACTCCACTTGCGCACAAAATTTCTTCAGGCACCTCAAGGCAGTTGATGCTCCCATTCTGGTGACTTCATCACATTGATCAGCTCCTGCACCATAAGCAAGCATTCGTAGAGCGCCTGTCATTTTTTGTTCCGGGAGCAATCCCAACCTTCCGGTGACATCTGGTTTTTGCTTCCAAAAATCATCAAAATTGTAAAGATCTGCCATGATGCGATTGAATACTGGTTTTTGCATTCTATAACGCTGACGGAAAATTGCACTGTTGTACACTGGACGCTCGACAAAGTAATCCTCCATCATGTTTGCACCTCTTGCTTCCCTGTGTCTTTCGACGTTAGGGGCACGACCAGGACGTGAGCCGCGACCTTGAGGAGCTTGATTTTGCATATGTTGATATTGGGCAAGCAAGGTAGCTGTTTGAGCATTGTTGGACTGAATCTGCATAATGTGCTCTTCATCTTCTTCATCCCTACCCCTCAAATAGTTTCTTATACGATCCATAAAAAAATATGAGAAGTGAAATAGATGGCAGAATATGAAATATAAGGAGGAGATGATGAGGTGAATGTGTGAATGTAGAGTGAATTTGCAAGCTATTTATTGACATTATTTGGAGACAACATGTTATCATCTACACACGTGGCGTATCGTGATTGGTTTAAAATCATATCCATAATCGTCTCAATTATTTTAGAAGATAATGAATTCTGAAGAGAACACGTGTCCTTTTAAAATTGGTTTGAAATCCTATCCAAAATTTTCTCAATTATTTCAGAAGATAAAAAATTTTAGTTTTAAATTATTTTTATTTTTTTATGTATTCAATGAGTATTTTACGTATAAATAATAATTTTAAAATTTAATATAAAGTATATAAGACAATAGTCATTTTCTTTTTAAAATAAATAAATAAATTTAATGCGAATAGTAATTAGTCCACGGATTAATCTCATTGCTGTATTGTCAAACAAAGGACTAAGGACTGATTTGGGTGAATAGTAGATTAACCCTGGCCGGGAATTAGTCCAATCCACCCAAAATGGGTGCATTTGCTCTAAAAGACTTTCCAATACCCGGGTTGTTTTCTTGGGCCGCTATGAACTGGACTACTCGTCTATTTGGGCAATCAACCAAATCTCCCACCAAAACGACGTCGTGCCCGTCACATTTCTTGCGCGCCGATTCGCAAGTCCGAGTTTTAAAACGATCACTCACTCTTCCAAACTCAAAATCCCCAAACAAAAAAGATGGAGGACGCCTGCAAATCGGCGCTGAACTTCTTCTCCGATCAGCAGCTCTGCTACGCCGACATCCTCACTCCGCCGGAGGTCATAGCTCGCATCCAAGTCGCCGTCCTCAACTTCCTCCGAATCTTGACCTCGCCGGACCCCGCCATCTCCGACCTCCCTCTCGTAAGCCCTAATTCCTCAATCGAAATTCACTCTGCTACTTTCTCTCTCATTTGACTCAAAATTGACCAGGTCGCTAGAAGCTCAAGCAACAGTCGACTCAGACCTCATGGATTTTCCTGACTCACTCTTTTTGTACCAGATCGCTTATGCGGCCCAATGCCGCCGAGGCCTTTATCAGAGGTCAGTTGATTATTGATCGATTTTCGATTTGGATTAGCTTTTGTTTCGAATTTGATTTGATTCAAGTGTGGAGTTGATGAGACTGCAGTGTGGAAAGTGATGGCGATGTGCTGTGAGATTTTGGGGCAGGGAAAGAGTCACCCAGAGGGAGCTCTTCTACAAGTTGCTTTGCGACTCGCCGGAGTATTTCTCATCGCAATCGCAGGTGAATCGGACTATCCAAGGTCGGCTTCTTCAGTAACAAGCTAAAATTAGTTATTTATCCCAATCTTCAAGGTCTAGTTCAATTGGAATTGAATTGTGTGTGTGCAGATGTAGTGGCATTGCTTCGCTGCAGCCGTTACAGCCTCGGAATCATGGCCTCTAGCCTCAGACTTGTCGCAGGCCGCTTGCTGTTGCAGGTAATCTATCCTTGCAATTGTTGACTTGTAGTTATAGATTACATGTTTGGCAAGCAATCTGGTACTATGACTACTATCAATAGTGCTCAAATTACTCTGCAAACTTGCAATAGGAGCAAACCAAGAGGTTGTGGACTGTGTGGCCTGTGGACTTTCTGGGCATGCTATCACTGGTGACTTGAATTTGATAGATAAGTTGATGATGAGAACAGATGCACGATACATCATTGTAGTGGAGAAGGTGGGTTCTCTAAGCTTATAACTAAGGTTATGATATGATGCCTTCAAAATACTCATTTTGTAGCAATATTCATTTGGTTGGATATGATTAGCATGCAATATACCAGCGGCTGGTTGAGGACCGTGTGTTCAACCAATTTCCCAGCATTCTTATCACGGCCAAAGGGTACCCAGATATTGCCACTAGGTTAGTTCTGACCAAGCCGACTTCCATTGCTCGCACCATAATATTAGAGAGATAGTAATGACTCTCTGATTGGTCAAGGCATTTGTTGAATATTGCAGACTGCTTCTTCATCGATTAAGCCGTGCATTTCCTGATTTGCCAATTTTAGCATTAGTTGACTGGTATGGTTTCTCTGTTCTTATTGTGGTATACAGCAATATTTGCTAGGTCTTATGTTTTGACTGAACTATTTTTGAAGGAACCCAGCTGGTTTAGCTATTTTATGCACCTTTAAGTTCGGAAGTATAGGGATGGGACTGGAAGCTTACAGATATGGTATTTTCTATCTAATTTGATACTGCAGTTTGCTGTTATGCAGAAAGAAACTACAAGTTATAAATGGGTTCAGTTTATGTTTTAGCTTGCAATGTTAAGTGGTTGGGAATGCGAGCTGATGACATAGAGCTCATACCTGCAGAAGCTTTGGTTCCACTGAAACCAAAGGACATCCAAATTGCTAAAAGCTTGATGTCGTCGGACATGTTGCAGGTTCAATATCCTGCACCTGAACATTTTATTTCCAGCAACATTTAGTCATTAACATCTTTAGCTGAGTTTAAATTGTGTTGCAGGAGAGCTACAGAGAAGAGCTAAGATTGATGGTTGAGAGTGGTCAGAGAGCAGAAATTGAAGCACTGTATTGCCATGGATATGATTACTTGGGAAAGTTCATAGCAAAGAAAATTGTACAAGCCAATTACATCTAGCATAAGCCAATTATATACCACAAAATGGATTAGAGAATATGCTGACACCCCTCATCTTATAGTATTCAAACAATAGTAGTTGGTTCACAGTAGCCAATGAGATTGTCAGAAGGCCAGAGAATAAAGAACCATAAAGAAATCAATTACACTAGTATCTTATTTTACCATTACAATACCTATAAAATGTCAACTTCAGAAATACTGCTTATACAATACGGACAGAAGAAAAAAAAAATTATTACTACAACAACTAAGGGCAGACTTGAATAATTTAACTATAAACTAGGCTCAGCTGCAATGTGCAGATCACGCCAGTCCCAAAATTGGCAAATGAAAAATAATATCACCTCACTATTTTCTACCAAAATCTTCAGGCTGCCTTTGATCTGAGACTCACTTTTTTCCCTTCCACGATAAACTTTGTGCTGCCTTCCAGCTGCAGTAACAACAAGAGATTCTAAACTTTCAAAACCAGTAAAGACTTGGAAATGCAGCAGGGATCAAATATAAATTGATGAAAGGAGATCAACTTGTGCTAGCATAATACCCCCCCCCCCCCCCCCAATAGTTCATGGTGCCTGTACCTTTGTTTTCAAGTAAGCAAGCGCATCTCTTTTCGAAGAGAAGTCGGAGAAAACAGAAGATGAATGTTCATCGATCAAATCTTTCAATACTTTCAGTTTCAATGAGTCTCCAGGTGCCTAGAAAAGGCTATTAATTAGTGCCAGAGAAATTTTGGAAATCAAATTCAAATGATCAATCTTTCAGGACTCACCCGACAAAGAAGCTGTTTACACAGCTTTTTCAGCTTCACTTTTCCTTCATTGCTATTACCAGTTTCTATAGAACCATCTTGTTTGTCTTCAATGGGAGAACCAGGATCAGCAGAACCTTCATCATCACTATCATCAAATGATGTCTTTTTCCCCTCAAAGTAGCAACCAGCTACTTTCTTTTTACGGTCCTTAATGCCCAAACCTTGCTTTCCAGTTGTGGATTTGTCCTGAACATGCAAGGCAACACATAAATTGTCTTACTGATAGCACAACTACAAACATTCCCCACTTTTTAACTTTCTTATATAATATAAGCAAGAGGCAGCAAGAGTAATTGCATTAAGATACACCCATAGAAAAACAATTTACAGCCAGCAAAACAAGTTACAAAAACAAAGATCCAACCAGAACCAGGACACAACACATACCTGAACAAGATTGTATAGATTTACTTGATCATCCTCATAAAACATTTTTCTCTCATTCCCTTCAGACTTTTCTAACTTCCTTCTTTTCAATTCTGCTCCAAGTAAACCCCCAGGGACAAACCCATATTTATGGCCCCACCAATTTGCAGGAATCTCTTTACATGTGGTTTCTGTAAGAGCACGACAAGATCATTACATGAACAAGGACCGGTAAAAGGTTCTATGCCAACTAAATAGTTTGACCATCAAGAGTACTAATCTATCAAATGAGAGATACATTAACAAGTTCCTCAATTTCGCACTGGAAAAGACTTTTCTGTAACAAATTATCCATTGAAATAATAATTATGACAATAATGCTTCATTGCAACATCAATTGTTACCCAACTTCTGGATAAGGAAAATCTCTGTGGATAATAAGAGAGTAGGCATTAGTAAAACTAGATGGCAAAACAATCATCCTGGGTACCCTTTGATGAGCCCTCTCAAGTCTCAACAAAGGTTGATCAGTGGCAACACTAGTATCAAAAGTGTACAAAAAGATTATCAGGTAAGTTTAATATGCATCACTCTGAAGGAAAGAGATTAGGAAATCATATACTAGATCCTCAACCGAAGTCTACACAGAATCTGGAATACAAGACAGTTAACTTTCTTGTGTGAACATCTATTTCAGGTTAGATTACCTTCAGGACATATAACTTGAATCTCAGTTGCCTTGTCAGAGTCATCTTCAAGATAATTTATCTCTGGAGACGCAGCCCTTTTGACCTATAGTATGCAGGCATACCCACAATCAGCAATGACAGAATGTATGCAAGAAAATACTCAGGAACTTACATCCAAGTTTTAATACATCCATTTCAACAAAAAATTGTGTTATGATTGTACAAGAGCGAAATTTTCCACGAGATCACTTACAAGGATTCCTTCAAGATCCTTTGAAGAATAAGCATCGACAAGCTTTCCTCTTTCTCTTCTCTTATATCTGATCATCACGGCGACAAAGTACAAAGAAACATTAGTAAAACAGCCGGTAATGATAACCAATGAAATCTCGATAAGAATTCCACTAACCTGCCCTGTGGTCGAGTAGCCTTGACAACTGGTTCCTTAACAGCACTAGACAATTCATCATCACTGCTATCCACTTCAGTGCGCTTCTCCTTCTCACCAACTATAAAACACAAAAACATAGACTATAGTCATCAAATATCACAAATTTCCATCACTATATGAATAGCAATCATCAAGAGTTAATATACATACCTTCATCAATAGATTGCGCCGCTTGCTGCCAAAACAAAAACAAATCAGTTCTATGTTAAGAGAGTGTTTGGATATGTCTGAAACTGGAACATTGGATTAACAAGAAGAAAGCATAAAAAGCTTACCACTTTCAATCTTTTGAGGATGTTATCGAATTGGGTTGTGTCGAATGCCCACTGGTTAGGCTTCTCTACACCAACACCTATTCCAACAAACAAAGCTCATTAAAAAGACTACAACTTTATGATTTCAATTCCAAAAACAAAAGGCACATAAATATTTACCAGCAGTGTCCTGCTTGTTCTTGACTCTAACATAGCCTTTGATCCCCTGCTTGTCTTTCCCAAGCCCTTCTCCTTCTTCCCAGCCCTATATTAAAAATCCCATTAAATCCTAATTCAACAAAAGAAACAAAATTGAAGTGAAACAATGTGAACAAGTGTACCATTTGCTTCATGAGGCGGAAAGCGGCGGACTTCTTGGCCACACCGACATAGTTGACAGGGCCTTCCGGTGCGGCCATGGCGACGAGCTGCGATCTTGCAGCCGTCTCTGTTTCTCTGTGTTTCCGGCGGTCGAGGAGTAAAGAGAAGGAGCTCTACAAACCTAATAGAGGAACCGAGTCTGCGGCTTGGTGCCATTTTTGCACTAAGATCCATACGACGTCGTTTCGCTTCTTTATTTTATTTACCGAGGTAAAACTTTTATATCTAATTGAACACCAACGAAAATTCAACTAAAAAGAGGAAACATAGAATATTTTTTTGTTTTTTCTTTTGAGTTACAAGTTTTCTTAGGTGGATTTCAATTCCATACTTTCGTTTTCTTTGATTTCAGTGTGTGCATTATCCTATTTTCTTTTAGTAGGATTTGGTTTAGGCACCCTCCTTTCGAACTTTCTTTTTTCTTTACTTAATATAAGAGGGACATGAATGATCTTTTTTGTCTGTCCAATCCTCATAGAGAAAATGTGGAATCAATTCAACATTTTTCATTTTCATTACTTTTATACATATATTACCATGGTTTACGACTTATGAGGAGAGTTTAGTTCGTTCACACTTTTTTTTTACGTTTAATTCAAACACTCAAATATTGTGGTTATAATTAATTAGAAAAGCTAATCGTGTAACTAAAGAATTTCAAGACAATGCACATGCGGATCATTCTTGTCATATTGTTGGTAATTCAAAATTACTAATTCTACTAATAAAGGTGAATTACATCGAATTTAATCAAAATAGTTGGGTATGCAGTAATTTTTTTTATTGCTGTTGTAATAAGGAGCCGAGGTGGTGGGACAACGAAGAATTAGAATCGTGGCCTCTCTATATAAAATGGCACACATGGATTGATTCATAAGTACCAACTCTGTGCCTAATTGAGGTTGCTCTCTACAAATCAGCACCCCATTCTCTCCAGCTCTCTTTCTAGCTCTGCATTTGATGGGGTCTCTTTTCGGTAACTGGCCGTCATATGACCCTCACAACTTCAGCCAGCTCCGACCCTCCGATCCCACCACTCCTTCTGTGAGTCCTCTACACCATGCTTTGATTCAGTTTTTCCTCTCATGTTTTCTGCTTCAATTGTCTTTTGTAGTGATTGTTGCCAAGTTCTGTTTTTTCTTTTCTTCTTTTCTTTCTTGACCAAGTTGTGTAAACAAGGTTGCTTTTTTGTTGTGATCTTGTTTAGTTGCAGATGAGGGTTTCTGGGTATCTGCATTAAGAAACTTTTGAGACCCAGAATTGTATCAGAATTATGTGTTCGGGTAGTAACTCTAATGTTGGTTCTTGTCATGAATAGTGTAAGCAGAACTAAGAATTTCTCAGTTTTCTTGAATACAGTATCTAGATTAGCTCATTCCGTCTATTGTGTTGCTCATCTTCGTCGGAGTTTATCGATGTGTTGTGTTTTGATCTTTTTGGTCATTGAACAATGTGGTGATCTTAGTTATGGCTTGCTGTGATTGTTAACAGATCATGTAATTTGTAGTTGTGAGTAAATCATTTCTCCATAAAGGTTCTTTCTTTTTACTATAATGATACAATTATATATGTTTTCAGCCGAATGAGGCTTTGTTCTTCAGTTAACATATACTATTGTGTGCAACTATGCCCAAATTGAGATATTTTTTGCATTTTTAACTGTTCTACATGGCAATGATGATTGTAGCTTCTAGTGATGAATATACCATATACAGGAAGATCATTTAATACCTTGCTAAGTTACTGTGGAAGAACTAGTGTTTTTAAAGTGTGCGGATTAGGTTTGTTCATCCTATATATGGCTTTTATAGAAAATATGTCCATAAACGTCTTCCGTATAGAATGCATTGAATATGGCTTTGAATCATACGTTAGGTAAGAGGTCTAGGATTTTGATATGGTACTATATGCAAGTTTAGAATACATGACATAGGATTTGTGCATTCTCCACATGCTTACTTAGTTGAGCCGAATGCATGAATAAGTTATATTGGGCAGTATGGAGTATGTATGGCCAAATTGTCTGTTCCTGTAGCATCTTAAAGCTTGATCATCTAACTCGAAACCAATTAGTAATGGCGAGATGCTCAGTAGTGTTTAAATTGATATGCACGTGAAAACATGGTGTTTGTGCTTTTCTGCAAAAGTAGTTGGCATGTTCCAGCTTGGGACATTGAGTTTAGAACTGTTTCAGAGCAACTGAACTCACATTGTGGGCAAGAACACATATTCTATCTCATATTATGCTAATAGTTCTGGTTCCTACCATCAGAACGCATATTCTATCTCACATTATGCTAATAGTTACGGCTGCTACAGATTGGCTACTTATTCAGATATTCTGATCACCAATCTAGATTAGAATGGAAAGTGGAGTTATAATTATAGCTTGTCATTGGTCTCTCATCCATTAAAAAAATGACTTAATGCTCGCACATAATTTATGCTTGTAATTGCAAAGTGATTGGAAGTAATGCTTTTTCTTTCTTAAAATCATATATCCTTCTGTCTGTAGAAAATGACTCCTACAACCTATCAAGCTACCCACGACCGGACTCTTCCGCCTCCTGATCAAGGTAATGAACATATATTTCTATCTCTGTTGCTTCAATGTTGCCGCCTTTTGTTTGACTCTACATGTTTGCTTCCTGCATCATTATTCAGTATCTTTAAGAAAGATCCTATTAGGGGGGTGTTGGTTAGACTTGTAGATATTGATTTGGGATTTAATGCTTAGACTTTACCATCAGGGGTGTTGGTTTACTATAACCTGATTGGAATTTCTTTGCAGTGATAACTACTGAGTCCAAAAACATTCTTCTGAGGCACATGTATCAGCAGCATGCTGAAGAGAAGGTACTGATGTGCCCTTTATGCCTCCTTTTTCGGACTGCTTAGATATGCTGAAGTGCACATGACTGAAATTAGTAAAAGCGAAGCTTTATTCTAGTTTTCATGACTTCTTGTTGCAGTTGAGACAAAAGCGAGCTGCATCAGAAAATCTCTTACCAGAGCATGGATCCAAGCAACTGAAGGGTTCTATCTCCGATAAGTCGTAACAAGCAAAACTGCCGCTATCACTTCCATCTGGGCTCATTTATTGTTGCATGGATGCTTGAAGTTTAGCATACCCATCAGTGTGAATATTAGTGTCACAGGCTAAAGATGTATTAAGTGTGCCCTGTCATAGATTAAAGGGGTATTTGCTTGCACATTGCTGTAAAAGTTGCTTCACCAGACATGTAGACTTGTGTGTACAAATTAGATTTACAGCTTCAGACAATAAAATGAGTAGTTACATGCGTTGCTTGTTCCATGCTCATTTATATCGAATGAAGAACACTTGCCCTAAAAATGCTTCTTTAAGGTGTCAGGTTGGGAAGGTGCATGCAAGACACCATATGCCAACCAACATACAAGAGAGCAATACAACAATGCACTGCCCTTGTTGGTTTGATCAATTTTACTTTGCACTCTAGATTTGCTCAACGACTCAATGTGATTTCTTACATCAAGTTGCTGTAAGAAACATAAATCACGAGACCATTGTTCTAGGTAGACTTAAAACTAAAACTCTTTCGGTGAAAATGAGAATGTGTTACGATTCCTTCTAATATTACCGAGTAAGACTCTACTCAAGTATTGACACACATAAATCGAGAAATGATCACATATTACCTAAAACGCCAGATTGCCAATCATTTTCTTTGCCATATATATATATATATATATATATATATATATATATATTGTCTTTCCTAATCTAATTTTATTGTTTAAATGCTTCATTTCCAAATATAAATATTTGACCATGGTTTCAACCATTTCTTATATCTCTGAGTCTCTGATATGAAAAATTGAAAACATTTAGAAAAGGTATAAATTTTTTTTTTTGAAAAATACCACTGCCAGAAAATTGGGAATATGCGACTGAGCAATTGGATTTCACCGAAGACAAGTCTACATACCCAAGTGGGTCCCATCATTTTGCATGATAAAACCCGGAGTGAGCCAACAAAAACCAACACAGCGTCCCCAAAACGCCGTCGCTTTGAACTTCAATTCCACCATGGCGGCCACATTCCTCTCCGCCTCTTCAATCACCGCCTTAACAACCAAGTCACTCCCTCATTCTCTTCTCCACACCTCGCCTCCTCCATCGCTCCGGTTAACCCGAACCCGGCCCAGAACCAAACCCCTGGTTTGGGCCTCCGCCGGCACGGCCCTCGAGGTCGACCAAGCCCAGGCCTCCGCCAAGCCCTCCAAGACCCTACCTTTCCGGGTCGGGCACGGGTTTGACCTGCACAGGTTGGAGCCCGGCTACCCTCTGATCATCGGCGGCATCACTATCCCTCACGATAGAGGCTGCGAGGCTCACTCCGATGGTTAATTCATCGTCCATAATTCTTTAAATCTTTTTTATTAATTTAGAGTTAATTAATTTGAATTAGTGCAGGGGATGTGTTGCTTCATTGTGTGGTGGATGCTATACTGGGCGCATTGGGCCTCCCGGATATCGGGCAGATATTCCCGGATTCGGATCCCAAGTGGCGCGGTGCTGCTTCCTCTGTTTTCATTAAGGAAGCTGTAAGTCTCTCATCTTCTTCTTTATTGTTTATAATTTGTGTTGTTATTGCGAATTTTAACACGATTGGGGCAAATGAAAAGCTGTTGTCTTATCATATGCTTGATGATTGAGTAACAACGATGGGTTGAGTTTTTAACTAATCGAGTTAGAGTTGGGCTTTATTGAAATATGCACTGAGGACATATGTAGAGGTACTGGGGCTCCCTTGGTGCAGGGTCTCTTAGGAAAGTGAAGTTGATCTTTCACTGATAAGACAACTCAAGTTTGTTATGGTTCTACATTTTAATAGTTTGTCTATATTTATATCTTCTTCTTCTTCTTGATATAGTCTGTGTTTCTTTGTTCTGCTTGTTAAATTTAAAAAAATGCCTAGAACGCCTATGTTGAATGGAATGGTAGAAATTTCCATAGAGAATATTAATTTAAGCAAACTTCTGATCTGTGGAATGGTTACTCCAGGTGAAATTGATGCATGAGGCCGGTTATGAGATTGGAAATTTAGATGCTACCTTGATTCTTCAAAGACCGAAATTAAGCCCACATAAGGAGGTTATGAGGGCCAACTTGGCTAAGCTGCTCGGTGCAGACCCATCAGTTGTGAATCTGAAAGCCAAGACTCATGAGAAGGTTGACAGCCTTGGAGAAAATCGAAGCATTGCAGCTCACACAGTGGTTCTTCTTATGAGGAAATAGAAAGAGCCTTGAATTCCAGTTATCACTTGTTACATTTGTATCTTATCGCAGCTCCTTTTTTATTTTCTGTGAAAGACACAGCTTTTTTGTTTTATAATGCTTGGTATAGGTAAACCAATTTGCTTATGCTTCATGGCATTTGGTTGGAACTAGATACATGTAAAGTTGTGTTCTTTCTCCTGAACTTTTTGGAGAAAAAGAAATCATATATAGTATTATTGGGACAAGGTGATGTCACCATTGGAGCCAATGCATGCTGCAAAGCCACGGCAACGTGCTGCCTAAACTAATGTAGGCTGTTTCAGGTGAACTGAGTGTTATATTTTTCATGTTGAAATCTTGACTGACCATGAAAATGCAGATCAAGGCACAAGCAAAATCTGCAAAGACCAGCTAGTTTGCCAAATTTGAATTCAATTACCTCTTGCTAAGTCCTTAGCTTATCCCTTATAATGTAAATGGCTTTCTTCACGTTTCTATGTCATTAGTTCAATCCTGCTTTGATTACCTCGAGTGTTATTTTGGGGTAAGCAAGCTATGGCAGTGTAGCTCGGACCCTTGTTGACCTTCCATTAAACCCCCTAGTGCTTATTATGTACCGTTGTAGAATTTGATTGGAATCAACACTAGCACGCCAAACACCATACTATGTCTCCCTCGATGTACCATCTAATTTCTAATAACAACATGTAGAGCAGAAATCACCACTCCAACCTCGATATATTATTTAATTTCTAATAATAATATAAAGAGGCGAAACACCATCTTAACATAACGAGAATCACCGCTCCAAGTCTCCAATCTAGATGTATTATTTAATTATTTAATATCAATAATAATATGAAAAGGAAAATTATCATTCTAACATAACGAGAAGAATCACCGCAACCTAAACGTGTGTCTTCGCTTTAAAAAATATGTAAGTGGTATACTGGTATATACTTTGGGGGTTGTATTCTAAAGGATCATGCATGGAGTTCAAACTCACAGATTCCAGACAGTCACTCAATCAGGGCTCGACTTGTTCAGAGCCACAAGGGTCTGCTTAAATTCTCGAGTGTTCAATGCCTCACGTGGGGAGAAATGGTTCTAATGTATGACTTTGACGGTAAATAATTTCCATTGAGAATGGAAGAAAACCAAACAAAGAGCAGAGCCGGTTCAACGACACAGTCCTTCATCTGGCTATAGCGTTCTTGATCTTGAACAATTGCAGCTGACCAAGAAAGTCACATCTTACAGCCACCCATATGGTTGACAAAAAAGTATCCAAGATCAACAGCCATCGAATATAATACTTTGAGGTTGAGCCGCATGCCCTACTTTTACCAAGGCCATCATATACTGAGGGAACACGGAAGAACTAGGTGGTTTACATAAGACGTCCGATTTATTAATTATGGTTTTATAAATTAAAATTTGATAAAAAAAACTAGACTTCATTCATCATTACGACTACTAAAAAAAATAACTCGATTACCATCTTATTAATTTGTTCTTCTTTTATTCGTTACTAAAATATAACTAGTGAAGTGAACGTGTCTCACGAATGAATTTATATGCATAGTGAACGATAGATCCTCTATTACCCCTTTTAACACAGGCTACGGTTATAAAACTCCACATCTTTGCACATCAAAAGGGCACCATTTTTTAAAAACATTGACCCACTTTTATAGATTCAAACATAACTGAAAATGATTGACCTAAAAAATAACGAAGGAAAATGTAAGTCAAAGCCACCCTCATTTCCCTTTCTCACTTTCACTATCAAAAATCTTTGTCTGAAGTAATCACTCTATCAAAAATTACTAGCTGAGCAAAATTGTTAATTCTCCTCACGAAAGTTTTCATGACACTTGAAGAAGAATTGATATATATACTCTTAATACACATGGACGTTATAATAAACTGTCTCAATGCTTCTTGCTTTTCTTGTAGTTAAAAGGGCAGATGATAATATGAATCTGAGACATCTATCAACATTAACTTTGGTTTAGTTTATCTGAGTCTGATGACGGTAAAACAAAAATATCTAGTCCCTCTCTGGAGTACTATCTTGTTCAAAGGTTGCTACTGATTGGAGGAAATTCATTACTGTCTCCACACCAAGTCTACGTGAATTGCAGCGACCAACAGCCTTTATTGGTGGAGTAATTGTAGTAGCAGGCTGTTCTTTTGCCTGTTATCAGACCAAACTTCAACTTGTACAATGAGGATCTGGTGTTGAATTGCAGTTGTTCTGGAGGGCATTCAATATAATGGGACCAAAAGTTGAAAATTCTAGATGAACATCGAGTAAACTGATCGAGAGCTCTGTTATTGAATAATAATGGTGTTTTGTATGAATGATCTATGGGAAGTGAGACTGAGACCATTGGAGGTCTCATGGCTTCTTCTACAACAGTCAAATTTAATCGAACTTGAAGCCAGCACAACACCTTGAATATGACGAGGCTGTTTTCTCTGTGTATTATATGGTCACTTCCACAGCAGCCAGCTTCAATCAATCAGGATTCATGATTCAAGAAGCAAGGTTTTAACCAAACTCTCTTTGATATAAACGTGCGGATGAGACCATGCTGTAACTAACTTTGTAACAATGAAGTGTCATCCTACATGCTGTGTCGGAATTACAAATTTGTTTTCAGAAAGATGCTAAGGAAATCGATTATAGACAAGTGAAACTTAGCATTGTCTAAACCATGAAATGGTTCTTTGAGGCATTTCATTGACCTTTTGGCTCGACGGTCTCCACCACAGATACAAAGTCATACTGGTTTGGTGAGAGTAATCACTCAATAGTCAATAGTGATATCAAGATATGACGTATCAGTTGAAAACTTCAAATCGTTCATCTCTCGCAGTGCAATCGAATTGTGCATTTATTTTCAATAGGCAGTCATTTTCAGTTTAACCACGTAACTACGTACCCTTCTACTCATCTAAGCTTGATAGTTGACTCATTCTCATGAGTTAATTTAATTAACCAGCTCGAGATCTGTTAGTAGTACTATTCCAGATGTTCGGTTTGATTGCCTTTTTCATATCCCACAAGAGAATCCTCCATATATGTAATTTGTGACCGTGTACATAACTCGTATTGGTACAAACTTCTCTTGGAAACGCTAAGAACACTGAACTAGCTAATTGATGATGGCTGACAGTTTTCAATAATGCTTTGTCCTTTCATCTTGGAACAGCTTTGCCCCAACTGGCTTCGAGTTTAAACCCCATCCATTTAGATTAAGATTGATTCTCAAACACGTACAAACCAACTTCCACCTAGACCATTGCAGCTTCAAGGAAACTCCCCCAGAATTTAAGAACAAAAAGTCCAACTTAATTTAATTTGCAGAGCCATCACAGACCAAGAACCTCTTCCATAACCTCTATAAATACCATTGAGGAAGTTGTATTCCTCATTCAACCACAAAACCATTTAGTACATCTTACAAGTTTCCAAAGGACTTGACCATTTAGCTTGCTCCATCCTTTTTCTCGTTTTCAAGAGATTTCTCATTGCACTAAAGCTTTCGATCTTAAAGGCGCATTACAACAACAATGGGATTCAGTTTGAGCAACCAACAGCAACTGTTGTCTAAGATAGCAACCGGTACTGGACATGGCGAAAACACGCCATACTTTGATGGCTGGAAAGCCTTTGACAGTAATCCTTACCATCCCACCACCAACCCTCAAGGGGTTATTCAGATGGGTCTTGCAGAAAATCAAGTAAGACATTCAGAAACAGAAACCTTGTTTGTCAAGCATAAATTCATCTCTTGGTTGTTTACTAATTTGGCTTCTTCTGTATGCAGCTTTCTTTTGATCTGATTCAAGAATGGGTTCAGAAGAACCCAGAAGCCTCCATTTGCACAGCACAAGGAGCAAAAGAATTCAAAGACATAGCCATCTTTCAAGACTATCATGGCTTGCCAGAGTTCAGAAATGTATGCGTTGATCAACATCCATAAGACTTTTTTAGCATCACTTATCAACTCCATACACAATATGAACAAATAAAGCTAATTATAGTTTTCAAACTCCACAGGCTGTAGCAAATTTCATGGGAAAAGTGAGAGGAAATCGAGTCACATTCAACCCTGACAGCATTGTCATGAGCGGCGGAGCAACCGGAGCTCATGAGATGATTGCCTTCTGCTTGGCTGATCCCGGAGAGGCATTTCTGGTGCCAGTTCCTTATTATCCAGGGTAAGCTTCATTTTATCTTTCTAAGAATTACTTTTTCCCAACTAGAACCAGAAAAAATGAAATAATTAGGCGAGTTGCGTAGTATTATATGAGAAAATTAGCAATGAAAGAGATTGAGTTGACGTACCCTTAATTAAATTAATGCCACCCCTATGTGTTCTTGGACCAGCTTGAATTATTGATGGGGGCATGAAAACGATCTTTCTACTAATTGGCATCAATCTACCCTTTTGACAAAGTTGAAAGATGCCTGTTAGAAATTAAATGAGGACCATATGTCCATCTAAAACGACAGTACGTTTCAACTATACTATTGCACGTATAAACTTGTAATAGTAGCTAAATGCACAATTCACAAACACGTCACTAATATTTGTCATTTATGGCGATATGCATGACTTGAAGATTGTCTGTTAAATATATTTATTATAAATTACGAGAGATTTAGAATTCACTACGTAGAACTTAATAGTACAGTAGAATGTATTCTCCATGAGTTGCTTTGCTAAATAATTTTTTTAACTCATTGCAGATTCGATAGAGATTTGAGATGGCGAACGGGGTTACAACTTCTTCCAGTGGCTTGTGAAAGCTCCAACAATTTCAAGATTACCAGAGCAGCCTTGGAAGATGCCTATGAGAAAGCACAAGAGGCCAACATCAGAGTTAAAGGCTTGCTCATTACCAACCCCTCAAATCCTCTAGGAACAGTCCTAGACAGAGAGACCCTTAAAAGCCTAGTGACTTTCATTAATGAGAAGAACATTCACCTAGTCTGTGATGAAATTTATGCTGCCACTGTGTTCACTCAGCCTAGATTCATCAGCATTGCCGAAATAATCGAGGAAGAAGATGTTGAATGCAACCGGGACCTGGTTCACATTGTCTACAGTCTTTCCAAGGACATGGGGTTCCCTGGATTTAGAGTTGGGATAGTGTACTCATACAATGATGCAGTAGTGAATTGCGTGAGAAAAATGTCGAGTTTCGGGTTGGTTTCTACGCAAACTCAGCGTCTAATTGCATCTATGCTATCAGACAATGAGTTCGTGAATAAATTCATTGTAGAAAGTGCCAAGAAGTTGAAAGCAAGGCACACGAAATTCACTGAGGGACTTGAGGAACAAGGCACTACTTGTTTGGAGAGCAATGGTGGCTTGTTTGTGTGGATGGACTTGCACAAACATTTAAAGGAGCAAACTTTCGAAGCAGAAATGGCATTGTGGAGAACCATAATCCATGAAGTTAAGCTCAATGTGTCACCCGGTGTTTCTTTTCATTGCCCCGAACCAGGTTGGTTTAGGGTTTGCTTTGCCAACATGGACGACCAGACCATGGAAGTTGCTTTGGAACGAATCAGAAACTTTGTGGTTCAAGACAAGGAGGCAGCTGTGGTTGCGATGAAGAAGAAGAAGAAGAACTGCTGGCAAAGTAACCAAAAGCTGAGTGTCAGCTTCAATTTTCGAAGCAGATTCGATGAGGTCACTATGTCACCGCATTCCCCTATTCCCCAGTCACCTCTTGTTCGAGCCACTTAGAAAAGTGATGATTATCTGATCCATTTAGATATATATGCAGCTAGAAACCCTGATGAGTGTTTTTTCTTAGTTCCTGTGTTTCAATATTCTAGGTTAATTGTTATCTAGGCTGATGGGAATACTCGTAAAATAACATAAGAAATAACTAAGCATAGGTATTCCACCTAAGTAGCTTGTGGATCAAATACATGCCATTGCATGCATGTTTTCTTACCTGTAAGTTACAGGTTTTTCTTTTTTCACTTCGGTGAAAAAGTTTGTATCGTTTTGTAATAATTTCCCATCAAAGAGTTTTGAGTGCTTTCACTATTGTACACTCTATTTTCAAGACCATGCCAGTATATACGTGAATGCGCTAAATACTTCTGCAAAAGTTCTTTGTTGGCTGCTTGATCCACCTTTGAAAATGGTCATGACAATTTTATATGATGTGGAGAATCAATGGACTAACTTGCACCATTTCTTAATGAATAAAACAGATCGAAGAACGTTGACTGGAAAGGGTTGTTCAGTCTCCATCTATGTTGAGATATATACGGCATCAGAAGTCTCATAAAAAGACTTAGACTGTTGCTTAATTTGTTGATTGTCCTGAACCAGATTTATCTTTTGAGTACGTTCCCATGAGTACTATATATGAAGCTGGCCAATTGTACCGAAATGGCTTCCCAAAATATTCGGTGATGTCCAAAGTTCAATTTATCCCAAATTCATTATAACATGAAGACAATATCTAGATTCACCATTTACACCAGTTGTAATTAACGATCTTCATCCTATATTTATCTAATGTAATTTTTATTTTTATCAAATATGAATATACATTCGTTTGATAGTCTCTATATCAGAAAGGAGCACAAAGTGGCCTCATTAAACCTAACGACAAGCAAGTTAGGAAGAGTACTACAATTTACAAAGAAATTCAAAAACTAACTTGTATCATCAATTAAAGTTGACTCCAACAATTCGGAGGTAGATCGTCACTAATAAGTAAGAAAAGAAATAAATATAATATTTTTTTTCTTTTTCAAAACGATTGAATAATTAACTCCTCGCCATTAGTCAGAAATTTATTGAAAAGTCAAAAGAATACAACACAAGCAGGGCATTCTCATTATTTGTACTAAAAACACTAAAGTGATACCAAACAATTTCCACAGAAATAATAAGCAAATTAATGAAATCTGTAAACTGTTGCTGAGGACAAATCTCTTCTATATATCCGATCAATGAAAGCAGGCAGACAATCCCACCATTTATACCCAAAATTACAGGCACCAAAATTAGTCAACGCATCAGCCACCACATTCATTTCTCTGTAAATATGAGAAACTGTATAATGCATCTGACGAACAGTATAAATGCAATTAATCCAAGCAACTCTCAATCGTCATGGAATAAGCTTAGGATTCCTGAAAGACATAAATATAATTGCTTGTGCTTATGCTCGTACAATACTGAAAACAACTCAAAAGACTCTAAAAATAGCAATCAAATTAAATATAGTCATTCAACTGTATTGCATGCATAACAAATAAATAAGTGGACGACTTTGGTAAGGAAATAGTAATAATGATATCTAAAAGAAAGTGAAAGGGGATCCGTTATTTACAAAGGCCCAGCCTTATGGACTTGAAACCCCAACACGATAATATGGACTATGTTGTTGGAAATGGCTAGCCCAACATTCTTAGTATATTTTTTCTTTTCGAAACCAAGATTTTCTGAATGATCACAAACACCTCTTGTTTTCCACCATGAAGAACCACATTTTTCGTAGCATTATATCTTGTTTTTGAAGTGACAACTAGCGCAAGCAAGATACCAAAATGGAGAAGTTTGAGGAAAAAAATAGCTAGCTTCAGTAGCTTGTAATAAGCAAAGACTATATATATACCTAGCTGTGATGAACAAGTACCAACTCTTTCAATTTGTGCTTTCTACAATGTCACCATCTGTTTTGCATTACTTAATGATTAGTCATTGTCCTTCGTGTTTCCATCAAAGGGGTTTAAAGAATGATGGAGTTGGATGAGGGTTTGCTTAAACAACCAAAACGATTAGTTAGATTATTGGTAAACAAAACGCCGTGTTAGATGGCATCATCTTGTACACTTTTAAGTCCATTGCCATGCATGTAAGTTAACTAACATCTCTCATAAGCACAATAAAATGGTTTTTCTATTTCATTTCTCTATTTATGTATACCTTAGGTGTGCAATGGAATATATATATATATTTAGACGGCAAACATAAAAAAGCTTACTATCGAGAGTGAAGTCGAACAAACCAAAACTAACCAAAACCAATCTAATGTGAAGAGTGCAATTTCAACACCAGTGTTCATTTGTAATTTCTCGGATGTTTTTTGTTTGGTTAATTTTTTTTGTCTTTTTCCTTTAATGATATTAAAAATTAACTAGCTAGTCGTAAATTTGAGCCAAGTACGCAAATAGAACATCTTTGTAAACTCAATAATACGTTTACGGAAGGATGACCATACTTTGATATGCATGCCATCGTCCTATCAATGTTCCTAGTATCAATAATTGGGCAACACATTGGGGTAGCGTGAAATTGCAGGGGAATATGTAGTTTGTTTCTGATTATACTTGATAAAAACCCATCAAAGGTGCAATTAACTTTGACGTTTCAATGGCTTAGTGTTATTATTAGATGAAATGCGCCTAACTTGCTTGCTGGTTTTGGCTTTTGGTTATGACATATCTGAAAGTTCTTTTCAGCAAAATTTTGTTTCCTGGATCTCAACGGCATCTTTGGTCAAAGATCATTTGCTGCTTTGCTGACAGCTTATTTCTTGTTCAACTGATTGAAATATATTTCTATCAGAAAAAGAAAAGAAAAAAAAAACATCCCTTTTAAGTTAATAACTTACTTACAAGAGCTTTCCAGACATTTCCAACCGAAAATTTGAACCTAAAACAATGAAGAACTGTGAATCACTAAGGTAAATTTAGAAACCACTCCAGGTCCATTACAAAAGAATTGACGGAAGAACCACCCACACTGCTATCATATGAAAATATTGGGGGGGGGGGGGGGGGGGGAGATTTGGCATATGATTGTAATTCTAAATAGTGAATTTGATTTTCATAACCTGGATGTTTGACAGCTATGTTGCATGGACACGGACACCGATACGGCGCGACACGGTAAATAAATAATAATTTATATATTTTTAATACATAAAATAAATTAATAATATTACTATAAGTTGTAAATTCAATCCATAATTTATAAGAAATAACATCAAATAGTCAAATGCAAGTGAGAAATATGCATAGTTAACAACTTAACATCATATAAAGTTCTCAAAATCTAGTAGAATTAAACTTCTCATAATAAGTCACCAAAAGCTTGGTTAATCTAGCTTTTAAATGGCTTCCACCGCACACAAGGGAAAATTTCATGATCTCCAACACCTATACATATAAATAACCACAATTATAAAGCTAGCCAATTATCAAACATAACAAAAATTTCATGATCTCCTCTGACTTCTTAGGAGGAGGGCCGAGCAGCGGAGGAAGACGCAGGGCTTCTATGGATTGCGGTGGCCGAGGAGGAGGAGGGCAGGGCTTGGGTCTGTGACAATTTGAAGCTTGGGTTCCTGGAGTAGCCACTGGGTATTGGGTTTAGGGAGGAGAAAGAGGTGAATTTAGGGTTTTTTTTTTTGTTTTTTTTTTTCTGACGTGGCGTGTCCAAAAATGAGGTGACGTATCGGTAAAAGTGTCTAAAAAGTCAATATTGGCCGATACGCCAGATGGCGTGTCAGACACCGTTTTTTCCCGTATCGTATCGTGTCGCCGTGTCCGGCCGTGTCGGACACTCCGATTCGGCGGGTTTTGCCGTGTCCATGCAACATAGTTTGACAGTGTGATGTATATTCAATGAGCACTCCACATAAACTCTGGTCTCTCCTGGAAGTCAAATTTCTTGAGCTAAAAATTGTCAATATTTAAGTTCAACATGAAAACTACTCCCTCAGAATCAATTATATCTAGAAGTCCTTCTCAGAAAGAAAAAAATAACCATTTCTCAAGCATATGCCCAAATAATGAATAATATATCTGTCTAAATGTTGTCATCCACAAGCAATCATAAGAAGTTAAGCTATCAGAACAACTCAAAAACAAAACATA
The DNA here is from genome assembly GCA_963682095.1 of Potentilla sterilis. Lineage (NCBI taxonomy): Eukaryota > Viridiplantae > Streptophyta > Magnoliopsida > Rosales > Rosaceae > Potentilla > Potentilla sterilis. The sequence goes on along the minus strand of OY821760.1, from coordinate 41,032,765 downwards.
AATTTGATGAAGGTTAGGTATATGGAGTTGTCAACAACATTATATATATAAGTAAAAAAGAAAGAAAGAGGGATTATATTGATTAGCTTAATCAATAGCTCAATACCAACACCATTAAGAGCAAAACTGAAACCCAGTTCAATCTCAGTACCAAAATGCTTAATTAACCTCAAACACTTATTTAAGCTAATTGTACTTTGTACTACTGTACACACCACCACCATATATATAATCTGTTTTTGTTTTATGAACTTCTCCCAAATCCTCAATTAACTGGTCCTAAATGACACAATTATTCAAGAAATAATACAAGCATTTGGGTTTTCCTCTGCGCTCTGCACATAGTAGTACCTTGTCATCTGTGGATTATAGTTTTGATAGGCTCGCACAAGGTCAGCAACTTGTTGATTAGGGTCCTGCTTCTTCTTATCATCTTCCTTCTTAGCTCCCCCTCCATCTTTCTTATCATCTTTCTTCTCTTCTTTCGCCGGCCCGACAGTCAAAATCTCAGTTTGCCAGTTACCTTTCCTCAACTTGTTCACCACATCAACCGGATCAATGTTCCCAGTCACGGTTAACTTCCTCTCTTTCATGTCCATAGCGATGGAATCAATGCCTGCAAAAACCAAAGAACAGAGGAGAAACAGAGACATTAAGTACTACAGAACATATATGAACATCCATTTTCATGAGACATAGTCAATGATCGAAGCAATAAAATCAATGCGTATTGAACAGGTGAAGAACATATTCATGTATATATCGTTAAGTTTTTGGGTGTCGAAAAGTGAAAAATCAAACACAAGTTTAGATCTGTAAACCAACTTCAATTGATTTACATAAGCATAACTGGATGTCAAGATCATACCAGAAAGGCCAGACACTGCTTTCAGAGCCTTCTGCTTCTCCTTGTCATCGTGCAAATCAAGTTTCAGTACCACCTTCTGCAACAAATCAAAGACAAAAAAGCCTTGTCATTTAAAGGTCATCACAGACAACAAGCTAGAACATTTCAGAAAATAATAAACCAAGGTCTATGAAACAATCATATTAAAAATCAGTTTTGGACTAAGAAAATTAAGAAATGAAACTTGCGCATCAAGATTAATTAAGGAAACTGCACCTTCATTTCTGCTGGTTCCGAAGCTCTACTAGGCAGTAAAATATTAGTAAGAACTGATCTGAGATCAGCTATAAGAGGGGGGTGGGTGTTACGAGGAAGAAGCAGAAGGAGTAGAAGAAGAGGAAGAAGAAGAAAGGGAGACTTTTCTTTGGAGGACTAAGCTTTCGTGGAAGACGGAGTGACCGAAGGGGGTTTAATATATAGTGCCAAGGAACACAAAGTCGAGCACAAATAGTCTGAGAGGGAAATCCAGAGCTTGGTAATTAACTTAATTGGCAAGGCAACTATCAGCTTTAGTTAAACCGAGTCATCGTCACTGTTATAAAGATAAAATACTGGTCACTCCTTATACTTTTAGAGTCTCGACAGTTTAGTCCTCGTGCTTTCAATTTCAATTGGTCACTCCTCGTAGTCTCAATTTTTTACCAATTGGTCCAATCTGTCCAAAATGGTTGTTAACAATTTTCTAATTTCCTCAAATGCCCTTAGAGCAAGTTCAATGGATATGTCATTTTTGCCATCTCAGCAAAAACAGTAGCAAAAGATCAAAAAATCATTTCCAACCGATTAGTCAAAGCTGATGTGGATTTGACATAGAGTCTCTTCATGTCAAATTTGACATGAACCAAGGCTAATGTCACTTATTATTTTATCATTATTTTCTCTATCCTTTATGTCACTTATTATTTTATCATTATTTTTCCTATTCTCTCTTTTAGCTATTCCTCCTAATTTATATTATAATAATGTTTAAATTTTGACACATCCATTGGAGCAAAAAAAATGTCAAACAATAACAATTCAAATTTGCCAAGTCACATGTCAAATTCAAATTTGACACTTTCTAAATGACATATCAATTGGACTTGCTCTTAGGTGTTGTTTTATTATTTTTCTTTTTCTTTTTCTTCAAAACCAAAACCGAAGAAATACACAACCCATCATGAAAGGTTATGTAGCCCAATTAAGTTTGAGCTTTATTCACAAAAAAAAAAAAATTAAGCCTAGTGTAGTATAGTGTTGTTTGTAACCTTAATTATATTAAATGGTAGTTATTTATTCATTCATGGAGCTTAGAGAGTGTTGTTAATGCTAAGGATGAGAATTTATTTTAATCTCATTTTGGTTTAAATTGATATGATGAAGATTTGATAGAATTTTATTTCATCGTGATTATGGTGATGTTATTTGATTTTGTTAGCAGTATGTATCAAATCAATTTGTATTTTTTTTTTTCTGATTACAATCAGTTTGCAATTGTAAAATTATTGGATTGAAGATCGACAATCATAAACTTAGATATTCTGGAGCTTCTCTCGGTTTTGGTTTTGAAGAAAAGAAAGTTAAAAAAAATAATATAATAACCTAATGGCATTTGAGGAAATTGAAAAATGGTAAACAATCATTTTGGATGAAATGAACCAATTGGTAGAAAATTGAGACCAAAATGAGTGATCAGTTGAAATTGAAAATTGAAAACACAAGTACTAAACTGTCAACACACTACAAGTATAAGAAGTGATCAGTAATTTGTCATTGTTATTACATGGGTGATTTCTCTGTGCCTGAAATGGTTGTAAACTTAGACCCTGCTTGCTGTGTAGTGTTGTACGTTTCCGTTCTGGAAGGGCTGAGCCATTGGAGAGGTCACCATGTCCGGAAAAGTCGAGGAATGAGGCTCTTTCATCATCGGCTTAGGGCTTTTCTAATTATTGTTTTCATTTTTCAAAGAATTAAGATTTCTATAATTATCATTGTTATAGGTGTCATATTATGAGTTAACATCACAAGAAGAGACTAGTGTAGTAATGTAAGCGAATGAATTTGACAAATCGCACATATATAGTTCAAGCGAGAAAATGACATTGTTCAAATGACTTCTACGTATTCGATAAATGTCTCTAAGTTCATAGATCAATGGACTTGATTGTTCATTTTAACTCGATTAACCTATCTACTAATCCTACTTCTCTCTTTCTAATTCCCCAAAGAATAAGCGTCTAATTGCACAAGTAAGAATAGTTAGGGTTTCCCATGAGCTCGATCGATCACATCATTGTGGTTGTCCTCTAGTATTTAGGGTAATAAGTAGGTAGTAGCTTTCCATAATTCATAATTCATTGTGAGCCTCATTATTTTGGTTGTGTTGGGGCTTTTCCATGATAGTGATGATATATTTCTTTCTACTTTGCTTAAAATGTAACACAGTATGTGGTTAGAATCAAGTCTACAACTACGTGTCCTAAACTAATGCTTACAATTTCTATGTTCAAAGTAGAAAAGAGGCCTTTGTTAAGCCTGTAGAACATGATTGATTAGTATGGAATTAAACCATTTGAAGCAAATTCAAGAACCACATTCAAAAGTGAGATCATGAAAGTGAAAAGTCAGCATAAGAATTTCCCTGAGATATCAAAAAAACAGAGGAAGAACACTTCCAGGCTTTCATCAAAGAACACTTCCACTTGATTATGTCCCTATCATATTACTTAAGAATTGCAAACCCAATATAATAATAATAATTTTATTGAGTCTGCAATTGGGATTGTGATGGCTATTGTCATCTACTCCACATTTTTATTCTATACTTCTTCACTAATTTATATACGTTTTGTGTGTCCATGATCAAATCCGGTTAAAATAACCAGAACGTCATTTAACGTCTCTACATTTATCATAAGCAAAGCAAAGATGTCATCTGCTAACCCAATTTCACTGTTTCATTGCGTAACAGAAGAACATCACACTAATCATATATACAAGAGAATCATATAAACCCATATATTCAACCATTTCCAGTACTTGGGTTTTATAGTTTAGTTGTACATATCCTCAAGCTCTGCCAATGATCCTACTTGTGAAAACGAATGCACAAATATTATAATCGGTTAGTAGCTAAATGCTTGGACTAATGAATCATCAGGTCAAGTCCAAACAAAACTCGAGTCATGTAGAGTTGCCACAAAATGCTGCAATCGAATTTATTTATGCTGAGCAACAATGACCGGTTACAACTACAGGTCTCCTTTTATTAGTAGTCTATAGCTAATCTGACTTACAACATTAACCAAGTAATGAACCTGTTAACAATTGCATCATACAATCGCTATATCAGTGTACTTTCAACCCTGCGCAACTACCATAAGTTCACCAAGAGCTGAGGCTCAAAGAATGAAACTCACTAACATGGAAACAGGTATTTATCCCTCTTACTATAACATCGTAGTGTATAGATGCAAAACTCGGAGGGTTCTGAATCTTATGATGCACAACGCATGATCAAGTAGCAGTTTTCCAGACTATACTGCAGCTCCAACCTGTAATGATGACTCAACAATGGCTAGTGCCTCCTCAACTGAAGATGCATTCTGAAGCTTGGCTTTATCAACAAGAGGCTGGCTCCTTGCAAGTTTTGGAAGGAGTTGAAATTCCTTAACAAGCAAAATGAAGTGTAAGTGTTTCAAACTTTCAGTAACCCAATTTCTAATGTATGAAAGTGAGCACCCTGGCATTATTGTCAACCTTTTTCCTATTTGGGTATTCTTTGTCATTTTCTCTTGTGATAAAATAGAAAATTTCACAAATTTTTTTGTCCCTGGACCTCCCTCCAGGGACAAGTTCTGGGTTCATTGGTCCTAGACTCAGCTCTTTTTTTTTTCTTTTTTTTTTTTGGCCTCACCTAGATTCAGCTCTGTTACTTGTCTACCCGAAGAAATAAAATATAATAAAGTACCTCAGGGCTTCCGCTTTCGACAAGAACACCTTTCAATTTGCCTGAAGTGAAGCAAGAATAAAATTAGATTATCAGCGGTAATTAAACAAACCAATACATAAACGCACACAGAAACTATATATGTTACCTGAATCTATCCAGAAAGTTGCAATCTTAGGATCAAAATTCCCAACTTCAACTGTCTCTCCAACTGTTGAAGAAATGAAAGCGGTGTAAAGTACAGGAACTAACTGAGATCATCCAATAACACAAAAACATAACTTCGGTATAAAAAAGAATCAAACATCTCATATGCTTACCATTGTCCCCATAAAATTGCCACCATATTTTCCTCGGGCTGCCTTCGTACTCAAATACCCTCGAGTAGAACGATGGAAGATAGTCATATCTGGGACATTATGCAGTAACTCATATCATCAACAAAGAAGCTTTAGCAAAAAGCGAACTTGAAACCTGAAATAATTCTAATATTGTAAAGATGGAAGATTAGACTACAAATATGGAGTCCAACTTACGTGTGAGTTTGTGCAGTTAGTAAGGCCTTAATGCAATGCTGTGCAGATCGACGAGCATGATCTACATGTTCCACCCGTGCTATACGATTGTACATCTGTTGAGTGGTAAGACATATTCTTTTAATATTCGAACTGGGAAAGAAGTTCTGCATATAATTAAATAAAACGTACCTTCAACGGGAAAGCTGCAACATCTCCAACTGCAAAGATTCCAGGTACACTTGTGCGGAACAGACCGTCAACCTTGGTTTTGAAAGTGCAATAACAGATAACAGATTAATTACATAGACATTCTACTAATCCTGGTAATCAAATTTGAATCAATTGTCCAATTCTAAGCTCCTACACAAGGATATTAACTTCATACGATTCTTGGCAGAGATAATAGCTTTGTAGTTGAAATTTTTGAACTGTGATGACATAAAAGTAGCACAAAGAAAAGCCTGCCTAGACATGATTTACAATACTCCTCGTGTTCTTATCCACGGTTATACAGTTATACTTGATTTATAATTCAATATTCATCTAAATTGATGTAAACAGCAAACATGTTCAGGAAACAATTATGGCAGCATAAATTCAAAAGAGTACCTTTATACCACCAACATTGGAATCCAAACCCGCTCTTTCAAAAGGGCCGACAGCAGGTTTTGCTCCTATACCAACAATTACCTGCAAAAGAGAAAAGAAATGGAGAGAACCTTATCACAAGATGTATGGTGCAGCGTGACGGCCAAAATTAGATAAACAAATAAAATCTATATGTATACATTAATAGATATAAACATCATAATATCAAGAGATGTGTAGAAAGTTGGGAAAGAAAAAAAACACACACACACACACGCACACACAACTTACTGCATCTGCTTCTATACTGGATCCATCTGCAAGCGTAACACAAGTTACACGTCCATTGGAACCAGCTTCTATATTCTTTAGTGAGGTACCCTGGTCCATATTTGAATATGCTTAATCAGCCAGATTGAATGAAAATTTTCACATGCATTATAGGTACCAGAGAGAGGGAGTACCTTCAAGAATTTAACACCATTCTCTTTGTAGAAATCTTCATATCTCCGGGCAAGTGAAGGAGTAAACAGTCTTTGCATAAGATGGTCCTCTGGGAATACGATCTTTATAAACAAAGTTAAAGTAAAAATCAAAGAAGGCAACGGTAGGTGACAGGTTCCAAAATTTAGCAATTGTTTCACTTCATGAAAGTTATGTTATCATCATCCCCACAAACATAAAATGCAGCAACTGAACCTAATACATACTGTTGTATCAAGTTTCCAACCAGTAGCTGCTGCAGCAACCTCCATACCAATATAACCACCACCGACAATGACCACCTTCTGTGCTTTCTCCTGAGAAATAAAATGTAATGTTTTACAGAAAGGAATGGCAATATGAACAGAAGAAAAGCTAGATACTTGTTTAACATAAGAATGGCAATATGTAAACAAACTTTACTGCATTTTGTGTTTGTGTTAATGTTGGGTATTCAAATATATATATATATATATATATATATATAATTTAATGTGCTTACCCAAGGATGAAGGATCTATCTTCTTGTGAATTAATAAAAATTTAGATTCCTCCGATAAAATATGCATCTAATATGCAAGCATACAGCAGAAAGTAGTACAGTAAAGTTTTTTTAGTAAGCAATATTCCAGTGTGAAAAGGCATGCTAAACTGCGTTATATCAATCAACTTTTCTTTGAAGAGCCTTAAGACGACCAAAAGCAGTACATCTAAACCTCAAATGGTATATGCTTCTGCAACAATGCGGGACTTAGAATTTATCTCAGCCAATTCCATGCAGTTGTTCAAAAATTTCAGCATTGAAGAAGCAGATACATCTTCATATTTTCAAATGGGAAATTGTATTATCACTTGCAACATGGAAAGTACCAACTGAAGTAAGTTCACTTGAAAGTAAAAACAGTTCAACTTACCAACGATGATATAAGTGCATCAGCATCGGCAACATCCCGGATATAATGAACACCAGGTAGGTTTCCTCCTATTTTGTCTGGCAGTCTGAAGAAAGAATAGTCCATAAAGCCAGTTTGCTTGAATTTTAACCATGTATAACATAAGAACACTCAGTATACTTAACCACTACTCGGTAAATAGAAAAAGATTATCGAAGAGCACCTTGAGGCTGTGCATCCAGTAGCAATTATAAGTGATCCATACTTGAGCAGTTTCCCTGAATCTGTAGTCAGGGTTTGCTTTTCGATATCCACATTTGTAACCGGATCTTGATAGAACATCTATACAGAGAGTTCAAAAGACACAACAACACTTAATCATCACTCAGCACCAATACAAAAATCTCGATTTTTGTTACAAGAATCAATTTACCTCTATCCCTTTTTCTTTATACCAGTCAGGCGTCTGCCTCTCCCCACCAGATCCAACACATGTATGAAACCCCTATAACAATGCAGTCCATCATTTCCTATCCACATTTATCCGAAAACTCACACACTCAACTTCATTTTCAGCTAAACAAATCCTCTGATTACACGAAAAACTTACAGGCAAGCGAGCCGGCTTCTTATCTAATGGGAACAAATACCCTTTAGTCAGGGCTGGACGCTCGTAAGGCGCATGAGCCTGTCCATACAACACACAAAATTCTCACAATGTGATAACAATAACCAACGAAAACACTGAGAACGCCTCAAAAATCTTGAAAAATGTGCACTACCTCTTTGGATACAATAGCCAGGCGCCCATCGGCCATTCCATTCTCGACGAAAGTTCTGGCGGCGTAGCCGGCCGCATTACCGCCGCCGACGATCACAAACCTGATCAAAATTAGTTAGACTGTTAAATGTCAATGGCCGAAAGCAAAAAATAACCAATGAATTGTCGAGATGACTGACTCGCGGTTTTCATTGGCGAAAGCTGAGGACGAAACGACGTAGCTTCGGCGGAAGGTTGCGAATCCGAGGGAAGCGGAGGAGTGAGCTGGCAGAGGATGATGAGGGCGGAGAGGAAGGCCGGCCTTGAAGGAGAGAGAGCTGGCGAGGGAGGCGGCCATTCGTACTGTAGCTTGCGAAACAAGAAAGAGAGAGGGTTAGGGATTCAAGTGAGGATACAGATTGAAGAAGAAGAAGAAATGGAAATTGAAGTGAAAGTAGTAGAAGTGGGTTTGAATTTGGAGATGTCAGACCTGAAGACATTTTGGGGTTTGAGATTTGGGGATTAAAGTAATAGAATAATGGGGGGTGGTGGCTATTGAATGGGTTGAAGAGTCAGTGATGGGCTGTGAAGCTGTGATTGCTGTCTCGATTTTGCTACGCCATTTTCAGAGAGGTGGGTGTTGGCCATTGGACATAGTTACCAAATGTTCTCGGAAGACTGCAAAACGACGTAGGTTTGCTTTTGGCAAGTGTTAGAAAGCTGTTGGTTACTGAGCTTGAGTCGCTCAAACGTTGTCGTTTTTCTTTTTGAAAAGAACACGTAGGCATAGAATGGAGATGGCGAACTAAGATCCTCTCCTAACGATTTCCTACTAATAAGTGCCTAATAAGTGAATGTTGGTCATCCATTATTAATCAACGGCCAAGACACTCCTCTATTTTTTTTTAATCTTTTTTCGTTCATTTTTTCCTCCTAATTAAGCTTCTCTCTCCCCTCTCATCCCCCAAAAAATTTGGGACGCCGAGATCGGCCTCTCTTCCGTCCCCGAATCGCCATATCTACACCGCCTATAAACCGCCGGCGTCCTCCCCGGAGACCCAGAAGACGGTGACCCAACTCCTCCCTTTGTTTTTATGATTCAGACTCTCTGATCTCCTCTCATATCCCCAAGTTCACGAGCATTTGTTCAATCAAATATTATGGGATTTCCATTTTCTGTGCAATATCCTGGAACATCTAATTATGAGGAAGACTAAGTGTAGAGTAGTGCCGGAATTAAAGAAGGAAAAAAAATTCAGATTTGTATAGCCCTGCTTTGATTGCTCTAATGATGATAACATTCTGTTTACACAATGAGTTCTTTTTGCTGGAGATCTATTTAACTTGATTGCTATGAAGGTAGTAGTTATATATTTGCATTGTGCCATAGTTCAACAAGGCTTGATGAGTTCAGTTCAGGGGTCGAAGAAAGTTTGGGGATGAGAGAGAGAGAGCGTGTGTGTTCTATCGAAGTGTAATTGTGTGAGAGGAAAAAAAAAGGAGGAGTGATGTTGGCCGTTGATTAACAATAGACGGCTAAGATTATCTTATTAGGCAGCATTAGGAGGATTTTAATAGGAGAGGATCTCGGTCCGGAGATGGCAGCCCATACACGTTGATCGACACCCAAATACTTGGATGGGTTTAAATTAAAAACTTGGCGGTACACGTCCTACTTCTAGTCTAGCTGGAGTCAAATATAATTGGATAAATTAATTTTTGATATATTATTCATCTCCTATTGGAGGGTATATAAAGAGGATACTACACGTACTACGTATACATAATAGGTAAATACTAACTACCTAATTTACATTCCTAAAATATATTTCATGACTCACACTAACAGCTTTATGTGTTCGGACTCGGATCCTCTGCTCATGCTTCTCTGTTCATATTGCCTCATAAAGCAATTTCAGCCATTCAAGACTAATCAATGGCCAAGATGTCCTTCTATTTAGATTTTGAGATATTGTTTCATCTCATGTCTCTTCTCAATATCTCATCCGGGTAATATTCGAAGAGATCATTGTTTCTGCACAAACCCGTAGGCCTAGTGGAAACTGATGAATCTAGATGTGATCTCCTCCTGCGAACCTGCTAACTAAGGGGAATACCGGGCGGGCCGGTCTTCTCCTCTCTGATGCCTAAGTTAGTACTGTTGGGATGAATAGATAACTTAAGCAAGAATGATAAGCAGTTGGAGAGATCAGTTACCTATTAAAGAGGGTAGTTGAGGCCCTTATATAGGTGGCCGAGCGTGAGGTCCGGTCATACTCTTCGATGTGGGACTGGTTTCTTTCTGTTCGTACATAAAAGGACAGCTCTGGTGGCCTGTTCGGCAGGCTGGCGTCCCCGATCCCCAGGCCCCTGGTCACAAGGTAGACTGCTGGGCCTCGGGTCCGGGTGCTGGTGATCCTGCTCCGGGCCTCAGTCCGGCCCCGGACGTGCTGGCTGCGGGTTTGTGGGCCTATGTAGTCCCTTTGTGGCTACTGTCAACAATCATGAAATGCCATCAGTAATATTCGTCCGAGTAATCAATTTCCCTGTATTTCCCTTTCTCAAAACTAATATACCTCGTGCCCAAGAAGCAACAGCCGAAACCCAATCGGCGGGGAGTGGCGGCAGAGGAGCGTACACAGTGGGCTTCCGTTTCACGTCCCAAGCAGTGGGTCAGATCTGGTGAGTGTGAGATGGGGATGAGATGAGAAGTGTGGATTGGGTAGAAGAAGAAGAAGGAGAAGGAGTCCAAGTGAAGTATTAATAATTGAAGCTTGCTTTTGGGTGGTGACGGTGGCTCTCTCCCTCTCTCTCAATTACAGAGTGAACACAGTTGTTGTATTCTTCTCTGCGTTCAAATCATGTGGGTTGTGATTTTCTTTTAGATTATTTAATGCTATTTGGTTTGGGTGAGAGTGACAGGTCCACTAATTCGTCCCAAGCGAGTCTTTGTTTTGGTGGGAGATAAGTGATTTTGTTTCTCTGCCAAACGATTGTTATCTGCCAAAATATTTCTGCGTTAACTGAGAATAAAGTGAATTCTTAGGTAGAAAGGTGGTGCGGAAGAAAAGAAAATCTGCATCAGAGAGAGCACTCTCTTTCTCTCAATCTTTGATATAGGTTTTGAGGATGGAAGAGTCTGTTGAAGAAACTAACACTAGTCTAGAGCGATCAAAAGAAGACTTGATTTAGAAACCTAAATATGGTATGGCGTTTGATTCAGAGCAGATCGCATTTGATTTCTATAATGAGTACGTACGTAGAGAAGGCTTTAGCATTAGAAAAAAGGGTTGTGGCAAGGACAAAATTGGAGTACTCACTTCAAGGACTTTTGTTTGTTGTAAGGAAGGTTTGCGAGGGAAGGATAAAAGAGACGATTTGACCAAAAACCCAAGAGCAGAGACGAGGACCGAATGTGGAGCGCATATGGGCATTAAGTTGGATAGGCCTACAAGTAAGTATTGTGTTTACCATTTCTATGAAGAGCACAATCATCCTCTTGTTAAGAAAGAGTACGTGCATATGTTGCCATCTCATCAGAAAGTCACAACTACAGATGGTTCATTTATAGACCTTATTGTACATTCAGGAGTTCCGTCAAAGTCTGCATTTGAATTAATGGGTAGACAAGCTGGTGGAAGGGAGTCATTGGGATTTACAAAGCAAGACCAAAAGAACTATCTTCGAACTGTCCGACAAAAGAAAATGAAATCGGGAGAAGCTTGTTATCTGTTTGAATACTTTTCACAGCAAATGTTGGAAAATCTATCTTTTTTCTACGAGATGTAGTTGGACCCTGAGGAACAGATCACCAACGTTTTTTGGGCAGATGCTAAAATGATAATGGATTATGGCATATTTGGAGATGTTGTAAGTTTTGATACAATTTACAAAATTAATGAAGCGAATCGACCATTTGCCGTATTTGTTGGACTAAATCACCACAGGCAGATAGTTATATTTGGAGCTGCTCTAATGTATGACGAGACTGCAGCATCCTTCATATGGTTGTTTGAAACCTTTTTGAAGGCAATGTGTAGGAGGCCTCCACAAACAATTTTCACTGATCAAGATGCAGCGATAGCCAAGGTTGTATTACATGTGATGCCTGAAACGTACCATCGACTTTGTGTATGACATTTGATGCAAAATGCTTTGAAGAGAGTAGGCTTTTTATTCAAAAAATCAGATGCCGATAATCAGAGCAATGTATTCAACAAATTTGTTTATCAGATTGAGGAAGAAAGTGAATTCTTAAGTGCTTGGGAGGCCATGCTTGATGAGTACAATGCACATGATGATCCTTGGTTGGCTGCGACATTTGCAATAAGGAAAAAATGGGTTCATGCATATGTAAAGTTGACATGGTCAGCAAAAATGCACAGTACCCAACTTAGTGAAAGCTTCAATGCTAGTTTGAAGGGCTATTTGAAATCTGATATCTAGCTGCCTGAGTTTTTTACTCAATTTGAAAGAATAATATATGATAAGCGGTATAAGAAATGGGAAGCAGAGTATGATCTACTATTCCGGATTGCTCATTGCAAAGTGGAGGTAGATATCTTGAAACATGCACGAGAAGTTTATACCAAAGCTATATTTAAAGAGTTTCAAGCTCAATTTGAAGTCTCTTTAAAATCTTCCATAACGAAATGTGTGTCCAGTGGTGAAAATTTTATCTTCACAGTTGTTAGGGATGGATTCACTAAAGAGAGAAGGAGGGTCTAATGTATCTTGCAGTTGTAGAATGTTTGAGATTGAAGGTGTCATGTGTAGGCATGCTATCAAAGTCATGCTAGAAGGAAGAGAAACCAAACTGATAAAAAAAATTCCTGCTCAATATGTCTTAGAGAGGTGGACCAAAAATGCAAGAGTTGATAATGTTGTGCAAGACATGCATGGGCACGAGATTGTAGAGAATCCAAGACTGAAACTAATTTCTCGATATAGAACAATCTGTTCTAAACTTGTTCGAGTAGCATCGAGAGCATCAGAGAGTGAGAATGCATATGAGCTAGCAGTTATAGAAGTTGATAAACTAGCAAAGATGGTGGAAGATGTGTTACGTTTAGAAATAAACGGTGAAAAAGATGTGGAAGACCAAGACCAAAATGTATTGCCTGACGATTCTAATGGTGTTAATATTGTGAAAGCAAAGGGATTCAAAAAGAGAGAAGCTACCCATCATGGAAAACGCAGAGCTAAGGGAGACTTTGAAGCTGCATTAGACAAAAACAAAAAGAAGCATGCACAGGTATATTGTCTTTTAAGTATGGTTGAAGTTATTTTGTATTTTCTCTTAATACAAGCACACTTTAATGATTCATACCATGACAAGTAACTAAAATTCCAAAACATAGTGTGGCAATAGACCAATCTCATGTACCATCGTCACATCAGTTAACTATCTAGTTGCTCTCCCCAAGTGATAGCTTTTGTTATCAGTAGAGTACATATCGTGTCATGTATATTGCTTTTTTTTTAACTACTGATATTGTGATAGGTCTCTGGGATTTCAAACAATACTGCTGGCATACAATTTTGTAGTCAATCTTCATTACCTCTTTCACCTCAGGTATATTCTCTATTGTGTATGATGTTTTATTCTTTCTTTTATTTTTTGTGAAAAAGATTAATTAAGGAATTATATGATTCATTACTAGCACTTTACATCATTAAAGAGAAGCTTGATTCTTTACATCATAAACCATCAGCCTTGTTGGGAAATTTATAAATTTACATTCAGTTCATGCAGTTTTCAACTGTGTGGTAGGAAGTTGTATGGCCTACATCAATGAATTGTCAGTTGTGTATGATGTTTATTCTTTTTGTTATTTTGTCTGAAAAAGATTAATTAAGGAATTATATGATTTATTACTAGCACTTACAGGTACCTATCCACTCTCCTATGATAGTTGGTAATGGAAGATATATGCCAATGATCTATCATCCTCATAACGTAAGTGTGTGTTTGCTATATATGGTCTATTTTACCTTATATATAAGGCTTTTTTTTTTTGCTAGCTGATTATGTTACTGCTATCACTATCACTACAGATGCATAATTTGGATATGTCAAACTGAATGTCTTGGATTCCTTATCAAGAATCTTTTGGGCCAAGTTCACAAGCATTTATTCAATCAAATATCATGGAATTTTCATTTGCATTGCAAGACCAAGGCGCATCAAATTATGAGGAAAACTAGTGCAGGGACATTCCCCATTTCATAGTATTTATCTGATGTTCTGAGATCATTGTTTTTTCTTTCTTTGATGATGAGATCAAAGTAACTAATTCTTATTGTGTAATCCTTTCGGGGGGTTTTAATTTAGCTTGGGAACTTTTAAAGGATATTAACTTCAACTATAGAATTTCAACTTGAACTAGGACAGGCCACAAGAACTGGGGATTATTGTGTTGTTGGAGTTTTGATTTGATTTTTTTCTAAAACATGTTCCAATTCCAGACTTTTCTGAATGACTCGAATAAGGCAAACCATTCATTCACTTCACCAAACAGACATGTGAAAACAAACAAGTAAACAATATAAATTCCAGACTTTAAAATTATCCATACAATAAGGCCACTCTCTTGCATAAGGCTCCCAATTGCCTTCCTAGAAGCCATCCTCCATATCAGAAAGTGAACTCCTCAAGCACAGCAGCTGTATAATTTCCCATTTCAAAACTCGGTGAGTCATAATCCTACGAAAGCTAAGCTAAGTATCAGTAATGCTCGACCCACATGATTTGAACGCAAAGAAGAATACAACAACTGTGTTCACTCTGTAATTGAGAGAGAGGGAGAGAGCCACCATCACCACCCAAAAGCAAGCTTCAATTATTAATACTCCACTTGGACTCCTAGCCTTCTCCTTCTTCTTCTTCTACCCAATCCACACTTCTCATCTCATCCCCAGCTCACACTCACCAGATCTGACCCACTGCTTGGGATGTGAAACGGAAGCCCACTGTGTACGCTCCTCTGCCGCCACTCCCCGCCGATTGGGTTTCGGCTGTTGCTTCTTGGGCACGAGGTATATTAGTTTTGAGAAAGGGAAATACAAGGAAATTGATTACTCGGACGAATATTACTGATGGCATTTCATGATCTCTTCGAATATTACCCGGACGAGATATTGAGAAGAGACATGAGATGAAACAATATCTCAAAATCTAAATAGTAGGACATCTTGGCTATTGATTAGTCTTGAACGGCTGAAATTGCTTTATGAGGCAATATGAACAGAGAAGCATGAGCAGAGGATCCGAGTCCTATGTGTTCTTGTTTGATGTTGTCACTTGTAAATTGTACATAGGCAATTCTTTTAAAAATTGATGCTTTGGTGCTTTGTTGTCTTTGAAATCTCTGAATTCATGTTTTGTGAGTTGAATGGTCTAAGAGTTAAAAAGGTTGTTCTATAAACTTTTATTATAACATTTGTATCTTTGAGCAACTATTGATGTGAATGTGATTCCTAGAGTAATAGAAAAGGAATTTAAAGAAGTGATGGATGATAGACGAGAATTATTTAAGAATGTATTTTCTATTTGATCCATAAAATTGTGATTGATATAACTATTATTTTATCTATAAAAGAATAACATATCAAATTATGACGAATCAGAAGACACGTAATAGGTGGATCACATGAGTCATTGAAGACATGTGAAAATCTTGAGTCTTGCCACAGGTTTAATTGCCTCAGCCAACTACTTTCACATCGTGTATGCCTCCAATGTGGGATATATGGGAGGTAATTTAATTACTCCTAAAGCAATGTAAGTAATACTGAGATGTTCGACAAGTAATTTTTTAAATTAAATCTTTATAGAGAGTTATCACATCCGCCTATTACGCACGATACAATAGTGACTAATTTTTTAAGTCTCAATATTTATGAACATCATATAACTATGTTCTGTCCATTTCTAAACTGTTTATAATAAGAAAAGCTTAGGATTTGTAGCAAATAAAACCTAGTTGGTGGGATTGCCCCAATGAGATAAAGTGGTATACATGAATGCCACTAATTCCATCAATCATTGACCGGGGGGGGGGGGGCTATCTATGCCCCAATTTGCGGTTGTAACCCTTTTCACTTTCGGTTGGTAGTTACACTTTTATGCATCTTATCTTTAACATGTGCACTTTAAGAATGAATGGGTGAAAGCCAATGCGAAGATGCTGTGTTACAGTGTTACAGAACCCCAACGATCTGGGATTTTCATACCATAAAATGCTTAGAACACCAAAGAAGATAGGAACAACGAGAAATTGAAGAACAAGTAATTAATTATCTGATTTCATACAAAAAAGATAAAAGTACCAACTTAATTGGGTATATGTACATTTCCTCTTCCCGTTTGAGTTCTGTACTCATAAATCATAATTAAAACCCAACAAAAAATAACAGAGTAGACAAGCAAAGCATCAGCTCAATCTTCTTACTCAGTAGCTGAAGTAGCTATTAGAGCTATACATACTCAATCCTACCCAAAACCAAACACTGGCCCTCTTCTATATATAACTATACTAATCCATATTTTGCGACATAAAAAATTTCCAACCACCTCAAAATCAAAATCCAATTCACATCATGGGTGGAGTGCCTTTACCACCTTGGTCCAAAACCTCAAGCACCTCCATCCTGCTCCTCACAGCCCTATGGAACAGCTCCCTTATCTGCTGCTGCAGCGGCACCAACCCTTCTTCCATCCTCCTACAAATCTCCGCCAGCTCCGCCACCTGCGCCGCCACCTCCTCCAGCCTCTCCGCCTCCACCGGAAACTGATAACTGTCCGCAAACTCGATCAAAGCCTGCCCCAGCTTCTCCATCTTCTGCATCTCCTCCAACAGCCCCGCCGCGCACTTCTTCTCCTTCTTCTTCCACTCCTCCGCTATCTTGTCCTGCAAGCCAATCAGCGACTGCGCCCACACCAAGTTCCTTGGCAGCGGAAAATGCGTCATCAGCCCCGTCCTCTCTTGGCAAGGCACAGCCGTCACCAATATCCACATCACAAACAACATTATGGTACTCATAATATACACCGGTTGCACCAAACTCGACGTCTCATTCCCTCTCGGCGCCACCAGGTTCATCGACATAGCCTGAATCTGCTTCGCCGCCGACCACCCCTTCGACATGCCCCACGACAAAGCCCTAAACTGCCCGGCTGCCCGATCCTTATTCGGGCCCGAAACTCCTGTCCTCCTCCCAAACGACCACGTCCTCTCCGTCGCCTTATTCGTCTGCCCTTCCTTGTCCTCAATCGCCATAGCTGTCACCAGCGAGTTCAACGCCTTCCTAGCTCTCCTTACCTGTCCATCCCCGATCGGTCGCTGCTCTAGTGCCTTAACTGCTATTTCAGCTAGCTTCTGGAAATGTCTGACGGACTCGACACCGCTGGAGACAGCATTGCAGATATCCAAGGCCTTCACGACTCGGTCCAGAAACTCCGGGACCAAGCGGTCGAGGGGAGGCTTGGTGATCTGGGTCGGGTCGCGGCCCATGAGGACGACGGCCTTGAACTCTGCCTCGCAGCAGAGGAAAACGTCTAGAAGGTTCCGAATCCATGCAATGGAGAGGAAAGGCTCGGAGGGGTAGTCATCTGCAGGAGATAGGAGGTCGTGGAAGCGATCGGCGACGTGTTTCTGGAAGTGTTCGAGGTCTTCGAGCTCCTGGTCGTTGCCGCCTTCCATGGAGACGACCTGGTTTCGCCGGAGGCTGATCCGGTTCAGGAAGGAGTTCTGGTTATCGGTTGCCACCATTTTTTTAGATGTTGAATGATTTGAGGTAGAGTGTGATGAGATTAAAGGATTAAGGGGAGGTGAAAGTGTGAAACGGAAGAAGGAAGGAGGAGGAAGAGAGGTGGGGAATGAAGGAGTCGGTTGGTTTTGGCGGTTATATGGGAGCGAATTTAATGGGTCCATAGGCTTGTCGGGGACGAGACCGTTTCTTGTTTCAGTTTGTGGACGCTGACCCGGGGGGAGTTGTTTTCCCAGGACTGCCCTCTGCTGGCTGTTTTGTAATTACGAGCTCCTTTATGAACGATCTCAATTTTCGTTTCGAGCTACTTATCTATTTATAAGCAATTCAGGTTTTGAGTTTAGTGTATGTTTTGATGAATTTTACTCTCGTGCTAATATGGTATTTATAAAGGAAGTATTAAGATAACATCATAAAACGAAAGAAGCACAATGATTTGCTTGAGTCAAAACAATTGTAATTATTCTTGTCGTTCTATTTTGAGAGTAGGCTTCAAGGCTTGAACTTCATTTGACATTGTTCATGAAAAATACTTTAGAAGTTTAAGTTGATTGCATCATCCACATGGATATATGGATGGAGGCGTTGAGCTACTCAAAAATCTACAGTGACCAGAAAAAATATGTATGAAATTGTTCATTTATAATTGTTGCTGCAGTTGGCTGCAAACTTTTTTGTTAATGAATCAAATAATATGTATGACATTGTGATGGCTACTGCCTAAATAAGCCTAGCTCCTAAGATTAAATTTTTAATTTGACATAAAAGAATGTTGTGTTCGAATATCCTCAACTAAAAGCGAAAATTACCATAAAAAATGGCAAATTCGACATTTAAACCAAAAGCAAGGGCAACAGCGTTGGATGGTTAGTCATCTAGAGGGAGTGGAGTGGCTGAGTCAAGAAGAAGCCAATTGATCGCGGCAGTGTACGCGTGTATCCCCGTGACGGATTACGACGGTCACGATCCTGGTCCGAATGTCAAAACCCCTCCTAAAATACAAGGAAAGAGTAAAACCCTTACTTTGACCCCTTCTTCTTCTTCTTCTTCTTCTTTTGCTCTCTCGCGATTCTCTACAATACCTCTGCAAAGTGGGTTATTGCCAAGTCAATTCCATCAATAATCACAATCCATGGTTATAACGATTAAAAAAAAATAAAAATCCATGGTTATAAACTTATAATCTAGTTAGCATCCAGATCCATATAGTAATGTTACAGTACATACTATTAAATGTGATCAAAGTAAAAAATAGGCATAATAGTCAAAATGCACCCTGAACTTGGCTCAAATTATCAATTTGCACCCTGAACTTGTAATTGCGAAATTTTACCTCATCAACTTGACGAAAACTGCCGATTTGCACTCTCTCCGTCAAATCTTACAGTTTTCATCCAATTAAGAGTCACATGCCTAGCACACGAGGGGTATTTCCGTTATTTTATATTTATTTCGTTTTTTAAATAAATTACACAAGGAATTTATTTTTTGTACAATTATGTCTACTTACTCATAATATTCTTTTCTTATTCTTTTTTTCTTTTCTTTTTTCTTCAAAATAACGCATACCGTACGTAATATAATTTGTCAATAAGAAAAATTATGTGGATAACTAAAATTGAATTGTCGAACCACTATTTTAATTAATAAGAAACATGATATAATTTATCTAAGATTAAAGAACTCAAATATCTAAACAGAAATAGTCTTTAGGTCACAAATACAATGATATAATTGTATAAAATATTGTACAAAAATAAATTTCTTGAATATTTTTATTAATAAAATGAAATAAATATAAAAAATAAAAATACCCTTCATGTGCAAGACATGTGACTCTTAATTGGATGAAAACCGTTAGATTTGACGGATGAGGTGTAAATCGACAGTTTTTGACAAGTTGAGGAGGTAAAATTTCGCAATTACAAGTTCGGGGTGCAAATTGACAATTTGAGCCAAGTTTATGGTGTATTTTGACTATTATGCCTTAAAAATAAGACAATAAATAAGTTTAGATTGTGATATGCGGTTAAAATCGTGATGTAACTACGATTAAAAGGTACTGTGATATGGGACACATTGATTGGTATTAGTTTGAGCAGGTGAATTCCTGAACGGATGAAAAGAAGAAGGAAATAACTAGTTTTAAGAAAAACGGTTTAGATTGTTTCAACTTTAAAGAAAACCAGATCAAATTAGATGATGAAATATTTTTCAAAGCTGTGTGCAAGCATATATTGCATGCTATGGCTTTGACAAACAAGGACAATTGACCACCGCTTAGAACTCGAGAGAAGTGAAAAAGATAATTAAATAATTAAGCCGGCTTTAAGACACTAGATTATGAAAAACAAAATTAAATAGATTATAGATTTCATAAATAAAATAGAATTGGGAGGCTATGTGATCATGTGATCATGTCAATGGCATTGGATCAAAATTGTGGTGTAGATTAACATAGATACGATGTGATTAACATATAATTAATCTCGAAGAACATGTAAAGAATGGTCATTGGTCAACAATTGACCCATGAATACAATTAAGGATTAATTAGTCCTGACTAAGACTACCCCCACTTGTGTCACTAGCCACTACAACCATAAAACGACATTTAGCCTCCTAAAATATTTTATTGTCTTGTTTAAAACTGATGTTTTGAGTAATAATTAGAGGTTAGCATATTGTCAAAGCATATTAAACAGTTCTAATGAGTAATGACTTTGTATAATCTGACATCTATGGATGTCAAAATCTGACTTTGCTCGAAATGAGTTATGGAAAGAATTTTGCAAATTCAAATAACCATATGATCGAATTGTCATGTACATCGATCATGAGATTGATTAAATTACATAAAAAGTGAAGCATCAAGGTAACTTATTCTACTGGGTAGATCAAGTAGCTAGTTTAGAGTCAGACTAAACTTAAATTTTTATGACCTTTGATTAATTTATACGGTTTAATTATGGACGGCAACCTATTAATAAATAGAATTGGTTTTGAATATTGGTCACTGATTTGGTAGGTTGAAACAGGCCAATGATCAAAATGGTTGCGCTAGTGCCAAATTATTAAGAAAGCCATTTGTAGAATTCATGTGCGATTCAACTGTGTGAAATTGAATCCCCATATATATATGACAACCGAAGCTGTGTATCGCTTGTTCCAGCAGAATCATATAGGGAGAGAGTGACATACTTGTCCAATGCTGCGACAGAGTGACATTGATATGATTGATCTTTATGTCAGGGCATCCATTTTTTAGCCCAACTCTTAGGCTCCGCCAAGCATCCACATAGAACCCGCCTAGAATCCGCCTAAACCTAAATGAGCACCCGTTTAGTGCCCACCTAGCATCTATTTAGAGCTAGTCTAGTCACGCATAGCACCCGCCTAGAGCCCGCCTAGCACTCGTCTAGCGTCATTTTACACAAATTATAATGGGCGTGATTTTATTCAATGAGTATGTTGTGTGCTTGTAATACCCCGTATATTTAAAAAAGTAAATTAATTATATGTGCATGTAAATGACTCGTTATTAATATTTGTATTGAGACGAGCAAATTGGTATTTATCGGGAATCTAATTGAATCCGGTGAGTACTAAGAATGCACGGAGATTGAAAATGTAAGGATCTGAGACGATATTGCTCTAATCGCAAAATTTTCACAGATATTTCTTATTAAATAAATATATTCAAGGTAGTAAGTGATTAAAATAAAATAAAAGCATTTAGATTGTTCAATGTATCGCTGCTGAATCTCAGCCTTTAAATCGTATTTGAAAGAGATGAAGACTAGAAAAAAATATAAAAAAATGAGGGGGTTCTAGAGTCGGTTGAACCGACTTAAAGGAAAGAAAAAAATAAAAAGAAGAAAAGGGGAGAGGACCTCTCTGATCACCGATAGACCGACTCCATCTCGAGCTGCTCTGCAGCGACGGAGCTTTGCTCCTCCTCCCTCGTCCGGCTGTCTCCCGATGCGGAGACGATGGCCACGGCTTCGCCATGATGTCACAGTCCACCCCATGCCTCTGGTTTGTCATACGAGCTCTGGTGACTGATAAACAAAGAAGATAAGGTAGTGAGTATTCCGATTCCGACCACGGCAGGAGGCAAGACAGGTAGTTGTAGCTTCGTGTCGTCGACCTCACCGCGGTTTGGTTTTTTAAGACAAGCTTGAGGAGGGGGATTCGATGAATTGAAGCTCTGATTTTTGTGTGATTTTCTGCTCTTGTCTGGCGACTTGTAATTTCGATTCAGGTATCAAAATTAATCCTCATGTTGAGCTCTACATGTTGTTATAGTTAGTTTTGGGATTGGTTGTGTTTTGGAGCAGTTGGATTTGGGCAATGTTATTCGGGTGTATATATATTACAAAATGATTTTCATAACACCTTAAATCCGGATTAATCTCTCTTAATCTGGGTCAGGGTGTCACAATTGGTATCAGAGCAGGGATATGATCTATGGGTAGGTATACAGCTTGAATACAAGTTTGATCTCGTTGTGTTTTTGCTGTGCTTTCAAATTTGTAATTGAGGTGTGAACTGAGCTTATGTCTACTTGGAAATGGCTTTATTAAGATTGAGAGATATGATGAGACTTGAATTCTGTCCATTTCGATTAGTTTGGAAGTTCTGGCATACTACAGAATTCTACAAGTTTGATTTGATTTGGTTAGTTACAGTTGGGTTATGTTTTACAGTATGTAATAATGAATTGGAGACGTGTGAACATCTTCTTGACTACTAAATTCCAAAATAGGAATTTTGATCAGTTTGACAAGTTTGGTTATTTGGAAGTGCTGCTGCATGATGGGGTTCCACTAATTTGATGCTTGGTTAATTAATATTATAGTGCATTGCTTTGAATTTGAGTGAGTGTTCTTTGGTGCCTACCTACTGTGTTGTTATGTGGGGTGTTTCGGTCAGAATCTGCAGACTCATCGAGACCGATGGATCTTGGTGTGAATCCTTTCTGCAAGTCCTGTTAATTAAGAGAATACCGGTCGGGGCCGGTCTATTCCGCTTCTATGCCTAAGTCAGTATATGTGGGATAAACTGATAACTTAAACGGGAATAAGTAGTTGGAGTATTCATTACTTATTAATGAGGGTAGTTGTGACTCATATATATGCTGCCGGGTACGAGGACTGGCCTCACCCTTCAATGTGGGACTGGTCCCCTTCTGCACATATTGCTGGGCTATTTCGGCCCCTGTTTGGGGAGCTACCGTCCCCGGTTCCCGGGCCCCGATCACAAGTAAGACCTTCCTAGGGGCAGGACCAGATGTCCATGCTCTGCTCCTGGGCCCTGGGCCGGGTCCAGGAGGCTTGGCTGCGGGTTTGGGGGCCTGGGTAGCCTGTCTATGACTACTGTCAACAAGTCCCTCAAGTTCCCGTTCAAGTGTCATCTTGAATGGGGACTTAAATCTGTCTTGGTTTACAGACCCGCAGGGATGCGAACCCAACGGTGTCGTAGGCCCCCAAGTCCGCGTTTAAAATTGGGCTTGGCCGGCGTTCGGATAAACCTGTTATGATGATGCATACTGTGATGAGTGCATGGTGATGATGTTAATGGTGACAGTTGCATACGGGTATAAGATGTACACTACCAGATCCGAGCGAATAGCCGACGAAAATTTTTTCGTCGGCTATGTCAATTTTTCGTCGGCTATTCCTTCTGCCGACGAAATTTTCGTCGGCTATAAGTCGTCGGGAAAACCCCGTCGGTAATACCCATGGCCGACGAAAATAAAGAAATCGTCGGCTATAGTCGAGTATGGCCGACGATGTTACTGACGAAAATTTATTTCGTCAACTAAACGTGGGTAAAATATCCGACGAAATTCGTCGGGTATTTTCGAGTATGGCCGACGATATCGTAAACTATAGTCGACGAATTTCGTCGGCTATTTGTTCTGAAGTATAGCCGACGATTCCAGCATATTTCGTCGAAATATATAAATATTTTAATAGGCATTAATTAGTTATAGCCGACGAAATAATGTAATTTTCGTCGGTTATAAAAGTTATAGCCGACGAAATAATGCCAAAATCGTCGGCTATTCTTACATTTGGTGAAGAAAAAAATTAAATTAATTTCTAAATTACCATTCCAAGCAACCTGCAAATCACAAAGACAGTCCATGCATTTGCACCAACAAGAAACACGTCTAAATGACTTATTATTTAATTCGTTCCAATATACATAAAATATAACCCTAATCATCACCTAAACCACTAAAGTCCACCACGTCATCCCCAGCATCCTGCTCTCCATCATGCTCGTCATCCTGGTGACCGAACTCGGGAGGTTGAGGCATTGGAGGTTCAAATAACGGCTGAAACGGGGGCGGGGGTTCAAGGTTTTGTTGTTGTGCGGCGAACATATCATACCACCAGTTTTGTTGGCCGGCGTAGTTGTGTCGCCGAATTCTCTCGCACTCAGCATGCCAACTGGACAGATCTAAATAATACTACTGTGTTCTGCGGTGTTGCTCATATGATCTGCGTTGTTCCTCCTGTGATCTCTGGAACTCGGCCGCCAACCTTGCATTTTCTTCTGCCAATCTCCGCACTTCCCCCCTCACCTGTTGGCTCTCCCCACCTCCCTTCTTTTGACCTCCCTTAGTGGTCTTCAGGAGCCCTAGTCTAGAACTTCCCAAACTCTGGCAGTAGTAGTTGTTTAAGCGGTTTGGGAAGGCTGCGTCGAACATCCTCACTGCCGTTTGGACATTGGACCGGTCGACCTGGCGCAGGGCTTCTTCCAGATCTGCCTCTGAAATGTTCGGTTGTGTCTCCCGAACTACTTGCTGGAACACCTCTTCTTCGGCCCGGTTCACCCTCTCCTAATTGGACGGAAAAAAAAAATTAATATTCTAACAAATATATAATTAAGTAAAATTAATAATTAAAATTTTAAACTCGTAATGAACGACTTACGAGCTGTTCTGTCGCTTGTGGATAAGCGATCTTGAACGTCTCCACGTACGGGTTGCTATCAGGATGATCTCTAAGCGCCTCCTCCTGATATTGTGCAAACGGCCTAGAACCACCATGATGGGGGGTTGTGTTACGACGGCGGTTCTCAGAGTTTATCCGAGAACCTTGCTTCAAACAAATAATAAAATATTAAAAAAATACATCAAAAAATATTAGTGTAATAATTATAAAATAATTAAACTAATAATTAAAATTTTAACAAAATAAACATTTGTAGTGAAGTTTAGTATTTACCTACATAACTGGGTTGTTGAAGTCTACTGTCTTCAACCAACGCCACTCGTACTCCCTGAACATGAACTCTCTGGGAGTACCCATACGACCACGGTTGTCGTATTCGTTATAGTGGGAACGGAGCTCGTTCTTCCACTCTTTGAACCTACGAAAAAAACAAAAGTGCATTAGAAATATTATTAATATCATAAAATATTTCAAATTATAAGACGAGGAATTTCCAACGTACCTCAAGTTCTACACGGAGTCCGCCCAATCCCGCTTGTGTTCGGCAATCTCGAAGAATATCTGAAAGATAATATTTTATTAGTTTTACAATTGTAATAATACCGAAAATTATTAAATATTACGATAAATAAATTAAATTTTTTAAATTACTCACCGACGCAACGTTGTTCACCTCCCTCTTTATCTCTTCGGGTACATCAGCCCACCGGGTCCACAACATAGGGACTCTGTCCCTAATCAGTGCCCCACGCAACCCGAGTAGTCGCGTTTTTTTTCCCCTGAACCTCCTGATTAGGAGGTTCGTCGATCTGGATCCTCCCCCTCAGATCAACAGTTCTCCTGAGCGTGTCAAAACATATGACACCTCTCGTATTTCTTGTTGAACTGCTAGCGGCTGTCCCTATCACATAAACGACGATTGGTTAATAAAATTAAATATTAGTGCGTTAATTTTAATAAAACATTTAATTAATAAAATCGAATGTTACCTGAACTCGATGACCCGTCTGTCGACTTTCCTTTTCTCCTCGCCGAAATTAGGAGGTCAGGGTTCTTAAATGGCTGCTACTGGTATGCCTCCGCAGCACTCACGTGCTGAGGCATATCAGGCCATATGGGCACACCACGATAGTCGACCTCCGGTATCGCAGGAATGTTGTACGGGAGGTAGAGCTGATTTGGGAGACTAGGACCCTCAGTCGAGTCAGCAGCTTACGTCGTCGGACTCGTCATCGGCTCCCAATGAACCTCAGGCATACGAACCTGAGGAACGTCTACAGCTATCTCGTCCTGAAATAGCTGCCGACTGAACCTCGGAACATCTGGCCCGACAGGCGGAAGAGAACTGCTAGACGGCCGCCCCGCCTGGAGAAGGGTCTGGTGCCAAGAACTCACAGTCCTCCGCGGCTGGGATGAATCCACAGTCCTCCGCGGCTGGGATGAATCTACACTCCTCCGCGGCTGGCTGGTGGTCCTCTCAGGCTGGCTATGGGTCCTGTCGGAATCTGCCGAACCGGCGGAATTTGCAGAACCCCTAGATCTGGAATGACGGCCCCCGAACAACTGTCTGAATGCATCGGCCATCTGCAGCTTGAGGCATTAATACATTAATTAATATTAAACTATATTACATTTTATAACAAATTCTAATTAATATAATAACCAATAATACTAACATATTTCAAAACATACTAACAAATTTATATATAACAATTTAACTAATTTTAAATAATACTAACCATTATCCTAAATATAACTATTTTTATACAAATATAACTATATTGCAATATTAACATATATATATATAATTAGACTACCAATTTATATATATATATATATATATATATAATTAATTTAACAATTTATATAACAATTTATATAATTAAAATTAAATATATAACAATTTATATACCTAAATAATAACAAATATATAACAATTAAATTTATTAACAAATATATAACAATTTATATAATTAAAATTAAATATATAACAAATATATAACAATTTATTATATAAAAATTTATATAATTATAATAAAATATATAACAAATATATAACAATTTCTTAAAATTAAATTTATTAACAAATATATAACAATTTATATAATTAAAATTAAATATATAAAAATTTATAAAATCAAATTAAATTAAAAAAAATAACCGGATCGGAGGAGGAGGAGGAGGAGGAGGAGGAGGAGGAGAAAGCAGAAAAAAGGGGAAAACGGAGGCTAGGGTTCGGCAGTTTCAGACTTATACCCGATAGAATAGCCGACGATTAAAAAAGATTTCGTCGGCTATTCTGTACTATAGCCGACGAAATCTTTAAAATCGTCGGCTATACTTTGAATGTCGTCGGCTATACTTTAGGCGCTCAGCAGCCGTCCGATTTCCCACATCCAACGGCGGACAATGAAAAGGCGCGGATCGCAAGAGTTTAGCCGACGAATTTTAATATTTCGTCGGCTATACTTTGGACAATCAGCAGCCGTTGGATCTGAGCCATCCAACGGCGGACAATAAGCGGATCGCAAGAGTTTAGCCGACGAATTCAAATATTTCGTCGGCTAAACCTTTGGTCAAACAACGAAGTCAAACCTCTAAACGCTTTAAAACGGAAATTGGCATGTGTGAATGACGTTTTTTGGCCTGACCTTCAACAGATAATAGTTTCAAATCGATGAGACGCAACTAATCGTATACAAATTTTCCTCAAAATATTTACCGACCGTGAGGCTACCCATAGGAAAACGGAAGTAAAAAACAGTTAACCGCAACATTCGGCACACAGATTTTGTCGGAATCTTGTCATTTTTCAACCGTAGACGTATTTCATTATTGCCGTCATATCTTATTTCACGACACATTTGCATTTGAAGAGTGTACGTATAGTAACTATTTGAAACTATACATTCACTTAAACACTTAGTAAACAAGTTAAGGAACATTAGTGCATATGTTCTGATTTTGAATCTAAAAGTTTAGAAAATCTATTCCAACCGTCAGATATCACCGTTCACCTTAAATACATGTATGAAAAAAAATCCAACTACATCTGACAACGTTAAAGACTCGATCGGGACGGTCAACCGGGTGAGTCAACCCTTTAAACGCTTAGAAATGGTAATTGGCCTGTCTAAATGACGTTTTTTTGCCTGACCTTCAACAGATAATAGTTACAAATCGATGAGACGCAACTAATCGTATAAAAATTTTCCTCAAAATATTTACCGACCGTAAGGCTACCCATAGGAAAACGGAAGTAAAAAATAGTTAACCGCAACATTCGGCACACAGATTTTGTCGGAATCTTGTCATTTTTCAACCGTAGACGTATTTCATTATTTCGGTCATATCTTATTTCACGACACATTTGCATTTGAAGGACGAAGCATTGGTTTGTCGATAGTGATAGAAAATGGAAGTTGTTCTTTTTTTTTTATCATAGCCGACGAAATCAAACCTAGTACTCGTCGGCTATTCTTTTGTCGTTTTGTGTCTAAAATAAAATATGTATTTTTCAATATAGTTTTGGCCGACGAAATCACGCATTTTTCGTCGGCTATAATTAGTATAGCCGACGAAATAATGCATTTTTCCTCGGCTATTCTGTGAAAAAAATAAAAAATCAGTTGTGTTACACCTCTCGTACCCATATGTCCTGTTCATATATAACCAAAATTGAACATAAAAAAAAAACAGAAATCCAGCAGTCAACATATTTCAAATTTTTTTTAAGGGGTTTGGAACCCAGCCTAGCTGGGAGGCTCATCCCCACGCTCGTTCATTAGAAATGAGTGGATTACAAATGAAAGGATTACACCATCTAAATTACTTAATCCGTCGGATTGTAATCGGAATCATCGGATGAGTCTTCTTCGGTTTCTGAATTGCTCGATAGGGGTAATCTATGTCTTTCCTCACCACTAGAGTCCTCGTTAGTTTCTTCATTTGGATCAACATCAACAAGCAGTGGCTCTTCACGTCGAATTCGCACCGGCGTGTCTAGGCGAATAAAAGAGGAGTCAGGAATACCGTTTGAGTTGGGCTCTTGATACGCGGTGCCCCCTTCCTCGTTCTCTTCAGCCACTCCAAGTGTAGACGCCCGGTAAATGTTGCGATGGTGGATAGTGTTGACTACTTTCCACGGGTCACCCTTGGCGAGATCATCAAGATAAAACACTTGTTTCACCCATGTGGCTAAAACGAACGGGTCGTCCTCATACCATGATGTACTAGTGTTCACAGAAGTTATGCCGTATTGATCGGTTTTCATGCTCTGCGGCCGTGTGTCAAACCATCTATACTTGAAAATGTGCACTTTCATGCCTTCCCCATAATGCAGTTCCACAACTGAATGGAGAACACCGTAATAGTCAACTCCATCATCCCCACCATGTGCCATAACCCCTGAATTTTGTGTTTTCAGTCTGAGGTCTCTCTCTTCACATCGAAATAACACACCATTCACCTTGCATGTCACATAAACTTTTGAATAGACCGGCCTCATCGCTAGAAGTCTGAGTTCGTGCGACCAATTTGGGTGATTATCATTTTTAATAAGGTCCATATGCAACCATCAGAATCAACTATAAATATGAATAATTATACACAATAATATATAAACACGTATAAAATAGTGTTAAAGTTACGTACCCAGCGACCGAAATACTCTGCGAATGTCCGGTTGTGGTAATCGAGATCACCTGCTACTCCATCACAGTTTAGATGCATGTTCTTCCAAAACTGAACTTCTGGACAGTTGATTAGTACCCACCAATGTGTAATGGCTACCTCATAATCTTTCAACTTGTAGGAAACTGGCATGTTTCCACCGAGTACAACATCGTCGGAGAGTATGGAAAGATTGAACTGTGAAGGTACATCTTCCGGTATGTTTTCCTGTAACGCTCCTAAATACAGCTTCATGTAGGTGACGCACTCGTGCGCAATATATGCTTCAGCTATACATCCTTCAGGTGCGGATCTGTTTTGGACAAAATCACCGTATTGTCCAAGTTGCCTATAAATCAAGTTTTTAAAGTGTTATGATAATACATTAACACTATATCACATATATTGATGAGGAAATTAACATAAGGTGTAAAATACGTACATTTCCATCGGATACATCCAAGTGAAGTGCACAGGACCGGTAAGCAACAACTGCCGAGGAAGATGGATCATGAGGTGAGGCATGATGTCGAAAAAATTTGGAGGAAATATCATCTAAAATTTACACATGATATGAACGATGTCTTGTTGCATTTCCCGGAGGTCAGATTTTCTCACTTCCCGTGTGCATACCTTCTGGAAAAATCTTGCCAACGCTACTAACGGCTCCACAACGTGACGGGAAAGGAACGGTCGAATGAAAACAGGGAAGAGACGTTGTAGCAGGATATGATTGTCATGACTTTTCAACCCGTACAGATTGTTGAATTGTCTGTTGACACACTTGGCTATATTTCCAGCAAAGCCTGAAGGATACTTGGCCCGACTTATCCAATGGAAAATTTCTGATTTATGCTCAGGCTTGACGGTGTAAGGAGCTTGAGGCATTTTTCTCTTCCCTTGTTTCAACCATAGTGGTTTTCTGATATTCATGTTTTGCAGATCAGTGCGAGCCTTAGGACCGTCTTTCGTCTTCCCCTCCAAGTTCAGCGTTGTGCCCACCACACTTTCAGAAACATTTTTTTCTATGTGCATAACGTCTAGGAAGTGACGGATCAGCAACTCACACCAGTACGGGAGTTCCCACAATATGCTCTTATGTGTCCAAAATTTGTACTGCTCAGGTCTTTCAGGTATTTCCGCTACAATATCGGGATGATTGCTGATGGGCCCAAAATCGTACTCATTAAGCACTGCTAAAATTTCTCTTCCCGTCCATCTTCTGGGAGGACCACCGTGTTCTTCGGTTCCATCAAATGCGGCGGACTCGTACCGCCAGTGGTGATCCGCCGGAAGGAACACACGATGACCCATTCTGCATATCTTGTTGCAATGAGGGGTGCTCCCATAATCGCTGAGGCACTCTGGACAAGCTTTGTATCCCCTAACAACGCTGCCCGACAACATCCCATAAGCAGGAAAATCACTGATGGTACCAATAACCATGACATGCATCTGGAACGTCTCCTTCTTGTACTTGTCAAAAGTGGGATGACCAACGTCCCACAATACCTTAAGCTCTTCAATCAATGGTCTCATATACACATCGAGACATTTCCCTGGGTAACCAGGCCCCGGAATCAACAACGTCAACATATTATATTCCTTCTTCATGCACATCCACGGAGGAAGGTAGTAAGGTACCAAAACCACCGGCCATATACTGTATGAAAGACTCATGGTGCCGAAAGGGTTGAACCCGTCGGTTGAGAGCCCGAGCCTGACGTTTCTGACATCTGACTCAAAAGGAGGAAACTCATTGTTTATATGCTTCCAAGCCGCTCCGTCAGAGATGTGTGTCATGATATCTGCGTCTTCCGCGTCCCGCTCACCGTGCCATCTCATAGCTTTTGCGGTGGTTTCTGACATGTACAACTGCTCAAGCCTATCTCTCAACGGAAAATACCGAAGCACTTTCACAGGTTTCCTATTGCCTGCTCCCGTCAACTTATATCGGTCAGACTGACATATCGGACATGCGTCAAGGCTAGTAAGGTCATTCCCTTCTGCATCTTTACCCCAGAAGAGAACGCAGTCAAATGCGCATGCATGGATCTTAATGTAGGAAAGCCCTAGATCTTTGAGGATACTTCGGACCTTACGATGATTGGTAGGATTACGATGACCCTCCTCCAACAACGAAGAAGTGTACTGTAGATATTCATCCACTTGCCTGATGCTCGATTTTGTCTCGACTTTAATTCTCATTACCTCCATCACACTTTGAAGAACTGTCTTCTCAGAACTTGAAGACACAGGGGTCTGTTGCAATGCAATAAGTTTGTTGTACTTGTCAAAGGCAGCAGTGTTGACAACTTGTGAGAACGGCTGCACCGGGTCATGCATATATTGTTCTCCACGTACACCGCTTTTAAAAGGAAAAACGTCGTTGACTAATGCCATTGTTGGATCGTTGGATGTACTACTACTGCCCGCCTAAAAAAACTGCCCATGATCATGCGATCCATCTAATGATGGCTCACCGTGATATATCCAACGTTTATACTTCGACCAAAACCCATTACTCTTTAGGTGCTCCCATACTGTCCTAATCGGAAATCGACACATATCACTGCGACACTTACATTTCTTGCACAGGCAATATTGGTATTCATTCCCGTTTGCATTTTCCTCGACGAACTGTAAAAAATCCACAACTCCTGTAGTGTATCGTCGGTCATGCCTTGGAAGCGAAATCCAACTCTTATCTCGATCCATATATAGCCTGATAATAAGATATATGTATAACTTTAATTAATAAGAAATTAATTAACACATATATATTACAATATATATTATTATCAACATCAACTCATATATATATATACCATTAATTAACAAGCATTATTTAAGTTCATTACACTATCAACAACCATTAATTAACATATATATATATATATATATATATATATATATATATTTTAACACTAATTAAAATAACATCAAATTAAAACACATAATTAAACTCTAACTTAAAATCAACTCAACTACAACTCAAAATCAACATATATACATACATTCTAACACTAAAACAACAACAAAACAAAAAATCACTTACTATATCAAAATCACTAAAACTCAAAATCAACTCAACTAAAACTCAAAATCAACATATATACACATATACGTACCTATATATAGCTTCACAATGTAAGAGAGGACGGATTTCAACAATACCCACAGATTTTTCACTCTTTCTCCTGTTTTTTTTCGTTTTTTTTTAAATGAGCAGCTTCTGTCCAGATCTGAAAATATAAAGACTTATAGCCGACGAAAATTCCAATTTCGTCGGCCAAACTTTCAAAAGTTTTCGTCGGCTATACTTTAAGAGAAAGGCCGACGAAAATTTTAACTCGTTGGTCATTCTAGAGGTATAGCCGACGAAAAATATTTTTTAGGGACGAAAGAAAAAATCGTCGGCCATTCTTGTGGAATAGCCGACAATTTTTCATTTTTAGCAACGAAAGACAATATCGTCGGCCATTCTTTGGAATAGCCTACGAAAATTGTATGTCGTCGGCCGTTTTTTTTTTTCGTCGGTAATGGTCTTTTTTCTGGTAGTGGTGGTGCATGAGATGATGAATGTGGCGTTGAAATTCGCCATGCCATGCTATGTTCTGGGAAATCCCGGTGAATATAGTGCATGAGGATAATGTGGCGTTGAAATCCGCCATGCCATGCTATGTTCCGGGGAATCCCGGTGAATATAGTGCATGCGGATAATGTGGCGTTGAAATCCGCCATGTCATGCTGTGTTCCGGGAAATCCCGGTGAATATAGTGCATGAGGATAAACGAGTCTCCCGATTTTAGAACCATAGCCTCCTAGGACATCGATTGTCTTGAGCAGTTGTGTGATGAGGTGACTCGGTACCAGAGGGAAACGTGCCGTGTTAGAGGAGTTATCGGTGGGGTGGCGTGGCCCAGAGTATGCATTGGGCGCCGTCCCCACGTTTCACTGCCATTTTTCCTGCAGACGTGAATAATGTGCAGCGTTTTTAGCCTGCGGGAAGATTGTCATGTGTGAGAGGATCAAATCTCCCGGTGGGATGAAGCGGCCCTGAGTTCGTGTCGACCAACATCCCCAATTGTTTCTCAGCCTTTATTCTTATAAGCATGAGGTATATGCAGGGTTTCTAGCCTGCGGGAAGACTCGTCTTGTATGAGAGGAACAAATCTCCCTGGTTTATAAAGCCCGGCGGTACATGTGCAGGGTTTTTAGCCTACGGGAAGATTGTCCTGTATGAGAGGATCAAATCTCCCTGGGTGAAGTGGTCCTGTGTTCGTATTGGTCAGCATCTCTGCTTGTGTCTCAGCCTTTGTTCTTACAGGCATGAGGTATATGCAGGGTTTCTAGCCTGCGGGAAGATTCGTCCTGTATGAGAGGAACAAATCCCCCAGGTTTATAAAGTCCGGTGATACCTAGAGCCCGTAGGTTGTACGAGGGTGTTCGTAGGAATTTTTCGGTTCGCACGACCAGTTATTCCGTAGGAGGGAGAGAGGAACTAGTGAAGACCTGGGCGGTGGAAGTCCGTAGCCAATTATTCAAGCTGGATGTACCGGCAAATAGGGTAGCCTTTAATTGGAGCAGGTACTACAGTTGGAATATGGTAGCCTGTACGTAATATTCCTGCAGGGTTTTGAGCATGCGGGAAGAATTCTCTTGTGCTAGAGGAAAAGTTCTTCCGGTATGATACCTAGCCGTTGTTTCTTGTCTTTAGTCAACCGCACGGCGATGAGAGAAAACATGCGCAGAGTTTTTAGCCTGGTGGGAGATTCGTCCTGTATGAGAGGAACAAATCTCCCGGTTTTTTCCGTTGTTGCTGACCGTAGAGGTGGAATAAGCTTGACCGGTGGAATGCCTTGTACCGTTGGGTTTGTGTTAGGATACTGCGAACTTGTTGGAATAGAAGTTCGAATGCCCGTACCGTTGGGAGATCGCAGGCATAGGTTGGAATAGGTTGTAGGTTCAACTACCCTCTGCATGCGAGACAAGTGTCTGACATGCATTGAATGAGGTATTCCATCAGTCTCATAAGTTATGATGGCGTGGGAAGTGGGGACAGTCGGAGATGGATGGCCCGGATCCGGGGGCGTTTTACTTGCCCTACTTTAGTTTGGGGGGGGGGAGGGACTCAAGGGGTGGTGCTTAGGGTACTGGACCTGTATATAAACCTCTACTGCTTCGTGCATTGTTGCTTTTGGCTGAGAACTGTTCCCATGTTCAGCGTGTTCAACAAAATTGCTCGGTGTTTTCTAGTTGTTGAGTTTTCGTCGTCGTTCATACCAATCAGTGAGTTCTGAAACTTCCTTTTTTTTCTTGTTTGTGGGTTGATCTGACTGACACCTGGTTGTATCTCAGTTTGCCCTTTGGATGTGACCTCGCTGGTACCGAATCTCATCAAGATCTGAGGATTTTCGGCTGATAAGCCCAGTGGTCGTTGTTGGGTTGTGCTGAGGCGTTACATGCTTCGTGCTGCCCCGCGGCCGTTGTTTGAGTTGTATTTCTGACCGGCCATAGGGTTTTTATTTTTTTCTTTCCTCTAGGTTACATGGATTGTATGAGCTCTAGTGAAACCTCTGAATCGGCCGCCCGGGGACCGGTGACGGACGACCAAGAGAGGATGGAGGACTAGCTATCCTCCTCGTCCTCGGGGCCAGATGCCATCGCCCGTTCAATTGGTGAGGCGTCACCGTCTGGGTCTCTAGGACAGGAGGATGCTCCCTATGGAGTGTCTGTGGGCACGACCCACCCAGCGGGCTCCCCGCGCTACACACTTGTGGACGGGAATAGGACCATAGGCTGTGACGAACCTGAGGGCTCTTTAAATCCCGGGGAGATTGCCGCTTTTCAGGCCAAATGGAGTATTCCCGGAGAGATAGATCTCCGGCCGCTGTATGCCGGAGAGTCGGCCTGCAACCCGGAAGAAGGCTGGGTTGCGATTCATGAGGTCCAGTTCCGACATGGGTTCTCTCTCCCGCTGCCGAACTTCATGCAGTACTTGCTTAGTGCCATTAAGATATCATCGGCACAACTTCCCAGGAACCAGTGGAGGCAACTACTGGGTCTAGGATGTCTCTACTGGCTCTCTGATATGAGCTTCCCTAAGGTGAACGAGTTCCGGACCCTGTACAGGCTGACGTACTCGAAGAAGAGTAAGGCCCGGGGGTGTGTGAGTTTTTCCGCCCGGGACTATAAGCCGGTGATAACCTGCCTGCCCTCCTGGCCTAATAACAATTGGAGGAAGAAGGTGGTGATGGCGGGGGGTAATTGGCAGAAGAGGAGTAGGAAGTACCGCGTTCCCGAGGCCTTTCAGCCGATTGGCGACCAGTCATACAAGCTGTCTGACCTGGAGAGGGATATAATCGCCCGGGTATTTGGGTGCTTGTCCGACCAAGAGCGTAGTTCCTACAACTTCATTCGTCGGGAGGTGCTGGAACTGTGTAGCCTGGGGGGCAATCCCGGTAGGTGGTGGAATGTGGAGTGGTTGTACCGGTTCCTGTTGAATTAGTTGGTGTTTTGTCTAACCCCTTTGCTTGGTGTTCTGTAGGTGTATCTGCCCGGACGGCCATTAAAGCCCACGAAACGCTGTCGATGGACAACCGGGATCTTGTCTCCAAACTGAAGGAGAAGGGAGACGCTGCCGCGCGAGCCACGGTTAACCAGAAAACTGGCGAGTTGACCATACACGATGAACCCGTGGCCCTGGAAATTGCGGAAGAGGATTACGTCTTAAAACGCTTAAAGACTCCTGCAGAGGGACGCCCGGGGGTGTCTAGATAGGGGACGACCCCCGGTGGGTCCTCCAAGCCCCCGGGTGGTGCTGGAACAATTCCCCGACGATTGGGGCTGGTGCCTACTGTCACCTGATTCCCGTTGTCTGCCGCCCGATCTTCTTCCTTACAGGTTGATCTGGGGGAAAAGAGGAGGAGGACTCGGGAGATGGCGACCTCCGCGCTTGTTACGTTCACCAGCCGGTCGGTTGGTGAGAGCTTGGCCAAGAGGCTGAAGCTGACGAGTGGTGGCACCACTGCCGCCCAAGACAAGGTTCCTACGGCCTCTAGCTCTACTGCTGCCGGCACAAGAGCATCGGGGGTGGAGAAGACTCCTGCTGCGGGGCTGGGACTGGAGCATGGCTGCCCGGACGAGCCTTTCGTCTGGAGCCTGCTCATGGATGTTAGGGGCATGGAGCTGGATAAGGCTGGGGCTCCGGGAGGGCGGCCGGAGGGGCACCGGCTGAAAACCAAGGAGATGACCCTCCAAGTAAGGATAGTTTGCCACTAGTATCCGTTCAACATTGTTTTGTGCTTTGTTGCTTTCTAATCGGTGCCTGTCAAACTGTAACTGTTGTACCACTTGTAGCAGTTAGGTGCAACTGAAGAGCTGTCGGAGCTGAAGAAGTAGGTGACCCGGTTAGAGGAGAGGTCCAGGAAGCAGGTGGCCAAGCTGGAGGCCCAGGTCGAGGCTCTTGAAGAGGAGAAGAAGGGTCTGGAGGAGGAGAGGGCCGAGCTGGAGACCAAGGTCGAGGAGCTCCAGCGGGAGGTGGCGACGGTATTCGCTTCTGCCCACGGGGCGGTCGATGAGAATGACCCGGAGCTGTACCAGCGGGCTGTCAAGAAGTATCAGTAAAGCGATGAGCTTCTTGAGCTACTGGAACGGGCCCGGGAGGCGGGGATAGCCGATGCCTTTGACGACTGGAAGGCTAAGGGCTATCTCGACACCTCAAAGCTACCGGAGCCGCAGGCAAATG
This sequence comes from Potentilla sterilis, assembly GCA_963682095.1. Lineage (NCBI taxonomy): Eukaryota > Viridiplantae > Streptophyta > Magnoliopsida > Rosales > Rosaceae > Potentilla > Potentilla sterilis. Next base: position 40,995,528 of record OY821760.1, on the reverse strand, counting down.
CAGAAGGGGAGTTGGAAGAAGGGACCGAGCCGACCGGTGAGGGGGCAGCGGGTGGACCGGCGACTGAAGGAGAGGTTGCTGAGGAGGAGGAGCAGGCGAGAGTGCCGTAGCAGGCTCCATACTTTGTACAATTCCCTCCCGTTTTTTTTTCTCTCTTTTTTTGTTTGTTGTTATTTTTTTGTTTTTTGCACTCCCACCGGGTTGCTTGCCAGTGGTGTAGTCCCCTGTAAGCATTGCCCTGAGTTTTAATGAATGAACATTTTGCTTGAGCCTGTGTTATGTCTATTTCAATTTGCTCTTTGACTTGGCTACCAACGATTTACCCTTTGTAGTTAGTTGGAAACAAAGTTGGAATAACTTATGAAATTACACCGGTCGAACCGGTTGGAATGCCTAGCTAATTGTGTTGGAAAAATTAGCATTTTGTTCTCGGGCTGGTGATTGGTTGGACCGCTGAGCTTCTCTGCGGGTTTGAACCAGGGGAGGCGGGGGGTTAGCCTTGGTGGAGCGGGATAGAAATCCATTTCCCGCGCAGTTCCTACATGTCGCCGGGTTCACCTTGATACCGCTACAAGTCGTCGCGGCGGACTAGTCCTTCAACTGCTGTTTTCAAGGCAAGGCAGTCGTTTGTCAGGTGTGTGACTTCATCGTGGTAGGAGCAGTATTTACACGTCTGCGCTCTGGTCAGGTTCTCCTTTGGGTACTTTCTTTTTGGCGGCGGAGGGCTGTTGTTCCAGTTCTCATACAGGATATCTTCGTAAGAAGAGGTTAAGGTGGAGAATACCTCTTGTCGGCCTGTGGGCATGACTGCCAGGGGGCGGGTTTGCTAGTAGGACGAGGGCTTTCCACCTCGTTGGGGGGTGTCAAAATTGTCCGTCTGGCGCTGCTAGTTCCCCCAACTCCTAGGCCTTTGGTCGGATGAAGCTCCTCGGTCCTGGCCCTGCTGCCAGTTTCTGATTGCTTGCCGGACAGGCCCCAGCTCCTCCTGCCTTCTCTTGTGCTGGCGACTCCCGTACGTTTCGTGGTCTGCCTGGGCGTGCCCCCGCACAGCGTACGAGAACTTTCCGGGCCTGAGACCTTACTTGAAAGCTGATTTGGCAATCCCCTTGTCCAGGTTCCTGACCTCGGCAGTGGCCATTTGCCAATAGTTAACGAAGGCTCTCAGCTCTTCGCCGTCGGCTTGCTTGCAGTTAAAGAGAACTGTCGAGGTCTGGGCCCCTTCGACCCTTAGGATGAACCTGCCTACGAATCTGTCGACCAGCTGCTCGAATGCCTCTATAGAGTTCATCGGTAACTCGTAAAACTAGTTGAGTGCCTCCCAGGACGGGGTCTCTTAGAATATGTTAGAGCAGACGGCGTCAGAGTAACCCTTAGCACACGTTTGGGATCGGAAGCTGTCTAGGTGTTGGTATGGACAACCGGCCCCGGAGTACATCAGCTTTAGTGACTTTTGGGTGCCTGATTTTCCGGATTCCAGAACCCGGGGTGAGAAGGGTTCGGCTCGCTCATTGAACCGCACGCTCTCCGGCGGTCTCGCTGCCTTCCTCTCGTTGGCCTTCATCTGGGCCTTCATATCTGACACTGAGTCAGATAGTATTTGGAGTGCTCGTGCGGTCGGGCTTATGGTATCACCCTCGAATGAACCACTTACCCGCCGATTTCCCGGGACGATCTCCGGTGGCGCTGTGTTTGTCGGGACTTTTCTCTCGCCACGTTGGCGCCTCCCCCCCCCCCCCCGATGAGTGTCCCACCTCCTGGTGTGGGGACTTTCTTGGCGGCAGCGTGAATGATTTTGTCAGAGCGGCATTACGCTGCTGTCCCCTTTTCAGGGCAGCCACCAGTGCAGAATTCACCGCTTCCATCTCTTGATACTGGGTATTGGCTTTTGTCCTGTCCCGGTTGCTCTCTGCTCGCAAGCGGTTGACTTCTGCTCTCATCTCTTCTATCTCTCCCGCCATATCGTACTGGCCGGGACTGGAAACATTGTCTTGGCTGTTGCTAGCGGCCAACCTATCTTCCTCTCTGCTCGGGGCACCGGGGGTCGCTGGTGCGGGTTCCAAGTCCCAGACTTGGTGGGATTCCTCCGGGCCTTTCCCGTTCGCGTTGCGGTCGTATTCGCAAACCGTACAGCCCGAATCATGGTTGGTGACAGCGTTGTAGTTGCAGCCGCCAACGGACTGCTCTTGCCTCGCCCCCGGGATTTTGACCAGTACTGGCTCCAGAACCTGCCGATCCTCCTCTGGACTTTTTTCCCTCCTTCCTGCACTTATAGACATACTTGCCGTGTAAACCTTCTCTTTTTTTTTGCGATCCGTTGGCTGACCGATTCCCTTCCTGCTGGTAGGACAACACGTCGACTTTTTGAAAATCTTCCCACAGACAGCGCCAATTGTTTCTGTCAGAATCTGTAGACTCACAGAGACCGATGGATCTTGGTGTGAATCCTTCCTGCAAGTCCTGCTAACTAAGGGAATACCGGGCGGGGCCAGTCTATTCCGCTCCGATGTCTAAGTCAGTATAGTTGGGATAAAATGATAACTTAAACGGGAATAAGTAGTTGGAGTATTCATTACCTATTAATGAGGGTAGTTGAGACTCATATATAAGTTGCTGGATACAAGGACTGGCATCACCCTTCGATGTGGGACTGGCCCCCTTCTGCACATATTGCTGCGCTATTTCGGCCCCTGTTTGGGAAGCTGCCGTCCCCGGTTCCCGGGCCCCGATCACAAGTAAGACTTTGCCGGGCCCAGGACCAAGTGTCCATGCTCTGCTCCTAGGCCCTAGGCCGGGTCCAGGAGGCTTGGCTGCGGGTTTTAGGGCCTGGGTAGCCTCTCTATGGCTACTGTCAACATGGGGTTTTGGTTAAAAATTTATCTGTCAAGATAGTCATCATCAGGGATTGATGTGGCTGCATTCTTCATTGGTTTCCAGAATTTTAAGTATAGTTTCACACATAAAAAGAACAGAAATTAAATCGAACATTTGAGCATTCAAAACGGATCAGAGATCAAGGAGGTTCACTGAAAATTCCAGGAATATAGCCAAACGCATACCAATCTTTGAAAAAATCACTATTTTAGAATTAATTTCATATAATTTGGACTTAAAGAATTTTTTGTGAATTTTCTAAGTTGACCTTGCTGCTATTATATTCTTCTGAAACCTGACATTTCCAGTCAGTTTGTGTACAACTTTTGCCTCACTTATTGAACTCCAAATTACCTAAGATTTTAGTATGTTTCTCTTTAATGTGTTTACTATGAATCTAGAAAGTTTCTAACCCATTGATTCACTAACGAAATCTTAGTGAATTTCTGGAGCCAATCTGATTTTCAAGTACTTTACTTTTAGTTCTTGTATTTGGAGCAGTTAGTTATTTGAAGATAAAATACTTGTAATGCTATATGTTATTCCTTGTCGTATGTTATGTTTAAATATCCTTGAAGGTGATAATTTTTTTATTGAGATGTTGTGTAAGAGGAAAGAAGAATTATATCTGATTTATGCCTTCTAAAAGTTAGTTTTCAGTTGTTCTTATTACATTTTCAGTTAGTCAGCTTTTGTCTCTCCACGCATTTGTATATGCACAGAGTCTATATAATCCTGGGAGAGATGCAATGATCACCGGAATGTAGGTATGTGTTCAAGTTAATTATGCTTTTTAAATGTTTTAATTAACTAGCGTACTTTTGTCAATGTTATATATAGTTGCATTTCTCTTTGCTTAGATTCGTGAAACTTATCTATATATCGTGTGTGACTAATGCGATTTCAGGCATGGCTTAATCTTGAGAAGTAGTGGTTCTAATCTGGTTAGGCCCGGGAAAAAATAATTAAGAAGGGATTGTGTATCCCTAGGGTAAAAGACCCAAAATCCAATCGGGATTCCGCTTAGTACGGGGTGTGCTCGGTGGTCTTAATACGAGCAAAAAGTCCTAACTGAGAATGAATCTAGTTAGGTATGTTAAATAATTAAGAAGAGATCGTGTCTCCCTAGGGTGAAAGACCCAAAACCCGATTGGGAATCCGCTTGTACGGGGTGTCCTCGTTGGCCTGAATACGAGGTTGTCGGCTTAGTACGGGGTGTTCTCGATGGCCTTAATTCGAGAAGTATTGGGCCTAACTTGGATGAAAAAAAAAAAAAAAAAAAAAGGGAAGAAGAGGGGAAACTTATAAGAAATATGGTCTCACTCTCCCGCTGCAGTTTGTCTTGGGCTTAAAAAGAGTGCAGTGGAGTGATTTATAATTACTGGTGGTTTCTTTTGGATTGAACCAGGTGAACAAACTATCCCCTCTTCCTTTTTATTTGAAAGCATATTTCTTTGCGGATGTTTGTCAATTTATAACTTGGTGCTATAAAATTAAAAAGTTATAATGATTTGGGTTGGTGATAGTGATTAATTGGATCAACTCCAGTTGCGTGTGTTGTTATTCATACTGTTCCTCATGATGGGGGAATATCAAGTGATGTTTCTTATATAGAGTTTGAGACTCTTTTCTTGTCTATTTGCATTCTACATTGCCAGGCTTTGACTTGTATATGCTAAGTAACTAACTGAAACTTGTTTTTTTGTGAAGGATCAAATTTTAATTAATATGATGGAAATGAATGTGTGACCTTATAAAGACCTGGTATGGTCTAATGTTTGTGGGGTATTACTGTTATATGCGGGAGATTATGGCTTGTGTTTGTTTTATCGCCATGCGTGGGGTTGTCTAATTGTTCGGTGTTTACTGTTCCCTGTTGGAATTGAGGCTTTACATGTAACACTAATTAATTTCTTATTTTAAATTTCGATGACGAAATTTTTTTTTTAAAGGGGGTAAGAATGTAATACCCTGTATATTTTAAAAAGTAAATTAATTATATGTGCATTAAATGACTCGTTATTAATATTTGTATTGAGACGAGCAAATTGGTGTTTGTCGGGAAATCTAATTGAACCCGGTGAGTACTAAGAATGCACGGAGATTGAAAATGTAAGGATCTGAGACGATATTGCTCTAATCGCAAAATTTTCACAGATATTGCTTATTAAATAAATATATTCAAGGTAGTAAGTGATTAAAACAAAATAAAAGCATTTAGATTGTTCAATGTATCGCCGCTGAATCTCAGTCTTTAAATCACATTTGAAAGAGATGAGGACTAGAAAAAAATATAAAAAAATGAGGGGGTTCTAGAGTCGGTTGAACCGACTTAAAGGAAAGAAAAAAATAAAACGAAGAAAAGGGGAGAGGACCTCTCTGATCACCGACAGACCGACTCCATCTCGAGCTGCTCTACAGCGACAGAGCTTTGCTCCTCCTCCCTCGTCCGGTCGTCTCCCGATGCGGAGACGATGGCCAGGGCTTCGCCATGACGTCACAGTCCACCCCATGCCTTTGGTTTGTCATACGAGCTCTGGTGCTGATAAACAAAGAAGAGAAGGTAGTGAGTATTCCGATTCCGACCACGGCGGGAGGCAAGACAGGTAGCTGTAGCTTCGTCTCATCGACCTCACTGCGGTTTGGTTTTTCAAGACGATCTTGAGGAGGGGGATTCGATGAATTGAAGCTCTGGGTTTTGTGTGATTTTCTGCTCTTGTCTGGCGACTTGTAATTTCGATTCAGGTATCAAAATTAATCCTCATGTTGAGCTCTACATGTTGTTATAGTTAGTTTTGGGATTGGTTGTGTTTTGGAGCAGTTGGATTTGGGCAATGTTATTCGGGTGTATATATATTACAAAATGATTTTCATAACACCTTAAATCCGGATTAATCTCTCTTAATCTGGGTCAGGGTGTCACAGTGCTTGCTTTCATTTATAGTATCATTCAAACGAATAAGAAACATGTTTGCAAATCAATTTTAGTATATCCTAGTTGAGTATGTGCAAGTGTCTGTTCTTAATATCCTTTAATTTGATTGAAGATTAGAGACTACATAATAGATTAAAACCTGAGAGTAAATCAACTTGTTGCAGGAAACTATTAATCAGTATCACCTCTTGTGTAGTGTGGAAATTCATAGCATAAAAAAAAAAGTGTGTGGAAATTCATTTTGATCACAATGAATTTTGTGGACATAGTTAGAGCATCTTCAGCAATGCTAGCCATATTTTAGTTAAATTTTAACCAAAATAGCTAAAAAGTCATTTTGGCTAGCTATTTTAGAGCAACTTTAGCATACTCTCTATTATAACTCTTTAGCTACTTTGGAGAACATATTTAGCTCTTTGTGAAAAATAGCAGTTGTTTCTGTTGTAACCCGTAGGCCTGACAGAGACTGGTGGATCTTGGTGTGTTTCCTTCCTGCAAGTCCTGCTAACTAAGGGGAATACCAGGAGGGCCGGTCTTCTCTTCTTCGATGCCTAAGTCAGTACCGTTGGGATAAATGGATAACTTAAGCGGGAATAATACGTAGTTGGAGGGTTGGTTACTTATTAATGAGGGTAGTTGAGGCCCTTATATAGGTTGTCGAGCGTGAGGTCTGGTCTTACTCTTCGATGTGGGACTGATCCCCTTCTGTTCATACATAAGGACAGCTTTGGTGGTCTGTTCGGCAGGCTGGTGCCCCCGGCTCCCGGGCCCCTGGCTATAAGGTAGGCTGCTGAGCCTCGGGTCCGGGTGTTAACGATCCTGCCTCGGGCCATGGACCGGGCCCAGGTGTAGCAGCTGCGGGTCTGTGGGCCTGGGTAGCCCCTCTGTGGCTACTGTCAACAAGTCCCCCAAGTTCCCGGTCAAGTGCAATCTTGAATGGGGACTTAAATATGTCTTGCTTTGCAGGCCCGCATACCCGCAGGGTTACCGACCCAACGGTGCCCCAGTCCCCCAAGTCCGCTTTGAAGATTGGGCTTGGCCGGGCGTTCGAGCAGAAAGCCTGTTATGATGGTGCGTGGTGATGCGAGTGCCTGTTCATGATGATGTGCAACAGTTATGAGTATGAGTTGTGATGATGGTGGTGTGGTGCTTGAGTTCCGTCGTGCCCTGCATATGGAACGGGGTGAACCCGGACGAGTGCATGAGATGATAATATTCCGGGAGGACTCGGCCGGTGAACTGCCATGTCGGAACGAATCCCCCAGTGAAAATCGCTACCCACGGTGGAACAAACCGGAGAATATGTCATGTGTTAGAGGTTAATTCCCGGTGGGGGGTTGCGGCCATGTTATAGCATCGGTCAGCACCCGCTGATTCGTCCCAGCTTGTGTTGGAATAAGCGTGGGGTAATGTGTAGGGTTGCGAGCCTGCGGGGAGACATGTTGGGTGTGAGCCAACAGATCTACCATGCGGCCGTGTTAAAGCACCTGTCAACATCCGCTAATTCGTCTCAGCTTGAACGTTATAGGCGTGAGGTGGGGTGCAGGGTTGCGAGCCTGCGGGGAGACCTATTGGGTGCGAGCCAACAGATCTACTGGTGGGGTGGCCCGGCCATTTGTCCCCCATATTTTTCACAACTTTGTGTGATGCAGGGTTTCTAGCCTGCGGGAATATTTGACCTGTGTTAGAGGAACAATTCTCTCGGCCAGTGACCCGGTTGTTGTTGGGTGTACCACTGATCGTGTCACAGCCCTTGTTCGTACATGCGTGATGTATGTGCATGGTTTCTATCCTGCGGGAAGATTTGGCCTGTGTTAGAGGAACAATTCTCTCGAGTTTATAAAGCCTGATGTTTTGAAGTCTTGAGTTGTTGCTGGCTTGTCCGTGCCCGTAGGCGCGAACGAAAGTGACTAAACCGATGGAATGCCACGAAACCGATGTAATGCCAGGTGGAACCGGTGGAATGTATATTACCCGTTGGAATGCCTGTGAACCGGTAGAATGCCACATAACTGATGGAATGTATATTACCTGTTGGAATGCCTGTGAACCGGTAGAATGCCACATAAACGATGGAATGTATATTACCCGTTGGAATGCCTGTGAACCGGCGGAATGCCACATAACCGATGGAATGTATATTACCCGTTGGAATGCCGATGGCAACGACAGTGACCCGATGGGATGGCTTTCCTTGAATTGAGGATGGCGTTTGGGGAAATGGTGGGGGGCTGGACGCCTCGGTTCTCACCCCCATCTCCTTCAACTGCCGTTTGTAGGCGAGGCAAGTGGCTGACATGCATTGAATGAGAAAGCCCATCAGTCCAATCGGTTATGATGGCGTGGGTATTTTACCGATACTGGGACACGTGTCAGTAGGGAGCGGTCTGAGATGGAAGGGATCTGCGGCTGGGGTTGCCTCTCCCTTTTGAGTGCCCTAATTATCAACAAAGAGTAGTTTTGCTGCCTATAAAATGCTTCGCCCCTCCCTCCTCTCTTCCTGTCGTACTTTGTTGGAGTTTGGCTCCTCGTTTCTGTCTGTGCTGTTAGTTTGCTGGGTGTTTTGTCCGTTCCCGTCAACAGCTAACTGTGCGTATGATAAATTTTCTTTTAGGTCTATGGAATCTGGGAGATCAGCCAGTCCTGCCGGTACCGATGACGGCCGTGTGCCGGCGGGAGGGCCCGTGAGGTACCGGTTGTTGGATGGCGACAGGGGGATTTACTGCGACGAGCCGACCCGGAGCATGACTGCTGGCGAGATAAGGGATTTCGGGGCGAAGTGGGGCATTGATTCGTCCATTAAGCTCCGGGGTCTTTATCCCGGAGAACTGGCTTGCAACCCGGAGGAAGGTTGGGATGCCGTTTTTTAGGATCAGTTTCGGCATGGGCTATCTCTGCCGCTGCCTAAGTTTGTCCAATACGTGCTGAGCCTGATAAACATCTCCCCCGCCCAGCTTCCTAGCAACCAATGGAGGTAGTTGCTCAGTCTTGGGTGCTTATTCAATCTTAGCAACATAGATTGACCCACGGTGAATGAGTTCCGGGCGCTGTATAAGATTCTTTACTGCAAGAAGGCCCAAGCCACAGGCTGTGTGAATTCTGCCGTGTGAGACTTCGATCCTCCCATCACTCACCTCCCGTCGTCGGTTTCAAATGTGTGGAGGAGACAGGTTGTGATGGCCGGGGGTAGGTGGCAACGTGGCTCGAGGAGCTTCCGGGTGCCCGGGACTTATCAAGCTATCGGGGATCAATCGTATCGCTTGGTCGATTTGGAGAGATAGCAGATAGCCAGGCTTTTTAGTTGTTGAGATAATCTGGGCCGGAGCTCTTACAATTTTATTCCGTGGAACGTGCTGGAGATATGCGAGATGGGGAAAAAACCTGGTAAGGTGCCTTGCACTGTTGTTTTGTGCAGTCGTATTTTTATTCTGACCGTTCGGGTTATTGATTTTCAGCTAATGCCCCCCGGCTTGCTGTTCCGAGCGAGGAGACCATCAAGGTGGATGATGAACTTATGGCCCAAAGGTTGATGGAGATGGGGGAAACGGTCTCGAAAACTGTTGTAGATCCTGACACCCTAGAGAGGACGGTGCATAGGGATCTTGTGCCGCTCATATTTCCGGATTCCCACTACGGTCGGCGACCGGGCGGTGAGGAGAGTGCCTCGCTTATTATTCTGGATGTAGGACCGATGGGGACACCAGGTCCGGGACCTCTACTGCGGCCTGTGGGGGCACGAGCCCCGCCGGAGAGAGAGGCAGCATATGTGATATGGTACCGCAGAAGCGATGTTGGGGAGGCTCCGGCAAAAAGGGAAAGGATGTTTGAGACTGGGGCGTCCAGCTCTACCGGAGAAAGGTCAGCATTGGCCCTGGCGGAGCAAACCGCTGGTAGAAGAAGCCAGGAAACCGGTGAGCCAGGAGCTGATAGCGGCTTTGGTGATGGTGGGTTTGGTAGATTCGTGGTTGCTACCATCGAGGCATTGGGACTTGACCGTGGAGTTCCCAGGGATGCACGGCCGGGTGAGAGCCGGAAGAAGGCTGTGGAATTAGATCTACGGGTAAGTCTGATTGCGTACCGCTGTGTGAAACTGAGGTTCTTCTACACACTCTCTCTCTTTTTTGTTTTACGAGTTGGCGTACTTCTTTCGTGCACTTGTACCAGTTGGTTCACAACCTTTATGTTGCTGAACCTAGTGAGGAGGCTCCGGCCTTGGAGAAGCAGGTGGAGGACCTCACGATGCAGCTGTCAATGCTAGAGGTTAAGCTTGCGCAGGAGAGGGAGGAGGCGAGTAGACTGGCGGCCGCTCGAGAGGAGAGAGTTAGGGAACTGGAGTCGACCCTGGCCGAAGCTGGGCAGCGGGCAACCGTGCTGGAAGCCAAGTTTGCAGAGGCTTCCGGGAGGGTAACGGACCTGGAGGCAAAGAACTTGGAGCTATGGGCCCAAGTAGCAGCGGTCCTGAAGGGGGGGGGAGAAGTATGTAGAATCCCAACTTGCAGAGGCCGCTGATAAAGCTATTAATGAATTCCAGGACTCGGTGGAACTTGCAGAGATGCTGCAGACCGCCCGTGCGAAGGGTATAAATGATGCCTATCTAGAGTGGAGAGAGAAAGGATAGCTCGATGCCGAGAGGTTGGAGGCTGAGGTAGCCTTGGCGGAGAAGTTGGAACAAGAGCGGTCTCTCAAGGCCGGTGGGTCAGGGATTAGAGACGCTGATGGCGCTGATTAATGGTTTCTCGTAGCTCCGGAAGGCAGGAACGGCTGATACTCAATATATGCATATATTTTGTGACTAGTTGTGTTGGAAAAACTAGTGATTTATTGGATTAATAACGCTGGTATTGAATACAACACTGTCCACTTTAAGGCAGTGACTTCACTTAGGGTAGTACCAGAGATGCTGAATATGTCATGGGCGGGTGGAATAGATGCCATCGGTATCTATGATGTGGAAAGTCATCGGGCCTACGGCAACGGTGATTTGGTAAGGCCCTTCCCAAGTTGGCTCCAAGGCCAGCGGCTTTTTTTTTTAACTTTCTTCATCACCCAATCCCCCACTTGCAACTTCCTTTCCCGGACCTTTCTGTCATAGTAGCGGGCGACCAGTTGCTTGTACGTTTGGTTTCGCATGTGCGCTTGGTCGTGCCGCTCTTCAATGAGATCCAGGTTGAGCCGTATCCCTTCGGCGTTTGTTTCAGCTTCATAATTCTCAACCCTGTCGCTGGGCATGTCGGTCTCTACGGGGAGTACCGCTTCACTCCCGAATGCCATACAGAATGGGGTCTCCCCTGTTGCTTCGGCTGCTGTCGTGCGGATTGCCCACAAGACCGCCGGGAGTTCCTCAGCCCACAACCCCTTTTTGTCATCTAACTTCTTTTTAAGGAGATTTTTGATGATTTTGTTGACCGCTTCAACCTGGCCGTTGGTTTGCGGGTATGCTACTGAGGCGAACAACATCCGGGTTCCCATAGAGGCCGTGTACTAGATGAAATCGGTATTATTGAACTGTGTCCCGTTGTCCGTAACTATGGTCTGCGGTATCCCGAACCGGCAGTAGATGTTCTTCCACATGAACTTTTTTACCCGTTCCTCGGTAATCTTGATTAGGGGCTCCGCCTCGACCCACTTAGTCTGATAGTCAACGGCTACAATGGCGTACTTATACTGTCCTACAACCGTTGGGAGGGGGCCGATAATATCTAGCCCCCACTGTGCAAATGGCTACGGCGCCAGCAGAATTGATAATGCAATTGTCGGGGCATGTGGTGTAGTAGCATACATGTGGCACTTGTGGCAGCCGCCAGAAATTTTCCTCGACGCTGCTGCCATGTCTGGCCAAAAGTACTCGGCCCGTAGCGACTTATGAGATAGGGATCGGGCACCATAATGGTTACCGCACACTCCTTCATGGATTTCTCACATGATGGCCTCTCTCGCCTCTTTTGTTACGCATTTCAGATGGGGGAAGCTGTGTCCCCTTCGGTACAACTTGCCGCCGAAGAGGCTGTACCTGGCGCACCTGAGGTGTAACCTCCTGGCCTCTACTTTATCCTGCGGGCTGATTTTGTCAACCAAGTACTTTATGATCGGATCCATCCAACTCGGAGGAGCCTCTTCTACCGTAAATATCTCGGAGATGGTCTTGCTTATGCTCGGCTTCTCAAGAGTTTCGATTTTAGCTCTGCGGTACTCCGGTGGGTAGTTCCCGGTTGCCAACCTTGCCAGGGCATCGGCATGCCTATTTGCCTCCCGGGGTACATGCCGAATGGTTGCGCCCTCGAACGGCTAAATCAGGGTTTTGGCCAACGCCTGGTAGGAGGCCAACTGAGGCTCCTTGACTTCGAACACCCCGTTCATTTGGTTTACCACCAGGCTTGAATCGCTGTATACTTCCATGGATGAGATTCCCATTTCTTTGGCGAGTTGCAGGCCGGCTATGAGGGCCTCATACTCAGCGGCGTTGTTGGAAGTATTGAAAAGGAATCGTAAGGCATATTCATACGACTGACCATTGGGTGCGATTAACATGATGCTGGCTCCGCTCCGCTTACTTATAACAGAACCGTCCACATAAAGCTTCCAACCGCTGGGAAGGCCAGGTTCGACTTTTATGGTCTCAGTTGGTCTCGTGCTCTCGGGCCGATCGGAATGCGCTCCCATCGCCATCTGGGTGAGTTCGCATATGAAATCTACAACAAGCTGGCCCTTGATGGCCGTTCGCGGGGCATAGATTATATCGAATTCCCCCAACTCGACTGCCCATCGTACCAGCCTGCCGCTAGTCTCCGGCTTTTGCAGGATCTGCCGCAGAGGGTGATTGGTATATAGGGTGATGGAGTGAGCTTGGAAATAGTGTCAGAGCTTCCTGGCGCTAACGATCAGGGCCAGAGCCAGTTTTTTTATGTCAGGATATCGGCTTTCGGCTCCGGTAAATCCCTTTCCCGCGTAGTACACCGGGAGCTCGAGCGTGTCTTCCTTCCTGACGAGAGCCGCAGTGACGGCTGTTTCCGATGCGGCTATGTAGAGGTACAGCATCTCGCCCAGTACCAGTTTGGATAAGAGGGGTACTGCAGATAGGTATGCCTTAATGAACTTGAATGTCGGCTCGTGCTCCGCTGTCCAGTGAATTTTCTTGAACTGCTGCGCCTTGAGCAGTTTAAAGAACGGGGTGCACTTGTCGGTCAGGTGGGAAATAAACCTGGCCAATGCGGCTAATCGGCCGGTCAGCGTTTGGACTTGGTTCCTTTCCTCTGATGTCTCCATGTCTAGGATCGCCTGAACCTTAAGCGGGTTAGCTTCTATTCCCCGCTGGCTAATGATGTGGTCTAGGAACAGGCCATTCGAAATCCCGAAAATACACTTCTTTGGGTTCAGGCGCATCCTAAACTTGAGCATCTTACCAATGACTACTGTCAAATCTCGGACGTGGGCTCATGCGGTCAAGCTTTTGACCAGCATGTCATCCACGTAGACTTCCACCGTTTTACCCATCTCTTGTTCTAGCATGCGGTTTACCACCCGTTGGTACGTGGCCCCGGCGTTTTTTAGGCCGTACGGCATCCTCTTGTAGCAGTAGGTCCCCCGGTCAGTTATGAACGAGGTGTGCTCTTCATCGTCTGGGCTCATCCTTATTTGGTTGTATCCGGCATAGGCATCCATGAAGCTTAGTAGTTTAAAACCGGAGGTCGAGTCTATAAGCTGGTCTATTCGGGGGAGTGGGAAGCTGTCCTTCGGGCACTCCTGGTTTAGGTTTGTGAAGTCAACTCACATGCGCCACTGGTCGGTTCCCTTCTTTGGGACCATAACCACGTTGGCGAGCCAGCAGGGATGCTGAACCTCTCGGATGAAATCCATGCCTCTCAGTTTTTGCACTTCCTCTCTGATCGCCTCATACTTCGCCGGGCTGAAGGACCTCCTTTTCTACCTTACCGGGTGAATGTTGGGCAGGGTATTTAGCTGGTGGACGGCTATTTCTGGGGATATGCCCGGCATGTCCTCATAGGACCATGCGAATACTGAACTGTTCCCCCGGAGAAAGGTGATGAGATCTTTCCTGACATCCGGGGCGAGTTTCGTTCCTATCACCACAGTTCGCTCCGGGTGGTCCTCCGAGATGGAGATCGCTTCGGTTTCCCCTACAGCCGACGGGCGTTTCGGCTTCTCCTCGTCGGAGTCAGTGTCATCACGGGGGTCAATACCCGAGTCCGGTAACAGCGCTCGTCGAGACGCCGTGAAGACCTCGGTCCGCTTTCTACCGTAGGCCAAGGCCTCCGCATAATATTTGCAGGCGATCTTCTGATCCCCGCGTATGGTGATGACGCCGGTGGGGGATGGCATTTTTAACATCAGCATGTGGCCAGCTATAAACGTTTTTAGTCTCCATAGTCCCGGCCAGCCGATTATGCCGTTGTATGAGGACAGACAGTCCACTATAATGAACTCCAGGTGTTACTTTCTCATTCTGTCTCCCTCGCCGAAGATCAGCGGCAGGTAATCCGACCCCAAAGGCTGGACTACCTCACTGGAGAAGCTTATCAGTGGCTCATTATCCTGGGATAACTTGCCCCTCCCTCGGTCCAGTCCCTTGTACGCTTCTCGAAACATTACATTGACAGAAGCCCCGGTGTCGATTAACATCCGGCTGGTTATCCAGTGATCTATCTGGACCGTAACGAGGAAGGGATCGTTGTGCGGTTGAATTAGATCCTACGGCTCCTCTTCCTCATAGAATGTGACCGACTTCCATCCGGTTTTAGCGGCTTGGCCGCTTCCTCCTCCGAAGGCATACACTTCCTTACCCCGGATCGACCTTAGGCACCGCTTCTTTGAGTTCCCTGTGAGTCGATCGATGTGGGCCCCCCCGTGTATCACATTTATACTTCCATGCACCTCGATCCGCCCGGGGACTCGAGTGCGTATGTTTCCCACGTTTCGGGCGCCCTGCCTGTGCCTTTGCAGATTACCTGCCCGGATTCGGCCGTCCACTGCCGATCTCAGGGCTTGGCAGTCGTTAGTCCGGTGGGTTGCCTCGTCACGGTAGGAGCAATACCTCCCGGATTGCTCCTGGGTGATGCTTTCCTTCGGGTGCGCTCTCGCCTTCAGCGGGGGAATGGCCCCTTTGTTTTTATTGAAGATGGTTTCATAGGAGGACGTCAGTGTGGTTGGGCCCTCGGGCCTTCCCGCTGGCATGATGGCCAGGGTCCGCTCTTGTCGCCGCGCAGGCATTATAGCCAGGGCTTGCTGTTGGTGCTACTGCCAAGGGCTGTTTCGGGCGCAGAGGCGTGGATCTTCCACCCTTCCATGAGATCCCGTTGCCACTCCGGCGGGGTCGCTGATCGCCCCATACTCCGGTTTTCCCGATGGTCGTAGGTTTATGACCCCGGTCTTGCCGCCAGGTCTTGTTTTCCCGGTGGGTTGGTGACAGGTCGTCCGACCTTCGCTTGGGCAGCCGATTCCCGTACGTCTCATGCTCAGCATGGGCATGCCTGACGGCCATGGCCATCAGCTCGTCGTACCCCCACGGCTCTTTTACTCGTACAGGCGTAAGAAAATTCTCCGGGCCTTAACCCTTGCTTGAACGCCATTTCGGCGATCCTTTTATCGAGATTTCTGACCCCGGCCGTGGCGATTTGCCATCGGTTAACAAAAGGGCGTAGTGGTCCGTGGTCTGTCTGCATGCAATTGAAGAGGACCGTTGATGTTTGGGCCCCTTTGGCTCTAAGGATGAATCGGCTGACAAACTTATCCGCCAACTGTTCGAACGATTCTACCGAGTTCATCGGCAACTCATAGAACCAGCCCAACGCCTCCCCCGAGAGCGTTTCTTGGAACATATTGCAGCACGTGGCATCAGAATAGCCCTTAGCCTCCGTTTGTGACTTAAAGCGGTCCAGGTGCTGGAAAGGGCATCCCGTTCCGGCGTACGTTAGTTTTAACGACTTCCCCACGTTCGCTCTTCCAGGTTCCAGCACTTGGCGGGAGAACAGTCTCGTCCGTTCGTTAAAGCGCGCACTTGCGGGCGGCCTGGCTGCTTTTCTCTCGTTGGCCTCCATCCGGGCCTTCATATCTGACACCGAGGTGGAGAGCGTCTGAAGCTAGGGGTGGATTCGGTTCCATTCGGTTCGGTTTTTGACCAAAACCGAGAACCAAACCGAACTACAAATTCAGTTCGGTTCAGTTCGGTTTTTTATTTTTGGAGGGAGTGAACCGAAAACCGAACCAAACCGAACGGTTCGGTTCGGTTCGGTTTTTTTTCGGTTTTTTTTTTTTTTTTTTTGCAAAAAATGTAATATTAAATATTTGTATTTAAAAAAAACTTTGTGAAAAATTCAAAATTCGCTAATTCGACAATTCAAGTAGTTGAGTTTTTTTTTTGTTCCTGATAGTTCTTTATTTTTATAAGCATACGCATACAATCTATTGGTAATATTTATGACAACAAATCATCAATCTACAAAAATTGCAACCACCAAAGTCTTAACTCTTAAAAATTCAAACTATGACATCATAATTTAATATTTTTAAATTAAAAAAATATGGCCTTGGATTGTTTAGGCAACACAACACTCTTAATATTTTACCTAGAGTCCTACACGGACATTTTGAATATTTTGACATGCACACAACCTCACACAAAAACAAAATAAAATATAAAATATTAATAAAAAAGTAAAATATATAATCAATTAATCATAAAACCTAAAATCACATTAATCAAATCAATTATTTAATAATAAAATATAAAACGACATCTTTTTAATGAGAATTCGGTTTTTTGGTTCGGTTCGGTTTTTCACAAGGTAAAACCAAAAACCAAACCGAATTGATTCGGTTCGGTTCGGTTTTTTCCTTTCGGTTTCGTTTTTTTTCGGTTCGGTTTTTTTCAGTTTCGGTTCGGATTTCGGCTCGGTTTTTTTCGGTTTTCGGTTTCGAATGTCCACCCCTATCTGAAGCGCCCTCGCCGTCGAGCTGTCCTGCTTGCCCGGTACTAAGTTCGTCCGGTGCGGGGGCTCAGCCGGCCTGAAATTCCTTAGAGCTTCTGGAAAGAGTGATGTTGGCAAATGGGCAATCTTTCTCCTCCCCGTAGGCTGTCCCACCTCTAGGTGCCGCTGCCCGGGAGGCGTTCTGCCGTTGCCCCTTCTCCAAGGCCGCCAATAGCGCGATGTTCACCACTTCCAACTTTTGGTACCGGGCATCCGCCCTTAGTCGGTCCCGATCGCCCCCTTCTCGCAATCGCGCGACTTCTTCCTTCATTTTTTTTCATCTCTTCCTCCTCATTGAGTTGGTCGGGGCCCGCGGCGTTATCTAAGCCCCGGTGATCGAGGGTTCTGTCCCGGTCGAGAGCCGGGACAGAGCTCGCATCGACCTCAGCTCTAGGGTCTTGGACCCGACGTACCTCTTCCGGCCTTCCCGCGCCAGCTTTCAACTTCTTTCTCCCCATGGTGTCCGGAACGTGAACTTGATTTTAGATCGCCTTCCGAAGGATCGATCGGGCTCTACCCTCTGGTGGAGCAACACAACTTTTCGTAAAATCTTCCCACAGACGGCGCCAATTGTTTCTGTTGTAACCCGTAGGCCTGACAGAGATTGGTGGATCTTGGTGTGATTCATTCCTGCAAGTCCTGCTAACTAAGGGGAATACCGGGCGGGCCGGTCTTCTCCTCTCTGATGCCTAAGTCAGTACCGTTGGGATAAATGGATAACTTAAGCGGGAATAATTAGTTGGAGAGTTGGTTACCTATTAATGAGAATAGTTGAATCCCTTATATAGGTTGTCGAGCGTGAGGTTTGGTCTTACTCTTCGATGTGGGACTGATCCCCTTCTGTTCATACATAAGGACAGCTTTGGTGGTCTGTTCGGCAGGCTGGCGCCCCCAACCCGCCCCTGGCCATAAGGTAGGGTGCTGGGCCTCGGGTCCGGGTGTTAACGATCCTGCCCCGGGCCATGGACCTGGCCCGGGTGTAGCGGCTGCGGGTCTGTGGGCCTGGGTAGCCCCTCTGTGGCTACTGTCAACAGCAGCTATACCAGACTCTCTATTTTAGAGCAACTTTAGCAATGCTAATCATTTTTTGGTCAAATTTTAACCAAAATAGCTAAAATGTCATTTTGGCTAGCTAGTTTAGAAATATGCTCGTATAAGTTCTCTTTATTTTAACTACTTTGAACTTATATTACTAATTAAAATTTTAAAAAATTACTTTGAATGCAGTTATATATTACATAGAATCATCTAAAATGAATGTATTAAATTACAGAGAGCCTCATCTCGCTCTCTATATTTAGGAGCGAGATAACTAAAAATTAAAATGGTTAGCCACTTAGGAGTCTGGTGGAGCTACTAATTTTGATAAAAAAAAAAAACTAAACAGACTCCCTAAAATAGCTAAAGAGTCAAAATAGAGAGTCTGCTAAAGATGCTCTTAGAGCCTGATAGTTAAAAGTTAAAACATTTAAATTTAATACATTATTTATATGTAATTATATATAATTTATATATACATTTAAACCACTTTTTATTCATTTAATAATTTTTTTAATTCAAATAAATCTAAAATAGAGAGGACTGAGAGTATCTTTAGCAGACTCTATATTTTGACTCCTTAGCTATTTTAGAGAGTCTGTTTAGTTTTTTTTATCAAAATTAGGAGCTGCACCAAACTCCTAAGTGGCTAGCCATTTTAACTCTTAGTTATCTCGCTCCTAAATATAAAGAGCGAGATGAGACTCTCTATTATTTAATACATTCATTTTAAATAATTTTATGTAATATGTAACTGCATTTAAGGTAATTTTTTAACAAATTTAATTAATATGTAAGTTCGAAATAGTTAAAATAGAGAGAACTGATACGGACATATTTTTAAACTGGCTAGCCAAAATGACTTTTTAGCTATTTTAGTTAAAATTTAACTAAAATATTGCTAGTATTGCTGGAGCCTGGAGATGCTCTTAGAAATACGTTTGTATCAGTTCTAATTCATATGTTATACTTTTACCCCGAATAATGTTTTCTTACTAAGTCACGTCTAGAATTTGAAAAGATAAAATTCAAATTCGAAAACGTAATAATTCTATAATCACAACGAACTAAAAATAAATTACAAATTATTATGTATTAAAGAGGCAATACAAATGCGACTATGGTGAATACAAATATTACATTTCCAATCTTACACAAGTTGTGAGATATCGGACAATGTAATTGTTCACTCATGCCTCACTATACTTAAAGAAAAACAAGACTAATGAGCAGAATCACTTCTACTCACCGCACAATCAACCGCCGCCTCAACTCTGTTAATCCTCACCTGCACAATTAACTCATACACCATGGATTGGTGCACCGAGTTGTAAACAATAAACCCGATAAGCTTTTTAAAGCTCGTATGTGTGAAATCCCGATCCCGATTTTAAAGCTTAATTATATATTTCTCTTAAGTTAGTTTTTTTTTGTTAATCTTCTTATTTTTTTTACCACTGTGATATTTTGTTACTTGGGTTAAACTAGTATATATATATAGCCCTTCTATTAAGAGATCCCTTATTTTGGTTTATATGAGGGATCAATCATTATACCAACTTTTTAATCACATTTTTACATCTCCACCGTTCAATTACTAGATCTATATGTGTAGATCATTCATGTAAAATTTTAGCCAAAATGGTGATCGTTAAGGCTTCTAACTAGATTAAATTAATGAACGTATAAAATCTGTCAAAGGTGAACCGTTCATGTTTTTATTTGTAAATATCAATTTTGAATGCTCTAATGATTATCAAATAAAATGAAAATTTATATATATGATCTACTTATATAAACATAAAAGTTTAACGGTGGAAATATTAATATGTGATCGAAAATTAGGTTAAATAATTGATCTCTTAAAATGGACAAAATGAGAGATCCCTTAGTGGAAGGGGTCTATATATATATATATATATATATATATATATATATATATATATATATATATATATATTTTGGAAGATAAGGAGGAGGGGGCACAGACCAAAAAAAAAAAAGGGAGAGAAGGGAGGGGTCGAGAGAGAAAAGAAAAGAAACAGAAGGAGAGAAGAGGAAGAGGAAGAGGAAGAAAGAAAAGAAGAAGAAGAAGAGAGAAGGTTTGGTGGGTGGGTTTCGTTTCCGGAAGAGACTGTGAGGAGTGAATCTCTTCTCAGAGTGAGTGACTTTCCGTTTCATGTTTCTCTCTTGCTATCTTTCAATTAAGTGGTGGTCTTATATAATATGGGATTGGGTTAGCTCAATTGTTCATGTTTTAATCTATGTTTTCCCTTGCTACTGTGAGTGGCTCTTTGCAATATTCCTTGCTCTTGAATTTCCTTGGTTGTTTTCTATATTGAGATTATGTTGTTTAACTGTGAGTGACTCCTCTGTATTGTAAGTTTTACTTAATTTTTGTTATGGCTCTGTGTGTTTTGTTAAGATTCATGGCTTTGTGATTGATAGTGTGACGGTGTGAGTTATTATTACTTCTCAGATCAACTAATTGAATTGAGATCGATTGAGTAGATAATCGGGTGGAAGGTCTATTATCTTTTGGCTTTGGGCATATGGCAATTTGCGGATTTTGGTGGGATATAATATCAAGTACTGAATCAGGATTGTGTATTTCTGAGTGATGTGTAAGTGTTTGATACTTACTTTTATTTTGGTTTTGTGATCCTTACTATTATTTTGGTTTTGTGATTCATTTGTGAAAGCATGAGTTTCAATGATTTTGTCAGTGGAGACTTTTGAGTGTTGAGATTATATTATGAACTTGATCACTGTGGTAGTTGTGAAATCATATTGACTGCACGAGTGGCTTGAGGTGTTTGTGTGATCATGATTATTGGTTAATCATTTGGCATGCATTTGACTGCCAGTGTATGACAATTTGGCATGTTTTGGTGTGTTCTTGCTACTTTGACTTCATGATTTGCGAGGTGAGAGTCGTACCAGGCATATGAGTTTGTGAATTACATTCTGACTTTGGTAAACTCTTTTATTGTTATGGAATGATTGCAAAGGTTTGTGGGTGTTTGATGTCTAATGAATTTTATCATAGGAGCATCAACACCATATATATATATTTAGTATTTCTCTAGCCAACAAGAGCGGGGGTGTTGGCAATGTGCACATTACTTATGACGTGACCATATAAAGTGGCGCGATTATTGAGCTTAGGTAGCTCGGGCTAAATAAAGCCAAGACATAGCTAACAGGTTTGCGGTGGCATTCCTATTATTATCTTAGTGAACAGATTTGCAGAGGCATCGCCATATGATATATAAATTGTGAGATATTTGTTGGAAGGCAATGTGTACCTGTGTGGTGTCTTTTGTTGTTGTGATTTATTGAATCTTGTTAGTGTGATTATCGAGTTCAGTATTGTGTATTGTCTTTGATTTTTGAGTCACTCACTGAGCCTATTTTGCTCATCCCTCAGTGTGATTTGTATTTGCAGATTTCGTGGTAGTAAGGGTGGTGACTCTGAAATTTTGGTTGAACTTGTTTTCCTTTTATTATATTTTCTACGGTACTTGTAAATAATATTTTGTCCAGATTCATTTAATTTGAGCTAAATCTATGCTCATGTTATGTATTGGTTATTATAAAATTTATTTACCTTCTTCTACCTTTCTCTTGTGGTATTTGTGGAAAAACTTGAGATCCCATATTTAATTTTGGGATCGGGGCGTGACAATATGAGTAAGTTTTTGACTCACGCAATAACATTTAAACCATAACACCACACGCGCACAAAAAATACAAGGTAAGATTCAGACTTTCCTGCTTAAAATCCTAGTTCAGGAAGGTACAAATCTTACACAATTAAAATCGTGAATCCTGCATATAACTTAGTTCAAGAAGTCACGCACATATAATTAAAATCGTGACTCCTGCATATAGCTTAGTTGAGGAAGCCACGCACAAACAATTACACAAACATATAACAAATGAAAGTATATAAGAAATCCCTCAATCCCAAAATGAAGTCAAAATGTTGCCATCTTAAACTCAAGAAAAACAACGCACACATTGTTTTCTTTTAAAACCCTACTCTATTTTCAACAACAAAAGAAGAACACCATAAAACTCATTTTTTAGGTCACACACGAGACTCCGGTAACCCCACACGGTTACCCACCAGACATGCACATAATCATGAGACGCAAGTACCCCATATGGTACTCCCATAACGTACAAAGGCAGACATACTAGAGCTCTAACTGATCGTAACCAATCACCCGGTCAAAGACTTGGTTCCCAATATAATTTCCGCCACACATGAGTAATCCCAATCTCATACATGAAAGATCACTCATTGACCGTTGGTTTCTATACCAACCCAATCACCATAGTGATCCCCCGTCTCACACAAGGTGACCCTAATCGCCATACATAAGAAATCTCCATCTCATACAGGAAAGATCTCTCATTGGCCGTTGGTTTTCGTACCAACTCATTCACACATCACATATACTCGATTATGACAATTTCATAACAAATAAATTCACCCAAATGCACAATCTCAATATATATATTTCACGTAAATATATATATACGTAGACATTCACTCAGGAATAGTCTACTAATACCAACTATAGTCTTTGATCGTAAAACACTTTTAAAATTATTTTTATATTAAAATCATTTTACTTACCAATGAACCGTAGTCAATCAAGTTCTTTTAATTTAAAAACAAATATCATTTCATAAAATAATTTCACATTTAACGATCCATTACTATAAATTAACTCCTATTACATACGAACACTGTGAGGTTTACTCACCTTTATTACTCTTGTTGCGTCTTCAACCTCACAAGGGTGAGATACTCACGCACAGTCAATCACCTAAGCGACATTATCGAGACTTAGCATTCAATTCGAATAAAATATATTATAAATCGCTCCGATCACATAACCCTTAACCCCGAGGCTTGCCAACACGCGACAAACCTCTTTCGGAGCCTCTCAAAGCTCCTAGACAGCATACTCGGCCCTAGGATCGAACATCAAACCCAAATTCTAGGCCGATATGCACGAAAATTAATAATCGCCTAATAATGAATTCAAAAATTCATAACTTGGTCATACGGCGACCAAATCGCGCATATAATATATCACCGCGCTCGTATCGACGAGCACGATACAACATGACACCTACTGCCCCAAAAATCCTCAGACGCGCCGCCACAGGCCGCCCAAAGTAGATGCGCGTGGACCCCACGCGCCGCCACCAAAACATCATTCAAACCCGCAACCAAGACCACCAACATGTAGATCAAGGTTCAAGGATTCGAAATCTACCTGGAACACCCGTGGATACATCCGGGAAGAGGCCGAATACGCCATCGCAAGGAGGATCATACCACCCGAGCTCAGCCGCTTCTCCCCTTCGATTTGGACCACAAGGTTGGCTCAGACGTGCTCAGAGGAAGGAGAAGAACCAGAAGATGTGCGCCTCGAGCCCTGGCTTGGCCTGGAGCGCGAGCCACTCCGCCGCCCACGGTGGCAGGAGCTTGCGGGCGTCGCAGCGCCGCGCACAGGCGCTCCCCCGGTGCGAACCTCGGCTGGAAAAGAAGAGGAGGTCGAGCTGATCATTTTGGTAGGTGGCACGCACCGTAGCGTGGCCGGATGACAAAGAACGGAGGCAAAGAAGCTCAACTTCGTGAGGAAGACGATGAACAGTAATTTCTGGAATTTTGGATGTTTTTGGCAACTTTGACTTTTTTCAGATATTTTTACTATTTATATAAATTTCTTATTTTGGAAATAACTTCAACATGTCGTAACTTCTTCATACGACCTCCGTTTCACGTGTGCCGCGTGTTTACGAACTCGTATCGTCGAGCTCTACGACTTTCGTGAAAAAAACTTTTTGAAATCCACAACGGGTCAAAAGTCAACTTTTAACCCATCAGAATTAAGCATTTTTTGGATTTTAACTGTCGGAATCACTTCCGACTTCGAGCAACGACTAATTAAAAGAGTATGAAATACGAATTTTCATAAATCACCATTCCATTAATCTCGAGAAATTTATAAGTAATTGAATTATAAAATCGAAATTACTACATACTAACCCTCGAGGTTTGCAATACGTACTAATCCATCTTCATCATGTTGTTAAACTCAAACTTTTTACTTTCACTAAATATTATTAAGTAACTCTACAGGAGCAGGAAGATGGAAAAGTTCCCTTTTGCATCCTGGCGCATTTATACGAGATTATAGTTTCTTTCTTGGTCATAGTTTCTACATTTAGTTTGCCATCTAAAACGGATTTCGTACGTACTTGTGTGAAATGCTAGATTGAAGGCTACAGGTACGTTTTAGTGAGAAAACAATGTTAGTTGCAAAGTGATCTTAAACTAGCACTTGCTTAAATTCCAAAGATGACTACTTTCCAAGTTTTGTCTTGCTAAACATCCAACCAAAAGCCCCTTATATATACAAGTTTTCATAGGGTAGAAGATGATATGAATTGCATCAATGAACAGATCCATTTCCCTTTCTCTCGCTATATATAGCTTATCTATAACAGATCCAAAATGTTACTTCAAAATGTCGCACAAAGAAATACCAAAGTTACGCTCTAACTATTTGCATTTATTCAACGGCAACTAGTATCGTATAACAAGCTAGCCTCTCCAGTCCTGTCCTTCTGAAACCGTCTTGGAATTCCATTCTTCTATTATAGCTAGGTTGAAAGTTAAAGCCAATTAAATATAAATGTTTCTAGACTTCAACAGCTTGTCTGCCATACATATATGAAATATACAAGACGAGCTAAGTGAGAGTCATGAGTGTATCCGGTAGTTTCAGGGAATAACATTTGCAAGAAAGCCCTATTTTTCTTCGTAGAATGTAGACTTCATATAGTCATAAATATATATGAGGAATCAAATGTGGGAATCAACCATTCCTAACTGTTTAATATGCGTTCTAAATAAATCATCATGAAGAATTCAAGAGGATCGATTTGTGTTTACGTCTTTTAAGTATATATCATAACGTCTTGAAAATGAAAATAACTTATCCCATTCCGGCAAAAAAAAAACTAAAAAAAAGGTTATACACCGATATCTACATTATGATCAAATGGATGATTTAGCCATAAGCTATTTGTTAATTAAATTAGTACGTGCAGCAACTTTCCAATCCATTCTTTCATGACTTGGGAAAGAGAGAAAAGAATATGTAATCAGAATTGAAGGTATAACTAAGTCAAAAACTCCAAATTATCAGAGATGGATATATAATTAATTAGTTATATGGAGACCTCTAAACAAACACTCTAAAGCAATTTGCCTTAGCTTTCGGAAACTAATTTTCTTTGCATCATGAGCATCAAAGAAAACTTTCATGAATACACCCAAGTTATGTCTTTATCATTCATATGATTAGAATTTTATATGTGGGGAGATAGCATAACATTTTGGAAGCTGTCTATGTTTTATGCTTAACAGGCACATCATATATACCCGTTAAGCTAGCTAGTAATATAGTTAGTTAAAAATAGGGTACGAATAGTTTTCTTTTTCTGTCCAATTATTAAACACAAAATAAGAAGCAATGAACACGTTTCAAAGTGAATTACGTAGTTGAACTTTGTTTACACAAATTAGGCTTAGAGATTTTGGTTTCGGAGTATTCCAAAATGAAATTAGATGAAGCTTCAACGCCAGATCGAGTAGGACAAATGAGAAAATGAAATCTAATACCAAAAAATTAAAATGAAGATGTTATATACAAATAGAAACTGAGATCAAATATGTCAAATTAAGTAGATGGAATGTCAATTTATGCCTGGTTAGATGGTGCTCCGGAGAAGTCGACCTATTTGGACAGAGCCATATCTGATATTTAAGTTCTCAAGCAAACTCTGGTTTATCAGCTCAGGGAACTAACCAATTTGCAGAGGAGCAGTTAACAATGGGTCACCACTATTGCTGCAAAGAACGAAAAGTTAAGAAGGGCCTTTGGTCGCCTGAGGAAGATGAAAAGCTATCGAGGTACATCACTACCTATGGCCATGGCTGTTGGAGAAAAGTCCCTGAACAAGCTGGTCTCTCTCTCTCTCTCTCTCTCTCTCTCTCTCTCTCTCTCGTATAACACATAATGATCAAGGGTTTAATTGCGCGCGTTTGTGTTTTTCTTAGGGCTACAAAGGTGTGGTAAGAGTTGTAGACTGAGATGGCTCAATTACTTGAGACCTGATATCAAACGAGGAGGGTTTACACTAGATGAAGAGAAATTGATTATTAGACTTCATGGGGTTGTAGGGAACAGGTTCGGTTTCAAATAACCTAAACAATGTCGTATTCTAGTTCATATTATTTACTCTGTACGTGGTTATTGCACCCAAATTACTTCCCATACTTAGTACTTTAGTACTTTCCAACATGTTAGAAAATGATCGAGTTCCCAAAATTAAATTGTAGATGGGCGCATATCGCAAAGTGTCTACCAGGAAGAACTGACAATGAGATAAAGAACTACTGGAATTCATGGATAAAGAAGAAGCAAGAGAGGCCTCCTTCACCAATAACCACATCTGCCGATCATCATCAGCAGTATCCACAAATGGCGTGTCTTAATCCAAACAACCAAGATCACTTTGTATTTCAAACTTTTATTGCAAGGCCGTCTGCATACCCCCCATTCATGTTTGAGGAAGCTTCACTTGAGGGTACTACTCATGCAAACAGGATTAAAGTCGATGTACAAGAAGATCAGCATTTCCCACTCAACGTGAACTCGAACAATTTTGGGGCATGGATGTTGGATCAGAGTAATGTTGAAGCCCTTCCTGTTACAGCACCATTTCCAAACATGGATGCAAATATGTTAATGCCATCCCTCATAGGAAGTACTACTGCCATTAATGCAGGCATGGTTGTAGCGGAATCGTGTAGCAACATTGATGCAGTTGTTCATTCACGGCAGCAGCAACCGTGTTTGAACTTCCAGTTTTGCTGGAATAGTGTTGAAGAACAACATGAAGGGGATGAAATTGCTGTGCCATCTTCATCCAATACGGGAGCTAATATGATGTCTTCATCTCTCCCATCCCACCTAGGAGATTTAGTGATGGCTACACAGTTTCCTCACTGAATCTAGATCGAGGAAGGATCTTAATATCCTTCAAACTATATTTGCGTTGAACTTTAAAGGACATTATGTAGAACTAATACAGGGACAGAAGGCATGCATGCAATTATGTCCATGAGTATTTTTATGTTTTGGATGTACAGAACTAGATGAGTAAAGAATAAAGAAAATATATAGTAAGGTTCGCTTGTAAAACATTTTGTTATGCTCGATATATGTCTAGAGATTAATTGCTTGTAAAACTTGATGATCATTTAAGTTTCTCTCGATCGTCATCTTAGCTATTAGCAATGTAGCATCTCAATGATTTTGTGAATATCTTTGTCAAAATAAACTATAAGTGCAACTGTCAGTGCAGCAAACCCTTATTGTAAGAGTTTGATGGCTTGAATAAATTCATGAGACAGTAGTGTTGAGATCTTAATTATAGTCACAAACTGGAGAAATGAAAGTTTCCATACTTCCTAATTACAATCCGGCCGCACTCAATTTTTTCTACTGACATCACTACAGAAGACAGATTTCCTAATACTGAACTCATGCTGTTACGTACCCAAAATTAATATCAACTACTATAATATTAATCAAAGATTAGATGATCGAGAATAGACTTTAGCAATTTGTGTGACCATGCATATTTAAAATAATGAAATATTTCTTAGCATAGACACATTTTTATGAATGATATGATAGAATCCATTTTCAGAAGTCCTATACATTTGAGACCCCTACCCAAATCCGGAATTTGTGTGAAGCTATTAGCGCATGGCAAGATCAAGAGATTACAGAATGCATGTCATTAAACTAGCCAAACTATAGATATTGGAACTGGGCAGGCCCATCAATGTGCAGAGTATATCAGTAAATCAAATTTGGACGGGCTCTTAGAGGAGTTCTAAATAGATTAGTGATTGGTTATTTATTTTTCTTGAATTAATATATATATATATATATATATATTTAAAATCGAAGAGTCAACCTGTTTTATATATCTCAGCAAACAGTATAAGAAATAACTCACCCGAAAGGGCCGACAATAAGAGTTACCCTCAATGACTATCAAACACCTAGCTAGCTGCACCTAGGTCTCTAACAACTAAAAGTACATACACATTCTCAAGACCGTACGTTTATAGCGTCTTTATTCAGCAGACCCCGATCCACTCAAAATGTTGAATAATTGGACCAACCAAATGGAGAGCTTGCTCTTATCGATTCACAATTAGAATTTTTTTGGGCCATAAAACCCCAGTCTAACCAAATAAAGAATCTAATTGAACCCAAAAGTTCAGTGGAATCTGATGCACACAAGGCACATCTAGCGGCTCAAAAGTACCAACCAAGGGTAGCAAACCCTAGATTTGTTGCAACTGCCGGCAACATTGTCAACCACAGAGCCGCCCACCAGCCACAGAAAACCGCCGTGAAAATAGCAACAACACCATCATCTACCCTTGCCACAGAAAATCGGTCGCCGCCAAGACGATGAAAGCCGGAATCAAACTTGGAACTCGACTTGCCATCACTCTCACCATCGGCGCCATTGGCCACCTCGACGCCTGCAAGAAGAACAGAGGACAGGAACAACCACCACCACCAAAGAACTATCATGGATTTGCCGTAGCCTAAACAAAAAAGGTTGAATCCACGACGAACCATTGCAGCCAGAAAAGGACAAATCAAAGACAAATCTAGAGATGGAATTTCGAAACCTCCATCAAAGCTGCCTTCAGCGAACCTAAAGAGAAGAAAAAGTAAAAGAAACACTGCAGCTCGTCATAAAACTACACCGGAGGAGAATGATTTTGTGGCCACACCATAGGTTTTAGAGATTTGGTCGGCCGTTGCTAGAGAGAACCCTAGCAGAGACGATAGGTTTTTTTATGTACTGGTTCCATTTGAAAATATTCGAATTAATATTTGTTTTTAAGTAAAGGTAAAGAGAAATTCACCCGCTCTCATTTTCCCATTACTCCACCCGCTCTTTTGTTCAACAATTTTACTAATAAAGGCTTGAGGGTAGCTACACACCAGCCATTTATTTCAAAAGAAAAAGGTAAAGAGATAATAGAAAAAGAGAAAGTTAATGGAGTAATATGAAGTATAACATTGATGACTGATAGGAGCATAAAATGCGACGTTTTTAATATGTTTTACCCTCGTTTATACTTTACTTTAACCCTTATTTGTGTAGGATCGAGTCATGTAAGAGATTCGTGAGTCTTTGGTAGAGTTTTAGTAAAAACGTGCTAAGAATAGAGGAAAAGACAGAAATTTGTCAAAAACCGATTTATGAGTCTTAGAGATATTTCGTTGGTTCTGTACAACCTCGACTTTGCTTTTGATGAATTTTTCTTCTCTCATATCCAGTAGACATGCTAAGGACTGAGCAATAGAAGGAGTTTCAATAATTGGGGCAAAGAAGATGCCAGGAATTACAAAGCAAAAATCGGATGCAATCTAGCAAGTTTCAGTAAATTCCTGGGCACATCACTCAACTTCCATAATTTCTCCAGGATGGACTACGAGTAACTAGAAGGTGTGTCATATATGCATGGAAATCTCTATGAGTCTAGTTTCTACATAACTTAGAATCGCATCAAAAACTGCTCTGTGGAGAAAGTTATGCTAGTTACAAGGTCGGAAGGTCACTGCCTGCTGAGAAGAACAACCTACTGCCTGTTTTTACATTTTTCTGCATTTGAGCATCAAAGGGCCATCTGAATGCATCAAGAGGGATTTTCTAAGCTACATAATGATTAGAGGATGCAGCCAAGCAAAAGAGAAGTGCAAATTATGGAAAGAAGAAGTTCCCTAGCTCAAACAGGAAAAAGAAAGCAAAGCTGCCGGTTCTAGGAGAAGAGTTCCTGGCCCATCTAGGTAAGCTTGCAGCTGCATTGTGGATTATTTATCCATCAAGGAATATTGTTGATCCATCAAGAAGTCCACAAGGAGTTGCAGCTGTGATCCATGAAGAAAATCGGAAAAGAAATCTGAAGAGAAAAGGAGAGAATCACAAGAAGAATCCCGATTAAACTCAGGTAAATTCATGTGCACGTCATCCAACTTTTATGGACCCTCCAGGACAGCTCCCAATGAACCAGATTGCGAGCCATATATGGATAGAAAGCTACGGGAGTCTAGTTTCGAAATCAATTGAAATCACTTCAATAACTATTTTCTAGAGGGAGATATTCTGTATTCTTCACACGAATGTCATATGTGCCGAATTAGGATTCCTTAACCTAATTGGATTCAATTACTGCCGATTTTCTCCTAACACTTCCTCTATATAAAGCACGACTTGTGGACAGAAAAATCATCACATCCAACACACAAACACAAGTCTTAAGCTCTATCATATTTTTGTAGGATTTATGGTAGAGTATCATATTTTGTACTTGGAGTATGTGTACGACATATTCGTGCTTTTTTGGGTATCAACAATGATCTACACATATAAACATGGTAATTGAACGGTGGAGATGTAAAAATTTATTCAAAAAGTTGGCCGAATAATTAATCCCTTAAAATGAATAAAATGAGGGATCCCTTAGTGGAAGGGCCCTATATATATATAACTGGGTGGTAGTTGATAAATTCTTAACATGTTCATGTTACAACTTACAACTTTTTCAGGAGAAATATCCCAAAACAGTTGAGAACAAACTTCCATTGTTGGAAAAAGGGGCAAACGATTGGCTAAAGATTGGCCAACATATAAGGAAAGGGGAGGGCTTCATACTCCATAGTGTAGAGGTTACAAGTGTGTTAACTCATTTACAATCTTGAATTACATATTTAATTAAGAAGGAGAGAGGATTACAATAATACAATTATGTAATAAAACGATATTATGCTAGAGACGTTTCATCCATGACTTAATGAGTTAACCAACCGATTCTTATAAAGGCAAAGTCCAATATCTTTTGTCTCTCTAATCCCTACTCAAAAATCCCAATGGTAGGCCATAATGCTACACTCCATTGCTCCTCCTTAAAGCTAAGAATAAAAATCATCATTTCCCCTCTTCATTTCTTCCTCAAAACCAATTAAAGTTCGAGAACTCTTTCAAACGAAACGAAAAGAAAAAACGATTTACACATTAATATTAGTTTTAAAGTTTTAGCTTGCTATCCATCCAAGCAAAAGTCATTTTTTATATATATTCACATCAAATGTGGTAGATGATTTGCATCACCCTCTCGCTTTCAACACATACTACTCAATCCATTACTGCGTCCATGATCAGTCTCTATTTATTCTATTTTATATATGAAACTACGTATGGGAACGTTTAACATATGTCATATCAGAAACTATACAAAAGAGATAAATAGTTACATACCCAGCTTGTATGTCTTCCTCGTTCTAACTAATCGTTTGGATTCATATCCCAACCAAGACAAGGACCTTTTCTCCTCCAGACGCAAGCGACCTAGTTTCAGTTGTGAAATAATTCTGCAAACACAGATAATTACTTGAGGTCTCCAGCATTTTATGTTTTTGTTAATATTCATTACTATATAGGCATTTTCCTTTACGTATGTACAGCTTTCTATCTTACAAATTGATATAATTTATATCATTCAACAGTTCCTCGATCTTTGACTATAACCATTCAAGGAGTTCATGTATTCGATCATGAGGGAAATGCATGACTTTAGAGGTAAACATAATATTCGATCATGTATTTATAAACGTTACCGAACAAGACCTTATGTCTACATATTAGAAAGAATAAAATCTTTGATAAAAAATTAAAGAGAGAGAATAAAGAAGAGAGAAAAAATATCTTAGGGGTATACGTGAACATGTATGAAACCATTGTATAAGTATACTGAACGAACAATCTTCATTTTCCTTTAAGAGTTTATCAGAAAACGAGTTTGCATCCTCCATTTATAATTTAGCAATTCCATTTTGCAAAAAGTACACCTTTAATTTCAATAGCGGATGAGCTAGGTTTTTGCGTCCGGCCGACAGCAAATTCTTAGATGGTTTCCCAATCAAAGATAGATCTTAGGCAGTCGGGCCATTTATGTAAAAGCCTCGTGGAAAATGAGACGTTATGTGATCAAGTTTGTATGGCATGCAACCAATGAAAGTCAAAAAAAAAAAAAAAAAAAACATACACAAATGATGAATAACGGGTCTAATCGAAGAGTTGTTGCAGAACAAATTAACAACCCTCCGACTGGGTGATGTCAAGCAAGCTTGTTATTTATGAAGATTAATTATGTAGCATAGACGTTATTCATACACTATATATGAACGAGCTTTGTTAATATATGCTTGTGGACAAAGCAAACATGTTAATCAAATTAAACTTAGATTATGCATACTGCAACAAACCACATACTAATTAATTTGTCATTCTCAAATGGCCAATGATTCTTTTGGAAGCCATGACGATGAACTATTTAATAAAGTTTAATTTGATTTGAAACTCCTGGATTACGTGATGCCATCGTCACCGACTAATATATTATTAAACGGAGTAATATTGATGTTTAACTTGAATTATGCATGCTTTGAAATCAGCTAAACCAGAATATATATCTGATGCCTAAAATTATAATTTTCACGTAAAATTAAGAAACTTCAACGATCAGTGTAACCATCGATCGATGAGGCTTATCAATTATCATCTAATATATGCATGATTATAGACTTATACATAGAGCCTTGTTACAAGTACCATTATATATATAATTGATCTTCAAAATCAGGGATAGAGTGCAACTTCACCCCTTTATGTACGTGCTCTCTAATAGTCTAATTTGAGCAGTAGATGATTCAAGATTGAATTGCATGATACAGAAAAGTTACATATATATTAGAAAAGAATCTTCATGTTTAGCACACGTTAATATAATAGTCACGAAAGTATGTACGTTAATTACAAGTTTTCGATTACGTATACTAGAAACACCATACCGTTGGTTTATTGTTTTTGTTTTAGTTCTCATTCATAATCAATGATATCTTCGTAAAGTGGGGAAAATACTTCAAACCGAAGTATTATTGTTTTCTTTGCCTCAACATTTTAAGTTAGGTGTAAAATTAATTAATGAGCAAGTGCAATCAAGTAATATAAGTGATTGACTCGGAATGTAATTTATGATAATATCGATCTATTACATAGAGTTTAATTTACACAGTGACAAAACCTGATGATAATGCATTTGTGTATGAATTAGGGTTAATTAAGTAAACTCTAGTGTGAGTTCTACATGCCAGTATGAACCTAGTAGAGAAATCAAGTAACTAGCACAATGAGTTCTCCCTGTCAGTACGATCCTATCCAGTAGACAATAAGCTAGAAGGCAAAAGGAAACGGTAGGATGAACAATGAGAACATTTGAACACTACTGGAAAACAGATTCGAAGCGACGACTTTTTGTCGTCAAAAGTCGTCGCTTCGAACCCGAAGAGACAAAAAAGTCGTCGCTGGGGGTCGTCGCTTCGTTTTCGTCGTTTCGATTCGAGGCGACCACTTTTGCTACAAAAGTCATCGCTTGGATATTTCAAGCGACGACTTCAAAGTTTGTCGCCAAATTCTGAGCGACGAAGTTTGAGTCGTCTCCTCACATTCGAGGCGACGAATTTTGGATCGTCGCTTCCAATTCTAGGAGACGAATTTTGGGTCGTCGCTTACAATTTGAGGGGACGAAGTTTGGTTCAAAAGTCGTCGCTACAGTGTATGGGATGATAAATTTCATGCGACGAATATCAATGTTCGTCGCTTCATGTCTCCATTTTCGTTTTAAAAAAATTTCCCGCCTATTTCGTTTAATTTTGTTTTTGTCCAGTTTTTGTCGGGAAATTTTTTTCGTTATGCCGTTAGATCTGGAAAGGTGGAGGAGGCGACGGAGGAGGCGACGGAGGAGGAGGCGCTCTGCCGTAGAGGTGGAGACGCTATGCCGTCGCTGCGGGAGGAGGGAGGAGCAGTGAGGTCGGAGTCGATCTGGTGAGGAGGCGCTCTGCCGTCCCTGCGGGAGGAGGGAGGAGCGGTGGGAGTGAGGTCTGCAGCAGTGGCTGGCGCGGTGGGAGGAGCTCCGGTGGAGAATGCGAGGTCGGCGTCGATCCCGGTTGGATGGAGAAGGCGAGGTCGGCCGGCGTCGAAGACTTGGATCGCGACGGCGAGGTCGTCGTCGAAGACTTGGACGGCGACGGCGAGGAGGAGAGGGAGGAAGGCGGTGGAGGAGGCGACGGCAGAGGAGGAGAGGGAGTGAAGAGGAAGGAGGAGAGGGAAGAATTTATATAAAAGGGTTTTGAATTATGGCCGTTAGATCTGGAAAATCCGACGGTTCATAGGGTGATCCGCGCAATGTGTTTTAATTGGTTCTCAGCATGTGGCGCGGATTCAACACTGAAGCGATGAAGAAATACAAAATCCGTCGCTTCAATAATATTTAAAAGATTATAAAATTTTTATGAGATTATACTCAAGTGTACAACTTTTCGAATCAACTATATAAAAGAAGTAAAATTTTGAAAAACACTATGAAATAACATTTGATCGTTATGATGAAATACAGTTATGGTAAAAAAATCACTTAAATCCGACAAAGTTAGAGCCCCGATCGACGCGGTCAACCTTATTTAAACTTATTTCTCTCTATGGGGAACCATAGTATCGGGAGGTAAAAGTTACCAAATTTTTACATGACTGATTACGTCTCATCTATTTGAGAATTTAATGTTTTGAAGAGTCGACGAAACAAGGTCATCTAAAGGTACGTAATAGGGTTTTCGTGTGATAAGTTTTATGAAAATATGGTTGGCCGTTTCGATCGAGCGTCGAACGTTTACGAAACGAGCTGATTTTTATACTCTACTCATATTTAACTATAACGATCACATTAGATGGTCAAATTTTTCATTTTGTGAATTTAGCCATTATAACGACAACATGTTTACTAATACGGTATAACTTGATTATAAGATTATACTCAAGTGTACAACTTTTCGAAGCAACTATATAAAAGAAGTAAAATTTTGAAAAATACTGTGAAATAACATTTGATCGTTATGATGAAATACGGTTATGGTAAAAAAATTACTTAAATCCGACAAAGTTAGAGCCCCGATCGATGCGGTCAACCTTATTTAAAACATATTAAACTGCCGTTTTGAGGGCCTAAACGAACTCGAAAGCCCGAAAAAGCCCACACGTCGTGGCAAAGCTATGAGTTTGACTCCTGGCGTCGTTTTCTTTCCAAAAATGTATTACAATCGTCAATCGGACACCAAATGCCAAATCTACAACTCTCCAAACTATGAAAATATGGTTGACCATATTTCAAAACATAAAGCGACGACTATTGCTCAATACTTGTCGCTTCGTATAAGAAGTCAGCGACGAATATTGACGAAAGTTATAAAATCCGTCGCTTGAATTTTACGTCGGCGACGAACTTTGAATTTTCGTCGCTACAGTTTACAAAACATTATTGGGAGGCGACAACAACCAATATTTGTCGCTTCAATAAGATGTGAGCCACGACGATTGATCAAAAGTCGTCGCTCTCGTTTTCTGAAGCGACCAATCGAATATTGGTCGCCTCAATGTGTTGAGGCGACGAAATTTGATTTTCCCTTTCCAATCTTCGTCGCCTCAGTCCTTGTTTCCAGTAGTGGAAACCAGCTTAATAAGGACACACAGTACAAAAGAATGTGGTTAGAGATACTTAGATATTAAAGGCTGTTTAACACAATTCGTCCTCATTTTCAATATATACATGAATCCAGAAGTCACACAGAACATAATTGCATGCAGTGCCATTCTTCTTCTTCCTCCCACTCATTTCTGGTGTAGAATACGCAGGTGGCTGTAAGAGTGATTGTGATTTGTGAGGTTTTTCCAAGGTGAATATGATTGCTCCACAGTAGCAGACCAAAGAAGGAGAGCGAGGGGTGTGAAAGTGAAACCCTGCCGGCATGATTGTATACAAATATTCCGAGTACGTGAACTGAAGTTGGTTACAGAAATACACAAATGTTTTGTACGTAGAAAATAGTAAACAAAGTTTGATGGAATGTCATTGTAGGGCTTACATGGAAATCTGCCTCCGCCTTGCGTGGAGCCCTTTCTATTTATTTATGTCGGGCCATTGTGTGTACTTGTTCTTACTTTTAAAGGGGAGAAGGGAGCTGAAGACCCAAGTCTCCCTTGCAAATTAAACCCCATAAATTTCATCAATCTCTCTCAGTTTAGTTTCGGCTCTGATTGTTGATCCGAAACTCAGAATTGGTAACTATAAGAAGGAAGGAACAGAGAAGAAGAAGAGTAGGTGTAGTTGGCAAAGGCTTAATGGGTCACCATTCTTGCTGCAACCAACAGAAGGTTAAGAGAGGGCTTTGGTCTCCTGAGGAAGATGAGAAGCTCATCAGATACATCACCACCCATGGCTATGGTTGTTGGAGCGAAGTCCCTGAGAAAGCTGGTACTCACCATCATCGATTTCGCTTTTTATTGTCTCCCTTTCTCTTTTGATAAATTAGGGTTAATTAATCTTGTGCTGTTGCGATTAATTTCAGGGCTTCAGAGGTGTGGTAAAAGCTGCAGGTTGAGGTGGATTAATTATTTGAGACCTGATATTAGGAGAGGGAGATTTACACCAGAAGAAGAGAAACTGATTATTAGCCTTCATGGGGTCGTAGGCAACAGGTTGATTTACATGTTAAACATCTGCATTGTATTCTATCTAATTTCTCTTGCAAATATTCTGATCACAAAGTCAGTGCACACACTATTCTTCGAAATATCTTACTACTTAAGCCTCCAAAACTTTCTCGAAGATGCTAAATTGGGTTTGAATTCATTAAAAAAAATTAAGTTTGGGCATGTTTTCTGGTTTGTTGCTATTGTTGTCTTTCTTTGTTTTATTATGTGCTTTTGAAGCTTGAAGTTTTAACTAAATAATTTAAAATGAATTAGTCGAACACGTTTGTTCTCTCAATTAACCATTTGTGAATTAATAAATTAAGCTGGTGTTTGGAAACAACTCAAGTGAAATGGACCTCTAACTGAATAAAAACAAACTTCAAAATCAAGTTATTTTGGCAAATATATGTCTCAGAAATTTTTATCTATATACGTAGCCACTAGCCAGACCAAGTAGAACTCCTACTCCTACAAAGCACCGGCCTGTCACCTGAACTCAAAGACATTATCTTGTCAACTTCGAATTAGGTTGGCATATTTTTGACGATTTTAGCACAAGTACACATATACAGTATTGATATGCATTTATACGTAGTACGTGCTAGCTACTATTTGGTGCTAACTATACCCTTGATCTCTCTGTTTAGATGGGCTCATATAGCAAGTCACCTGCCTGGAAGAACAGACAACGAGATCAAGAACTACTGGAATTCATGGATCAAAAAGAAGATTCCAAAGCCTTCTCCACCATCAACGATTTCGACAACAACCAGCAGCGTTGCACCTATTGCTCAAATGGGTTATACTAATGACTCAACCCAGCAACTAGATTTTGTAAGTCAAGATTACATCGCATCAAAGCCTCACGCTCAAGATCAAACCCTATTCTCTTCAACATGCCCTATGTTCATGTTTGATACCACAGCAGTTGATCAATTGGCTGCCGAAAACTACAATGCGCGCATTGAGCTCTTTCAAGACATGGTCTCTGTGGGTTTTAGTAACTCCGACGTGCCATGGAATCTGAGCCAGCATCAAGTCCAGGCTCTTCCTCCTCCTCCTCCTCCAGCCATGGACATAAACTATTTGCCGCCATTGATAGAGAACATGGACATCATGTTGCCTATCATTGATGATCATCATCAGCATCAAGTACTCCAACCTAACAATTGTAGTAACATGGATATGGAGGAGAGAGATCATCATCTCCATCAAGATCAAATGGCAGAGTTGAATGAATGGGTTGTGTCCCAACAACAGTACTCGTCATCATGTCCTAACTTTCTTTTCTGGGACGAGATGAATGGTGTGGTTGGTGATCATCAAGGGCCCGGATCGATAAATATCGTTGGAGAAGATCATCATAATATTATTGTACCGGAAACTTCATCAACTACGGGAGCTAATACAGTCCTGCTGTCTTCTTATCCTTCATCTCTTTAAGATATTAATGGTGCATGCCATGGTGGTGATCCTACAGTACTCATATCCCCTAGCTAACTCTCTCTCTCTCTCTCTCTCTCTCTCTCTCTCTCTCTCTGGGGAAGATATTTTCAAAATGGTGCTAAGCCTGGAGTTTACTTTGTTCTTTTTTTGTTTTTACTTTCGGGGTGAAATATGATAAATTGGATTTGTGAGACTAATGTATAGAGACATAAGCAAATGCATGCGATGTTTATTTAATTTGGGGTTTGTAATTCGAACGGAAGAGGAATAATACAATGCGACAAGAAGCAATTTGAATCAAGTATCTTTGATCCTTCATTGAATCATTTTCGTCAATCCCTCATATATAGGCACTGTTTTCCCAGCTGCTTCTCTGGTTCTTTTAATTTTAAGCTATTATTACTACTGCAAAAAGAAGATAACAAGTTAACTTGGCTAGTAACCTCCCTCGCGTTGATCTCTATAACCGATATCTTCTATCAGCTGCGTGTACTTTATCTACCAGACGAGTTCAGCTTTCATGGCAGCCCATGCACATTGTGTATGTAGAACGTCGTACACATAGTTTGAGCAAATGTACGTTCTAGGTTACAATGGAAACAAAAGAGATCGAGAAGAAGAGCTACTAAAACATCGTGTAGCTATCTTCCATCTCTATAGTTCTCGGATATTCGAAGATAATGATTTGTTGGTAAAAGATACAAATGAGTTTACTCGATCATTTTTCGTTGAAATATTGAAGAAACAGCCAATATTACCCAAAAATTAATTTTATTTTTTTCATAAGAATGACCATGCATCCATCCTTTCAATAATAAGCTTTGTAGATGTGTTAGTCCTTACTAATTGTGTTTTGAAAAAGAGGTCCAATATTGGATTCTCTTAGCTAATTTTAGGGCGTGAACCCTAACTGCCTTACCATATAAGACATCACCATTTATGAAACTAATGATGAAAGAAGCTAAATTTGCCTCTTTCGTCAATCTTTCAACAAGATAAGTTTAAAGCTCATTCTCTCTTTAAAGGAAAAGGCACGTCTTCGATCTGTCTTCGTCAAAAATATATTGTACTCCATAGTCATCGATCGCCTACCTCCTGTTTCATCACTTTCGTGT
Organism: Potentilla sterilis; assembly: GCA_963682095.1. Classification (NCBI taxonomy): domain Eukaryota; kingdom Viridiplantae; phylum Streptophyta; class Magnoliopsida; order Rosales; family Rosaceae; genus Potentilla; species Potentilla sterilis. Next base: position 40,956,364 of record OY821760.1, on the reverse strand, counting down.
ATAGCTATGGCTCTCCTACCCCATTTCAGCTCATGGTTTCAAACTTTCAATAGTTTCTTTGATCGAGTTTGCATATATAGGAACAATTTCCTCATCCATACTCAAGGCACCTCTATACGAGTCTACAACTACCAAAATTAGTACTTAATTAAACAGCTTAATTTGTGCTTACAAGGAGTAGTGGTACGGTTGATAAGACGACTTTCAAATTTTTGCCGGCTAACATACCAGCAGAGGGGGCTTTTACAGCGAAAGAAGTAATCCATAGAAAGATATGGGGTGCATAGTGGTATTTGTAAATTGGTGGTTCATATATATCATGAGAAGGATTAATAGCTAATACGCCTACTAATATATAGCATGGAAGCATATCCAAGCAAAGTTACAAAGGAAAAATTGACATGCATTGCTTGCCTTAATCTCTTTTTTGTCTCGAACCCCATCAGGCCGGAGTAAGGGGTGGTCCCAAAGTGAAATTGATCATGACCTGGTGGTAGTTGGTCGGAGCGGTTAAATTACGCACGTTGAACTTGTATCGCTTGATCACAAGGTTTGAAATATAAAAATCATCGTCGATCGTCTTAATTATGTATATTGTTATCTTTATTGAGAATGACAAAATTCTATATGAAAATAAGGGTGGGTTTCTCAACGAGGCCAAGTTGAAAAAAGAGATCGTTGCCTTTTTTTCAATCTTTTTATTTTATTCTATATAATTTGAGGTTTGATATAACGAAATGATCTTCGCACGTATCATGTGAAGATCCTCAATGTTTACACCTTGTTGAAACTTTCAGAACTAATTAAGATAGTAGACCTTTGCCCGTTTTCAAAAAAAAAAAAAAAAGAAGAAGAAAAAGAAAATAGAAAAAAATAACGGGCCAAGAAACAATAGGGCCCATAAACTCAACAACTAGAAAACCGCATAAGCTCCAGGCCCAAATGTCTACGTTTACCCTACAAAACGAGTATAAATTGGAGACACTCACTTATAGCCATCAAAGTTTTAGGGTTTTCATCAGAGCGCAGGCGATACGAGTTTAGCTGCTTGTATCTTTCGCCACCGCCGCAACCATGGTACGTCTCTCCTCCGTCTCGCTTCTTCAACCTTTAATTCCTTCACTCTCTTCTTATCTATTTCTCTATTGCAGATCATTTCAGAGAAGAACCGCCGCGAGATCTCCAAGTACCTCTTCCAAGGTTCGCAATATAAATCTCTCAAATCTCAATCCATTTCATGTAATTGAATTGATTCATAACCGTTTTGATTTTGAACAGAGGGAGTGTGCTATGCTAAGAAGGACTACAATCTTCCGAAGCATCCAGAGATCGATGTGCCTAATCTACAGGTCATCAAGCTCATGCAGAGCTTCAAGTCCAAGGAGTACGTGAGAGAGACTTTTGCTTGGATGCACTACTACTGGTACCTCACCAATGATGGTATTGAGTTCTTGAGGAACTACCTCAACCTACCTTCGGAGATTGTGCCCAACACTCTCAAGAAGCAGCCCAAGCCCGCCGGCCGTCCTTTCGGTGGCCCACCAGGCGACCGCCCTCGGTAAATTCACGACTCTTAGGTGTTGATTGGATTTTATGTTTTATATTACTGCGATGTGGTTTTATTAGTTGTGTTTAGTTACAATGTGTTTAACTGAAGGTTGTGCTTTGTCGATTGGTGAATTAGTTCCGTATGTGTGCAGTCATGTAATTCAAGTAGATAGGATGAGTGATGAAATGTGTAACTGTCTGAATTGCAAAATTGTTTGGTTTATATTGTGAGTTTAAGTGTTAGCATGTTAGTTAAGTAAGTCATTTCTTTGGTTTGCTTCTGGTTTATTTGTCCCATATGTAACATGATTTAGGCGTAATTGTTGAATACTTATTGACTGGAATGTAATTTGGTGTTCTTTTTTGTGCATTAGTGGCCCACCTCGCTTTGGCGATGGAGAGCGCAGATTTGGAGGTGACCGAGATGGTTACCGTGGAGGTCCTCGTGGTGGACCAGGAGGTGACTTTGGTGGTGACAAGGGAGGAGCCCCTGCTGATTACAGACCTACTTTTGGGGTAAATCTTTTGTTGATGAACCTTTTTTTTCCCTTATGTTTATTAGTTCTCTAATTGGTTCATTAGCAAAAAAAATGTGGGATGTGTATGAAAACAGAGTCTACTAGATTACAGTCGGTATGATAGGAAAAAAAGTGGAAGCTTCAAAATAAAAAATTATCTACTTACAGAATATTCTAGCTTCTGAATACTGAATAGTCATAATAAGATGACTTTACAATTTGAATATTCATTTGGTAAACTTGCGTCTGTAGTTAACGCAGACTGATCACATTGTAATGAATGCTTTATAGCTGTTACAAAACCAAAATTTTATTTCCTTGAGGTTTGCAATTGATGCCCTGTCGGTCTTGTCAGAGGTTATAGTTGCTACTCTATTCTGCTCACTTAGTTTTTTTTTCTTAAAATTTCAGGGTGCTCCAGCAAGGCCTGCATTTGGTCGTGGAGCTGGTGGTTATGGCGCTGGTCCAGCTAGCTCTAATCTCTCTTAAGTAGATGTTGCTTCATCTTAGAATTGTCTCCTGAGTTTGTATTTCAAGAACAAATTACTTTGTTAGTTGGAAACAATCAGTTTTGAACAATTCCTTATATTGGGATTGTATTTGGAGTTTATGTTATTCTACTTTGTCTTTTGAACCCGACTTTGGGAAACAATTTTATCTTGGCTTTATAATATGGTCTATAAATTCTATTATGGCTTTCCTGCTTGATCAATACCTTGGCCATCAATCTCTGCCAAAATGTTATTTGTTTCCTAGAGTCATTTGTATTCTTAACTTGTTTGATGTTTTCAGTTCTCAGATGTGTATTCTATGCAGTTTCAGTTTATATTTCTGATTTTTTTTTTGGAAATTGTTTTAAAATAAAAATAAGCAGGACAGCAATTCTCATGCACGTAGCAGCACTGGCCCTCCTCTATCAATGATCTCACTCCTTTGCCCAGCAAATAATGGTTGCATTCCTCATCATTGAGTATCCTCAAATCTTCTTAGAACAGTAAGGCCCTTCCCTTCCGCGCCGGCCCTTTTCTGGACATGAATGAATGAAATAGTAACTTGGACAAACAGTGTCCTAGTCAATGACTGTTCTCTCTCAAGATAACCTTTTTGTTTTTGTCCAATATGAAGGCCATCATTTTCATTTGGCCGGCTAATAATTATTTTAATTAGAGCTACACAATGCTGGTTTGTTTATATATTCGGTTCCGTAATCTCATTAGGAGTTAATCATTTGATCAACGAAACAAATGGGGATATTCAGCAAGAAAGCAGCATCTGGATTCTCTTCCTCTTCCACAGCAGAACAAGTTACTCAAGGAATTGATGGAACTGGTCTCACTACCATTGTTACAGGTTAAAAAGTCTCCTACTACAGCTCGTTTTCAAGCTTCATATGTCCATTTTTTTTATTTTATATATATATGAGAAGGCTTAATAGATTATGGATCCGAACAAAATTAGAGTAAGAATCCAGCATGTTATACTAAAACTGCACTGACATAAACTAATATATAGGATTCAGTATGATTAAGATATCAGCACGTATATCTTGAGTTCTGTTTCTGGTAATCATCATAGCAACACCAATGTGGTCTTAAACAGCTCTTTAGCCTTTTGATGCCTTAATCTCTTTTCTTTCCTTGCTTCAAACTTAAGCCGTTCACTGCAGTCTAAAGTTTTGTTCAATTTCAGGAGCTACAAATGGTATTGGCCTAGAGACGGCACGTGTTCTTGCATTGCGTGGAGTTCGTGTGGTAATGGCAGTAAGGAACATAGGTGCCGGTACCAATGTCAAAGAAGCAATCCTCAAACAAATCCCGGATGCAAAAATGGATGTTATGGAGTTGGATCTCAGCTCATTGGCATCTGTTAGAAAATTTGGAGCAGAGTTTGATTCCAAAGGCCTTCCTTTGAATATCCTTATGTAAGATAAGCAATCATATTCTGATCTTTTTCATACATCGATTCTCTTATATGTACTCACTGCAGTGAAAAGCTCATGTAGAAAACGTCTTCTCTTCTTTCTTTGTTGGCAGTAACAACGCAGGGGTTATGGCAGATAAGTTCAAGCTATCTCATGATAACATAGAACTCAATTTTGCAACCAACTATTTAGGTCTATTAGCTACATTTTTGACAAGGTTGTTTTGTACAAGCTACTACAATGATTCTATACATTTGTTGCTTGAACCATCATATTGCAATATGCAGGTCATTTTCTTCTCACAAGTCTTTTGTTGGAGAACATGAAACAGACATCGAGAGTAAGCGGCATTGAGGGGAGAATTGTTAATGTATCATCACTTGGCCATACATATGTATACAATGAAGGAATTCGTTTCGATAGTATTAATGATGAATCGAGGTAAAACCTTCAGTGGCAGCATGTTTTGATGAACCAACTTGAGGCGTATACTTGTTTAAGATTGTCAGGAAATGTGTTTTACTTGCTATTTCACAGATACAGCAGATATGTTGCTTATGGAGAATCAAAGCTGGCCAACATATTGCATGCTAATGAGCTTACAAGGCTCTTCAAGGTATTGACTATTGACTATTGAGCACCTTAAACTTCAAGAAATACTTCATGGTTGAAGAGGTATCTTAATTTCGAAATGTTACCAATACAGGAAGAAGGAGCTGAGATAACTGCTAATTCTCTTCATCCTGGAGCAATTGACACGAACATTATACGCCATGATATGTTCCTCAAGTGTAAGCTAGCTTCATCGGCTTTACTTTTCCAGTTTTAGTAACTTAATATGTCTGGTTTTCCACTGATTAATTAACATCTTATTCGGCTTGACACAGCTCTTCTTAGTGTGCTGGGTATATTTGTGGCCAAAACTACTCAGCAGGTACTTGTTTAGGCTTTACGGTATTATGTATTATCATTATTTAGGTGAAATTCTACAAGGAGTCATGAACCTCATTCATAGAACAAGCAATCATAGCATCATTCATGACAGGATCCACAACGGGGTCTCAACTCTGTTAGAGATATGATCTAGGATGGGATTCAGATTTCATTGAATATGTTTATGCAGGGAGCGGCAACCACATGCTTTGTGGCACTGAATCCAAAAGTGAAGGGAGTAAGCGGCGAATACTTTGTGGACTGTAACATTGCCAAACCGAGTTCTCAGGCAAAAGATGCAGATTTGGCTAGGAGACTCTGGATTTTTAGCTCAAGTTTGACCAATCTCAAGTAGCTTAGTAGCATACCACATTCATGTTTCAGTATCTGTTGCATTACACCTTGTATTGTCATTACAGTTCACTATGGCTGCTTCCTCTGGTAGACCACCAAGGCCTAACCTTGTTTCTCCAGTTTATTAGCAGACGACCTAAAACTCCATCCCCACAAATTTATACAGAAGCTTTGCATCACATATTAACATATCAAAAGTTCTAAACCGACAACTGGTATTAAGAGCCACAACCACAACCGTAACACACTACTAAACAAAATACTAATGTACATGCACATTGCATTGTTCCTGTCACTACTAACTCGAGACGGCAAACACTTTTTTAACGGTCTAACATAACAGTGTTTATCAGTCGACCTCCTCCATCTGGCTCTCCTCCACCTTATTCTCCTCCGATGGAGGCAGGTCGACGTCATCAACTAGTGTAGGGTCATCATCCTCATCAATGCTGAGACCTAGTTTTAGCATCCTGTGAATCCTCCCAGCAAACCTGTTGGGATCATCAAGGCTGAACCCTGAACTCAACAGGGCAGTATCAAAGAGCAGTAGCACAAGGTCCTTCACCGACTTGTCATTCTGATCAGTCTCGACCCTCTTCCTCAGCTCTTCCATTATGACATTGTCGGGATTAATCTCCATAGTTTTCTTGCTAGACACGGTTCCCATGGTGTTGTCCCTCAAAGCCTGAGCTTTCATGATCCTCTCCATGTTAGCTGTCCACCCATACTCTCCTGTCACCAATACACAAGGCGAGTCCACAACTCTGTCGGACACCACCGCCTTCTCTACCCTATCCCCAAGAACGTCCTTGATTTTCTTGCACAGCTTCTCAAACGATGACTTCTTTTCCTCTCTCTGCTTCTTCTCCTCCTCCGATTCATCCTCAAGTTGAAGCCCATCTTTCGTTACGGACACAAGCCTCTTCCCATCATACTCCTGCAACTGTCCAACAGCATACTCATCAATTGGCTCAACCATAAACACCACCTCATATCCTTTCTTCTTAAGTCTCTCCAGGAACGGCGAGTTCTCCAAAGCCTTTTTACTCTCACCAGTAATGTAGTAGATGTTCTTCTGGCCCTCCTTCATCCTTGTGACATAATCCTTAAAGCTGGTCATCTCATCAGTGCTTTTAGTGGAGTAGTACCTGAGTAATTCAGATAACTTAGCTCTGTTCTGGCTGTCTTCATGTATACCCAGCTTGAGGTTCTTGGAGAAAGCCTTATAGAACTTGGTATAATCTTCTTTGTTCTCCGCGACCTCATTGAACATCTCGAGGCACTTCTTCACCAGATTCTTCCTAATAACCTTCAGAATCTTGTTCTGCTGCAACATCTCTCGCGAAATGTTAAGTGGCAGATCATCAGAATCCACAACACCCTTCACGAATCCAAGGTACTCTGGAATCAGCTCCTCACAGTTGTCCATTATAAACACCCTCCGGACATAAAGCTTGATGTTGTTCGGCTTCTTCCTCGTGTCAAACAGATCAAAAGGTAGAGGATGGACTTGAACTCGAGCTGGCCTTCCACAGCGAAATGCTTCCACGCAAGAGGGTCTTCCCAGTCATTGGTTAGACTCTTGTAGAAAGAGCAATACTCCTCCTTCGAAACCTCCTCGTGCTTCCTCAGCCAAATCGGCTTTTGCTTGTTGAGTAGCTCCCACTCATGCACCACCTCCTTCACTTTCTTCTTCTTCTTCTTCGGCTTCCCTTCCTTGTCTTTCTCCTCATCAAATTCCTCAACATCACCCTCCTCCGTAACCTTGTCTTGCTCTACCTCATCTCCATCATCACTTATCTCTTTATCCACAGTCTTCTCCACCCATAGGTAAATCGGGTAGCTTATAAACTCGGAATGCTTCCTCACAAGCTCCTTGAGCTTCCTCTCATTCAAGAAATCGAGCTGATCTCCCTTGAGATACAAAACCACCTTGGTCCCTCTACCTAGTGGCTCTCCATTTACATCCCTAGAAACAGTAAACGACCCACCAGCCTGAGACTCCCACACATATTGTTCATCATCATTGTGCTTTGTCACAACAATAACCTTCTCAGCCACCAAATAAGCCGAATAAAACCCCACGCCAAACTGCCCAATCATGCTCACATCCGCCCCAGCCTGCAAAGCCTCCATAAACTCCTTTGTTCCGGACCTCGCAATCGTCCCCAAATTGTTCACCAACTCTAAACCAAATTGATCAGTGTAATCGTTTCAAACAATATGTTAAGAATGTAAGAAAGTAGTATCCATTATTTACCGGCTTTGGTCATGCCAGCGCCGGTGTCGACGATGGTAAGCGTCTTGTTGACCTTATCGGTGATGATCCGAATGGAGAGCTCGGGTTGAGACTCGAGCTTGCTCTTATCGGTCAAGCTCTCGAACCGAATCTTATCCAATGCATCGGAGGCATTGCTGATGAGTTCACGGAGGAAAATCTCCTTGTTGCTGTAGAAAGTGTTGATGATCAAACTCAGAAGCTGGTTGATCTCCGCTTGGAATGCGAAGCTCTCAGTGGCAGCTTCCATCTCGATGTCAACCTATTTCACTACCGACTTCAGAAAACTCAAAGTTTTACAATGCTTTGATTTTGTTTGTTTTCTGATAATATAAAATGTCAGAGAGAGAGAGAGAGAGAGGTGTAGATGAGGTTCTGGTGGGTGCGTCGCCGACCCAGCGAGTCGGATATAGATGAATCGATCTTGGTGTTTCTAGTTCCGGACTGTACCTCTTCGTTTAGAACTTTCCCGCCAGCGCCTATTTTTGCTACAGCTGTGTTTTGCTTCTCTACGTGGCATTCTGAGCAAACGTTATACACTTGTATGTGTTCACTGAACTGGTGGTAATAATTTTGGATTTGATTGTAGATTTGTAGTCATCGTTTGTTAGAGCAACTCAACGATTATTTGAAATTTCTTTATTATAGGTGTCTGTTTTGCTCCAATAACTAACTCTAAAATATGGAATATAAGGAAAGAAATAATGAGATTCTCTTAAAATTTATAGTAATTTCCAAAATTTAATTTAAAAATAAATAAATTTAGAGATCAATGTAAGGTAGAAAATATGTTGAAGTTGTTACAATTGCACTGATAAACTTATGATGAAGGGCAGATGCAGTTACGGATTTAGGGCACAACGCCAAAACGTTTCTATCATGATTTGAATCAAGAACATGTTCCTGCATGTATTTTTTTTATTTTAATTTCTATCAGTTCAATTTAGTTGTTTCGTGAGGTTTCAAGTTGTAATGTACATTTATTTTAAATAAAAAATAATTATAATGAAGGGCTCAAAAACAAAGATTTGTGATTCTCTCAGTACACCCAAGCATTTTATCCTTACACCTCTCTTCTCTAAACTTCTCGGTTCTTTGAATTGTTATTGAAACTGGTTCTTGGTAGCATTCATGCTAGAAACCCAAATATTCTGTGTCAGTAGAGAAATTGTTTACTACCTAACGTAGAGAAACAGCAGGAGCACAAAAATCAAAGAGAAGAAAATAGTGAGAAAATTGGTGACAAATTTTTCTATGCTCATTCAATGCACCAGTAATGGTGACAGTAACCCTCTGTAGGAACCTTAGACAAAAATTGCATCAGAAGTCTAATATCTCATGTGTAGTTGGTGACTTTGAAAAAAGTTTGAAAGAGAGTAAAGAACCAAATAAATCCTTTTTAAGGCTTACCGGAGGCTTAAGTTGCAAGTGAGCCGTAGAGGGGAGCTGTTCTATTATTTGAAGTATGTCATACTTAGCAGATATGCCTAACTAAACATATACGCATATATATATGCTTTTATACAGCTTCTCCTTCCTCAAAACATGATGAACAAGATATGTGCTTGTATCACACTAAGATAGCATTGAAGAATGATTTACATCTTATTACTTATTATTCTTATTACGGTAAATCATATACACACTTTGAAACCTAGAGAATCAACGGTATGATCCCTATTGCTGACATCAAAATGTTGTACGACTCCGATTACAATAGAAAAGAAATACGAAGTCCAGAATCTAAAGCTTGATTTTGTGGTCAAGTAAACGAGACGCGTGTGCTCCATGATGTAACCTAGCCCAACTCTCCTATTTACTTTCTCCAATTTCTTGTTCCAAAGAAATTTTGAAACCAAGAAAAGTCTCACTTTTGTCACGGATTTTGCAAACCATTTCCAGACCGAAAGCTCTAGGAAAGTTGAAGAAAGCTAGCTTTATGCATTGCATTGCATTCAGAGCTTCACAGAAAACCCATTTCTCTTTATCCAGAAATCACATATTCAGCTGAGAATCACGAGCATCATTAAAGCCCAGAGCAACCCACTTGAGGGTTTTTGAACCCATCAAAGAAAGGAGCTTCCTTTGGGTAGTTTGAGCTTTCAAGTTTTGAGCATGGCTTCCAAGGAATCAAGCTCTGCTGCTTCAGCAGATTGTAAAATCAAAAGGGTTCTGACACATAATGGTAGATATGCGCAGTACAATGTGTTTGGGAACTTGTTTGAGGTCTCTAGCAAGTATGTCCCGCCTATTAGGCCAATTGGTAGAGGTGCTTATGGCATTGTCTGGTAAGTTTCTGCTTAAAGTTTTGATCTTTTTGGCTTCTTTAGCTATCTGGGTTGCTGTAAATAACTTTGTTTTGGAATTGGGTTAATATTTTTTGTACTATTTATGTGGTGAAATGGGGAATGATAATCAGGAGCACTATGAAGAAAACATGTATGAAATAGAGCTGGGAGGGACTAGTTAACTGATATAATTTTGTTTTGGACTAATATGATTTGTTATTGCAGTTTTGTTTGTTGGAGTTGTTTGATCTCTTGGTACTGTACTAACATATAAAAAGGAGGGAATAAGGGGGGAATCTTATTCTTGTGGAAGTTGCAGTTACCATGTCAACTGATTAGTTTCTCTTATTGTTATCAGTTTGGTGATAAATGCTATAACATACCGTGGAACAACCTTTTCGTATATAGTTGATTATCGTTAGCTGAGCAGGCTCGCTTTGCTTGGGTTCATGCTTTTATTCGGCTCATCATCTGTTACTGAGAGCAAATTAATCTACAATATTGCTTATGACGCTGATGATAGGCTTGTTTCTTTTGACAAAGTATGATCTTTGGTTAATATAGTGGTGGGTTAAAATTTCCTTTTTCTTCTTCTTTCCAGTGCTGCTGTTAATTCAGACACACACGAGGAAGTTGCCATTAAGAAGATTGGCAATGCTTTTGACAACATAATAGATGCCAAGAGGACGTTGAGAGAAATCAAGCTTCTTTGCCATATGAACCATGAGAATGTAAGTTTCATTTTTTGAGTAATAAATGAACTTTTAAGGAAGTCTAAGATAAAATTCATGCCGATATAGTGTTATGTAGGATTTAAGGATAAATATGCTAAATTTACTTTTCCACTTGAAATGCTTACTTTCATCAATTCAAGGGGAAGAATACTAATTGACTCAATGTTCCAAGCCTTTGTTTAGCATCTGACAATGGCGACAATACAAAAGTGCCTAAAGGTTCTGTAAAATGGTACATCAGTTATCCCATGCTTAATACTCAGATGGGTGTTTCTTGTGTGTATCAATAAGATCACTTCACCGACCACATGGGGGATACATCTTATACAACCTCTTCAGTGTGCTATGACCTTGGAACCTCATTCTTGTCTTTCTGGGTTTTCTGTTATTAGAGAGAAGTTTGAACTATGTATAAGCTTGTCCAAGTTTGTGTAGCCATATCCAAGATCTGGTTCTTTCACTTTGCCTTTATGAGTTTGGTTTTCTGTTGGAATTCACACGTGACTTCTATTTGGGTCTGCTCTGTATAACAGCTCAGCTAACTACGTCCACAGGTTATTGGCCTCAAGGACATCATACGACCGCCCAAAAAAGACACCTTCAATGATGTATACATTGTTTACGAGTTGATGGACACTGATCTTCATCAGATCATTCGTTCTGACCAACAACTAACAGATGATCATTGTCAGGTACAAAACAACGACATTCAGTGAGGCTTCATACATGTCATTGGTGTTATACATTTCAATATATTTCTGGTTGCTGTAGTAATTATTAGAGACCTTTGAGACAAAGGTTTCGAAATTGAATTTTCCTAAATTTGATGCGTGATGAGTATGGATATTACATTGAAAAAGTTGAAGAAATCTTAAGACAAACAACTTGTGATTAGATAGATGTTGATAGAAGGGAACTCAAAATGGAATGTTTAATATGTTATGATTTTGTTATATAAACTTAAAAAAACAAAAAAAAGAAGGGTCTCATTTTAAAAATTGTTCAACTGTTAAGATTCAAAAGTTATTTTTTTTTAGTTTATGTGTGTGTGTGTGTGTGTGTGTGTGTGTGTGTGTTTGTTTGTGTGTGTGTGTGTGTGACTTCCTATCAAGTAAAGATGTTCCCTGTATTCTGGGATTGCGTGCTTCAATTCTTGAATGGTAGTGTGGGTTTGCTCGTTCTAATTCTAGATTCTTATCTTGAAACATGCAGTACTTTCTGTATCAGCTGTTAAGAGGACTAAAATATGTTCACTCTGCCAATGTGTTGCACCGGGATCTGAAGCCAAGTAATTTGCTTCTTAATGCTAACTGTGACCTTAAAATCGGAGATTTCGGACTAGCAAGAACAACATCTGAGACGGATTTCATGACTGAATATGTTGTTACTCGTTGGTATCGAGCACCAGAGTTGCTTCTTAATTGTTCTGAGTACACTGCTGCGATTGATATATGGTCTGTTGGTTGCATACTCGGTGAAATCATAACCAGAGAACCTCTGTTTCCTGGGAAGGATTATGTTCATCAGCTGAGGCTTATCACAGAGGTACTACTTTTAGAACTTCCAGATGAACATAAACAGGCATTATATTCAGTGTTCTGCTGATCTATGATTGTAGTAACATCAGTAAAAACTGAATATAAAAGAAAAAGTCAACCTAGTTTGATAGTTGTCTACATTCTTCAACCCACTTCTCTCTGAGTATTGTCATTCTCTTTGTCTGGAGAGTTCCTATCCCATACTAGCATAAGCTAGGTAGGTTGCAATGCCTAGACACAGTTGAGTTGAAATATTCCAAAGTATTTGATGATCCCTAGCTCCAGGGGGTTAAGGGTAGATGTAAAAAAAAAAAAAAAAGTTATATAGTGGACGTTCCTAGGTACTACCGTAATCAAATAAAACAGCTTATTGTCAATTCAGTAATAGTCTGATAAGTGATAACTAGGGGTCTAGTCCTGGGATATGGTTTGGGCTTTGTTATTTCTTCCCAAGTTCTATCTTCAAAAGTACTGGAGCTAGGGAAATATGAAGATAGGTATTCATATGTTTAAAAGCTCATTATGCAAAATGTCAAGCTGATGGCCTGTTATGTCCTGCTACTTTCTTAGTAAACAAATTTGTGGGTTACTTTCTTTTTAGTGGGAAGTTATTTACAGGTGATAGTCAGGTGTACATGGAACCTAATGTGTGATATTGTTTTGGTCGTTTAAAGTTAATAGGTTCACCTGATGATGCAAGCCTTGGATTTCTTCGAAGTGATAATACCCGCAGATATGTAAAACAGCTCCCACAATTCCGGAGGCAACAGTTCTCTGCTAGATTCCCTAATATGTCACCTGGGGGTTTGGATTTGCTAGAGAAAATGCTCGTGTTTGATCCTACCAGACGCATTACTGGTACAAGAAATGGGTTTATGCGTTCTAGAGCTTTGACAAAGTATTGGATCATATTAAGTCAATGTTTTTTTCCTGACTTGTGTTATGTATCTGTGTGCAGTTGACGAGGCACTTTCTCACCCATACTTATCGTCCCTTCACGACAACAATGATGAGCCTATTTGCCCCAGGCCTTTCCATTTTGATTTTGAGCAACCTTCATGCACTGAAGAGCACATCAAAGAGCTCATCTGGAGGGAAGCAGTGAAGTATAATCCAGAGCCAACTCATTAAAGGGCATATGCCTTTCTAGGACTGCAGATACATATTATAAATGAGTCCCTCTTTAACAATGTATCATCAATCACATTCGGAATAGCCATAAAGATTGTCTACTTGTAACTTGAGTTCAACTGATGTACAAGGAGCTGAAGTACTCGAGAAGGCCCCAAGTCGATGGTTGATGTGCTCTGACATAGACTCTAGAGCATAACAGAAGTTCAGTCGGGGCACAACGATTGTGGATGCTGTATTAATTTGGATATGCGTTTTTACGCTTAGTCACGTGGTGTAAAATCAATAGATGTGAAGCCTGTTTCCATTTGTTGATTGAAACTTGCACATTTGAGATAATTGCTTGCTTCTTTGTTTATTGAAATGATGGATTTGGTGTTCCTTGTTCTGAGAATGGGTTTTGGCAACGGTATGGGGATCCCAACCTCCATGGAAACAGTCCCTGAAGAGTCGAGATATTACAAATATCACTATAGTTTGGGTATGTTTGGTGCAGCTGGGCTTTACAGAAAAGTTGGCTTCTGTTTTTTTTTTAAAATAAGCTGCTGAAAAGCAAAGTGGCTGAGTGTTTGGTAAACTGGCTTTTTTTAGGTGTTGTTGGTGGAAAAGACATTGGCAAAGTGTTTGGTAAACTGAAAGTTAGCTTGTGTTTTTTTGTTGTAAATGACAAATTTAGACATAAAAGAAATTTTAACTTTAATTGAATGGTAATAGCTAATTTTTAATTTTATGGCTAATTGAATCTTTATTATGCTTATATGAAATTATTTATAATAATTAATTACTAATTATTATGGTGAAATCATAATTTTAAATTATGTTTTACAAATAACGACTGAGTTTCATTAACATCAAATGACTACAAAATAAATCATTAACACCATTAAATATTAACCAACATTACGAGCACTCATCAAGCTTTGAGTGATGCTATTTCTTATTCTTTCAATTTCTTGTACACCACCATGAGCATGATGTTTTTCTTGTGCATCATCATCTATCTCTATGTCACATGCCATGTCATCAGGTCTTTCTCAAATACGAACAAAATGTCTATCCTGATTTCCATACCTCTGTATATAATTATGAAGTGTCATAGTTGCAATCACGATTTTCACTTGCTTTGGAAATGAATAACCTTGCATATTCATTAAAATCTTCCATTTCTTTTTCCAAACTCCAAATGTGTGTTCTATGACGCCTCTAAGGATGCATAGGCTTCTTTTGTTATCACAAACCATAAGTAACTTCTTTTGTTACAAATACTCAAGTACGTTTTTATAACTTCCGAAATTTTGAGTGCCAATTTTGGCAAGTTTACTTTTGTTTTCTCATGTAGGACATACAAGGAAAAGCATTGGGAGATAACTTTCATGTCAAAAAACATAAGAGTAATCATGCTAAGCATTATCTCTGAACATGAACTCTAGCTGCTCGTACCATTGCCTGATCACATTTATAGGTACAGAAAAGAAAGCAATACTAAATCAGCACATGCATTCACTTATGGAGTCTTGTCCTTGGCATGTTGCTTGACCATTCAATTGGTCATTTGAAGCACCCGAAACCTCATTGAAAGGATCAGAAACCAAAGAAGTAAGAGAGGGTGATTTGATATTCTGTGCTACTCCAACAGGCAGCCTTTCAGCCATGTCCTTCAACTGATCAACAAATGCAAACACAAAGAATCATTACTCATTACTAATCCAACTGTCTATGCCTAGAATTTACAGAATATTGACAAGAGTTTCAAGATTTCTAGACTTATCCCATCACAAGCCGAAAAATAGCAATACTAACGACAGGTGCATAGAGAGCAGGAAGAATCAAGTAGAACACACAGATTTCAAGTGGCTACCAAAAAAGTATAGTGGGGAAAACAATATTCCATACAATATCTATCGAGCAATATTTTCATCTCAAAGAAAACACCCTCCATGGACAACAATTAGCAGATAAAAGCTTCACATGACAAACATGGACAATGGCAATAACCTCTCAAACATCAAATTGCCAAAAAACATATGTACTGATGATAGATATATAGGTATTACGAAGAAGCATGAAGCACAAAAAGAAATCATGTGGTTACCATAAAGCTATTATTGAAAAAGCTCTCATTGAAAAAGCTCTCACATTATTCCCAATAACTATCAAGAAAGTAATATCATTTTCAAAGAATTTGGCCTCCCAAAACCAATATGCACTTGACGTAGCTCAATCCAGTGCAATCATCAACTTAACATTAAATGCTAGATATTGTATAATGGGAATTAGCATAAGGAAAACAATCCATTAAATATAACGAATAACTAACCTGAGATTCTCATCAACCTGCTTATCTTTTATAAGCTCCGCAACTTCCTCGATCCCATTAAGTTCCTCAAAGTCCTGAAACATATCACACATGACAATCAAAGGCCAAAACACCAATCCTCATTCACAAACCCAACAATATCAAAACTCCACATACCATTTGATTAGCCGACGAATCCATGACAACCCCCAAGGCATTGATCATAAAAGGTTTTGCTCCCAGCTTGGACATGCACTCAGCAACATTCCTTGCCACCCCTCCTAATACATAGCTCACCTGGATAGACGATTACAAGAAGTATCAAGTAATCATTCAAAATTTCTTGTATTCACTGCTGTGGATTCCTATAAATATTCATCAATTAAAAACAGTCTAACAAAGTTGAATGGAAGTAACAATTTCCATGAGGTATCAGTCAATTTATATCCTAAAGGTATTGGAGCAGAAGAAGAACTTCTGCAATGGCTTTAATGATTCTGCAAACTCGCTCAGATGTACCATTTAACTTACAACAAATGGCAATGCTGGGTATATATTCTCTATTTGGAAATCTCCAATACAGACATAAAAATCAAAACTTTATATCAAAAAGGAAAAATTCATGAAAATACAAAGTAGTGGGGGAAGTGAATACCTTGCCAGGAGTAGTGGTTCTGGGATTTGCAGGAATAGAAGGAGTGGCATGAATGTTTAATACCATTCCCCCTATCACCACTGCTCTGCCTCTTCATGCTTCAACCCACCATTACTACTTGATAAACCCACCTAGCAGTCACAATTTAGCAAATTCAAAGTTATTGATTGATGACCAAAACAAACCGAGACTGAATGAGCTATTATTGAATTTAATACCTTATGAAGGGCATGATTGGATTCAGCCTTGCATCTCGACCCAGCCTGAAGCCGCCTACGTTCCACCCAGCGCCGACGCCAGCCCAGCTGACCTCCGACGACGCCAACACCGCCGTCGGCTTCAATCTCGATCCGAAGTCCTGTAAAGCCGAATCCTACGTTTGACGCTGCCTTGGACGCTATCGACCCGACCCCTACAGAGAGTGAGGGCAATCTACGGTATTTTGAAAATTTCATTTAGCTACAGTGACGCCGCTACAGTGCAGAAGCTGTGAGCTGCTTCCAGAAGGAGTGGGGAGGATGCTTCGGCTTTTGGACGTAAAAAGTCGGGGCTTTTGGAAGTCGGGGACTCAAAGCTGTTTTACCAAACACCTTAACATGCTGTGTTTATAAGCGGGGGAGCAAAAAAGCCCCCCCAAACGCACCCTTTAGTGCGCGTTTGGGGGAGCTTTTTTGCTCCCCTGCTTATAAGCCATGGGCACTCAAGTGTTTGGTAAACTCTATTAGAGCAGCTTTTCTTAAAAGCTGGGGCTTTTTTCTCTTAAAAGCAGAAGTAGGGAACCCCAACTTCTGAAAGCCGGCTTCTGCTTCTGTGCACTGTAGCGGGTACTGTAGTTAAATGAAATTTTCTGAAATGCCATATGTTGCCCCTCTAACCCTTCTGCTCCTCTCTCTTGCATCCGCCTCTGCTGCTCTCTTGCCTCCGCCTCCTCTCTCTTGCCTTCTGCTCCACTCTCACTTCGCCTCCTCTCTCTTGCCTTCTGCTCCTCTCTCGCCTCGTCATCGCCTCGATCCCTCAGACTTGAGCCGCCTTACTTGGATCCTCTCACCCAGCCGGGGCTCTTTTATGTCTCGTTTCTTGTACAGTTGTGTTCATATGGAGATGCACACTGTTTCCAGCGCTGCTGCTGATTCCGACAGCCTCAAGTGCTCTCTGGTGGAATCTTTGGTCGCCCAGACCGCTGTTCTTGCTGACAAGTCTCTTCTTTTCCTACTTTTGCTGGTACACAACAGTTCTGAACCCAATCATTTTTCTCACCAATTTTGACTCTGCGGGTCTTTGTACCTTGTAGCTCAAACAGTTATGTGATTGATTCATGGGATTTCTTTTTATTTGGTAGCTTGATACCGTGCATAGAATTCTGATGTTACCTTAATGTGAAGGATCTGTATAGTCAATCCTTTGTTGTTCTTGGAAATTAATGGGATATCTTTGCTTGTTGCCTTTGGTAATGTTGTTGGGAGCTAAAAGAGTTTTTGGTGTTTATGAATTCTGTGATTAAAGTGACTTTAGATTTACTTGGTTATGGTTAAAGCTTCAAAAGCCTTCATTCCTACTTTACTTAAACTGAGTGTCCCTGCTTTAAGAGTTTTCTGCCTAAGACTATAGTATGATTATGATTCTGTTAATGAAATAGACTTCGAGTATTAGACTCATTAGGGTGATCTAAAGCTAAATACCTGTTTATCCTAGCATAAAACCTATAATGGACTTAGGAGGTTACAACTTCAAAATTCAGTAACCAAATATGGTAAGCATTTGACATTCTTATATTAGAATGAACTCAGTCAGTTATGATCGATCAAATAGAGAGTCTTGAAGTCAAGTGAGCTTCTTGACACTAACAAATGTAGAAATTGTCCATCTTCTGAAGAAGGGTCTATTAAATGTTAATGTTACTTCATAATTTTATTCTGGGTTTGTTTCTTTTGTTCCCTCAACAACCAAGAGGATAAAGCTTTTAAAGGTCTTCAAATCAAACACTTCTCTTTTCTATTACTGAAGCATCAAGTTTCCATTGAAACTAAAATTGGAGCTTCATTTCTAGTAATGGTGTTGGCTTTATCTTGTATATACCAGAAAAAGATGATAATCCTCTGGTTGTGGTTCATTTTATTTTGTCTTTTAAAGTAGAATGATGCTCCTAGCCTCCTACAGCCAAATATCAACATCTCATTTGAGATCTTGTATCTCAAAATCGCTTCTTGTCTTGCTATTCAGTTCTCTTTCACTTTCCTTTTGTTTTTGGAATGAATTCAGTTCTCTTCCTTAAATATATATGTGATCAGGAACTTTTCTGCTTCATTTTACTGGAGAATTCTGTTTTCGCTTATACATGACTTTTTGCTTCTTAGCTTGCTCGATTGCTGCTTGTCATGTTTATATATGGTTGTATTTCATTTACATTTCTCATCCTTTATGTTTTTGTTGTTCGACAGGTTTGGTCTTCACCGAACGAAAATAATGTATTCCCATATCCAGTGAGAACTGATCAGAGGTAGGAAACACATTTTGGTTTATTTGTGTATTATTTGTTAATTTTCCATAGTGATGAGGGACGGAAAGTAATTCAGCAGTGCATGTGAGACTGCATTGCAGGTTTCCAACTTCCGACCTTAATACAGTGAAGGAGCCTGATGCTGAAAACAATGATGCAGGTGAAGCAGAGGATGACAATGACGGTGACGGTGATGATGATGATGATGAGGACGAGGACAATGATGAAGATGATGGTAATGACTCAGAAGATGATAGTGATGATGATGAAGAGGATTCTGATGGTGAGCTTCAGGCTGCTGGTTATGGAGACAGTGATGACGATGATGAGGATAACGATGCAGACGATGACAGTGACGAGGATGACGACAGTGATGATGAAGATGATGAGGAGCAATACAAGTTACCTTCGCAAAGAAAGAAGTGAAGTAATTCATTTCCCTCTATTCTTTGGCTGTTTCCTTGGGAACTGGGGCTGCTACATACTTATTCTCATCATGTCAAATTTTGTGAGGATCAGAGCCTTCAATTTAAAATACAAAGAAGGGATTCTTTTCCTGTACGTTGTTAATGGAATGATATGATCTCTTATGGCAACTATCATCTCTTTTAACTACACTGGCTCACTGGCTCATTTCTATAACTGTGAATGCTTCTCATCTCAGCTCTTTATCTTCCACATTAGCAATGGGAACTAACTATGGTCGGTCCCTAAAGTTCAGAAAGCCCGAACCGGCCCGAGTCCGAAATTTCGAGCTTTGGGTCGGGTTCACAAAAGTATTGCCTGGGCCCGGCCCGTGCCCAGCCCTAGTGTGTACTTCTTTAAACAAAAAATATAAAAGGCCAATGCTAATAATTCTTGTGGTCCAGATAATGGAATATCGGCCCAAGCCCAAGACTGACCCTTCTGAACCGACTCTCATCCCTCTATAGCGTTAATGAAACTCAGTCGTTATTTATAAACATAATTTAAAATTATGATTTCACTATAATAATTAGTAACTAATTATCAGAAATAATTTCATATAAGCATAATAAAGATTCAATTAGCCATAAAATTAAAAATTAGTTATTACCATTCAATTAAAATTAAAATTTCTTTCATGTCTAAATTGGTCATTTACATACAAAAAGCACAAGCTAGCTTTCAGTTTACCAAACACTTTACCAATGTCTTTTCCACTAAAAGCTCTAAAAAAAAGCCAGTTTACCAAACACTTAGCCAATTTGCTTTTCAGCCGCTTATTTTTAAAAATAAGCAGAAGCCAGCTTTTCTGAGAAGCCCAGCCGCACCAAACATACCCATAGACTGGGGGTAACAAATATATATCTCTCTCCACCTACTCAATCGAAGCTAAATTGTAGGTTCCTGATGTTATACACTCAATCGAAGTGACTTTCCAACTAGAGGACCTAATTGTAAGATTATTCTTATAGGTTCCAATAACTGGTCTGAAGGCACCATTCAGGTATATTTTGCTCAAGCATGTTGCTCAAGAACTAAAATTACCTCTGACATAGAAGCTGAAGTTCACCTGATGTACAAGAAGCTGAAGTACTCGAGAAGGCCGCAAGTCGATGGTTGTTATGCTCTGAGCCTCTGACGTAGACTAGCATAGTATAAGTTCAGTCGGGGCACAAAGATTGTGGAAGCTGTATTATGGATGTCTACGCTTTACCACTTGGTGTAAAACAATAGATGTGTAGCCTGTTTCCATTTGTTGATCGAGACTTGCACATTTCAGATTATTGCTTGCTTCTTTGTTTATTGTAATGAGGGATTTGGTTCTGACCATGTATATCGGCAATGTTATGGGGATCCCAACTGAAGAAATTGATTTTCATTGATTTGTGCAATTGCACTCTTTACAATATATAGCAGGTTACATGATGATAGTTACAGAAAGTATTGAAGGCATTTACAACTATATTAAAACTGCACAATCCTAGCTAGTAAATGAACCTAAACTCCAGGCATAACAGCTAGGACTATCAATGGTTTAATGGAGAAAATTGCTGCACCTTAATATGGGGAGAAGTTTGTGGCAGAGAATCAGTGACTTTAACATCCCCCCTCAAACTAGGCATGTCCAGATGCACAAGTTTGGTAGAGAGGAGCTGATGACGGTGTTTATGCAACGACTTGGTAAGCAAATCAGCTGGCTGGTCCTTGGTAGGAATGTAACAGACTCTATGACTGCAACGGGCTACCTTCTCACGGACATAGTGATAATCAAGCTCAATGTGCTTGGTGCGTGCATGAAAAATGGGATTGGAGGCCATGTAAGTGGTGCTCATATTATCACAATGCAACAAAACAGGAAATTGAATACGAGCACCAAGTTCATATAATAGATAGCCTAACCAGGTTGTTTCCGCACTGGCATGAGCCAAAGAACGATACTCAGATTCGGCACTAGATCGGGCTATAGTAGGCTGCTTCTTAGAACACCAAGAGATGAGATTGGAGCCAAGATACACAAGATAGCCAGAAGTAGAGCGTCGTGTAGTCGGACAACCAGCCCAATCGGCATCCGAATAAGCTGAGAGTTGAACTGGTTGACATTGGGGGGTAATCAATAAGCCATGACCAAAAGTGCCTTTAATGTAGCGTAGGATTCTCTTGGCAGCAACCAAATGCGGGGCACGGGGCTGACTCATAAACTGAGACACCATGTTGACAGCAAAAGTGATATCAGGACGAGTAATATTGAGGTATTGCAAAGCTCCAACAATCTCACGGAAACCAGTAGGGTTCTCAAGCAAATGTCCATCAGTGGCATTGAGATCAGGCTTGGTCGACATAGGGGTAGACACAGGCTGACTAAATAGAAGATCATGCTTGGTCAAGAGATCATGAGCATATTTGAGCTGATTAATATGCAACCCATTAGGAAGAGGAGTAACCTGCAATCCCAGAAAATAATGCAGAGGACCTAAATCCTTTATGTCAAAACCACGGCCCAGACAATTGATGAAACTCTGAAGTAGACGCTCATCGGTTCCCGTCACAACAATATCATCAACATAGAGCAAGAAATAAATGGTGTGAGAACCATGGCGATAAATGAACAGAGACGGATCAACAATACTTTGAACAAAACCAGTAGATAATAGGAATGAACTCACACGCTGAAACCAGGCACGGGGTGCCTGTTTTAAACCATAAAGTGCCTTGTTGAGTTTGCAGACATGAGAGGGTCTCGATGAATCCACAAATCCAGGTGGTTGAACCATATACACATCCTCATTAAGAATGCCATGAAGGAAGGCATTCTTAACATCTAACTGCCGGAGAGGCCAATGTCTAGAGACAGCAAGTGTAAGAACAGTTCTGATAGTAGTAGGCTTGACAACAGGGCTAAACGTCTCATCAAAATCAATACTTTGCTGTTGGTGCTACCCCTTAGCAACTAGACGAGCCTTGTACCTTTCGATAGAGCCATCAGATTTCCGTTTGATACAAAAAACCCATTTACAACCAACTGTGTTTTGAGAGGAGGAAGGAGGTACCAGAGTCCAGGTATTGTTCTTGAGTAATGCGTTGATTTCCTCTATCATTGCTTGTCGCCATTCGGATTTCTGGGAAGCTTGAGAATAACAGGTGGGTTCAACAGTATCAACCACAGAAAGTAAAGCGTGAGAGACCGGATAACGAATGGTACCATCAGTGCGTTGTTTCGGCTTGACAATTCCATGAATGAGACGAGTGGTGACGCCTTGGTGCGGTGGAGGAGCGACAAGAGGCACTGAGGTTGTGGATGCGGGATCGGGCGCCGGGTCATGGAGAACTGGTTCGGCAGGCTCGTCGGAAAGTGAAGGGCCGGTGGGTTCTGGGTTGTCGGGAACTGGAGCAGTACCGTTTGATGGAGGTAGAGATGACGAAGGGTGGGGAACTGGCGCGGCCGAAGGACGGCGACGGGAGTAGACAATTGGCGGAGGTCTTGGCGGAGGAGATGGGGAGGACGGATTTGAATGAAGAACAATAGGAAGGTCGACGGTCTGAGAAGGAGATGGTGCCGAGGAAGTCATGTGGTTGGGAGAGATGGATTGGTGAGAGGGATGAGAGCTGTTGGGCTCAGAATGAAGGACGTCAGATGGAGATGACGATGGGCTCGGCAGTTGGGCCTGCGGAGGATTGGGATTTGATAGGGATACCAAATCAATTGTACCGGTAGATGGGACCTGCAAAACTTTATAAGGAAAATTGGTTTCGTTAAATAAAACATGACGCGACACATAGACTCGACCTGTTTGACGATTGAGACACTTATAACCCTTGTGAGTGGGGCTATACCCTAAAAAGACACACTCGACACTTCGATTTGAGAGCTTATTAGAGACATATGGACTTAAATGAGGATAACAAGAGCAACCGAAGACACGAAGGGAAGAGTAAGACGGTGGAGTGCCATAGAGAAGTTGATATGGAGTGACCCAATTGAGGACTGGAGTAGGAAGAATGTTGATGAGATGGACAGAAGTAAGAACGGCCTCAACCCATAAATTATGTGGAGCCCCAACAGTTTGAAGGAGGGTACGGGCCATGGTGGCAATGTGCATGTGCTTTCTTTCTGCTAACCCATTTTGTTCAGGAGTGTGTGGGCAAGAGAATCTTTGTTGAATGCCCAAAGTTTTGCAAAAATGAGAGAAAGCATGATTGACATATTCTGTGCCATTGTCACTTTGAAGATATTTGATAGAGCCATTAAAGAGATTACGAATGAGAGCAACAAGAGATTGAAAGTGAGTGAAAACTTCATTTTTACGGCGCATGGGATAAAGCCAAGTGAAACGAGAGTACTCATCAGTAAAGAGAACATAATACTTGAATCCAGTCACGGATAAAGTAGAAGACCTCCACACATCACTATGAATTATTTGAAACAGACTAGTAGCATAATTTTTATTGGAAGAAAATGGCAACTTATGAGATTTACTAACAACACAATCATGACAAAAACTAGTAAGAGACGACGAAGGACCAAGAGTAGACTTTAAGGAAGATAGGACAGCAGGGGAGGGGTGGCCAAGACGATGGTACCACAAGGATGAGTGGACTATGGCAAGAGCTTGAGGAGATGACGAAAGGGATGACGGAGACAATGGATACAGACCATCTTTACAAGGGCCCTGAAACAAGAGAGCACCAGTGAACAAACAACGGATTTGATAAAAATTTGGTGCGAATAAGAAATAAACAAGATTGTCTTTAGTGAATTGAGCAACTGACAATAAATTTTTATGAATGGAAGGGATACGCAATACTCGCTCTAGAGAGAATTTAGCATTTCCTAATAAAATAGGAAGGTTACCATAGTGAGAAACTGGCATAGAATCGCCGTTTCCCATGTAGACATTGTGAGGTCCGCCATAAGTCTGTGGATTATGGATAGGCATTGCAGTCATGTGATGGGTAGCACCCGTATCTGGGTACCAACTCTGATCACCAAGTGACTTGGTTCATATACTCGCAAGCGTACGAATCGTGTCAAGTAAGGGAAATATTAGGACCTTAGTTATCGTACCACGGAGATTAGGCGTTGGACCTAATTAATCAAGGTAATTGACTCTAGGACCACTAATAGCACACAATAAAAATAAAACGAAAATAAGAACTATGGACAATCAAGGCACCAAGCCTTGGCAATGCTCGGCCTAGCTCGCACTAAGCCTAATCAAAACCACTAACTTGTGACCCTAAGGTGGATATGCACAAATGGGAAGTAGATTTTGTGAGAAAGTTGGTTTGAGAATTAATTAAATTAACCGCAAACAAAATAAAAAAATAACAACTAATTATCAAGCAAGAAAACTAAATATGGAATTCAAATGAACGAGAATATGGGAGTGTAGGGTGATTCACACTAACTCTCTTGCAAACATCAATGCCAAACTTAGAAATGCATGTATTTCCTTAAGTGTTAAGTCTCGTATCTAATACCGGTTAAGGCTACTAGATCAATTATCCTTACGGTGTATCGGTTATGCCGGTTAAAGCCACAACCAACTCTCTAATTTAGGCACTACGCCGGTTAAGGCCGCAATATCTAAAATTAGAGGCAAAGAGTCCGAGATAATAGAGACCCAAGCAAGCTTAGCTACAATTAAGCTAGCTAATGGTTACCACACTTGAAATCCTAGATGCACAAGACTAATAAGTTGTCAATTTATCAATCTATCCATCAAATTGTCCATAACATAATCTAGGGTGACAAAGCCTAGAAACATGCTTCTAAAGACCAAAACATTCGGATATCAAGAATACACAATTGAAATTACATTTATTTAAATTAAAGCATCAACATTCTTACAAGATGAGTTAGGCTTCACAACCCTAACTCCCAAATTGGAACTACTCACTACCCATATATAAACACATCATCCAATACATAAGAAACAAGAGAAAGGATAGATGAGAGAGGGAGCACAAGCTAATTCACAATTTGCTATATGCAAATATGAACACAACTTGATATTAAGTTCCCACCCTTTACCAACTATAATTTCTTCATATTGGTGAAGTCTTGGTGATGTAATGAGAGAGCCCAATGCTAATTATCCTCCAATTTGATGAGAAATTAATGAGGGAGTGAGAAATTGGAAAAAGGTGGAAGAGGAGTAATGGGGAAAATGGGTGCTAGGTTTTATGAGGAGAGAGAGAGAGAGGTTGAAAAATTGGAAGAAGGGGAGTGTATGAGGTTCGGGTCAGCTGGAGAGAAAAGAAAAGAGAGGATTGAGGGTAGAGATCTGGTGTGGTCTCGGCAGGAAATGAAATGAATAAGGCGCCAAGTGTCAGCATTTTATTGGTTTTAGAGAAAGACCAGCCATGTGGGTGCTTGTGATTGATGCATAGGAGACGGAATTGAAAGGCTGCCGGCAAGTGCACAACTCCCACGCTGACATCAACGTTTAATTACATAATTAAATGCTGATGTCATCATCTGATATTAATTCTTTTTCTCTCTTTTTTTTTCTTTATTTCTTCATTCTTAATTTCTTTCCTTTTCCGCTCCAATTTCGCTCCATTAAATCGCATTTCCACATTTCCGCTTATTCCTACAAACAAACAAAAATAGATTAATTACATAATGATTAACGTACTTAAGAATTAGTTAATTCTAGTGTTTAAGTGGTAATTACGTGTATGTAAATGCACGTAATCACCAAGTGTATGGGAACCCGCGAATGGAGGAGTAGAAGAGGGGCCAGAAAAGCGATGGGGGCAGTGATGAGAGCCATGCTGATAAGTATTACAATTAAAACACCATTGGGAACCTTGGGGGCTGGGACCTGGCCCAAGAAGACCATTTGACCAAGGTGGACCCCAAGAAGACCATTTGACCAAGGAGGACGAGTGGTCCACGGGTGAGCAGGATTGGGATAAAACTGTCCCGGAGGATTTGGATAACTGCGGCCACCACGACCACAACCACGACCACGCGAATCACGGCGGCCACCGCGGCGGTTGCCGGTGGCATCACTGCTGGATTGAGCATCATTGCCAGAGCCACGGGGCTGCGCAACCGTCACAGAGGACTGGGCTGCCGGATGAGCAGATTGGAAGAGAGCGGTCGTCGGGGCTGGAGAACGGCGATGCTGCTGGCCGTCGAAGGAAAGAATGCGGCCGCGGAGCTCAGAAAAACTTGGGAGACGGTCAGATTGAGCAATCGCCGTCCTCAACATGAGATAATCTTCACCAAGGCCTGTGAGAGTAGCAACAACAAGATCTTTTTCCGAGACAGGTTCATTAATGGCATCAAGGGAATCAGCCAAGGACTTTGCATGCTCGAGGTAATCATCAACATACTGTGACCCCTTTTGAAGATCAAAAAGCTGGAGACGGAGGCTGGTGGAGCTAGCAACAGATTGTTGAGCAAAATGATGGGCAAGACAATCCCATATACCTTTACAGGTATCAAATCCAGTGGTGAGTCGTGCGACTTTCTCGGTCAGAGAGGTGTTGAGGATGCTCACGATTTGTTGATCGGTAGTGAGCCATTCATCATATTTGGGATTGTCTACAGTAGTTGCAGGGGCGCCATCACGAGCTAGTGTGGTGATGGTTGTAGGAGGGATGGGATAGAACCATCAATGTAGCCCCAAAGCTTAGCACCACGAAAGTGTGGTTTGAGTTGGCGGAGCCAGAGAAGGTAATTGGTTGTGTTCAATTTGATGAACTGGGAGGTGTTTTGGTGAGGAGCAGGTGGGGCTGTAGTTGCCATGAGGGTGGGAAGAAAGAGGAGGGAGACTCTTAGAAGGGAGAAGAAGACACAGGTAGATCCTAGACCTAAGCGTATGATACCATGAAGAAATTGATTTTCATTGATTTGTGCAATTGCACTCTTTACAATATATAGCATGTTACATGATGATAGTTACAGAAAGTATTGAAGGCATTTACAACTATATCAAAACTGCACAATCCTAGCTAGTAACTGAACCTAAACTCCAGGCATAACAGCTAGGACTATCAATGGTTTAATGGAGAAGATTGCTGCACCTTAATATGGGGAGAAGTTTGTGGCAGAGAATCAGTGACTTTAACACCAACCTCTATGGAAACAGTTTCTCAAGATAGTACAAATATTAATGTAATCTGTCACTGACCAAAAGTGTAATATATGATCTTACAGAGAATTAGATTTCAATCTGGTGCGCCAAACATTTTTGTTTTTTGGCTAGAAATAGTTCATCTAACTTGAATAGAGTTCATTTGTTTGGAAATGTCTCACACAGCTAGTTGATTTTTCTGCTAAGATTGTTTTTCCTAAACGATTCTAAAAGTACAATGTTTTCAAGATATTTGGATCTGTCACAAGTAATTTCTTCTGTAAGTGCACAGCTGAAGTTGCATATTATCAACTGGCAGACTTTCTTCTGGGAAATTACACACTCCAAGGTTCTCCGGACCCTGGTCTTCCAGAAGCTCACACGGCTGAGGAACCACTCCACTTGAAATCCCAGCAACATCAGTGCAGTTCCAAGGTACTTTCTTTGCCTTCTTTGCCATTGTAATTGTCACATTAGATATGCAAATCCCAGTAAATGGATCACCAGTTAATCCCCCCAGCTTACCTGCCATTGTTACATTCTCAGCAACCATATCACGGTAATTTATGTTCTGAACCACTGGAAGTGCATTAGGATCATAACCATCATCTGCATGCGATCCATAATCTCCTGCAATCCAAAATACGTACTTCATGGTTTTCATGGTCATCCTTCTGACATATATGTCTTTCACAAAACCTCCTCTTCCTACAGCAGTTTTGATTCTGACTGCTGATTCTGTGTTGATGGCAAGGATATCCTCAGCCCTGACATCTTGGATCCCACCGGACATCTCACTTCCGAGTGCAATCACAGCACTAAATGGAGAAATGCATGTCAAACGTCTGATCACAAGTGCTTTAGTTGGCATCCCAAAAGCAATACCATACTCATCCCAACCACTCTTTACGGCTATGCAGTCATCTCCAGAGACAATGTAACAGTCCTCAATTCGAGTATTAGTGCAAGAGTCTGCACAATAAAAAGCGATAGTTTGGTTAGCGATTTGAGGAGCCCTCATACTATTTTGATGTCAAAATTTGATTTACATTTTGTGCAGATAAGGTAGAAATCAATATATATACTACACTTGCTTACCAGGGTTGATCCCATCTGTATTTGGAGATGTCACTGGTGCAAGGATTGTAAGGCCTTGAACAAGAACGTTGCTGCATTTTTCATCTTTGTTAGAACAAATCTTTGAATTAAAAAAGACTCAACCTTTGAGTTTGAGAGTAGTTTTATGCAAGCTGCTGAAAAAGTATTACTTTTTACTTATATTTTGCAGTACTTACAGCATTAGACATAAAAGCATGGCAATTAGAGAGAGAGAAAAGAAAAAAAGACATTAGCAGAAGCAGAGAATGATTTTACCTACTGTAAACAGGATGAACATTCCATGATGGGGAATTCACCAAAGTGAGGTTGGAAATTTGGATATTCTCTGAGAACATGATTTCGATCAGGTAAGGCCGAGTGTACTTTAACTCCCCCTTCCGGAACTTTTGCCACCATAGATCACCTTGACCATCAATTGTGCCATTTTCCCCTAATATATTGTGTACCTCATAAACTCAGCAAAATACTCTAATTTTCTCTATAGTATTCATAATGGAAGCATATTTCGTGCTTGTTACCTGTTACTACAACATCTGTGAGGTTGGTGCCAAATATCAAACTGATGAATCTTCCTCCAGCTGTATCCCTCCCTCGTCCATACGATGGAAGTGGATCAATCACAGGCCATTCACTCTCATCCTAGCACAATTATGAAGATAATATTATCATACAGCCATCAATTTGGAGCAATTGGATCAAAACCAATAATGACATAAGATAATTGCATAAGAGGGTTTTGTTGTCTAACCTGAGAAGCAAGAAGAACAGCATCCTTGTGGAGGTAGAGAGTAAAATGGCTTGTGAGGTTGAAGCTTCCAGTTAACCATTTCCCAGCAGGAACAAAAAGTTGGGATCCACCTTGTGATTCATATTGACTCAGATGCTGAATTGCTGCCTGAAAAGCCTTGGTGTTTGATGTGGTACCATCACCAACTCCTCCAAAATCTATCAGTGATGCACTTTGTGCTCTGCAACTTATGGCTGAGTACTCAAAGCAGTCCACCCTCTTAGCTTTCCGGCTTTCAACTCCGTTTGTGCATAAGAAAACCAGAACCAGTAGAACTACCATAGCCATCTTATGAAACTGTCACATTGAAAGCACAGCCAGAACGTTTAAATGTGATTCCAGTAACTGCCATTTTTTCTTTTTCTTGACAGACTACTCAAAACAAAATCCAATATTGTGAGAGAAACCTATTCAAAACGTAAAAGAGACAATTTTATGCATAAAGATTGTTCTTTTTGTTTTTGTCCCAATGAAAATGATGAACATCAAAAGAGCAATGCCTTTGGTCTGTGAAACCAAATTTGTAGAGCTAAAGAGGTTACCTGAGCTCTTTGAGTTTGAGGAGTCCTCCAAAGTCCCATCATATATACAAAAGGTAGTTTCTCAAACCTGGTATTTTGGTTTGTTGCAGAGCCAAGTATATATAGAGTCATAAACTAATAAATTATGCAGTTTCAGTTTGTGTTCTGTGTTCACCAGTTACTTTCACGCCACATCTTTTTCTATGACTTGTTTGAGAATAAAGCCTAATTACACAAGTAATACCTAAAGTGAATAATCATTCTACATGGTCTTTTTTTTTTTTTTTTTGTTCTTTTTTGAGAATGGCGTAGTTAGGATTAATTCATGGTGTAAGGTAATAAGAATAATCTAACGGCTTCCGAGTCCCAAGCATGGGTAAATTATAGTGTATTTCTTTCTGATTCTTCCCTAATTGACATTATTGTACATCTGTCTCAAAGAATCATTCTTGTAACAGATAAACAGAAATAAGGATATAAAAAAGAAAACTTTGGAATGTAGTACAGTGAGTTGAGATTTCTATGACATGTAAATAGATTATGATAATGCTCTCTTTAGCTTCATCTCAATTCCAATTTATTTTGATTATTGGTGCACTGCAGTAAGAGTCGATATGCATCAAGCAAGATCTGAGGGCATCATTGTGAAATCAGAAAATGGGGAAGTTGATGAAGTGGGAGTAGCTAGGCCAACAGTGTATTCCAATATGAGAATATATATGGGGGTCATATAGATGCATGATAATCTAATGATGGTGAATATGTGGAAGATACAGTATGAACTGTGCGCACTATAGAAAGCACTCCCACATTTCCCATTGCTATTCTAAACTGATCATCACATTTGCTAGTTCTTGATATTAGTTCAAGCCGCAAAATAAGATTATTATTGAGTTTCATCAAAATTGAAAAGGAAAGAAAACATGGCTGCTTGTGGAACTATGCTGATTAGGTCCACAGATTCACGGTACAATTGTCAGATTGTTGATTTGTTTGATTGTGTAGCATATATATATAGTGGTCATTATCTCCCCGTGACACTTTGAGTTATGGCCAGCTCTTCACGGGCACTTAAGTAGTGGATGCTAGAGAATCCCTCTCTTTAGTTATCGCAATCTTCTGCATTATATATAGGAACCAAGCCACCCACTTTTATCTGTTACTAAACTCAAGGGAACATGAGAATCTCCATTGTGGCCAGAAAAATAATAGAGTATATATATACAGATACACACATATATCATATGAAGAGTATAAGATGTTCATCTAAACACCAACTAATTTGCACCAAGTTACTTTGTATGTAACACAACGCACAGGAATGTAACAGTGCATTGAGGAGTTGTTAATTCATTGTTATTCAATTATTGTTTTTTTTTTTGTAATTTTATTTATTTATAATCTTCTATATATATGTACAATTTAAATGACGTGTTGTTAAATGTACCCAGTAAATTTTTAAGTATACCCACAACATAATTTTTCTCTCTTATTTTCCGATTCTACCCCTTATCATAGAAAAAATTCAAAAAATAAGAACGAGTAGAAAAAAAAAATAATAATAATATTTCCTCTGTCGTAACTTATTATGTCCTCCCCAGATTTTGGGTTTTCAATAAGGTTCGCCTCTCTATTCGATTCTAATAAGGCAATCTTTGATATTCTCAAAATTTGATTGGCTTATCTCACCTGGGCAATTAAGGAGGATGTATTTCGATCTTTTAAAAGGAACTCATACGGTGGTTTATGTATTGATTTTAGTTGGAAGGCTGGAACTGATTTCGTTAGTGTTGATATTGAAAGCTTATGAGATTTTAAGAATCCCCTTCTTGATTGGTTGACCTATATGTATCTATATGACATTGATTATCTATTACATAATTACCCAAAACTACAATTTTGTGGTGATATTTACCAATAACAAGCCCTAATTTTTTTTATATCATGCAGTCTAACAAAACTGTAAGTGTGTGAGCCCATCTAAAACTTGATGACATAAATATCCCTAAAATTTTTTGAAATTACAAAACCTGCCATCCAAATTACAAAACCTGATCTCTGTCTCTCTGTCTCTCTCCGACACTCCCACACAGCTCACAACAATGACGAACACCACCGCCACAGCCACAGGCGCTGTCGGGAATGAGGACTACTACTCCAGCGCCGAGATCATCAACGCGTTACCGTACATCGACGAAGACTAGTACTCCAGCGCCGCCGTGAAGAATGAGGTTGACCTCATGGCGGAGGAAGAGCTTCGACAGCAAATCGGAGGTTGACGACCTTCATGGTGGTTGTCGACCTTCTGCTAAGTCTTCACCTCACCAAGGCGTGACGGCCGCCATCCTTTCGTTACCACTCGAATCTTCCTGCACTCCGCCGTAGATAATCCGAATCGAATCTTCGCCGGCGTTGCTCGAGCCGCCGCCGCTGGTGCAGGCCGTGGGAGAATGCGACGACAAATCGGAGGTTGACGACCATCATGGTGGTTGTCGACCTCTGCTAAGTCTTCACCTCACCAACCCTAGCCCCCTTCTGCTAAGTATTTGTCGTTGAGATTGGTTCTTGGTTTACAGCAGAGATCTGATCTGATATGGTCGGCTCTAAGACTCCAAAAGACTGCGAATTGATTATTGTGCTCGAATTAGAGTGATTTTTAGGGATCTGAGGCAAAATGTGGTAGAGAGAGGGCTGGGAGAGGTCAAGGATGGAGACGACAACGGGTTTGCCGTTTCAGAGTTTAGTCTCGGCGGTGTAGAGGGCGAGGAGGACGACCTCGAAGCCGGCGAGGGATGCACTACCAGATCTGAGTGAATAGCCGACGAAAAAAATTTCGTCGGCTATGCCTATTTTTCGTCGGCTATACCATCTGCCGACGAAATTTTCGTCGGCTATACTTCGTCGGAACAACCCCGTCGGCTATACCAATGGCCGACGAAAAAAACAAATTCGTCGGCTATAGTAGAGTATGGCCGACGAACTTACCAACGAAAATATTTTTTGTCGGCCAAACCTGGGAGAAATTACCGACGAATTTCGTCGGATATTTTCGAGTATGGCCGACGAAATTCATTAATTATAGCCGACGATTTTATAAATTTTCGTCGGCTATTGCCTCAAAATATATTAATATTTAATAGACATTAATTAGTTATAGCCGACGAAATAATGTAATTTTCGTCGGCTATACAACTTATAGCCGACGAAAATTGGTAAAATTTGTCGGCTATAGTTATTATAGCCGACGAAATAATGCCAAAATCGTCGGCTTTTCTTACATTTGGGAAAAAAAAATTAAATTATTTTCTAAATTACCATTCCAAGC
The DNA here is from genome assembly GCA_963682095.1 of Potentilla sterilis. NCBI lineage: Eukaryota > Viridiplantae > Streptophyta > Magnoliopsida > Rosales > Rosaceae > Potentilla > Potentilla sterilis. The sequence goes on along the minus strand of OY821760.1, from coordinate 40,923,369 downwards.
AACCTGCAAATCACAAAAACAGTCCATGCATTTGCACCAACAAAAAACACGTCTAAATACCCTTTTTATTAAATTCGTTCTAATATACATAAACCCTAAACCCTAATCATCACCCAAACTACTAAAGTCCACCAGGTCATCCCCAGCATCATGCTCTCCATCAGGCTCGTCATCCTGCTGACCGAACTCGGGAGGTTGAGGCATTAGAGGTTCCGCTAACCGCTGAAACGGGGGCGGGGGTGGAAGGCCTTGTTGTTGTGCCGCGAACATCTCATACCACCAGGTTTGTTGGCCGTCGTAGTTGTGTTGCCGAATTCTGTCGCATTCGGCATGCCAACCGGCCATATCCAAATGATACTGCTGTGTTCTGCGGCGCAGCTCCAAATGATACTGCTGTGTACTGCGGCGCAGCTCCTGTACTGTCTGGGACGAGGTCGCCAATTCTGCGGCCAATCGCTGCACTTCCCCCCTCATATGTTGGCTCTCCCCGCCTCCCTTCTTTTGACCTCCCTTAGTGGTCTTCAGAAGCCCTAGTCCAGAACTTCCCAAACCCCGGCAGTAGTAGTTGTTTGACCGGTTTGGGAAGGCTGCCTCGAACATCCTCGCTGCCGTTTGGACACTGGACTGGTCGACATGGCGCATGGCTTCTTCCAGATCTGCCTCTGAAATGTTCGGTTGTGTCTCCCGAACTACTTGCTGGAACACCTCTTCTTCGGCCCGGTTGACCCTCTCCTAAGTGGACGGGAAACAAAAAATTAATATTATAACAAATATATAATTAAGTAAAATTAATAATTAAAATTTTAAAATTGTAATGAACGACTTACGAGCTGTTCTGTCGCTTGGGGATAAGCGATCTTGAACGTCTCCACGTACGGGTTGCTATCAGGATGATCTCTAAGCGCCTCCTCCTGATATTGTGCAAACGACCGTGAACCAGCATGATGGGGGGTTGTGTTCCGGCGGCGGTTCTCAGAGTTTATCCGAGAACGTTGCTTCAAACAAATAATAAAATGTTAGAAAAATGCATCAAAAAATATTAGTGTAATAATTATAAAATAATTAAACTAATAATTAAAATTTTAACAAAATAAACATTTTTACTGAAGTTTAGTATTTACCTGCATAACTGGGTTGTTGAAGTCTACTGTCTTCAACCAACGCCACTCGTACTCCCTGAACATGAACTCCCTGGGAGTACCCATACGACCAAGGTTGTCGTATTCGTTATAGTGGGAACGCAGCTCGTTCTTCCACTCTTTGAACCTACGAAAAAAACAAAAGTGCATTAGAAATATTATTAATATCATAAAATATTAATAATTATAAGATAATTATAATATCATAAAAACAAACGTACCTCGAGTTCTGCTGGGTGTCCGCCCAATCCCGCCTGTGTTCGGCAATCTCGAAGAATGTCTGAAAAATAATATTTTATTAGTTTTACAATTGTAATAATACCGAAAATTATTAAATATTACGATAAATAAATTAAATTTTTTAAATTACTCACCGACGCGGCGTTGTTCACCTCCCTCTTTATCTCTTCGGGCACATCAGCCCACCGGGTCCACAACATAGGGACTCTGTCCCTAATCAGTGACCCCACGCAACCCGAGTAGTCGCGTTTTTTCTTCCCCGGAACCTCCTGATTAGGAGGTTCGTTGATCTGAATCCTGCCGATGCGCTCAACAGTTCTCCTGAGCGTGCCAAAACATATGACACCTCTCGTATTCTTCCGTGAACTGCTAGCGGCTGTCCCTATCACAAAAACGACGATTGGTTAATAAAATTAAATATTAGTGCGTTAATTTTAATAAAATATTTAATTAATAAAATCAAATGTTACCTGAACTGGATGACTCGTCTGTCGACTTTCCTTTTCTCCTCGCCGAAATAAGGTGGTCAGGGTTCTCAAATGGCTGCTGCTGGTATGCCTCTGCAGCACTCACGTACTGAGGCATATCAGGCCATATGGGCACACCCTGATAGTCGACCTCCGGTATCGCCGGAATGTTGTACGGGAGGTAGAGCTGATTTGGGAGAGTAGGCCCCTCAGTCGAGTCAGCAGCAGACTGAGTCGGACTCGGCATCGGCTCCCGATGAAACTCAGGCATACGAACCTGAGGAACGTCGGCAGCTATCTCCTCGTGAAATAGCTGCCGACTAAACCTCGGAGCCACGGAGGGACCGACATTCGGAAGTGAAGTGCTCGACGGCCGCCCCGCCTGGAGAATGGTCTGGTGCCGAGAACTCACACTCCGCCGCGGCTGGGCTGCATCCACAGTCCTCTGCGGCTGGGATGAATCTACACTCCTCCGCGGCTGGCTGGTGGTCCTCTCAGGCTGGCTAGCGGTCCTCTCGGAGTCTGCGGAACCGGCGGAATTTCTAGAACCTCTAGATCTGCCGCCACGACGGCCTCCGAATAGGTTTCTTAATGCATCGGCCATCTAAAGCCCGAGGCATTAATACATTAATTGATATTAAATTATATTATATTAAATAACAAATTCTAATTAATATAATAACCAATAATATTAAATACATAAATTATAAATAAATGAACATAAATACATAAATTATACCTAAATTAACATAAATACATAAATTTAGGTATAAATACATAAATTATACCTAAATTAACATAAATACATAAATTATACCTAAATTAACATAAATACATAAATTAACATAAATTATACCTAAATTAACAATTATATCTAAATTAACAATTAATTAACATAAATGAAAAAAAAAAAAAAAAACTTACATTGATTTTGCAGAGGAGAAAGAGGCCGGCCGGAGGAGGGAGGAGGAGGGAAAGGGTGGCCGGCCGGAATAGGGAGGAGGAAGAGGGAGGAGGGGCCGGGGCGCTGCCGAATTGGAGGAGGAAGAGGGAGGAGGGCCGGGGCGCTGCCGGATTGGAGGAGGAAGAGGGAGGAGGGCCGGGGCGCTGCCGGATTGGAGGAGGAAGAGGGAGGAGGGCCGGTTTTGGAAAAATGCAGCAAATGGAGGCTAGGGTTCGGCTGCAACAAACTTATACCCGAAAGTACAGCCGACGAATTAAAAAGATTTCGTCGGCTATACTTAAGAATAGCCGACGAAATTCTTTAATTCGTCGGCTATAGTTTAGGCGCTCAGCGGCCGTTCGATCTCTCCCATCCAACGGCGGACAATGAAAAGGCGCGGATCACTAGAGTTTAGCAGACGAAATAGAATTTTCGTTGGCTAAACTTTTGATCAAACTGCGAAGTCAAACCTCTAAACGCTTTAAAACGGAAATTGGACCGTCTAAATGACCTTTTTTTGCCTGATCTTCAACAGAGAATAGTTTCAGATCGATGAGACGCAACTAATCGTATAAAAATTTTCCTCAAAATATTTACCGACCGTCATGCTACACATAGGAAAACGGAAGTAAAAAACAGCTAACTGCAACATTCGGCACACAGATTTTGTCGGAATCTTCTCATTTTTCAACCGTAGACGTATTTCAATATTTCGGTCATATCTTATTTTACGACACATTTTCATTTGAAGGGTCTACGTATAGTAACTGTTTGAAACTATACATTCACTTAAACACTTGGTAAACAAGTTAAGGAACATTAGTGCATATGTTCCGATTTTGAATCTAAAAGTTTGGAAAATCTATTCCAACCGTCAGATATCACCGTTAAGATTAAATACATGTATGAAAAAAAATCCAACTACATCTGACAACGTTAAAGGCTCGATCGGAACGGTCAACCGGGTGAGTCAAACTTCTAAACGCTTTAAAACGGAAATTGGCCCGTCTAAATGACGTTTTTTTGCCTGACCTTCAACATAGAATAGTTTCAGATCGATGAGACGCAACTAATCGTATAAAAATTTTCATCAAAATATTTACCGACCGTCAGGCTACCTATAGGAAAACGGAAGTAAAAAACAGCTAACCGCAACATTCGGCACACAGATTTTGTCGGAATCTTCTCATTTTTCAACCGTAGACGTTTTTCAATATTTCGGTCATATCTTATTTCACGACACATTTGCATTTGAAGAGCCTACGTATAGTAACTATTTAAAACTATACATTCACTTAAACACTTAGTAAACAAGTTAAGGAACATTAGTGCATATGTTCCGATTTTGAATCTAAAAGTTGGGAAAATCTATTCCAACCGTCAGATATCACCGTTAAGATTAAATACATGTATGAAAAAAAATCCAACTACATCTGACAACGTTAAAGGCTCGATCGGAACGGTCAACCGGGTGAGTCAAACTTCTAAACGCTTTAAAACGGAAATTGGCCCGTCTAAATGACCTTTTTTTGCCTGACCTTCAACATAGAATAGTTTCAGATCGATGAGACGCAACTAATCGTATAAAAATTTTCATCAAAATATTTACCGACCGTCAGGCTACCCATAGGAAAACGGAAGTAAAAAACAGCTAACCGCAACATTCGACACACAAATTTTGTCGGAATCTTCTCATTTTTCAACCGTAGACGTTTTTCAATATTTCGGTCATATCTTATTTCACGACACATTTGCATTTGAAGAGCCTACGTATAGTAACTATTTAAAACTATACATTCACTTAAACACTTAGTAAACAAGTTAAGGAACATTAGTGCATATGTTCCGATTTTGAATCTAAAAGTTGGGAAAATCTATTCCAACCGTCAGATATCACCGTTAAGATTAAATACATGTATGAAAAAAAATCCAACTACATCTGACAACGTTAAAGGCTCGATCGGAACGGTCAACCGGGTGAGTCAAACTTCTAAACGCTTTAAAACGGAAATTGGCCCGTCTAAATGACCTTTTTTTGCCTGACCTTCAACATAGAATAGTTTCAGATCGATGAGACGCAACTAATCGTATAAAAATTTTCATCAAAATATTTACCGACCGTCAGGCTACCCATAGGAAAACGGAAGTAAAAAACAGCTAACCGCAACATTCGACACACAAATTTTGTCGGAATCTTCTCATTTTTCAACCGTAGACGTTTTTCAATATTTCGGTCATATCTTATTTCACGACACATTTGCATTTGAAGAGCCTACGTATAGTAACTATTTAAAACTATACATTCACTTAAACACTTAGTAAACAAGTTGAGGAACATTAGTGCATATGTTCCGATTTTGAATCTAAAAGTTGGGAAAATCTATTCCAACCGTCAGATATCACCGTTAAGATTAAATACATGTATGAAAAAAAATCCAACTACATCTGACAACGTTAAAGGCTCGATCGGAACGGTCAACCGGGTAAGTCAAACTTCTAAACGCTTTAAAACGGAAATTGGCCCGTCTAAATGAAGTTTTTTTGCCTGACCTTCAACATAGAATAGTTTCAGATCGATGAGACGCAACTAATCGTATAAAAATTTTCATCAAAATATTTACCGACCGTCAGGCTATCCATAGGAAAACGGAAGTAAAAAACAGCTAACCGCAACATTCGGCACACAGATTTTGTCGGAATCTTCTCATTTTTCAACCGTAGACGTTTTTCAATATTTCGGTTATATCTAATTTCACGACACATTTGCATTTGAAGAGTCTACGTATAGTAACTATTTGAAACTATACATTCACTTAAACACTTAGTAAACAAGTTAAGGAACATTAGTGCATATGTTCCGATTTTGAATCTAAAAGTTGGGAAAATCTATTCCAACCGTCAGATATCACCGTTAAGATTAAATACATGTATGAAAAAAAAATCCAACTACATCTGACAACGTTAACGGATCGATCGGGACGGTCAACCGAGTGAGTCAAACCTCTAAACGCTTTAAAACGGAAATTGGCCCGTCTAAATGACGTTTTTTGGCCTGATCTTCAACAGAGAATAGTTTCAGATCGATGAGACGCAACTAATCGTATAAAAATTTTTCTCAAAATTTTTACCGACCGTCAGGCTACCCATAGGAAAACGGCAGTAAAAAACAGTTAACCGCAATATTCGGCACACAGATTTTGTCGGAATCTTCTCATTTTTCAACCGTAGACGTTTTTCAATATTTCGGTCATATCTTATTTCACGACACATTTGCATTTGAAGGATGAAGCAATGGTTTGTCGATAGTGATAGAAAATGGAAGCTGCTCTTTTTTTGTTTTTTTTTTTAATCATAGCCGACGAAATCAAACCTAGTACTTGTCGGCTATTCTTTTGTCGTTTTCGGTCAAAAATAGAATATTTATTTTTAAAAAAACTTATGGCCGACGAAATAATGAATTTTTTTTCGGCCATTGTGAGAATAGCCGACGAAAAATTAAATTTTTCGTCGGCCATTATTGTAATGGCCGACGAAATAATGCATTTTTCGTCGGCTATTCTCTGAAAAAAAAAAAAACCAAAAAAATCAGTGGTTTTACACCTCTCCTATTCCGATGTCCTGTTCACATATAACTAAAATTGAACATAAAAAACCAGAAACCCAACAGTCAACATATTTCAAAATTTTTTTTAAAGAGTTTGGAACCCAGCCTAGCTGGGAGGCTCATCCCCACGCCCGTTCATTAGAAATGAGTTGATTACAAATGAAATGATTACATCATTTAAATTACTTAATCCGTCGGATTGTAATCGGAATCATCGGATGAGTCTTCTTCGGTTTCTGAATTGCTCGATAGGGGTAATCTATGTCTTTCCTCACCACTAGAGTCCTCGTTAGTTTCTTCATTTGGATCAACATCAACAAGCAGTGGCTCTTCACGTCGAATTCGCACCGGTGTGTCTAGGCGAATAAAAGAGGAGTCAGGAATACCGTTTGAGTTGGGCTCTTGATACGCGGTGCCCCCTTCCTCGTTCTCTTCAGCCACTCCAAGTGTAGACGCCCGGTAAATGTTACGATGGTGGATAGTGTTGACTACTTTCCACGGGTCACCCTTGGCGAGATCATCAAGATAAAACACTTGTTTCACCCATGTGGCTAAAACGAACGGGTCGTCCTCATACCATGATGTACTAGTGTTCACAGAAGTTATGCTGTATTGATCGGTTTTCATGCTCTGCGGTCGTGTGTCAAACCATCTACACTTGAAAAGGTGCACTTTCATGCCTTCCCCGTAATACAGTTCCACAACTGAATGGAGAACACCGTAATAGTCAACTCCACCATCCCCACCATGTGCCATAACCCCTGAATTTTATGTTTTGAGTCTAAGGTCTCTGTCTTCACATCGAAATAACACACCATTCACCTTGCACGTCGCATAAACTTTTGAATAGACCGGCCTCATCGCTAAAAGTCTGAGTTCGTGCGACCAATTTGGGTGATTATCATTTTGAATAAGGTCCATCTGCAACCATCAGAATCAACTATAAATATGAATAAATATACACAATAATATATGAACACGTATAGAATAGTGTTAAAGTTACGTACCCAGCGGCCGAAATACTCTGCGAATGTCCGGTTGTGGTAATCGACATCACCTCGTACTTGTTCACAGTGTAGATGTATGTTCTTCCAAAACTGAACTTCTGGACAGTTGATTAGTACCCACCAATGTGCAATGGCTACCTCATAATCTTTCAACTTGTAGGAAACTGGCATGTTTCCACCGAGTACAACATCGTCGGAGAGTATGGAAAGATTGAACTGTGACGGTACATCTTCCGGTATGCTTTCCTGTAACGCTCCTAAATACAGCTTCATGTAGGTGACGCACTCGTGCGCAATATATGCTTCAGCTATACATCCTTCAGGTGCGGATCTGTTTTGGACAAAACTACCGTATTGTCCAAGTTGCCTATAAATCAAGTTTTTAAAGTGTTATGATAATACATTAACACTATATCACATATATTGATGAGGAAATTAACATAAGGTGTAAAATACGTACCTTTCCATCGGATACATCCAAGTGAAGTGCACATGACCGGTAAGCAACAACTGCCGAGGAAGATGGATCATGAGGTGAGGCATGATGTCGAAAAAATTTGGAGGAAATATCATCTCAAATTTACACATGATATGAACGATGTCTTGTTGCATTTCCCGGATGTCAGATTTTCTCACTTCCCGTGTGCATACCTTCTGGAAAAATCTTGCCAACGCTACTAACGGCTCCACAACGTGACGGGGAAGGAACGGTCGAATGAAAACAGGGAAGAGACGTTGTAGCAGGATATGATTGTCATGACTTTTCAACCCGTACAGATTTTTGAATTGTCTGTTCACACACTTGGCTATATTTCCAGCAAAGCCTGAAGGATACTTGGCCCGACTTATCCAATGGAAAATTTCTGGTTTATGCTCAGGCTTCACGGTGTAAGGAGCTTGAGGCATTTTTCTCTTCCCTTGTTTCAACCATAGTTGTTTTCTGATATTCATGTTTTGCAGATCAGTGCGAGTCTTAGGACCGTCTTTCGTCTTCCCCTCCAAGTTCAGCATTGTGCCCACCACACTTTCAGAAATATTTTTTTCTATGTGCATAACGTCTAGGAAGTGACGGATCAGCAACTCACACCAGTACGGGAGTTCCCACAATATGCTCTTATGTGTCCAGAATTTGTACTGCTCAGGTCTTTCAGGTATTTCAGCTACAATATCGGGATGATTGCTGAGGGGCCCAAAATCGTACTCATTAAGCACTGCTAAAATTTCTCTTCCCGTCCATCTTCTGGGAGGACCACCGTGTCATTCGGTTCCATCAAATGCAGGCGGACTCGTAACGCCAGTGGTGATCCGCCGAAAAGAACACACGATGACCCATTCGGCATATCTTGTTGCAATGAGGGGTGCTCCCATAATCGCTGAGGCACTCTGGACAAGCCTTGTATCCCCTAACAACGCTGCCCGACAACATCCCATAAGCAGGAAAATCACTAATGGTACCAATAACCATGGCATGCATCTGGAACGTCTCCTGCTTGTACTTGTCAAAAGTGGGATGACCAACGTCCCACAATACCTTAAGCTCTTCAATCAATGGTTTCATATACACATCGAGACATTTCCCTGGGTAACCAGGCCCCGGAATCAACAACGTCAACATATTATATTCCTTCTTCATGCACATCCACGGAGGAAGGTTGTAAGGTACCAAAACCACCGGCCATATACTGTATGAAAGACTCATGGTGCCGAAAGGGTTGAACCCGTCGGTTGACAGCCCGAGCCTGACGTTTCTGACATCTGACGCAAAATGAGGAAACTCATTGTTTATATGCTTCCAAGACGCTCCGTCAGAGATGTGTGTCATGATATCTGCGTCTCCCGCGTCCCGCTCACCGTGCCACCTCATAGCTTTTACGGTGGTTTCTGACATGTACAACCGCTCAAGCCTATCTCTCAACGGAAAATACCGAAGCACTTTCACAGGTTTCCTATTGCCTGCTCCCGTCAACTTATATCGGTCAGACTGACATATCGGACATACGTCAAGGCTAGCAAGGTCATTCCCTTCTACATCTTTACCCCAGAAGAGAACGCAGTCAAATGCGCATGCATGGATCTTAATGTAGGAAAGCCCTAGATCTTTGAGGATACTTCTGACCTGACGGTGATTGGTAGGATTACGATGACCCTCCTCCAACAACGAAGAACTGTACTGTAGATATTCATCCACTTGCCTGATGCTCCCTTTTCTCTCGACTTTAATCCTCATTACCTCCATCACACTTTGAAGAACTGTCTTCTCAGAACTTGAAGACACAGGGGTCTGTTGCAATGCAATCAGTTTGTTGTACTTGTCAAACGCAGCAGTGTTGACAACTTGTGGGAACGGCTGCACCGGGTCCTGCATATATTGTTCCCCACGTACACCGCTTTCAAAAGGAAACACGTCGTTGACGAATGCCATTGTTGGATAGTTGGATGTACTACTACTGCCCGCCTCAAAATACTGCCCATGATCATGCGATCCATCTAATGATGGCTCACCGTGATATATCCAACGTGTGTACTTCGGCCAAAACCCATTACTCTTTAGGTGCTCTCATACTGTCCTAATCGGAAATCGACACATATCACTGCGACACTTACATTTCTTGCACGGGCAATAATGGTAATTCCCGTTTGCATTTTCCTCGACGAACTGCAAAAAATCCACAACTCCTGTAGTGTATCGTCGGTCATGCCTTGGAAGCGAAATCCAACTCTTATCTCGATCCATATATAACCTGATAATAATATATATGTATAACTTTAATTAATAATAAATTAATTAACACATATATATATATTACAATATATATTATTATCAACATCAACTCATATATATATATATACCATTAATTAACAACTATTATTTAAGTTCATTACACTATCAACCACTACCAGATATGGGAGAATAGCCGACGAAAAAAATTTCGTCGGCTATGCCAATTTTTCGTCGGCTATACCCTCTGCCGACGAAATTTTCGTCGGAACAACCCCGTCGGCTATACCAATGGCCGACGAAAAAATCAAATTCGTCGGCTATAGTAGAGTATGGCCGACGAATTTACCGACGAAAATATTTTCGTCGGCCAAACCTGGGAGAAATTGCCGACGAATTTCGTCGGGTATTTTCGAGTATGACCGACGAAATTCAGTAACTATAGCCGACGAAATTCGTCGGCTATTGTGTTTTAACTATAACCAACGATTTATTAAACTTTCGTAGGCTATTTCCTCGAAATATATTAATATTTTAATAGGCATAATTAGTTATAGCCGACGAAATACTAGAATTTTCGTCGGCTATACAACTTATAGCCGACAAAAATTGGTAAAATTCGTCGGCTATTCTTAAATTTAAGGGAAAAAAAAATAAATTATGCTTTGGAAGGCGGAGGGGAAGGAGGAGGAGACCGGAGGAGGAGGAGGCCGGAGGAGGAGGAGGGGAAGGAGGAGAAGAAGGAGGAGGAGGAGGAGGGGAAGGAGGAGGAGGAGGAGGCCGGAGGAGGGGGGGGAAGGAGGAGAGAAAAAAGGCGGGAGGAAGCGATTTAAAAGATTTAGAAGGAGAATAGCCGACGAAATTAATGTATTTCGTCGGCTATACTTTGGAAAATCAGCAGCCGTTGGATCTGAGCCATCCAACGGCGGACAATAAAAAGGCGCGGATCAAGAGTTTAGCCGACGAAATACAATGTTTCGTCGGCTATTCTCTAAGTATAGCCGACGAAACATTGTATTTCGTCGGCTATTCTCTAAGTATAGCCGACGAAATACTGTATTTCGTCGGCTATACTTAGAGAATAGCCGACGAAATGCAATGTTTCGTCGGCTAAACTTAGAGAATAGCCGACGAAATACAATGTTTCGTCGGCTATTCTATGAAAACATACTAAAATGCCGTTTTGAGGCCCTAAACGAACTCGAAAGCCCGAAAAAGCCCACACGTCGTGGCAAAGCGACGAGTTTGATTCCTGGCGTCGTTCCCTTTCCGGAATGGTATCACAATCGTCATTCGGACGCCGGACGCCAAATCTGCAGTAAACCGGGTTTTGACTGATTTCATTATTTCGGCACACGGATTTTATCGGAATCTTGTCATTTTTCAACCGTAGACGTATTTCATTATTTCGGTCATATCTTATTTGACGACATATTTGCATTTGAAGAGTGTACGTATAGTAACTATTTGAAACTATACATTCACTTAAACACTTAGTAAACAAGTTAAAGAACATTAGTGCATATGTTCCGATTTTGAATCTAAAAGTTTGAAAAATCTATTCCAACCGTCAGATATCACCGTTAAGATTAAATACATGTATGAAAAAAAATCCAACTACATCTGACAACGTTAAAGGCTCGATCGGGACGGTCAACCGGGTGAGTCAAACCTCTAAACGCTTTAAAACGGAAATTGGCCCGTCTAAATGACGTTTTTTGGCCTGATCTTCAACAGAGAATAGTTTCAGATTGATGAGACGCGACTAATCGTATAAAAATTTCCCTCAAAATATTTACCGACCGTCAGGCTACCCATAGGAAAACGGAAGTAAAAACCGCCTAACCGCAACATTCGGCACACAGATTTTGTCGGAATCTTCCCATTTTTCAACCGTAACCGTATTTCAATATTTCGGTCATGTCTTATTTCATGACACATTTGCATTTGAAGGATGAAGCAATGGTTTGTCGATAGTGATAGAAAATGGAAACTGCTCTTTTTTTGTTTTTCGTCGGCCATTGTTCGTAAAATAATTATTTTTAAATAACTTATGGCCGACGAAATAATTAATTTTCGTCGGCCATTATTCGTAAAATAATTATTTTTAAAAAAACTTATGGCCGACGAAATAATTAATTTTCGTCGGCCATTCTTCCAAAAGTTGTATAGCCGACGAAAACTTTAAATCGTCGGCCATTATAGGAGTATAGCCGACGAAAAAGTTTTTTTAGGGACGACGGAAAAAATCGTCGGCCATTCTTGTAGAATAGCCGACGATTTTTCATTTTTACCGACGAAAAAAAAATCGTCGGCCATTCTATGGGAATGGCCGACGAAATTTTTTTTTTGGCGACGACAAAAATTTTCGTCGGCCATTCTTGGGAATAGCCGACGAAAAAAGTGTTTCGTCGGCCGTTTTATTTTTTTTCGTCGGCAAAGCCCTGTTTTCTTGTAGTGAACAACCATTAATTAACATATTTATATATATATTAACACTAATTAAAATAACATTATTAAATTAAACACACATAATTATACTCTAACTGAAAATCAACTCAACTACAACTCAAATTCAACATATATACATACATTCTAACACTAAAACAACAACAAAACAAAAAATCACTTACTATATCAAAATCACTAAAACTCAAAATCAACTCAACTAAAACTCAAAATCAACATATATATACATATACGTACCTATATATAGCTCCACAATGTACGAGAGGACGGATTTCAACAATACCCACAGATTTTTCACTCTTTCTCCCGTTTTTTTCCGTTTTTTTTTAAATGAGCAGCTTCTGTCCAGATCTGAAAATATAAAGACTTATAGCCGACGAAAATGTCAACTTTCGTCGGCTAAACTTTCTAAAGTTTTCGTCGGCCTTTCTTTTAAAAAGTTTGGCCGACGAAAATCTAAATCGTCAGCCATTCTTGGGGTATAGCCGACGAAAAATATTTTTTAGTGACGAAAGAAAAAATCGTCGGCCATTCTTGGGGAATAGCCGACGATTTTTTATTTTTGTCGACGAAAGAAAAAATCGTCGGTCATTCTGGGGAATAGCCGACGAAAATAGTATGTCGTCGGCCGTTTTTTTTTTTCGTCGGCTATACTGTTTTTTCTGGTAGTGAGGTGAAGGAGTCGGGGGAGAGAGAGTGGACGCGGGAGAGGTAGAGGTCTGAGAGGAGAGGGAGGAAGGAGAAAACGACGAGTCGTAGATGGGGGTCGGAGGAGAGGAAGGTGTCGTAGAGCCAGTGGCAGAGAGTGTCAGATCCGGAGCCGAAGAGGGGGGAGGAGTGGACGGCGGAGGTAAAGTTTCTGAGGGTCAGTAACATTGGAATTGCGACGGAGGACGGCGGAGGTAAAGTTTATGAGGGTCAGTAGCATTGGAATCGCGGCAGAGGACGGCGGAAGTAAAGTTTTTGAGGGTCAGTAACATTGGAATCGCGGCGGAGGTAAAGTTTTTGAGGGTCAGTAGTATTGGAATCGCGGCGGAGGACAGCAGAGGTAAAGTTTTTGAGGGTCAGTAGCATTAGAATATTTTGGTTTCTGAGGCTCAGTGGTATTGATTTCTGAGGGTAATTTTGTAATTTATGAGTTAACGGATTCTGTTAGTTTTGGATGGAAACTTGCTAGTGGTAATTTTAAAAAGCAATTTTACTACTAGTAAATATCACCACAAAATTATAGTTTTGGGTAAAAATCTCATTTTATATATATATATATATATATATATGTCCCTTCAATTTAAGGGATCCCTTATTTTGGTTTATATGAGGGATCGATCATTAGACCAACTTTTTAATAACATTTTTACATCTCCACCGTTCAATTAGTAGGTCTATATGTGTAGATCATTCATGTAAAATTTTAGCCAAAATAGTGATTGTTAAGGCTTCTAACTAGATTAAATCAATGGACGTATGAAATCTGTCAAACATGAACCGTTCAAGTTTTTAGATGTAAATCACAATTTGAATGCTCTAACGATTATCAAATGGAAAGAAAATTTCCAGATATGATATATTCATATATATAAACATGAATGTTGAATGGTGGAGATATTAATATGTTATCGAAATGTATATTAAATGAGGGATCCCTCAAAATGAACAAAATGAGAAACCCCTCATTGGAAGTGGGTTATACATATGTGTGTGTGTGTGTTATATTCATACCGATCGATGGAACTACAACAATCCAATTGACTTGCTGGCTCCAAATTGTGTTAAGGTTTCATATCTATGTTCTTCAAAGTTTAGACATGAGAGAGAAGAACAAATGAAATGCAATGATAATGGTAGAGGCAGAAGAGCGGGCACGATGCAGTTATTTTGTTTATCTTTCTGAATTTCTTTGTGATAATAAAATGCAAAATTATAGATATTTAAGGGGTACTATGGACAAAAACCACCACAATTTGTATTGTTGGGTACACTAAGAAATTTACTGGATACATCTAGCAGCGCACCCTTTAAATTAATGTAGTTTCATGCAGTTTGCACGATTATAAAGAATTTATGGTGTATTTTCAATTCAACCAGAGAATTAGTAAAATATGTTTGAAGGAATTGTTACAAAAGTTCATGAAGTTAACAATGAATTCATGCTTAACACAACTAATTATCGATGCTTGATTAATATCCCCACAAATATATCAACAATTAATAACCAATGTGGTAGTAGATGAGATATAAAATTTAAGTTTATTTGTGGAAAGTGGATTCTTAAGGACACTCATACTCATGACCTCGTTGCATTATTTACCATCACGTACTGATCATCACCTGCATTCATTTTTGTCATGTCTCCCAAGTCCCAAATAACAACTGCATGTTTAATAGGAGCTACGAAACTTGTAACTGATAACAAATTTCGAATCTCCTGTGGATCTCGTGCATTATATATACATATATATGTGCTTCTGAAGGTAAAAAAGACATGCGTATATATACCTTGTCTGCTTGTCAACTTCAAGGGCTAGCTACATATGTAAAGAGAAACACGATATCGCAGGATCCATAAAACTGTTTAATGGACTGAGATCTGATTGGAATAGAAGACTACAAGTTAAAATGAGCCAGATTCAGCAGGAGCCAGGAGGTTGCAAATGCCAAACATCGATCGATAACTATCTAGCTATATATAATAGCTACTATGACCCGGCCTGATCCTCATGAAGTGTACGTTCTATAGTTTATACGTACACTATAGAAAACAGCCATCAATCCATCACATATACTATCTGGCTATAGTACTTTATACGTATACATGCAATCATGTACGTGGAGAGTCCACTACATGAAACTAAACTACTGTTGCATTTTGTTTCAATGTCGGGGCCGGGGCAATTGATCAGGTTGAGAGTTCTTTTGGGACAATAGAGAGTTAGGGATTACTAGCTTAGATTGGAGAAACCAAGGTCATCAAGTTAGCTCAGTTTTGAACCAGATTAAAATGGTCACCACCCAAAAATCAAATTAATCTGTCGACTACAGCTAAGACTACTTTGCTGGTCTAACCAAATATCGATCAAGTGTAACACAAATGCAAGGCCAACCTCTCATCTAGCTAGCTATTTTACAGCCCATTAATGATATATCATATCATTAAGAGTGATGCTTTTGACACTTCAAAATCTAATCTTCACACCAGCACTTCATATATAATAAGAACTTTTCTCTCTTAATATTTCTAATCCCTAAAAGAAATTAAAAACTAAAAAGAGTTTAACCCGGATGGAGGTGATATCTGGAATCTGGATGTTAGCAAGCTAAGTAGCTGGAGTAGCGATCGAGCGCACACTCATGCACACACTCACGTACATATTGTACTTGGAGCGCGCAGGATCCTTTTATTGCAACAAAACTGCTCTATATACATGCAGCCACCAACACTATATATTCATATTCATGCAAAACCGCTAGCAATGATGAACTCTCAAAAGAACAGTGATGGATTGTGTACAGTTAAAAATGGACAATCTTATATATGATATTAGTGCAGGCTAGGTGTGCACAGTGAAAATGTACAATATTATTGTGTAAATAAGTTATCGATCGAAGGCTCACACTACTGCTGCATGCATATGAATACAGATGCAGCCAATCAACCACAACTTGAATGATGATCTAAATCACAATTATAGGTATGCATGCATTACTCTATTGAATGTATAATATTGAACTGCCAGTCGATCAGTCTTGATCACTCTCTAGCATATATAATCTATCTCCTTCATCGAAATCTGTCCCAGATGACAAGTTAAATTCATGGCCAGTCGTTGATCACGCATCTTGTCCAATTAATTACATAGTATCTCATGAATAATAAGTTCTAAATTTTCATTTGCAGTTGGTTGATAGCAATTAACCATCTAGGCATCAAGTCTTTGTATAATTTACTTCACCAAGTAGTCAGGTTTTCCGAGGGCACAAAATGATAGCTTCAACAGAAAACCAGGAAACCTAACTAGATGTTCAGTAGAGGCAACAAATTAAACCAATTAAGCTTGTACGTATGTTATTAACTTTGAGCCTACCTGAGGTCTGTTAGCAATTGCCTTCAATTTTGACTCGTTCCGCTGAATGTATTTTGTTGGCCGTGAGTTTATATGATCATCTTCCAAAATTTTATAGGGATAGGGTGATAATATTAGTGATAAGTGATAACACTAAAATAATCTTTATGTTCAGTCGACAATATGATTACAAATATAATTAAAAAAAATGATCAGATTTGGAATATGATAAAAGATAGATAAGATACGAGATTGAATCGAAAGACATAGCTTAGAGAGAGTAGACACAGACCATGATCAATTCATAATTCCCTATTGGTACGGTTATGAAGGAATCTTATCGATTAAACACACACATATATATATATATATATATATATATATATATATATATATATATATATATATATATATATCTAGTCTCTTTATATTAGATGGGTTCTAATTCATAATAAACAATTCGATCAGAAAGAATATGATCATAAATAAAGTAAACTAATCCATCTCTATTTCAAACAAAAATGAAAAGTGTCGCTTTTGGGTTTCCAAATTTGACCATGAAGAATAGAAAAACGTATGATTCTATATAATTCAGCCATATCAGAATAGAACACAGGAGCAAACTTATTGCTTATTACATCATTTCATGCTTAATAAGTTGAGAAAATTCAAACATATGGAACCTAATAATTTGACAAACAGAAGGCATATCCATAAACTTACATCTATTTATGATCCCTATAACATGCTTTTTCAGCCAAATCTTGAGGTTCATGATAGCTAGAGTGGTTTACTTCTTATATCTCTACACCACACTCGATCGATCTTCTTCGTCCAACCCTCAAAGAAACCCTTGCAAATACAACAGTACTCATGGGAAAAGATATATCCCTTTTCTAGTTAATAACACACATACAGAAGAATCCATAGAAACTATATACATATAATATTCAATATCATTGGCTGTTATGAAGCAGGAAGCTAGAGAATAGAGGCATCACTTATCTCCAAACAAGTAGCCAAGTGATGAATCTCCGCCGGGAACTGAGTTAACTTTTGTTGTTGGACGATCCTGAATTATGAGGAGCAGATCCATGATTAGATTTCCGATTTATATAATGTAAACATGTAAATCCTTTACAATATATGCATGACAGTTAATTAACTTACAGTTAAGAAGTTTCCAGAATTTTGGCCATCAGCTCTTGGATAGTTGTTGGAATTGGTAGGAGTCTGATGATCTGAAGGCTTTTGATCATAAGTGGTTGTGGTGGTATCGATGCCGTATGGCGGCAAAGCTGGCTTAGCAGCTGCAGGTGGAGTTTTTGGCTCCTCTGATCCAAACAAGTAACCCAATGAACTTTGTCCGCCGCCATAGCTCCCACCTCTACTCATGGCTTCTCAGGAATCAGAAGTGCGATGAGAAATTGAGAAGGGAAGAGAGCCCTAGCTAATATATATATATAGTACTGATCGAGCGGCTGATAATGCATACCTAATCTGTCCTTAAATTAATATATTGTCAAATAGTAATATCAGCTTTAAATGGAAGGTGCACAGTAATTTACAAGAAGGAAAGGGGCATCCGATGTATGTATCGGACTGCTTTACAAATAGAATATCTCCATATATATAAGAGCATCGATCTGTAGTTAGGGTTTTGTTACTGTGTTCTTTTGCAATTCTCAAGTCCTCGGCATTTTTTTTTTTTCTCTTAAGGTTTTAGAAAACACAAGTAGGCATAGACAGGCATGACTGTTGTTTTGACTACAAAACGGAAACTGATATACGTATAAGCATGCAATACACGCACGTACAAACATTAATCTTATTTATAATAAATTTCCTGGTTAATATAATTAGAATTAGAGTGATTAGATTGATCTATATTCTGTAACCGTTGCTTTGAAAGGTGGCTAAAAGGATTTATATATAATCAAGTTGGTTGAAGGTCAAAATCAATTGCTAATCCAGCTTTAAAGCAATATTAACCTCCTATAAAATCGGAATTAGTGATAGATATATAAGATTACTGCACAACTGGACATGGAATTAACTCTTAATAGTTTAACTGATCATTGGTACTGTCAGATCTTTACCAAGTACCCTACTAGATTCTTTCTTAATGGTTTTATTAATCACCAAACAGGTAAATCCGTCAATTCAACAAATTAACCATGACATAATCAATTAACTGTCTTTAACTCGACAGGATCAGGTGGGTTTTGAGGCTTTGTGGTCCTAAACCCACATCATATATCTAAAGAGCTAATTAATAAAGCAACAATGCTACTTAATTGGAACAAATCATAGGGAGGATGAGTCGACATTCATCATCAGTGTTATATATTAATGTCTAATTAACATGATCAACAAATTAAGGTGTGTCTGGATGGGATATGGTATATATGTTACGTTAAAGATTCAAAAGACCTGCTCGGGCATAAACAAAATCTATATTTCTTAATAATTCGCAGCTAAATTTGCTGCTTAAATTTTTAACATTAATTCCCTAATTTGATGAGCTAGAGTTGCATTTCTCCGGCTAGCTCATAGGGATCGGAGGTTCTACATAGAAATTAAGTACGTTATCAGTTCAATTTAAAATGCATGAACAGTACCAACAGATCAGATCGATATGCAGCTGGTGTAAATACGTGATCTTTAATTTTGAGCTCTCTAAAATTAATAATCAAGGACTACATACATATGAATGAAGTGGTCAGCGCGCCGGTGATGACTGATGAACATGCTGATCGAGCATATATGCATGGATATGACTGATGAACATCGACACGAATGAATTCGAAGTAGCCGGCCGGTGATCGAGATATGAAATAAGGATTACATATAGATATTTTTAGAGTGGATCGAGCAATGGAGCAGAGATATCCTTGAGCTAGAATTGGCTGATGGAAATATGAGTGAAGTGGCCGGGCGGTGATGACTGATGAAGTAAATTAACTTGTTGAGGTCATGTCAGCAATTGAGTACCGCTGTCAGCTTGTTTTAACTACCTTTTACAGGTAGTTGATGATGGATCAGAGCAACATATAATGATGGACCCGGATCCTCTCATGTTTAACAATTTTTGGAATGGAAGCGAATTCCCTTTTGATTCTCCCAGAAAACAACTTTCATTTTTTTAACCCATTTTTAAAGAACTCAAAAGAAAAATTAGAAAATTGAAAAAGAAATGCTTTCTAATTCTAAGAATTTTTAAAGAAAAAACAAAATTGTTTCTAAATGTTTCAAAAGAAATAAAAAAAATGGGTCATTAAAAGGATTCTGTTTTTAAAAGAAATAAAAAAAAAGAACTATAAAAAAGAAATCCAATTCTATTATTTGGATTGAGAAAAAGAAAAGTAGTTTTTGTCTGAGCTGATCTGAGCTCCATCCGACAATGGAGAGGCTTTGCAGGGAGAGGTGGGCCGTTGGATCAGCTCAGCTCGTTTAGGAGCAACTATCAAAAAGAAATCCAATTCTATTATTTGGATTGAGAAAAAGA
Organism: Potentilla sterilis; assembly: GCA_963682095.1. Lineage (NCBI taxonomy): Eukaryota > Viridiplantae > Streptophyta > Magnoliopsida > Rosales > Rosaceae > Potentilla > Potentilla sterilis. The sequence goes on along the minus strand of OY821760.1, from coordinate 40,903,212 downwards.
AAAGTAGTTTTTGTCTGAGCTGATCTGAGCTTCATCCGACAATGGAGAGGCCTTGCAGGGAGAGGTGGGCCGTTAGATCAGCTCAGCTCGTTTAGGAGCAACTATCAAAAAGAAATCCAATTCTATTATTTGGATTGAGAAAAAGAAAAGTAGTTTTTGTCTGAGTTGATCTGAGCTCCATCCGACAATGGAGAGACCTTGCAGGGAGAGGTGGGCCGTTGGATCAGCTCAGCTCGTTTAGGAGCTCAGTAGATGATCCGAGTCCTATAATGATACCTATGGCCCCGAGTGTTCACAAGTATCGTACGTCAAACCAATCTGTTTGTCTGATCAGCTTTGGATCGATGTACGTGGTAAACTTGCACGAGTAATATCTAATTATCTATCTATCTTCCAGCTGCTGAAGCTGCGCACATTCGATCGAGCGTACGTGTCCACTCTAGCTGATGGTCCGTACGTGTCCACTCTAGCTGATGGTCAATACTACCGGCTTCACTCATTGGGAGTTGGATGTCGATCGATCTGTGCTGAAAAATTGCTCTAATGTAGAAATAATATTCGAATCATGATATGCCAACTCTATCGACAACGACTGATTTCCTCAATTCCTCATCCATCATCAGTACGTACTTAATTGGGAAGAAAATTTCCACATAAATGTTGCATATGTATATGTTGAAATTAAGTGACCCAGCAGTTCATTAGCGGTATACTTTCAGTTCTGAATTAAGTAGTATATATATATTGATCGATCATATATATTGTATTCCGGCATTAAGGTATTGTTTTAGTTGAAGATCAAAGAACCAAAGGATCGAGAAACCCAAAAAACGACCGAATTGGGATGCTTCCAGCTGGCCGAGGGATCGCTAGGGGAGACTGATCGATGACTTGTGTAAGTTAAGAGTTTTCGTACACTTGAATGCGATATAAACTTCAATATTAACTACATATACTACTAACAATCTGCCGGAATTTTGTAACTACAATGTACATACTCGCATGCATGCAATCCGATCCCATCCTCGATCTAGCTAGTTCCTTGGACCCTAAACCTGTGGCTTCGTTCTCAACGACCAATAAAATTTCCCAGTAATCCAGGATAACCTTGCATTGTCCAATCATAAATGAATAATTATGGGAATTCATGTCAGAGATGGTTAAGGTAATGAAATTGATAGAACTTGGGAATGAAGGAAGGATAAAATGATCATATAATACAGCTGGAAAATGCTGGGAGTAGATCCTCGATCTAATAAGGATATATAAATGGACCAGTTTGAAGAAAAAGTGTTGTACATATATGTATTCTCTTTACTCAACATGACACGTAAATATTGCTAAAAGAGGAGCTTGACATGTACAAGTATGAAACTAATGGGGTCCTAAATTTAGGAAAGATAGATGGGAGCTCGTCTTCTGTTGATTCTCTTGTTTCATTTCATAAAATGAATAATTCATTCACATGTACTGTCATTTGAAATATATACTTTGTTTCCGGCTCTTTCTCAATCAAAACAATCATAATTTGTTCAAAAAAACATATCCATTGTAAGACAGTCGTTAATTTTCTTACAGTGATATTTTTAATATGTCTTTACAGTAATTGATGAGAACAAGATATAGATTGAGGAAGATCAAGAGTTATTGTGGCCTATGATGTATTTATGTAGTTGATTAAAGAGTTGTTCATATATTGTGGCATTCTGTTGAAGAGCAACTAAACAATTGAGATGATTGAGTACTGCAGTCTCGATCTTATGAGTATTGCTTAACCTCTATTGATAATTGGAAGAAAATAGCGACTGTGCAAATAAGCCTCGAACCTAATCCATGTTGAAATTTTGGACTAAATAACCCACCCATTCATGGGTTGTAGTCTGATGTATGAATGCAAGTATATGGAGGTTCTAGGTCCGTTTAAAAGAGTTTGGCCCATATCACAAAATTGAAATTTATAGCTTTCCTCTCACAAATTCATAACTCCCTTCCTTAATTTCTTCATCATTTCTCGACATGATTCAATATTACAATTCAAGAGGGCCACAGTGCCACACGGTAGTAAACACACTCTCTAATAGGCCAGGGGCTCAATGCATACCGAGTTTGGTAGCTCTCATTCTATTTTTCCGGTAATTTGCCCAATAATTAGTTAAGTTTACGTCGAAGCAAGGCGACATAAGCTAACTAGAGCATTCACTGACAAGTCAAACTCAAAACTGTCAAGACACACAAAATATGAATGACTATAGCTAATTTCAGCAAAATGTTTATGTGATGATAACGTTAGGTTACGCGTTGCCTCTATCGTTATTTAAATCATAATTAATTATTTTTGTTACAATAATATTTATTGCAAAGTATAAACCTCATTAACCTTAATCTTACTCGATCCGTCACTATAAGCAAAGCAAAAAAAGACTTAAAATTGGATAAAAAGTCAAGAGACAATACGTCACGATTGACATGTCGAATCAAATATCTTTTTTGAATCACGGATAAATGTATGTTCTAAATGTTTCTTTGCTCGTCAATAACTATTGTCAATGTTGTCGTCTATGTCGTTATTAACGCCACAATAAATATCATAATTATCTAACGTAATTTTCACATGTACACGTACTTGTTTCTATCTTTAGAAAGTATATGGAAGCAAAATCAGCAGGACAACAGATTCTGATTCAAATTGAAAGGACAAAGAATTGTACAAAAATAGTTTTCTTAAAAAGAAAAACTCATTTTCACTTGGTAATCTGCAAAGCAGGAACAGGTCACAACCCACGTTCATTGCTTAACGACGCCGTCCTGCCGAACGCTTATATATACGCACGTCCTTCTTCACCTAAACTTCCTTCTGCTTCATTCTACCTATCCCTCAGAGCCTGTTAATCAAAAGGTCCTCTCTATTCACCCCTTACATCAACCTCTACCTCCTTGGAAGAATCAAGATTGAGCTTTTCTGATATCTGCTAGCGTTGATCAGCTTCTATCTTTGAACCCATGGCGACTGGAGTTTCGGTTACTTCGGTCCCAGTATGGTACTGTTTTGGCCGAAACAATCTACTTGCAAGAAAACCCATCACCCAAACAAGCACCACCCCCGGTTTTGTTTTGGCTTCAACAAGGAAGAGATGCGTGGTAATGGAAAAGAGAACAGAGCATGAATATACAGAGAAAGGCTTGGAACAAACAGAGAGTTCGAGCGTTATAACTCCAAGAGTTTCAGAGAGATTAGCAACAAAGAGATCAGAGAGAACCACTTACCTTGTTGCTGCAATCATGTTTAGCATGGGAGTCACTTCTGCTGCTGCCATGGCTGTTTACTACAGATTTGCTTGGCAAACAGAGGTAATAAAATAGTTAAGTATCACCTGAAACTGAAATTCAAACTGTGAATTCTATTTCTTGACATGGGTTTGATCAACTTTTTACCATACAGATAGGGGAGTCTCTTGTTCCAGAAATGGTGGGCACATTCTTGCTCTCTGTGGGCTCTGCTGTAAGTATTGGATTAGAATTCCAAAAGATTATGTTTGATTGGTGATGAATTTGATTGAAATTTCTGTAAATCACAGGTGGGGATGGAGTTTTGGGCAAGATGGGCACATAGAACTCTGTGGCATGCTTCATTGTGGCAAATGCATGAGGTTAATTTTCACATACGCAATTTTACCTTATTTTAATGCAGAAAACTCTGTTTCTTATAGTCATAATGTGATTGAAATTGAGATTGGTGGTGATCATAGATTTAATTTGGAAAATTTGCAGTCTCATCATCGACCTAGGGATGGTGCTTTCGAGCTCAACGATGTGTTTGCTATAATCAATGCTGCTCCTGCTATTGCTCTCCTCTCTTATGGTTTCTTCAACGAGGGTCTTTTCCCCGGACTATGTTTTGGTGCTGTAAGTACCTATCCTTTTTCCAATTCTCTGTTTTTCCGGTCACAGTTCTATATTTGGGGATATTAGTAAATAAGTTTGATCATGACTTCTAACAAAATTTCACACAAATTGATAGCACTTCTCTAATCAGAGTGGCTCTTTCTTTTGGTTTCGGCACACAGGGGTTAGGGATCACAGTATTTGGGATAGCATACATGTTCGTGCATGATGGCCTCGTCCACCGTCGATTTCCGGTCGGACCGATCGCAAACGTCCCTTATTTACGAAAAGTAGCTGCCGCCCACCAGGTTAGTGACACTTCCTACAGACACATTTAACTGTCCTAATCAATATTTTTTAGAAGAGCAGCTCATAACATACTTATCATTTTCTATTAAACTTGAATATGCAGCTTCATCATACATACATATTGAATGGGTTGCCGTATGGGTTGTTCTTGGGACCTAAGGTAAAACAATGTCTTTGTTTTATTCCTGAAATGATCAAACGGTACGCATATAATAAATAGGGATTAACGAGTGAGTGATTTGCAGGAAATAGAAGAGGTTGGAGGCATGGAGGAATTGGAAAAGGAGATCAAGCGGAGAAGCCCCAAGATTACTAAAGCCAAAAGTTGACATTATTTGAAGTGATTGCTTCATTTCTCAAAACTCATTGTAGAAAAGATTACGGTAGGAAGTTTCAAACTCAGATACTTCTCCAACTGCATGCGCAACAATAGACGTGCAAGCAAAGTTCTTAGTTTCCAAGGCTGTGGGGTTCTATACTTGGAAAGCACTTGTGAGACAAGCAACAGCACAAGAAGACTGAATGTAAACGTCGACTCAACCCCAATCGCTATCAGCTCCGCCCCTCAAACTGTTACTTATGTTTTGCAACAAATCTAGAAATAAAACACGTCCGAGATGTCGATTTCTTTTTCAGAAGTGAAAATGTTACTATCAAATCTGGTCTTACTACATGTGGAATAGCTTGATCACTTAAATTTATTTTGTCAAATCAGGTGTATATATCTCATAAACCCAGAAAACACCTCATTCTGGTTCATATACAGATTCCCCGGCCTGCAATTTTTACTTAAAAGGAAAAGAATGCTTAACAACAAATTAGAGGTCGACACATCCTTCCAAGTAGAATGATAGGTTACATTGACTGTGTAGTTTATTTTTTGCCGCCAAGTCGTTTCCTATTATTTATTTAAAGGGTTTGCACTAATATATTTTCTTCAAAGTTTCCGACTGCAGAGTTATCACAACCTAGCTAGCTACATATGGATCGTCATGGACTTATTAACTATGCGCCAAAAGAGCTGAAGCAGAGACGCAGAGTGTTAGCTCACCCTGCTACTTAAAAGGAAATATTGTAGCTTCATTCTGTGTGATCTCCATCTATCTTCACCTGTATTTTTCTACGACAGTTGCAATGAACCTGAAATCAAGTTATGGGATAGATATAGTAATGAACAGCTGGTTCTAGCTAGCTAGGGTTCATGTACAAGGTCAATAACATTCTCTAAGGAATAACCTTCTCGTCATCAATTCATTTGCTGAGCTACCGATGACTTGATCAGGGTTACCGACAACTTTTTTCTTCTGAAACTTGGTACGTGAAGTCTAAGAGAAACCAAAATTTAAGAGAAGCGCAAAACATGTGAGGGATTTTGTGTATGAGCTTTTCTAATATATATTGCACGTCAACATTTCTAGAAGTGAAATGACACTTAAATGCTGGCAATTTGAATCTCAAATTGGAGATGTTCTACCATGTAGAATGAGAAGCCAATTAAATTTCAAAAACTCAAATAAAAGAGTTGAAAATGCATTTAACTTGACACACATATTAGTGACATGGTAGAATAGTCTCTCGAGTCGGTACTTCTATATATAAGACATAGTGCAATGGGAGTTGGCAATCATGTGGGCCTTTCGTTAGTCCTCTTTGTGCATTTGTCCCTTAATTAGCTGTGGAGAAACTAGCTAGCCTAGCTAGCCTCCATCAAATAACTTGTATGTATGTTGTGAGTCGAATTCACGACCTCCTACGTGTTCTGTAACATTAACGTGAGTGCATATACTTAAACATGATAAGATATTATATGCACAAGGTTTCAGATTTTACCAACATCGTTTGAAACTCAACAACATCAGTTGACAACGATTCTTCTCAACTTCATGTCGTAGAGACTAAATTATAACTTTTCTATAAAATTGAAACCCCTAATAGATCCCTAATATCCAACTTCCATATGGATGTACGAGAGAAAATTAACTAAACCACCAGGTTTGTGTTTCTCAACGCTTATGTAGTTGTTGATGTTTAATTTGAATATCTCTACTCTCTTTCAAATTTCGCAAAATTGATATCTATTTTGCCTCGTAAAGATTCACTTATCTTACTTTTTATTGGGAGCGAATTCAGCGTACCAAAGTGCACTTGCACCAATAGTGTGTAAGGCATTTACGCAATCTTTTATTTTGCTCCGTTAGTGTCTTTTAAAGCCTCAATAGCTGGGTATTGTGGACGCCGTTTTTTATGTTTTTTTTTTTTACGGTTTTTGTTGTTGCTAATCATGTTGACATAGTGACTCCTCTCTAATTTACTTTAGTTATAATATTTTACAACTTCATCTTCACTCACTCTTCGAAAGGACTATATGAATAGTTAGTAATTAAACAAATGATTAAAATTACATATTTGAGTGTCGATTCACTCGTACCTGAGTGTGTTGAATAATTTTCTTTTTACTATTGGATTTGCCTAAAATGGAGTCTTTTTGCCAATATGGAATTTACACGCGTCACCTTTTGAGCAACGGGACATAGAGTACACGCGTCGATGCTTGAGCAACGTGTCAACAGTCCAAGAATGTAGCAGAAAAAAAGGCCAAAACCTCGAAACTTCTTGAAGCTTCACATCGATCTACTTCTGTACTTTCGTCTTCTCCTTCCTTCTCTTTCATCCTGTTGCATATCAGTATCTGAGACAAGTAACGCAGGTATGTAATTAATAATCGATGTCTATCTGCCTATTTACATCTCATTGTCTCTTAGTTTTGGGCACAAGTATTTCTGGGTTTAAATCCTTTGTAACTGTTCTTGGACTCTGGTACTGAAACTAGTAATGTACAGTCGTTGGTTTTCGGTTATACTGATTTTAGAATTTCAGCTTGGACTTGTTGCGGTTTCTATTGGAAATTTTATTCATTTTTTTTGGGTTTTGCACTCGAAAATTGCAAATCCTCCTCTTTATGGAGAATGTGATTCGATTGTTAGGCCTTGTCTCTTGGAATGTGCTGTCAAAATTTTAACCCCTTAACACCACAGAGGAGATATTTGGGAAGATTGAAGCTTTTTCAAAGGTGTTTTAGAGAATTTAAGATATAAGTTTATAGGTATAGATATAGATCGTGAAATATAATATGTTACTCTGCGATCAAGTGGATTAGTAACTGTAAGTGGTTCATGTTCTCAGTCCAGCAGTAAAACATTATCCAATTGTTAATTGATATTTTTCTGAGTTAAATTTGGTTTTAATCTCTCACGAAGGGGATGATACCAAAATGTATTCTCTTGTTCTGTGGTTTTACATGCTTCCCATGTGAAGACTAGGTGAGGAACTCAACATGCTTTTCTTTGATACAAATGATCTGATGGTTGTTGGTTTCATTTTGCTCCAGGAACTGTTTGCTTTGTTCGTTTCAACTACTGCATTGTGAAGAGCAGACAAAATAGAGTCTATATGCGTGGAGTAGGTGCATTGTCGCCTGTTAAGAACAGATTCAAACAGATTTACCCCATAAAAGGGTCATGGGGTAAGATATATGGCCTTCTGGTTCCATTGTTCCATTTATATCACAATTGTATTGTATGGCACTGAGGTCTGCTTTATCTGACTGCTATAAGTTATGTTTATTAGGTACAATGGCCACTTCAACACTAAACAAACAAGGGAATGGGGAAGCAGGGCTTGTGACCAAAGAGAAAACTGATCCAATTGTCGTCTTCAGTAGGCCTCCGCCCCCTCCGCCTGTTTTCGGACCGCTGCTTGCACTCTCACTGTTGGAAGCCTTGTGTAGTCACAACAACGATGATGATTGAGGTAATTGCTTGACTGTGTGGCAAAACAAGTTCTCTACTTGAAGAATATGTTTGAAATGTAAAGCAGAATGTTGTATGCATAGCTGAGCAGTTGAATTGCGATGTTCCAGAGCCCTATGTAGCCTTCTATGATGGGTGCAAACATAACTTTGTATATTTTCCATATCCATCGGAATACAATATGAGGACTTCTTAGGAACCCTGTAGGAGAAATCATGATGATTGTCATGTTAAATCTGTGATATAATTGATAACTGAGGTCTGAGAATTTGGTTAAACGATACTTACATTCAGTAGCTCTTGGGAAACCATCAAATAGAGAGGTCACTGCCGTCAACAGACTCTGAGATGTCCATCAGCAGAATTATTCATCAATATGTAAACTCTTTTTCTTGTACGGTGAAAGTTGATCGAAACTGTAAAGATAATAGTTGAAAGAGTTACCAGTACTAGGTGTCCTGGTTTGATAGGTGATTCAATAACGATCTGTGCTTTCCTGCAGACATTTTGAACCAGTTAGGAACTGACTTTATTTGATCATTTTAACTCAAATTAGAGGCCAAAATACTAGAATTATTTCATTGTACTTGATAATTAGGTTTTCTCCTTCTCGTGAGCATTCAAAGAAGCTGCAGCCTCTGGTGAACGGGATCTGCTTGTCTTTCCATTCTGTGTATCAAAATACAAACCAACTTGGAAGTTAGAAAACAGTTTGAGGATTCATAGAATAAATGATGTAATTAGAATTATATCTACCCATGTGCCACTTTGCTGCTGCTGTAAGCTGATCATTTCCTTGGCACACATGCTGTACGCTGAACTTTATATTTTTGCCCATGGCCTCGGTTAGCTCTTTAAAGAACTTCATTATTACCTGCATAAAATGCAACTTAGCCTTTGTTAGTAGCAATGAAATCGGATGACTATTGTTGTTGAGAAGAATAATGGGAAGATGATGATGACCTTTTTGCCTTGTAATGGTGTGCTAAAGGAGCATTCCTCTATGTGACAATCAGCTGAGATATAGTGACCTAGTTGCTTCAAGTTTTTCTCATTGATGCATTTGTAGAAGTCATTGATTATGTCGGATGGCGAAAGTGATTCTGAAGAAAAAGTTGAATTACCCTTTGCAGCCATGATAGGGAAGAGCCTGCGTGCTCGGTTGCTGGAGAGTTTATTTTTTGCTTCCTTTTTGACATAGATGCTATGCTGCTTTGTGTTCGCTCTCTGCTGAATAGGCTTGCATGTTCTTTTGATCGTTAAGGAAGCAATGGCCGGTCTGGCCATAGGTTTGAGGTACATTCTTTGACTCGGAGCAATGCCTGAGAAATTGACAACAGACGCCATTGCCTTGCAACACGTTTGAAACAAAGGGAGATTGAGGCGGTTCTGTTTTTGGTGTTGAAGCAAAGAGACATGTAGCAGGAAGGCTTCGTACGAGCTAGGCACGAATGTGAAGGAATACAGGAAAGAATGTATATTGCCTTAATGAAGGAAAGAATCTCCACCCAGCTGGTTATTGTTAGATTTGCTTCCTCATGTTTGTGCCTTGCTATGCAATCTAAGGATCAAAAGTCCAGTGAAACCTGAAAAGTTCTCCTTGCCTTGATATCTTTCTTGCCATTCCTCTCATTTTGGCAGAGCAGTTTTAAAGTGGTATCTTCACTTATGTTTCATTTCATTCCTTTTCACGAGTTGTTATTTTGCACATCTTTTGCCTTCTCAATTGATCGCGAGTATCGTGAGTCTTTATACCTTTTAGTATGGCCGACTTTTCTTGACGAACAATCTTCCAGAGCAGTGTGATTCTTTCATTTTGTGAGGTTATGAACAACTAAATATCGAGGGCTCGCTCCGGTTCTTTCGGAGTTTGAGAATTCCAAACCCTAGGGTTTTGGTGCAGAACGGCGGCAAATCGCCGACGCTTTCGGGGTATTTCCAACGTCTTTGAAGGCGGTGTTCTCCATACTTTGTCTGTGCGATTAGTGGTGGGGGGCAGTAGTGCGGGTAAACCTAGTCTGGTGCGAGTGAGTGTGATTTCCCGGAATCTGTCGGGCACCCTCTTTCTGGCCTTGGTTAGCTGCAATCGACACCATGAATGTGCTGATATGGAATTGCCAGGGGATAGTCAACCAGCGAACGAGATTTGCGCTTCGTTTGCTTGTTCAGAAACATCGAGTTAACATGATCTTCCTTTCTGAAACTCATTGTAATTCGGACCAACATAAGTCACTTCCCGGGGCGGTAGGTCTGCCGCACATAGTATCTTTCGAGAGAATAGGGCTGGCAGGGGGTGTAGCGCTGTTATGGGACGAATCAGTGTCGATCAATATACGTGATGTCCAGTACTACTATATTGACGTCGACGTTTCCGGCCCGGAGATGGAGTTGTGGAGGTTTACCGGTTTCTATGGGATTTGCTTCGGTCCCTTCGGCGGGATTCCTCCTAAAAGTGGCTGGTTGCTGGCGATTTTAATGAAATCTTAGAGTTATGGGAGAAGTCGGGAGGGTGAACTCGGTCCTTGAATCAAATGCTAGGCTTCAGGCAAGCTTTATCGGATTGCTCTCTGCAAGATATGGGAGCAGCAGGAGGGCTATTCACCTGGAGCAACTCGCATACTAAGGAAAGGCTGGACATAGGTGTGTGCACGGAGGCTTGGCAGCGCTCTTTTGGTTTTTCCCGGCTTCTCAATCTTCCTCCCAGTCGGTCGGATCACGTCCCGCTACTGCTAGAGGTTCATAAGGAAGTCCAGCTAGTTAACCATACCCGCAGACGGTTCTGATTTGAAGAGATGTGGTGTCAGCATGCAGGTTTGGAGGGGGTTGTGAAAAGTGCTTGGGGTTCGGGCCATGATGGCAGCCCTATGGTTCAGCTTTGTCGGCGGATTAAAGACACTGGTGAAGCGCTATTGCACTGGGATCGTTCCACTTTTCAGAGCAGGAAGATGGAACTAGAAGGGGTGCGGTAAGCACTCAATTCTCTGCTTCAATGTCCGGCTGTTCAAACTGACTTGGAAGAGAAAGCTCGGCTATCTACACGACTGAATGAGCTACTGTCGATGGAGGAGGCATATTGGAGACAACGCTCCAGAGCGATTTGGCTCAAGGATGGGGACCGTAATTCTACTTTTTTTTTTTCATAAAAGAGCTTCTAATCGTCGTCAACGGAATAAAATTAAAGGTCTGTTTGATAGTCGAGGCATATGGCAGGATGACAAGGCCGGTAATGAGAGAGTGGTGAATGAGTATTTTGAAGATTTCTTCTGTCAGTCCACTCCTAATCTGTCGGCTCATGCAATAGTTCTTAGGGCAATTCAGCCCCGAGTTTCTACCGAGATGAACCAGGTTTTGTTAGCGCCGTATACATCTGAAGAGGTTCATGTCACTTTGTTTCAGATGCATCCCTCTAAAGCTCCCGGCCCTGATGGTATGTCACCCTACTTTTATCAAAAATACTGGGATATTGTTGGAGAGGATGTGAGTAAGACAGTTATTTCTTTTCTTACTACAAAGAAAATGCCTCATGATTTGAATTATACTCATGTTGTGTTGATCCCTAAGGTGAAAGAGGTGTTGAATATGTCTCAGCTCCGACCTATAGCTTTATGTAATGTTGTTTATAAGATTGCTTCTAAGGTTCTGGCCAACCGGTTAAAGACTTTTCTACCAGATATTATTTCACAACAGCAGAGCGCGTTTGTTCCGGATAGGCTCATTTCAGATAATACCTTGGTGGCTACAGAACTAGTTCACTATATGCATCAGCTTCGACGAATCAATGAAGGGTTTATGGCTCTTAAATTGGATATTAGTAAAGCCTATGATCGTTTGGAATGGGACTTTCTGCATCAGGTAATGCTACGGATGGGTTTTGACCAGCCTTGGGTTGCGCTGATTATGTGTTGTCTATCCATAGTACGGTACTCTTTTTTGGTGAACGGAGTTCCATGCGGCTCTATTATTCCACATCGGGGTCTCTGTCAAGGGGATCCAATATCTTCTTATCTATTTCTCCTTTGCGCTGAGGGTCTCTCAGCATTGATATCTGAATCTATCACCACTGGACTCTGGAAGGGCCTACAGGTTTGCCAAGGGGCTCCTACAATTAGTCATCTTTTATTTGCTGATGATAGTATGTTGTATGCTAAAGCCTCGATTACGGATTGTTTGCTAGTGAAGGAAATCTTGAAAGTTTATGAACAAGCTTCTGGTCAACATGTCAGCTTAGAAAAAAGTAATGTTGTGTTCAGCGGTAATGTTCTTCCTCCTGTTAGACAGTCGTTGGCTAGCTGTTTGGGGGTTCAGTTGGCAGAGAAGCATGACAAATACCTGGGCATTACTACTCTTGTGGGGAAATCTAGGCAGGACACTTTTGCTTTCATCAAGGACCGGCTTAGCAAAAAACTTACAGGGTGGCGGGCTATGTTACTAAGCGCTGCAGGGAGAGAGATCCTCATCAAAGTGGTTGCTCATGATATGCCACTTTATACCATGAACAATTATCTGCTGCCCCAGAATCTTATTCAGGAACTTCATCAACTTTGTGCCCGTTTCTGGTGGGGTGGAACGGATGAGAAGAAAGGCATGCATTGGAAGGCTTGGGATGATTTGTGTCGTCCCAAATTCAAGGAGGTATGGGATTTCATCACCTATTTGCATTTAATTTGGCTATGTTTGCTAAATAGGGTTGGAGATTAATTCAGAACCCAGATTCCTTACCGGGTAAATTGCTAAAAGCCATATATTTCCCGAATTGCAATTTTTGGGAGGCTCAGTTGGGGAAATCACCATCATATGCATGGAGGAGTATCTTAGATGTGAGGCACATCCTTCGGTGTGGGGTTCAGCGTCAGATTGGAGATGGTACACGTACGTGTATTTGGGATGATCCTTGGTTGGAGGGAGCCAGTCTCAGGGATTACTACGATCCTAGGGTTCATTGGGATTCTGATTTGTTTAACAACTCATGTGGTTGGAATTTGGTTTTATTACAGGAACTGTTTTCGGAACACATTGTTCAGCAGATATGTGACATTCCTCTGAGTAGACGCAGGCCTGTTGATAGATGGAGATGGAGTGAGGATAAAAAGGGAGTCTTTTCCGTTAAGACAGCTTACCACCTCGCTCGTCGTCGTGTCCTTCAAGAGGTAGGGGTATGTCCTAACTCTAGCTCTCAGTTATGGTCGAAAATATGGGGTGCTTCTGTTCCGGCAAAGGTTAAGGTATGTGCTTGGAAAGCGGTCTCTAATGTTCTTCCTACAAGAAGTAGATTGAGTCAACGTGGAATCGACATTGATACTCAGTGCCCTTTCTGTGAGGAAGAAGTGGAGTCCCCTCTTCATACTCTGTGTGATTGTCCCCATGTTGCCTCAATACTGCACTTAGCTCGGCTCCCAAATGCTAGCTCGGCCTCGAGTGTGTTTGATTGGTTTTTTCAATCTCATGTTCACCTTCCAACTTCGTTTGAAGCTCTCCTGATGTTTGTCTGGGCAATTTGGAAAAACAGGAATGCTAAGGTATGGCGTAATGATGTTAAGTTGGCAAGTGAGATTGTATCGGTTACCCTGGGTTGGTGGGAGGAGTTTCGTTTAGCTCATCCGAAGGGGAGATGAAGGAGGTCTAAACTTTCAGCTAGGTGGAAGAAACCCTCTCAGGGGTATATCAAGCTGAATGTGGATGCTGCCTTCAGGAGTCACAGGATTGGGAGGAATATTCCGAGATTCGGAAGGGGTGTGTATGGGTACTTTTCGTAGTCATGTTCCAGCCTCCAGCTCGGCTCGACATGGGGAACTCCTTGCTCTCTTGGAAGGGGTACAACTGGCTCAACAACATGGTTTCTCGCCTCTTATCGTAGAAACGGATTGCCATGTATTAGTGGAGGCTTTGGGGAGTAGAGCTCTGGACTGGTCAGAGTTGGGTTACCTTTTGGATGATCTTAGAGAGATGCTACAACACTTTACATAAGTACGAGTTCAGTTTATTCATCGGGAAGCTAATAGAGTTGCTCATAGTTTGGCAATTGATGCTCTGAATTCAGAACATGGTGAGTTTACTTTTACTCCCCCTCAATCTGTCATAGAGTTGATAAATGATGATTCTAATGACGTTTAGTCAATGAAGTTATTCATTCCCCTAAAAAAAAAAATTGTTGTTTATGTGCTAGCCTCTATTCGTATTCTGCCATTAAGGAAATTTTCGTTTATTCAAAAAAGAAAAAGAAATTTTCGTTACAAAAGAGTATGTGTGTGTGTGTGAATTTGTGTGTTTTTTTTGTTTTTTTTGTTTATGAGAAATATCCAACTATGTACCAAAGGTGAAATCCCCCATTCCCTCTTATTCATGTGACACTTATGCAGTCGAGTAAGTTGTCGATATCCAGAGGATAGGCATGGGTGTAGAACGTTAACTCTCATACAAGAGCAGCAGTCCCCAAATATGAAACATGATGTCACGGACTGTGGCCTCAAAGTTTCATATTCCTCTAGTCTCTGACTTTGGTCTTGGGAATCAATCTACTCGACCATGTGAGGCATCGTCCAAATAACAAATAATAGAACAAGAACAAAGGCTTCATCTGTTGGTAGCAGCATGGCCATTTGACATTACCAAGGAGGCTCCCTGAAAACAAGGCCACCATATAAATATATAACTGTTCAAGGAAGGTTAACTCCGTAACTTCCGTGGTGTGTCTTGTCCTAATAAGACTTGTAGTCTAGATACTCTATTAGATAGGGAATCCCTGTTCGCCAGGGATACTTGATGTAATGCCTATATAAAGGCCTCCTTATCAATGAATAAACATAGAGAGATTTATCAATCTATTTCTCCTACAACACGTTATCAGCACATTGCTCTAGCCTCCCGTCTAATAAGCCCTAGAAACCCTAATTCCGAATTTTTTTTTCGAAACCCTAACCTACCATCGGCCGCCGATTCTTCTCTTCGGCACCGTCGGCCTCTTCTCAGCAGCATCTGCGCTGTTCGCTTGCCACACTGTACCCTCGAGTACTGCTCCTCCTCTGCCTCTAGGCAGACAACCCGCTCGCCAGCAGCTCTCCCTTGCGTGCTACTTTTTGCACGCATCCGCCAGACGATCAAAATTGCTCGCAAGCCAAGCAAGCGATCCGCGAACCCTTATTCGTGGTTGAGAAGAAATCAAGAAAAATCGAAGAAAACAAGCTTCCCCAAGAGTCAAGTTTCGTTTGATCAAGCTTCTCTTGAAGAGGTAAATATTTTTATAAACGTTCCCGCTTATGAAAATTTCAATAGTTGGGTTTTGTTTTCTTCCGGGACCTTTCCGTGTCCCTGCTTCTTCATCCCGATTCTATCGCTTCTCGGGACGGCATACGGGGATTTAGTCACCCCGGTGCCAACGTTTATTGGGGTAACTGTGATGTTACCGGCCACCGTTATGCTTGTGACTGTGATGTCACTGTGAACCATAACGTATTATTCTTTTTTTGGAAAGAAAACAAAGGGAAGATATCGATTGTGACTTGAAGTCACGTTAAGCATCGATTTATGTGACCATGATATATCTTGGCACTGTTCTAAAAGAACAATCAAACTTGATTAGTATTCAAACATACTAACGTCTCCCTGTTTGTGTTCTGTAGATGGCTGACACTCAGCGTCCAGAATTTGACATCTTGGATGTCCAAGGCAAGGAATACAAGAGGTGGGTCTCAGATGTTGAGAACACTTTCATTGGTAAAAGATTTACTGCCACCATCAACCCTCCTGAGGATGAAAGCTTACACGCTTCTCCTGAACAGAAAGCACAAGCCCTGATGTTTCTCAGGCGCCATATCCATCCGACGCTCAAGAAGCAATACCTGAGGAAAACTGATCCCAAAGAGCTATGGGATATCCTCAAGGACCGCTTCGACAATGTGCATGACGCACAACTCCCAGACCTCATGTCTGATTGGGAGCAAATCCGCTTACTGGATTTTGATTCCGTCCAGGAATATCATCAGACTATGCTAAACTTGCAATCTGATTTGAGCTTTTGTGGGGTCGAAAAGACCGATGATGATATGATGGAGAAGACTTTCACGACGTTCCCAGAATCTGCGTCCATGTTGTCGCATCAGTACCGCGATCTCCGCGAGAAAGGCACTATCAAAACCTTCAGTGATTTGATGAATGTCCTTCAAAGAAAGGAGAGGTACCATGAGTTGATTCTTACCACCAATAAGAGGCCTCGAGGACCGAAATTCATTGCGGAATCTCATCAAGCCCGTGGTAAAGCTTTTAAGCAGAAACATCAACCTCATGAACGTCAAGCACCGCCACCACGTACGCCAAGAGCAATACGTGGCGGACGAGGAGGGAGAAGAGGCGTCGGCCGTGGCCGACCGCTTTCTTGGACAAGGGATGATGGCAGAGCCGCCGCTCCCAGAGGGAGGAACAGTTTTGGTTCCGGTCCCAGGCGTGGTGGCCATCCGCCGAACAATGCTTCGGCTCCTTGCTTCAAATGTGGTTCTATGAATCATCTCCAACACGATTGCATAGCAAGCAGAGATATTCAAGCCGCTTACAAGAAACACAAACAATACATAGAACAAGAAGCACACTATGTAGGAGACTTTGAGGAAGAAGTACACGATGAGGAAAATACGAACTTCGCCATCGATGACTTCCAACCTACCAAGAAACGTAGGACTCAGGAGTATGATACTCCAGACTATGAATAAGTATTTGACTTAGGTCATGAGATACGTGTTCAAGTTTGATTTTGATTGTTATTTTGACAGAATAGTCAATAAATCACGACTTTGTTAGATAAGTCGTTCTATTTAGAACAACCTTGATGTATTTTTGAGTTGTCATCAATAAAATCTATCTTATTCTACGAATGATTTAAGATTTTTACATCCCTGAAAGCAAAATTGGTTCAATGCGTCCAATTCTCAATGGCATAATCATTTGAGTTCACCAAAATTCTGGTGATGTTAACTCATATCCGAAAAATCACAAAGACAAAAGGAGAGATCCGCGACACGCCATCCGCGATCCGCGATACGCCATCCGCGATCCGCGATACGCCATCCGCGATGCGAGATATGCCATCCGCGAGCCGCGATACACGATCCGCGATCCGAGATCCGCGATCAGCGATCCGCCAACTTGGTCGCGATCCGCCAGGACTCGCTCGCCATGGCTATTCGCCAACTAATCCGCGATCCGCGATCAGCGATCCGCCAACTTGGCTGCGATCCGCCATGCCTCGCTCGCCAAAGCCCATAAGCGCTTGGCCGCGACTCGCTAGGCCTCACTCGCCATGGCCATTCGCCAGCTTGGCTCACCACCGAATCCGGTTTTTGAAACCAACAATCGATAGCCTATCGAACAAATGCAACTTTTGCATCAATGGCTCGGCAACGAAGTGTCTTCGGACTCGCCATGCTTCGGATTTAGCTCAACCGTCGCATCGCATTGCCTCAATGCCTGACCGATTCTCACCACTCGCCTTGCTTCGGCTCGGCCTCTGGGTCGCTTTGGCCTTACCACAGCTTCGGCTTTGGCTTGGCCCCGGCCTTTGCCTTGGCCTCAGCCTTGGCTCGGCCACGCCACCTACGACGGTGTCCGGTCTCAATCTCTGACCTAGGCTATGATTATCAATGGTGATACTCGGTGATTAAAATGCGGCTTATATCTTTCTCTCAAGTTTTGTCGTTGCCATGGCTATGTTATTGGCCTTAATGCACTTCATTTTGTGATGATATATTGTTTCAGTACACTTACTTTAAAAGTGTTCGCCAAAGTCTACAGTAGACTATTGATTCAATTTACATTGTTTTTGTAGATGTATCAAGGCGAGATTGAGTGTTTGTTGGATTGTGCAACAACTCACACGATTCTGAGGAATCGGCAATTGTTTTCGGATTTTACGCCAAGAGAATCGTCGTTATCTACGATGACAGGAACTGGACCCGTAATTAAGGGTCGCGGCACTGCTCAATTCTTACTGCCAAATGGCACTGAGATTCGGGTAGAGGACGCCCTATATGCGCCTAAGGCGCCAAGAACCTTGCTAGCTTTCAAGGATGTGCGTGACAATGACTATCACCTCAGCACTTATGTTGAAGATGGAACTGAATATCTGTTGATCACCTCCACTCAATCTATGCGCACTCGCATTGTGGAGAAGTGTAAGCGAGTTCGCAATGGCATGTATTTCACAACCATTCGAGCCAACGAATCTCATGTTGTTATATTATGTGATTCTGATGCTTATAAGCTTTGGCATGATAGACTCGGTCATCCGGGTCGTGATCTGATGATCCGTATTTTGAAATGCTCCCACGGTCATCCATTTTTCCGATCACAAAAGCACAGAGGGCGCCTCGGCCTCGGTTCGGCCGTGCCGTCGATAGCCGCCTCTCGCTTCCAAGGAGAGGTTCGGCCCCCTCCTGCTTCTCATGCTTCTGTAGCGATGTCTAATGCTCATCGTTCGTTTTGTAAAGCTTGTTCACTAGCCAAACTTCAAGCAAGACCATCTTTTGCTATTGATAATAAACAGAATATTCCGTTTCTACAACGAATACAAGGTGATATTTGTGGACCTATAACACCAGAATGCGGACCATTTCGATATTTCATGGTTCTGGTTGATGCATCAACGCGTTGGTCACACGTAGCGTTGTTGTCCACGAGGAATGCTGCATTCGCTAAACTCCTAGCTCAGATTATTAAGCTTCGGGCTCACCACCCGGACAATCCGATTAAGTCCATCAGACTGGATAATGCTGGAGAGTTTACCTCAAAGTGTTTTGATGACTATTGCATGTCAGTTGGGATTGAAGTTGAACATCCCGTACCCCACGTTCATTCTCAGAACGGTCTTGCAGAAGCCGCTATCAAGAGACTACAGCTTGTAGCTAGGTCTCTTGTCATGGCCACAAACTTGCCAGTTTCGGCATGGGGATATGCAATATTACATGCAGCTATGCTTATTCGTCTACGACCCACAGATAGCCAACCATTTAGTGCGTACCAGTTGGTAACTGGTTACGAGCCTGATATTTCGCATCTGCGTACTTTTGGTTGTGCCGTATATGTGCCTATCACGCCTCCACTGCGTACCAAGATGGGTCCACAACGACGATCAGCTATTTATGTTGGATATGAAGCACCAACTATTGTCCGCTATATAGAGCCTATGACAGGTGATCTATTTACTGCACGATTTGCAGATTGTCACTTTGATGAGACATCCTTCCCGCCGTTAGGGGGAGATGGGGCCGCATCCGTCCCAAATGAACGTCAGGAATTGACGTGGTTCTCTCCCACTATGTCTCATTATGATCCCCGTACGTCTCAGTGTGAGACTGAAATACAACGCATATTAGAACTACAAAAGGTGGCGGATACGATGCCCGACTCCTTTACTGATATTGCGAAAGTGACAAGATCAACCATACCTGCTGCGAATGTACCTGCAAGGCTTAACATTCCTCGCCATGCGCGAGCACGCGCCGCCGGTCTCGGACCCGCAGCCCTAGGTGCCATCGGCAGCCTAGGCTCGGCACCTCCAAGTGGAGAGCCGGCGTCGACTTCGGATCCTCCTAGAAAGAGGGGGAGACCAATCGGTTCCAAAGACAATGTACCTAGAAAGAGGGCATGTGTCCAGGCACAAAGCGATCCGTTCATCATCGATACTGTGACGCCGTCACACGAGATTGTCTCCGACTATACCTATGTCCAAGAATCAACTCTGAATCATCTGGGGGACGCCTCAGACTCACTGTTGATGTTGGAGAACAAGGAAATCTCACTAAACTACTTATGCATGCACAATCTGATGGAAAGAAATTCCATGTATATCGATGATGCATTCGCCTACGCCGTTGCTCAAGAAGTTATTGACGACGACGATATGGAACCCCGCACTGTTGATGAATGTCAACGTAGGGCGGATTGGCCGAAGTGGGAAGAAGCAATCCAGGCTGAACTAGACTCTCTAAAGAAAAGGCAAGTATTCGGACCGGTTGTGCCTACACCGCCGAACGTGAAGCCTGTTGGACATAAATGGGTCTTTGTCAGAAAGCGCAATGAGAATGGCGAAGTCCAGCGATATAAAGCTCGACTCGTGGCGCAAGGTTTTTCTCAACGCCCTGGAATTGATTATGAGGAGACGTATTCTCCTGTCATGGATACTATTACCTTCCGATACTTAATAAGTTTGGTAGTCTCAGAGAGACTCAATATGCAGCTTATGGATGTTGTAACTGCGTATCTTTATGGGGACCTAGATACGGAGATGTACATGAAAGTGCCAGAAGGACTTTCGTTACCCAAGTCAAGTGAGCAAAAACCACGAAGTTCATTTGCTATCAGGTTGAGACGATCTCTATATGGACTCCGACAATCTGGTAGGATGTGGTACACACGGTTAAGTGATTACTTGATTGGGAAAGGATACAAGAATGATGAGTTGTGCCCTTGTGTGTTCATAAAGAGAACAAGTTCAGGATTTGCCATTATAGCCGTCTATGTTGATGATATGAACATCATTGGAACTCTGAATGAGATCAATGAGACCGCTAGCTATTTGAAATCCGAATTCGAGATGAAAGATCTGGGAAGGACTCGGTTTTGCCTAGGCTTAGAACTAGAGCACCGAAGTGGTGGAATTTTTATACACCAGTCTGCATATGTCCGAAAGATGCTCAGGCGATTTAACATGGACAAAGTTATGCATCCTACAGGCACTCCCATGGTCGTTAGAAGTCTGGATATCAACAAAGATCCCTTTCGTCCGAAAGAAGATGACGAAGAGGTCTTGGGAGCTGAATATCCATATCTTAGTGCAATTGGAGCTTTGTTATACTTAGCTCAGTGTACTAGACCAGACATCGCTTTCTCTGTGAACTTGTTAGCTAGATTTAGCTCTGCGCCAACACAACGTCATTGGGTTGGAATCAAGAACATCTTCCGATACCTTAAAGGAACCCTTGACATGGGCTTGTACTATCGATACACTCATCAGGATTCGACACATAGTCGATCTCTTGCATCTAACAGCACAAACCATGGCTCGGATTGCCATCCGCCAGCCATATCCGCCAAGACTGGCTTTGGTTCATCCATCCGCCATCCTGCAGCCATATCCGCCAACTTATCCGGACCCGCGGATGCTAAGTCGTGGTCCCGATACGATTTTGGCGATACCCCCTCCTACTCAGATACACCAAATGATGTGATGGTAGGATTTGCTGATGCTGGATATTTGTCAGATCCACACAAAGGACGTTCCCAAACAGGTTATGTTTTTACCATTGGGAATACGGCGATATCTTGGAGATCAACCAAGCAAACCCTTGTTGCTACCTCCTCGAACCATGCTGAGATTATTGCACTACATGAAGCAGTCAAAGAATGTATTTGGCTTCGCTCAGTTATATCTCACATTCGAGAGTCTAGTGGACTTGAGTCTACTACGATGGGACCAACTTGCATATTTGAAGATAATGCAGCATGCATTGAGCAGATGAAGTTGGGATACATTAAGGGTGACAATACTAAACACATTTCGCCTAAGTTCTTCTACAATCAGCAGCAGCAAGAGACTTTGAATATCCAGGTGAAGCAAGTCAGCTCAGAAGAAAATGCAGCGGATCTGTTCACCAAGTCTCTACCTAAATCTACATTTATGAAGCATGTAAAGCGCATTGGAATGTGTCGCTTATCCGAACTCAAAGACTGAATGACTATCAGGGGGAGTTCTCATCTAGACTTCAGGGGGAGCCTAGTTATGCATGTCTCACATACTTGTAATTGGTGCGTTGTACTCTTTTTCCTTAGACCATGCTTTTATTTTTGCCCAAGAGGTTTTTGTTTGCTGGCAAAGGTTTTAACGAGGCAACGGTTCATGCACCATTGAGGACGCGACACAAGGGGGAGTGTTCAAGGAAGGTTAACTCCGTAACTTCCGTGGTGTGTCTTGTCCTAATAAGACTTGTAGTCTAGATACTCTATTAGATAGGGAATCCCTGTTCGCCAGGGATACTTGATGTAATGCCTATATAAAGGCCTCCTTATCAATGAATAAACATAGAGAGATTTATCAATCTATTTCTCCTACAACAATAACTGGATTATGTTCTGCACCCTCTTATCCTCACAGCTTGCATTAAGCTACTACAACCATCAAATTAACATTGAAACAATTCCTTACAACTGTGCAAGTATGCATTGTTGTCCTGATGTACTCCCTTAGGTCTTGTCTGCCAAACCACCAAGAAAACCAGGAACAGCCGCAATCCGGCAGAATGCTGCTGAATAATCCACACGTGTGCAATGTAAGACAAGATGAAACCAATCATTTCTGTTAAGAAATGGTAATTATATATTGAACCGATCAGTCACCAAATCATACATAAGTTCAACTTGTCTCAAGTTGAGCTGGAAGGAATCTTGGACAGCCACTCAGCCAGACATACAAGCTGGCATGCCTCCTAACCTACACCAGTATAGAAAGATGGTTCCTGGCTTCCTCTGATCTTTGTGATGAGCTGGGGTTTGCTATATAAACTCATTACCATTGCCATTATCTCCACAACTCTCAAACAAGAAACACCTACAGCAACAAAAAGAAAAGTTGAAGTTAACAAGTGAGGTGGTCGCAAAATGAATAGCAAGATATCTGATGTTCCTGCAGCTGAAATCGCCGCCAAAAGCTTCAGAAACAGATCAAAGCCTCTTCCAAAAAGAGGGCAGATAAAATCAAGGATAGCTGCAAATGCTCTTCACTCCATAGTCTCTGCATTATCCAAAGCCTCTTCGGATCGCAAGAATTCCAGCAGAAAATGTATCTCTAGTCAGAGCTAGAACAGTATATGTCGTAGATTCGTATCATAATATGCAATGTATGATTAGTCCTACTTGATGTATTTAGCTCTTTTTCTATATTTGTTTTCTTCTAAACATGCTCAATTGGTAGTTCTTAATTACATAAGGGAGAGTGGAAGTGAAAAGAAAAAAGAAAAAAAAAACAAGAGGACTAAAGAACATCAGCAACAAAATAAAGAGCAAGTAGATGGATACAAAAGTAAAACTTCATTACGGTATGTAACTCAAAATACAAATCCAACCTGATCAGATAGCAAGGTAGAAAAGGACACCACTGCTCTTTGTAGGTGATAGATCATTAAAATGGCTGATTACGTTGTTCATTACTCATTCTGTGGGCTGTTATTGATCATAAATTGTTAAACTTGAACCACCATTAGCCGAACATGTATTGCTTCATCTCATGATGAAATCATCAGCAAAAAAAGCACTGAAGACATCCTCCTATTTCAAGCGAACTGGAATTTTGCTCCTTGTAGAGTTTCTCTTTTCCCTTTTATCTCTTTCTTATCACTCAAACTGCCTACTAAGTAAGCATATAGAGCAGAGTGTAAGCAAATTCGTTTCGAGGTTCCAGTTCAAGAAGCTCTCTGACTACAATTCACCCCAGATCACTGTTCTCATGAAACAATCTTCCATCAGCATCAACTGGATAATTATTAATGGTCATCCTTGCTTTGCGGTTGGGGTAAAAATCGACCAAGTAATCTAAAAGCTTAAACAATGGCATTTTCTAATGAAGCTCAAACATTGTTGAGTTTAAATTTAAAGCTTTTTTGACAAGATATGCATGGCAAAACGGCAAAACGAAACAAAAAAATCCAACATTAGTTATCCGATCTGGTTTTAATTCAAATCTAGAATTCAACAATATACAAATAATAGAATTGCCTTCACCTGTTGGTAGCAGCATGGCTAGCTGATATTACCAAGGAGATTTCCCTGAAAGCAAGGACATTTCTTATTAGAAGATATACAAATGATATTTTTTCTGCTCCCTATTACCTTAAAATTTCCAGTTTAGCCAACAAAAATGATAAATGCATTTGTTAACATGATAAAATAAACATCACATTATTGGTCTGTCATCCTCCCCTACCTGTCAACCAATCCATCACAGAAACTAGGGACCAGCCAAAACCCACGTAGAGCTCCTGGATAACCCGTACGTGCTCATGACCAGACAAGCTCAAACATGGATCATATTCTAAATCAATCAGCCACCAAACTCATCAGACAAATTCAATTTGTCTCAAAATGAGCTGAAAGAATCTTGTACAGCTAGACAAGCAAGCTGGCATGCCCCCCAACATACATCAGTTGTGAAAGATTTATTTTATTTTATTTTTTTGTAGCTTTCTCTGAATCTTCACGGACTAATTCATTCCAATCCCCTGCTAATTCAATCAGCTTCAACTGCTATATAAACTCCCAACCAATATCACTATGTCCAGATCTATCAAACAAAAAGACAGCAACAAAAGCAGGTTGAAATTGACTCAGGTTGGAAAATGAATAGCAAGGTTTCTGATGTTCATGCTGCTGAAAGCTTCAGAAGCAGAAGGCCTCTTCCAAAGAGGGGACAGATAAAATCAAGAATAGCTGCCACTGCTCTCCATTCCATAGTGTCTGTGCTATCCAAGTCCTCTTCAGACCGCAAACATACCAGCAGGAAACCTATTTGAGTGAGATCTAGAGCATTAGAAATTATAAATTCATATCTTTATTCACAACGTATGATAGTTGATAGCTATCTTCTTAATGTATTTAGCTCCAGTTCTCTCAATTTAATTCTCTTCTTCCATTTAAGCTCAGTTGATAGTGTCTAGAATGATATAGCAGATAAATAAAGAAAGAAAGAACACAGTTAATAAAAACTAAAATTGGCAAGGAATGGTAATTCAAGAGTAGCTAACATTTAAACAATATGGCAGTTTCCCGATTCCTCCAAGATACTTGGTTATAGCTGCAAATACTTGCACATAAATTAGCAAAAGCAAAATATACTAGTTTGATACACTGATTATCCCCAAAAAGTTTGGAACTCTGGAATATAATCTTTAAAAGAAGTTAATAGATTCACACATTTTGATAATCCACAGTTAAAAAGTTGACGGGAACATGTATATGGAAGTATAGACATAACAGGAGCAAAAAAGAACAACGAAACTACTATGGATTAATGGACAAGCAGATTATAACTGGACTTGGCATTTTGAAACCCAACCTGATCAGATGACAAGTAAAGCAAAAGGTGGTTCTGTATGTTGAATCCAAGATGCAACTTCTCTTGCCAATAATGCAGCGTGTGAATATACGTAGTTCAAAGGTCACACATAATGAAACCTGAACAATCGTCTTGCAAGTTTGGTGTCACTTGCATTTTCTGATACAACATTGTTAGCTCAATATGGATCTCTTTACTCTCATGATGCGGGATTGTCAGCCGCAAATGTATACTCATGCGATCAACCAAACCCCAATCCTGAGTAACAGGTCCAATCTCAGAACACTCAGCAAACAAAGAATTCCAAGAAACAGAATCTCCACAAAGCAAATCATCATATCCAACACATTTCCAACAGAAACAACTAGTAAATACCACATTCAATCCTTAAGCTTCCACATCATCATCTTCCAATCCAAGAAACAATGTATGGGTCAGTAAGTTCATCGAACACCATATCTGCAACCCAGTTATTCATAACTGCATTACTCAAGCAGAACTGAACTCCCACAGAAAGATCCAACTTTTACAGAAACCCATGAACCAGTTTCCCCTGTTTCTTAAAAACAGCAGACAAACCAAATCCAATTAACTCCGAAACCAAAACCGATCAGATAGTTCAAAACGGTTCGGGTGTTGTACGAAACAGTATCTGAGTAATGCGTTGAGGAACTGAGTGGGCGTGTTAATGCTGCGAACAGTGACTCAGTGAGTCTCTTCTTTAATGGTTTTGCTGAACCTAAATGAATTGCTAATGCTTTTCGCGGCAAAATTCAGTTGAAATGGTCGTTAGTCGTTACTGCTTGCCTCCAAGTTGGGCTTGGGGGTGGTGAACTACCTAGGGCCCAATGTATGAATCCGAGGCTGTATTTCAATTCTTTTGTAGATGCAGAAACAATTCAACAAAATGGTGTTTGGTATTTGATAGGCTTTTAAAGTAAATGAAATGAAAGATAAACAACTGTTCTTTATCAAAAGATGGATGATATTTAATAATAAATACAAACATACACGATTCTGGTTGTGTTAGTATAGTTCTCAAATCAAATCTAGGCTTGAGGTTATCCCATAAGAATGAGGAATATGTGCATAGTTGAACAACAAAAGTAAGTCAAGACTCAAGACGTGTGTCAAAATAACTCAATAGCTCAGTGGGGAGGGAGGGGTCTATATTAATCCTTGTCTATTGCTTCAGTTCCCTTTTAGAGGGGAGAGATGACATAAATAGGTGTATGGTGGAGGCTGGAGCCTCATTTTTTCATTCTTCTAAACCAAAAGAGGTATTGCACATGTTTTAGTTGTATACTATTTTCCACCTTAGGATTCACTATTATTGGTCCTTCTTCATGCTTATATATGAGAATCATATCCCATCATGGGGTGGCAAATGTGCACTTTGAAAATGCATCTTGGTTTTCTTTTCCCTGAAAAATATGTGAACAAATGATTACCATGTTCAATGCTGCTAATTATTTGCATGCCTTTGAAACCTATGTTTGAACCTTAATTATATGGTTGTATGTCGTCTTTAGATTATTTGATAATTATCTGAAATGGCATATTAGGAAAGGAGTTACTCTATAAACAAATTCAAACCAACAAACCATTATTTCAGAAAGTAAAATTTACCGACCACCTCTAATTTCTCCAAATAATTAATAATCCATCCATTTATTTCTGTAAAATCTCAAATCAAATATAATCTAAGAAAGTTACTGATAACTTTACACAACACCAGTCTCTTAATTATTTATACTTAATAATTATGAAATTATGAAGTCATAGGTACTTTACTGTTATTATCTTAGCATTCCTTAACATCGCATGAATCAGCAACCAAATCTAGCTATGTTATACATACATATATATGTTTGTGTGTGGTTGTTGTTGATAATGCTGATTTATCCAGATGAGCCAGTTGTTTCCTCCATTAACATCAACTACTTTCCCACTCACCTCACCAAAAATATTTGCTCCACATTCAATGAGATCGAAAGCAAAAAACAAAAGCTTCCACAAGTCTTCACGGGTATTGTTTTCACGATGTGAGGCCAATCATAATTAGTGCACTAGATTTTAGCCTGTAAAACTTGTTGTTCGATCTCCTGGTGTTTTTCTAGGTTCGTACTCTAGCTATATTGGTTTACGTTCTAACTTAACTCATGTCCCTGCTTTGCTGCTTCCTTGTCCTAACTGATAGATCAAATTACCAGCTATACTGTTTCTAATTGATTAGCAAAAGTAGCAGCCAAACTGATTCTCTGCAAATTGATATTATTCACAGAATTTCTGATCTAACAACGGCCATATACATCTATGTGTATCCCAGATCCAAGCTGCTGATTCAAATTCCTTCTAGCTTATTCTTTTGTTTTCGATTGTGTTGTATACTGGTTTGTGGTCCTTATACATATCAGATCGAAAATCCATCCCAACGTGTAATATATGCGCGCATGTTCTTCACCAAAATGATTTACTGCTTGGTTATACTTTTAAAACCCTAACTAACTCACTTTGGTAAAAAGTTAAATCTATGCAGCTGTTGCAGACTTGCAGGCTAGGGAATAAGGGAAATATGAGATTAAGTAGTCTTGTACTCTTGTTAAGGGTTTTGGGGGAAGTTAAAAATTATCGTGTTCGAGCACTTCTGGGTTCAAACTTCAAGCGCCAAGTATATTCTAGTACAGCCTACGATGGACAGCCGGTATTTCACTGAGATATGCAAGGGTTAAGCAACTACCTAAGTCTTAATTAATTTAGATTCTTAAATTAATTGGCGAGTAGCAGCTCACTAGCTCACTCAATCATACACACTAAAGTCTTAATTAAAGAACCTACCTCATGCAGATTTTTCAGAAAACGATGACTAAAGGTTTATGTATTCATGTTGAGGCTATTTAAAATTCCAATTTTAAAGATGTGCTACTGGTTAATTGATATGATTAACAAGCCAGCTACATGATCATTTGAGTTCATGATCAAAGGGTAGGTTTCACAGATGCCGTCTTTCACCAAGAAAACCTAATACTTGTAAGAAATGATTAATCTCCTCTTAGTTATACATAACCTCAATGTTCGTTAATTTAATTATATATTATATGTATATCACCCATTCATGTACTCATTTTATATGTTTTGAAAATGTGATTAGTCATCATTATTAATTATAAGAAAGAAAGAATAAGTGATTGAATTATTTAACATTCACTAATAATTCACCGATTCACATTACCGATCTTGTTTTGTGCGTATAGATCAAACAATACATTCCTCAATATTGCAAAATCAACTTGTTTAACGAGTTTTGCTTTACCTCATTACATACCAAATAATCTGGATTTGAATGGACATGAACACAAAAGGATGAATTTTTGTTAATGACTAGACAGAAATTACATAAATAGTTTATGGTGAAAGCAACCACACTCCTTCAGATAACTAATCTGGATTTCTGGCTTTTAAATTAACTTGGAAATTGGTGCTATCATAGATGTTGAGGCCTGGGAAATATACTATGGTCTTAAAATTTCCAGAGAACTTCAAATTATCAACCTTGAGATTGAGTCTGATTCTGCCATTTGCATCAACCTGCTCCAGAGAACTAATCTCTCCTTCCACCCTCTTGGTTCTCTTATTACAGGTTGTCATAATTTTCTCTCCTTTATGGAAAACATCAAGATCAGTCACATCTTTTAGGGAGTGTAATATGATTGCTGACTCCCTTGCCAAATACACTATTGATCATGCTCATGGGCTGGTGAAGTTTGATAATCCTCATATCCATGCCACTCAAGCTTACTTGGATGATCTAGACAATGTTTCTAGAGCTAGGAGAACTGGAACTCTGCTCTTCTTTGATATGTTTGTTTCTGCTTTTCTTGGGCCTTAGTGCCCCCAGTGTAACTAAAAAAAAAAACTACACTCCCAACTCCCAAACTTACATTATGAATGTATTTCTTTTTGTCCAAAAATAAAAGAGGAAGCATTTCTATTTTATAAACGGTCAAAAATACAGAATTACAATGTCAAAAATTAATTACCATAAGAAAAAAAAAATGATTAGAATACGGCATCAGTAGAGTAAAGTTAAACATACAATTCATCCAACTACGTTGATCACTAGCAACCTTTTTATCCCCTCAAAGGCTCTGGCAATCCTGTAAGGGCAATAACACATGCAACCACACGCTCTTTTCTCTATCACACCCTTTACTAGTGATGACCTCTCCTGATCAAACGGTGAAAGACACTCCACCTCTTCACTCATACAGTTCACAAATCGTAGTAGTTACACACCCAAAACCAAACCCAGTCCACTGTAACAAGTAAATAAATAACACAAAAGAAAAAGGGAAATAAATAATGAGTATGGCTTTGTATTGGAGCAGAGTCAGCAACCTGGCAGCAATGCAAGCTCTCACCTTTACCTCTTCTCCTCCTCTGCAACACCACCTCCATCTCTCTTCATCTTCATCTTCATCTTCATCTTCTTCCTTCTCCTCCTTCCCCATTCCCACCTCCTAAACCCCCAGATTTCCCCATTATTACAAAACCACCCCATTTTACCGTTCGCATTCACAGAGATCTGGGCTAATCGGGCCGACAAAGATTCTCCAACATGTTGCCCAAGCTCTAATCTTTTTAAGGTTTCAGTCTCACAAGACAGCTGGAGTGTGAGAGAGATAAGAACAGGACCGAGGTTTGAGCTAGCTTTCTGAAGATGAAAGGCAGCCAGAACAACAAAGATTCGGGAGATAAAGTGATTTGGGATCAGATGCGGAGCTCCACAGCTCCTGGTCCTGGCTCTCCATCTCCTCGCGCCACCCCTAAACTCCTCGTCTGGCTCATCCTCTTCGTCTCCGTCACTTACATCGTTTACACCCTCAAGCTCGTCTCCACCTCACGCGCCGCCTGCTCCGACATGGACGACCCCTTCTCCACCCCCCACCACCTCACCACCACCACCTCATTACTCACCACCAACCCAAACAACGTCACCGCCCAGATTCTGCGCCTCAAAAAACCGGAACCCAAGCCGGAGAATACAGATGTCAAACACATAGTCTTCGGCATTGCCGCGTCGGCCAAGCTCTGGAAGCAGCGCAAGAACTACATCAAGCTCTGGTACAAGCCCGACACCATGCGCGGCATAGTGTGGCTGGACCGCGCCGTAGCGAACCAGAGCCGCGAGGGTCTCCCTCCGATCAGGATCTCCGGCGACACGTCGGAGTTCGGGTACACCAACAAGCAGGGCCACCGCTCGGCCATCCGGATCTCCCGGATCGTCTCCGAAACGCTGCGTTTGGGCCTCAAGGACGTCCGGTGGTTCGTGATGGGTGACGACGACACAGTGTTTATCACCGACAACCTCGTCCGCGTGCTCCGAAAATACGACCACACTCAGTACTACTACATTGGTTCGCTGTCGGAGTCGCATTTGCAGAACATATTCTTCTCGTACGGCATGGCGTACGGCGGTGGTGGGTTTGCTATAAGCTACCCTCTGGCGGAGGCCCTGAGCAAAATGCAAGACAGGTGCATACAACGTTATCCAGGTCTGTACGGCTCCGACGACCGAATGCAAGCTTGCATGGCCGAACTCGGTGTCCCACTCACTAAAGAACTCGGCTTTCACCAGGTCCGTCAATCTCTCGCTCTCAATTTTAGTACTTGTCGGTTGGTTTGTTTACTTCAATTTGGGTAAAGTTTTGATCTTCTGGGTTCCCATTTTGATGTTTTCCGGCCGAAACGGATTGGAGTAGTCAATGTTGGTTATTTAATTCTGAAACTGCAAGAATTGATTACAATTTTTTAATTATGAAGTTGGTGAGTTTAATAGAAGTGGTTAATGTGTTCCGGTGACTTTCCGGTGGTGACCGGGATTTGGGAAGTTCCAGGTTTTCTAGTAGAGATTGAGATTGAAGGGGATCTTAAGACATTGATATTTGTCTAGGAAACAGTAAGCGGGTGATCAGATCAATGTTGACGTAATGGGGTCCACGTGTAACATGGGTTAGACCAGGTTCGTGTCTACAGCTCAGTATAACACAAGAGCAGGGAGAAATTTTTCTATGTTATGCCCACGAGCATTTAAGATTCCGTGGACGTCACGCTCCGGTGTGATTGAAAAACTACATGTTTACCAAACCCAGGGATGAGGGTTGTTACTTGTTAGCTTCTTTGTGTGTTTCCTAGGGGAAAATAGTTAAAACCCTCTAGTTCATTTCTTAGATTGAAAAGTTAGGAAAAATTCTTTTTACATTGATTGAAGAAGTTTTGGCGTGGTAGTTAGTAGGCAGTGGTAAGTTTGCTACGAGTTTTGGAAGCTGTTGTTACTTTTAATTAACCTTACTAATAGAATGCAGCTTTTAATGTGGGAAGCTTGTAAATTCGTGCATGTAGCTGTTTTGTTTTGAGCATCTTGATCCGATTTGTTATGCATTTGGCTTTGCAACTGAAGATAGCTAAAGGGACCCTCATTTTGTTGAGTCCCTTACTCAACTCTTGGTTCATAGAGTGTCAAGCTATCCAATTTGTAAAGTGCCTTTAGATAAGTTTTCAAACATTTATAGCATTAGGATTTAGTGGGTGGTTCTTTAGGCCGTGGTAGTAGAGTTGCAGTGATTGTCCAATTTTCCATTTATTTTTAGAGGTTGAGTGTGGATCTTTTGTATTCCTTTCCTAGTGAAGTTTGTATGGTTAAGTTTTACAGTTATGCCGAGTCATTGTGACTATTTCTTGACCCTGCTTTTTTGTATTTGGATGTACAGTATGATGTGTATGGGAACCTATTCGGGCTTCTTGCGGCGCACCCGGTGGCACCCTTGGTGACAATGCATCACCTTGATGTGGTTGAGCCCATCTTCCCCAACGTAACCCGAGTTCAAGCCCTTCAGCGGCTTATGGTCCCAGTGAAGCTGGACTCAGCAGGAATCATGCAACAATCCATCTGCTATGACAAGTCGAGGAGCTGGACCATTTCTGTTTCATGGGGCTTTGCTGTCCAAATTTTTCGAGGAGTTTTTTCACCCCGGGAGATGGAAATGCCTTCCCGGACGTTTTTGAACTGGTACAGAAGAGCTGATTTCACAGCCTATGCATTCAACACTCGTCCAGTTAGCCGAAACCCTTGCCAGAAACCTTTTGTGTTTTACTTGTCAAAGGTAAAATTCAATTCTACAATGAATACGACATTCAGCGAGTATGTCCAGCATCGCGTCCCTCATCCCTTGTGCAAGTGGAGGATGGCTGATCCTGCTACATTTGAGAAAGTCGAGGTCTACAAGAAGCCTGACCCTCAGCTATGGAATAGAGTAAGCACTTTTGAAAATCTTTAACATGCTATCATCACTAACTACTGCTTACTATAGGTCCCAAACAAAAATGATTAACATGTTCTGTTTTGCTTTGTTTGTTTTAATGTGCATTGCCAGTCTCCGAGGAGAAATTGCTGCAGGGTCAGAAACTCGAAGAAGAAAGGAACCATGGTGATAGATGTTGGTTTATGTAAAGAGGGTGAGATCAGTGAAATATAGCAACAACAATTGATCAATTCAGGAATTGGAAGCAGGGTTCTTTCTTTCATATTCCCTCTTGCTTCTTCTTTCCCTTTTCTTAATTGGTTCTTAGGCTATCTCTTAATTTATTCTATCTACATTCAAAATTTTGGTCCTTGTGAGTCCACCACTGAAACAAATCATTAGAAAAAACAATTGAGAAAGTATGTTCATGTACAAAAGTTGTAGGGTAGCAGATATTCCATAGCTGTCTGAGGAGTTAAATTATTCATTTATAAGATTTCCCCCAACAAGATTATCTTTGCTTTTAGTAAAGACTATGATGGTGCTAATCTATCTATATATAGACATTATGCTTATTTTGTCACCAGAGGCAGAAAGCCACTTCTTTCATTTATGGAACTTACTCTTATTGAAGTTTTGAAGGGCTTGAACTATTCAGCAAGTTGAGCATTCATTTCTACAGTTTACCTCAAATTCTACTTTCCATTGCAGGAAAAGTTTTAAGTTTTATTCGATCGTAGAGGTCTCTTATGGTGCTAAAATGATGTAATATCAGAGCGGATTATTCACATGTACGTTTTAATTCACATGTACGTTTTATATGGAACACGTAAATTAAGCTTACAAGTGACGGTGGATAATGTGATATCCTGAACCTGTCACACCTAAAAGTGCACTATCAAGAAATACATGGGCTAGTTCTTGCTGGGGAACCTTGAAGGAAGTCTATACGAGTCTTCAAGACTTGCCCAGAAAGAGAGAGGTTGGTATTTGATTCGACCCTGGTTCTGGCTACACAATTTAATAAGCACCAGAATGGTCCAACTGCTTTCTTTTTCTCCGATTTGCTTTTTCACAACCTTTATTCTTGTCCATGACGCAAAATGATTAATCAACATTGACACTAGGAACACGACCCTCGACTTGTCACACTCAAATTTATAATTCAATGTTGGTAGGACTTGGTCATGGATCTCGTATTTGTTTTTATAATCACCTTTGTAGGTTCCAAATGGGGCCTTTTGAATAATAATGCCTACGTAAATTAGTATGATTAGATTTCTACGAGCAAACACTGCCACAATGTGCTTCTATTATTCCATTACTAGATTTGTTGATTGTACTCTACGCATGTTTGTTTATGCAAAATCACGATCATTATAAAGTATCAATAATCCTGATTTAGTTAGGTGACAATATTATAACTACGTACCAAGGCAATATTGTAATTGAGAAAACATATCATATGGGGAAGGTGGAGTTGATTTGGGGTTTGTTTGACCCAGTCGAGCCAATAATCTTATATTATTACCAACCCCCATGTTTTTTTTTTTAACGGTTAAAATTGTAAGTTTTAGAGTATGTTTAATACTTTGAGATAGGAATTGGAGCTCCAAAACGCCATACATAACCAAGTCCATGTTAAAAGAGATATACTTTAAAGGAGGAGACGAACTCCTTTAGTTTACAGCCATTGAAGCTTTGATATATACTTAATTGGTTGTCAACTATTTTAGAAAGGGAAAAGAACAAAATGCAGGAGAAGTAAAACTTAAAACCCTATCCACCACAAGGATTTCAAATATATCATTGTCCCTTCTTCTAGCTCTGTGACCTCTAAAAGAAAGCAACACTAGACCCAAAATTAAATATTTCTTCCGAATTCGAAGTGTCGGTGCATAGAAATCCACCATTTTGAGTTTTTTACTGCAGTGGAAACCTTTGGTAAAGTTGGTGTTTCTATTCTGGGGCTGCGATCGATCCTTCTTTTTGTGTGATAAATTTCATATATATATTTTGGTAAAAGCCATCCATACTTTATTGAAGGGCAATGTCCTTGGTTATGAGGTTGGGTAGATGAGACTGCGCGCTCGAGAGTGAAGGATCTGTCAGGGAAAGTTGTTTCACTTCCACGAGCTGCATTGCAGATGCCAGATGGGGACCTTCTGATCCGATCCACGAGCCCCCGCCCGGCCAATATCAAGTTTCAAGTGACCAGATATTGATTATAGATATTGGCCTATAACAAAAAAAAAAAAAAAAAACTACAACACATTTGAATGGACTTGGCCAATAATTGCACAATGACATCAATAATGGTATCACTCTCAACATTGCTATATATTCCGTTTTGTTTTCTCATCGAGACCGACAAAGTCCCAAGATCTTGTTGTCTCAGGAATCAGGATGGAGAATTCAATCTGCTGGGGAAGACAGAGACTAGTTCCATCATGTTAGCTAGAAAGCCTCGCTCTTTTCTGGTCAGTGAGCTTTGCAGCAAATCCATTGATACTCCTTTTGGAACTTCTTGTACAAGATCTTTGCAGCGGAATTTCTCTCCACAACTTTTTCGAGTAAACAAAGGTGGTGAGACTATGGTGAGTACACTGCATTATCAGGCAGTGAACCTAGGTATACTATATATATGGATCTTTCTGTCTTCATCAATGGCTTTGCACAAGAAAAAGCTCAGGCTTGGTATATAGGATAGCTTCATGCATGCTTAGCCATTGTTTTTGATCGATGCTCTGAAACGTTGCTAGTGAAGAGACTGAGATTTATAACGCATGCAGTACCACATCTCAAAATAATAGTCCAGTAGTTGTATGGACTTGAACTATCGGCCCTTGCTTTTGTGGACTCCGATTGTCGAATATTACATGAATTATACTTTTCGGCCCTTTTGTGGCTCGTTCTAAAATCTAAACAAGGGTAGTCTCTTTCTAACGGTGCTTCCTTATCGATCAGTTATTGGGGTTAGTTTTGTTACCTAAGTTTCTAAAATTTGATTAGTTGCGTATAGAGCCTCTAACACTAGAATGACAAGATGGGGAAATTAGAGAAATGAAGAAGAAGAAGAAGAAGAAGACTCTCCTGCATGTATTTAACTTTAGGCTTTAGTGTTGTTTTTTGTGACTTCAAAGGTCATGTTTTTTGTGTTTTTTCTTCTTGACATTCCGAGTTCCGTAATAGCGGAGGTGATGACAGTTATTACAGCTATTGAGTTTGTCTGGGTTTGGGATAGGAAGCACATTTGGTTAGAGGTTGACTTGTCACTTGTGCTCGACTACATGCGCTCTCATATGCTTGTACCTTGGCAACTTCGTGTTCGTTGGCTTAACTGCTTAAGCTACATATCAAATATGACATTTCGATCTTCTCATATTTTTCGTGAAGGAAATAAAGTTGCAGTTGCTTTAGCTAATCACGGTACGACATTAACTCAGCTAGTTTGGTGGGATGAGCCTCCTCCTTTTATTTTATCATATTGTGATAGTGACGATATGGGTCTTCCCCAATTTCAATTTTTCTAGTTTTGATATGTTGCTGGTTTTTCTTGAAACGTTTTGGTTTGTTCCCCCTATCTTATTTTCATTTTTTATTTAATAATTCATTAGGGTGTTAAGGAGGTTATTCCTCTCTATCACTCATCTTTAGGAAAAAAAAAATTAACTCTAGGTTTATATCATCTCAATTGGAAGCCAAACATAGTAAGATCGATAATTGTACGTTTGTATAAGAGTGAAGAGTTCTGATTGATCTGTTTTTGGAGCCTCTGAGCTATCTGGGGGATTGATCCAGCCTATACATCCTATGACGGACTTAATTTGCATGCACAAGACCCCGATCCTCGTGTTTGCAAACTAAGGGGGGAAAACGAAATAGTTGTAGATAGTAATTAACGTACGTACACCTAGCTAGATCAGTAGTCAATTTCCTCGGCAAAGACAATAGCTATAGTTATTTCTACGTTTCTTCTCTTTAATATTAGTTGTTGTCAATCGGTGTGTAACAAACACGAGGTGGTACAAAACTGAAAACTCACGGTATAAAAATAAAGAGAGAGATAGTGAGATGGATAGAGAGAGATATATGAATTGAATGAGGGATTGTCTGAGAGATAAAGGCTTGCACATAATGAAGCTGGCTGCGATGACTTCTGTGGATTTCGATCTAAGCGAGGGTTATAAGATTATGAGCTTTCAGAAGTAATTTTGTAAGGGACAGATGACTAGGGGTTGAGATGTTGAAATCACAACATTGGTATTGATAAGGATTAAAGTTATAAATCTGTTAAGTTATTAATTATAAGTGGAAAGTTACCTATGAAGCATGAACAAAAAACATTATCAGTCTTGTCATCAACGTACATCAGTTCACAAACATTAAAACATGGGTTGTTGTACTCTTCGATAGCCTGGACGCTGAGCGGCATTGATCGCTCATATATATTCTGGTCACGAATTTTCATCGTTTCACATTTTAAAGACTAACATCAAATATTTCGTGAGATTTTGTTTTTAGCTAATTTTAAGCGCATGAATTTTAAACAATCAGAAATTAAAAAATCTAGAATCCATTTTACATCATTGAAGCGTTACTATTTGAATTTAGCTAGGTCTAGCTTGCATGCAAAAGAGAGAAGTTTTGATCGTGATATGATCAAGGTCATCAGGCCCACGTCTTCAACCAACAAAGAAAACCCTAATGCCTTGCACACTATACCTAAAAAGATAGCTAATAAAAGCACCTTTTCCCATTTTACAAAAGCACAAGCATATAAACCAACCCCAAAGTTGACAACCCAAAAAAGCAGTCACCCGAATTCTCATTGGCAGGATCGAAATGCATTATATATATATATATATATATATACTTCTTGGCTAAAGACGTCCGCACCATTCTTTATGGTGTGGATTTGGTATTTTGACTAACTTTTCGATTGAATTTTTACATCTCCACCGTCTAGTATTTAGGTACTCATGTATAAATCATCTCTGCAAATTTTCAGCTAATTTGAAAACTATTAGCATATCAAACTAGATTAAAACAAATGGACATACTGCATTTTATCAAAACTGAATCGTTCATGTTTATGATAGAAAATCGCACTTTTGAATGCCTTGACGATTATCAAATTGGCTGAAAATTTTCAGAGATGATCTATACATGACTATCTAAAGACTAGACGGTGGAGATGTAAAAATTTAATCGAAAAGTTAGTCAAAATGTCAAATCTGCACCATAAGGTTTGGTGCGGACATCCTTAACCAATAAAATTCCTAAATAAATATATATATATATATATATATATATATATTTAATATCATATTTTCGCTCTGAAATTAATGTGTGAAGTTTTTTTTTGACACATATTTTTACATCTCCACCGTTTAGATGTTTGAGCCTAATGTATAGATGATTCCTACAAAATATCATCTAATTTGGTTACTGTTAAGGTATCGAAACTATATTAAATCAATGAACAAACCAAATATGTTCAACCTGAACTGTTCGTGTAAATCACCATTATAGAAAGTCAAACGATTATCAAGTAGGATGAAATTTTACAGAGATGACATATACATTAGGTTTTAACATATGAACGATAGAAATGTGAAAATATGACCGAAAAATGTATCAAAAAAGAAACTTCGCACGTTAATTTCAGAGTAAATATTCACTTAGGATATATATATATATACACGCACACACGTATCATCTTCACGAGAGGGCTCGCAAATTAGGGATGGACCACCCAACTCACTAAAAAACGATCACGATATTTGTAAATTTCCCCTCTAGGAATTGTCTTAATCCCCCCAAAACCACAAGGACCCCAACACCAAATTGTGCTGCTCAACTTAATTGTCCTCATGGAGATAGCCACAAAGAAGAAAAAATCGCAACTGTTCACTTGAAGATGAGCCACAAATGGTTCAATCATAATCAGTTGGACACAGAAAGATGTCTAACCACTTACGTTGAAGAACAAAAAAAAGAAAATTGCTTGATTAATTCTACCCATATATAAGAGGAAACAAATATTGAATCATCTTTGCTCCACTTCACTGGCAATTCCAGATTAGCCTAGCGATAATAAAACCATGTTCATACAAATTATAAATGAAAAATGAAAAAAGAAGTACCCAGAATTAATTAATTAACTACCAGCAGCCATGAAAACGATGATGATCATATTAATCTCCTTGTCTAACCCAGTATAGCCCCTTATGTATGTATCCCCAAGTATTAACTTTCATCTATTCCTACCCGCTATTTAACTAGTATCACCTCCAATTGAAACCAGTGTGATCGAGCCTCTTGATCATCCAAGAGCAATGGAGTTTACCTAACCAGCCAAGTCATGCAGCAACTGAGCACCCATCAAGTTTCTGTAAGGCAAATTGTTCTGGCCTTCGCCGTCTAATAGAGACGAGTACTGAACCGGCTGACACTCTTCGATGTGATCCCTAGGGTAGAAGAGAGAGCTCTGTGAGGAAGGAGAGAATGCTAGGCTCACCCCATTAGTACCACCATGCTGGTTCAACCCTAATGTCAATGACACACCATGCCCTCCACCATTGAAGCTCTGGTTCGGGTTTTCATTACCATAAGAAACTGCGCCACCAGAGTGCTGATGATGATTGTAAGCTGAAAAGTCCAGCTCCATCGAGGATCCAAATGCATCTGTGACCCGCCCGAAATTGTGCTGTGGGTGCATTTGCAGGGTGCTTTTGCCGCTTCTGGAGTCATGGCCAGTACTCTTCTCACCTGGGTTGTTTGTGATGATGGACGAGAGGCACTCCGAGTCTATTCGGACGAGTTGGAGTTGGTCCTGGGTCGGTTTCTGATCTTCGGGTCGTGTCATTTCCGTGCTCGCATCGCCAAGATGGTCAGTAGTGACACCATCTGAGGAGGACATGTTTTGGTTGTTTTCATGCTCCTTTGTTTCTTCCATGTACATTTCTTCTACCATGGGTTTCCAGAGCCTCACCCTTGCATTAATGAACCAATTTGATACCTGGTTTGAAAACCCAGCACAATATGTAAATCAAATTATGCACCAAGTTAACATATATATGACATAATCATTGATGACATAGATAATAATAATACTGCATATGGTATGTAATCAGCTAATTATATAATTAACTCTGGATCCTAAGAAGATATTCTCCCACAATAATATAAACTAAATGGTGGAATCAAAATATTTAATTTGTAATTGTAAATACTAATATTGTAGGAGGGAGATGTGGACGTGCCTGGCTTCTTGAGAGACCCGTTTGGCGGGCTAAGATGTGTTTATCAACATCGCTTGGGTACCTGCAAACATTTTCATCATCAGGAAACATTCTTGATAATTAAACAAATACTACAGTTACTATGAATATGTAAACTGAGAGACCCAGTAGTAGTGACTGACCCACAAGAAAAAAGAATATAGATAGCTATGAGAAAAACTTGAATGATTGAAAATAATATGACAAAAATCAAAAATTTGGATCAGAATCTGAATGGTGGTGGATAGAAACAACCAAATGAAGGTGTTTGTTGGTATTGTTTTCGCAAGCGAAAAATATCATTCACATACATATGTATTACAAGATTTGATTCTTTGCAAAAATCTAATTTGTAGCTTACTGTAAAAAGAAGGGATGAGACTTACGGGTGAAGAAAGTGTTCAAAGAGCCAAGCCCGAAGAACCGAGACGGATCTCTCCGGAAGGCCACGTTGAGGCCGCCATGGATGACTCTCCATCATGTTCATTTGTTGAAAAGCCCTCTGCTGCCGGAGAGTTTGGTCGAGAATCCGAAGCCGAGGTGTCTCGCCTCGGCTTGCTCCGGGAGCCACCGGGTCTTTCTCCCCCATTGCTTTTCTTGTTGCCTGAATTTGAGTTACAATTCCGTCTTTCAAGCTCCGGAAATGTCTTGACATGGCTTTCGAGGCCAGCTTTGAGTAAACCGTGGCGGCTCCTGTGCCGGCCACGGTTTCGAAGGTTGAGACCACAGCCTTCATCTGATCACAGTAGTGCTTGTATCTCCTCTCCACCTAATAAACAACATATGATCATGAAACAAAAAATAAATAATAAATAAAAAATAGAAAAAAAAATAAAGGGTTTCTGGGTATTAATTGAAAGGCCTCCAAATTTGTTGGTCAGTGTATATCATGGCGACCCCAATTCATCAACTAAACGGTAAAAGTTTTTAACTTTCCATTCTGATATATACACTCTCAGAAACTGAAAGTTGGGTTTCAAGAAAAGGAAGGGATCTTTTGCATGGAGCGAGATAAAAATAATTACTAGTCAAACAAAAGTATGTAAATATTTATATCCACTTTACCTCTTCCAGCATTTGAAGTAGTCTGGTTTTCCTCTTCTGCAATTCAACGAATTCCAGGGAGTACAGGGAAGACTGCTTTTTCGAAGAAGAAGAAGTACTGCCATTATTGTTATCCTGATCTTCCCACTGTTTGGTTTTGTTTGACTTGTGCTTTGGAACTCCAAGTGCATCAGTCTGCTTTGTTCCGAGGCTACAGAATTCATTTAAGAGCTCCTGAGCAGGACCTAAGTACTTGGAGTTTCTGAGCTGGAAAAGCCCAGAAGCTGCATCTTGATTCTCATGAAGAAGAGCTTGGTGACCAAGACCTGAGCTTTTACCCAAATAACCATCTTGCAGTATCAAATGACTCTGATTGATGCCCCCAATATCTTGATGATGATTTGTCTGCCTGAGTTCAAAGGACTGTAAGCCAATACTAGAAGGATTGGATGAGCTTAGAGAGAGTGAGAGGCCTTGGCTTGGCCTCTCATTACCTTCACATGGAAACACACACCTCAATGAAGAATCATCAACGAGGAACCTATTGTTGCTATTCTCCTGGTGCCAAGCCCCAGCAGACTCCATTAGATTCTGGTTTTCGCTGCTCGTTTCCGACATGCCGGTTGTGTTGTACTCTTGCTGATGAGTATGGTAGAAATGATCTGCGCCTTTGGAAGACGAAGGCCCTCCTCCTCCTGCTCCATGTTTGGAGAAGAAGGCTCCTTTGGAAAAGCCTATCATCTCCATGCCTGTGGTCAGGTTGAAGATCTCGGGGTTCGACTGATCAAAGCCTTGGATCGGATTTGCGAACTGGTTCTGGTGGTGGATGGTTGGATTGGCTGA
Source organism: Potentilla sterilis (assembly GCA_963682095.1). Classification (NCBI taxonomy): domain Eukaryota; kingdom Viridiplantae; phylum Streptophyta; class Magnoliopsida; order Rosales; family Rosaceae; genus Potentilla; species Potentilla sterilis. The sequence continues at coordinate 40,861,652 of OY821760.1, read as the reverse complement.
TGAAACGTCAGAGTAGCAGAACCCAACTGATGAGGACTTATGATCTTCACTGCACAGCTCTCTAGCCATGGAAAAGAAACTCAGATTCTGTCTTCTTCTTCACAACAAGAGCAAGAAAGAATTTAATCAATGAGAAAAGAGAGCTGATGAAGAATATGAATCAATCAAATCATCAAGATCAAGAATCCAAACTGATGAAAAACTCGAAAAGGTACGTGGTTATATATACTTACCAAGTGGAGGTGTGGAGGTTGAGTATATATGTTGTGGTGGTGATGGTGGTGGGCTTCCTTCTGTTTTTCAGACTTGTTCTGTTAATATGCCAACAGGGTGAGCCATGAAAACCCCAACCTAGGAAGAAAAAGATCAAATATATCTCCTCAGAAATAGAAGATCAGATAGGGCTGATGATGACCTCCTAACCATGTTCATCATTTCATTTCATTTCACTTCATTTCATATATGGCCTCTCTCTCCTCCTCTCTATTCTCTCTCTCTCTCTCTCTCTCTCTCTCTCTCTCTCTAATGGGTCAATGCTCCATGATATAAATACCTCCAAAATAGACTTCCTAGAATGAGAATTCTAAATTTCTAATACTCGGCCCCCTCAATTATTTCATACCCAACAATTATTTAAAAAATTACT